>CM055117.1:326483737-327712903 GCA_029206835.1 Rana muscosa
AGGCTTATACAATCACAAAGTATTCGTTAAGCGAGTAACTATAAGACAAAATACAATGTGTCTACCGAATGAACAAAAACGAATTTAGCTATGACCCAGGAAAGGAGGGAGAGTATTGATGTGTGAATCCCAAACCTTGTATTCATCATCTGCTAATCTGATTTTAATTGCACTTTAAGAATAGAACATAGAGAGAGTTAGAAAAAGAGAGGGTAGGAGAAAAAATAAAAGGGAAGAAAAAAGGTAAAGAAAGGAAAAGAAGAGTAAGGCGCCTAACATGAGTTAAATTCTTCATGAAACCCATCTAAGAGTTTCATAGGGGCTCCGAATAGGACCACCAATGAGCAGCTCCCGCTGTAGTGATCTCCTAGATTTGAGACATTAAATACAGTGTTCTCATAGGTTGAGACAAGATTTGGCAGTTACATAATCCTGAGAGTATTTAAATAGCAACCACGGCTGCCAAGTTTCATGGAACTTTTCCCCTGTACCTTTATCTTGGGCCAATGCATCCTCCATTTCATACAGGTCCTCTACCTTACTTAGCCAATCTGCCATGGAAGGAATCCGAGGTGAGTTCCAATGTAGAGGAATCAGAGATTTGGCCGCGTTGAGTAAGTGTTTTGTCAAGGAGTGTTTATACCTCTTAAAGGAAAAGTTGGTCACATGCAACAGGCAGCAGGCTGCATCCAACTTTGTCCTTGTTTCAGTGATTTTTTTGATAAGTGTCCGAATTGTAGACCAAAAAGGTGTGATCCGGGCACAATGCCACCATAAGTGAATCAAAGTGCCCCGATCCAACTGGCATCTCCAACAAATATCTGGTTTTTGGCCATCCCACTTGTGGAGTCTGTCAGGAGTGTTGTACCATCGTGTCAGCAACTTGTAATTTGTTTCCTGCAGTTTTGTACTAATAGAGCATTTATGTGCTAGAATACAGGCAAACCTCCACTTACATTCAGATATTTCCTCGCCCAAATCCTCCGACCACCTCCTCCTGTGATCACCCGCCCCCACGGCCCCGGAACGCCGTAACCAAGAATACGCTATTGACGTGGCTCTATCTAAAGATGCTTTGTTGTGACATACCGACTCCAGGTCAGTTAGGGGTCTATTCAAGTCCTGCTGGCTACCAAATTTACCCAGGTAACTTCGTATCTGAAAGTAGGTCCACTGTCTTAGGTGAGGCATGTCGTTCTCTAATTTGAGGGAAGTCCACTCTCTTAGCTTGCCCCCCTCAAAACAACCACCCGCCAGTAACGGAGTGTTCCGTGACACCGACCTGAGCGAGGAATTCCGTACGCCTGGGGCAAAGTCAGGGTTATCCTTCAGGGAAGTCAGAGGGCTCGGACATGTGGTGATATCCCCGTGCTTGCTTAGATTGTTTAATATCTCAAGTGTCGTGCCCGTGATGGGGTGTTTACAGAGGTCAGACTTGTGACTGCGCCAAGGAATCCACGGGGAGTGAGTGAGAGGGACTGGGCATAAGTCTGCTTCTAGGTTCACCCAGTCTTTCATGTGGGCATGACAGTGCCAATCTATTACTCTAGCTATATGTGATGCCTGGTAATAATTTTTAAAATTTGGCAAGCCGATCCCCCCCCCATGTCTTTAGCTTTCATCAGTGTCACAAGTTTTATTCTAGGTTTTCTGTGGTGCCAGAGGAACCTCAGGATGACAGAATTCAATGCCCTGAAGAATCTCTGTGGGACTCTTACCGGCAGTGTACGCATCAAATAAAGGAACTTAGGTAGGGTCACCATCCGTATGATTGCCGCACCACCAAACCAGGAGAAAAACCTCACATGCCAATCTTTGAAATCCCTCTCACAACTCCTGAGAAGTGGTGGATAGTTTCTTTCAAAGATAGACTGTAGCTGGGGGGTCAACCAGATCCCAAGGTATTTAAGTGCTCCAGGATCCCACCGAAATGTAGAATTGGTTTTGGTTAGAGTAAGTAGTTTGTCTGGAAGTGAAATGTTTAAAGCCTCGGATTTAGAGTAATTTATCTTTAGGTTCGAGAGATACCCAAAGTAAGCAAATTCCTTTAGTAAGTTGGGTAGGGTAACAGTCGGGTTTGTAAGAAAAAATAAAAGGTCATCGGCATAGGCCGCTGTCTTAAACTCCCTGTCCTGCACCCGAAATCCCTGTATCGTGGTGTTGTTTTGGATTGTTCTAATAAAGGGTTCTAACGAGAGGATAAATAGGAGGGGCCACAACGGGCAGCCCTGCCTCATCCCATTAGTAATGTGGACTCTATTAGACAGTGTGCCGTTAATTTTCAGATGTGCTGATGGATTCTGATAGAGTGCAGCTATCCACGAAAGCATGTGGACTCCTAAGCCCACCCGTCTACACACAGCCATCATGAAATCCCAGGCTACTCGATCGAAGGCCTTCTCCGCATCCATGGATAGGAGAAAGCCCTCAATTTTCCGTATCTGTGCTGCATGAATTAAAAGAAGTGCTTTAGTGACATTATCTTTAGCCTCTCTACCAGGCATGAAGCCCACCTGTTCCAGACCAATCAATTTTGGTAGGAGTGGACCCAGCCGCAGGGCAATAATCTTCGCGAATAATTTTACATCAAGGTTTAATAAAGATATGGGTCTGTAGTTGGAGCATTCCCCTGGATCTTTACCCTGCTTTGGAATAACCGTAATGTGTGCTGACAGAAAGTCAGGTGTCACTGGTCTAGGTGTGGACAGGGAGTTCAAGGCCCTCCTAAGCAGGTCCATGAGAATGTCAGTAAAAGTCTTGTAATACGGAGCCGAGAACCCGTCAGGACCGGGACTCTTACCTGCTTTAAGTTGCTTAATCGCCTGTCTGAGTTCAATTGACGAGATCGGAGTCTCTAGTAATTCTGAGTCATGGTTCGATAAGGAAGGAAGCCCACTCTTAGTCAGATAGTCCTGAATAATTTGTGATCTATCCCCTTCCATGTGTGGTTGTCTATGTTGCGGTGGCAAGTTGTAAAGTTTACTGTAGAATTTATGGAAGTGTTCAGCTATCGCCTCTGACGTCACGTCAAGTTTGCCAGCATCACTCCTGATGCCCGCAATATTGTTGGTGGAGGCATGCTCCCTCAAAGCTCTAGCTAAAAATCTGCCCGCCTTGTCCCCCGATTCATAATAGAGTCGTCTTTTGAAAAATAGGAGGCGTTTAGCTTTAGAGTCAAATATCTGCTGCAAGGATCTTCTAGCGTCAAGAAGTTGCTTGGCTGAATTAATCGATAGGGATTGTTTGTGCAACGTTTCCAGGGCGTAAATTTGTAATGTCAGTTTCTTTATGTGAGCTTCTCGTTCTTTTTTACGTCTGGAGCCCAATTCTATCAACGTCCCTCTAATAGTACATTTATGGGCTTCCCATATAGTCAATGGATCCATCTCTGGAGTGTCATTACTTTTGAAATATTCTTTCAGGTTATTGGTGATCGTGGGTAGGAGGGCATGATCAGTCAACAATGAAGTATTGAGTCTCCACGTTGATTGTCTTTGTTCGGTCTTCAGTAAGTCAAGCGAAAGGGAGATTGGAGAGTGGTCCGAAATCGTCTGTATACCTATGTGCGCCCCCGTGACCTTATGCAGGTCCCTCTGTGACACAAACAGGTAGTCCAACCTAGCATATCTCGAGTGTGGCACCGAGTAATACGTAAAGTCTCTACCGTCGGGGTTAGTAAAGCGCCATGTATCCACAAGGTGCAAAGACTGTAAAAGGGACTTTATCCTTTTAAGAATTCTGTATGTAACACAGGTCTTATTATTGGAGGTGTCTAAAAGTGGATTTAGGGGAACGTTAAGGTCCCCACCCAGTATCAGGCAACCCGCAGCAAAACCCTGGAGCGTTCTGACTACATGTTGGCAAAAAGTAATGTGGGCTTTGTTTGGAAAATAGACGTTTGCCAGTGTTATTGGAGTGCCCCCATACTTCCCCTTCAGGAACACGAATCTGCCTTTGGGATCACACAGTTGTTCGGACAACTCGAAGGGGGCAACCTTGCTAACCAATATGGAGACCCCCTTTGACCTGGAGTCGGGAGTTGTGGCATGGAACGCCCTTGGGAAATGGGAGTCTGTAATATTTGGAATGTGACTTGACTTAAAATGAGTCTCTTGTAAGAATACAAAATGCGGCTTACCTTTTTTAAGCTCTCTTAATAGGGTAGAGCGACGTTCAGGTATGTTTAATCCCCTGACGTTATGTGAAATCACTAAGGGGCAGCGCCCCAGGGAGGAGTAGGCCATGGAGGTAGGTCAGGAGGAGGCGATCGGCAATCCCAGCTGCAGAAAACAAAGCTACAGGCCGTAGGTTAGCGACTACAATCAGAGGTTCGGGCTATACTCTACAAAATACAAGTGTCAGGCACCTTATATAGATCAGAAAAATTAGAGAGATAAAGAAAAAGAGGTAGTAATTAGAGTAAAGAAAAGTAGCAAGAGAATGGTATAATAGCAAACCTCCCTCTGAGACACCTAAACGTCTCCCCAGAAGAAGGTGCTGACCAGATTAATGTAGCGCTCCCTTGGGTCCCCAAAGGAGCCAAGGAGCACTTTTCGGGGTCACCGGGAGGCGACCACAACCAGGCGGCTGCCCACCAGTCAAAACAGTAACGAGTATAAATTTGCAAGAAAAATAAACAGGTAACCGAAATAACGTTAAGGAACAACCGAACTATTGCACAAACAGCCGTCTAAGCTGCACTTTATAAACCCTGTTAGATACACCCGACCATGGTGTATGTTGAACTTCTAGGCAGGTTTAAAGGTGAAAAAAAAAAAAAAAACCCAAAAAGAAAATGTATACCTGTATAGACACGCAGATACATATTTTCACATGCTAACGCATCTAGCATCCACACGGGCTGAGATAGGTGTCTGAACACTCCCAGCTCTAAAAGCAGGTTTTTGAGCAAGTATATATTGTCTCTGACTGCACTAGGTCAACTCAGACCATAAATATTCTTCTGTGAGTGGCGATATCCCTCCAGCTAAGAGTTCAAATTGAAGGACCGCCATGTCCAGGATAGGTCACTGAAACTTGTAGATGGGTGTCACACCAACCGTTAGGACTGGACAGGGGATGGCAAGTGTGAGTCCTTATTGCCCGGGAACGAATTGCCTCACAGCAAAAATAACAAAAAAGGCTAAACGTAATGATTATAGGAATGAAGAAAAATGTGACCGCTGCAGGCGGTCAGCCCTCGTCCTGGTCGCGCATAGACTCGGCTTGTCTCCTTGGGGTGTCCATCTTGGAGCTGCCACCGCGATTAGGCTTTGATTTTTTTGCTGACCTCTTGTCAGGGGACGTGGGGGGAGAATCAGGAGGACTTCTCACTAGGGGAGCTTGAAGAAAGTCTGCATACCACTCAGGGAGATCTATCTGCTCCAAGTCTAAAGCATCACAGAATTCCGGTAAATCCGCTGGCGTACGCAGCACATGTTGGTGACCGTTATAGGAGACCAACAAAAGGGAAGCGCCAGGAATATTTAATGTCTCTTTCCCTCAGCTTCTCCAGCAAGGGACGTAGTGCTCGTCTATTTTTCAGGGTGATCTGTGAGAGATCCTGAAACAGCATTATTGTTGTGCCATTGAAGACAATCTGTTCCCTTCTCCTGGCTTTGCGCATTATATCTTCCTTGAGAACAAAGCTTTGAAGGCAGCATATAATATCTCTGGGGGGTGCAGAATCCGAGCCCCTAGGCCTAAGGGCTCTGTGAGCTCTAACAAATTCGATCTCCATGTCCTCCTGCCTCTCCAGCAAACTGTTAAACACTCTCCTGATCACCGGTACAATCTGCTCCGGTTCCACAGACTCAGGGATCCCCCTTATTCTGATGTTGGACCTTCTGCCCCTATTGTCCAGGTCCTCAATGTGCCTATTCATGTCAATGAAATGCTGTGATTGAGCCAATGTAGTCATTTCTAATTTGTGGATGGCCTTGTCCCTTTGCCTGCCTGCGTTCTCTGCCGCCGCCATCTTGCCATTAATTACAAGCATGCTGGTCTTTAGATCTGTGATGGCTGCTGAAAAAGTGGCTTTAATGTCCGCAGCTATCACGGACATATCCGCAAAGGTCAAGGGGTGATCCACTCTCTGCTTACCCCTGCCCGTGTCCTCCGGAGCTGACTGCGAGTCCTCGCTGCAGTCCTCCTCGTGGAGAGTCGGCGCCATCTTGGGTCTCGCTATGTTGCCTCCGGCTGACCGCTTGCTTTTAAAGATGTCGGTGATAGTATTTGCCTGGTACAGCGCTGAATCACGGCGCGGGTGAGAGCGGGGAGTGGAATATAGTTTCCTGCCCGGCATCTGTGAGCTGGTGGTCGGGTGTAGGGCTGTTTACGGCTGGATATGCTACGGAGCTCTCTTAGTGTGCTGCCATCCCGCTCGCTCGCCAAGCCACGCCCCCTTTTTTTTTATTTTTATGAAAGTGAATGTAACTCGTTACCATAGGTGTGCGCACATTATTTAAATTTCTCTGCAACCTCAGCACGGGACAGTGAATGCTGAGCGGCTTCCTGTTCATTTACAAACTGAAGCATAATAAACACAGTTTACAATGCTTCAGTTATGAATGGACACAGTGAGCGAGAGTGTTCACTGTGTTCATTTAGGAAAGGAATTATTTACTAGCCCCTTCCCCTGCTCTCCATCCTGAAACATCCCCTGCAGCAGCCGGGGGGAGAAGAGAGGAGGGAAGCCAGCAGAACTTCAGGTAGGGGGGCCAACAAGGGTGGTGGAGCCTGGGAAGTAGGGGGAATTGGCAACACACATAGTGATTAGGGTGTGCCGGAGCACACCTGGCACACCCCCTGCGCACGCCTATGCTCGTTACTGAACGTAACTGTTGCTTACGGACAGATTTATATTACAGACCATAAAGACATGGCACAAAACCTCTGAGTCTGTCCAATCTAAAAGAATGATAACATAGTTATACCTTCACGTTTTGCTTCAGCGACTGTTTCAAAACATTCCTTACATCTCCAAAATATGCATGCAACCTAAGCAAATTAAGCAGCATTGTTACTACCATGCAAAGTTTGACATTTACCAAAAGTCAACATTAATTTCTAACCACTTTCCCTAGCCTTCTGATGACTGCAGAGAGCAGTGGCACATGATTGTCACAAGAAGAACAAAACTTAAAGCGAGCTCCACCGGAAAAAAAAATATTAAAAGCCAGCAGCTACAGCTACAGCAGCTGCTGGCTTTTAATATTTGGACACTTACCTGTCCTGGAGTCCAGCGACGTCCGCAGCAGAGGACGAGCGACCGCTCGTCGCTCTGCTGCTCCCTCCGCCATCCTCGCTGAGGGAACCAGGAAGTGAAGCCCTGAGGCTTCATGCCCGGTTCCCTACGGCGCATGCTCGAGTCGCGCTGCGCCGTTCTGATTGGTGCTCCTGTGTTCTGGGAGCCGAGTGTCTCCCAGAACACCAAGGGAAGTCTGCGGGAAGTGACGTAACTCCCGCAGATTCCCGGAGAGAGGACTCCCGGATGTGGGTGAAAATACCTGTCTTAGATAGGTATCTTCACCCCCCTCCCCCCTGAAAGGTGTCAATTGTGACACCGGAGGGGGGGAGGGTTCCAAATAGCAAAAGTTGCTATTTAGGGTGGAGCTCCACTTTAAAGTGTTACTAAACCCAGGAGCCTGCATTCACTATATCTGGTCTCCCACAGTACACCGAACATGGAAATGCAATCATTTTAGTAAATATAAAGTGATAAATACCTTTTTTCATCAGCAGTTTATAGCACTCTTGTGACTTCTATCAGTTCCTGGTTAAAGCTTGTAGGAGGAGTTTTCATACTAAACTCTGAAATGTTCTATCAGGATTCAGGACCCCTGACCCTCTGTGCTGATTGGCCCTGTGCTGATCACATGCACTCTCCCAAGATAAAAAAAAAAAACTCTAGCAATACACACCAAACTGAGCGTCCCCCTGCTGGGGGAGGGATTTTGGCATCAACACTGTCTGTGATTGCAGGAAAGAAATTTGCTCTGTTTTCCCTAGTAGAGGTAGGGTTTTGTTTCCTCATTTCAAAGCTGATGATTGGTTGTGCTTAGCAAGGCTGGTGGTTGCATTTGGAAGACTGTTTATATATTTTCTTCTTCTTTTAGTGTGCCCTTTGATATTTATGTCTAATTGTAAAAAAATCGTCATTCAAATATCTTGTTTTGATGTTTTTTTTCTGTGGTCAGTTGACCACTACCAATCACTTTTGGCCCTGTGCTTTGACAACAATGGGCAGAGCTTTTTCTCCTCACTGACAGGAGGGAAGTAGCTGTTGCCTGCACTGTTGTGAGCTATGCGGGAGCAAAACTAGCACATGCGCACTAGCTGTAGGTCTGCATTAAGCGCATGCACGACAAACAAAAAGCCCAGAAGCCATTAATGGATAATAAAGCACCAAAACCTCCATGTCCCGACAAAGCAGCCATTTCAAAAGCAGCTGAGTAGCATTGTCAAACTGGGGCCTGGAAATATGGGTGTTAGCAGGGAAACAGTAGAATCACAAGGTAATTGCTTTGCATGTCCTTAAGCTGTGAAAAATGAACTTATATGTAATGTGCAAATTTTATCTGAAACTTCATGATTTTTTTTGACTTTTGCCTTGAGAGACACTTTGATATGCTATAGGAAACATCTAGAAATATCAAATATTCACTTTTTCTAATTCAGGTCCACTTTAATGATGTTATTCAATTCCTCTCAGTGAATATTCAATACAACTTTACAAAATCATATAATGAGTACAGGATTTGACATTAATAAAGAAGATGGAATAGAGATGATGAACATAATTAAATAGGCTCTGATCCCTCAACTCTAAAGCCCTGTACACACAATCGGATATCCTATGGATTCTAATCCGATGTTTTTTTCCATCAGAAATCTGATGAAACTGTCTTCCATCAGTCTTGCCCACACACCATCAGTCAAAAAACCGACCGTTTCAAACGCGGTGACGTAAAACACTCTGATGAGCCGAGAAAAATTAAGTTCAATGCTTCTGAGCATGCGTCGACTAGATTCTGAGCGTGGGTTTTTTATCCGATGGAGTTCCCCACAGACGATAATAATTTGCTATCGGTTTTTTAACCATCGGATAAATTTAAAACATGTTCTATTTTTAAACACCGATGGAAAAAAGACCGATGGGGCCCATAAACGATCGGTTTGTCCGATGAAAACAGTCCATCGGACTGTTTTCATCTGTAAAACCGATCATGTGTACAGGGCTTCACTGTATTAAATAAATAAAAAATGTAACTGAAATGAATTGGTGTCTAAAAAGTACACATAACATAAATATGGGACAAGGCTTTCATATGTTGAGTTTATGCATTTCAGCCTATACATACTAATTTAAAGATTGTTGGCTTGTTTAATCTTTGTGGGGACGAAAAATCTGTAAAATAAATAATGAATCTAAGTGTGAAACATTGTTAATCTACTCTAGACATATCATGAGATCCATTTGTTTTGTAGGCCATAATACTTCATTGTTATTGAGCCATTTGACTCAAACTTTCTGCAATTATCAGATCATCTCTTATGTTTTTAAATGATTACATGTTAAACTGGTCCATTCCGTTATAATAGATACTGTGATACAATGATTTTTTAGGTGTTGTGGGTGAACAGCTTCAAGTGGAGAGCTCACAGAGAGATAATCCAAAGTGCCAAAGTGTATCTAAGGGCTTACTGCCCATGCTTGCTCATCAGTGTTGCTGTAATCACAGCTAAATAAACAACAGAAATGTATTTACCCTCTTCGCTAGTTATGACATGTTCCTTCATAGCCCTCATGCAGCCTTTTTCAGCACAGGGGGAAAAAGGTGTGGCAGTGCTTAACGACCTAATACTGCAAGCAATTTATCTCATGAAACTCCACAACCTAGGTGGCATGTAAACTCCATCCAGGACTCTAACAAACAGCACCTGTCAGTCCAGGGAAAAGTGTGTATCAGCATAGACCACATAGTGCATAATCTGGGAATAATTGCACATAGATTTCAGTTAAGCACAAATATCAATATGCTTTCTAGCTTGGGTTTAGATTTGAGTAAAACAAAATACACATCATAGTGCTAAGTACTTAATTAACTTGGTGATGCACCCTGGAATTCCTAAAGACTACTAACTGTGCCCAGGGCCGCTGATAGGGGGGGACCACCAGCCCTCCTGTAGGGGGCCCGGGCACACAGGGGGGCCCGGACAGCAGGAGGATTGGTGGAGCAGAGAATAAAGAAGGACAGCGTCTCTCACCCAGCAGCTCAAAGCCGGTCTCTCTCCATCTCGCTCCCGCCGGCTTTCAGCTGCTAGGTGAGAGGCTAGGTAAGAGACACAGGGCTGGATTTAGGAGATGACGGGGTGGGTTGTTACGCCCCCGCTGGCTGGCCGCAGCTGAGCTCCTTCCCCCGCCCCCACTCACAGCTGGGATGAGGAGATGGCAGTTTGGAGCCTGGAGCGGTGAGAGAAGAAGTGCCAGCGGGAGGTGTGCTGTGTTTTGTTCTCCCCTCCTGTCAGAAGAGCGCTGGTCTTTACAGTACATGAGACCGGATCGCTTTTACTGTAGATCGCATTGGCACAATACACACACCGCCCCCTATCCACATTTGTTGCTGCCGGGAGGTGAGCACTGAGCAGCCTTTGGAGGAGATGGGGGCGCTGTGTGTGTGTGTACAGTGCAATGCAATCTACAGTAAGAGCGATCCGGTCTCATGTACTATAAAGACCAGCACTCTTCTGACAGGAGGGGAGAACAAAACACAGCACACCTCTTCCTGGCTGTGTTGGCATTGGCAAATGTAATGGGGATTTGGGGAGGGCGATATGTGTGAGGAGGAAGAATGGGGGGATATGTGCTGGGAGGAGAGATTGGGGGGGCAGGGGGTAATTTAGAGGGGGTTGTGCTAGGAGGGGGGATTTTTGTTTGGAAATTTGTGCAAGGGGGCCCCGTCAGGTAGGCTGTACGGGGCCCCGTGATTTCTATAAGCAGCCCTGACTGTGCCTCTTTTAGAATGCACATGAGACACCTTCCCAAAATCTGTCTACAATAGAGAGTATGCCACTCTCTGTAGCTCCAGTTTTGTAAGATACAAACTGTCAGTATTTTATTTATTTTGAATTTGGAGCAGGCATTGCGCCACAATGTAAAAGTGGTGCATTTTAGAACTACTTGCTTTTGCCAAATTAATTACTGTCAGTACCAAAAGTGTCACAGATGCTTCATGAATTTTGCACAAAACATTTACAGGAGGGATTAATGCCAGAAATGGGGTACAGCAGCTTTACTGAATCCCACCCCCCCCCCCCCCCCCACAGTGCTTAGGCTGAATTCACATAGTGTGCTGTGACAAATGTTTTACTGCATTGTAAAACGTCTGTCACCGCAAGGACAAACAGGAATGTCCCAGTCAAACTGCAATGCAGCCTAGGGCTGCGCTGCAGCATGCTTTGATAAAATGAAGACATGCTGCATTTTATTACAGCACACCATAGAGCATCACATGGCACTGTATGGCAGAGCATCATGCTGCTGTACAGTACCATGAATGAAGTGTATGTTTTGTTCACTTCACATAAAGTTTGTACAAAAAAATGAGCCTTGTGATGCGCTGAATCGCGCACAAAACACTGCCCCTTACCAAAGCGCTCCGGCAGCTGTACGTTATAGTGCAAACTTAGCCTTAGGATCACAAAAGGTTCACCTCTTACTGACTTTGTAAGTCCAAACAGGGCTGGAATTACCAGTAAAAATAGTAGGCCTTTTCTTTATATGCTCATTGGGTACCCCATCATATGAAATAATACAAAAATGTGATAAAAGCTTATTTACATACTATCACAAGCCACTGAAGGACAGAAAGAAAAAAAAAACACCAAAAAATTCCTGTGTAAGTATGATCCTAAATTAGGGGTATCGATTTTAGTACCAAAACGTGTTTGCTTACAGGCTCCAGTTATAGGTACTGGATCTTGTACTCAAGTGTTCTTTTTTCATGGGTACTAGTCTGAACTGACTGAGTTGAAGTAGCCTTTTAACGGATAAGTTCATCTATGTTTATTTATTTTATTTTTTTCTAAATTCCAGCTCCCATATGTACGAATATAATATTAACCACTTGCTTACTGGGTACTTAAACCCCCTTCGTACCCAGACCAATTTTCAGCTTTCAGCGCTGATGCACTTTGAATGACAATTGCGCGGTCATACAACGCTGTACCCAAATGATATTTTTTTTTCCCACAAATAGAGATTTCCTTGGGGGGTATTTGATCACCTCTGCGGTTTTTATTTTTTGTGCTATAAACAAAAAAAGACAGAAAAAAAAAACACAATATTTTTTTACTTTTTGTTATAATAATATCCCAATTTTTTTTTTAAACTATTTTTTTCTCAGTTTAGGCCGATACGTATTCTTCTATATATTTTTGGTAAAACAAATTGCAATAAGTGTATAGTGATTGGTTTGCGCAAAAGTTATAGCGCCTACAGTATAGGGGATAGAATTATGACATTTTTATTATATATTTTTTTTTTACTAGTAATGGCGGTGATCTGCGATTTTTGTCAGGCCTGCGATATTGCGGCGGGCATATCGGACACTTTTGCTATAAATATGCACTGATTACTGTATAAATGTGACTGGCAGGTAAGGGGTTAACACTAGGGGGCGAGGAAGGGGTTAAATATGTTCAATATTAGTGTTTCTTACTGTGTGGGGGAGGGGACTAACTGGAGGACGTGACCGATCTGTGTCCCTATGTACAAGGGACACAGCATCGGTCTCCTCCCCCTGACAGGATGTGGATCTCTGTGTTTACACACAGAGATCCACATCCTGCCTCTGTAACAGCCGATCGCGTGCACCTGGCGGACATCGCGGCTGCCAGGCACGTGCATTGGCATCACATGACGCGGTGGGCACAGCTGTTCCCCGCCGCACGCCCTCGGCGGCGTGTGGCGGGATGTAACACAGCAGGACGTCCAGGGACGTCCACCCGGCACTTGAGAGCCGCGCTGCAGACGTCTTTCGTCGATAGCGCAGGTCTCAAGTGGTTAATGTACTTCTTTTGCAAAAGTAAAACAGCTTTCCATTTATTCTACGCACGCTTACCTCACTGTCTTTATGGATGTTTCAAAACGCTGCTCGATTACTTCTGCCTTACTTCCTGGACAGACTTTAGGTCATGACCAGATGATCTCATTAGCACACACCTTGCATCATCTACCCTCAGCTGGTCAACTGGTCATGACCTAAAGTCTGGCATTAATTCTATATTGGTAGTACATTAATGCTATATTGGTACATAGGAGAGCTGGAATAAAAAAAAAAAGGTGAACTTAGCCTTTAAATATAAGGAAAAGACCGGTTAGGAGCTCCTTGTCGAAATTGCGTCTAGAAATTTACAATTAGGCCCAAGGATCTGAAATAGAGGATGAGGGTTCAGAGAAGCTGCACACAAAAGGGAAGGGTGAGAGGTCACCAGAACTGCAAAGAAGAGGAAGAGATAGAGTTTGGTTGGTGATACAGGTTTGCTGAGATGTAGAAAGAATACTAGAGCTATTATAGGGTTATGTGTGCAGAAGGTTGAATCCCACAAGTGAAGCATGCTTTTGCAGATAAAATTTGCTGGTGGAGACAGAATTCTGCAACAGCAAATATCAGACTGGTACAGTGATACAGACTATTACTTCAAATTATTCCTATTTTGCATATTTTACTCTTAAAGTGGTTGTAAACCCCCTTTTGCAACTTGCACTTACAGGTAAGCCTAGATTAAGGTTTACCTGTAGGTGCAAGAAATATCTCCTAAACCTACACGGTTTAGGAGATATTTGCTAAAAATGACATTGCTCCGTGTCTACGGCGCATGCGCGCCGTAGACAACCGCGCATTCATGGGGTTAATCCTATTCACAAATCCGGCTAAGTCCCATCATTCGACGACTTAGCGGAGTCACGTCTTCGCCGCTCTGGCCAATCACAGCGCCGGAGCGGTGCTGTGATTGGCTGGAGCGGCGATAGCCGGAAGTAACCTTCTGGCTATCGCCGCAGCGATGGCTGCGGCTGAAGAGGGAGACGAGGATGGCTTCGGGGGCCCCGATCTAAGGTAAGTAGCATAATAGCTCATTATGTATCAGTCATATTAGCTCATTATGCCTTTCTCTTACAGGTGGTTTAAAAATATTTTTTTTTTATAGGGGTTTACAACCACTTTAAAGGACAGGTGTACTTTCATAAATGTGACCCTCTCTCCTTAGCTGTCCTGAACTAAGTTATCCTAAACATTATCAATCCTGGATGCTTACTTCCCACAGGAGGTTGACCAGGGGATGCTCTGGTATTTACTTCCTTCAGACAAAATATTTTTCATTGTTGGCTGCCTGTGCAATGTGCCCTCATAACCTGTATAGGGCTTCTGAGCGAGACGCTGTTATTTGCTGTTAAACGCGCGTTCAGAGGCAGTTGGACACTTTTTTCAACTGCTCCTGAACCCATTCAATGTTATCCTATGTGTCCATGCACACAGTCTCGTTTATTGCCGTTTTTAGGTAGTTGCGTTTAACCTCGTTTTTCCAGAAGCAAAAAAATGGGTTCAGACGCAAACGTTTTCCACGTTTCAGACGCAAAACGCGGCTAAACGCGGCTAAACGCGGCAAAACGCGGTACCGGCGTTTTGCCGCGATTTCGTTTATTAGCGTTTTTAAAGGTGACCTATTTTTTTACATTAGAAATCTCAAAAATGATGGCAAATGATGAAAAACCATCAAAAAAATATGAAAAAAAACTGTAATTGCTTGCATTGCACTGTAGACAATCCACAACTTGTGGCAGGTGACGTGGCAAGTGGACAATCCACAACTTGTGGCAGGTGATGTTGCCAGGTGACGTGGCCAGGTGACATGGCAGGTGACGTGGCAGGTGGACAATCCACAAATTGTGGCAGGTGACGTGGCAAGTGGACAATCCAAAACTTGTGGCAGGTGACGTGGCCAGGTGACGTGGCAGGTGGACAATCCACAAATTGTGGCAGGTGACGTGGCCAGGTGATGTGGCAGGTGATGTGGCAAGTGGACAATCCACAACTTGTGGCAGGTGATGTGGCCAGGTGACGTGGCAGGTGGACAATCCACAAATTGTGGCAGGTGACGTGGCCAGGTGATGTGGCAGGTGACGTGGCAAGTGGACAATCCAAAACTTGTGGCAGGTGAGGTGGCCAGGTGACGTGGCAGGTGGACAATCCACAAATTGTGGCAGGTGACGTGGCCAGGTGATGTGGCAGATGACGTGGCAGGTGGACAATCCACAAATTGTGGCAGGTGATGTGGCAGGTGACGTGGCAAGTGGACAATCCACAACTTGTGGCAGGTGATGTGGCCAGGTGATGTGGCAAGTGGACAATGCACAACTTGTGGCAGGTGATGTGGCCAGGTGATGTGGCAGGTGACGTGGCAGGTGGACAATCCACAAGTTGTGGCAGGTGACGTGGCCAGGTGACGTGGCCAGGTGACATGGCAGGTGATGTGGCAGGTGACGTGGCAAGTGGACAATCCACAACTTGTGGCAGGTGACGTGGTCAGGTGACGTGGCATGTGACGTGGCCAGGTGACATGGCAGGTGATGTGGCAGGTGACGTGGCAAGTGGACAATCCACAACTTGTGGCAGGTGACGTGGCCAGGTGACGTGGCCAGGTGACGTGGCAGGTGAAGTGGCAAGTGAACATTCCACAACTTGTGGCAGGTGACGTGGCAGGTGACATGGCCAGGTGACGTGGCCAGGTGACGTGGCCAGGTGATGTGGCAAGTGGACAATCCACAACTTGTGGCCAGGTGACGTGGCAGGTGACGTGGCAAGTGGACAATTCACAACTTGTGGCAGGTGACGTGGCCAGGTGACGTATCAGGTGACGTGGCAAGTGGACAATCCACAGCTTGTGGCAGATGATGTGGCAAGTGATACGCTAAATACAAGTACACTGCTGCTCTCTCAGCTACTGGTCTCCCAAAATGGCTGAAATGGTTAAATAATAATGTTTTTTGAGCTTAGGGAGGGTCTTATGATGTTTCTTAACTAAACGCCTATAGACGCAAACGCGGTAAAACGCTGCTAAAATCGCGGCAAAACGGGCGTTTTTAAACGCCGGTTTTAGCCTTTAAAAACGTGTGTTCAGCAGAGTTTGCACTGGCGTCTCGTGTGCATGGGGCCTAATGCTGCCACTTCTTATAATAGGAACTTTTCATTAAAAGGCAGAAAAGAAAGGTGTTCCCCTAACCTCTTCTGGTCATGTTTGAAAAATAAATATTTATCACATCTCATTTATAATGAAGGGGCCTCTGTGCTTTAAAGCCAGGTTTACACCTGTCAGATGAACATACTTTAGAAAGCACTTACCTGCATTGCACTTGCCAGCCTATTCAATTTGAATGCGCTATCCAATGCCACACCTGACCCTTTTCAGAGAACGCAATGCACACCAATGCAAGGAAGTGTATTGCTGTATGTTCTGGCACACTGCAATGCAGATGTCTTGCCCTGGTCCATTAGGGTGTCATTAAAAATAAGTGTTACCATAACCCACAAACATGCATAATGTGTTACTGTGTATTATAGTAGCATGTCTTCTAGATTGTAAGCTCCAAGGAGCAGGGCCCTCTGATCCCTCCTGTATTTATTTGTATTGTAACTGTACTGTCTGCCCTCATGTTGTAAAGCGCTGCGCAAACTGTTGAAGCTATATAAATCCGTATTATAATAATAATAATAATAATAATAATAATAATGTGCAGTAACATGTGCATTATCATAGTGTGATAATGTTAACCGTGAATAACGCAAAAATGCAGTTAGGTACTTATTAAAAAAATAAGTACTTTTAAATGCAGCTAGGGAAAAGGCTAGAAATTTGACCTGATTTCAGCCTCTTTAAATCTTTTTATATAGCAGCATTCTAGTGTACTGCGTCATTGACACGTGTTGACAAGGAACATGCTGACGGAAGACAAGTCTAAGGGATGATTACACGAGTTAGTTGTTGTTCCTTCACTTTCCAATCACAGACTGAGGGCAGGAAGATTGTAAACTGGACTAGATGAATAGAAAAGGGCTCCCATATGCACTATATATATATATATATATATATATATATATATATATATATGTAGCGCCCCTCCCAAATATTGGGACGCTGTGTTAAATTTAGGGGTAGTCTGAGCCAGTAGTTAGGCTCAGACCAGTTGATTGTTCTAAATTTTGCTTCTGCCTGGCAGTTGTGTTCCCTGTTCGCCTGTTCCCTGTTCACCTGTAGGTGGCACTGCCACCACCGGCCCTGGTTGAAATACAGGGGTATAGCAGCACATTGGGTGTCCTTTCTCGGCAGCCATGCAGTGGGCGTGGTTATCCCACTGTGCATGCTGGGAGGGGGTACATAAGGGGCAGACGCCATTGATCGGGGTGGTTGGTGTGCGCGCCTCGTGGCACGGGGTGCGTGCGTGTGTTCCAGCCCCGGGCACCTTCAGCTCGAGGTTGCATCGCTGCCTGGTAGGCCCAGCTCCGCTGGCTGGGGCCTACACTTTTGAAGAGGATCCCATGCTACCCATCTTCGGGAAGTCTGCACTTGAGGAGGAAAGCCGGGAGAGGACCTTTCCCCAGAGGAGACTGGCGATGGTACTGCTGTCTCGGGAGAGGCCTGGCAACCTACTGAAGGAGGGATCCAAGAACTTAAAGGCCATGCAATACGCCAATCTGGCATAAAGGTTCTCTCTTATTGCTTGGCTAGGAGGTTTGGGACTTTGAAAATCCTGTGGCAGAGGATTCCTGAACGCATCCTCAGATTCACCTCAGGGTCTGTGACAGAGACCGTTAAAGATAGATCCGTGCATCACTCCGGCTACTGGGACCAAAGGAAACTGGACTAACCGGGTGAGCAATACCCACTCAGGCTTGAGTGGCGACGTTGACAACAATTCTACGTGCCTGAACCTTCCCCTATACCTCTCTAGTTTTCCTGCTTTCTCTACAAGTTCCCACAGCAAAAGGAAAATTAAAGCCTTCTTGTTTAGGTTTTACATTTGTGTGGACATTGACTCTTTTTCTAGAGACTTTCTATACCCTGACAACGGAAGCCTTGGAGGTAGTTTGCATAACCCTAAACAAAACCAGCCGGTCCCTTAAATGGGGGTAAGTGCTGCATATTTATATATCATATACTGTATATATACACCAGTGTACTGTATACATAAATAAATACATATATATCTCTATATATCTCTATATATATATATATATTCTGCTTTTGTTGCAGTATATTGTAATCATACAAGGGTGCTTTCACACTGCCCTGTTGTGGTTTGGCCACAGTGTGGGTGCAGTGCAGTGTACCTGTGGCTTTCATGTGGGTTACCTGCAGTTTCCCACAGACTTTCTAGTATGTCCTGGGTTTTTGGTGTGTTTTTCTTAAAATGCACCAAAGATGCACCATGCGGTACTTTTGGGGCTCTTTCAGAAAACACACCGAAAATTACGGACATGATAAAATTTTTATGGGAAACTGCAGGTAACCTGCGGCCAAATTGCATAGGGGCAGTGTGAAAGCATTTCGAAAAGTTATATAGTGGAAATGATTTACCTTCCAACCATTTTGTAATCGGCTGCAGCCTGATTTGTGATCAAAACACAAAGATCAAAACCTTCAGTATAGAGCTCCCCCGCAGCTCCTCCTAATACTTACCTCATCTCGATCCAGCAATGTGAATGAGAGTGGCTGCTCTCTCGGGTCTCGGCCTCCTCATTGGATGAGACACAGCAGTGGGAGCCTTCGGCTGTCAATCACAGCCAGCGAGCCAATAAGGTGAGAGTGGGGGCGGGGCCCCGTTCTACATTATAGTGCACACATAAAAAAATTACATTTAAATTCTGCAAGGCTAGTTAAAAGACCTGAATATTTTTTTTAAATATGGGGATTTAGTCACACCATATGGCTATATGGTGCTTAAGCCCACTTACTGCGTCAAAGAACCCCATTGTCAGTGGGTCCTGCTTCTCTGAACCATGGGAGAAATACAATACTCTATATGGGATAAATAAAGGACTCCTCCTATATCACAGGTGGAGACTAATAAGAGGTAATGGCAGGGGGTGGGGTGCTCCATCCCAAGGAATTTGGTCGGGATCTGTACAATAGGCAAAAAAATGCATTAAAGATTGTGCAGCCATAAGACCATACAAAAAAAACTAAATATTTCAGCGCACACATACAAAAATTACATTTAACTGACATAGTCACACCATATGGCTATACGGTGCTTAAGCCCACTCACTGCGTCAAAGTACCCCCATTGTCATCTTTAATGCATTTTTTTAGGGTGTGCCCCCCCTAGCATTTGTTTGTCTACGTGTCTTATGGACACACAGAACAGGGCTCAGGAGCGAGCACTCACAAGTTCCCTTATAGCAAGCAATTGTACAATCCCTATAAATCTAATTTAGATGTTCCAAAACTTTGTAATATGAGGACGAACCTAAACAGCCCAGGAAATTGTGCAATCAGATTGTATAGTGTATAATCAATTTAAAGCAGAATATTACGGTAAGTAAAACTTTTTTTTCATTTTGGATAGAGTAAGGGAGGGTTATATAATTGTCAGATTTTTTTTGTTTTGCTATCTGTATTCCATTACAGACATGTGCGATTTGTTTCGTACGAATTTGCGAAAATTTGTACATTCGGAAACATCCGAAATACAAATTTCTATTCTTACGAATTTTATACGAAATACGAAATTTCATTGACGAATTTCATTTCGGGAGTGGGAGACTGCTCAGACTGGTACTGGAAGTCGATGGGAGATTCAGAATTGGACAAAATAAGAATGTTCTTTAATATCGTTTTATTATTGTCATAATAATTACGATTATTCGTTATGATGAAGTTAAAAACCCAGGAAGTCAGCACAGCACAGGGATGGTGGGAGCCCCTCATAATGGGCACAGCAGGGGTACAGCCCCAGGAGGAAGTCAGCACAGCACAGCACAGGGATGGTGGGAGCTCCTCATAACAAATGTTCGTAATTGTTCCGAAAAGTTAACAAACCTAAACAAACTTTCGTATTTCGTACTACTAAAAACCCAGGAAGTCAGCACAGCACAGGGATGATGGGAGCCCCTCATAGTGAGCACAGCACAGGGATAGTGGGAGCCCCTCATAATGAGCACAGCAGGGGTACAGCCCCAGGAGGAAGTCAGCACAGCACTGGGATGGTGGGAGCCCCTCATAATGAGCACAGCAGGGGTACAGCCCCCGGAGGAAGTCAGCACAGCACAGGGATGGTGGGAGCCCCTCATAACGAATGTTCGTAATTGTTGCGAAAAGTTAATGAATCTAATGAAAATTGGTACGAAACAAATCCAAATTGAATTTCGGACACAATTTACGAAATACTAATTCTCGTCTAATACGAAACGGAACAAAACGAAACAAATTTATTGACAGCGCACATGTTTATTCCATTAAGGACATATACCTTAACCTCCTGTCCCATAGCCAAACAGGAAGTGAGATGAAAATCCCTGCAAATTTAGGGAATTCCTTTGGGATCCCCAGGTCACCAGAACTAGCATCCCCATTAGAAGATTTCCCCTCTATTACTTTTTTGGGGACAATTCAAAATGTCAATGATTATTGTAAACAGGACAAACAGAGAGGGTGAATCTCCTTACCGGCACAGACGGCAATAAAAACTGGCAAGTGTTCTAGTTCCTCTCCACTCTATCAAAACAAAAAAAAGAAAAAATTATTTGCCTTTAGTTATAACTTTAATATTTATCAAAAAAGCTGAACAGTGGACTGCACTGTATTTGTTTAGTTGTACTTGCATCTACATTAGTGGTTCTGCACACTTTTCATTATTAGGGTGGGGAATATATGTTTTTTGGTAAATATTAGGGATACGCCAACTGTTCAAACTGTTCAGTTTTTTGAGCAAACACCAGAAATTTTTGTCTGTTTGGCCCCCTGGTGGGTGGGAGCCAAAAATAATACAGTATATAAAAGCAGAATTTCTATTTCTTCTACATATGACTTCAGGAAGAGTCAATTCCAGCAGCAGTCTCATGGCTTTTCAATGTCTACACAAGAGAGACTTTCACAGGCCGACATCATGCCTAAATTAAGTTACGTGCACATATAATCTTATGGGAGAATTGTTGCTGAAATTAATCATCTGGAATAAGGATTTTTTAAACCCTACATCCAGTTCTGCATCCTTTTTTTTTTTTTTTTGGACAACAGTTGACAAACGGTAGATAATGCTCTCATACTGATATATCTGACCATAATACAATTGTGTTTTTTTTTCCTGGTCCCTCCATTTATTAATATTTTCCTTCTTCACATAAAAATGATTTTATTGCATGCCATAAACAATCACCTTGCTTTAATAAACCAAATGTGTTTTGAGCTGGTCAGGGTTACATTTCCATGCAACTAATATAGCCGTTTCTAAAAAGTGTTAATCAGTCTAGCAATCGCTGAAAACTCTGCACTAACTTCCTAACTGGAATATTGTAAAATGTTGTTTTTTTTTTTTGTATAAGGAATTTTCACCAGTGTAAAGAAATAAAGTGTTTGCAGTATCTCCTAGACAGAAGCATTCAGGAACATGTTTTTAAAAATTCTTAGCTTATACAGTACGTAGTTGGCTGCAGAAAAAGTTTTTCCTTTTTTTTTTTTAACAGAGCTAGAATTTCTTTTTTAGCATACAATAACTTGATCTACTTTTATAGTTGCAACATGTACAGGCACCTTAAGATGTGTCTGTAGCGTATTCCAGTTTTTATTTAATGCTTGAAACGTATACTGTACAAGTATTCCAGCGCTGTTATGGAGCCCTATAATTTAAAACAGTTTTTCTCTAGAACACACTCTGCTTGTTTGAGGTATGTGAAAGAAACATTTATATAGCTCTTTTGAAGAATGGCAGCATTTCTGTGCAAAAAATATTTCTTTGAATATAAAAAATGCAATGTAAATGTAGATTCAGGTTTGTAAAGTGACTTCACGGTTCTCAGTAAACACATGCTGCTTATCATTTTTTTTTTTACTTTTT
The DNA here is from genome assembly GCA_029206835.1 of Rana muscosa. Taxonomy (NCBI): domain Eukaryota; kingdom Metazoa; phylum Chordata; class Amphibia; order Anura; family Ranidae; genus Rana; species Rana muscosa. The sequence continues at coordinate 326,505,852 of CM055117.1, forward strand.
CCTAGAATGAAGAAAATCCTTGCTGATATTCTGAAAGTATATATTTATAGCAATAAGCTTAACAAATTAGGCTGCTGTTGACATAGCTATTAAAATACATACAGCCTTTTAAAAATGGTATTTTGCATTTCAGATAGAAATTGAATCCATAATATGGTGTTGGTAAAATGTATTAAGAAATAATAATAATAATATACTGTAATTAGTTCAAATTCATGCTTATGTGTTTTCTTTATTATGTACTGTAGATAGCATGCATCATTTATAAACCGTGCCTTGTAGATGTACAGCTGTAAGTTTCCATAAGCTACTGTTGGGATGGACGTCATAATGTCCTCAAGTATGTAAAATTTCCAGAATAATTATCTAATCCTACTAAGTTAGCAATATTGGGGTTTCAGATCTGTTCATAGGTCAACATATTTTTTATTTACCCAAAAAATTACAATAAAAGTAGAAAAAAATTGTGACTATAATACTTATGGAAGTGTTTAATTATTGTCTGCCCTGACTCACCTCCATGCATAGATTTTCATGCAACTACTGGGTGTGGAGCAAAGAGAAATACTATGAAATGTCACTTGAATGACAGCTCTGAGTCTGCAGGGGCTGTTGACATCACTAACAATGAGTGAACTGGCCTGTATTTGGTTTGCAGGAGGTGCACCTAGCCTGAAATGTTGAAATTTCCAAACCCCGCACATAGAGGTTGATTTACTACAGACAAATAGACTGTGTACTTTGAAAAAATGCAGTTCCACATTGGAAGAGCAGTTGTTCCACAGCTGAAAGAGCAATATTCAAAATACACATTTCCTTTTACTACGTGAGTACGAGTTTGTGATACCATTTTATTACCAGGCCATTTTTCCATTGCTGTTACATTTTCCCCTTACTTTCTGTTAAAATAATGATGCCAGGGCAATGCAAAAATCCCACAAACAGCCTGGGTTGGTTAGGGTGATTAGACTGACTGTGATGTTTGGCAGGGGTGCCTGTATGACAAGAATGCTATATTGTGTGTAGCGGGTGTTTGAATTTATGTGAGGACTCTGGTGGTGTGGGGTTCCTTGGGGCCTACAGGTTGCGTTGTTGCCTTGGGCCGGAGCTGAACTCACACCGCAAACTGTGCCTTTTTGTCCTCCCCTGGAGCTGGTACAGCGGGGTGGGGAACCCGCTGTGACGCAAAGGGAGAGGTCATAAAAGGGGCGGACGCCCTGACCTTAGGGGCAGAGAGTTGGAGGACGCGGCCGCACCCAGGCACCTTCAGCTTGGGTGCTGGCGTTCCGGTGTTCCGGGCCTAGGCGCCCTTGGCCTAGCCGGAGCGGAGATGGAGTCCATCTCAGGCACCTTTAGCCTGGGGTGAGGTACTATGGCGGATGCCTGGGGCTCAGTACCTTCGACTGAGTTCCGCGAGGGTGGAGGAATTCGAGGGGACCCTAACTCCTTGGGTGCCCGTGTCTGAGTTAGTGAGGACTGGTGCGCAGTAACTTCTCCAAAGAGCCCGGCACGGCATCGCTGGTGATGGAGAGGCCTATATTTCTCCCTTGGACGGATTTCTTCCTCTGACAGGGGCAAAGTGAGCGAAGGTAATTCACGTTCTATATTATCTAGTCAGTGGCAGTGACTATTCACCACTGGTGACAGCACAGTGGGCAGCAGCAAGAAGGGAAAGGATTGTGCCTCGATCTGTCCCCATTTTCCAATGGAGAAAGATTGTTTTATTGCTTGGCAAGAAGAATAAAACTGAGTTGTACCTATTCACTGTGTGGAACTTGGGTTACTAAAGCAAAGGAGTCAGGGACGAAGGACTGGACTTGACTCTAGGACACCTACACAAAAGTCCAATCTTCTGGCTTTCACCTCTTAGTTACGGAGGACATGGGCCGTGGTGTGTTTTGTCTCTCTCTCCCAGGTACCCCTAGACAACAGCCATATAACCGATAAAGAAAGGGAGAGGGGTGAGGCCGCTACACGTGGGGGCATTGTATCCGGGATATGTGTATGGTGTCTGAAATTGAACTTTGCTGCCCGGAGGAGTTCCGAGTAGGTCGGCCATAATGGCCAACGCGCCACGAGGCAACCCATAACTGTGTAGTTCGTGGGCGGGGCAAGGGAAAAGCCTGCGAACAAGTGAGAAGCCCACGAACAAGTGCAGAAGGTGGGAGGAGTCTGGCCACGTGGACGTACGCACGTGGAGATTCCGGCGCAGGTGGGTCAGTGCGCAATGGAGCAGCAAAGAGAGAGGATGGCTTCAAGTGCTCCGTGGATTTCCGTTCCTTCCTTTGCGGATATGTCTTCTCTGGCTGCTCCGATTATGGATACGGGGATAAGACTAAGGCCCCGGGGGCGATTGGCTCTCTTTACCTGCAGAGACATGGAAGCCCTCAGTGTGATCTGTCCCGGCTGTTCGGGACTGGTGGTACAGCTAAAGCCGTTCGGGCGCTGTGAGGTCTGCAAAGAATTTCTCTTTGAGGTGGAACCATCCACAGAAAAGCCTCGGGCTTTCCACCTCAACTACCTCACAGGGACTGCCACTCCGGAGGGAGAGATCGATGCTGGTGCGTTCCCCGTGCGCACTGATCTGGGCGAAGTGACTGCCCAAGCGGAAGTGAAAAAGTGAAAAGAGAGAAATCCGAGGATGCTGCCTCTGTCACCAGCAACTCCCTGTTCCGGCCGCCGAAGAGAAAAGTCAGCCTAGTAATGGCCTTGTGTAGTCGTGGAAGAGCTTTGCCCCACTGCTTGCCTGGCCTGGATGGCTCTGGTAGGAAAAGTCCTGGACATCCCTGTTCTTTTAAAGGCCCAGGTGAGCCAGGGGCTGGGACTGTCTGCGTGGTTAAAAGTGGCGGTAGCCCACAGTCGGTAGAGGCCGTCAAGGGGGATAGTTCCGTGACTGGGAATTATCTGCCCGCTGAGTGCTACGACACCTCTGACCTGGATTCATTGTCTGACAATGGCGATGATGGGGAGATAGACGAAATCTTCCAACAGAAGGGATGGGACAAGATGAAGCTACCCTCGTCCTGTGTTGTAAGGGACCTGCCCATGTCTACTGGAGATAGTACACCTCGGGTAGAGGCTTCGGTGCTAAGGGAAGAAGCTGGTTCTCTGTCTGAAGTTCCCCTTTTGGATTCAACATCCCTTTCACCTGCTCCTGTTGCGGGAGTGCAACGTCAATCACTGCGGGCTCCTAAGCCCAGGTCTACCGAGGTGGTGAACGCACCTCGCCACCCAGAAGCGATTGTTCCACCTGGAGAAGGAGACCGAGCTACTATGCCACCTTTGTCAAGGCTGCAGCATCTCTTTGGCCAGAAGGTTGCTCAGGAATATGGGTGGGAATACCCGTATCTGCCTCGGGAACTGCTCTATGAGGTGGAGGTCTTTCGGCAAAGATGGTATGATACCTTTGTATGGGACAAACTGAAAGTACAGCAAGCACAGCGGTACCTTTCCTGTTCACCAACGGTCACCAAGAAGTTTCAGGACTGTAAAGCTAAATGGATGCTGGGAAGAAACATTCATGCGGACAAGGTGGTGATCTGCCGCAAGGAAGGAAAGAGTGTTGAGTACCATGTGGAGGCTTTTGATGATCGTCTGAAGCCTATATCATTGCCTCATCCAAGGTTTTACCTGAAAGAGAAAAAAAAAAAGGAGAGAGGGAAAAAAGACTCCCGTGTGCTTTTCTACTCGTTGGAGATATGGGAGCTGTTTTTGTTTGTTCTCCCTCCTTCTTCTGGCACTCAAAATAAATCAGTGACTTTGGGTTTTAGATAGTGTAGGGTCACAGAGAAAATGATCAAGAGGAAAGTTCATCTGGAAGTGATGAGTGTCTTGACCGCGGCACTGTCACCAGGTGGCAGTGTTGCGCAACGATTGCTTGTTTTTTTTTACATTATGCATTGGAGTGAATGGGTTTCTTCTAGGATAGACTCATTCATTCCAAGCAAACACACATGTTGGTAGGATGTATGTTTCTTTTCTTTCCCTCTGCAGGAGACTCGTCTGTCAAGACTAATGAGAATGGGTGGTCCTTAGATAGCCAGAGGGAAGGAAGAATGTAAATGTGTGAGATATTTAAAGTGTTTTATTGGAAAGTTTTATAGTTATATTGTTTTAAGTTTTCCCTTAACCATTCAGGTCTTGGCACAATTCAGGGCTAAATTGTGTAGTTTGGTTTCTGGGCTGAACTTATGTCACCACCCTTGTGGGATATGAGTTTGTACCAGACACTGGGGACCAGTGTCAAATTACCAGGGGGAGAGTGTAGCGGGTGTTTGAATTTATGTGAGGACTCTGGTGGTGTGGGGTTCCTTGGGGCCTACAGGTGGCGTTGTTGCCTTGGGCTGGAGCTGAACTCACACCGCAAACTGTGCCTTTTTGTCCTCCCCTGGAGCTGGTACAGCGGGGCGGGGAACCCGCTGTGACACAAAGGGAGAGGTCATAAAAGGGGCGGACGCCCTGACCTTAGGGGCAGAGAGTTGGAGGACGCGGCCGCACCCAGGCACCTTCAGCTTGGGTGCTGGCGTTCCGGTGTTCCGGGCCTAGGCACCCTTGGCCTAGCCGGAGCACCTTTAGCCTGGGGTGAGGTACTATGGCGGATGCCTGGGGCTCAGTACCTTTGACTGAGTTCCGCGAGGGTGGAGGAATTCGAGGGGACCCTAACTCCTTGGGTGCCCGTGTCTGAGTTCGTGAGGACTGGTGCGCAGTAACTTCTCCGAAGAGCCCGGCGCGGCATCGCTGGTGACGGAGAGGCCTCCATTTCTCCCTTGGACGGATTTCTTCCTCTGACAGGGGCAAAGTGAGCGAAGGTAATTCACGTTCTATATTATCTAGTCAGTGGCAGTGACTATTCACCACTGGTGACAGCACAGTGGGCAGCAGCAAGAAGGGAAAGGATTGTGCCTCGATCTGTCCCCATTTTCCAAAGGAGAAAGATTGTTTTATTGCTTGGCAAGAAGAATAAAACTGAGTTGTACCTATTCACTGTGTGGAACTTGGGTTACTAAAGCAAAGGAGTCAGGGACGAAGGACTGGTCTTGACTCTAGGACACCTACACAAAAGCCCAATCTTCTGGCCTTCACCTCTTAGTTACGGAGGACATGGGCCGTGGTGTGTTTTGTCTCTCTCTCCCAGGTACCCCTAGACAACAGCCATATAACCGATAAAGAAAGGGAGGGGGTGAGGCCGCTACATGTGTATATATTCTGATCTGAGGTAGCTCGGGGAATGACAGCCAGCTGGTTGGCTATAGCTACCAGTTCATTTATTTTGAAAAATGGATGAACAAAAACAGCTTTGTTCAGCCAAAACAAGTTAATATTCCAAAGTCCCGCTACAACAAATTCAACAGCAGTCTAACCACCAATCCTTTGAACCTGCACTGGGGTCAACTCTTCCTAAAGCTGATTCTGGCTAATGTTATAACTTTATCCTTACGCAAGAATGAAGCCCTTAGGACAGATAGCTATTGCCAACACTTTTAGATATTTGGGTGTGATAGTGTCCCCGGACCCCTCTAGTTACCTCCGGCTAAATTTGGGCCCATTGCTAGATAGACAATGAGAAAAATGCCTGAGTTGGTGTAAACTGCCCCTCTCTGTAGTAGGAAGAGTGAATCTGATCAAAATGGTATGGGCTCCGCAACTTTTGTACATTTTTCACAATTCCCCTACGTGGATTTCCAATAAGTGGTTCAAGAGGGTGGGCACACAGATGCGTGATCTCATCTGGAAACGTGGGAGGGCTCAGATTAGTTTGGCTCATCCCTACTGTTCTGTAATAGATACAAACACCCCCTGTTCGGTTCGTACCAGAACCTGCGAACAGCCAGAATGTTCGCGTGAACTTTAGAACCCTATTAAATACAATGGACTCGAACGTTCAAAATCAAAAGTGCTAATTATAAAGGCTAATATGCAAGTTATTGTCCTAAAAAGTGTTTGGGGACCCGGGTCCTGCCCCAGGGGACATGTATCAATGCAAAAAAAAGTTTTAAAAACTGCAGTTTTTTCGGGAGCAGTGATTTTAATAATGCATAAAGAGAAACAATAAAAGTGAAATATTCCTTTAAATTTTGTACCTAGGGTGTGTGTATAGTATGCCTGTAAAGTCACGCTTGTTTCCCTTGCTTAGAACTGACCATGCACAAAGTGTAATTTCTGAAGGAAAAAAAGTAATTTAAAGCGGAGCTCCGCCGAAAAAAATATATTAAAAGCCAGCAGCTACAAATACTGCAGCTGCTGACTTTTAATATTAGGACACTTACCTGTCCTGGAGTCCAGCGACGTCTGCAGCTGAGGACGAGAAATCGCTCGTCACTCTGCTGCCCCCACCACCATCCTCGGTGAGGGAACCAGGAAGTGAAGCCTTGCGGTTTCACTGCCCGGTTCCCTACGGCGCATGCGTGAGTCGCGCTGCGCCGTTCTGACTGGTCCTCCTGTGTTCTGGGAGCTGAGTGTCTCCCAGAACACTACGGGTATTCTGCGGGAAGTGATGTGCTTCCCGCAGATTTCCCGCAGAGAGGACTCCCAAAAGAGACAGGTATCTGCACCCCCCTCCCCCCTGAAAGGTGTCAATTGTGACACCGGACGGGGGGAGGGTTCCGATGAGCGGAAGTTCCACTTTAGGGTGGAGCTCCACTTTAAAACTCACTCGTGGCTATAATGAATTGTCGGCTCCCGGCAATACATAGAAAAGTCATTGATAAAAAAAAAAGCGTGGGGGTCCCCCCAAATTCAATTACCAGGCCCTTCAGGTCTGGTATGGATATTAAGGGGAACCCTGCCGCAAATAAAAAAAAATGCATGGGGATCCCCCAAATATCCATACCAGGCCCTTCAGGTCTGGTATGGATTTTAAGGGGAACTCCACCCCAAATTAAAAAAAAAAATGGCGTGAAATTCCCCCAAAAATCCATACCAGACTCTTTATCCGAGCACGCAACCTGGCAGGCCCCTCCTGAACCATACTAGGCCACATGCCCTCAACATGGGGAGGATGTCCCCATGTTGATGGGGACAAGGGCCTTATCCCCACAATCCTTGCCCGGTGGTTGTGGGGGTCTGCGGGCAGGGGGCTTATCGGAATCTGGAAGACCCCTTTAACAAAGGGGACCCCCAGATCCCGGCCCCCCCTATGTGAATTGGTAAGGGGTACATTGTACCCCTACCATTTAACGAAGAAAGTGTAAAAAAAAAACAAAAAAACACACAGACACCTTGGAAAAGTCCTTTATGTAAAAATATGTAACATACAAACAAAATTCATAATGTCACATGGTTTGTAAACTGATCATCTTTTCAATTATTTACATAAGGAGAAGAGAAAACGTACATGTAAGTATCTATACTGACCTCATGTGTTGTGTATTTCAATCAGAAGAGATATTGACTCAACAAGTAAAAGGAAACTTTTCCTTTTGGGATAAAGGTTTTGCAAATTTACTGACAGATCTTCTACCATTCACACCAGCTACTCCACCATGCCGAGATCCCATTGTCCACTTAAAAAAATCGGTGGTGAAATATTTGGTTACTGCTGCCAAGGCATGTATTCTACCCCTATGGAAATCACCTTATCCACCTACTTTACAGCATTGGCTTCTTAAAGTGGAAGACATCAGACAAATGGAAAGTCTAACCAGACTAACACAAATGAACGATTTACCAAAACATGGTTTTACTGGATCACATATTTTTGCACAGATAAATTTGTTGTTGTGGGTTGATTCTTCTAAAGTATTAGATTCTTCTTCCATATATGTTGAGTATGATGATGCTTGTATTGCTTTCTGGATGGGGCAGGGATGTTCCCAGTTACTCTGGTGCCCAGATCTCCTTCCCACAAGGCTTCAAATATTTTTTAATCCAATCTGTCCTATCCCTGTAACTTCAAAAAATATTTTCTGTTGAAAAACAACAGACTTACTGTCCAGATCACTAGATAAAAATAGAAGAAAGAAAGCCTAAAAAAGTAAACCAATACAGCAATGACATCTAAGAAAATTTGGGTTTGTTACTGCTTTAATATGAAAAAAGTAGATATGCACAAAAACATTCCTAGGCCATTTGTCTTCTGTAAAGGACAGCCTGAGTGGTCAATGGATTCTATTAATTGCAATCTTATTAGGGGCAGCCGAGAAAAGAAGCTGTTGTATCATAAGCTGAATATATTGCTTTATACGTGCTGGATCCACACATCCACACATGCATTAATGCCCCTGAATTTCACATTATTCTGCCATGAGAAGAGGTCTTCTAAATTACCTAATTTAGCCTTATCCCATTGCAGTTCATCAGTTACCTGTTTCCCATTCAGTATATATATATATATATATATATATATATATATATATACAGTAAGTGTAAAAAATTCCATGAGCTTGTTTAACCCCTCTTTAGGCTTGCCCTTCCTAGTCATGGTCTCTACCTGTAGGGTGCTTTGAGTCACACTACTGCTACTCTTATACTCTTTATAAATGCTTTTAACAGAGCTCTGGATTCATATTGCCATCTCTGTAGGCTTCTGGCCACAACCCCCAATAAAAATCTAATTTTGTTTTTGAAAAAAAGGGCATAACATTTATAATTGTCATACAATCTATTTTGTAAGGGATATTATTATTTAAAATGATCTTATTTTACTTTGCAGCCAGCTATGATTGAAACTGTTTTCTTGTAACAGTTGTAAGTAGGGGTGTGCTGCTATTGTGTATAGAACAGCCCCCAGAAATAAAATTAAATGTTATTTTCTGCTCATGTGATAGGCTCAGTGCTTTTCCCAGCAGTTTTCTGTTATTGTAATAATGGGAATGATCACGTGATCATTGTAGACAGACCCATTCACTTAATACTAGTAAAAAAGTACCTAGAATGCATGTGTCTGTAGCCACAAAACAGGAGCATGAAAGGCCTTATGTACACTGTTTTATTGTAAATGCTGTTTTTTCTGACCAGAGAAAATCTGCATTGAAAACTCACCTAAGCTGTATTTTTTTCAAAACAGTTTGGGTGGGTTTAGCGTCTAATGTTTGGGTGTTTATTTATTTCACTGCCCAGAATATTAATTTATTCTAGCCATTGAAATGAATAAATGTGCTAAATGCGCCAAGCATTTAGATGTGTTTAGATGCATTTGCTGTTTTTATGGCCAAAAGTTGTAGATGTACCAAAAGGTTCTTTATAGATATTTTATTGAAAAAAGACAATGAACAGTTGCTACTAGATGGCATGACATTTCCAAATATAGGCAGGCACCAATGGGAAAAAAAGCGCAAATTACAGACAACAGTTGAAAATAGTGACAATACATAAAAACTAACTCTGTCTAAGGGGAAAGACAGAAGGAACCCAACGTTTCAAGGCTGTTTATATCGGTAGAACCTCTTCTTCAGGGGTGGGAGATTGCACTATGGCAGCAACGATATCTGTATTCAGTAAAAAAGGAAGGAAGGGTAGAAAAAAGAAAAACAAAAAAAAAGTTATAAAAGCATGCCAACTTTCCAGTGTTCATCATGTGTTGGTAACCGTATATATTGTAAGATTGGGGGTTGTTAGCTCTCGTGGTGGATGCATTTTTTCAGTGATGCATGCCAGTCAGCAACTCTGTTTAAGGGCATGGTAGCCCATTTTTATTTAAAAGCACAAAAGTTCACAAAATACACCTGTAGTATTCACAGGGGATTCCACCATTCCTGTATCTTGCATACTTAACAATTTAGCCTCGTAGCTTTCCCTTCTTGCTATCCAGGCCTTTGGCCTAGGCCTTGGGTCTGCTCCTCAGCCCCAAACAGTTTCCAAGAGTTTAAGCTTTCTCCTTGCTTACCCCTGGTCAGCACCGTTGTTGCTGTATCACTAATGATGTCTGCCTCCTGCAGACATACACCGCCTCTGACTCCACTCAGAGGATGAGAGTCCACCTGACTCCCATGCACACAGACTTCCTCTCTGTTGGGTGGAGCCCTGATCCATAATCATGTCAGAACTAAATAGCCCAAGACACAGCTGTTCAATCAGCATGTCTTTCTTTACCAAATCTGGCGTAAACCAACACTCTTGAAGGTCGCACAGAGTCACACCCTCACAAAATATATATATATATATATTGTGACAGCAGGAAGGTAAAGTCACCTGGTTGCATCCAGGGGGGTAGATATATTTCGCCCAGATTCAGGCTTTACGCCGACTTATACAACTAGGTGGAGAGTTGTATAAGGCTAGTGGGCTCATGGATGACTCATACCTCTAGGGAGAGGGCTGGGCGTCGTACAGACAGGGAGTTGATGAGGCCAGCTGAAGCTTGTCAGCTCATTTAGGCCTCTATAAGAACTCCCAGATTCATTAGATGTTAGCTCATGCCTGGAACCAGACCTGTGTGGACTGTCTAGGGAGAGTGAACCCCTGTGCGGTGAGACAAAGCCTGTGTGGCTATTTGCTTGGACATTTAAAAACAGGGACTTAGGGACTAGGACAGCACTAGGCTGATCCCAGTTGTTAGTTAGGAAACCTGTATGTTTAGTCAGAGGTCAACTTGACCAGGATTTATTTTGGTTATGTTTCTTTTGCTTTGCTGTGTTTTGTCACTGTAAATAGAAAATAAACCGCACCTTTTTTGATTTTGAAAACCACAACCTCCGTTTGCTGGGCCTGTTTTGTGTGGGGAGCCCATCCCGGGGGTCACACACACCCGCTGCCGAGCTAACCCCCTCACAGTTGGTGGAGAACCAGTGGCAGTTTTTTTTAAGCCAGCATGGAGGAGATACTGAAGCAGCTGGCTCTAGCAAATGCCAATCAACAGCAGACAAATGCAGGTTTGCAAAGGAGCCTTGCAGCCCAGCAGCAGACAAACGCAACTTTGCAACAGAGTCTGGAGGCTCAGCAACGAGCCCAGCAGCAATCTGAGGCCCGCTTCATAGACCTGTTGCAGAAGCAAGAGCAGAGACTACAACAACAGATGGAAGCAGTAATGCAGCAACGTCCGCAGACCAGTGAGGAAAGCCGTCCCACTAATACCGCGTCCTTTGGGGTGAGTCGTTTATTGACAAAAATGACTGGAGAGGATGATCCAGAGGTATTTTTGACCACATTTGAAAGGACCGCTGAAAGAGAAAAGTGGCCTGAGGAGCAGTGGGCTGGACTGGTGGCTCCTCTGTTAACTGGTGAATCGCAGAAAGCTTACTATGACCTAGAGCCTAACCAAGCAAAAGACTATGTGATGCTAAAAGCTGAAATATTGGCAAGGCTGGGTGTCACCCAGGCTGTCCGGGCTCAGCGTGTGCATAACTGGACTTTCCAGCTTGGAAAACCCCCCAGGTCTCAAATGTATGATCTCATTCACCTGAGCAGAAAGTGGCTACAGCCAGAGACTTTGTCCGCACCAAAGATTGTGGAACGTGTTGTAATGGATCGGTTTTTGAGAGCTCTTCCTACTGCCATCCAAAAGTGGGTAAGCCATGGAGACCCAGAGACGGCCGATGGTCTTGTGGATCGTGTGGAGAAATACTTGGCTACAGAGAACCTGACGGCCTCTTCCAGAGACACTCGGACTTTCCACCCTAAGACCAGACCATCCCCAGGGGCGGATAAGAGGATTCCAAGGGGTGAGGGTGGAGAGAGTGAGAGGGTGGGAGCTCTACCCCAAGTTTGGCGAGAACAGCCTGGGAAATCAGCGGCTCAAGAGGCGGCAAGAAGGATCGTTTGCTACCGCTGCCGGCAAGCGGGACATATTGCAGCCAATTGCCCGGTTGTGGAGGAACCCATGCAGTGTGACTTTCTGACGGGCAGACGTCAGTCGCTGTGTGCGACAGTCGCATGCACTGCCATTCGAAGAACTGAGAAACATTTATGCAAAATGTGTGTTAATGGTAGAAATGTTGTGGTATTGCTGGATTCAGGTAGCCTTGTGACCCTGATAAAGGCTGAGTTAGTTAAAACAGAGGTCTCTGGGAATAGCAAGGTAGCTGTTATTTGTGTGCATGGGGACACCCGAGAGTATCCAGTGACTACAGTGTGTTTCGAGACCCCCAAAGGTACCCTCTCTCATCCAGTGGGCTTAGTATCGCAGTTACCGCATGACGCCATTGTGGGAAGGGATTTTCCGAAGTTCTGGGAACTGTGGGATGATCCTGAGCCCCTCACTGGTGCCCCTATGTACCAGGAATGTGATAGCCAGAACTCCCCTGAGAGTGGTGAGGACTCTCCGGAATTTCCCTTATCAGTATTGGCAGGGGAGACTCAAGAAACTGGAGAGGAGCCCACCTCCTCAGACGAAAACCTACCGTCTGTGGAGTTTTCTGATCTTGAGGTTCACAGGGAAAACTTTGCCACAGAACAGTTGAAAGACCCCGCCCTAATAAAGGCACGGGAAAACGTAGTGAAAATAGATGGCGAGTTAGTGAACCCAGATAATACCTGCACTTACCCATACTTCAGCGTAGAGAAGGACCTACTGTATCGGGTGGCAAAAAGGGCAGAAGAAACCGTTGAGCAGCTTGTGGTGCCCAAACCTTACAGGAAGTTGGTGTTGGAGTTGGCCCATGGGCACATTCTTGGAGGTCATCTGGGGACAGAGAAAACCCGAGAGAGGGTATTACAGAGATTCTATTGGCCGGGGGTGATGAAGGACGTAGAAAATTATTGTTCCTCCTGCCCTGTGTGTCAGAGGTTGGCCCCGATGCCACATTTCCGTAGCCCGCTGGTCCCTCTACCCATCATTGAGGTCCCGTTTGAGAGGATCGCCATGGATTTGGTAGGTCCTATAATCAAGTCCGCTAGGGGGCACCAGTACATATTAGTTATAATGGACTATGCCACCCGTTATCCAGAAGCGATCCCTCTCCGAAATACCTCGGCCAAAACCATAGCCAAAGAGCTATCTCTTGTTTTTAGCCGGGTGGGTATTTGTAAAGAACTGCTTACGGACCAAGGTACACCCTTTATGTCCCGGGTTATGAAAGAGCTGTGTAAATTGTTCAAAGTGACGCAATTGCGTACGTCTGTGTATCACCCCCAAACCGATGGGCTGGTTGAAAGATTCAACAAAACCCTAAAACAAATGTTGAAGAAAGTGGTGGATAGAGATGGAAAGGATTGGGACTGTTTACTTCCTTATTTGATGTTTGCTATTAGGGAGGTGCCCCAATCCTCTACGGGATTCTCCCCCTTTGAGTTACTGTATGGGAGACACCCAAGAGGGCTGTTGGATATTGCCAAGGAAACTTGGGAAAGTGAGAGTTCTCCCCACAGGAGTGTGATTGAGCATGTCGCCCTGATGCAAGATCGAATTGCACAGGTAATGCCCATCGTGAAGGAACATTTGGCCCAAGCGCAGTTGGCACAGCAGAGAGTGTACAACCGTGGAGCCAAGACCCGTACCTTTTCCCCGGGGGATAGGATATTGGTACTTGTCCCTACGGTTGAAAGTAAATTCCTTGCCAAATGGCAAGGCCCCTACGAGATAATGGAAAAAGTGAGCGAAGTGAATTACAAGGTCAGACAACCAGGAAGGCGAAAGCCCGAACAGATCTATCACGTTAATCTGTTGAAAGCCTGGAGGGATAGAGAGTCCCTAGTCGCAGACACTTGGTCACCAGCTCAAACTGGTTGCGTGATTCCTGAGGTTGGAATAGCAGCCACCTTGTCACAACCCCAACAACAGGAGGTTAAGGAGTTTGTGCTTCGCAACAAGGAGGTATTCTCTGAGCTGCCGGGACAAACATCTGGGGTAGAGCATGACATCATTACCCCGCCCGGTGAAAGGGTGAAGTTAAAACCCTATCGGATCCCAGAGGCTCGACGGGAGGCAATACGGGAGGAAGTACAGAAAATGCTGAACTTAGGGGTGATAGAGGAGTCCCAAAGTGATTGGTCTAGTCCCATCGTGTTGGTGCCTAAACCGGATGGGAGCTGGCGATTTTGTAACGATTTTCGTCAGTTGAACAAAGTTACAAAATTTGACACCTACCCCATGCCACGTATAGATGAGTTGATCGACCGGCTGGGAACAGCCCGATACATGACGACTCTTGACCTCACAAAAGGGTATTGGCAAATCCCCCTGGCCAAGTCGGCCAAAGAGAAAACCGCATTTGTAACCCCAGACGGGGCGTTCCAATATAAAAGAATGCCGTTCGGGTTACAGAATGCGCCGGCCACATTCCAGCGGAAAATGGACCAGATGCTGAGGCCCCATCGGAAGTATGCTGCGGCTTACCTGGATGACGTAATTGTCCATAGCACAGATTGGGCCTCACATCTGCCAAAAGTGCAAGCAGTCCTGGACTCTGTTCGGGAAGCGGGGTTTACGGCTAACCCCAAGAAGTGTACCATTGGGCAGGAGGAGGCCAAATATCTTGGGTACACCATTGGGAGGGGAGTAATAAAACCCCAACTCAACAAAGTCGAGGCCATCCAGAGTTGGCCACGTCCCAACAGCAAGAAGCAGGTACGAGCCTTTCTGGGAATCGCTGGGTATTATCAGCGATTCATTCCCCACTTTGCTTCTAAGGCTGTGCCCCTAACCAACCTGACGAAGGGGAAAGGGTCGGTCATGATTAAATGGACCCCCGAGGCTGAGGCAGCATTCCAATTCTTGAAACAAGCCTTATGTAGCCAGCCAGTGTTGTACTCACCCGACTTCTCTAAAGACTTTGTCATACAAAGTGATGCGTCAGATGTGGGGTTAGGAGCAGTATTGTCCCAGGTCTGGAACGGGGAAGAGCACCCAGTCATTTACCTCAGCAGGAAGTTGAAGTCCCATGAGGTAAATTACGCCACCGTTGAAAAGGAGTGTTTAGCGGTGAAGTGGGCTCTAGATTCCCTTCGGTACTACCTGCTAGGTAGGCACTTTGACATGGTTACGGATCACGCTCCGTTAAAGTGGATGGCTCAAAACAAGGAAACAAATAGAAGAGTGAATAGGTGGTTCCTGGCCCTCCAGGAATTCAACTTCACAGTAAAGCATCGCCCTGGCGTTCAAATGGGGAATGTGGATGCTTTGTCTCGAGTACATGAATGCCTGATTGCTGGTGTTCCAACCCCGAGGTTAAAACAAGAGGGGGGGTATGTGACAGCAGGAAGGTAAAGTCACCTGGTTGCATCCAGGGGGGTAGATATATTTCGCCCAGATTCAGGCTTTACGCCGACTTATACAACTAGGTGGAGAGTTGTATAAGGCTAGTGGGCTCATGGATGACTCATACCTCTAGGGAGAGGGCTGGGCGTCGTACAGACAGGGAGTTGATGAGGCCAGCTGAAGCTTGTCAGCTCATTTAGGCCTCTATAAGAACTCCCAGATTCATTAGATGTTAGCTCATGCCTGGAACCAGACCTGTGTGGACTGTCTAGGGAGAGTGAACCCCTGTGCGGTGAGACAAAGCCTGTGTGGCTATTTGCTTGGACATTTAAAAACAGGGACTTAGGGACTAGGACAGCACTAGGCTGATCCCAGTTGTTAGTTAGGAAACCTGTATGTTTAGTCAGAGGTCAACTTGACCAGGATTTATTTTGGTTATGTTTCTTTTGCTTTGCTGTGTTTTGTCACTGTAAATAGAAAATAAACCGCACCTTTTTTGATTTTGAAAACCACAACCTCCGTTTGCTGGGCCTGTTTTGTGTGGGGAGCCCATCCCGGGGGTCACACACACCCGCTGCCGAGCTAACCCCCTCACAATATATATATATATATATATATATATAGACACATATTGAGGTTCTTCTATTACTCACTATAGGTGCGAAAATTGTGCATATTATTCAAGCATCAGTAGCAAATTTATACTGTTTAAAAAAATCCATGAAAACTTGGATTGAATAACCGATCGGGGCTATACCCTCACTTCCAACCAGGACCAGAATTGGGCGGTCACCCCAACCCAGATGATATATATCCCAGCCAACACAAGTTCATAGAGTGCGTAGGAAGCGTCCAGGGACCTCCATAGACAGAGGGCTGCCTAAATGAATAGGGTCAGCCCAGAAGCCACTCACGTGCCTGAATACAAAGAATAGTGATTATTAGACTCATTTTAAATATTGTATTCAAATGAGCACTATGGGAATGGAAAACCAAAAGGCCTACCTTAGTCTCACCATCCCTCCTGAGCCACACTCTGAGATTAAAGAACTGTGGTAGTAGTTGGCCCAATATTTGCATTCTTAAAGGCAAAAAATACCAGTTGTGATCCTACAAAAACTGAATTATGGAAAATCATACAGGGAAGGTAAGCAGGGTCCAAAAAAGGATCCAAGGAAAAAAGGGGGGGGAGAGAAAAAGGACTGATAGATTTAGCATAGATCCAAAATTCCCACAGATCTAGTGATGTAACTTACCTAGGTATAGCAAAAGTTGTTTGCCAGAAGCAATAAACCCAAAGCCTGAAGTATTGGCTGCCTGTATAAATCTGGAAATTCTGCGGCAGGAGATAGCAAAAAAGAGAGAAAAAGAAAAGATGAAAGATTCAAAAGACCCTTAACATCCATGGGATAGGAAACGCAATAGCATAAATTGATGGCTTACCAGGCTGTGCCGGACAACATGCTTAGTGTGGCTTACTGCTGACAGTAGGTGCTGATGAATAACCATCTCTTTTTAAAGTGCTTACCTAATGGAGATGAGAGCCAGGTGAGTGGGGCGGGGAGTCCACAGGGGCGAACCAAGGAAACGCCCCTGAGTTCAGCGGCGCGCGCACTCACCTCTCCAGGAATGTTCCAGATTGCCATGGAAATTAGGCGCTCTCCCTGAGGAGAACGTCCGAGCGTGCATGAGTCATGTCCCCATGAGGAACAACGGGGGACGGCTCAGAGAAGTGTCGTCACGCGTCAAGGTCTCGCGACGCAGGAATGGCTATGGCTGCAGCCATGGAAACCATGGCTGCATTGCCAAGCCCATAGAAAGGGCCGGATGCGACAATAGACACAAAGCAGCCCTACCTGCGCCGAGTGAAACAATATGAGGCGGACGGGGAGGATGATTGCACGGAACCCCTATGGTCCAAAATGGGAAGCGAGGGATACTAAGCCTATATTGCTGATCGGCATCAAATCAATACAGCTACCATGCTTATTAAGGGGGTAATTGTACTAAATAGTATTATGCATGATGAAACACAGAGGTGCATGCTCTTAATGAAAATAAACAGTAAAAGTGAACAGAAAATGAAAACCAGGGTAGGAATCATAGAGAACAAACAAGAGGAAAATGAGAAGGTCTCCCTATGTTCCACAGACATACAAAAATACAGGGAATATCATGAAATTCAGACATTTATATATATATATATATATATATATATATATATATATATATATATACACACACATACACCTCTATAAGAGGAATTGACTTTATTACCCCAACCATCCCCCAGCCCAAATGCTGCCAGGAAGTGGAGGGACAGGGAAAAAGAAAGATTTTTTTTTTATATATTCCATTATGGAATTTTTTTACAGTAAAGCAAATTGCAAAAATACTGTAAATACTGTAAAATGATCAGAAATATGTACATTGTAGATGTGTGAGCATTAGCCAGGGGGTTCTAACTCTGAGCCACCCGATCAAAAACCCTCAAGGAATGGTCTATAGGTGTCAGGTCACCTGTGGCCAGGTGACAGATGCACACCGTAGGGGGACAGGAGTGCACCGCAAGGTAGTGAACCCTATGGCTGACTGCTGCAGATAGGAAACTGGGTGGTTGTGGAAAGCGGGACCAGAGGAGCACAACCGGGATCCTATGGGAAGCTAGAGCCAAGATTCCCCAGGGCGCGGAGTCTAAGACCCAGCAAGTCTTCTCCAGAGCCTCTAGTGGTGAGGATGTTATGCTGCAGGCTGGGTCCAGGTCGCGGCCCCTAGAGTCTCCTAGCTCACACCCCATAGGATAAGGGGACAAGAGGGGAAGCAGCAGCACAAGATATAAGAGTAACGAATAACAAGCTGAAGGTCAAGGGCCACAAGCAGACAAGGATAACGAAAGACAAGCCAAAGGTCAAGGGTCACGAGCAGACAGGGATAGTCGGGGACAAGCCAATAACGTAACAGAGAGACAGACGTAGCACACAGCAGGCAGGAACCCAAACACACAATGCCTAACAAACACGTTGATCAGCAAAGCAGGCTTGCAGTGCACAGGTTAATATAGTGTTCTGTGATAGGGCCTGGGGTGGAGTCAGGCTGGGAGGAGATTATAAAGGAAGCCAGGTGAAAGGGTTCTGGCCTCTAAGATGAACACATGGGAAGGAAGGTAAGCTGACAGACAAACACTACTGCATATCCATGACAATAGGATATATAACCATTCAATTAAAGAAGGTTTGGTGGCATTCTGGTGGAAGATCCACCTCTGCTCAGATTGTAACAATAATTTATTAATATCACCTCCTCTCAGACCCGAATGTAATCTGTCTAAGATGATAAATTATATTTTTGGACAACGACCATCATGAAAGTCTGTCACAAGCCTACCAAGTGGAAGGTCAGGATTGCAGGCCTTCATGGAAAGGATATGACGGTAGGCTCTCTGCCAGAATTTCTGTATGGTCTTGCCTATGTAAAAACAAGAACATTCACTGTAACGCCGAGCGCTCCGGGTGTCCCATCCATCCCGGAGCGCCCGCGGCGTCTGTCCCCCTGCAGCGCTCCGGTCGGCTCCTCTGACCGTGTGCGCTGCTCTGATGCTGGCGGGGATGCGATCCAGGCGGCGGCACCTGTCCGCCCGCGGATCGCATCCCATCCTGCTCACCGGCCTCCTCCTCCTGCTTCGTCCCGGCGCGCGCGGTCCCGCTGCTCTCTAGGGCGCGCGCGCGCCGGTCTTCTTAAATTTAAAGGGCCAGTGCACCATTGATTGGTGCCTGGTCCAATTACTGTGTCACACCCAAAACACTTAAAAACCCACTCCCCCTTCCTCTCCTTGCCGGATCTTGTTGCCTTACTGCCCTGATAAAGCGTTTTGTAGTTGTCTTGCCAGTGTATCTGATCTTCTGCCGTTGCCCCTGACTACGAACCATTGCCGCCTGCCCTGACCTTCCGCTACGTCTGACCTTGCCTCTGCCTAGTCCCAGTGTACCGTGCCTATCTCAGCTGCCAGAGAAGTCGAGCCGCTACTGGGGGACACGACCTGGTTGCCACCGCCGCAGCAAGTCCATCCCGCCTTGCGGCGGGCTCTGGTGAAAACCGGTAGCTGCTTAGAACCGGTTCTCCAGTGCGACCCGTGCCTTCGCCTCTCTGGCACAGAGGATCCACCTCCTGTGTCCTCATTAGCCCCCAGTCCGGGCCCTGACAGTAGATCCGGCCATGGATCCCGCTGAGGTACCGCTGCCAAATCTCGCTGACCTCACTACCGTGGTTGCCCAGCAGTCGCAACAGATCGTCCAACAAGGACAGCAGCTGTCGCAGTTGACCGCCATGGTCCAGCAGCTTCTGCCGCCGCAGCCTCCAGCATCTTCCCCTCTCCGAGCTGCCGCTACTACCTCGAGAATTCGCCTGTCTCTTCCGGAGAAATTTGACGGGGATTCTAGGATGTGCCGGGGATTCTTGTCCCAATGTTCCCTGCATCTTGAGATGATGTCTGACCAGTTTTCCACAGAACGGTCTAAAGTGGCATTCGTGGTCTCTCTGTTGTCTGGAAAGGCCTTGGCCTGGGCCACGCCACTCTGGGACCGCAACGACCCTGCTACAGCCACCGTTCAGTCCTTCTTTGCTGAGGTTCGCAGCGTTTTTGAGGAACCAGCCCGAGCCTCATCCACTGAAACCGCCCTGCTTAACCTTGTCCAAGGAAACTCCTCTGTGGGCGAATATGCCATACAATTCCGCACACTGGCCTCAGAGTTAGCCTGGAATGATGAGGCTCTCTGCGCGACCTTCAAGAAGGGTTTATCCGGCCACATCAAGGATTGTCTGGCCGCACGAGAGATACCCTCTTCCTTGACGGAACTCATCCATTTAGCTACCCGCATCGATATGCGTTACGTCGAAAGACGCCAAGAGCTTCGCCAGGAGAAAGATCTCGTTTGCACCAGGCGTTATCCGCGCCTGGCTCCTCTCTCTCTGAATCCAATGCATCCTGTTACCGTGCCTCCCGCCGAGGAGGCCATGCAAGTGGACCGGTCTCGCCTGACCCTACAAGAGAGGTCTCGCCGTAGGAACGAGAACTTATGCCTTTATTGTGCGAGCTCTGATCACTTCCTAAAAGACTGTCCTATTCGTCCTCCACGTCAGGGAAACACCCGCACCTAGTGAACGTGGGAGAGGTGTTACTAGGTGTGAATTCTTCCTCTCCACGTCTGACTATTCCTGTGCGGATTTCTCCTTCTGATGGCTCCCTCTTCCCTGCGGTGGCCTTCCTGGACTCTGGTTCTGCAGGAAACTTTATTGAAGCCTCTTTCATCAACAGGTTCAACATTCCTGTTACCCGTCTCATCAAACCCTTCTTCATTTCCTCTGTAAATGGAGAGAATTTGGATTGTACCGTGCGTTACCGCACCGAACCCCTGCTCATGTCCGTTGGTGTTCTTCACCAAGAGAAGATTGAATTCTTTGTTTTGCCGAACTGTACTTCTGACATCCTTCTTGGCCTACCCTGGCTCCAGCGTCACACTCCTACCCTCGACTGGACCACTGGGGACATCAAATCCTGGGGTGACTCCTGTCACAAACATTGCCTTAAGTCTGTACCGACCTGTCAAGTCCCCATCACTACTCCTTTGCCTGGCCTTCCATAGGCCTATCAGGACTTTTCTGATGTCTTTTGCAAAAAACAGGCGGAGGTCTTACCACCACATAGACCCTACGACTGCCCCATTGACTTGCTCCCAGGTACTACACCACCCCGTGGCAGAATTTACCCTCTCTCCTCTCCTGAAACCAAGGCCATGACTGAATACATTCAGGAGAACCTCAAGAGAGGTTTTATTAGGAAATCATCTTCTCCAGCCGGAGCGGGGTTCTTCTTCGTGGCCAAGAAGTACGGACCTCTACGCCCTTGCATAGACTATCGTGGTCTCAATAAAATCACTATTAAAAACCGCTACCCTCTGCCTCTCATCTCAGAGCTCTTTGACCGTCTGCGCGGAGCAAAAGTTTTTTCTAAATTGGACCTCAGGGGCGCTTATAACCTCATCAGAATCCGTAAAGGAGATGAATGGAAAACCGAATTTAACACCAGAGACGGTCACTTTGAATATCTCGTCATGCCGTTCGGACTTTGCAACGCCCCTGCAGTTTTTCAAGATTTTGTCAACGAAATCTTCCGGGACCTACTGTATACCTGTGTGGTTGTCTATCTGGACGACATCCTAATCTTCTCTGCCAACCTTAAGGAACATCGGCTCCATGTCCGTCAAGTGCTCCAGCGCCTCCGCGTAAATCATCTTTACGCTAAATTTGAAAAATGCCTTTTTGAGCTCAGCAGTCTTCCTTTCCTAGGTTATCTGGTCTCTGGACAAGGTCTTCAAATGGACCCTGACAAACTCTCCGCAGTCTTGGGTTGGCCACGCCCCTCTGGACTTCGTGCTATCCAACGCTTCCTTGGTTTCGCCAACTACTATCATCAGTTCATACCCCACTTCTCCACCATCGTTGCTCCTATAGGGGCACTGACCAAAAAAGACGCGAATCCTAGGTCCTGGCCGACTCAAGCGGAGGAAGCCTTTACTCGCCTTAAGACCGCCTTCTCCTCTGCACCTGTCCTGTCTCGGACAGATCCTCTAAAGCCGTTCTTCCTTGAAGTTGACGCCTCCTCAGTAGGAGCCGGAGCTGTGCTTCTTCAAAAAAACACTAAAGGGAAAAACGTCACTTGTGGTTTTTTCTCTAAAACTTTCTCCCCTCTGGAAAAAAACTATTCCATAGGTGACCGTGAACTGTTGGCCATCAAGTTGGCATTAGAAGAGCGGAGACATCTCCTGGAAGGATCCCTTCACCCTATCTCCATCTACACTGACCATAAAAATTTGTCCTACCTTCAGTCCGCTCAGCGCCTAAATCCTCGCCAGGCCAGGTGGTCATTGTTCTTTGCCCGCTTCAACTTCCAGATCCATTTTCGGCCCGCAGACAAAAATGTCAGGGCTGATGCCTTGTCCCGTTTTTCCGATACCTCTGAAACCGAGACTCCTCCTCAACACATCATACCCCCTGAGTGTCTGATTTCCTCTGCTCCCGCTTCTCTCGTGCCAATTCCTCCAGGAAAGACTTTCGTTCCTCCACGCCTTCGGCTTCAGATACTCAAGTGGGGCCATTCCTCCCATCTAGCCGGTCACGCTGGGATCAAAAAATCCATACAATTGATTGCCAGACACTATTGGTGGCCTACCCAGGAGAAAGATGTGACTGACTTTGTACGGGCCTGCACTATCTGTGCACGTGACAAGACTCCTCACCAGAAGCCTGCAGGTCTTCTCCTTCCCCTACCTGTGCCTGAACAACCATGGTCCCACATCGCCATGGATTTCATCACGGACCTCCCTTTGTCTCGTAGTAACACTGTCATCTGGGTGGTCGTTGACCGCTTTTCTAAAATGGCTCATTTTGTCCCGCTCCCTGGTCTGCCTACGGCACCTCAGTTGGCGAAGCATTTTTTTCTTCAAATTTTCCGCCTCCATGGGCTGCCCTCACATATCGTCTCGGATAGAGGCGCTCAATTCATCTCAAAATTTTGGAGAGCTCTCTGTACTCAACTAAAGATTAAGTTGAATTTTTCTTCCGCTTATCACCCGCAGTCCAATGGACAGGTGGAGAGAGTTAACCAGGTCCTTGGCGACTACCTACGACATTTTGTCTCCGCCCGTCAAGACGATTGGGTCGACCTATTGCCCTGGGCAGAATTCTCATACAATTTCAAGAACTCTGAATCTTCCGCCAAGTCGCCTTTCTTTGTGGTCTACGGCCATCACCCATTGCCCCCCCTCCCCATTCCCACGTCTTCTGGAGTTCGGGCCATGGATGAATTAACTCAGGACTTTGCTTCTTTCTGGAAAGAGACTCAAAAGTCGCTCTCACTGGCCTCTGCCCGCATGAAGAGACATGCAGATAAAAAAAGAAGAATCCCTCCTGTCTATGCCCCTGGTGACAAAGTGTGGCTCTCCTCCAAATATGTTCGGTTTCGGGTACCTAGCTACAAGCTGGGCCCTCGTTACCTCGGGCCATTTAAAATCAAAAAC
Organism: Rana muscosa; assembly: GCA_029206835.1. Lineage (NCBI taxonomy): Eukaryota > Metazoa > Chordata > Amphibia > Anura > Ranidae > Rana > Rana muscosa. The sequence goes on from CM055117.1 coordinate 326,528,994, forward strand.
CAAATCAATTCTGTTTCTTACAAGCTCCACCTTCCTCTTTCTCTTCGTATTCCCAACTCTTTTCATGTGTCTCTTCTTAAACCCCTCATTCTTAACCGATTTTCCCCTAAGGTCACTGCTCCTGCTCCTGTCTCTGGTTCTTCTGATGTCTTCTCGGTGAAAGAGATCCTCGCCTCCAAGGTCATCCGAGGTAAAAAATGTTTTTTAGTTGATTGGGAGAACTGTGGTCCTGAGGAAAGGTCCTGGGAACCTGAGGCCAACATTTTAGATAAAGAGCTCATCCGTAGATTCTTGGGTTCCAAGAAGAGGGGGACACCTAAGGGGGGGGTACTGTAACGCCGAGCGCTCCGGGTGTCCCATCCATCCCGGAGCGCCCGCGGCGTCTGTCCCCCTGCAGCGCTTCGGTCGGCTCCTCTGACCGTGAGCGCTGCTCTGATGCTGGCGGGGATGCGATCCAGGCGGCGGCACCTGTCCGCCCGCGGATCGCATCCCATCCTGCTCACCGGCCTCCTCTTCCTGCTTCGTCCCGGCGCGCGCGGTCCTGCTGCTCTCTAGGGCGCGCGCGTGCCGGTCTTCTTAAATTTAAAGGGCCAGTGCACCATTGATTGGTGCCTGGTCCAATTACTGTGTCACACCCAAAACACTTAAAAACCCACTCCCCCTTCCTCTCCTTGCCGGATCTTGTTGCCTTACTGCCCTGAGAAAGTGTTTTGTAGTTGTCTTGACAGTGTATCTGATCTTCTGCTGTTGCCCCTGACTACGAACCATTGCCGCCTGCCCTGACCTTCCGCTACGTCTGACCTTGCCTCTGCCTAGTCCCAGTGTACTGTGCCTATCTCAGCTGCCAGAGAAGTCGAGCCGCTACTGGGGGACACGACCTGGTTGCTACCGCCGCAGCAAGTCCATCCTGCCTTGCGGCGGGCTCTGGTGAAAACCGGTAGCTGCTTAGAACCGGTCCTCCAGTGCGACCCGTGCCTTCGCCTCTCTGGCACAGAGGATCCACCTCCTGTGTCCTCACTAGCCACCAGTCCGTGCCCTGACATTCACATAGGAGTAAGTAGACCACACCCGCAGTCTGGCAGTTAGCATAATGTCTGGGAACATAGCGGTCACCGTTAGGTAAGGTTATGTTCCGAGAGGTGTTCATGAAGCGACAATACCTACATCCTCCACAAGTGAAAGTACCTGGGTACTTGCAAGAAAAACGTTTGCCAGATGTTTTGAACTCACTCGAGACCAAAAGGTTCCTAAGGGATCTGGCCCTTTTGAAGGTAAAAGATGTTTTTTTTGTTACGTATGGACCAATGATGGGGTCCATCATAAGGACATGCCAGTACCTCCTTGTAATTCTCTTAATGGTCTCATGTTGGTTTGAGAACCTTGTTATAATTGAAATAGGGTTGATTTTGCTAGTCTTGGATGCCGGATTGTAGAGTATGTCACTTCGTGTTTTGGTGATTGCTCTCCTGTATGCTTTTTTTAAACAGGTGTTACAGTAACCACGTAAAGATAGTCTTGCTCTCAAGAGATCTGCTTCCCTTTTAAAATTATGTTCATCTGTACAGTTCCTACCTATCCTAAGATATTGGCTGTACGGAATGGATGCTATCAATGCCCTGGGATGGAAGCTGCTGGCATGTAAAATAGAGTTGCCTGTAGTCTGTTTTCTGTAGAGACTACTGCTCAAATGACCCATGGCATCATTATGGATAGTAACATCCAAAAAAATAATCGATGACTCATTAGAGGTCATTGTGAACATAAGGTTAAAGTCATTTTGGTTTAGGTGGGTCAAGAATAGGTCCAATTGGTCACGAGGCCCATCCCACACCAGCAGAACGTTGTCAATATACCTATACCATAGGCTGACGTAGTTCATGAAGGGGGCCAGGTCCTCGGATTGTCTGATCATACGTTCCCACTCCCCCAGGTACAGATTGGCGTACAATGGGGCACATGATGTCCCCATCGCAACGCCCTGTACCTGGAGGAAGTGGGAACCGTTGAACAGAAAATGATAATGGTGCAAAATGAAGTCCAGGGCACTGAGCAAAAACTCATCAAAGCGACTGTGTTGAGAAAGGATATGTCCAATACAGGCCATACCCTTATCATGGGGTAGGGAGCTGTATAATGCCTCCACGTCGATGGCCACTAGGGTCGACGTGGAGGGAATACACAGGCTGTCCAGAATCTGCAATAGGTGAAGCGTATCCCAAATGTAACTAGGTATTTCAACAACATAGGGGCACAGATGGGCATCCACAAATGTACTCATTTATTCAGTGAGGCATCCATTGCCGGATACGATCGGCCTACCTGTTGGAAATTTCATGCATTTGTGTCGTTTGGGGAGTGAGTAGAATGTGGGAAAACTCAGTGATTTTGTCCTGATGAACTCCTACTCCGATTTACTTAAGATGTTCTGTGTATGGGCAGTGTCAACCAGGGAATAAAATTCCTGATTGAATCTATCAATTTTATTTGCATTAATTTGACGATACCATAGGTTGTTCCACAAAATTGTGTCACACATCTCAATGTAAAAGGAATTGTCCATGAGGACAATATTGCCCCTCTTATCAGAGGGCTTTATTGTGATCTCAGGGTTGTCTCTCAAGGCTTTCAAAGACTGTCTTTCGGGCTCTGATAAAGAGTCATACTGTGGGCAGGATAATCTAAGTTTACATATATCACTGCCCACTAGTTTGACAAAAGCCAGTACATTAGAGTTCTTATTCAGTGCCGGAAATTTGTCCGATTTCTTTTTAAATGTGGGTGGGGCGGAATCTCTGTTTGGTCAAATCGTCCAAGTAGTTTATCCAAATCAATTTGATCGATTAGGTCTGGAGTCTCATTCTTCTCCAAGAGACTAACAAGTGTGTCCAATGCCTTTAATTCCAAGGATTCAAACTTGGGTTGAGGCGGGACTTCTCTAGGATATAACTGCTTGAGAATTAATTTACGTGCAAATAACTGAAGATCCTTAATTGCGTCAAATTTATTGAAGTCCTGATTAGGACAAAAACTGAAGCCCTTAGACAAAACATGCAGTTCTAAATCGGACATGGTACAAGAGGACAAGTTTATCACATTGAGAGCAAGAGCCACTTGTTGATTGACAGACTCGTGACCAAGTACAGGGCTTACCCCATCCTGAATTCATGAAGATTCATTGTTGGGACCAGTATCCTGTACAGCATTCAATGAAGATGCTTTACCACCTGCTGACATTGGCCTAGGGAAGAGAGAATTTAAATCCTGATGAGAGGCAGCTATCGCAGAATTTACAATGGATATAGGGTTCCCCTGTATTACTCGGGGACCACTGAGCGTGGGCCCTGGGCCTCGTGATTCTGTAATATGTTTTTTCTTATGTTTTTCATTAGAGCCACCGCTTTCATTAGATCCTCTCTTGGTCTTCCCAGATCTCTTTGACCTCATCGGTCTCCTAGAGGAGACAGAGGAGGCCGAGGAGGCATCTGAGAAGCCTTGTTCTTGATTTGAGTTGTGGTTTGGATCTATTTTGGGTATTCTTCCAGTTATATGCCTTGTGCTCAGCAAAGGCACTCTGGTCCCTCAGGAGTTTTTTCTCCTTCTTTACCAGGATGTCCCTGTTGAATTGTTTCAAATGTTTATTTAAGTCTTCATCAAACTGTTTAAAGGAGGCATGACCATTGAAAGCTGTCAATTGATATAGGTGTTCAAGTTCCCTATCTATAGTCTGAATAGTTTTCTGATATTCCTCTATTAGGAGGGACATCATACCTGCTGAGCATTTTGATAAATTGGCTTCCCATGCATCTTTAAAAGATGGTTCAGTGTTTTCCATAGTAGGAAAAATTTGGTCTCTCAGTCCAAATGGGTTGATATTATTTTTTAAATAGTGCTTAAATGAATGTATGTGTAAGGTACCTGTGATAGGTAGTGTCCGAAGTGGAACTTGTGTGCTGAGGATTCAGGCGAAAACGTAGTCAGGCAGATTAGGTTGGCAACAGATCAGGCAAAATGGTACACGATCGAAATCCAGAGAGTGGTCAGGCAGGCAAAGGTCATACACGAGCTGGCAGTGAAGTACAAAATCAGCAGGCTGGAGAGTAGTCAGGAATTCAGGCAGAAGTTCAACATGAAAATCAGGATCAAAAAGCAGTCACAACACCCAGGGAGCTATTCCACACAAACGGGCGCTGAGAGATAGCATCACTTCCTTTTTAAGGGCTGCTTTGATTGAAAATTGTCCAAAGCTGGCAGTAGGTGGGGCTGGTGAGTCCAAGGTAATGTTTAATACTGAGAGGACATTTCCAAAAGTCTAGATCTGCTCAGTAGCGCAACAGGTAAGGCTGCAGCTTTGGGACCAGGAAGATCCCGGTTCAAATACACCCAGGTACATGACAGGGCCCCCTCCCCAGTGGACCCCTCCGGGGGCCTAGCGGGGCTTAGTGGGAAAGGAGGCATGGAAGTCTCGAATAAGAGAAGGGGCATGCAGATCTTTGGCTGGAACCCAGGAACGGTCTGTGACAGGATATCCCTTCCAATGAACCAGATACCGAAGGCCACGACCCTGTCTTCTAGAATCAAGAATCTTGGAGACTTCAAACTCATTTTGTCCATCAACAAGAACAGGAGGAGGTAGCTGTTGCGTTCTGAAGTAGCGATTGAAAATTGCTTTTTTGAGGAGGGAAACGTGGAACACAGGATGAATCCGGAGAGAGGAGGGTAATTTCAACCGATAGGAGACTGGCCCGACTCGAGCAATAATTCTGTAAGGACCAATGAATCGAGGGCCCAATTTGGTAGAAGGTTGTTTCAGTCTCACATATTTGGTTGATAGCCAAACTCTGTCCCCCACCACATATGGAGGTATATGGCGTCTTCGTTTGTTGGAAAAAAGTGCATACTTGCCTGCTGACTTCCGTAGTAATAAGCAAATCTTTTTCCAATGTAGCAGAATATTTTTAACCCGCTGATCTGCTGCTGGTACACCAGAAGAAGGCTGAAGTAGGGGAAAAGTCTGAGGGTGATAGCCTAGGGCTGCGTAGAATGGTGTGGTATGAAGAGCACTGTGCCAACGGAATTAATGGCGAACTCAACTAAAGGAAAATACTCAGACCAGTTGGAGTGTAAGGCATTGACATAATGTCGAAGATGGGTTTCTAGGGTCTGGTTCATGCGTTCAGTTTGACCATCTGTTTGAGGGTGATGTGAGGTAGAGAGTGAAAGCGTTACTCCCAGTTTCTTGCAGAACGCTCTCCAGAATCGTGAAACAAACTGGGATCCGCGGTCTGAGACGACATTGGTAGGTATGCCATGATATCTCACAATATGGGAAAGGAAGAGAGTAGACAGTGCTTCCGCTGTAGGTAATCCCGGGAGCGGCACAAAATGAGACATTTTTGAAAAGCGATCCACTATGACCCATATAGCAGTCATGCCCTCGGACTTGGGTAAGTCTGTAATGAAGTCCATAGTCAAATGGGTCCAAGGCTGACGAGGTGCTGAAAGTGGTTGTAACAGTCCAGTAGGCAATGTACGGGGTACTTTATTAGCAGCACAAGTTGGACAGGCGGCCACATAGTCAGTAACATCCCTTTTCATATGAGGCCACCAGACATGACGCTGCAAGGTCTTAAGAGTGATGGTGACACCAGGATGACCAGATAAAACACCATCATGTGCCCAGAGGAGTACAGGTTTTCTGAGGCTAGGGGCTACGAACAGGCGACCTGGTGGTATCTTCTTCAGAGGTAGCAAACTGTCTGGAAAGAGCATCGGCTTTCTTGTTTTTATGCCCAGGAACATAAGAAAGAACAAAATTAAAACGGGAGAAAAACAGAGCCCATCGAGCCTGACGTGAGTTCAAACGTCTTGAAGTCTGAAGGTACAGTAGGTTTTTATGGTCAGTGAGGATAGAAAAAGGTTTGGGAGCCCCTTCCAGAAGATGTCGCCATTCAGACAATGCCAATTTGATGGCCAGTAGTTCTCGATTCCCAACATCGTAATTCATCTCCGCTGGAGAAAACTTTCTAGAAAAAAATGCTACTGGATGGATTCTACCAGACTTAGGCTGTCTCTGGGAGAGCACGGCACCTGCTCCTACCTCAGAGGCATCAACCTCAACTATGTACTGGAGATCGGGATTTGGATGCTGAAGAATTGGAGCTTTGCTGAACATGTCTTTTAATTGCTGGAAAGCCGATTCTGCTTCTGAGGACCATACCTTGCAATTTGTACCTTTCTTAGTCATAGCAGTAAGGGGGGCCGCAATGGAGGCAAAACCTTTGATGAAGCGTCTGTAGTAATTTGCGAACCCTAGAAAGCTTTGGAGCCCTCTTAAAGTGGTCGGTTGGGGCCATTGCAAGACAGCGGAAAGTTTTTGAGGGTCCATTTGGAAACCGGCAGCACTTATATTGTATCCAAGGAAAGGAATACGGCTTTGATGGAAACTGCATTTCTCAATCTTCGCGTAAAGATGGTTTTCTCTCAGTCGTTGCAATACCTGCTTTACATGCGAGATGTGCTCTAGATGAGTCTTGGAAAAGATTAAAATGTCGTCCAAGTAGATGATCACAAAACTGTTGCTGAAATCATGAAAAATTTCATTCATGAAATGTTGGAAGACAGCAGGGGCGTTACACAACCCAAATGGCATAACCAGATATTCAAAATGTCCATTACGAGTGTTGAATGCTGTCTTCCACTCATCCCCGTCTTTAATTCGAATTAGATTATAAGCCCCTCGTAGGTCTAGCTTGGAGAAGATAACAGCCCCCTTAAGTACATCAAACAGTTCAAGAATGAGAGGTAAAGGGTAGGAGTCTTTTACAGTGATTTGATTTAACCCTCGATAGTCTATGCATGGTCGAAGACCCCCATCTTTTTTTTCAACAAAGAAAAAACCTGCCCCTACTGGAGAAGAAGAGGGTCGGATAAAACCTCTTTCCAAGTTGTCTTTTATGTATTCCTCCATGGATTTTTGTTCAGGCAAAGACAGGGGATAGGTCCTTCCTTTGAGAAGAGGTGCTCCAGGAATCAATTTAATTGCACAGTCAAAAGAACGATGTGGAGGTAAAACCTCTGCCTTTTGCTTGCAAAATACGTCTGCAAACACATGGTATTCATGAGGCAAGGTAGGTGGGACGGCCACGGAAGCCAACATACAAGCAGGAAGTCTTTTGGGTTGAGACAAACAGTTTGAATGACAGAACCAAGAGGTTAGTTCTCCATTTTCCCAATCAAAAGAAGGGTTATGTTGTTGTAACCATGGGTAACCAAGGATAACAGGCAGAAGTGGGGAATCAATAAGAGACAAGACAACTTCCTCTTTGTGGAGTACGCCTACCTGAAGGGTGATTGTCATAGTCTCAAATTTTACAATGCCATCTCCCAAGGGTTGTCCATTCACGGTGGTAATGTTCAGGGGTCTAGATTTTGGAACAAATGGGATATTATTTTTTTTTTGCAAAAGTGTAGTCCAAGAATATGCCAGCAGCTCCAGAATCCACAAAAGCCTCACAGGAGACAAGTTTAGAGGGTAAATGGATAATTGCAGGAATGGTAATCTTGGTCTTGGAGGATATACCTGTAAGGTCTAAGCCAGCTCCTCCAACACTGGTTAGACCCTGCCTTTTACTGGACGGGAAGGGCAGACAGATAATAAATGTCCTTTAAGTCCACAGTATAGGCATAGGCCCAATGCACGCCTCCTTTGTTTCTCAGACTCAGTTAGGTGGAGACGGCTTACATCCATGGGTTCCACAGGTGTCTGGGTTTCAACTGAGATTTCAGGTTCTGGCTGAGGTGGTGCTTGGAAGTTAGGGGCCAAATGGTAGACTGGCCGAGGAAACTTGCGAGTTCTAAGTCTCTCTTGGCATCTTTCATGATACCGGACATCCAGACGAACACAGAGCTCTATGAATTTCTCTAGGTCTTCTGGGGAATCCTTATAGACTAATTCGTCTTTGATGCGATCTGCAAGACCTTTTCGGAAGGCTGCACGTAATGCCCTTGAGTCCCAAGTAGTCTCAGCAGCAAGGGTACGAAACTCAATAGCATATTGTGCCACAGACCTGGTGCCTTGTTGCATGTCCAAGAGTGAGTACTCAGCTGCAGAAGCTCTATCTGGCTTGTCAAATACAGTCTGGAGAGAAGCCAGAAATTTGTCAGCGTCTTGCAGCACAGGATCATTGCGTTCCAGATAAGGAGAGACCCAGGCCAGGGCCTTCCCCTTTAACAAGGAAATTACAAAAGTCACTTTGGCAGAAGAAGTGCTAAAGGTCCCAGGGTTGTTGCGGAAATGCAAACGGCAAACATTTAAAAAGCCTCTGCAGTCCTCAGTATCACCACCAAATTTGTCAGGCATAGGAAGTTTGGGTGGTACAGAAGAGGTGGGTTGGATCGTAGCAGGAGTAGGATCCAGAGTCTGGACCGTTGCAGAGGAAGCAGGCAAACAAGATTTAAGCATAGTACAAAGTTCATCTAACTTGGCGTCCAGGGAAGAAAGATGCTGTTCATGAGCTCCAATCAATTGTCCCTGGCGTGAAATCGCCTTAACAATCTCAGCAGGGTCCACTGTCATTGTGGCCCGTTTGTAATGTAAGGTACCTGTGATAGGTAGTGTCCGAAGTGGAACTTGTGTGCTGAGGATTCAGGCGAAAACGTAGTCAGGCAGATTAGGTTGGCAACAGATCAGGCAAAATGGTACACAATCGAAATCCAGAGAGTGGTCAGGCAGGCAAAGGTCATACATGAGCTGGCAGTGAAGTACAAAATCAGCAGGCTGGAGAGTAGTCAGGAATTCAGGCAGAAGTTCAACATGAAAATCAGGATCAAAAAGCAGTCACAACACCCAGGGAGCTATTCCACACAAACGGGCGCTGAGAGATAGCATCACTTCCTTTTTAAGGGCTGCTTTGATTGAAAATTGTCCAAAGCTGGCAGTAGGTGGGGCTGGTGAGTCCAAGGTAATGTTTAATACTGAGAGGACATTTCCAAAAGTCTAGATCTGCTCAGTAGCGCAACAGGTAAGGCTGCAGCTTTGGGACCAGGAAGATCCCGGTTCAAATACACCCAGGTACATGATAGTATGTGCCAGTGGTTAAGGGATTTCCAAAAACTTTCTAAGAGAGGAAAAAATAGATGAAAGTTCCGTGTCCTTCTGCTCTTTCTGAGTGAAATTTTGGTATAAACCAGACATAGCGCTATCCCAATTGCTGCCTGCATAGTTGGTCATGCTGAATATACTTCAAAGTGCAACCATTCAAAAAATATAAATATATATATATCTAACAGAAGATCCTACGGGAGAGACACCAGATGAGGATATGGGTATTTGCTACCCTGAAAACTGAGAGTCCAAATTTTTCCTACTATGGAAAACACTGAACCATCTTTTAAAGATGCATGGGAAGCCAATTAATCAAAATGCTCAGCAGGTATAATGTCCCTCCTAATAGAGGAATATCAGAAAACTATTCAGACTATAGATAGGGAACTTGAACCCCTATATATTCAATTGACAGCTTTCAATGGTCATGCCTCCTTTAAACAGTTTGATGAAGACTTAAATGAACATTTGAAACAATATTAGAACAAGCTAGGTGAAACTACAAATAACAAAAATAAACCTTGATAAGTACAATATCTCATACAATTCAGCATACATTGCAGAAACAACGATACACAATACAATATGAGTAGACATGTGCAATTCGTTTAGTTACGAATTTGTTATTCGTCAAAATTCGTTATATTCGTCAATTCGTAAACATAATTACGAATTATCGAAAAGAACGAATATGGAAAACAACAAAAATACAAAATTATTAAATTAGAAACAGCGAAAATATGAAAGAGTGAAAAGATTCAAAATAACGAAAATCAAAATGAACGAAAACTCTAAATTACGAATATTTGGAAAACGGAAATCAAAGCAACGAAAATACCGAACAAAGATTCAAAATAACGAAAATCAAAATGAACGAAAAAAAAAAAAACTAAATTACGAATATTCGGAAAACGGAAATCAAAACAACAAATTCATTAGTTCTGAAATATTTCTGGATGTTGGCCAATAAACTTGTCCCTTCCCCTGAAGAGGTTGTCCCTTCCCCCAATGAGCTTGTTTCTTATTCCCTTGTGTGTTTTTCTGTGTTAGACTGCAGTGCATTCCATCCAGAGTCCAGATAGGGTGTGGTTGGGTAGGTGGCACTGTTTTGGTGGATTTGTGAGTTAAGTTGTGACTTGTGAGAGAGAAATTCTTTGTTTCTTAAGCATACTCTGTCTCGAATCTAGTTTCTATATTTCGAATTATGCCCCAATTACGAATCTACGAAAACAATGATACGAAAGTGCGAATAAATAAGCCGGTCAATCTCACGAAAGTACGAATTACAAAATTACGACAAGTAGTGTTTCGAATAAACGGAAAATGTATTCTAACGAAAGTACGAATGTAATTAAATCTACAAAAGTACAATTTTCCAATCAACGGAAATTAGACACGGAAATACGAATCATTGCAAATCAACAAAAATATAGTTCTTACGAAAATACGAATGCGGCCGAATATAAAATATAACAAAAAATATGAATTTCGAATAAACAAAAATTAGACCCTTACGGAAATACGAAAGAGTCCAAATACGATAACCCACGTCTTACGAAATTACGAATCGTTGCGAATCAACGGAAACTAACAGAAACTAAACCAAACTAAACAAATTTTTATGTTGTGCATATGTCTAAATATGAGACCGTAAAAAATTACTTTTTAAGTTCTCTAAGGGATGATGGTGATAGATTGAATAAGACATGTCCTGCCTCCTGCAGTGTCTTCTAAAAGCATGGTGAATGTGTCTCTTCCTGTGAAGATTTTACCCAGAATACCTTGCCTACTAACTGCTTCATGGGTTACACATTTAATGCATTTAATGACAAACAAAGATGAAACAATACCAAAAAAGGACGCTAGATGGCGCCTTCACTCTGCATATGATTTCTATGTAAATTGCAACATTAAATGTCATTTTAATCACACAATGCAGATAATCAGAATATAGACATATGATGGACAGAACACTCCCCGCCTGACCTCAAATGACGTCACTAACAGAGACCTCCATAGAAAGCAACAGAACAAGTTCAGTCACTGGTCTTAAGCAGGGATGAGTCGAACACCCCCCTCTTCGGTTCGCACCAGAACCTGCGAACAGACAGAATGTCATTGGCCTGAGCGGGGAACTTCCTTCACTGTGTAATTTAAATTTACACAGTGAAGGAAGTTCCCCATCAGGTCCGATCAGGCCAATGACGTAGGCGCGGTCTGACATACCGAGGGGGCGGACCTGATGGGGAACTTCCTTCACTGTGTAATTCATGTATAGACCCGCCCCATCTCATGTTCCGCATCAGGTCCTCAGCCTTACACCTAGTCATTGGCTGAGCGGACCTGATGGGGAACTTTAGAAGGGGCGGGTCTATACATGTAATAGACTGCGGAGGAAGTTCCACATCAGGTCCGCTCAGGCTCAGCCAATGACAGACAGCGCTGGACATCGGATCACCACGGGACACTGGATTTCACCGCTGGAATGTTTTTTTTTTTTTTTTTTAATAAAGGACTTTTCCAAGGTGTTTGTGTGTTTTTTTTCATTTTTCGACACTTTCTTCGTGAAATGGTAGGGGTACAATGTACCCCTTACCAATTCACATAGGGGGGGCCGGGATCTGGGGGTTCCCTTTGTTAAAGGGGTCTTCCAGATTCCGATAAGCCCCCAGCCCACAGACCCACAACCACCGGGCAAGGGTTGTGGGGATAAGGCCCTTGTCCCCATCAACATGGGGATATCCTCCCCATGTTGAGGACATGTGGCCTGGTACGGTTCAGGAGGGGGGGGCTCTCTCGTCCCACCCTCTTTTCCTGCGGCCTGCCAGGTTGCGTGCTCGGATAAGGGTCTGGTATGGATTTTTGGGGGGACTCCACGCCATTTTTTTTTTTATTTGGGGTGGAGTTCCCCTTAGAATCCATGCCAGTCCTGAAGGGCCTGGTATGGATATTTGGGGGAACCGCACGCATTTTTTTTTAAATTTGCGGTGGGGTTCCCCTTAATATCTATACCAGACCTGAAGGGCCTGGTAATTGAATTCTGGGGGACCCCCATGCTTTTTTTTTTTTTTATCAATGACTTTTGTATGTATTGCCGGGAGCCGACAATTCATTAATAGCCGCGAGTGAGTTTTAAATGACTTTTTTTCCTTCAAAAATGACATTTTATGCAGGGACAGTTCTAAGCACGAGAAACATGCGCCACATTACATGCATATCATACACACCCCCTAGGTACGAAATTTAAAGGAATATTTCACTTTTATTGTTTCACTTTAAGCATTATTAAAATTACTGCTCCCAAAAAAACGGCCGTTTTTAAAACTTTTTTTTGCATTGATACATGTCCCCTGGGGCAGGACCCGGGTCCCCAAACACGTTTTATGACAATAACTTGCATATAAGCCTTTATAATTAGCACTTTAGATTTCTCCCATAGACTTTTCGAATTTGCCGCGAACACCCCAATTTGTTCGCTGTTCAGCAGGCAATGTTCGAGTCGAACATGAGTTCGATTCGAACTCGAAGCTCGTCCCTAGTCTTAAGAACACTTTGGCCTCATTCTGTTGAAAGGTCTTGATCTCGACCTTATGGACAAGATTATCTTTGCTTGGCAGTACTTTGGTGACTAGACCTAAAGGCTACATTTTCCTTAGTGTCTGGCAATCTTTCATGAGCACAACATCACCAAGTTTAAGATTAGGTTTTTCGGTGTTCCACTTGCTCCTTAGTTGTAGAGTAGATGTTTATTGCTCCTTCCACCGACTCCAGAAGGTATTGGCAAGGGTTTGAACTTGTCTTAATTGACGTTTGTAAAGGTCCTGCTCACAAAACTCTCCAGCTGGAGCACCGACAAGACCAGTCTCTGGTGTTAGTAACATGGCAGGTGTGAGAACCATTGGATTTTCAGAGTCACTTGAAATTGAAGTCAAAGGTCTGGCGTTAATGATAGCTGTAACCTCTGCCATAAATGTCACTAAACATTCGTGAGTAAGTCTTGCAGTTCCTACTTGCAAGAAGATAGAGTCAAGAATTCTGCGGGCTATGCCTATCATCCTCTCCCAAACACCTCCCATGTGAGAAGAGTAAGGTGGGTTGAAGATCCACGTGCAGTCTTGCTTACTCAAGTATCTTTCTACACTGAAAACGTCCAAATTGGAAGGAACTTGCAGTTCTTTTACTGCTCCTACAAAGTTAGACCCTCTGTCAGAGCGAATGAGTTTCATTGGGCCTCTGATTGCAATGAAACGTCTAAGAGCATTAATGAAACTTGAAGTGTCCATTGACTCAATCACTTCAATGTGAACAGCTCGTATAGACATGCAGACGAATATGACTGCCCAGCGTTTACTGTTTGAGTGTCCCCCTTTTGTGTACCGGGTGGCGACAGACCAGGGACCAAAAACATCAAGTCCAACATTAGTGAAAGGCGGATCTATGTTAAGTCTGTCAGATGGTAGATTGTGGAATGTTACAGACACAAAAGATGGCCAAAGCTTTCGACAGATAACGCACTTGAAGAGGAACTTACTCACACATCTTTTGGCTCCAACTATCCACAGTCCAGCAGCTTGTAAAGCTCCTTCAGTAAACAGTCGACCCTGGTGTTTAGTTTGATCATGGTAGTGTTGAATGAGTAAATAGGCAATATGACGGTGACCAGGGATCACTAAAGGATGTTTCTCTGAGAACTCCAACTTGCCTTCTTTTAAACGGCCTCCTACTCTCAACATGCCATTTTCATCAAGGATTGGATCAAGTTTCTTTAAAACACTGTCTTTAGGAACAGGTTTGTGGTTGAGAATACAATCGATCTCTTTGGCAAAGACTTCTCTCTGTACAACAGATATTAACCAATTTTTAGATTGTTCTAGGTCAGTCGCTGAGTAGACTTTCCTACAGTGGTGCCAACCTCTGCAATTGACATGAGTTGGTGGTTGCTTTTTGTAGGACTGAGCTATGTGGATTAAGCAAGTGATAGCTCTAACTAGTGACCTCCAGGTGGAGAACCTGCTGAAACGGTGGGTTTTAAACTGGTTGAGAGAAATTGTTGTGACTGCGGTAGAAACCTGAGGGCGAATTTCTTGATCCTTGTCTGCATCTATTAGGTCAAACGTGGTGAGGTCATTAGTGTTACAGTCGGGACTGCGTAGAAAGGTGGGACCTGTGAACCACAAAGTACTTTCAAGGCGGCTGGCCGCTACAGATCTGGTCGCTAGGTCTGCAGGATTATAGTCTGTAGGCACAAAATGCCATTGCTCAGGGTGGGTGGACCTCCTTATTCTCAGCACTCTGTTATTGACATAGACATAGAAATGCCTAGTTTCATTTTGGATGTAACTCAGAACTACTTTACTGTCTTTATAGAACTCAGCTTCTTGGATTTCTAGGTTTGTCTCTGTTGCAATTAGTTCAGCTAGCTCTGTAGCCAATACTGCAGCACAAAGTTCCAGCCTGGGTATGGTATGTTCGGGCAGTGGTGCAAGTTTTGCTTTTACAAACCCTATGTGGCATTGTCCTTTAGTGTCTATGGTTTTCAGGTAAGCTACATCAGCAATTGCTTTAACAGAAGCATCCGAAAACACACAAAGTCTTTGCATCAGAACATCTGCAGATGACAGAGGAGCATATGGGCGTGGAATTTTAAGGTTGGATAGCTCTGTTAGTGAGTCCTTCCACTCTAACCATAGGTTCTTTCTGTCAGTGGGGAGAGGGTGGTCCCAATCTAGCGACTCACAGGTTAAGTCTCTGAGTAATGCCTTACCCTGGATGGTGACATGTGCTGCAAAGCCTAAAGGATCATACAGGCTGTTTATGGTAGACAGGACACCTCTACGGGTAAAGGGTTTTTCTTCTGTGTTCACTTGGAAAGTAAAGGTGTCAGATCTTAAGTCCCAAAGCAACCCAAAGCAAACCAAGGCTGCGTTGCATGGGAAGTGAGTCTGTACCTAGATCTAAGTCCTTTAACTCGTTGGAACGATCTTGGACAGGAAAGGCTTCTAAAACTTCTCTACTGTTGGAAGCAATCTTGTGGAGCCTTAGGTTTGAACAAGCAAGCATTGCCTGAGTTCTTTTGAGGAGACTAATTGTGGCTTCATTTGTGGGTAGTGATTTCAAGCAATCGTCTACATAGAATTCCTTGTCCACAAATTGTCTGACATCTGACCCATACTCTGACTCTCCCACTCTAGCAGAGTATCTGAGGCCATATATAGTAACAGCAGGGGAAGGGCTGTTGACAAAAATGTGCACCCTCATGCGGTATTCTGTGATGTCTCCAGAGGGGTTGTTGCCCCTGAACCAGAGAAACCTCAGAAAGTTTTGGTGTTCTTCTTTAACAAGAAAGCAATAGAACATTTGCTGTATGTCTTCCATTAATGCGACTGAATCCTTGCGGAAGCAGAGAAGTACTCCTAATAGTCTGTTGTTCAGGTCAGGGCCAGAGAGAAGGACATAATTTAGAGAGACACCCTCATGCTTGGCGCTGGAATCGAACACCACTCTAATCTGCCCTGGCTTCTTAGGGTGATAGACCCCAAATATGGGTAAGTACCAACATTCTATCCTCAATGGACATTGCTACCAGGTTGTCCTCCTTTGTTATTCTGAACACTGAGCGTCCTAAGTCACTCTGGTCATCGTCATAGGTATTGCTGTCACAGAGGGGACTTAGGAAAGGAAGAGGCACAGGGTTGTTGTGTGGTAGCTCCTTTATGAGGATGTGATTTTGACAGGGTTGGAAAAGATAAGGACGACCATTCTCAAGGGTACTAGTGAGCAGGTTATTAAGAGGTGCCGGTTTGTGTGCACCTCCCAGGCAAACATCACCTATAATGACCCACCCAAGATCCAGTTTTTGGGCATATGGAGCGTTTTTAGGACCGTTGATCAGTTTCCTTAGTTTGTGGACTTGCAAGATATCCCTCCCTAGGAGTAAGATTATCTGAGCCTGATCATCAAGTCCTGGTATGAGATGTGCTATGTGCTTCAAGTGGGTCTGGTGAGCTGCTGCGTCTGGTGTGGGAATCTCCAACCTGTTGTCTGGAATCTGGTTGCACTCTATTATGGTCGGTAAGGGTAGGCATGTCTTACCATCCATAGATTCAATTTGTAGGCTGTTAGCTCTTCTCCCCGCCGTTTCCACTGTACCTGCACAAGTCCTAAGGGAGTAAGGGCTGCTGAGGCCTTTAAGGTTTAGGATGTCAGAAAACACAGCTCTAGCTAGTGACTTATTACTCTGATCATCTAAGATGACGTAGAGCTTGACTGCTTTGTCTCTGCGTCCTTTTGGGTAAACTTTCACTAGACAGATTTTAGAGCAGGATCTGCCACCTGTACTTCCTTTGCAGACTTCAGTGCACTGTGAAGTGATTGCTGTGGCATCTGTACTAGAATCTTTGGTCTCCCTGCCTTGCTCCTTGTCACCATGGACAGGTGGGAAGGTTCTTGGAGTAGGCCCTGGGTGTAAAGCTGTGTTGTGCTTTGTGCTGTCACACTCTGTACATTTGACACTGACCTTACAGTCCTTGGCAAAGTGTGCGGATGAAGAGCAGCACTTGTAACAGATGTTGTTCTCTTTGAGGAAAGCTTTGCGATCCTGGATGGTCTTTGTCCTGAAGGCTCTGCATTTCAGAAGAGAATGTGGCATCTTATGTAGAGGGTAGAATTTAATAGGGTCGTTGTCTTGATCCTCTGGCTGAGACTCTGCAAATCTGTGGGAAGAAATGTTAGTTTTGTGCACTGCTACTGGAGCTCTGAGTTGCTTAGGGCCAGAAGAAGTGGTATAAGACGCTGGAAAAAATAAGCTGGGGTCATCTTTTGTTCCTGTTTGTCTGTCTACAAAGTCCACAAACTCACTAAAGGGTGGAAAGGGCACATTGTGTTTCCGTTTGTAGTTACAGCCATGATTAATCCATCTTTCGTGTAACTCATAAGGAAGTTTTTGTGCTAAGGAGTTAATACCTCTGGCAGAGTCAAGATACGAAAGGACAGGTAAGTCCCCTTCTGCTTTAGCAACTTGTAACTCCATACACAGGTCACTGAATTCTCTGAGTTTTTGGTAACCTCTGCTAGGTATTTTTGGGAAGTCCTCTATCCTTTTAAACAGTGTACTCTCTATAGCCTCTGGTGAGCCATAACATCTATCCAGTCTGTTCCAGATGTTTGCAAGGCCTATCTCAGGGTGGTTTATATGAATGTCTCTGATTCTTTTGGCATGTTCAGCAGAATCACTGCCAAGCCACTTTACGAGGAGTTCTATCAGTTGCCTGCAGTATAGATCGAGACCTTGAATGACACTCTGGAAAGAGGATCGCCACGCCCTGTAGTGTTGAGGGCGATCACTAAATTTGACAAGTCCTTGGGTTACTAACTCACGTTTTTGCCAGGAACTTGGCAAAGTCTACAGTAGCCTGATTGGCATTGGGGTAGGCTGCTGGTGTATTGTGGTGGGGTGCATAGGCGTACCTGGTAGAAGTCTCTTCTTTAGGCTCGCTGGGCTCAAACTTGCGCAAGGTTGGCAGTTCGTACCGGCTCGTTGCATACACCTTTGGAGTTAAGACAGGTGTTTGATGTTTGTATGAAGGCTGGGTACCTTGTGGAGTAGAAGGTTTGGTGGGGACTGGAATGTCTGGGACTCTGTCAGATGTTTCTTGCTTGTAGCACTGGGGTCCAAGGTCGGCTTGTTGCTGCTTTATTTGATGTGACTCACTGACGTCATGTTTAATTTCTTGTTGTGGGATGCTGCTTGGGTCATAGTGCTGGTAGACATAATCTGATGTGCGTTGCGAGGAATCTTGGTGGTCCTCCTCTAGGCCCGGTATGCTGCTACCTGCTCTTGGCTCATCATAGGTGGCTGCTTCTAAAGCTTCTGCTTCTGCAATGGCGGCGGCAGCATCTCAGTCCATTGCCAGCCTCTCCATGTCAGCTTCTAAGATAGCTTGCTGCAATTTCAGAGATGCTTCCTGCTGAGCTAGCTAAAGGCATATTCTTTGTTGTTCCTGTCTCACCTTTTCTGCTTCCAGGCGTATTCTTTCCTTCTCTCTCTCTTGTTCCTGTCTCACCCTTTCTGCTTCAAGGTGGGCCTTTTCTTTTTTCATCTGCAGCTCTTGGTCTGCGTATGCGGCCCTGGCTCTTGCTGCTTCAGCTTTTGAACGGGCGATAGCTGCTGCATTTGCGAAAGATGACCTAGATGAGCTTGCTCGTGATCGTGTTTTGTAAGAAGATGTTCCACTGTGAGACATGGCTGCGGGGAAGAAGCTGTCTTGCTGTATAGAGTCTCTGTGTAGCGTGGCTGCTTGCTTTGCCTCCCGCAGGCTTGTTTCTTTAAGGTTTCTGACTGTATGGATACTGCGTAGCCCCGGGCTGTACAGACTTCCGAAGTCAGCTTATCTTCCCTTCAGAGGTCAGCTTGAAAATTTCACGGTTATGTCTCAAGGACATTCAGCTAAACCATTCTTATCCCATAAACTTCAGATACCATATTTCTTCGATCTCAGTTTATTAGAACAAGCTAGGCGAAACTACAAATAACAAAAATAAACCTCAATAAGTACAAAATCTCATACAATTCAGAATACATTGCAGAAGAAACGATACACAATACAATATGAGACAGTAAAAACATACTTTTTAAGTTCTTTAAGGGATGATGGTGATAGATTGAATAAGACATGTCCTGCCTCCTGCAGTGTCTTCTAAAAGCATGGTTAATGTGTCTCTTCCTGTAAGGATTTTAGAATACCTTGCTTACTAACTTCTTCCTGGGTTACACATTTAATGCATTCAATGATAAACAAAGATGAAACAATACCAAAAAAGGACGCTAGATGGTGCCTATGCTCTGCATATGATTTCTATGTAAATGACAACATTAAATGTCATTTTAATCACACAATGCAGATAATCAGAATATAGACATCTGATGGACAAAACAGGGTTAAAGGGTCTGGAGAGTTTCCTGGCCATGAACCCAAAATGTCAATGTTTTATTCCCCAAGCCACTTAGTTATCACTTTAGCCTTATGGCAAGGTGCTCCATCATGCTGGAAAAGGGAGTGAGCCCATTCCCTTGGCTGAAAAGCAACCCCACACATACTGTATATGCTCGAGTATAAGCCAACCCAAATATAAGCCGAGGCACCTAATTTTACCACAAAAAATTGGGAAAACTTATTGACCCGAGTATAAGCCTAGGGTGTCCATCTGCATGCCTCACTGTGCCTCACTTTGCCTCACTGTGTTCATGTGCATGCCTCACTGTGCCTCACTATGTCCATGTGCATGCCTCACTGTGCCTCACTTTGCCTCACTTTGTCCATGTGCATGCTTCACTGTGCCTCACTGTGCCTCACTTTGCCTCACTGTGTCCATGTGCATGCCTCACTGTGCCTCACTGTGCCCACATTTCTTGCCCAATCCCCCTACTTGATCTACCGGCGCTGTGTTCATCTGCAGTCTTACGATCTCCCGGCACTGTAATATATTCAGTCTAGTAAGTCAAAAGGCTCGGTATCCGTATTTTGTACGTATGAAAGTAAAAAAAAGCTCACGTAGCGTGATACTGTTTGGAAAGGTTTTAATAGCAAGAAGGAGTAACAATAAAACACTCACATTTGAGATGGTATAAAAGGCATAGATTCAGGTACAGGAGCGATACGTGTAGACAGGTCCACCTGACTAGTTTCGACTAATCAGTCATCATCTGGGGTATGGACTCTGTCCTCCACGCATCGCACTAAATAGATAAAATGACCTCAATGACCCCGGAAGTGGACCACCATTGCATCACTTCCGGTTCTTTATATTAGAGAAATTGGTTAAAATTGGTTAAAATTGGTTAAAATATGGTGACACCTGTGTGGTTAGATTGGGTACATGTCATGAAAGGTTTTAATGGGTAGGTTGATATTCTAATAGCTAGTCTTAACTAGAACGGTGTGTCATTTCCGCAGCAGCATCCCATCACTATGGGTATAAATCCATTTCGGTCAGTGGGCTTAAAATAAGTATTCAATCTGTAAATCCAAAAAATGTATCATGGATAGAGTTGAGCGGACACCTGGATGTTCGGGTTCGACGGGTTCGGCCGAACTTTGGAAAAAAGTTCGGGTTCGGGACCGAACTTTAACCCGAACCCAGACCCGAACCCGAACCCCATTGAAGTCAATGGGGACCCGGACTTCTAAGGACTAAAAAGGCTCTAAAAAAGTAATGGAAAGGGCTAGAGGGCTGCAAATGGCAGCAAAATGTTGTTAAGAGCATGGCAAGTGCTCTGCAAACAAATGTGGATAGGGAAATAACTTAAAATAACATAAAAAAAATAAAAATAATAATCTTGACCTAGGAGGACGAGGTCCATATGGAGTAGGAGGTTGAGGTGGCGGTGGATGTGGCTGTGTAGGTGGAAGCGGCGGTGGAGGAGGACGAGGTAGCCAACACTGGTTCAAAAATACAACAATGGCTGGGTAAGGCCGGTGATGTGTCAAATTCTGTCCCCCGTCAAATAGTGTCCACCCTGTACTGCGCTTGCTCAGTATGTAGGACAATGGGATTTCGAAAATCTCCCAAGACGAACGGCGCCTGCGTGGTGAGTTCAGGTGAAGGCCACACCATCCATGGTTCAAGCCGAGCCAAGTGAGGCCATGCCCGAAGCGTGTCGATCGAACCGAGCCCGTGAGGGGCCCTGTTACTATGTGCTACCGTATGTCCACTTGGATGGTGGGGCTTGAACCTGCACTCACAGCGCAGGCGCCGTTCATCTTCGGAGATTTTGTGAATCTCCTTGTCCTCTGTACTGTGCAAGCGCTGCGCCTTCGCAGTATGGGCCGGACACAATCCGATGGCCGGACAGTTTTTGTCACAACACCGGTATACATGTCTATTCTGCACAAGGTACGGACAAGTCCTGTGGGATCCATGCCTGGTTCATTTTAATGAACGTGAGCTTGTCCACATTGGCTCTGGACAGGCGGCTGCGCTTGTCTGTGATAACGCCCCCTGCCGTGCTAAATACATGTTCAGATAATACACTGGCTGCAGGGCAGGCCAGCACCTCCAAGGCATAAAGGGCAAGCTCAGGCCATGTGCCCAATTTGGAGACCCAGAAGTTAAAGGGGGCAGACCCGTCATCCAGTACGTGTAGGCCTGTGGACACATACTGCTCAACCATGTTGGTGAAATGCTGCCTCCTGCTAAGACGTTCCATCTCAGCTGGTGGTGCTGGTTGTTGTGGCGTGCTGACAAAGCTTTTCCACATTTCAGCCATGCTAACCCTGCCTTCTGAGGTGCTGCCGGTGTCCCGGCTGCGTTGGCGACCTCTTCCTCCTCCTCTGCCTTCGCCTTGTGCTTCCACCGTACGCCCGCTGTCAGGTGGGAATGCCACCAGCAGCACGTCTACCAGCGTGCGCTTGTACTCGCGCATCTTACGATCCCGCTCCAGTGAGGGAATTAAGGACGGTACGTTGTCCTTGTAACAGGGATCCAGCAGGGTGGCCACCCAGTAATCAGCACCAGTTAAAATGTGGGCAACTCGGCGGTCATTGCGGAAACACTGCAGCATGTAATGCTCATGTGTGCCAGGCTGCCCAGAGGCAAAGAAAAGCTGTCCTCTGTGGGAGGTGTATCATCTGTGTCCTCTGTATCCCCCCAGCCACGCACCAGTGATGGCCACGAGCTGGTCTGGGCGCCACCCTGCTGTGAAAATGGCTCCTCCTCCTCCTCCATCTCCTCCTCCACCTTGTCATCCTCCAGAACTGTGCCCTTTCTGCCGGACAATTGTGTACCTGGCGTTTGTTGGTGCAGGAACCCACCCTCGTAGCCACTTGTGAAAGACTGCCCTGAAAGCCTTTGAAATGATCCCGCTTCCTCCTCCTCCTCCTCATCCTCCTGTGCCACATCCTCTTCCATCATCGCCCGAAGCGTTTTTTCAAGGAGGCATAGAACTGGGATAGTAACGCTAAGAACGGCGTCATTGGCACTGGACATGTTGGTGGAGTACTCGAAACAGCGCAACAAGGCACACAGGTCTCGCATGGAGGCCCAGTTATTGGTGGTGAAGTGGTGCTGTTCCGCAGAGCGACTGATGCGTGATTGCTGCAGCTGAAACTCCACTATCGCCTGCTGCTGCTCGCACAGTCTGGCCAGCATGTGCAAGATGGAGTTCCACCTTGTGGGCACGTCACATATGAGGCGGTGAGCGGGAAGGCCGAAGTTACGCTGCAGCGCTGACAGGCGAGCAGCAGCAGTGTGAGAACGCCGAAAGTGCGCACACACAGCCCGCACTTTCTGCAGCAGCTCTGGCATATTGGGGTAATTTTTAAGGAACCTCTGGACCACCAAGCAAGTTCAGCACATGCGCCAGGCAAGGGATGTGCGTCAAACCGGCTAGGCCCAGAGCTGCTACGAGATTTCGCCCATTATCGCACACCACCAGGCCGGGCTTGAGGCTCACTGACAGCAACCACTCATTGGTCTGTTGTTCCATGTCCCTCCACAACTCCTGCGCGGTGTGGGGTTTTTCCCCCAAACAGGAAAGTTTTAAAACTGCCTGCTGTCGTTTACCCCTGGCTGTGCTGAAGTTGGTGGTGAAGGTGTTACGCTGACCGGATGAGGAGGCGGTAGAGGATGAGGAAGCGGAGTAGGAGGAGTTAGCAACAGGAGGCAAACTGAAGCGCCCTGCAATCCTCGGTGGTGGAAGGACATGCGCCAAACTGCTATCTGCCTCAGGCCCAGCCGCCACTGCATTTACCCAGTGTGCTGTTAGGGAGATATAACGTCCCTGACCGTGCTTACTGGTCCACGCATCCGTAGTTAGGTGGACCTTGCCACAGATGGTGTTGCGCAGTGCACACCTGATTTTGTCCTCCACTTGGTTGTGCAGGGAAGGGATGGCTCGCCTGGAAAAATAGTGGCGGCTGGGCACGACGTACTGTGGGACAGCCAATGCCATCAGGCTTTTAAAACTCTGCGTCTCCACCATACGGAATGACAGCATTTCAAAGGCCAGGAGTTTTGAAATGCTGGCATTCAGGGCCAGGGATCGCGGGTGGCTAGGGGGGTACTTCCTCTTCCGCTCCAATGTTTGGGAGATAGAGAGCTGAACGCTTCCATGGGACATTGTGGAGATGGTTGGTGACCCAGGTGGTAGTGTTGCTGGCAGGTCCTCTGTTTGCGGGGTGGCAGGTGCCACTGTCACTACAGAGGTGGATGAAGAGGCCGAGACTGCAGCAGAAGAGGAAGCAGGAGGAGCCAGAGACCTTTTTTGGTTTTTGAGGTGTCTACTCCACTGCAGCTCGTGCTTTGCACTTAGATGCCTGGTCATGCAGGTTGTGCTCAGGTTGAGAACGTTTATGCCTCGCTTCAGCCTCTGATTGCACAGCCTGCAAACCACTCGTGTCTTGTCATCAGCACATTGTGTGAAGAACTGCCACGCTAGGGAACTCCTTGGACCTGGCTTTGGTGTGCTCGGTCCCTTGCTGCGTTGGGCAGTAGCAGACATACTGTCTAGCGGACGGACGCTCCGCTTTTGCACCCTGCTCCCTCTTCTGCTGTGCTGGTGGCTCTGTGTGACCACCGCCTCTTCCTCCAAACTACACTGGTCACCTGCATAACGTTCATTCCATGTGGGGTCGAGGACCTCATCGTCCTCCACATCATCTTCCATCCAGTCTTCACCCCTGCCCTCCTTGTCTGTCTGCACAATTGCGAAAGCAGCAGCAGTTGGCACCTGTGTTTCTTCATCATCCGAGACGTACTGCGATGGTCCTCCCATGTACTCATCATGAAACATAAGTGGTTGGGCATCGGTGCACTCAATCTCTTCCACTTCTGGGGCAGGGCTAGGTGGATGGCCCTGGGAAACCCTGCTAACAGAGTCATCGAAAAGCAGAAGAGACTGCTGCATGATTTGGGGCTCAGACTGCTTGGCTGATTTGCAAGGGGGTGAGGTGAAAGACTGATGGCACCTGAAACCCATGTCCAACTCTGATCTTTCATCAGAAGAGTGGGTGGGAGACAATGTGAAGGAACCCGAGGCACTGTCAACAACCCAATCTACTATCGCCTGTACTTGTCCTGGCCTGAACATTCGTACAGCCTCATTAGGCGCGACAAAATACCGCCGCAGGCTCGGTCGCCTACTCGCACCTGAGGAAGGTGTTTCACTTGTGCGTGTATCTGGCACAGATCCACCACGTCCTCTCACTGCAACAGGAGCTCCACCAGCAGCACCACGACCGGGGCCACCACGTCCCTTTGACCTTCTCCTCATATTTTCCAAATTCAGGATGTTGCCCTAAATGGGTGTTTTTGGAAGAGCAGAACACACCCACAGTACGTAACCGCTGAATCGCATAGCTACAGAACTGCAGAAAATGCTACTCCAAAAAAAAATTGTTTTTTTAGTATAGCACAGTAGGAGAAAACTATATAGAAATTGTTTATTTCACACACCTCCACATATGTATAACACACTGCAAACTATTTTTTGTGGCCCTGAATGGCTCTTTTTGCAAGCGTACATTAAAGTGCAAATTTTTTTTTTTTGCCCTATGGGTCTTTTGGAAAAGAGCACAATAATGTGCCTTTTTTTTTTCCCCTAAAAGTTAGATTTTCTCTGACACTGGGCTCATGGCAGTGTAAAAAGACTGCACTGCAACACAAACAGGTAAACCTATGCAGATCGCTGATTTTAATCTCTGAATCTGGACTCCTATATAATATTCTCTCTCCCTGAAAGCACCAACAGGAACCTGGCCCTACACTACACTATCTCTCTATCTTTTCCCTCAGATTGCAGAATCAGGACCAGGGATGAGCCGAACACCCCCCTGTTCGGTTTGCACCAGAACCTGCAAACAGACAAAATGTTCGTGTAAACTTTAGAACCCTATTAAATACAATGGACTCGAACGTTCGAAATCTAAAGTGTTAATTATAAAGGCTAATATGCAAGTTATTGTCCTAAAAAGTGTTTGGGGACCCGGGTCCTGCCCCAGAGGACATGTATCAATGCAAAAAGAAGTTTTAAAAACGGCCGTTTTTTCGGGAGCAGTGATTTTAATAATGCTTAAAATGAAAAAATAAAAGTGAAATATTCTTTTAAATTTCGTACCTGGGGGGTGTGTATGATATGCATGTGAAGTGGCGCATGTTTCCCGTGCTTAGAACTGTCCCTGCAAAAAATGTCATTTTTGAAAGAAAAAAATGCATTTAAAACTGACTCGCGGCTATTAATGAATTATCGGCTCCCGGCAATACATACAAAAGTCATTGATAAAAAAAAAAAAAAAAAGCGTGGGGGTTCCCCAGAATTCAATTACCAGGCCCTTCAGGTCTGGAATGGATATTAAGGGGAACCCCGCCGCAAATAAAAAAAAAATTGACGTGGGGTTCCCCCAAATATCCATTCCATGCCCTTCAGATCTGGCATGGATTTTAAGGGGAACTCCACCCCAAATTTTTAAAAAAAATGGCGTGGAGTCCCCCTAAAAATCCATACCAGACCCCTTATCCGTGCTCGCAACCTGGCCGGCCGCAGGGGAAAAGGGGGGGACGAGAGAGCGGCCCCCCCTCCCTCCTGAACCGTACCAGGCCACATGCCCTCAACATGGGGAGGATGTCCCCGTGTTGATGGGGACAAGGGCCTCATCCCCACAACCCTTGCCCGGTGGTTGTGGGGGTCTGCGGGCGGGGGGCTTATCGGAATCTGGAAGACCCCTTTAACAAAGGGGACCCCCAGATCCCGGCCCCCCCTATGTGAATTGGTAAGGGGTACATTGTACCCCTACCATTTCATGAAGAAAGCGTAAAAAAATGTTTAAAAAAAACACACAAACACCTTGAAAAAGTCCTTTATTAAAAAAAAAAAAACATTCCAGCGGTGAAATCCAGTGTCCCGCGGCGATCCCGATGTCCAGCGCTGTCCTTCATTGGTTGTGCCTGAGCGGACCTGATGGGGAACTCCCTCTCAGTATTTTAAATGTATAGACCCGCCCCTTCTAAAGTTCCCCATCAGGTCCGCTCAGCGGACCAGATGCAGAACATGAGAAGGGGCGGGTCTATACATGTATTACCAAAGTGAGAGCAGTTCCCCATCAGGTCCGCCCCCTCGGTATGTCGGACCCGCCTACGTCATTGGCTTGAGCGGGGAACTTCCTTCACTATGTAAATTTAAATTACACAGTGAAGGAAGTTCCCCGCTCAAGCCAATGACGTAGGCGGGTCCGACATACCGAGGGGGCGGACCTGATGGGGAACTTCTCTCACTGTGGTAATACATGTATAGATCTGCCCCTTCTCATGTTCCGCATCTGGTCCGCTGAGCGGACCTGATGGGAAACTTTAGAAGGGGCGGGTCTATACATTTAAAATACTGAGAGGGAGTTCCCCATCAGGTCCGCTCAGGCACAACCAATGAAGGACAGCGCTGGACATCGGGATCGCCGCGGGACACTGGATTTCACCGCTGGAATGTTTTTTTTTTTTTTTTAAATAAAGGACTTTTTCAAGGTGTTTGTGTGTTTTTTTTTAAAAAAAATTGTGCTTTCTTCGTGATATGGTAGGGGTACAATGTACCCCTCACCAATTCACATAGGGGGGGGCCGGGATCTGGGGGTCCCCTTTGTTAAAGGGGTCTTCCAGATTCCGATAAGCCCCCCGCCCGCAGACCCCCACAACCACCGGGCAAGGGTTGTGGGGATGAGGCCCTTGTCCCCATCAACATGGGGACATCCTCCCCATGTTGAGGGCATGTGGCTTGGTACGGTTCAGGAGGGAGGGGGGGCCGCTCTCTCGTCCCCCCCTTTTCCCCTGCGGCCAGCCAGGTTGCGTGCTCGGATAAGGGGTCTGGTATCGATTTTTAGGGGGACTCCACGCCATTTTTTTTTTAAATTTGGGGTGGAGTTCCCCTTAAAATCCATGCCAGATCTGAAGGGCCTGGAATGGATATTTGGGGGAACCCCACGTCAATTTTTTTTTAATTTGCGGCGGGGTTCCCCTTAATATCCATTCCAGACCTGAAGGGCCTGGTAATTGAATTCTGGGGAACCCCCACGCTTTTTTTTTTTTTTTTATCAATGACTTTTGTATGTATTGCCGGGAGCCGACAATTCATTAATAGCCGCGAGTCAGTTTTAAATGCATTTTTTTCTTTCAAAAATTAAATTTTTTGCAGGGACAGTTCTAAGCACGGGAAACATGCGCCACTTCACATGCATATCATACACACCCCCCAAGGACGAAATTTAAAGGAATATTTCACTTTTATTTTTTCATTTTAAGCATTATTAACCACTTCCCTACCCAGCCATAGTAATATGACGTCCACAGATGGGATCTCCCATCCTGGGTGGACGTCATATGACGTCCTCTGCTTTGTAGGGGAATATCTGAATGATGCCTGCAGCTAGAGGCATCATTCAGATATCCTTTTGTTCTGCCAGCGATTCTCTGCACCATAAGAACGATCATAGCGGTGGTTCCGCCGCTTGATCGTTCTTATAGGCGGCGGGAGGGGGCACCCCCCCCGCCGCCATCCAGTGCTTCGCCGGCTCTCCCAGGTACCGTTGTGTTCCTTAGGACACAGCAGTTCCCTGATGGGGGTAAATGAGTGGCGGCGGAGCAGCAGCGGCGGGCAGCGGAGCTTTCTGTGCGGCGCGGCGGGCAGCGGAGCGGCTTACCGGCTCCCATATGCAGAGCTGCAGCAGCGGCGTGCACGGCGCCCGCGCGCGCCGATCTGGGATCCGGTGTGTCCCTCTGGACACACCGATTCAATTAATGTGGCGGCGGGCAGCGGAGATTCCGGTATAAACTTACCGGAATTGATGATGCAGAGCTGCGCAGCGGCGTGCACGGCGCCCGCGCGCCCCCCAGGGGCGCGCAGTGCGGCGATCGGGGCTGAGGTTTTTCCCTTGGATACAGCCCAGCCTCGATCAGGGTAAAGAGCCAATGAAATTGGCTCTTTACCACGTGACCGGCTGTGTCCAATCACAGCAGGTCACTAAATGTAAACAAAACACACAATTGTGTGTAACTCACTGTTGCCTGGTTCTCCTCTTCACACACCTGTGAGGAGGAGATCAGCTAACAGTGAGTTACACATATGTTATACACATATACATATGTACTACTGTGCCCAGATTGCCCCCCCTAAATAAAGAGTACCTGTCATCTAGTACCTGCCACCAGATCACCCGCCACCCACCTGTCCATCAGGAGTACCTGTCTATCAGGAGTACACGCCACCTCACCTGAGTACCCGCCACCTCAGAGTACCCGCCACCAGTCCATCAGGAGTACCTGTCCATCAGGAGTACCTGTCCATCAGGAGTACCCGCCACCTCACCTGAGTACCCGCCACCTCAGAGTACCCGCCACCAGTCCATCAGGAGTACCTGTCCATCAGGAGTACCTGTCCATCAGCAGTACCCGCCACCTCACCTGAGTACCCGCCACCTCAGAGTACCCGCCACCAGTCCATCAGGAGTACCTGTCCATCAGGAGTACCCACCACCTCACCTGAGTACCCGCCACCTCAGAGTACCCGCCACCAGTCCATCAGGAGTACCTGTCCATCAGGAGTACCTGTCCATCAGGAGTACCCGCCACCTCACCTGAGTACCCGCCACCAGTCCATCAGGAGTAACTGTCCATCAGCAGTACCCGCCACCTCACCTGAGTACCCGCCACCTCAGAGTACCCGCCACCAGTCCATCAGGAGTACCTGTCCATCAGGAGTACCTGTCCATCAGCAGTACCCGCCACCTCACCTGAGTACCCGCCACCTCAGAGTACCCGCCACCAGTCCATCAGGAGTACCTGTCCATCAGGAGTACCCGCCACCTCACCTGAGTACCCGCCACCTCAGAGTACCCGCCACCAGTCCATCAGGAGTACCTGTCCATCAGGAGTACCTGTCCATCAGCAGTACCCGCCACCTCACCTGAGTACCCGCCACCTCAGAGTACCCGCCACCAGTCCATCAGGAGTACCTGTCCATCAGGAGTACCCGCCACCTCACCTGAGTACCCGCCACCTCAGAGTACCCACCACCAGTCCATCAGGAGTACCTGTCCATCAGGAGTACCTGTCCATTCAGCAGTACCCGCCACCTCAGAGTACCCGCCACCAGTCCATCAGGAGTACCTGTCCATCAGCAGTACCCGCCACCTCACCTGAGTACCCGCCACCTCAGAGTACCCGCCACCAGTCCATCAGAAGTACCTGTCCATCAGGAGTACCTGTCCATCAGGTGTACCAGCCACCTCACCAGGAGTACCCGCCACCTCACCAGGAGTACCCGCCACCAGTCCATCAGGAGTACCTGTCCATCAGGAGTACCCACCACCTCACCAGAGTACCCGCCACCTCACCAGAGTACCCACCACCAAACCATCAGGAGTACCTGTCCATTAGAGTACCCGCCACCTCACCAGAGAACCTGCCACCAGAGTACCTGCCACCTCACCAGCGTACCCACTATGTCCAGAAAGGTGTACACCCCAGAAGAAACATATCAAATACTCAGTCTGACCAATGAGAGCAACGGGGAGCTCTCACCGCTCAGTTCTGATTCCGATTCTGGTTCGGAATATGAACCCCCCGAAGGCAGCACATCCGAATCCGAATTAGAGGAGGACACAGTCCGTCCAAAAAGAAGACGGTCTGAACACCAGGCAGCGACCAGCAGTGCAAACGGCGGTAGACCCCAGGAGGCGAGGTCCAGTGCAAGCGCTGCTAGACCCCAGGAGGAAAGGCCCAGTGCAAGCGCTGCTAGACCCCAGGAGGAAAGGCCCAGTGCAAGTACACGCCAAAGAAGAAGGACCCGAACCCAGCTTACAGATGGCTTGGCAAACCCATTGTGGCTGCCTTCTACCTCAGGGTCAGCCACGATCCCCCCTTTTACAGCACAGCCAGGTGTGCAGGTCAACACTGAGGGTTTTTCCAAACTTGATTTTTTTAATTTATTTTTCCCTGATGAATTGGTTCAAGGCATTGTGGAGCAAACTAATCTTTTTGCTCAACAATTCATTGAAAACAACCCCAGCTCCAGCTATGCCCGCCCTTTTGAATGGAGACCCCTAACAGTGGTGGAGCTTAGATTGTTTTTAGGCCTAACGTTTAACACGGGGCTTACAAAAAAAAATGAAATGAATAGGTATTGGTCGAAGAAACCCATCCACCATATGCCAATTTTTACATCGGCCATGTCCAGGTCCCGATACGAACTTATAATGCGGTTCCTGCATTTCAGTGACAACTCACAGTGCCCCCCCCTGAGATCACCCAAACTTTGACAAATTATATAAAATTCGCCCCCTAATTAATTTTTTTTCCAAGAAGTTTGCCGAACTTTATGTCCCTGACCAAAACATTTCTGTGGACGAATCCCTGGTGCATTTCACAGGCCGGCTGGGAATCAAGCAATATATCCCCAGTAAGCGGGCGAGGTACGGCTTGAAGCTCAACAAGCTCTGTGAAGGCGCCACTGGTTATGTGCACTCATTCCGCATGTACGAAGGCAAAGATTCCCAGCTCGAGCCCCCTGAGTGTCCATCGTACATGGGAATAAGTGGAAAAATTGTTTGGGAGTTGGTATTTCCACTCCTCCAAAAGGGGTATCATATTTATATGGACAACTATTATACCAGCCTGCCCCTTCTCCGCCACCTCTACCTAAAAAAAACTCTGGCGTGTGGTACAACAAGAATAAACAGAAAGGGCTTCCCACAGCGTCTTGTCACCACAACCATTCAAAAGGGGGAATCGGCAAGCTTGAGGAACGAGGAAGTGTTGGCTGTGAAGTGGAGGGATAGGAAAGATGTGTACATCATGTCCACCATCCACGATGACACCTCGGTGGAACTTCACAGAAGACGCAGTACCGTTCGCAAGCCTTCCTGCATCAATGAGTACAATAAATTCATGGGGGGTGTGGATTTAAATGATCAAATGTTGCAGCCCTATCTTTCAACCCGAAAATCCCTCTTCTGGTATAAAAAAATCGCAATTTACTTTTTTCATTTGGCCCTGTTAAATTCTTTCATAGTCTACCAAAAATCCACACATAGACCCACCACCTTCATGAGATTTATTGAAGACATTGTCACTGCCCTGATCTACCAACAAACATCCCCCCCAGAAAGCATTCACTCAGATTGTGTCAGCAGACTACATGAGCGCCATTTTTCAGACCATATTCCACCATCACGATCCGGAAGACGACGCCAAAAAAAATGTCGGGTGTGCACCAGAAGAGGAATTAGGAAAGACACCAGCTTCCATTGTCCCGACTGTCCCTCCCAACCTGGCCTTTGCATCGGAAAATGCTTCAAGCGATATCACACTCTCGAAAACTATTAGCCCATATTTCTAATACTGCCATTTCCCCGTTTTCAATATGTCCTGAATATTTCCCTGCCTCAACCAACCATATCATTGTCTTCCATGTGAACTGACCCTGGCCTGTTTCTCGACTATGTCTCTGCCTACCGTCTGCATTGTTTATCCGCCATGTTTCTGCCTTTCACGTGAACTGACCCTGGACTGTATGGATTATGCCTCTGCCTACCGTTTATTTCTGCCTTTTACCTGCACTGACCTCGGCCTGTTGACCATGTTTTTGCCTGCCCCCTTGGACTGATCTTTCACCCTGCTACACAGGGGTCTCACATATGTGAGGGGCTCCAGAATAGTGTTCTGAGTTCAGAAAACCAGTTTTTGGTTTTCTGTGTTCCCAGAACAGGGTCTGGTTGTCCGGAGGCTTCAAAGCGATTTGGGTGGGAGAAGCCTCTACCCCTGTCCCCATTCTTTCCGGACCGTTGCCCTAAGCTTGATGGTCCTGCCTGCTCCCTGGACAAATACTCTGGCTGTGCTGACCATACCTCTGCCTGCTGCATGTACTAACTATGGACAGTATTCCTGCCTGCTGCATGGACGATCCTTTGTTCCTTTTGCTACTGCTGACCACATCTCTGCCTGCTATCTGGACCAATGCTTTGGCTGTGCTGACATCATCTCTACCTGTACTGACTATTCCTGCCTGCTGCCTGTTTTGCTGTCGCTGTCCACGTTCCTGCCTGCTGCCTGGACCAATGCTCTCCTCTTTGGACCACTGCACTACTAAAACCGCAGGTAATCTTTTCTTTACCCTTTTTCTCAGAAGAATGTATTTTGGTTTATAATTGGTATGTACAGTACATGCTATGTTTTAGAAATATGAAGGGCCTTCAACAATGTGATAGGTTGTCAGGAATTTATGTGTGTAATTTATGCTCCTAGAACACATGACGGTGCTACTTAGATGTTAGGCCTCTGTATTTGGCCAGGCTGTGTAAAAGTCTCACACATTTGGTATCGCCATACTCAGGAGGAGTAGCAGAATGTATTTTGGGGTGTCATTCTTGCTATGTACATGCTATGTGTTGGTAATATCTTATAAATGGACAACTTTGTATAAAAAAAATGCGGTTTCATTTTTTTCCCTCATATTCCAAAAACTTCTGGAAAAAAATGAACCGTTCAAAAGACTCATTATGCCTCATAGATTATACATTGGGGTGTTAGCTTTCCAAAATGGGGTCATTTTATGGGCGTTTCCATTGTCCTGGTGCTCCAGGGTCTTCAAAACTGTAATAGGTGGTTGAGAAATGAGATGTGTAATTTATGCTCCTAGAATGCCTAAAGGGGCTATTTCAATGTTGGGCCTCTGTATTTGGACAGGCTGTGTAAAAGTCCCACACATTTGGTATTGCCATACTCAGGAGGAGTAGCAGAATGTATTTTGGGGTGTCATTTTTGCTATGTACATGCTATGTGTTGGTAATATCTTATAAATGGACAACTTTGTATAAAAAAAATGCATTTTCATTTTTTTCCCACATGTTCCAAAAACTTCTGGAAAAAAATGAACCGTTTAAAAGACTCATTATGCCTCATAGATTATACGTTGGAGTGTTAGCTTTCCAAAATGGGGTCATTTTATGGGCGTTTCTATTGTCCTGGTGCTCCAGGGTCTTCAAAACTGTAATAGGTGGTTGAGAAATGAGATGTGTAATTTATGCTCCTAGAATGCCTGAAGGTGCTATTTCAATGTTGTGCCTCTGTATTTGGCCAGGCTGTGTAAAAGTCTCACACATTTGGTATCGCCATACTCAGGAGGAGTAGCAGAATGTATTTTGGGGTGTCATTGCAAGTATGCATGTGCTGTGTGAGAGAAATAACTTGTTATTATGACAATTTTGTGCAAAAAAATAAAAATTTAAAAAAATAAAAAAAAATTCCCAAGAATTGTGGGAAAAAAGTACAACTTCAAAAAACTCACAATGACTCTTACTAAATACATTGGAATGTCTGCTTTCCAAAAAGGGGTAATTTGGGGGGTATTTGTACTTCCCTGGCTTGTTAGGGTCTCAAGAAATGAAATAGGCCTTCAGTACATCAGGTGTGATCAGATGTGATAATTTTTCAATGATTTGCACCATAGCTTGTAGACTCTATAACTTTCACAGAGACCAAATAATATACACTTTTTTGGTTATTTTTACTAAAGATATGTAGCAGTATACATTTTGGCCCAATTTTATGAAGAAAAATTACTTATTTGCAAAATTTTACAATAAAAACAAAAAAAAAAGTGTTTTTTTTTTAAAAAATCGAACTTTTTTTGCTTATATTGCAAAAAATAAAAAACCTAGCGGTGATTAAATACCACCAAAAGAAAGCTCTGTTTGTGAGAAAAAAATGATAAAAATTTGGTTTGGGTACAGTGTAGCATGACTGAGTAATTGTCATTCAAAGTGTGAGAGCGCTGAAAGCTACAAATTGGTCTGGTAAGGAAGGGTGTATAAAAGCCCTGTATTGAAGTGGTTAAAATCACTGCTCCCGAAAAAACGGCCGTTTTTAAAACTTCTTTTTGCACTGATACATGTCCCCTGGGGCAGGACCCCGGTCCCCAAACACTTTTTAGGACAATAACTTGCATATAAGCCTTTATAATTAGCACTTTAGATTTCTCCTATAGATTTTTCGAATTTGCCGCGAACACCCCAATTTGTTCGCTGTTCGGCGAACGGGCGAACAGGCAATGTTCGAGTCGAACATGAGTTCGACTAGAACTCGAAGCTCATCCCTAATCAGGACTACCTCATGTATTTTTCTATCTCTCCCTAAAAGCAGCAGCAGCAGACTAGATCCTCTCCCTATCTATTCTGAAGCTGAGTGACGTGTTTGCTGTGTGCCTCTAGCTTATATAGAAGCTGGGTCACATGTTGCACTGACCAATCACAGCCATGCCATTAGTAGGCATGGCTATGATGGCCTCTAAGGGCACACCAGCTAATCAAAAGGTGATTGGCTGGCCCCTGAAGCATTTCCAAATGCGTAATTAGATTGCCGAACCCGAACCAGAACCCGGACTTTTGCGCAAAGTCCGGGTTCGGGAAAAAGCTAAAGTTCGGTACGGACCCGAACTTTACAGTTCGGGTTCGCTCAACACTAATCATGGACTGACTGGAATCCTATGTGAGAGTAATACCTCTATCGTTATCATTTAACACTGAGAAAAAATCCTCCAGTGTTTGTGAATTGCCAGCCCATAGGAGGAGGATGTCGTCGATATACCTGGCCCAAAGAAAAAGCTGACCGAAATGGATTTATACCTATGAACAGTTGCCAACACAAGCTGTGGCTTAAATCGGTCCCTAAGAGTCAATTTCTGCGACTTCGCAGGAATTGTACCGAAACCGATACCTTCGTGGCACAAGCAAATGTACTAAAGAAAAGATTTCTAGAAAAGGGGTATAACCAGGAAGAAATTGAAAGTGATCTGAAAAGAGTGTTGAATATAGAAAGATCTACATTATTTGAGGACAGACCTCCTAGAGAGGGGAACGATTCTTTCAAATGGTCCTTCCTTACTACTTTCTTCACTCACCATAGGCAAATTAAAGCCATTTTTGACAAACACTGGGGGATATTGCGAAATGATAGGATATTGGGTGCACTAATCCCTGAGAGGCCTAAGGTTATCTATAAAGGAGTACCTTCTCTCCAAAACAAAATCGCACCTAATATTATAAATCCACCTATCAAACCCAGTTTTTTTCATAATTGGACGGGTTGTTATCCCTGCAAAAAATGTGTTGTCTGTCAACATAACACATGTGGAAGAAAGCCTACAAAGGAGTTCAGATCCTCAGTTACTAACAGGGTTTACCCTATTAAACAGTTCTGCACATGTGCCACAACTCATGTCGTATATTTGCTGACGTGTCCATGCGGCAAACAATACGTGGGCAGAACTATAAGAACTTTTACTGCCAGGGTATCTGAACACATCAGCAAGATAAAACTCGGCAATATAAAACACAGTCCCTAGGCATTACCGACAACACCACGCTCGAAATCCCAGCGGCACTCAATTTTTGGTCATAGACCGCTTTGTGGCCCCATGGAGGGGAGGAACCACCACTAGGGGAGTATCCAGATTGGAAACATATGAGCTCCAAACCATCCACAAGGAATGAATGTAGAGTGGGACATTAATTATTTTATTAATATGTCTTGATACAATCCAAATACGACTTCTCCTAAACTTTTGAATCTTTATTTTATTTACATTTTATTTCAATTTTTTATTGTCATTTATAATTTTTTATAATTGAATTTTATTTAATAATATGCATGTGCATTCTTATGGAATTTGTGTATAAGATACAAATAACAATCTGAGTGTGAATTATGTATATATAGACTGTTATTTAATATATACCATTTATGATGCACTTGTGTGGCCCCTTGTGTATTGTGATTATACACAATATAAAAAGATTGGTACATTACCTTTATTTATATTTTCTTTATACCTCACAAGCACAACCTTTATCCCCAAAAAATGTTTTTAAATTTTTTTGTTTGTATGATGCACATACCCCCCTGGCCGCTATGTACTATCAATGGCTACCAGGTCTGCATAATTGCAATAACCTAGTTAGCCTCTATGCGGGAGAAGGGGGAGGTACTGGTTCACAATAGATGCACAGGCGCCGTCCACTCATTTTGGAGGTGCGGCTATGCAGGATATCGGATTCACGCCTCGTCTTTAGAGCGAGGCGTGAACGGCGTTGCTATGCTTAGCCGTCAGCGTCATATCAAGGAGAAGGATATGACGTTGCGGCATGAGGTTTTGGAAGCGTGGCTGTGCGGGATGTCGGATCCACGCCTCGTTTTTAGAGCGAGGCGTGGACGGCGGTGTTATGCTTAGCTGGTAGCATCATATGACGCACACGGATATGACGTCGCGGCACGAGATCCAAGCCTCATTTTCATAGCGAGGCTTGGATGCCGCTTCCAATAGTGAGGGGATGCTGTGGCGGAAATGACACGCCGTTCTAGTTAAGACTAGCTATTAGAATATCAACCTACCCATTAAAACCTTACATGACATGTACCCAATCTAACCACACAGGTGTCACCATATTTTAACCATTTTTAACCAATTTTAACCAATTTCTCTAATATAAAGAACCGGAAGTGATGCAATGGTGGTCCACTTCCGGGTTCATTGAGGTCATTTTATCTATTTAGTGTGATGCGTGGAGGACAGAGTCCATACCCCAGATGATGACTGATTAGTCAAAACTAGTCAGGTGGACCTGTCTACACGTATCGCTCCTGTATCTGAATCTATGCCTTTTATACCATCTCAAATGTGAGTGTTTTATTGTTACTCCTTCTTGCTATTAAAACCTTTCCAAACGGTATCACGCTATGTGAGCTTTTTTTTACTTTCATACGTACAAAATACGGATACCGAGCCTTTTGTATACGCTTATGAACACGTGATCAACATATTAGATGTCCTATGAGATTGAAGTGGAATAAGAAACCCCTCAGACTCCAGACCATCTTTATTGGGTTTGTTAACCCCCAAGCTTTTCTCGACCTGAGTGGCATATGCTTCTCCAGGTCTGAGACTTCCGGTAAGCCTCCTTCAACTCACTCTTGGTGGCGGTTTTCACAGCACTCCGTATTTGAATTTCAAGTTTATATCACCAATGAACATTATTATTTGGGATTGATCATCACTTCACCTTTAAAACAGATGAATGTTTATTTTTTCTTGGACTTTATTTTATTTTGAATATTGAGTCTTCATAGTTAATATTCACTGCTTTAATAATTACCACTAATTATCACTGCAACCCCGTTTTATATCTATAACCTTAAGATTCATTTGTATTTCTGTTTTTTGTTTTCACACTGGTTTTTGTTTTGATAGCACATTCAGCCACGTTTTTCAATTTTATCTATGTATGATGTATTATTGTACTTAGACTAACAAATAATTAGCGCTACACTTATATCCACATTTTCTATTGCTTTATCTACAGCAGTGTTGGCGGCTGCTTTTTTGTGTTTATCTCAGCGCAGTATGCCCCTTTTTTCGGTATGTGTGGAGAAAACCAGGCACTGCTGATCATTTGTCCAATACAGTCTCAACAGTGAAGCATGGTGGTGGCAGCATCGTGCTGTGGGGGTGTTTTTCAGCTGCAGGGACAGGACAACTGGTTGCAATCGAGGGAAAGATGAATGCGGCCAAGTACAGGGATATCCTGGACGAAAACCTTCTCCAGAGTGCTCAGGACCTCAGACTGAGCCGAAGGTTTACCTTCCAACAAGACAATGACCCTAAGCACACAGCTAAAATAATGAAGGAGTGGCTTCACAACAACTCCGTGACTGTTCTTGAATGGCCCAGCCAGAGCCCTGACTTAAACCCAATTGAGCATCTCTGGAGAGACCTAAAAATGGCTGTACACTAACGTTTACCATCCAACCTGACAGAACTGGAGAGGATCTGCAAGGAGGAATGGCAGAGGATCGCCAAATCCAGGTGTGAAAAAAATTGTTGCATCTTTCCCAAAAAGACTCATGGCTGTATTAGATCAAAAGGGTGGTTCTACTAAATACTGAGCAAAGGGTCTGAATACTTAGGACCATGTGATATTTCAGTTTTTCTTTTTTAATAAATCTGCAAAAATGTCAACAATTCTGTGTTTTTCTGTCAATATGGGGTGCTGTGTGTACATTAATGAGGAAAAAAATTTACTTAAATGATTTTAGCAAATAGCTGCAATATAACAAAGAGTGAAAAATGTAAGGGGGTCTGAATACTTTACATACCCACATACCCACTGTATATGAATAGTGAATCCTTAGTGATCATTTAATCTGTCATGGATATCTGCAGCCGCTTGAGTTATATTGAGTTATAAGTTTCACTTAGTTCATTATCCAGCGCTGCACTCTTTTTATATTTATACTCTATGTGCCCCATATCAGGGTTATAGTGTTCAGCTGCAGGATATTTGTCACGGATTCTTTTGTATTCAGTTTTTCACTTTTACCACGCACCAAGCGCAAATTTTTCTTTTTAATTTTTGCAATTAAATGCAATTTATCTGATCACTCTATATAATATTCTGGAGCAGGGATGAGCCGAACACTCCCCTGTTCGGTTCGCACCAGAACCTGCGAACAGACAGAATGTTCGCGTGAACTTTAGAACCTTATTAAATACAATGGACTCGAACCTTTGAAATCTAAAGTGCTAATTATAAAGGCTTATATGCAAGTTATTGTCCTAAAAAGTGTTTGGGGACCCGGGTCCTGCCCCAGGGGACATGTATCAATGCAAAAAGAAGTTTTAAAAACGGCCGTTTTTTCGGGAGCAGTGATTTTAATAATGCTTAAAATGAAAAAATAAAAGTGAAATATTCCTTTAAATTTCGTACCTAGGGGGTATGATATGCATGTAAAGTCGCGCATGTTTCCCGTGCTTAGAACTGTCCCTGCATAAAATGTCATTTTTGAAGGAAAAAAAGTAATTTAAAACTCACTCGCGGCTATTAATGAATTGTCGGCTCCCGGCAATACATACAAAAATCATTGATAAAAATAAAAAAAAGCGTGGGGGTCCCCCAGAATTCAATTACCAGGCCCTTCAGGTCTGGTATAGATATTAAGGGGAACCCCGCCGCAAATTTAAAAAAAAATGTGCGCGGTTCCCCCAAATATCCATACCAGGCCCTTCAGATCTGGCATAGATTTTAAGGGGAACTCCACCCCAAATAAAAAAAAAATGGCGTGGAGTCCCCCCAAAAATCCATACCAGACCCTTATCCGAGCACACAACCTGGCAGGCCGCAGGAAAATAGGGGGGAACTCTACCCCTTACCAATTCACATAGGGGGGGCGGGATCTGGGGGTCCCCTTTGTTAAAGGGGTCTTCCAGATTCCGACAAGCCCCCCACCCGCAGACCCCCACAACCACCGGGCAAGGGTTGTGAGGATAAGGCCCTTGTCCCCATCAACATGGGGACATCCTCCCCATGTTGAGGGCATGTGACCTGGTACGGTTCAGGAGGGGGGGCGCTCTCTCGTCCCCCCCTCTTTTCCTGCAGCCTGCCAGGTTGCGTGCTCGGATAAGGGTCTGGTATGGATTTTTTGGGGGACTCCACGCCCTTTCTTTTTAAATTTGGGGTGGAATTCCCCTTAAAATCCATGCCAGATCTGAAGGGCCTGGTATGGATATTTGGGGGAACCGCACGCATTTTATTTTTAATTTGCAGCGGGGTTCCCCTTAATATCTATACCAGACCTGAAGGGCCTGGTAATTGAATTCTGGGGGACCCCCACGCTTTTTTTTTTTTTTTTTTTTATCAATGACTTTTGTATGTATTGCCGGGAGCCAACAATTCATTAATAGCCGCGAGTGAGTTTTAAATTACTTTTTTTCCTTCAAAAATGTCATTTTATGCAGGGACAGTTCTAAGCATGGGAAACATGCGCCACTTTACATGCATATCATACACACCCCCTAGGTATGAAATTTAAAGGAATATTTCACTTTTATTGTTTCACTTTAAGCATTATTAAAATCACTGCTCCCAAAAAAACGGCTGTTTTTAAAACTTTTTTTGCATTGATACATGTCCCCTGGGGCAGGACCCGGGTCCCCAAACACTTTTTAGGACAATAACTTGCATATAAGCCTTTATAATTAGCACTTTAGATTTCTCCCATAGACTTTTCGAATTTGCCGCGAACACCCCAATTTGTTCGCTGTTCGGCGAACAGGCGAACTCGAGGGCTTTATATATTGTGTATTGTTTTAACCACTTGAGGACCACCATACATATAAAAACACCCTGTCAGCAAGTGGTAATTACAAGATCCGGGCTGTAGCTGCAGATGACTTACTGTGTGATAAATTAAGTCAGTTTCAGAGTTGTCATTCTCTGGCTGTTAAAGACAGAAAGCAGGTTATCAAACATGATTTGTGTTTAATCAGCTGCTTTGTGGGACAGGGGAGACACTGGGGGTCTAAAAGACCTCTAATATCTCCATAAAGAGTACCTGTCACTACCCAAAGCTATCACATAGGGAGCTTGTTAGCCCCTTTGTTATAGCAATACAGTTAAATGAAGAAAAATGTGTATATGTAAACAGCGAATGTACCACGTATATAAGGTATTGCTGTCAGTGTCACAGCAAGAGCAATAGGGCCATAATTCACAAATAACTCTACACTGATAACCTGTAAAGGCTTTTAAAACATTGCCTATGAAACAGTTTAGGTTATGTAGATTGTTGCCATTGGGTTGGGTTCTTGGGTGTACCTCATTTTAAGTCTTGACATTTTTGGTATCTATTTACTCGATGTGGACTCATCTTTTATATTTTAGCAACACGTAGTGCTATATTGTGTTGTGTGTGCTAAAATGTATCTCATTGTTCTTTTTCCTGACAATGGCTGCACAAATAATGTGTGGAATAAAAAAATTGCTTTAGAAAATATAAAGTTTGGGGTTTATAAGTAATTTTCTGGCAAAAATGCTAATTTTAATATTTGTGTGATAAATTAAAAAATTGCCCTGGACAGCAAGTGTTTAAGCTGAATTTTTCATTGGGATGGGGGGGGGGGGGGGTGGGGGGGGGATATGTGCATTTTAAAGGTTGACTTTATGTTAAGAGCTCACTTAATGGGTTAAGTGTTGGTTGCATTTTTTTTTTTGCAGAGGGTAAAATACTTTATCAGCTACACTATTTGCATGGTTTGCGCCTGTGACAAGAACCTAATTTTGAAAACTATAAGTGCTAGTCTTCCAGCTCTAACACAAGTTTATTGAAATTTCAATTCCCCATTTTCTGTGACAGATTTGACTAATTGTGCTCACACAATAATAATATCAATTTTCACCATAATATTTCTACTGACATTGTATGTGTATTTATGGTGCTGCAAGGTGATCTATAGTTCTTTTATTGTACACAATATTCTATAGAGCACATTTCTCTTTTAAACAAAAGGTTTCATATCACATGAATGGAACAAAATGTGTTTTGTTTTATTGGACATAAATGGAAAAAAAGTTTCTTTGAGAAGCAGAAATAGAAAGTAAAATTACAGAAAAACCTGGGGAAAAATTGAGCAGTCACACGTTTTCAAGACCGACACAATACTTAAATGCAGGAGCATTAGATCTAATCACTGTTTGCAAGCAAGCTTTTCTATACTTCTTAGCACACAAAGCATTCTTTTTTTCTTTTGTGGCTCCAGTTGCTATTTCAGAAACAGAAAAAAAAAATCAATAAGCCTTTACACCTTTCCATCTTTTGCCCCAAAAGGTGTTTTTTTGGGGGTAGGTTTCTCATTCATAAGCTGTAGCGTCAAATCCTTGACATCATTCCTGGGCTGTATTGATCACATCTTCTGTTGTGCCAAAGGACAAATAGAAATGATTTATCTGTCTGCAGTGCAAAACTGCAAAAAGACAAAAGGATCTGTCAGACTTCCACAACAATCAGCAGCTGAAGGTATTAGCAAGAGGCCAAGTTCAAAGGTTAAGGTTCAAACAGGTTGTCATCAGTTTCTCACAGCTCTCCAAGTAGGGCAAAACAGCTGGTTCTTATTAGCTAACTCAAGTTCTTTGTAATAAGAGATGACTGGACCAGATAGGGTACAATTTTTAATCAGAATGCACAAATCCAATATAATGAAAGCAAATAAAACACCTGTGCCTGCTAAATGTGGTGTTTTCCTTACTGGCTACTAAAATGTTATCTGTATCATGATCCATAACAGCAGCTTTGGAGAAAGACTATCTGCTAAGAACTTTGCATTCAAATTTCATTATAAAGCATAACACCTTCCAATAATTATATTATTTCCATGGCATAGTGGCAGGCTATCTCATTCAGTTAATCTATAGTTAATTAAAAATAGCATTTTAAATGTTTTTAGATTTTTTTTTTAACTTTAAAATAAATTACAATACATTTTATTGTGTTAACACTCAAATACATTTACCTTTACATTTTAAATCATATTGTAAGTGCTGAGGGTGTAATGAAGTAGATCTGTATTGAGAGATTACAGAGGCTTCCACTTCTAACCTTCTTCCGAAAACCGCTTGTTTTCTGGAGGTCTCTGGCTTAAACACTTTTAGTCACTGACCTCGAGCAAAAGTTCAGCATATGAAGTCATTTAGAAGTATGTCAGAATTTCTTAACTATATTTCAGTCGCTCAAAATTTGTTGCAAGCATTTGGATCAGCATGGCTAACAGACAATCAGTATTTTTAGAAGGGGAAGTCAGCAAAGACAGTCTATATAGTCCACTCAGTGTAGTCTTGCCTTCAGGGAATATGTGGATATTCTTGATACTCTATTTATTCAGGCAGTATTGTCAGGAACCATGAATCAGACTGAGACAAAAATACAGTAAAAATCACACCTTTTAATGTAATGGTAAAAAATGGTACAGATCAGTAAAACGTAGTCAAATCATAAGCCAGGGATCGGAAGCCAAAAGTGGATAGTCAGACAAGCCAATGATCAGGAAACCAGAGATCACCGTAGTCGGAGGCAGAAGAACAGGATCAGGAATCAGAAGGCACGTCAGCTTAGATAAGTCTATCACAGGAATACAGCAGAGAAACTCCAGATATGTTGACAAGGCAAAGGCAGGAAAGGAATGAACAAGGCAGCTTGAATAGCCAGAAGGGGCTGGCCATAGGCGGGACTGACGAGCAGATAATGATAACCAGGTGAGTCACAGAGGAATCCGTGAGTGCTGACAATTATCCGATAGCTGAGCAGCCTGAGCACAGAAAAGAGAGCTGCTAAGAGCCCAGCCCTGACAAGTATATTTTATATCGAACACCCAACAAGGGAAGATTTTTGAACCATTCATTGACTGGAACAGTATAAAGAAATGCAGCCCATACATTAGTCTCTTTTTTT
The DNA here is from genome assembly GCA_029206835.1 of Rana muscosa. Lineage (NCBI taxonomy): Eukaryota > Metazoa > Chordata > Amphibia > Anura > Ranidae > Rana > Rana muscosa. Next base: position 326,572,402 of record CM055117.1, read on the forward strand.
TCATTCAACCAATGGGTTTACTGAAAAAAATTATCTGTTTCCCCATCCACACACTTGATGTGGATGGGGGAATCACTCCTGATGAGCTATTGTGTTCTGACGGTGAGGAGACTTTCAAACCATTAAAATACACTGACCAGTGCTGCTGGCTATAGATGTAAGGTTTTCCAACAGGCTGGTTGTACAGATGTTGATCAGCAGATTGACTTCTGTACAACCAGCCTGCCCAAACGGGGATCAAAATTTGTCTGGTCCCTGCTGAACCAGCCAAACTGCAATGCATGTATGAATGGCTAAATTCTCCCCTTCTGTGGACTTTTACATTCCACTCTAAACTTAAGTTTGCTTGGCCTCCTATATTTGGGATAATTTTAATGTCTATGTATATAGCCAAACTGTTCAAGTAGCCATCATGTACTCTTGGAAGTTGAGACCACATAAGCCTCAAACAGAAACCTGCTTCAATAGAAATAAATAGATCTGTTACAACATTTTCTTTTTATGCTTTAAAAGACAAGTAAGGGATTTTTTTTCTTGAGAATCAAACTTACCAAGGTGGATGCAGTATTAGTCCGATGCTGCATCTGTCCCCCGCCGGTACTAAGATTGAGAAACACTGCTGATTGCTTGGTTCCCAGAGCTCTATGAGCAGAGAGCTTGTGACTCTCAGTCACTGCCTCTCTGCTCTGCCCCCCCCCCTGCACTCACTGTAGTGCTGGGCTGTGGAGGAGGTGGAAGAGGCTGGCTCAGGCTCTCAGCGGATCACTGGGAGGCTGAGCCAGGTGCTGTCCAGAGTTGTGGGCAGATTCCGACCATATTGTCATGATCTTGTCCAAGGCTAGGCTGGCTCTGTGATGTCAGCCTGATCATGCAATTGATATTCAAAGTGCAACAGCATTTAAAGCTGAAAATTGTCCTGTCTGCTGAAAACGGGTCACAGGAGTACAGAATGAACTGCACTTCTGTGATTCACAGGAGACATACAGCCAAACAAGCTTTGGCTGTACTTCTCCTTTAATGTTAACCACTTACCTACTGGGCACTTTTACCCCCTTCCTGCTCAGTACAATTTTCAGCTTTCAGTGCTGTCACACTTTGAATGACACTTGTGCGACCATGTACCCAACATTGTACCCATATGACATTTTTATAATTTTTTTAGACGGATAGAACTTTCTTTTCGTGATATTTAATCACCAGTGGGTTTTTTCTATGTTTTGCTAAACATATGAAAAAAGTCCAAAACTTTAAAAAAAAAATGTTTTTTTTTTGTTTCTGCAAAAGTTTGCAAATAAGTAATTTGTCTCATTCACTGATGTGTGCTGATGGGGCTGCACTGACATGCATTGATAGGCTTTATTATTGGGCACTGATGAAGCTGCAATGATGGGCACTGATTAAGCTGGACTGAGAGGCACTAATGAGGCTGCACTGATGAGCATGGATGAGGCTGCACTGATGGGTAACGATGAGGAAGCACTAATGGGCACTGGTGGCCAATGATGAGGTGGCACTGATGGGCACTGATGAGGCTACACTGATAAGGCAGCACTAATGGGCACTGATAGGCAGCACTGATATGCTACACTGATGAACACATATTTGCACTGATGGGGCTGCACTGATCATCAGAGCACTGATGATCAGTACCCTTATTATTAGTGTAAATGCCCCCTGTCAAAGGAAAGCCGCTTATCAGATTTCCTTTTCTCACACACTGACAGTGCTGAGGAAAGAAAATTACAATAACTAGCATTTGTTTACATGGGATCAGCTGTGATTGGTCAGCTGATCACATGGTAAAGAGCGACTGTCATTGGCTCTTTATCCAGATCAGTGATGCTGTCTGAGGAACACAGCTCACCACTATCGCCGCACTGTGCGCCCCTCGGGGCACGCACGAGCGGCATGATCGGGAGAACATCATATGATGTCCATTCAAAAGGGGGAGCATCCGGCCTATAGCAGATTGATGGCCGGACGGAAACTGGTTAATGATGACTTTAAATAGTCATGAGCTAACCAAGCAAATCAGCAAATATTTTTTGTTTTTCTAAATATATTGGGACAGATAGCCCGAGTTAGTTAAGGACATGGTTTAACAGGTGAACATCCCTTTTCACACCTGATTATCACAGTGTAAGGCCAGGTTTACACTGGTACGCCACGACTGTCATCCTGTCATGCCCTGCGACATCGGTCCTACATCAGTCCTACTTCAAGGGGTTGTAAAGGTTGTTTTTTTTTAAATAATAAACATGTCATACTTACCTCCTCTGTGCAAGGGTTTTGCACAGAGGGGCCTGCATTCCCTGGGGGCACTCATGCAAGAGTGCTCCCGAGTCCTGCTGCTGCGTCCATTGACACAGACAGCAGGACTCGGTCCCGCCCGCTGGCTCCGTGTCACTGGCTTTGATTGACAGCAGCAGGAGCCAATGCTCCTGCTGCTATCAATCCAGCCAAGGAGGATCCCAGACAGTGGCTGGAGCTGCTCTGCTCATCCCCGTCGCTGGAACGATTGGGTTCAGGTAAGTAAAAGGGGGGCTCTGGGGGCTGCTGCGCTGCAAAAGTTTTTTTTACCTTAATGCATAGAATGCATTAAAGCGGAGTTCCACCCAAACATTTTACTTCCTCTGTCCAGATTTCTCCCCCCCTTCGGTGTCACATTTGGCACCTTTCAGGGTAGAGGGGGGAGCAGATACTTGTCTAATACAGGTATTTGCTCACACTTCCGGTGAAAGATCACCGCAGTATCCGCGGCAATCTTTGCCATGTCTGGCCCCTTCTCCATCCCCATGTCTTCTGGGAGACACACAGGTCCCAGAACACAGCAGGGACTCAGAACTCGCAGCGCGACTCGCGCATGCGCATTAGGGAACCAGGCTGTGAAGCCGCAAGGCTTCACTTCCCGATTCCCTTACTAGCAATGCCGGAGCCTCCACCTGGAGCTGATGGACGGGTTGGCTTCGGGTAAGGACATCGCGGGCGCCCTGGAGAGGTAAGTGTCCTTATTTTAAAAATCAACGGCAGCAGTATTTGTAGCTGCTGACTTTTAATTATTTTTTTTTAACGAAACTCCGCTTTAAGGTGAAAAACCTTGAGGGTTTACAACCCCTTTCAGTCCTAGTTCCAACCAACTTGAATGAACAAGACAATATTTTGCTCCGATTTTTAGATTGTTTTGATTGGTCAAAGGACAAGTCAGACTATCAGTGTGACATAAATTCCTTTTTTTGCTGATGTAATTACCATATCGGATGTCACAAGTAAGGTGGTTAGGACAAGGATTCAATTTTAATCTGACTTCAGCCCATCTGATATTCAATGGGCTGAAGTAGGACCAAAGTAGTGCAGGAACCTTTTTCAAAGTTGGACCAACTTGTGTCGAACCAGTTAAGATGGCTTTCATAGGGAACTATTGATTTACACACTTAATGTGACATGTTCTCCCAAAGTCAAAGCGTATGTCGTACCAGTGTTAAAACCTGGCCTAATGCGAGTCTGGAGAGAGAGAGAGCTGATCTGTGCCAGGAACAATTATAAAAAAACACAACTTTGTTGCGCTAGGATCAAAGAAGCAATAAAATAAATTAGATGAATAAAAAGCAGCTGACACAATATGCAGGAAAAGCACAATAGAGATATGTAGAAAATGGTGCAGCGCTTATATGGGAACTGAATCACTCATACCATTAAATGTAATTGAACAATAATAAAGTCCATATAAATTCTTGTGGAGATCACTGGCTTGGACACCGCCACCAACACCCAAACACACTGCTTCTTACCAAAAGGAAGATAAAAACTCGCAAGACAATATATCAATAGTGGCTCTTCAACAGCAAAGGGTATAGAGAAAAGGCAGCAGCTCCTTTAGTATAAGCCAGCATCCCTGGATGCCTCCCAAGATAGGATCCTCAGCAGCATGAGCATAATCAGGCCCTTACTCAACCTTGTTAGCGGAGAACCCAGCAAAGAAAAGAAAACACTTCATAGTGCAGACATCCCAAGAAGTAGTTTAATAAAGGATAAATAAGTTGATACACTCACAGTAAATATCAAGCAGATAAAAACAGAAGAAACTTCCAGAGCTTCTAACCATAAAGATGGCCGCCGTGTCCCAGTACAAGCGTCGCGTCATAAGTTACAGGCTACTAGTTTCGTCATGACTGACGTCTTTAGGGGCGTGGCCCCCTGAAGACGTAATTTTTATATGGACTTTAAATGTAATTGAACAATAATAATGTCATGAGTAATTCAGTTCCCATATAAGAGCTGCACCATTTTCTACATGTGCCAGGAACAAGCTGAGACGGGGAGCTGACCAAACAGTCTATCAAACGCTCAAAAGGTCAGGAATTTTGTATTCTAATAATCTCTGAAAGGGTGGATTTTTACATTTTTGTTTTATAGACAAATAAAGGTGGGCAATAATCCTTGAAATGCCACCTGACATGATAGACTCCTTACAAGCTCTGGTAACTACAATATGAATTCAGAAATGCCCCATTTGCCAAATACCGTATATACTCGAGTATAAGCCGACCCGAATATAAGCCAAGGCACCTAATTTTACCACAAAAACTGGGAAAACGTATTGACTCGAGTATAAGCCTAGGGTGTCCATCTGCATGCCTCACTGTGCTTCACTTTGCCTGACTGTGTCCATGTGCATGCCTCACTGTGCCCATGCCACACTGTGTCCATGCCACACTGTGTCCATGCCTCACTGTGCCCATGCCTCACTGTGCCCATGCCTCACTGTGTCCACGACTAGACTACCATTTAACATGGGAGTCTATGGAAGGGGTGACCGGCTTTGAAAAATCGGTGCTCCCCGGCCGTAGGTCCCCAAGACAACAAACTTTGCACACTTGTAGAGGAGAAATGGGGCTACATGTGTGCCAAGTGTCCCCAAAATCCGGAAGATCAGGCGCAAAAAGGTGACTCGAGTATAAGCCGAGGGGGGCATTTTCAGCACAAAGAAATGTGCTGAAAAACTCGGCTTATACTCGAGTATATACGGTATTCTACAAATTATGAAGCGTGATTATCTGATTTTTTTTTCATCTTGTATTTATTTAAGAGACTCAAAAAGCTATGGATCAGTGGTTCTGACAGTTCAATCATTCCTACTGTTAGGTTGTTGGGTCATGTGTATTTGGGTCGATTTAAATATTCTGTATTTTAAATGTAGTTATTGATCCTTACAGCCTTTGTATTATACAGAAACATTAGATCTGATTTACAAAAGAACTTCGACACTGGCCAATTGACACACCCAGAAAAGGGTTATTTTCTTTTTCTTCATTTTTTATTTCTTTGCACTAATTTGGATATGGGATCACAGGCTACAGTAATGTAAAAAAAAATCCCTTAAAGGGGTTGTAAAGTCAGAAGGTTTTTTATCTTAACCACTTAAGAACAGGAAGGATTTACCCCCTTAATGACCAGGCTATTTTTTGTGGTATGGCACTGCGTCGCTTTAACAGACCATTGCGTGGTCGTGCCTTGTACCCAAACAAAATTTATGTCCTTTTTTTCCCCCCAAATAGAGCTTTCTTTTGGTAGTATTTGATCACTTCTGTGGTTTAAATTTTTTGCGCTGTAAACAAAAAAAGTGACAATTTTGAAAAAAAAAAAGCAATATTTTGTACCTTTCACTCTAATAAATATCACCCTCAAAAAATATAAAAAATATAATTTCTTCCTCAGTTTAGGCCAATATGTATTCTTCTACATATTTTTGGTTAAAAAAAAACAACGCAATAAGCGTATATATAAATTGGTTTGTGCAAAAGTTATTGCGTCTACAAAATAGGGGATAGATTTATTGCATTTTTATTATTATTTTTTTTTACAGGTAATGGCGGTGATCAGCAATTTTTAGCGGGACTGTGATATTGCGTCTGACAGATCAGACACTTTTTTGGGACCAGTGACATTTATACAGCGATCAGTGCTATAAAAATGCACTGATTACTGTATAAATTGCACTGACAGGGAAGAGGTTAACACTATGGGGCGATCAAGAAGTTAAATGTGTTTCCTGGGAGGAGTTTATAACGGTAGGGGGAGTGTACTGACTGGAGGAGGAGAGAGATCGCTGTTTCTAAACACTAGGAACAGACAATCTCTCCCTACTCCCCTGTCAGAACAGGGATCTAGATGTTTACTAGACATGTGCTATTAGTTTCGTACGAATCTAAAATTTGTACGAATTTCCGGAAATTCATACATTCGTACGAATCCGAAATACGAATTTTTATGCATACAAATTCTGTACGAAATACGAAATTTTGTTTACGAATTTCGGATCCAAAAGTGAAAAATTCCTTTAAATTTCGTACCTGGGGGGTGTGTATGATATGCATGTAAAGTGGCGCATGTTTCCCGTGCTTAGAACTGTCCCTGCACAAAATGTCATTTTTGACGGAAAAAAAGTCATTTAAAACTCACTCGCGGCTATTAATGAATTGTCGGCTTTTATCAATACATAGAAAAGTCATTGATAAAAATAAAAAAAAAGCGTGGGGGTTCCCCCAAATTCAATTACCAGGCCCTTCAGGTCTGGTATAGATATTAAGGGGAACCCCGCCACAAAAAAAATGGCGTGCGGTTCCCCCTAAATATCCATACCAGGCCCTTCAGATCTGGCATGGATTTTAAGGGGAACTCCACCCCAAATTTAAAAAAAAATGGCGTGGAGTCCCCCCAAAAATCCATACCAGACCCTTATCCGAGCACACAACCTGGCCGGCCGCAGGAAAAGAGGGGGGACGAGAGCGCCCCCCCCCTCCTGAACCGTACCAGGCCACATGCCCTCAACATGGGGAGGATGTCCCCATGTTGATGGGGACAAGGGCCTCATCCCCACAACCCTTGCCCGGTGGTTGTGGGGGTCTGCGGGCAGGGGGCTTATCAGAATCTGGAAGACCCCTTTAACAAAGGGGACCCCCAGATCCCGGCCCCCCCCATGTGAATTTTTTTTTTATCAATGACTTTTCTATGTATTGATAAAAGCCAACAATTCATTAATAGCCGCGAGTGAGTTTTAAATGACTTTTTTTCCGTCAAAAATGACATTTTGTGCAGAGACAGTTCTAAGCACGGGAAACATGCGCGACTTTTAAAATTTACGATTCGTACGAAATTCGTATTTCGTACGAATCTGAATTAAATACGTTTTTTTTTTTAATACGAAACGGAACGGAACGGAACGAAACAAATTTTTTGACGGCGCCCATGTCTAATGTTTACATTGACAGATCCCCATTCTGGCTCTCTGTGGAGCAATCGTGGGTGGCCAGCGGACATCGCGGCTGCTGGTCACGCACACCAGCGCCACGCTGCGGGCGCGTGCGCATGCCCACTTTATCTATTGCACAAACCGATGTACAGCTACAGTGATTCGCGCAATAGAGCCAGCCTGACGCAGTATAATGACGGCGGCTGGTCGGCAAGTAGTTAATGTATTCTATGCATTAAAATAAAAAGCCTTCTGTGTGCAGCCTCTCCCCTCAGTCTACCTAATTCTTACCTGAGCCCCATCTCTCTCCAGCAATGTCCACGAGTGCCTTAGCCATCCGAGACTTTCGCTCCTCTTTGGCTGGGACACAGCAGCGCCGCCATTGGCTCCAAATGCTGTCAATCAGGAGAGGGAGGGGGTGGATCCAAAAGACAGATCCGTGTCTGAATGGATACATGGAGCTGCAGCTCGGCTCGGGTGCCCCCATAGCTAGCTGGAGGGAGTGGCCAGGAGCTCCACCCGAAAAGAGGAGGATCTGGGCTGCCCTGTGCAAAACCACTCCATAGAGCAGATAAGTATAACATAATCATAAACATAAGACTTTACAATCACTTTAAAGCACAGTATATGGAAACCCAATCAAAATCACATGCAAACATTAACATGTTAATGTAATTTCAAAAGTAATTTTCCAAATATTTGAAAAAGTAGTTGTTTATTAAAATTATATATGGTGATCCTACCATAAAGGGTCTTGTTCAGGTATTTTCTGTATAGGGTAACAACACCCAATTGTGCTCATGTGTTGTCACTCTATCACTTTGCGACTAAGAAAGTTTGTTTAAACACACATTAGAAAGACATGGGGCACTGTTGTTATAATCAAGATACAACAAATGATAAAAAATATGAAAATGGCATATTATTAAAAAAAAATGGCCATAATGTATGTTTTAACAAATTAAATTCCATGTACTTTAAGTAAATCAGCACAACTGAATAACCTGAAACAACGAATACAATGATCAATATAATAGATGTAACAGATATGCTCAAGGGAGAGTTTGTTGTGGAAAATACAATTGAATTATATAATATAAATATCAATCTAAAACATTCTGTGTCACATACAATGTGGTTCAGCTTTCACAGCAGTTCCCTGTTCATCCTAAACAGCAGTCACTCCCTGCCTAACTTATGAATATAAAATAGACATGAGCAGAGATGTGACATTTTCAAACTAACAACAACTGCAAAGATTGAATTTTTCACAAGCTAGGATTAAATATTTTGCAATGTGTTCTTAACCTGGGATTAAAATGACGAAAAACACATTTATACTTGGTTCTATACATATTTATTCTCATGAATGAGCTCTTTCTTTCCACGGATCATGCATATATTGCAGTGTAAAAACATTTGTATCTACATCTACACAAAAATCAGGCACAGAATCTCACTGATTAATTCAATGTAGAATATAAAAAATACATATATTTGCCAATGACACAAACAAGGTCATAAGGAACCCTGATGCTCCACAGAGTACATCAGGGATACAAACCCATTTCACAAGACTATTGTTGTATGTATCCTCCTGTGCAACCAACTTCATTTCCACTTCAATTTTATCAACCTTCCGCTCGAGACTCAAGGAGATTGGAAACAAGCACTGACATGAATTAGTCCTGAGATTGACTGATATAGCTTAACCCGGGGAATTATGGGTAGAACATTTACTAGCTTTTCTATTTTTTTAAAGATCTATTCTTTGTCAGTCACCTGTCAAGATATTACCAATCCAGTTCATGATGACAGAAAGAAAGAAGGTATTTTGATGGAGTAAATTGTCACATGTTCAGTAGTGTGGTTCATCAAAATTGCCAAGAACGTCAATATGAAAAGGAAATAATAAAAAAGTTTTGCCTAAAAAAGAATTTCAAGTGGCACAAGCTTAAATTAAAAATAGCTGCAAAAAATCACAATAGTGTTTATGTTTTAGGCAAAAACAAACATTTTGATAATAACTTTAATCATTATATCTACTTATATTCAACAATATATAATTTGCAGCCCCTACTGCAATCTTCATACTTTCTTTTAAACACATTTTCAATAAATACATTAAAACTGCCAGGGATTATTCAGATTAATAATGTTTAAATCTATTTCCAGCATTTGATTGTGTGAATATAGGTTTAAAATTGTGCTCCCAACAAGCTTCTTTGTTTTCTTTAGAAATATATATATATATATTTTTCTTAAGGCAGCATATACTGTATTCATTGGCATATAACACTCACTTTTTTACCCTGAAAATAGAGGGTAAACTGTGCCTACGTGTTATGCGCAGGGGGGCCGTGGAAAGTTTTTTTCCTGAAACTTTCCTCTTAAAGTTAGGGTACATGTTATATGCCTGTGCGTGTTATACGCCGATAAATATGGTAATTGGTTAAACAAAACTGAATTGCTAATGGGTATAGTTTTTATTTTAGTAGAAGAGACTTTACATGTCTCTTCTGCCCCAAAATGACTTTTTTCCAGCATTTTCTGTGTACACTTCCTGTAGTCTATAAACTATGCAGTGTCTAGGCATCTTACAGATGGCAAGAGTCATGTTGGGTGCCATAATAATTTACCTTCATGGCATGCATAAGGATCTTATAATCACTGCCTGCAAAATATTCAAAGAAGGATGATGCCATATATTGGAAGAAGCAAAATGGGGGGGGGAGAGTTGGGACTTTAAATGAGGCCATAGGCCTGGTAAGACCAATGCCTCCATCCCATTATAATGGTATGGAGGCATTGGTATTACCAGGCCTACGGCCTCATTTAAAGTCCCAACATCCCCCCCCCCATTTTGCTACAATGAATCAGGGAAGGACGCTCTTGGTGACATCTATGGTTTTACCTCTTTAACCAATTGTCTACGCTAGTAATTTTGATCTATGGTAGCTTTGCCTGGATAAGTTGTTTACCCTTGTACCTCTTATACATAATTTACCCTTTTTACTTTTTTACCATATTTTACCTTGGTTATTCATTTATCCAATCATCAGCCTTTTTCTTTATACTAGTACATCTTGTAACACTGTGCCTTGGCCACATAGGGGACACAATGAATTGCCCTGTTTGGCATAGTCGGGAGCTGCAATGCGCACTGCAGGTGTTTCCCTTCCCCCCCTTCCCTGGGGGGTTGGGTGCGCCGTCACTGCGCATTGACATCACACACATGCGCCGGACATGCGGCGTCCCTCTGACGCTGGTATACCGGCGTTTTTTGTACATCTCCACATGCTAGGGAGTTCTGCCTGTCGAACGAATCATCGCCCGGTTGTCAGCGGCCCTGCCCCCTCCCCATCGTTGCCTGTGGGTGTGGTGTTGGGGGCTGGTGGGCGGCGGCGTGCTTATATGGACAGCTGCCGTGGTGGGGTCTGGATGTTTCTGTCTCTCTCTCACCTACCTCATGTCTCTTCGTTTGGACTGGATTTGTTTGCTTCCCAAACACCAGGTATCACTATACCCCTCCACACACTCCCCTTCCTTCCCCTTTTCTCCTACTTTCCTTTTTTCCCCTTTGTTTCCCCCCCCTTCCCATTCTTTCATCTTCCTCACTTCCCTTTTTCCAGGTAATGGGTGTTTTGGTGTCGACCTTGTTTGTGGTCTTCCACCTGCACCCTCGTCCAGCACCTTCACACCCCTCTCATAGGCACTCACACTATCGCCTCACATAGTTTCATTTCTATCATTGCCCCAATTATACACATTTTATTTTGCATTGTTCACATAGGAGTGCCTGGTGTGTCCGGATCCTGCTGGGGCGCTGCCTGTGTGGGGGGCGCCGCCGCTGGTCATGCCCTCTCAGCTCCCGGTCCTGTTACCCTCAGCTCACGGTCCCCGCTAGTGTACCCCCAAGTGCACATACAATTATCCTTCATATACATGCTCCTGACAAGCGGCTTAAAGCCGCGAAACGTGTAGAGCTATTACCTGCCGTGTATACTTTACTTTACTTTACACGCTTCCCTAGTTATGTGCCTATCACTTATCATTTTACAGGGACCACAAAGACCCCAGATCATGCAGACCACAATTGCTAATCATGCATACCTTATTATGAATAGTGGTGGAACCCTCTTAACCTACAATGTGATTGATGTCTGTAATGCGTTACTACCTGAAATTACCGTTTCAGGAATTGGCACTATTGAATGTGCGTTTTATGTATATGTAATGTATTCTAAGTCTGTAATGCGTTACTACCTGAAATTACCGTTTCAGGAATTGGCACTATCGAATGTGCGTTTTATGTATATGTAATCAATGTATTCTAACATGCATCCTTGTACTAATAAATGCTTTACAACCCACCACTCTATCAATTTGTTACCAAGAGCCTCATGTAAAGTCCCAACTTTTTCCCCCCCTTCGTTGCACTCTGACGCCTATATGGCTATATTTTTGCTTCGTTTTTGAGGATGAGTTGTCCCACAGGGAGAGGAGATTTACTAAAATTGGGGCACACAGAATCTGGTGCAGCTGTGCATAGTAACCGGTCAGCTTCTAGGTTTTTGGCTGGGTTCACACTGATGTGATTGTAGACATCGCATGTGATTTACACTGCATTCTTGTGTACGTCACATGCGATGTCTGTGTGGTGCAATTTCAGCCATACAGTTTGTATTGCTAAAATCGCGTGGTGCAGAACCCTTTTTTTCCCCCGCACCTGGCAATCACACTGCGTTTTGTAATCTGTTTCAAGGTTTCCTTGACACCTGCAGCAGATCGCATGGACGCCGTGCAATTGCTTGGAGTGCAATGCTATGCAGGGAAAGGCAGCATATCCTGTGCATTTCCTGCATCGCATAAGTAAGGACCTGGGACTAAGGCCTCATGTACACAGGTGGTTGGAAAAAACAAGCTGCAAAGCCACTACCAGCGCCAAGAAAAAGCAGCTGTAAAAATGTGCTTTTATTATCTTTTTGCATTGGTGTTAATGCACGTTTAGCCCCGCTAGCTTTTAGCAGCTTTTTTCTGCCTCTATTCAAAATCAATGGTTCCCTATGAGAGCCCATTGATTTGAATAGAAGTCGCACCACAAGTTGGATCATGCTGAGCTTATGCAATCATGCAGTGTGGCTTATGCGCTGAGGATCTTAAAGGGGAATCTTCGCCAAAATGAAAAAAAAAACTGGTGTGGGGTCCCCCCCAAACCATACCAGATACTTATCCGAGCACGCAGCCTGACAGGTCAGGAAAGGGAGGGGGACGAGTGTGCTCCCCCTGAACCATACCAGGCCACATGCCTTCAACATGGGGGGTGGGTGCACTCCAAAGCACCTTGTCCCCATGTTGGTGGGGACAAGGGCATCTTCCCGACAACCTTGGAGCGGTAGTTGTTGGGGTTTGTGGGCGGGGGGCTTAAGAGAATCTGGAAGCCCCCTTTAACAAGGGAGCCCCCAGATCCAGGCCTCACCCTATGTGAATAAGTATGGGGTACATTGTACCCCTACCCATTCACCCCCAAAAAAGTGTTAAAAATAAAAACAGTACACAGGTTTTTGACAAAGTAATTTGTTAAAGCCGCTACGCGTCTCTTCTCCTTTTGATTTCTTCTCCCTCCGGCGATGTCTTCATCCTCCAGTTCTCCACCCGCTAATGACATCTTCCTCCGGTTCTTCTCCCTCTGCTGCCGGTTCTCCTCTCTCCACTGTCTTCTCCCTCTGCTTGTTCTTCCTCCGATCTCCTCCCGATATTCACTCCCGCTGTAATGCTAGGTTCGCTGTGTGCTATTACTTATTTAGGCATGGGGCGTGGCCACCTGGCGATGTCATCCTGAGGCCCCACACCATTGTGATGTCCCCGCCCCATCATTCCCCGGACAGTGACATCACAAGGGGGGCAGGGTCTCCAGATGACATCACCAGGTGGCCACGCCCCATTGCTATATACAGCACAACACAACAGTGTGAGCTAGCATCTGGAGAAGACATCAGAAGAAGAAGACCTGGAGGAAGCAGAAGAACCAGAGGAAGAAGACAGGAGAAGAAGGCAGCGGAGAGAGAAGACATCAGCGGAGGAGGGAGAAGAACCAAAGAGGGGAGAAGAAATCACCTGAGAAGGGAGAAGAACAGGAGAAAGGAAAAGTCATCACCGGAGAGGGGAGAAGACCGGAGGGAGAAAACACATTGGAGCTGTTTTAATAAAGTACTATGTCAAAAACCTGTGTACAATTTTTGTTTATTTTTTACACCTTTTTGGGTGAATGATTAGGGGAAAATGTACCCCCTACTCATTTACATAGGATGGGGTCTTGAGGCTTTCATATAGGCTCCGATAGGCTGCCCACCCACAGTCCCCCACAACCACTGGCCAGGGTTTTGGGGAAGAGGCCCTTGTTCCCATCAACATTGGAATAAGGTGCTTTGGGGGGGGGCACAGAGCCTCCCTGCCCCAAAGCCTCCATTCTCCATGTTGAAGGCGTGTGACCTGGTATGGTCCAGGAGGGGGGGTGCTCGCTTGTCCCCCACTTTCCTGACCTGCCAGCTGCATGCTGGCATAAGGGTCTGGTATGGATTTTGAGGGGTCCCCACGCCAGTTTTTTTTCGGCGTGGGGGTTCCCCTTAAAATCCATACCAGGCAACAGGGTCTGGTATGGCCTTGTGGGAGAACCCCACATCCTCAGCACACAAGCTGCACCACAAGTCAGATCATAATGATCCGACTTGTGGTACGACTTCTATTCAAATCAATGGGCTCTTGCTTGACCAGGCTTAACGCGTCTGATGCTGCTAAAAGCTGCTTAATGCTGGATACAGACGTTTTTGCAGCTGTAACGCCGGTCCTCAGAATGTGCTGGCCGTGAGCTTTTTGCAGCTTGAAAATGACTATGACACTTGCAACTCCTAAAAGCCTGGGTGTGCATGAGGCCATAGAATAACATGAAGAGGTGTTTTTAAGCTGCAAGAAAAAAGTCTGACGCTGCTAAAAGCAGCTGTAAAAATGCCCTGCGTGCATGAGGCTTTATTGTCAAAGCTTAACTGAACAAGCTGAAGTTAGAAGCTGATTGGTTACTATGCATAGCTGCACCAGATTCTGTGTGCACCAGTTTTAGTGAATCTCCCCCACAGTCCCCTCCTAACTCTGGCTAACTTCAGAGAGTTTGTCCCCTGTGGGATATATACAAAGCAAACAATAATTTGAATCAATCAATAAGCCTGACAGAGTACATTTAGTCACAGAGTATTCAGAAATGTTATGATTTTGACCCCCTTTCCCCCCTAAATGTCACCTATCTCTAGCACTTAACTTACCTTTAATCAAAGGCTCAGCTCAACTTACCGACCAGTCTGCAACTAACCAAATTATCCTGTCTAACCGTATGCATTAAAAAAAGGGGTTTTGTTTGCACACATTTGCAAATACATGCGTAAGCTGCAGAGCCACTTCACGGCCCCCCAATATTATCTGCATTCCTAACTCAAAATTTTGAGTGCCTCCATAGTAGAAGCACATGAATTATAATGGATAGGCAGAGGGCAGGTGAGCCTGGAGGGAGCCCACCCCTCCTTAAAGGCACAGGGGTGCACTGGACACCCAGCATATAGCACAATGGCAGCAAAGGTGTCCAGTGCATCCCCTTACCAGTTTTCCAACAGTACAAACAAATGGCCACTGCCCCCACCTATAACTGGCCTTCTAGGGTTCTAAATTTTAGCACGGTCATTGAAACAGGAATAGAGAGCAAACTTTTTAAAAGGGACATTTGTTACAGTGACAGATGTCTAAGAAGGTATTATATTTCACTTTGAAGAGATTTCCTTGCACTTCCTGTTGTGTCTCTGGTTCAGAAAAAGAACACATCTCTAATCAATGACACACAGATAAGAAATCGTTATCTATTCTAATCAAAACTAAAAAAAAGTTAAATCCAACTCTAGGCCCACTGCTTAACCCCAAGAGGATCCACTCCCTTGCTTGAGGCCCCCTCCAGCAGTAAGCTTCCAATGCACACGTTTCTGTAGAAATGGCTGTGCATGTAAGTGGGTGCTGAAGCGACCACTGGCTGGAGCCGTGTCAATTTAGAGCAAGAGAATGTCACCAGCACACCAAGGACCTCCATAACAGTTCCAATGCTTTATTCAGCGATCACATTGTTACAGCAGATTGCAACGTTTCAGAGCCACGCAGGACCCCTTCATCAGGCGTGTGATGATAGTACCAATTATATCTGGTATAACGTGTTTTTTGTATACCTATGTTATATTTTATTTTTAGATAGTATATATTTTTTCTTACTTCGTTTGTAAACGGCTTCAAGGCAATGTCCTGAAGAAGCGGTATGAAACCTTGAAATGCATAGCTGACAGACGCTTTAATGTCTAGAACATTATATGTGAAACATGTGATGTAATATTTTTCTACAAAATTTTCATTATTTTGTAAAGTACAATGGATATTTTTATGTAATATTGTGTTATTAAGCTTTTTATAGTAGGGTAATGCCGCGTACACACGATCGGAATTTCCGACAACAAATGTTTGAGAGCAGGTTCTCTATTTTTTCAACAACAAAAGCTCTTGTCGGAAATTCCGATCGTGTGTAGCCATTTCCGACGCAAAAAAGTGCTGCGCATGCTCGGAACCAATTCAACGCATGCTCGGAATCATTGTACTTAATTTTTCTCGGCTCGTCATAGTGTTGTATGTATCCGCGTCTCAAAGACAAGTTTGAGCAAAAATCCATCAGAAAAAAAAACACGGTTTTGTTGTCGGAAATTCCGATCGTGTGTACATGGCATTAGGTATAATTAAAGTCCCATTCTTTTTGGCTTTTAGTACAAGATCATTAACCACTTAAGGACCCCTCACTGTATATATATGTCAGCAGAATGGCTCGTACAGGCACAATCACGTACGTGGCCCTTTTACTGCCGACGTCAGGGTCGCGCGTGCGCCGCCGGCGGCGCGCTCGCGACCCCCCTGCCTTCCCCGTGAGTCAGACCGCGGGCCCCTGCGATCGTCTTACGGAGGCATGGAGCGGGGAGATGTTAGTGTAAACACAACATCTCCCCGCTCCCCTACTGACAATGTCAGCGATCTCCCCTCTGTGTAATCAGAGCGGAGATCGGTGACGTGTCACTCATAGCCACGCCCCCCTCAGTTAGAAACACGCCCCTAGGCACACTTGACCCCTCCAATGCCCCTAGTGGTTAACCCCTTCACTGCCAGTGTCATTTTTACAGTAACCAGTGCATTTTTATTGCACTGGTCGCTGTAAAAATGACAATGGTCCCAAAAATGTGTCAAAAGTGTCCGATGTGTCTGCCATAATGTCGCAGTCACGAAAAAAAATCGCTGATCGCCGCCATTGCTAGTTAATAAAAATGCGTTAAAACTATCCCCTGTTTTGTAAACGCTATAATTTTTGCGCAAACCAATCAATAAACGGCGATTGTGATTTTTTTTACCAAAAATATGTAGAAGAATACGTATCGGCCTAAACTGAGGAAAAACATTTTTTTTTATATATTTTTGGGGATATTTATTATAGCAAAAAGTAAAAAATATGTATTTTTTTTTTAAATTGAGCTTTCTTTTGGTGGTATTTGATCACCTCTGCGGTTTTTATTTTTTGCGCTATAAACAAAAATAGAGCGACAATTTGTGGGAAAAAAAGGGCGCCAATTTTGTTTGGGAGCCACGTCGCACGACCGTGCAATTTTCAGTTAAAGCGACGCAGTGTCGAATCGCAAAAAGGGGCCTGGTCATTATGCTGTGCATTGGTCCGGTCCTTAAGTGGTTAAATGTCCTGGAAACAGTTAACAAAATGCAAATATCCCTCAGGCAGACCATGTGCCTGATAATGGCTATGAACAAGCCCTTGGTTGGCTCAGTTCACAGACAGAGAGTACTGTGTTGATCCAAATGGCTCTGTATCTTGTGATCGCTGTGATGAACAATCTCACCAATCACAAGTGTTACCAGTGTACTGTTTACATTGAAGAGCCCATCTCTATCTCTTACATATGTATAATAATCCCCTCATCTCTATCTTTCCACTGTAGGTGACCCGTACATTACTCCTTTGTAATACATCATTACCAAGCACTGTGTTTTAACCCCTCAATATCAGCATGTCTCTTCATCTCCAAAAACACAGAGAGCGTGGCTCAGCCTCGCCCCCCCCCCCACTCCCGCCTCACTGGCTGTGATTGACAGCAGCCATTGGCTACTGCATCTCAGCCAATCAGGAGGGAGTGACCTGAGAGAGCCTAGAGTCTCGTGCACATCGCTGGATCAAGATCAGGCAAGATCAAGTAAGTATTAGGGGGGCTGAGGGGGGTTGTGATAGATCCAGTCAGGACAGGGTCTTTTGGAGAGGACTAGGGGCAAGCCTCCTACCCACTGATTATGGCCCATGGAGAGAGCAGATAATTCTCTAATGATGGGCAACCATGTAATGAAAGCTGAGAGTGTGGTTATGATTACTTCTCTGAAAAAGGATAATAAAGCTTCCCTTCTGGAGTGGATGGAAAGAAGTAATATTAATCTTGTACAGGTTAATTGTCAGAAGAAATATGGTGGTCCTCCTGCAGACTGACTTGGAGAGGCTCCTTCAAATGGGACAGAAATATTTATCAACAATATCCCTTAAGAAATCTATGTAGATAAATTGATTCCACCTTTTCAGGCTGATATTGTATTGAATATTGTAGGAGTTTGTCTCATAGACTGTTGTAGACTTTTTGCCGGATAGTCTGGGGTGGGGTTTGTTATGTGTTTATTGATAAGTAGGTCATTCCCATTGTTCTAATGTTTCCGTCTGTCTGAGCATCACTTGTAAATGAGATTAATCTTGTGACCACTTTAACCCCTTCCCGAACAGCCGCCGCACTTATACTAGAATTCTAATTTTGTTTGACTAGTATAATTATAATTATTAATTATTATTACTAGTCAAACAACATTAGAATTCTTCTGTAGTCTATGGGGCGGAGCATTTGACCGTAAATGTCCGCTCGCAGCGATCGTATGTTTTTAGCTGATCTTCATGTTCAACGGTATTATACATATTTTTGATAGTATCGAATGATGCGATACTTGTTTGTTCTGTTCATGTCAAACGGTCTACCCCAACAGCCAATGCAATTGTGTTGTATCGAAATACAGCTCTAAAGTAAGCTCTAATGAGCAGGGTCCTCTGATTCCTCTTGTACCAAATTGTAATGTAACTGTAATGTCTGCCTTCATTTTGTTAAGCGCTGTGCAAACTGTTGGTGCAATATAAATTCTGTATAATAATATCCCTGACTGATGCAATACCACTGCTTGAACTCCACATTAGGGAAATTCAATTGTTCTAATACAGGTGCATGGTCCAAAGTAGGGATACTACATATCAAAACCTGTGTATGTTTAGGGAGGTCCCTTTGAAAAAGAAAAATGTAACCTATTCTGGAATATTTTGCATGTAGATTAGTAATAAATATAATAATTATAATAAGTATAATAATTGGAAAGTTTAAGTACTGGATAACTTTACCTTAATGTTCAGGTCAACATGATTATTAAAAATTTTGTAATGCTTTTATGGCAATGTGTTTATTTAAACATTGTGCAATACATTCCTTCTTTGCCAAGTTCATTCTACATGTATAAAAATGGTTCTTTATATAAAATAAAAAAAAGACATTAAAACAAAATTTTCATTGGTGCTTTAAAAAGTAAAATTTTCTCAATTTGACATCAATTGTTAAGGAGCAAAATAAAAGAACGACAACGTCTGTGTGAGACGAAATGATCTTCGGGAGGTTGACGCTCTGACGTCATCACCCAGTGGACGTGTTGTCTGCACGCCGGCCGGCTTTTCTCCATGATTTTACCGTTTTATATTGTTTGACTTCTTGTAAGTACAATTGTTTTACTTAAATAAATGCGTACTTAAAACAGTATCACGCTATGTGAGTACTTTCTCTTTCTTGGGACATGTATGAGGATCTCCGTGATTGCTGAGGTGCAAATCCTACTTGGTCTGGTTTTCCCTATTCATTCTCTGTTGGTGCAAGCAACATTTCCCAGGAGTGTGACCGCTTGATAGGCTCAATATAGCCTGTGCTCTGGTAAGCAGGCAATTTACCTGGTGGAGGTGCACGTGTGCTATTGGGTGAATAGATAGGTTCACTTCCTATCACGCCAGATATTGTGGACTTTCTTTTTCTTCTCTATCAGAAGGACTTTTATCAGCACAGCTATTGGACTTATTTGTTATTTATGGCAATATTGGTTTACCATGCCACACATTTTGCACTCTTGATGGTTTTTATGTTGGAGATATTTCAGTATATTTTTACATCTTTTTTTTTTTTTATATATATATATTCTTTTTTTTTTCCAAGTTTGTCATTCACAGAAAAATAAAACATTTTCCCTGTCCAATAGGGATAAATATTAACAAAGTTTTATTTCCAAACCTTTATCTACCCTTACCGTCCCCATGTCCTCAACCTCGTTTCCCAAACCCCAAGCCCTACCCTCCCCTCTTCTCCTCCCTTTATCAGAAGAAAAAAGAGGAGAAGGGAGAAGAAAGGAGAAAAAAAAATATTCCAGAGGGGGAGATGGAGAAATCCAGAGACTGTGATTTGCGCTACACAAAATACACATCTCCTAACTATCTATATATACAACTCCCATATAATCCTCATTTTACTACTCTATCGTCCAATAATCTCTTCCCATTTTCCGAGTTCCTAAATAGATCCCACCTTCTCCATGTTTGTTCATATTGGTCTTTCTTGTTCTTAGCTGAGAGAGCTAGGTCCTCCATGGCCTCTATCTCTCTAATCCTGTTTAACCATTCTAAGATTGATGGAGGTCTATTATCTCTCCAGTGCAGCGGGATCCCTGCTTTAGCAGCGTTAATCATGTGACACAATAATGATCTTTTATAGGTCTGAGCAGGCGTCTGTGAGCAGTGGAGGAGAAAGAATGCAGGGTCATCAGGTAACTGTAAGTCAGTAAGTTCTTGTATTATTCTTTGGATCTCCACCCAATATTGTCTTATTTTTTTACAAGACCAGAATATATGTAATAGTGACCTGCATTCTTCCCCACATCTCCAGCACCTGTCCGAGTTTTCTTTAGAGATTTTATAAAGTCGTACTGGGGTATAGTACCACTGCGTCAAAATTTTATAGTTAGATTCCTGAGTCCGCGTACAAACTGAGGAGTTTAAGGTCAAATAGATGATCTGTTTACGTTGAAATGGGGTAAAGATTCTATTTAGATCCTTCTCCCATTTACTAATGTACGGCATCTCAAAGTCATCGGGGGGTTCATTTAACAGTCTGTACATCTTAGAAATCCCCTGAGAGAGTGGTTCTTTCTCATCACAGTATGATTCAAAGGTCGTTAGTTGTCGTTGAAAATTTATGGAAGGTCCCAGGGTTCTCATAAAATGGCTAATTTGTAGGGCTTGCCAAAAGTTTATTTCAAATAACCCCCCTACTTGGGTCAATGTTTTAACGGTTGGCCAAGTTTCTGAGTTAAGAAAGTGTGAAACCTGGTATAGGCCCTTTTCTTTAAGATTTTGAAATGCCCCTCCTTCCATACCTGGGTTAAAACTTGGGTTTCCCAGGATGGGAAACAGGGGTGATTGTCCTGAAGAAAATTTTGTATTTTGGCAAATCTTTGCTGTTATTCATAGGGTTGTGCCAATTATAGGATGTTTCCCAAGAGAGATCGGCAGTACTGTGTAACACCAAGGTGCTCTACATAAAGGGACGGAACTCATCTGCTGTTCTATATCTATCCATCTTTTAAGTTCGGTATGTCTACACCAATCTACTACTCCTAACAAGTGCACTGCTTGATAGTACTTTGTTATATCAAGCACAGCCATCCCTCCAGAATATCCAGGCAGATGTCGTTTAATTCTTGGTCGTTTCCCTGCCCAGATAAATTTCATTAAGAGTGTACGTACCTGACACAAAAAAGTCATTGGGATCGTAATTGGCAATGCTTGAAATAAATAAAAAATGATCGTATTAAATTGTATACCGGTGGGAAGTTTATCTTGAAAGTATCTTTTTCCTTTGCCGGTATATTTGTACCCAAGTACTTAAGTGTCTTTCCCCATTTAAAGCCAAAGTTTGATCGTATAGTGTTGCATAGTGAGGGCTTTAATGCCACACTCATGGCCTCAGATTTGGTATGGTTTATTTTTAAGTTGGATAGGGTGCCGTATTTCTCAATCTCTCCTACCAAATTAGGGAGAGAGGTGTGTGGAGATGCCATGGAGAACAACAGGTCATCCGCGTAGGCAGAGACCTTGTGGGTACCTTCTCCTACCTGTAGTCCCCGTATGTCTGGATTTTGACGGATTCTATTCAATAAAGGTTCTAGTGATAGAGCGAAAAGTAAGGGAGAAAGGGGGCATCCCTGGCGCATACCATTCGAAATCCTAAAAGATTTTGAGAAAACACTGTTTACTTTTACTGCTGCCTGTGGGG
The DNA here is from genome assembly GCA_029206835.1 of Rana muscosa. Lineage (NCBI taxonomy): Eukaryota > Metazoa > Chordata > Amphibia > Anura > Ranidae > Rana > Rana muscosa. The sequence goes on from CM055117.1 coordinate 326,594,164, forward strand.
TCGTATAGACACCTGTGATCCAGTTGACCATCTGCTCCCCCAGGCCTATCTGTTTCAGTACCTCAAAAAGAAACTGCCAATTCACTCGATCGAATGCTTTATCAGCATCAGTATTCAAGAACACACAAGGTGTGTTCGTCACGTTGGCATGGTAGACCAAGTTGAGGACCTTAGTTGTATTATCTCTACCCTCCCTTGTAGGGACAAAACCCGCTTGATCTAGCTCTATTAAATGTGAGAGCCATGGTTGAAGTCTGGCAGCCAATACTTTGGTAAAAAGTTTTAAATCAACATTGAGTAATGAAATGGGTCTGTAACTTCCACATTCCGCTGGATCTTTCCCTTCTTTTGGGATTACCGTGATATGGGCCCTTAATGTGTCCGGGGGAATTCAGAAGTCTGGTCCACAGCGTTAAACACCTTTATCATTTGCTTACTCAATATCTCATAAAATTAGTTATTGTATCTTATCCCAAAGCCATCTGGGCCCGTTGACTTTCCATGTTTAATCGTTTTTAATGTCTCATTCAGACATATATGGGCTTTTCTAAGTTACGATGGGTTAGAGAGGGCAACCTAGTAAGGCCTGTTGATGAGAGATAGTCTTCTATGGTAGACAATGGGGTAGGTACTTGTGTCAGATTATAAAGGGCGGAGTAGTACTCTCCAAAAGTCTGGGCAATATTTTTTTTTTTTATAAATTGTTTATTTATGTAAATTTTTTTATGAGGCATTACAAGCATATATCACATTCAGCAAATATGAAAATTGTACAACTTGCATGTGCAGACATAAAGTTACATAACAAGGGTAGAAAACAAGTCGTTCGAGTGAACCATTAGACATTGTAAGGGTCACGTAAAGGGTCACGTAAAGGGGAGGTAATGTGGTATTTAATAGCATATCAAGATATCATATTAACACGAAGGCAATCAGTGATGGGAACTGGAGCTAAAATTTCCTGAACATACAGTGTGATCCTAGAAAGACCATTACCCTATCTCGGTGTGAGGGTCTAGTATTCCGAATTATTATATTCCGATGTATCCCATTTTTCCCAAATGACCTCAAATTTTGGTAGTGCATCCTCCACGATTGCCGTGATATGTTCCATTTTACGAATATCAGTGACCGCAGAAAGGAATTGCGTAAAGGTAGGTGGAACAGTGGAACGCCAATGTTGCGGGATCACTCGTTTAGCTGCTAGTAAGATGAATGTCAGTAGTTTGTTAATAGTTTTGGTGGTATTCCGAAGAGGTAAGCCTAATAGCAGGTGTATGGGTTGGAAAGGGATCTGAATCTCCAATATCTTTTCCAGCAAGGCATGAACATTGGTCCAAAAGGGGGACAAAACAGGGCATTCCCAAAATATGTGGAAGTGCGAGCCCACAGAGGAGCCACACCTCCAACAGTGACTAAATGGAGCTAGTTTATGAGTTGCTAGAAATTCAGGGGTCCTGTACCAAAACATTAAGATTTTGTACGCCGTTTCCCTCTGGGCCACGCATCTGGAGACTTTGGAGGTAGCATCCCATATCGTCCCCCACTGAGCTATAGAGATAGGACTATGAAGGACCTGGGCCCATTTCCTCATATATGAGTGGGTCTGTTCAGAAATGTGATCAATGCTCTGGAGGATTTTGTAGATGCAAGATATTTGTTGAGGTTCATGTGGGCCATACGAGCATAGCTTTTCAAATTCTGTAGGAACCACCAGAGTCAATTGGGGTGATCTAGATACAAAATAATGTTTTACCTGCAAGTAAGAAAAGAGTAGTGTGTTCGGTAAGTTATGTTTGGCTTGCAGTTCCGAAAAAGGGAGTAAAGTGCGTGTTACTGGATGCACCAGATGTCGCAATTGAAATATGCCTGCCTGGGTCCACGGCATCATGGAGTCATAGGATAAGCTGTCGGGAATTTCTGGGTTAAATAAAATGTTTATCAGTGGGGGGCATTGGGAAGATAGAGCATATTTACTTGAGCAGCGTTTCCAGATTGAGAGTGTGAATATCATAGGGCTCAGGCAGATCTTCCGTATTTGAGACGTAAATTTATCTGAAGAGGGCCAAAGTAGACTACATGGGTGTGCAGGGGAAGTAATATTTATCTCGATTTCTGACCATCTGCTTGATGCATAGCGAGATGTCCATGAGGAAATGACTCTGAGGTGAGTAGCATAATAATATTTGATTACATCCGGTGCCCCCAGCCCCCCACGTGAGCGGGGAGCCAAGAGAACCGAACTGGCAATCCTGTGGGACTTGTTATTCCATATAAAATTCAGAAAGTTCCTATGAAGTAATTTAAGTTGGGTCAATGGGATTGCTACAGGGAGTGTTTCGAAAATATACAGCAGCTTGGGGAGAATAGACATCTTCAAAACGTTGATTCTACCAATTAGAGAGACAGGGAGTGTTGTCCATTTTTTAAGTAGTTTGTTGATGTCTGAGAAGAGGGGGGGGAAATTTTCTTGGTAGAGAGTGGAGTACGATCGAGATATATGTACACCGAGATACTGAAGGGACTGTATGCACCATCTATACTTGAAGTTGGTTTGCAGGGTTAGAAGAAGGTCAGCCGGAATATTAATGGGTAAAGCTTCGGTTTTAGTCGGGTTAATTTTGAATCCGGAGATATGGCCAAAGATTTGTAAGGTTGAATGGAGAGAGGGGAGAGAAATGTGTGGGTGGGTAATTGTCAGCAGCACATCATCTGCAAAAAGAGATAATTTGTATTCCAGACGCCTCAACGTCACTCCCCTAATGTCTGGGTGGACGCGTATGGCTGCTGCCAAGGGCTCAAGGCTTAAAATAAAGAGCAGGGGCGATAGTGGGCAACCTTGCCTAGTACCGTTGCTAAGGGGGAATGACGCCGAGGCGTGGGAGGCCAACTGTACCTGAGACGTAGGAGTAGAGTATAGTGCTTTCAATGCTTGTATAAATGGACCCGAGAAACCAAATCTTGAGAGTGTAGCGAACAAAAACGACCAATTCAGGCGATCAAACGCTTTTTGTGCGTCTAAACTGAGAATTATAGCCGGTCGCTTGGTTTTGGTCAGGAGGTCTATCAAATCTATGGTTCGTCTAGTATTGTCCCCAGCATGTCTGGATGGCACAAAACCGACTTGGTCTCTGTGGATTAGTTTGGGGAGGAGCAGGGACAGTCTGTTGGCAAGTATTTTTGTAAAAATTTTATAGTCAGAATTTAGGAGAGCAATGGGGCGGTAGTTGTCAGGTAAGGATGGGTCTTTCCCTGGTTTGGGGATCACCGTGACGAACGCATGTAGAAATTGAGCGTGGGGGATTTTTCCGTTCATTAAAGAGGCATAGAGTTGTTCCATGTAGGGTAAGATGGTGGGGAGGAATTTTTTATAGTAGGAGTATGGAAGACCATCCGGCCCTGGGGTTTTATTAGTCGGTAGCTGTTTGATAACTGCAGTGATCTCTTCAACCGACACGTGTGCGTTTAGACTTGAGCGATCGTCAGGGGACAGAGTGGGGAGCTTAAAGGAGTCCATAAAATTGTTAAATTTATCTTGTGTGAATTGAGTGGTCGGGTCTGTGGATAGGCAATTATATAGTTTCTTATAGAAGTCTCCGAATACATTAGCCATAATTCTAGGGCAATATGTGGGCTTACCATCTTGTTGTGTTAAGAAGTCGGGTAAAGATGAATGGGGCCGTGGTTTCAGCATTTGGACAAGCATCCTATAGGGTCTATTGGCAAATTCATAAAATGTTTGCTTTGCCCAGAGCATGGATTTAGTGATTCTTGCCGAATCTAATGTTTTGATACGATTCCGTAGTGCTGTTACGACTCTGAGGCCCTCCATCGTGGGGCGTCCGAGAAGTTTTTGTTCAGCTTCTAATAACTGAGTCAGTAAAGTCGATCTCTGCAAAACACGGTCTTTTTTAAGGCGAGATCCAGTTGCGATGCATTCACCTCTGAAGAACGCCTTATGTGCCTCCCACAGAACAGAGATCTCCGACACTGAGTCTTTATTTATCTGAAAATATTCATTCAGTTTGTCTTGTAGTGGTAAATGGGTCTTAGATGAGTTTAGGAGTGACTCATTGAGGCGCCAGTAACATCTCCTAGGCGTGGGTGAGGACAATAAGAGGTCTATAGTGATGGGAGCATGGTCAGACCAAGTAATTGGGAGAATGTTGGCGTCGACCAGGTATGGCAATAGGGGTGCAGAGATGAAAAAATAGTCAAGTCTCGTGTACAGCTTGTGGGGTGGAGAAAAGAAGGTGAACTGTTTGGCTGTCGGGTGTTTTACCCTCCAAGAATCAAACAGTCTATTTGTTCTAATTAGTTTGCGGAACGAGGAGGAAGATTTATGTGCCTGTAGTGGAGGTTTGTCTTGAAAAAGGGCGGCCCTATCCCGAATTGGAGACATGCACAAGTTAAAATCACCCCAATAATCTGAAAGGGTTGGGCATATTTGTGTAGTTTGTCAAAGAAAGTGTCAAGAAAACCAATTTGGCCTGTGTTGGGAACATATACATTCGCTAAAGTGAAAGAAGTATTTTGGTGACCACAGTCCAGGAGGATAAAGCGACCTTGGGGGTCCAAATACGAGGATTTCACCTGTATGGTGGATGAGCGTTTAAGGAGAATCGCCACTCCAGCTTTTCCAGAGGGAGAAGACGCCACAAAAGTTGTGGGGTAGTGCTTAGAAGCAAATTTGAAAGAGCCCCCCGCCCTAAAATGTGTCTCCTGGACCATGATCACCTCAGCATTAGATGCTTTGAACTCTTTAAGGGCAAGCCATCTCTTCCGGACGGAATTTAGACCTTTAACGTTACATGAGAAGACACTAACTGCCATAGGTGCAGAGTGGGGAAAAATCTGACATTACATTCGTGTAAAATGCATTAAACGTATACCATATTGTAGACAAAAGACTTCGCACAATTGTATGTTTAAACCCATATAGAAAGGACATGGGAATAAAAACATAGAAACATTTTCTGAGCAGTTCGAAAAATAGACCTCCATGCAACCCTAACGATATGAAAACATGTAATATAACATACATTCGTGAATAGAAGATTCTAACGTAGGTAAATATGGGATCAAAAAGGATCCCCAAAAAACATGTGAAAACAAAAAGAGAAAAGAGTAAAAAAAAAACGACATACCATATAGGTAGAGTGCCCGAGGAGAAACTCATCTCCGAGGGGTTATGGTCAAAAAAAAAAAAAAACACGACCATACTGGGGGAAACACAGCAGCCCGCATGGCCGAGCTAACCGGCCTCAACCTGATCCAAAAAAGCAAATGTAGAAAAAGTCAAAGTTAAGTGGGAACCGTAGAACTGTAGTTGTCCCTGAGGGCAGGTGCCCATGGGTGAACAAGTAGAAGGGGGAAAAAACCCCGGTCTCTGAGCCCAGAGACTTTTCAAAGGGATTGTATAGGCCCAACTTCAGGGCCTCTGTGATTTAAGTAGATCGGGGGACAGGAGAAAAAGAATCACATACCAGACGTGGGGGTCCATGGATGCTTCAGGTGGGGCCTTTAGAAGATGTGTTCCCTTGTGGGGTGCATGTGGTTTTTCTGGGTCTGTGACGGACCGGGGTCCACATCTTCCCGGGTGTTGACAGAGGTCTAGAGGATGGAAATTGGGCTTGCAGATCCTCCTCAGGAACAGGGGGAAGTCCCAGGCTCCTGACAAAGGACTCACCTTCCTGGAGGTCCCTCAGGGTGTGTTGCGCGCCATCCTTGGTCACCATCAGACGAAAGGGGAAGCCCCATCTATAGGGTACGTGGTGGCGCTGTAAGTGGGCAGTAATAGGGCGAAGGTTGCGTCTTTTATTTAACGTTATGGGCGATAGGTCGCTGAAGATTTGTATCTTTGCCCCCCTAAAGTCCACTCTAGGTTTGTTTCTCGTAGCGATTGTCAGGGCCTCTTTACTTTCGTAGAAATGAAAGCGAACTATGATGTCCCTGGGATTAGCACCCTGAGGAGGTTTAGGGGCCAGTGATCTATGTGCTCTGTCGAAACGTAGATCAATGTCCGGAATATCGGGTGCCAGGGAGTTAAACAGGGCTAGCAAGTATGGCCTAATGTCCTTGTCAACAACAGACTCAGGGACTCCCCGTATGCGGAGGTTTTGCCTACGTTCTCTGTTCTCGAGGTCCTCTTGCTGCACCTGCAGTTGTAGTACTGCATTCTTTAGGTTAGCATTCTAAGGCTTGTACATAATTCACCACCTCATCCAGTTTTGTTTCAAGGGTGTCTGTTCTTTCCCCTAGCTGGTCAATCTCCCCTCTCAGTTCGTGAGCTAGTTTATTAACCTCCTTTGCAACGTTGTGAGTGATACTCTGGAGCAATGTCTGCAGTTTCAGGTCCAGGACATCTACAGTTACCAGGGACGTCATTGGAGAGTGCTGCGAGGAGCTGTTGTGTGAGAAGGCAGGGGGGTTATCTATAAACAATGAGGGATCGACCAGCGGGAGTGCGTCTGGCTGATCTGCAGCTTCTGTCGTAGAGATTGAGGCCGGGGACTGCGGCCTAAGCAGGTATTTTTCCATGTGGCACGCGGGTTGCGATGCGGCCTGTGAGGATCGTGTCTGGTATATGCGCCTCTGGTCGCCGATCTTACCCATATAACGTTCGGCAGGTAGCTGAGGGGTTCTCGGTTCAGTGGGGATGGCTCCCGGAGCAAAAGTCTCTAGTGTAGCGGAGCGGGAGCTTCGGATGCAGGAGGTGAGGCCGGGGCTCTAGTCAGATTCGTTCGCCATCCTACGAGCTGCGTATGTGCCCCCCACCATGTCTTTTAGTACATCCTATCTCGTGTATCGTAAGTTAAAGATTCATTACAGGACTGCAATAATGACATGAACTTCCTGATGAGGGGGGTGCGGGACCATCAGAGTAAGAAGAAACCAATTAGGAACCCGGGAGAACAGGTTAATGTGGCGTAGCAAGATGGCCGCTCCTAGGAGTATAGTGATGCAGAATGCAGCGTCTTTTGAATTTAGAAGTAATGAGATCTAATGAAGGGGATTGAGCTTGGTAGACCAATCTGCTGGGTAGTTCAGGAGCCTCTGAAGTATGGCTTGAGAGAATACATGGAGCCCCAATTACACTGCTGTTGAGTGTAGCAAGATGGCCGATTCAGGTGTCTCTGGGGACAGGTACTGGATGAACGCTGGTGTTAGACAAGTTCTCCCACCCTGCAGCCTGGGTCTCCCCCCGTGCGGCCCGGATGTTATTTTGGGGTTTGGTTGTGGATTATGGGGGGATGGAGAGGCTATTAGTATGCCCAGGGTGCAGCAAGATGGCCGCCGCTCACCTCAATGCTCAGTACGCCGTCTGCCACAGGATGCCTCTGCCGGCCCTCGGACCTCCTCAGGTCTGTCCCGTTAGGCCAAGGAGGCTTGCTCGGGTGTATCCTGCGGTGCTCACCGCTCGCCTCGCGGTCGCGATACTCGAGCGCTGGGGATTCGGAGCCCCCGCAGGCCTCAAGATGGCGGCGGGGCCCTCGCGGACGGAAGCAGCCCAGACGGCTCCCTCAGCCGAAGACAGGGCCCAGGATGGGGGTCTGGGCGGATGCCAAGTGGAGATCCCGGCCCTCAAATTCAGACCGAGCCGGCCGCACTACATGCCCGCGGGGGCACAGCCGCAGCAGAGGCTGGGGATTCAAGGCCTCACTAGGCCGCGTGGAGCAACGACCCCCCCAGATGTTTCCGGGATCCGGCTCTGCCTCCAGGTAGTCTCAAGGCAAGAGGATGAGTGGCGGGTAGGGACGGATGGCGGTCCCTTACCTCCAAGAGAGCTGGGGTCCGGATCCTCCGGGAGGCTTTAGGCCTAGAAGATGGCGGCTGCTATAGGCGCTGAAGGCGTCGGATCTCGGGCGTCTCCCGACCGATCCACACCGGAACAACGGTCCAGGACACTGCAGCGGGGCAAGGCGAGCAGGCCGGTGAGTGTTTGGGACCCGAATAGGTATTTTAACGGTCCGGATGGCGACGGATGGACTCCCGGAGACCCGGAGCTCTTCCAAAGTACGTCCGTCCCTGTTCGCGTCAGGCCACGCCCCTCCCTGGGCAATATTTTTTGGTGTTTAAATTAATTGTCCCTCTCTACCTTTTATTTGTGGTATGTATATTGATCTAGTTTTTTCTTTAATTTTCCCTGCTAGCAGTTTACTGCATTTATCTCCCGGTTCGTAATTTGCTTTCTTTCCTCGTTGTATTGTAGCTTTAGCCCTAAAACATAGAATATCAGTTAGCTGTCTTCTCAGGTGTCCTAATTCCCTACCTACCGAGGGTGATTGTGCATATTTATGCTGCGTTTCTAATGCTTGAATCTCCTCTAGTAAGATCCTAGTCTGTTTCTCTCTTTTCTTCTTCAATATTGATCCGTGTTTGATCAAGATCCCTCTGATCACTGTCTTGTGTGCTTCCCAGACCATACACGGATCACTTCCTGGGGTATCATTTATTTGAAAGTACTCTATCATCTCTTTAACTACGTCTTCTCTCACTTCAGGGTTCTGGAGTAAACTTTCATTTAATCGCCAACATCTCTCTTTAGGAAGAGCCATGTTGGACAGGGAAAGGCACAGAGTGATCGGAGCATGGTCTGACCATGTTATATTTCCAATGCTAGTTTCTAGAACGGTTGATTACAAATAATGTGGGATCAGAAATATGTCTTTTCGAGAGTACACTTGGTGGGGGTTAGAGAAGAAGGTATAATCCCTTTCTTCTGTATGTAGGATCCTCCAAGCATCTACCAATTGTAGATCATGCATCTTTCGCAGTATACCTCTTCTGATACCTCCTGGGGTTGACGATGTCCCTGAGGAGGTGTCCGTTCTAGGGTCTAGGGAGATATTAAAGTCTCCTCCAAGAATTAATTTACCCTCAGTAAATTCCTCTAGTTCAGAGAGAGTTTTCTTCAAAAAAGTGTCTTGGTGTGTGTTTGGAGCATATAATGTGGCCAATATCACTTTAGTACTACCAATGCATCCTTTAAGGAAGAGAAATCTCCTGTTAGGGTCTACCCGTTTATCCACCAGGGTCCATGGGATCCGATTGGAAATTAGTATGGAGACTCCCTTTGATTTTGCCTGTTGGTTCGGTGCATGATATGTACAAGGGAAAAATCTATTTTGGAAAAATGGGAGCCCTCCCTCTCTAAAGTGTGTCTCCTGAACATATGCAACGTCTGTCCCTGAACGCTTCAGGTCATTCAACAGCATCTTTATTTTCTCTGGAACATTAAGTCCTTTAGCGTTCAGGGAAGTAATCTTCACTTTCTCCATCTCTCCTCAAAAAAAAGAAAAAGAAAAGGAGAACAAAAGAAAACTCCTATTACCTCCCACCAGCTACCCTCCCCTCTGGGCCACTGGGGAAACTCCCTTTACTGAGCCATTTACTCTGGCTTCAGTTGGTGAAAAAATTTGGGGGTTTGGTCCGAGAGGGCCGAGGAACTCTGACCTACCCGCCCCCCCACGACATTATATTACAATTTACATTAACATTCAGGTTTAGATATATCCATATTATCTTTTCATTGTCATTTCATATTCATTTCTTATTTCCTAAGCTTTATATCAGAAAGAGCTGTAATAGTCTATTCTAATTGGCCGCTTTTCTTCCATCCTTCCTTACTTCTCACTAATCTTTATCTATCCTCTTTTCTTTCTCAGGCTCTTTGCCTTCCTTCATATCTCACATAACATCTCTAAATTTCTTCTAATAATTTCTCTTTCTTTTCTTCCTTTCCTTCTCCCTTCCCCCTTCCCCATCTTTCCCTTCCCTTCTCCCTCCCTTCCTTCCTTTCCCTCTCCTCTTCTCCCCTTCTTTCCCTTCTCTCTTCCCCTTCTTTTCCTTCTCCTTCCTCTCCCCCTTCTCCTTCCCAACCTGTCTATACAATTCCGTCTTTTTAATGGGATGGATACTTTTGGCTAGCACCGTTAAAATAAGTCTACTTCCCTATCCTAGAACCTTACTAATCCAGCTTACAAATCTATTATACTTGAGCAAATTTGGGTCCATTCCTGAGGCTCCGGGCATGTTTCTTTGTCGATAGTAAACACACGTATGAGAATTATATTTTTAACTAATAATAAGGCATAATTCATACCTATTATCATTTCTTAATTAACACCCAGATATAAACCATTAAATAATACTTCTACCGGCCAGAAAAATAATTTGCTGTACTATCAAGTTGGCTGGTACTACTCTCTATAAATCCTTCACTGATAACCTCAAGTGTAGGAAAACCTGAGTGGGAGCCTTTATCTAAAGTTACTCTAGGGGTAAGACATAAAACATATTAACCTATGTTCATGGTATATTTAAAAATAGGATGGTCTAGGTTCTTCTAGGTGTAAGATATAGTATATCGCCTCATAGTTTGTTGTCGGATATAGTTATTTTTTAACAGGATACAGAGCTAAACAATAAATAGGGAAAGGAGTACAGATAAAAGGACGCATTGTTAGATGTTCATTAGAGATCGTTAAGATAGGTATATTACTCCCATTTAGTGGGTAAGATCTCCTCAGCACTTCTTCTTCATATCTCTTCTCTCTACCTTGTATATACCTAGAATTCAAGTTTTCCTCTTCCTTTCTCTCTTCTCTCTCTCTCCCCCTACATCGCTCCCTCCCCCTCTCTCTTCCTCCCTCCCCTCCCTCCCCCATCCCCCGCCTCTCCCTCTTCCCTCATCGTTTACAACCTTTACCACATTTACTACATTTACAACATATATCCAGTCATATACCCAACATGGACCTATATGCACCAATCTTATATAAAGAAAATATCCTGCTTCCAGTTTTTCATTTTCTTTTTCAACAAACCCATTCCCTCCCCACTCCGATTCTTCTCACCTCCACTCCAGACACTTAACTGTGTAAAAAAATTGTGTATTTGTCTTATTTTAAATGTTTCCAATTTTGGAAAAAAGAGGGTTTGTGCCAAAATCTTGTTTTGTGTAAAAAAAAAGTGAAAGAAAAAGATCTGTATGTGTGTCTAATGTATCAGGTAAAGTGATAAGTGTAATTTCAGTGATATTTCGATAGTTGATACATCAATAGTTGAATGTAGATGTGAACTATGAATAAAAGTGAGTGCAAATATAAAAATAATATCAAGGAATCTCTCCTCTGTTGTGAGTTCTGTGTATCCATCTAAAAATTCCTTTTGAGGGGAGCGGAGGGGAGAGGAAAGGGAAGCACAAAAAAAAAGATGAAAAAAAAGGGGAGGGAAAAAAAGGGGGGGTGGGTAAGGAAAAAGTCAAGGGGAAACCAGGATTTTACCATCTCTAAAACAAGTCCACATATAGGGGATTTAGTACTTAGGGGGTCGGCAGGGGGTGGGGGGGTGAACTACCCCCTTGAATAGGAGGGGCCAACAGGGGGGGTTCCCCTCTCTGAGAAGGGGGACAAACCTGTAAAAAAAAATAAAAAAAGAAGGTGGGATATCCAGATCCCTGTCCCTAATGATGGAGGGAGATAAAGGAAGGGATAATAAAGCACAAAACATAATAGGGATATAACCTGAGAAGCAAGGTCCTAAGACACTATTACTGCTCCAACTGATCTTAACTTTGTCCCTTTACGGGGCCCTCTAATATCTCTCCTTCTCCGTTCTTCTGCATTGATGGGCCCGTTGACTCTAATAAGTTTATTTTTCGCTTTAGTAGTCCTGGGTTATGTTGCAACCAGTCTGGTACTTCAAGTGCTTCTATCTCCAAAAATTCAAACAGTTCAGGTAAGTCTGATAGTTGTTGTAAGAAAAAAGACTGCCTGTTTCTCTTTATGGTAAGGGAGCATGGGTATCCCCAGCGATAGGACCCCCCAGATTTTCTAATTTCATCCAGCAAGGGGCGCAACATCGCCCGCCGCTGTAAGGTAGCCCGTGAAAGGTCAGGCAAAATCTTTATCTGAGATCCCTCATACAATATTTCCCCAGCTTCCCAAGCTTCACGGCTTATAATCTCTTTGTGGGCATATCTAAGAAAGCAGCAGATCACATCTCTGGGTCTATTCACGTTCACTGAATGGGGGCCCAGAGATCTATGGAGTCTTTCAAACTAAAAAGTCTGAGAGGGGGGTGGGGTAGCCAGCTGGAGGCATATCGCCTGGATAGTCTCCTGTAGCCTCTCTCTTTCAATTGTCTCTGGGATCCCCCTGAACCTCAGGTTATTACGGCGGCTACGATCTTCAATTTTCTCCAGCCTTAGTTGCATTACATTTACCTGGGAGGAACGGTGTGTCTGCCCTTGTTCTAAATGTATGATACGCTTTTCTAAAGATGCCAACAATGTCTCATCATTATTTAACTTATCTGTTAGATGTTGTATATCTCCCCGCACTGCTTCCAAGTCTCTCCGATGTACTTCTTCTACCCGGGCAACCAATGTTTCCATATCTTCTTCCACACGCGACACAAACAATTCCATGTCAGCGCGGGTTGGAAGTGCCTGTAGGTCTGCGCGGGTCGGGAGGGCTTGTAGCAACTTTCTCAAATATATCTCCTGTTCTCCTGGGCATAGTTGTGATATGTTGGATATACTTGGACTCTCCTGCAGTTTCTGTGGCTCCATTTCACTCTCTCTCTTACCCTCGTTCACCAGTGCGTCCTCTGTTGTCACGATATGTAATGATATCGCTGCGGATTCAGCGTGCACTGCTCAAAGCACGTCCCGGCTTCACATTGTTTACTCTCCGCATCTCAATTCCGTACAGCTGCTGCTGCTCGAGTTAGGGGAAAAAACTCTGTATCTCAGGCTGCAGGGACTGAAATGCCGGGTTAGATATTTTCGAAGCCCTGGCTTTAACTTTGGCTTCCCTACTCTTCATACCAAGTCAACCAAGCCTCTGAAGACCTCCGATAGCAAGTCCCAATAAGCGGTATGTAGGTAGATACTAGTGCTGTATGGTTGGGGGTATATGGATATGCCGCAGTTCTATCTTCCTCTCATTTCAAATCAACCGGGAGGGTGGAGGGAGCTCTGAGTGTGTGTTACTCTACTCCGCCATCTTGCGGCCACGCCCCCTTCTCGATATATATATATATTTTTTTACATCTTAATTGATGCTGGTTCAACACTGCGCAATTGTCTATTTCCATTTTTATTTAATTTGTGTTTGATTTCACAGATATATGGCGCAGTTTCCTCTTCCCTGGCCTTCCCTTGACATGAATTGTTACCATTAGAATTTTATGTGACAGACATTTGCCAAAACATTTTAGGTTAAGCGTTCTGCTATAATATTATTAATTCATTTAGTAGTCAATGCAATATAACTATTGCTAATGAATTCATTTGGTATTAATAGCACGTTTATATAAATTATATGCCATATTCCATTATATATGAGCAAGCTTTAAAACTCTGAGATTATGATCATAGACATACAACTACTGTAATAGCCAAGAAATTAGATGGTCAACTTAAATCAGTAGTCTTTTAATAAAACAGTTCAAATTTGCCTGTCTGCATGTAGTAAATTTTGCTAGAAATAAATTCACCTACTGCCATATACCATAGAATATTGTATCTTAGTTTCCTTTATAGTTAATTCGAGATACTGCTACTCAAAAATGAAAAGAATATAGGCACTACAAATGAAATATTGTGCTATAGTTACCTATACCTTCAAACTGCAAAAGAGAAGTACCACAACTAGCTGAAAATATGTAAATCTTTAATTGAACGCTCCTAAAAATAATTTTTCCATCTTAGTGCATATTTTCCTAAGATTGTCAAAATATGTTAAATGTCACTACTTTGCATTATGTAGGGATAAACTTTGAGTTTAATTTAGCATGTCTGCCTTTCAGGAAAAGGATGAACTATAGTGATTGTTCTCAGCCAAATATTGTACTTTCTGGCCTCTGAACTTGTGTCCAAAGAGCCTTTATTCAAAGTACACTGTAACATATATGGATTAGACAGGGAAGCCCACAGAAGGCACCTGCTGGTGCTCAATACTTGTGGAAAAAAAATGAATGTTTACATGCAGTCACAGACACACAAAGTTTGTGTTGTACAAGTGTCTGGCAGATATTAGAAAGACATAAGGGCATTTTAACTGGGACAGTTAGGAACCGGAGAAGGTGGAAAAATGTATCTCTATTTCTACTCGCAGTCAAAGACAGACTGATAGAATTTTGCACCGTAATAACAGATCAGGGAGAGATTTTCAGTACTTTGGGGACAGTTAGTTACATACCAACCTCAGTTGCTGCCTAGCGACTTTAGCCTCTCCCCACTAAAAAAGTGTTTGTGTGTAGGGGGGCGAGCTATAGTAGCCAGGCAGCAACTGACGGTCTTCTTCTGTTAATGTTTTCATTTTTTACATGCAGGCAAAGACCCGCTCACAGAATTTTGCACTGTAACAACAGATCAGGGAGAGATTTTCAGTACTTTGGGGACAGTTAGTTACATACCAACCTCAGTTGCTGCCTGGCTGATTTCTTCTGTTAATGTTTTCATTTTTTTTTTTCAGTTAGATTTTTTTTGGGGGTGGGGGTTTTAGTGTTTTTTTAAAAGTATATGAAGACTGTGCACTAAACCATTTGGGTTTGTTCTTTTTGTCAGTAAAATAAAAACACAGGGACTTAGTAAATGCTAGCTGATTTGTATCCTTTGGTAAAGACAGTGCATGTATTTAGTACAGTATTTGGTTTTTTGACTGTTGGGGGAATTGTTCGAATTGGGGCCTAGTGCCAATAATTTATTAATGCAAGTATATGTAATACATTCTTTTGGGGCATTTTTTATGTTCATAAATGACACTGATTTAATTGTTACATTTAAAAATGACTGGTCCTATTGAAATTGGGACTTTGAGGGAAATTTTTTATTTTTTTCCTGGGAATAAATTATAGTTTAATGTTGATTTCTAGATTTAAACATGGCTGTTGGTGGTCCTATTTAAATTGGGGCTTAATTGTAAATACATCAAATTTGGAAAAGCACTTAACAATACTTGGGGGGTTTTCTTACTGATAATAAATGAAATTGTAATAATTTCCACATTTAACCGTGGCTGTTAGGAGTTCTATTCAAACTTGGGTCTGGTACCAAAAATATAATACTCTGAGAATAGGTACAACTTTTGGGGATGTTTTTTATGGAAATATTTGACAATCCAAATTTGATTTCTATAATTAAACTTGCCTGTTAAGGGTCCTATTGAAACTGGGGCTAGAACACAATTAATCAACCCTGGAAATATACTCACAACAATATCTTGGTCGTATTTTGGAAGCATATTAAACTGAAATGGTACAGTAATTTCTAAATTTTAAAATACAGTTGGGGCCGTGTTCAAATTGGAACCTGTGTCAATAACTTAATACTGTGAGTTTACGTAATAAAATAATTTGGGGTGTTTTTCCCTATGAATAATAACACTCACATTTTGATTTCAACATTTAAAAGTGCCTGTTGGTGGTCTTATTGAAACTGGTGCTTGGTCGCCAATTAATTCAATTTTAGAACATGCTCACTAAAATATTTGGTTGTTTTTCCTGGGAATATATGAAACTGCAATGTTAGTGTCTATGTTTAAAAATTATATATATATATATATATATATATATATATATAGCACTAAAAATATCATAAAACATGCCCAATATAAATATTACAAATTAAAATGCCTTCCTCTCATGCAAAACAATAAAACTCCAACTTATAGTTGTGCAAAAAAATGATGTAAGAATTTAAAAATAAATTGTAATGGGGCTGATTTACTATAACTCCAGGAAGTACTGAGCACTGAGCAAATAATAGCTCCCATTTTTGCCAATTAAAAATTCAATGCGCAAATTTGCGAATGAAAAAGAGCGCTATTAGCAGCAAACAAGTGTTAGTAAATCTGAAATCAGCGCTAATTAGCGCATCCGCGTACATGCAAATGCCAATTTCCACTACGTTTTTATATAGCACTGTACTGTAACCATGATCCATGTATGTGAAAGAAACATTTTTATATGAGATGTGCTCTACGTCGTGTGCATCTATTGCTGTATATTGCAATTAGTATTCCTAGTTTTTTTCCTTCTTTTGCTAACGAATGCAGTTATGAATGATTATTACATAGTAATGTCTGCTATTCTGTAAAATTACATTTATTAAACATTTAGGTTACCCATTTGTTGTATGTTGTTTTTTTCATGTTTTCTTTTTTTTTCCATTTAGGTGGCTATAAAGCTGTAATTATTTATGTTCATTCTTTAATCATACTACACTATTATGCAGGTCTGCTCAGATGTCACCACAGCTCTCATGGTACAAGTTCAAATACCAGCCAACCTACCATCCAACAGCTATGTTTATTTTTTTGCACAAGCAAATTAAAATAAACAAACAAAGAAATGTAAACTGCCTGTTAGCTAGTGTGTGATGTTTGGAATTCCACACCATAATATTATTGAATAAAAGTGCATTGGCTAATTGGCATTCACCTATTTTCAGCATATACTGCTTTGGCTAATTGGCATTTGCCTTTTTTTCACCAAGTCAATCTTTTAGCATCTCTCTGTGGGATTTGAACCCATGAGTGCTTCAAAGCCTGAGTTTTTCAAGGTAGAAGTGCTGACCACTAGCCTATTGAGCGTAGCACAAACATCTACTAGTGTGTGATGTTTCTTCTCCCCGAGCTGTCTCTCCTGCCACCGCTGTCTTTTCCCGCTGCTGTGTTCTTCCGCGCAGTCGGTTACCCGCTAATAAAAAAAAAAGCTGCTCTTCTTCTGTGTCGGACTTCTGTGGCCATCCGATAACGTCACCCGGAGAGCCCGCTCCATGGCTATGTAAGAGACGCCACACAGCGGGTGACAACACAGAGGAGGAAGACCGCCACAGAAGAAGAGCGGCTTTTTTTTTATTAGCAGGTAACCGACTGCGCGGAAGAACACAGCAACGCAAGAAATATGCTGCTGAGTAAAATGCACACATTCAGGAGGTGCTGCTGTCAGTAGGATATGAATTCATGGCTTAAACCTTTGAGGGCAGCAGGGAATACCATTATGCTACAGAGCTGAGCACATAGCTACAGAGAAAATACATTTACTAATGTTTAATTCTATACAATAATGTTTTGCATTTCAGGCATTAAAGAGGAAGTAAACCCATTTTTTTAAAACCCTGCAAAAGAAAGGCATAATGAGCTAGTATACTAGCTCATTATGAATGACTTACCTGAGATCGAAGCCCCCGAACTGCTCGTCGTTCCCCTCCGCCGCCATCTTGCCTCGATGTCCATTCACTGCCGTCAGTGTATCGCCGCTCCGGTGCTGTGATTGGCCGGAGCAGTGATGACGTCACACGCATGCACGCAGGGGCCTGCAAGATCCCATTTAGAAAACCAGCAATGATGCCGGCCCACTAGTGCGCATGCGTGTGACGTCATCGGTGCTGTTTTAAAAGCAAATATCTCCTTAACCGTGTAGGTTAAGGAGATATTTCTTGTACCTACAGGTAAACCTTAATCTAGGCTTACTTGTAGGTGCAAGTTGTCTAAGTGGGTTTACAACCACTTTAATATTATAGTAACAACCATGCTCATGCTGATGTGGCATTGGCTAATAGGCATTCGCCTCTTTTCAGCATATGCTGCTGAGTGTTTGATGGTGGGACTACTTTATATTCTAGGTATAATAGTACTCAGCACAGTGACTTAGGCCCCTTTCACACTTGTGCGACCTGAAAGTTGTGTGATTTTGATGCGACTTTAAGAAATGCCTGTGTAATCTTGAGGTCTATGGACGCAGGAGTCGCAGGGAAAAGCACGCAAATTTCCGTCTGCAATTTTTCTGCGATTCCAGGGAATGCCTGTAAACTTAAGGTATATGAACCTCAACTCGTATCAAAGTTGGACCAAAGTAGTACAGGGACTACTTTGAAGTCAGTGTGACTTTAAGTTGCACAGATATAAATGGTACACATTGAAAATCATGGGGTATGACTTGTCATGCAACTCTGATGACCAAAGTCACAGGAAAAGTTGCTCAAGTGTGAAAGGGGCCTCAGCTAGTGTTGAGCGAACCCGAACTGTAAAGTTCGGGTCCGTACCGAACTTTAGCTTTTTCCCGAACCCAAACCCGGACTTTGCGCAAAAGTCCGGGTTCGGGTTTGGCAATCTAATTACGCAGTTAGAAATGCTTCAGGGGCCAGCCAATCACCTTTTGATTAGCTGGTGTGCCCTTAGAAGCCATCATAGCCATGCCTACTAATGGCATGGCTGTGATTGGTCAGTGCAACATGTGACCCAGCTTCTATATAAGCTAGAGGCACACAGCACACACGTCACTCTGCTTCAGAATAGATAGGGAGGGGATCTTGTCTGCTGCTGCTGCTTTTAGGGAGAGATAGAAAAATACATGAGGTAGTCCTGATTCTGGAATCTGAGGCCTCGTACACACGGCCGAGATTCTCGTTGAAAAAAACATGTCGTTTTTTTCGACGAGATTCTTGGACAAGAAACTTGTCCCAGCCGAGTGTACACACGCTCGTTTCAAAGAACCCACGGTTCTTTGAAAGGAGTGTACGCGGTGACGTCATCGACTACGTCGAGCATGCGCTCGTCACATTCGATGCCGTCGCCGCCATCTTGGTATACCCTACGTATGCCTAGGAAGCTGCCGCGCATGCGTCAAATTCATTTCGAACATGCGCGGGCTTCCGGGAGGACAGGTAAGTGTACACACACTCACTTTTCTCGTCGAGAAACATGCCGAGGAGAATCTTGGCGAGAAAATAGAGAGCAGGTTCTCTATTTTCTCGTCGAGGTTTCTTGTCGGTTTTCTCGACGAGAAACCCGATAGCAGCGTACACACGACCGATTTACTCGGCAAGACCTCTCTGCCAGCAAGTTTCTTGCTGGTTCTTGCCGAGAAAATCGGTCGTGTGTACGAGGCCTGAGGGAAAAGATAGAGAGACAGTGTAGTGTAGGGCCAGGTTCCTGTTTTTTGCTTTTAGGGAGAGAGATTTATTATATAGGAATAGGAGTCCAGATTCAGAGATATAACTCAGCGATCTGCATAGGTTTACCTGTTTGTGTTGCAGTGCAGTCTTTTTACACTGCTATGAGCCCAGTGTCAGAGAAAATCTACCTTTTATCTGCAAGCTCAGTGCACCAGCACTGCATATATTATGTTGAGAGATACACCGTTTCCATACTGTGGGTGTATTCGGCTCTTGGAAAAAGATCCATTTAGGACAAAAAAAAGGCACTTTATTGTGCTCTTTTCCAAAAGACCCATTAAGGGCAAAAAAAATAAAAAAAATCCATTTTATTTTGCTCGTGCAAAAAAAGACCCGTTTAGGGCAAAAAAAAATTTGCACTTTAATTGCAAAAAGACCCATTTAGGGCCACAAAAAATATTTTGCAGTGTGTTATACATATGTGGAGGCGTGTGAAATAAACCATTTCTATATATTTGTCTTCTACTGTGCTATACTAAAAAAACAACATTTTTTTTGAATAGTATTTTCTGCAGTTCTGTAGCTGTGCGATTCAGCGGTTACGTACTGTGGGTGTGTTGTGGTCTTCCAAAAAACGCCATTTAGGGCCACAAAAAATATTTTGCAGTGTATTATACATATGTGGAGGTGTGTGAAATAAACAATTTATATATAGTTTTCTTCTACTGTGCTATACTAAAAAAACAACTTTTTTTTTAATAGCATTTTCTGCAGTTCTGTAGCTGTGCGATTCAGCGGTTACGTACTGTGGGTGTGTTCTGCTCTTCCAAAAACACCCATTTAGGGCAAGATCCTAAATTTGGAAAATATGAGGAGAAGGTCAAAGGGACGTGGTGGCCCCGGTCGTGGTGCTGCTGGTGGAGCTCCTGTTGCAGGGAGAGGACGTGGTGGATCTGTGCCAGATACACGCACAAGTGAAACACCTTCCTCAGGTGCGAGTAGGCGACCGAGCCTGCGGCGGTATTTTGTCGCGCCTAATGAGGCTGTACGAATGTTTAGGCCAGGACAAGTACAGGCGATAGTAGATTGGGTTGCTGACAGTGCCTCGGGTTCCTTCACATTGTCTCCCACCCACTCTTCTGATGAAAGATCAGAGTTGGCACCTGAAACCCATGTCCATCAGTCTTTCACCTCACCCCCTTGCAAATCAGCCAAGCAGTCTGAGCCCCAAATCATGCAGCAGTCTCTTCTGCTTTTCGATGACTCTGTTAGCAGGGTTTCCCAGGGCCATCCACCTAGCCCTGCCCCAGAAGTGGAAGAGATTGAGTGCACTGATGCCCAACCACTTATGTTTCATGATGAGTACATGGGAGGACCATCGCAGCACGTCTCGGATGATGACGAAACACAGGTGCCAACTGCTGCTGCTTTCGCAATTGTGCAGACAGACAAGGAGGGCAGGGGTGAAGACTGGGTGGAAGATGATGTGGAGGACGATGAGGTCCTCGACCCCACATGGAATCAATGTTATGCAGGTGACCAGTGTAGTTTGGAGGAAGAGGCGGTGGTCGCACAGAGCCACCAGCACAGCTGAAGAGGGAGCAGGGTGCAAAAGCGGAGCGTCCGTCCGCTAGACAGTATGTCTGCTACTGCCCAACGCAGCAAGGGACCGAGCACACCAAAGCCAGGTCCAAGGAGTTCCCTAGCGTGGCAGTTCTTCAGACAATGTGCTGATGACAAGACACGAGTGGTTTGCACGCTGTGCAATCAGAGCCTGAAGCGAGGCATAAACATTCTCAACCTGAGCACAACCTGCATGACCAGGCATCTAAGTGCAAAGCACGAGCTGCAGTGGAGTAGACACCTCAAAAACCAATAAAGGTCTCTGGCTCCTCCTGCTTCCTCTTCTGCTGCAGTCTCGGCCTCTTCATCCACCTCTGTAGTGACAGTGGCACCTGCCACCCCGCAAACAGAGGATCTGCCAGCAACACTACCACCTGGGTCACCAACCATCTCCACAATGTCCCATGGAAGCGTTCAGCTCTCTATCTCCCAAACATTGGAGCGGAAGAGGAAGTACCCCCCTAGCCACCCGCGATCCCTGGCCCTGAATGCCAGCATTTCAAAACTCCTGGCCTTTGAAATGCTGTCATTCCGTCTGGTGGAGACGCAGAGTTTTAAAAGCCTGATGGCATTGGCTGTCCCACAGTACGTCGTGCCCAGCCGCCACTACTTTTCCAGGCGAGCCATCCCTTCCCTGCACTACCAAGTGGGGGACAAAATCAGGTGTGCACTGCGCAACGCCATCTGTGGCAAGGTCCACCTAACTACGGATGCGTGGACCAGTAAGCACGGTCAGGGACGTTATATCTCCCTAACAGCACACTGGGTAAATGCAGTGGCGGCTGGGCCTGAGGCAGATAGCAGTTTGGCGCATGTCCTTCAACCACCGAGGATTGCAGGGCGCTTCAGTTTGCCTCCTGTTGCTAACTCCTCCTACTCCGCTTCCTCATCCTCTACCGCCCCCTCATCCGGTCAGCGTAACACCTTCACCACCAACTTCAGCACAGCCAGGGGTAAACGACAGCAGGCAGTTTTAAAACTTTCCTGTTTGGGGGAAAAACCCCACACCGCGCAGGAGTTGTGGAGGGACATGGAACAACAGACCAATGAGTGGTTGCTGTCAGTGAGCCTCAAGCCCGGCCTGGTGGTGTGCGATAATGGGTGAAATCTCGTAGCAGCTCTGGGCCTAGCCGGTTTGACGCACATCCCTTGCCTGGCGCATGTGCTGAACTTGGTGGTCCAGAGGTTCCTTAAAAATTACCCCAATATGCCAGAGCTGCTGCAGAAAGTGCGGGCTGTGTGTGCGCACTTTCGGCGTTCTCACCCTGCTGCTCGCCTGTCAGCGCTGCAGTGTAACTTCGGCCTTCCCGCTCACCGCCTCATATGTGACGTGCCCACAAGGTGGAACTCCACCTTGCACATGCTGGCCAGACTGTGCGAGCAGCAGCAGGCGATAGTGGAGTTTCAGCTGCAGCAATCACGCGTGAGTCGCTCTGCGGAACAGCACCACTTCACCACCAATAACTGGGCCTCCATGCGAGACCTGTGTGCCTTGTTGCTCTGTTTCGAGTACTCCACCAACATGTCCAGTGCCAATTACGCCGTTCTCAGCGTTACTATCCCAGTTCTATGCCTCCTTGAAAAAACGCTTCGGGCGATGATGGAAGAGGATGTGGCACAGGAGGATGAGGAGGAGGAGGAGGAAGCGGGATCATTTCAAAGGCTTTCAGGGCAGTCTTTCACAAGTGGCTACGAGGGTGGGTTCCTGCACCAACAAACGCCAGGTACACAATTGTCCGGCAGAAAGGGCACAGTTCTGGAGGATGACGAGGTGGAGGAGGAGATGGAGGAGGAGGAGGAGGAGCCATTTTCACAGCAGGGTGGCACCCAGACCAGCTCGTGGCCATCACTGGTGCGTGGCTGGGGGGATACAGAGGACACAGACGATACACCTCCCACAGATGACAGCTTTTCTTTGCCTCTGGGCAGCCTGGCACACATGAGCGATTACATGCTGCAGTGTTTCCGCAATGACCGCCGAGTTGCCCACATTTTAACTGGTGCTGATTACTGGGTGGCCACCCTGCTGGATCCCCGTTACAAGGACAACGTACCGTCCTTAATTCCCTCACTGGAGCGGGATTGTAAGATGCGCGAGTACAAGCGCACGCTGGTAGACGCGCTGCTGGTGGCATTCCCACCTGACAGTGGGCGTACGGTGGAAGCACAAGGCAAAGGCAGAGGAGGAGGAAGAGGTCGCCAACGCAGCCGGGGCACCGGCAGCACCTCAGAAGGCAGGGTTAGCATGGCTGAAATGTGGAAAAGCTTTGTCAGCACGCCACAACAACCAGCACCACCAGCTGAGATGGAACGTCTTAGCAGGAGGCAGTATTTCACCAACATGGTTGAGCAGTATGTGTCCACAGGCCTACACGTACTGGATGATGGGTCTGCCCCCTTTAACTTCTGGGTCTCCAAATTGGGCACATGGCCTGAGCTTGCCCTTTATGCCTTGGAGGTGCTGGCCTGCCCTGCAGCCAGTGTATTATCTGAACGTGTATTTAGCACGGCAGGGGGCGTTATCACAGACAAGCGCAGCTGCCTGTCCAGAGCCAATGTGGACAAGCTCACGTTCATTAAAATGAACCAGGCATGGATCCCACAGGACTTGTCCGTACCTTCTGCAGAATAGACATGTATACCGGTGTTGTGACAAAAACTGTCCGGCCATCGGATTGTGTCCAGCCCGTACTGCAAAGGCGCAGCGCTTGCGCAGTACAGAGGACAAGGAGATTCACAAAATCTCCAAAGATGAACAGCGCCTGCGCCGTGAGTGCAGGTTCAAGCCCCAACATCCAAGTGGACATACGGTAGCACATCGAAGCGAGCCCGTGAGGGGCCCTGTTACTATCGCCTTGCTTCGGGCACGGCCTCACTTGGCTCGGCTTGAACCACAGATGGTGTGGCCTTCACCTGAACTCACCACGCAGGCGCCGTTCATCTTGGGAGATTTTCGAAATCCTCTTGTCCTACATACTGAGCAAGCGCAGTACAGGGTGGACACTATTCGACGGGGGACAGAATTCGACACATCACTGGCCTTACCCAGCCATTGTTGTATTTTTGAACCAGTGTTGGCTACCTCGTCCTCCTCCACTGACGCTTCTACCTACACAGCCACATCCACCGCCACCTCAACCTCCTACTCCATATGGACCTCGTCCTCCTAGGTCAAGATTATAATTTTTATTTTATTTTTTTGTAGCGCACAGATCCTTTCCCCCTTACCTGCCTTTATGTTGTTGGCTCCTCGCAGGAGTGAGAAAGGCACACCGCACTACCAGCCCGTACCCTCCTATATAAAGAGGTTGAGCGGTGTACTTGACGGGCCGTGTCCACAGCCAAAGTCAAAACTCCTCCAGAGGATGATTCTCACCTCTACTGTAGTCCTTTAATTCCCAGTAAAGTCAATGTCCACACCAGCTGAGATTACAACTCTTATTCTCTCATGGCAAAATAAACTCTACTCGGATAGAAAAGGTTAGAGCAAAGAAACAGGACAGCTTAAGGTGTGGAGGAGGTCCAGGCACAAACGTAGCACATTCACTTCACTGCTTAGGTTTCTCAAACAGTTTTAGGTGCACAGTCTCTGCCACAGACCTTGAGGTTGGTCTCTGCCACAGACCGGGTGTACAAGGCCCCTGCCACGGACCTGGAGAACTTTGGTCTCTGCCACAGACCAGGGTGTATAAGGCCCCTGCCACGGGCCGGGTGAATAAGGCCTCTGATACAGTCAAGATGACCTTGAGCTTCTCCTTCTATGAACCTAGCCCATATCAAGGGGAAGACATCTCTCCAGGGAGTCAACAGACCCTTCCTTCACCGTGACTCCCGCATCGGTCCATCAGAATGTTCCTCCCTTCCCTGGAACATGGTCCCCTACACGAGGCGGCACCCTAAGACTCCTCGACCCTTAGCTGACTCCAGACGAAGGCTCTGGACTCCAGGCTTTACTCGCGCACCTAGGCCTCCATACCCAGGGCAGCAGGAACTCCAGGATAGTACCTCACCCCGGGCTAAAGGTACCCGAGATGGAACAGGAACACATGCACCCAGGCCGAAGGCACCTGGGCGTGGACCCCACTGGACATCAGCCCCCAGGCCAAAGGTCTGCCCCTTTTATATGCTCTCCCGGCATGCACAGCAGGTTCCCCGCCCCGCTGTACTACTGCCAAGAGGGGACACAAAAGGCACAGCACTGTATCGGCGGTTCAACCCTAGCCTACCATGGCAGCGCCACCTGTAGGCCGCAGGGAACTGCACACCAATACTGTCCCCGAGGACAAAATGGTCCATGAATCCTACAGAATTAGGGTGTTTGAGCCTATTTACCACTCAAACACTTCCCTTAAATTTAGCACCTCGCTACATTTTTATTTCAAAGTATTTTATTTTCCCACTAGCTTATCCATTAAATTGAATAATTTATTCCAGAAAGGGCGTATTCTGGGGCATTCCCACCATATGTGTGGCATCGTGCCGTTGAGTTTCTGCGGTTCTTAATGACTTCCCGCACCTCTTCTGCTGAAAAGGGGGCCTCCAGCATATTTTTTTTTTTTTTATGTTATTTTAAGTTATTTCCCTATCCACATTTGTTTGCAGAGCACTTGCCATGTTCTTAACAACATTTTGCAGCCATTTGCAGCCCTCTAGCCCTTTCCATTACTTTTTTAGAGCCTTTTTAGTCCTTAGAAGTCCGGGTCCCCATTGACTTCAATGGGGTTCGGGTTCGGGTTAAAGTTCGGTCCCGAACCCGAACTTTTTTCCGAAGTTCGGCCGAACCCGTCGAACCCGAGCATCCAGGTGTCCGCTCAACTCTAGCCTCAGCCTGACTTTGTGAGCGATTTCAGAGACATCAGTGCACTTTCCTGCACAGATGTCTAGTGAAATCACATAGGTCTCAACTGTCCCTGATTTGGAACAAAGTCCCTCTGTCCCTCTTTACTCCTCATTTGTCCCTCATTTTGTTCTGATCTGTATAGTTTTCTATAAAATGCAATTTTTATCTTTCAAAAAGGGTTTTCCAGCGCTAAACCTTTCATCTAATTTCTAAATTGCTTGGCTTTGGGAATTTACAAACAAATCTAAAGGGATATTATTGTTAAAAAAAAGCACTTGGGGGTTTAACTAATCCTTTTTTTGGGGAATAATTCTCCTTTAAGAAGGTGTTTTAAGAGGTGTGTCCTATGCCTACATACTTTTGCTAATAGGTGTCCCTTATACCCATCTCAAAAAAGTTGGGAGGTAAGAAATTGCCTCCTGAAGACGCCCAAAGTAGTAGGAAATACTTTTGGGAATCTGTGTGGCGTCGCACCAATTTGGACAGTTCTATAGTCGCCGTCAATAGTCAACGATTTGGCCTGTAATTTGACATGTCAATTCAGAGCTATGTGAACATGGGGGAAGTTGCATAGATATGAATGGAACTCATGGGGGGTAACTTTTAATGTGACTCTGAGGTCCAAAGCTGCATGAAAAGTCACATAAGTGTGAAAGTAACCTAATGAGATTAAATTATAACACCTTTGAATAAAGCCCCATTTGCACTTGTGCGACCTTAAATTGCAAAGCTTTGCCATGACTTGAAGCAATGTCTGTGTAATCTTGTGGTGTATGGACCTCAAATCGCATCAAAGTCAAACCAAGGTAGTGCAGGGACGAATTTGCCCCACTTTCAGGATGCACAAGTGACAATAGGGCCAAATTCAAAGATATCCTTGAATCTCTTTCACACTGCTGCAACCTGAAAGTCACACTAATTTGCCGCTGCAACTTGGCCCCAACTTCTGGGAATGCCTGTGTAATATTGCACCCTATGTACCTCAAGTCACACGAGGCTCTGTTTCCACTATTGCAACCCTAAATTGGCATGATGTTGCCGCGATTATGATGCGACTTGGAGCAATGCCTGTATATTCTTGAGGTCTATGGACCTCAAGTCGTATCAAAGTGGGACCAAAGTAGTGCAGGGACTACTTTGAAGTCGCACAGATATGAACCATACTCATTGGAAATCATGGGGTATGACATGTCAATCGACTTTGCAGTCCCAAGTTGCATGACAAGTCGCACTAGTGGAAACTGAGCCTGAAAGTCAAACCAAAGTTGTACAGGGACTACTTTGAAGTTGGTGTGACTTAAAGTAGCACAGATATGAATGGTTATCATTGAGAATCATGAAAAGTCGCCCAACTGTGAATCAAGTCATATATATTTTAATAGAAAGGAGCTCTCATTTATACTTACATAGTCCTTACTGATTTACATCAGCAGAACAAATGCAGGAAGTAGTGATGTGTGCACATTGGCCAGAAGCAAACGTGTGGTGATGCCAAACAAATCAATGAAGCCCACCCACACCAAATCCACCCCCACCTTGAGTAAGTACAT
Source organism: Rana muscosa (assembly GCA_029206835.1). Classification (NCBI taxonomy): domain Eukaryota; kingdom Metazoa; phylum Chordata; class Amphibia; order Anura; family Ranidae; genus Rana; species Rana muscosa. Next base: position 326,621,087 of record CM055117.1, read on the forward strand.
ATCCTACACTTACCCGGCAAATCAGCAGCACCTCCTCTCTGCTAAAGAGGGACCTCGCCATGTCCACCTAGATGGAGATCCTGACCAGCACAGGAACTTCCGGGTGATTACAATGACTCATTTCCAGGTCAGGAGGTGAAACCATGCTCTGTTGATTGCAGCTGCGAATATTTGATCTCAATCACGATTAGAATCTATTATTTTTGATTATTTACAGATATGCAAATCTGTATTTTTACATATGATATTTGAAGGTAAACTTAAGGGAGTTTGATAAGAAATGGTGTCTCTGGCATAGCAGCAGGTGAATTACAAAGGCAAAAGGCCCAGTTTGAGCCCTGCTTCACACTGACAATGGGAGGAAATCGTTCAGCTGAACTCATACGATTTCATTCCCGCATGTCAGTCCCGACTACAGGGGGGGGGGGGACATCAGAGAAATCTGTGCAGGTTTCTGCACTGATATCAATACAAATCGCACCAATTAGAACAGTGCAAATGCCACCGATTTGACATGTCGAATCGCACCAATGTGAACCAGAGCTGACACATACAACACTGCCTATCCTCCAGCTGAATTCATTACCTGCAATTCTCCATAGCTGTTATGTATAAAGATTCCACCTTTATCATTTACTTGCAGGTGTGCTGAAGCCTAGGTTTACATTGGGGCGATTTGTCATGCAATTTCAGAAATCAAATCTCATGACTATTGGTGGCAATGGCACTGTTCCAATCGATGCAACCCCAATTTTGTGGCACTGCCCCGATTTGCAAAAGAAGTTCCTTCACTACTTTTGCCGATTTCAGGTGCGACTTCAATAGACATTTGTGTATGAAGCCACACAGAGGTCTATCAAGTAGTACCTAAAATCGCGCTAGCTCAAGTGAATTAGCACGATTTCAAAGTAGCATCAATGTGAACCAGGGTGAAGAGATTCGTTTTTTGGTGCACAAATGCATATAGAAATAAAATATAAAAGATATTGCACTTTGCCAAAACCACCACCAAAAAAAAAAAAAAAAAGCACACCAAAGCTCAATAATGTACTTTTATTTTGCCAGCAGAAACAAAATTATGTACATTCATTTACTAGCTTCAAAAAAATTTGGACAGGATACATGGTGCTACATTTAGCAATTGGATTTTAAGGGCCCTGCTCATAGGAGCTTACAATCTAAAATTTGTCAAAACCTTAGAGTGCACACAGCTTTACTTTTAGTGTATAACGGGCAACACATCACATTTTTATCTGCAAGATTATAGAAACATACTTAAGTCATTATTCCTACAAAGCATTCCAACATAATATTAAAAAAGACACATGTTCAAAACCCCCACCCCACAATCCACATATACATACATTGGTGACCATGTTCTGCTGGAAGCTGCATTTCTGTGTACATGATTAAGAAATGAGATCCAAGAGTAGAAGGTCAGCAGATGCTTCCAATCGATTTTGCACGGTCAGACAGGAACACACACAATTTTTGATTGAAAAAATGCACAAGAACTTCAGCAAATAACACTAGTTGGGGCATTTGTCAATCTGCACAATATCTATCATTCCTTCTCCCCACACCCCCCCCAAATCACAGTAAAAAACCTGGCCTTCTCAGACCAAACGATCCCCAATACTGCAGGCCTTTATATAATAGAGGTTGTATTTTTAGCAAAATGATACACGCCCAATAGAAGTACACGCCCACCAGTATCTTTCAATTTGGCTCTTCATGTATGTCTAAAGTGATTTCACCTGATGGGCAGGAACACATAATACTATTTGCAACTGTGTTAGCCCTTGGCTATGTGCATCAAATCTCCAACTACAGGCCAAAGATCCAAGTCCATCTGCATGCACATAAACAAAAACAGTTTTCTAAGCATATGTACCTGTGCAGTGTAAACCCTACAATTTTAAATGTCCAAGTCCCTGGGCATTATTAGTGCTAACAAACATTAACATCAGTCCCTGGCTCCAATGAGCTTCCAATCTAAAGTCCAAAACTAACTTTTTTACATTAAAGACTATTTTGACAGGAGACAAATAAAATACCAGCATGTCTTTGGTTCGTGGTGAGAAGCCCACACAGGGAGAACATATAAACTTCAACACAAGCTTTAGCATGTTGGGGAATTGAACCAGCAACTCCAGTGCAGCTAGACGGAATTGCTACCCACTTAGCCACCAGGCAGCCTCACACATGTTCTCTGCATCTCTGTGGTGTGAACCAGCCCTAAGTCCATATCCATGTTCAATGTCTCCAAGCAATATACAATATATTGGCCTAAGTATTGGGACACCTGCCTTTAAACGCACATGAACTGTAATGGCATCCCAGTATTAGTCCGTAGGGTTCAATATTGAGTTGGCCCACCCTTTGCAGCTATAACAGCTTCAACTCTTCTGGGAAGGCTGTCCACAAGGTTTAGGAGTGTGTCTATGGGAATGTTTGACAATTCTTCCAAGTGCATTTGTGAGGTCAGGCACTGATGTTGGACGAGAAGGCCTGGCCTACAGTCTCTACTCTAATTCATCCCCAAGGTGTTCTGTTGTGTTGAGGTCAGGACTCTGTCCAGGCCAGTCAAGTTCCTCCACCCCGAACTCACTCATCCATGTCTTTATGGACCTTGCTTTGTGTACTGGTCCAAATCATTTGGTGGAGGGGTATTATGGTGTGGGGTTGTTTTTCAGGGGTTGGGCTTGGCCCCTTAGTTCCAGTGAAGGGAACTCTTAAGGCATCAGCATACCAAGACATTTTGGACAATTTCATGCTCTCAACTTTGTGAGAACAGTTTGGGGATGGCCCCTTCCTGTTCCAACATGACTGCACACCAGTGCACAAAGCAAGGTCCATAAAGACATGGATGAGCGAGTTTGGGGTGGAGAAACTTGACTAGCCTGCACAGAGTCCTGACCTGAACCCGATAGAACACCCTTTGGCTGAATTAGAGCAGAGACTGCGAGCAAGGCCTTCTCATCCAACATCAGTGCCTGGCCTCACAAATGCACTTCTGGAAGAATGATCAAACATCTCCATAGACACACTAAACCTTGTGGACAGCCTTCCCAGCCGCTGTTCTAGCTGCAAAGGGTAGGCCAAATCAAATTTTAACCCTACGGACTAAGACTGGGCTGCCATTAAAGTTCATGCGCGGCAGGACCCTTCGGGGTAAGACCGCACTATATTAAGATACCTCTCAACTCAACTCAACTCATGTGTGTGTAAAGGCAGGTGTCCCAATACTTTTGGCTAAATTTTGTATCGGGCAAGATTTACAATGGTGGTGGAATCCTCCTACACATAAATACGACATTTAGACATATTTTTAAGACCTGGGAGATGAGACAACTTCTCTACATGAAGCAGCATGCTTGGGATTTGAACCCACACATTCAGGGATGCTAAGCAGAAGTTCTAACCTCTAAGCCACGGAGCTCCCACATGTGAGATCCTCATGCACATAAATACACGTAAATACTGCATTTCTTTGGGCATACAGGTGATGGAATTACATTACTCAAGAGTTATTCTTCTTGATTTATTCTGTGAAATTTGGTGTTTTTTTGTGGGTGAGTTTAGAATAGTGATATTACCCTCAAATTTTGGGGAATTACATTTTGATTTCTGATGTTGGAACACATATCAAATTTTTGGTGCTCAAATTATGATTATTTAGAAATAATAAAAAGCACAAAAAAAAGTGACTAATTTTAAATTTGCATCAGCAATGGTATTGTTTGTGCTTTGTAAAGACAGCTGTGTGAGTTTGGGTAAAGATTGTTGTGAGATGGAGAGTAACAAGTGAAAGTGACAGAGAAAAATATATTTTATCAAAATATTTCACATTCCACATTCTTAAAAACAAAATATTTTAATTAGAAGCAACATTGTTGCAAAGGAAAATTGATTTCAGAGAAAGATACATTTCATCTCAACATTAAAATAATTTATTTGTGAAAGTTACAATTGTATCATTAGAATCAATGGCTAAAACTTGCATTGGACTAAAATAGAGCTGATTTTCACTTCCAAACAATGCTCTTTAATTAGCTCTCTTTTTGGTATTTACTATAACTCTTGTGAAAAAAGACACTTGAGTTAAAATTTGAGTTATTTCACTTCTGAGCATGCTCAGTTGTGTTGCCAAATTTGTCCAAAAAACAAGGAATTTTTCACTGTAGAAATCACTTTTTCACACAGTTTAAAAGCAGATTATCTTTAAATAATATACCGCATATTTCAGTACCATTTAGGCAATTATATCATGCTCTAAACATTATTTCCATGTGCAATTCTCCAGCTTTTAGTAGAGTAAGAATTTGGGCTCTATTTGGATTCTGGGAGCTATAGTAAATTTGATTTTGGGAGTATTTTCTCTCCAGCGCTATAGTGAATACCGTTTTCGCACTAATTAGCGCAAATTGCTGCGAATTTCGCTAATTAGCGCAAATTTGAGGCAATTTGCGCTAATTAGCGCTGCGGCGCTATAGTAAATTACCCCCAAAGTGTCCAGTGCTGTATCAATTAGCCAAAAAGAAATCCAGTGGTTTTTCAAAAGGTGGCAAGTGCTGTATTCATCCACACTTGGAAAAATGTTTTTAGCAACTCACTCTGCTTTATATCCTAATAAGTGTCATTAAACCACTTTGTGCCCCACAACACCCCATTCTCCATGTGTCTCCAACTCCACGTCACCAGAATTTCATGACCCCTTTATGAAGGAAAAATGGGTTTAATGGTACTTTTTATCCTATAGCGATATGTTTCAACAGAGGCTTTCACCACTTCTTATGTTAGATCTCATACCATACAGTATATACAATGCAGGAAAAGAAGAAAGGCACCCATTATATAAACCTCTTAAAACATTAAATATTTAACATAAAAACAAGGAAAATGCCAACTGACGTGTTATTGTTCATAAACCCTGCACTAATAACAAAATGCATATTCCCTTAAGTTACTAGCGCCAATCTTTCAGTTTGAGCACCGTTTTCGAGTGTGCTATGCAACTTCTGGGAGTACCGTGTGGGATGAGGTCAATAAAAGAGGACGTTTTTATACATATAACAGAGCAAAAACCAAACCTCAGTACAGGCAAGAAAAAAAGGTACTTGGGAGAACCCCCAGACATAATCAGTACCAACAAGCAGTTTTTTCAGAAGAGAATTCCCAGAAAGGCCCCCAAGGGAAGAGAGAAGGTATCAGGAGGGAAAGAAATGGAAGGAGAATGGATTGGAACCAGTATGGCAATCAGGGACAGGGTTAAAGAAAAGAAAAGACAAGAGCATGCAGGGGAGGAAGGAAGCCCAAAAAAGAAAAGGTACTTCTAGGAGATGGAGTTTTCACTCTGACTAAGGTCAAACTGACAGAGGAGGAATTCAGGGTTTTGAATCACAGTTTAAAATTTGCACCAAATAGAGACATTGATAAATGTAAAACCTATACTGTTGTGGAGAAATATGTAAGAAAGTTGAAAGTATAGAATATAAGGAATAAGAATATAAAGAAGCATTTTGCTAGCAATAAAACAATGCATGATAAGAGAGTGGAAAATTATGATTATTTACATAACAAATTAAATCTGTGTTAAATCCAAAAATGTCTAGTAATAATTTTAATAATCAAAACAATGATAAAAGAAGAAAAAAGGATAAAAGGCAAAAGGGAAGGTAGCAAGAGATATATAAAAAGGCATAAAAGAATTGGAAAAGAAAAAAAAAATACATAGTTATTAGATGTGCAGATAAGGGGGTGGAATTGTGATCTTAGAAAAAAAGGACTACGAGGAGCAGATTATTGATGTAGATTGTTTTCCAAGCTCAACCTCAATACATCTAGCCCATCAATGTGGTGCTTAAAGAGAGAGAGTTTATTCTTGAATGTTTAGATCTAGCAATGAAAAACATATTTTTTCTGGTACAACAATACGTACTATTTACAAACAAGGCGTGTGGCGATGGGGGTTAAATATGCCCTCAGCGTTGCAAACCTATTTATGGGAAAATGGGAATCAGAGAATATTTATGGGAAAATAAAAGAATTTGCATTTTACAAATATTGTATACACAATGTGGTAATAGTATGGGAAGGAAATGAACAAACCTTGGAACATTTCCTAAGAGAAATTAGTAATATCAGATGTGGTATCTCATTCTCAGGAACATGGAGATATGAAACAATAGATTTTTTGGATTTGACCATTTTTACAGATGGGGTAATTGTACACTAATTTACACTTCAAGAAAACTGACATGAACAGTTTTCTGCCTACAAACAGTTGCCAGCATCCTAAATGGATGGAGACATCCCAAAGGAACAAATGATTAGGGTGAGGAGAAATTGTTATTTGGAGAAATACTATAATGAATAGAGTAATGTCCAAATACAGCGTTTTGTCAGAAAAGGGTGTAAAAGACAGAAATCAGAAGCAATAAAAAAGGAGGTAGGTAGAATAGAGGTGGAAGAACTATTAAGTAGAGGACAAAGAAACATAAATAAGGATATTGAACAAGCCTTCATTAGGGTTGAGCTTGAAGTTCGAGTCAAACTCATGGTCGACTCGAACATTGCCTGTTCGCCACTTCACCGAACAGCAAACAATTTGGGGTGTTCCCGGGAAATTTGAAAAGCCGCGGAACACCCTGAAAAAGTCTATGGGAGAAATCTAAAGTGCTAATTTTAAAGGCTTATATGCAAGTTATTGTCATAAAAAGTGTTTTGGGACCTAGGTCCTGCCCCAGGGGACATGTATCAATGCAAAAAAAGTTTTAAAAACTGCAGTTTTTTAGGGAGCAGTGATTTTAATAATGCTTAAGGTGAAACAATAAAAGTGAAATATTTGTTTAAATTTCGTACCTAGGGTGTGTGTATAGTATGCCTGTAAAGTAGCACTTGTTTCCCGTGCTTAGAACTGTCCCTGCACAAAATGTAATTTCTGAAGGAAAAAAAGTAATTTAAAAGTACTCGAGGCTATAATCAATTGTCGGCACCCGGCAATACAGAGAAAAGTAATTGAAAGTCATTGATAAAAATAAAAAAATGCGTGGGGGTCCCCCCAAATTCGATTACCAGGCCCTTCAGGTCTGGTATGGATATTAAGGGGAACCCTGCGTCAAAATAAAAAAAATGATGTGGAGTACCCCCCAAAAATCCATACTAGACCCTTTATCCGAGCACGCAACCTGGCAGGCCGCAGCAAAAGAGGGGGGGACGAGAGAGCACCCCCCTCCTGAACCGTACCAGGCCACATGCCCTCAACATGGGGAGGATGCTTTGGGGGTCTATGATCCCTCAAAGCACCATGTCCCCATGTTGATGGGGACAAGGGCCTCATCCCCACAACCCTTGCCCGGTGGTTGTGGGGGTCTTCAGGCGGGGGGCTTATCGGAATCTGGTAGACCCCCAGATCCCGTCCCCCCCATGTGAATTGGTAAGGGGTGCATTGTACCCCTACCATTTCACAAAGAATGTGTAAAATATTGTACAAAAACACACAGACACCGTTGGGATAGGTCCTTTATTCAAAAAAAAAAAAGATTCCAGCGGTGATAATCCACTCTCGGTCTCCACTCCAATGCTGTCGGTATCCTGCGATGGATGATCTCCTCTCCAGGTCCAGGCTCCAGCGATGAGATGTCCAGCGCAGCGAGGAACAGCATCCTGTCTCCACCGGAGACACCCAGGGAATAATGTTGCGACAGCCTGACAGGTCTCGTATGTAGCTGAGGACGGGGCCACCCATCAAGTGACCCCATCCCCCTCTGACGCAAGGGGAAACCCGGGCTTTCCCAGTGACATGCGGGTGACCCTGCCCCCCTCTGATGTAACGCAGGTTTCCCGTTGCAATTTACCGCTTACCAATTCACATTTTATTGTTTCACTTTTTAGCATTATTAAAATCACTGCTCCCGAAAAAACTTCTGTTTTTAAAACTTTTTTTTGCGTTGATACATGTCCCCTGGGGCAGGACCCGGGTCCCAAAAACACTTTATATGACAATAACTTGCATATAAGCCTTTAAAATTAGCACTTTTGATTTTTCATGTTCGAGTCCCATAGACTTAAATTTGTTCGAACATCCGAACACTGTTAATTGCCTGTTCGCATGTTCTGATGAGAACCGAACTGGGGGGTGTTCGGCTCATCCCTAGCCTTCATAATAGAAAACAGTAGAGATTATAGAATGGTAGAATAGATCATAAAAGGCATTGTCCTATCCTATTGAAGGACAAAATTAAAATGCAACTGTTCATGACTTCTTGTTCTGGTGCCTCTTTGGGATAGATGCAGGGAGGAGAGCTCCCATCCGCCACCTATTTATTCCTCATTACACTCACCAACAAGTTCACGGTCAGTTCTCTCAATGTCTAAGCACCCTCAGAGACTGGAGATGGACAAATTCAACTCATGGAACTAGAATCCAGAGTGAGTGAGGGGAACATTCAGTACAGAAGGCCAAGATATCCACTACAGCTATTGACTTATGCTTTCTTCAACTACTCAAAGAACTGGATGGGCTTGAAAACAGGTCCCATTGGAATAATCTTAGAATAATAGAACTGGCAGAAACCAATTGCTCAATGGACCTGGTGTGCTTCTTTGCAGACACCATGCTTCTGGCACTAGGTGTATCCATGCATTTCAGGGTAGCTAGGGCACACTACCTAGGACTAGAAATGTGCAATTTGCTTAGTACCAAGTATTAAGTTAGTTAATTCAAAAATATTTTTTTTACGAAAACCTGTTTAACCTCCCTGGCGGTATTCCCAAGTCTGGCTTGGGGTAAGATTTCAGTACCAAAAGTGGTAACCCCGAGCCAGACTCGCATTGCAGGATACAGGGAAAGTTACTTACCTTGTTCCCTGGATCCTGCGATGTCTCCCCTGCTGTGTGTGCCAGCTGTCTCCTCGCTCGATTCACACTGGTGACTGCCCAGTGCCGAGCTCCGTTCCTTGCGACGTTGCGGCACACGGGGACGGAGTTCGGCACCAAATTAAAGTAAAAAACACAATATACATACAGTATACTGTAATCTTACTGATTACAGTACTGTATCAAATAATTACACATCCCTTTGTCCCTAGTGGTTTGTCCAGTGCCCTGCATGCACTATTATATTATAAAAACTGTTCTTTCTGCCTGGAAACGGGAGATTGTCCATAGCAACCAAAAAGTGTCCCTTTACATCAAGAGTGGTTTTAGACCAGCTAGAAAACAGCGATAATAAATTAGAATCACTTGCAGAATTGAGCGATAGTGATTTGTGGGGAAATTTGTCATCAAACTCTAAAAGTAATGACAGCGACAATTCTGCAACTGAGCAAATTTCAGTGTTTTTGATTTGATTACATTATTGAATAATTTTTATTATTATTATATTATTATTTGTTATATGTATTTATAGTTATTTATTATATTAAAGTTTGAAACACAAAATCATAAATTATATCATACTCGGGATGTCTATTAGACTCTTGTTTGGACAGATTTAAGTGAGTTATTCCTAAGAATTGCAGGCCTACAATATAAAATGCCAAATTTCCATGCAAAATAATGGTACCGCTTTCAGCACCAAAAATCTGAAATAATCATACCGCCAGCGAGGTTAAGAAATTTTTCTCAAAATGAAAATTCATAAATTTGTAAATTCTAAAATTTGTGAATTTGAAAATTTGTAAATTCATAAATTTGAAAATCCGAAAATAAGAATAAAAATTCAACAGAACGAAACTCTGAAAATAAGAACTAAAATCCGGAAATTCGGAAACACGAAAATGTGAAAATCAGGAATAAGAACTAACTAATAATAATAACTATTACTAACTATTAAATTATAATTAAATTATAAACTATTTAACGAATACAAATTTATCCGAAGTTACGAATTATCCGAAATAACGAATGCTGCATCTAAACGAATGTAACATAACTAATAAATAACACCGCCTGCACTGTATTTTGTACTGTACACTGGCTGCACTGTATTATATGCTGTGTACACCGCCTGAAGTGTATTAGAAACTGAACACACTGGGGGTGATTTACTATAAACAGTGCGCTGCGCCGGTTCATACCTTAATTGGTGCGCCGGATAAATCCTTAATTGAGCGCAGGAACCGGCGGCGCACTGCTATAGTAAATAAAAATTTGAGCGGCGCTCTATTCAAAATGAATGGTTCCCTATGGGAGCCCATTGATTTGAATAGAGGTTGCCCGGGAAGTCGGATGAAGACGATCCGACTCGCGGGGCGACTCGTGTGCCTGCTGACAGAGGGACAGTGCGACTTTGCGAGGCAACTTGGACATGACTTGAGCGTGAAGCAGCCTCTCAAGTCGTATCCTAGAGGCAACTACCTGCCATCGTGCTGGTTCTCGGCACAGGGTACTGCAAGCCTCGCGCTCGCTGTCCCCTGTGTTTGGTATGAATCATGAAGGGGAACTCCACGCCAAATTTTAATTAAAAAACTGTCATGGGTTCCCCCAGGAGCATACCAGGCCCTTAGGTCTTGTATGGATTTTAAGGGAAACCCCCCTACGCCGAAAAACGGCGTGGGGGTCCCCCCAAAATCCATACCAGACCCTTATCCGAGCACGCAGCCCGGCAGGTCAGGAAAGGGGGGTCCCCCCTCCTGAACCGTACCAGGCCGCATGCCCTCAACATGGGGGGGTGGGTGCTTTGGGGCAGGGGGCACCCTGCGCCCCCACCACCCCAAAGCACCCTGCCCCCATGTTGATGGGGACAAGTGCCTCTTCCCGACAATGCTGGCCGTTGGTTGTCGGGGTCTGTGGGCGGCGGGCTTTTCGGAATCCGGGAGCCCCCTTTAATAAGGGGGCCCCCAGATCCCGGCCCCCCCACCCTATGTGAATGAGTATGGGGTACATCGTACCCCTACCCATTCACCTGGTGGAAAAAAAGTCAATAAAAAACACAACACAGGTTTTTAAAGTAATTTATTAGGCAGCTCCGGGGGTCTTCTTCTGACTTTGGGGGTCTTTCTGCAGGGCGCCCCGCTATCTTCTTCCAGCTCTTTTGCTAGCGGGGTCCCGGTCTTCATCGTCATCTTCTTCCGACTTCAGAGGTCTTTCTGCCGGGCGCCCGGCTATCTTCTTCCAGCTCTTTTGCTAGCGGGGTCCCGGTCTTCATCGTCGTCTTCTTCCGACTTCGGGGGTCTTTCTGCCGAGCGCCTCGCTATCTTCTTCCAGCTCTTTTGCTAGCGGGGTCCCAGTCTTCATCGTCGTCTTCTTCCAACTTCGGGGGGTCTCTTGTTCTGTTCTCCGGTGTCGTCTCCGCGCTCTCCGGTTCTTCTCCCGCTCTCCGGTGCCTTCTCCACGATCTACGGTTCTTTCTGCCTTCTGCCGGGCGTCCCGCTATCTTCTTCCAGCTCTTTTGCTAGCGGGGTCCCGGTCTTCATCGTTGTCTTCTTCCTTCTTCTCTCTGCCCGATGTTGCCTCGTCGCTGTCTGCCGCTACAATGCTGTGTGGGCGGAGCGCACCCACTTATATTGGCATGGGGCGTGGTCACCGGGTAATGCCATCCGCTGACCCCGCCCCCGTATCACGTCACTGTCCCGTATCACTTGTGCACTGGCCACATAAACCCCCTTCCTGCCCAGACCAATTTTCACATTTCAGCGCTGATGCACTTTGAATGACAATTGCGCACTCATACAACACTGTAACCCAATGAAAATGTATTATTTTTTTGCACACAAATAGAGCTTTCTTTTGGTGCTATTTGATCACCTCTGCGTTTTTTTTCTATAAATACAAAAGACCGACTAAAAAAAAAGATTAGGATATTTTAACCTCTTCAGCACTGGGCCTATTCTGGCACTTCTCTCCTTCATGTAAAAATCATAAATTTATGGCTATAAAATTACTTCAAAACCCCAAACATTATATATGTTTTTTTAGCAGACACCCTAGGGAATAAAATGGCGGTCATTGCAAATTTTTATCTCGCTCGGTATTTGCGCAATAAATGTTCAAACACCTTTTTTGGGGGAAAAGAAATGGTTTCATGAATTAAAAAAATTACAAAACAGTAAAGTTAGCCCAATTTTTTTGTATAATGTGAAAGATGTTGTTATGCTGAGTAAATAGATACCTAACATGTTACGCTTTAAAATTGTGCACACTCATGGAATGACACCAAACTTCAGTACTTAAAAATCTCCCTAGGCGATGCTTTACATTTTTTTACACGTTACCATTTTTGCATTACAGAGGAGGTTTAGTGCTAGAATTGTTCTAACGCACGCAGCAATACCTCACATGTGTGGTTTGAACGGCGTTTACATATGTGGGCGGGACTTACGTGTGTGTTCGCTTCTGAGTGCGAGCTACCGGGGACATGGGTGTTTTTTTATTTTTTTTATTATTATTTTTTTTGTTTTTTACTTTTTTTTATTTTCACCAGTCATCTCTATGCTTCCCATCCGGCGCCGGACAATTCTTTCTCCGAGCCCCAGATGGCACGGGAGAGCCCGTAGAAGCACCGGATGGCGGCGGGAGGGGGGGGGACGTCCCCTCCCGCAGCCTATAAGAACGATCAAGCAGCGGAAGGTTTTTATCGTGCACAGAATCGCCGGCTGAAAAGAATGATATCTGAATGATGCCTGCAACTGCAGGCATCATTTAGATGTCACCGCACAAAGCCAAGGACGTAATTTGATGGTGGGTGGTAGGGAAGTGGTTAATATTTCGAAAATTTAGAAAAAAGGTAATTTTTCTCCTTCATTGATGTACACTGATGAGACTGCACTGATGGGCTGCACTGATGGGCACCGATAAGGTGGCAAGGGTGGGCACTGAGAGGTGGCATTGCTAGTTGGCACTGGTGGGCATTGAGAAGTGGCACTGCTAGGTGGCAACGATAGTTGGCAGTGATGGGCACTGATAGGCAGCACTGCTAGGTGCCACTGATTGGCACCAATGGTGGGCATTGATAGGTGGCACTGGCAGGGGCTACTGATTGTCACAGATGACGCAGAATTGCCTCTTCCTCCTTGGGCCTGATGTCCCTTGCACATAAGCCGGTGATTGCCTTTTTTTATGCTCACGCTGTCAGCACAAGGAGAAAACAAAAACCATTACCCAGCTTTTGTTTACATCACGTGATCAGCTGTCATTGGCTGACAGCTGATCACATGGTAAGGGGCAGGGATCAGCCCCTTCCTCGGATCTGTCATCACCCGAGTCTCAGTGACTCGGTGACCACAGCGCACGCGTGAAGGGGAGGACGTCTATTGATGGACTCCCGGCATTTGAGAACCGTGCTGTGGCCGTCGATCAGTTATAGTGCTGATCTCAAGTGATTAAAGAGGGTCTAAATGGGCCATTGACATGCATCACAATTCAACTTAGGAATGTGTCTTTGCAAAGTTAAACTAAATGAAATCCTTTCTTATTTTTGCTTGGGGATAGAGTGCAGAGGGATTACAAGTCTAGACAGTTTTTGGGGATGTCTGCACCCCTGATAGGGTGAAGACAACTCCCAAATTTGGCCACTTTATCCTTCCAAATAATTCACTTCCTGTCACATAGCCACACAGGAAGTGAGGGGAAATCCCTACCAATGTCTTTCCTTGGGGACACACAGGTCAATTTAAATACTTTCCCCATTATGTACATTGCACTCCAGCATTTTGCAGGGTACACCCAAATTATTAGGTATTTTGGACTTTGGGGTTTATTTACTAAAGGCAAATCTACTTTGCACTACAAGTGCACTTGCTGGATATCCGAGGGGTTCATGCAAGCAAACAAAAAAAACACCATCTTTGCTTTTACATGATTGGATGTTACAATCACCAGTGCTTCCCCTCAGATTTTAAGCAGCTACACTTTTACTGCAGAGTGGATTTGTATTTACTAAACCCCAAACTACCCAATGATTTGGGGTGTACACAACAAAGTGCTAGAGTGCAATTTGCTTAATGGGGACACTAGTTAGATTAGTGTGTCCCCAAGAAAAGACATTGGTAGGGTTTTACCTTCACTTCCTGTTTAGCTGTGTGACAGGAAGTGAAGCCAATTTTACTAAAAGGAACACAAAGCCCAACCTAAAAAAAACAAAAAAAAAACAAGCAGGGGTTCTAACACTTGGTTTCCCTCAAAATGCCCACAATTAGAATCGTATTGCCTTGAGCTATTTTTAAGTGTAGTGCTCTAAATCAGTGCTTCTCAAGTACCCCCAACAGGCCATGTTTGTGATTTAAAGCACATGTGCAAGATGAAGGAAAACCTGCAGTCAATGGTTTTGTATTTTGGACAGCAATTTTCGATAAGATAAATTCACAAAACATGTCCTGTTGGGGGTACTTGAGGACTGAGGCTGAGAACCACTGCAGTAAAAAGGAAAATTGAATACTTACCGCTCTGTATTTTTCATTTCCTGGTGACTATTCATGGCAGCACACAATACATGCATATGCTAGCATGAAGGCACCAGGGTAGACAAATCACACCTGTTTTGTTTTGACATGCCAATCAGCTGTCACATTTGTTGCAAAGAAAACACAAAACAAACATCAAAACTTTGCATCAAATTTTATTGGTCAATAAAACAAAGGGAAGCCAAAATAAAAAACAGGGTCAATTTGAAACATTAGTCACAACATCTTGAGAAAGATTTAGCAAAATAATGCAGCAGACAATTAAATCAAAGTGAACAAACAACACACATTAACAACATCAAAATTATTTCAGGGGAACATTTCCCCCACACAAAAAAATACAATCAACAAAATTAAAACAAACATCTGTTTTGCAAAGACATAACAAATAAAATACATGTGTTACAAACTCGATAAGGACACCAAAATGTACTTTTTGCCAGACGCACGCATACATACACACACACACACACACACACACTTGCCTCTTTTCAGGGCAAGGGAGAGGATGCTATCTGCGAGCTTTATATAACATAGGTTTGTGAGCTAATGAGGCAATTGAAAACACATGCACAGTCCATGAAACACCCAAAATGCAAGTTCACCCAATGTAGAGACTGAACTTCAAAGTGGGTACACCTGTTAAGGGTGTCCTTCAATTACTAACCCATAAAAACACTTTCTGAGCATGCCCAGAAATATCCAGGTGCTGTTCACACACAAAAGGCACCAAAAAAAACTGCCTGGGCATGCTCAGAACAACACAAATGCAGCTAGCAGAAAACAACCCCCCCTGTCCAAAATTAAGCACATCATCCAGCATGCTACAAAATTAGACTGCAATGGTATTTGTTGGTGGGGGGGTGGGTGTTTGTCCCATCTCTATGGGAAGTGACTTGTTAATTTTGCTAGTCCCCACTTGGCTGGCTTATCTTCTAGTTATTGGCCTTAAAATGGGGGCCCAGGTCCCACCCTAAGGGACATATATCAATGTCACCAATTTGGACAACACCAAAAACAAAACAAGGAGAAGTGCCTTTAAATATGCCAAATTGCTTAAGGGCCATTTCACACCACATGCAGTGCATTGCATTTTTTATGCATCAAAAATGCATGGAAAGTTGGTTATATGGTTCTAAATGCCAGTGTTTGTTCCAGTGCGTTCCAGTTCCACAAAAAAAGTAGAACATGCTGCATTTTACCTGCACTGGACTGTACTGGAACGCAGCAAAACGCATCATAAACGCACTGGAACGCACAGAAACACACCTAAAAGCACCAAAAACGCACTGGAACACACGTGTCCTTATCTATGGTTAATAAAAAAGAGGGGTTAAAAAAAAGCACTGGACTGCATCAAAAACATACCAAAAATGCACTGGAACGCATCAAAAACGCGCATGAAAAAAACACCTGGAACGCATCCAGGTTGCGTTTTTATGGTGTGAACTGGCCCTAGTTCACACCATAGAAACGCAGTCTGGATGCGTTCCAGGTGCTTTTCTGCATGCGCGTTTTTGACACATTCCAGTGCGTTTTTGATGCAGTCCAGTGTTTTTTTCTCCCTCTTTTCACTTAGGACAAGTGTGTTGCAGTGCGTCTTTGGTGCATTCCGGTGCATTCCAGTGCGTTTTTGGTACGTTCCGTAGTGGTTTTGATGTGTTTTACTGTGGTCCAGTACAGTTCTGTACATAAAAAATGCAGCATGACCAATTTTTTTTTTCCTTTTTGAAACGCACTGGAACGGACTGCAGTGGTGTGAACTATGCCATTGGCATTAATGTGATCAACTTTCTTTGCGTTTTTCATGCATCAAAAAAAATGCACTGCACTGCATCCGGTGTGAACTGGCCTTAAATATTATACCGGGGGGGGGGGGAGTGTGTATAGTATGCCTGTAAAGTAGCACATGTTTTCCATGTTTATAACAGTTCGAGAGCAAAATGACATTTCTAAAGTAAAATAATAGTCATTTAAAAGTACTCGCGGCTGTAATGAATTGCTGGTTCCTGTCAATACAGATAAAAGTAATTGAAAGTCTTTGAAAAAGACCCTTCAGGTCTGGTATGGATATTAAGGGGAACTCCGCGCCAAATAAAAAAAAATGGCGTGGGGGTTCCCCAAAAAATCCGTACCAGGCCCTTCAGGTCTGGTATGGATTTTAAGGGGACCCCCGCGCCAAACTAAAAAAAAATAGTGTGGGGGTCCCCCTAAAAATCCACACCAGACCCTTATCCGAGCACGCAACGTGGCAGGCCACAGGAGAAGAGGGGGGGACGAGAGAGCGGCCCCCCTCCCTCCTGAACCGTACCAGGCCACATGCCCTCAACATGGGGAGGATGTCCCCATGTTGATGGGGACAAGGGCCTCATCCCCACAACCCTTGCCGGTGGTTGTGGGGGTCTGCGGGCAGGGGGGCTTATCGGAATCTGAAAGACCCCTTTAACAAAGGGGACCCCCAGATCCCCCCTGTGTGAAATGGTAACGGGGTACAAATGTACCCCTACCATTTCACCAAAAAAGTGTCAAAAAGTTTAAAAATGACAATAGCCGGTTTTTGACAATTCCTTTATTAATGTCTTCTCCTTTCTTCCATCTTCTTCTTCCATCTTCTTCTTCCATCTTCTTCTTCCAGCTTCTTCTTTTCTCCATTCGGGTTTCTTCCTCCATCTTCTTCTTCATCTTCCTCTTCATCTTCACCTTCACCTTCATCCTCATCTTTCTTCTTCCTTCGGTGTTCTCGTCGGCATCTTGCTCCGGCTTCTTGTCCCCTTCTTCGTTCTCCAGCCGCTCCGTTTGAATTTGAGGTTCCCGCTGTGTGACGCTTCAGTTCTTCAGTTGTCCTCTGGGTCCGCTGCCACCCGGTGACCCCGCCCCCCTCTGACGCACATGGATTTCACTGGGACTTTCCCCATGGTGTCAGAGGGGGGCAGAGCCACCGGGTGGCAGCGGACCCAGAGGAGAACTGAAGAACTGAAGCGTCACACAGCGGGAACCTCAAATTCAAACGGAGTGGCCAGAGAAAGAAGAAGGGGAACAAGAAGCTGAAGATGAAGAGGAAGATGAAGAACAAGATGGAGGAAAAAACCCAAATGGAGAAAAGAAGAAGCTGGAAGAAAAAGGTGGAAGAAGATGGAAGAAAGGAGAAGACATTAATAAAGGAATTGTCAAAAACCGGCTATTGTCATTTTTTACATTTTTTACAATTTTCTCTGTGAAATGGTAGGGGTACATTTGTACCCCATTACCATTTCACACAGGGGGGGGCGGGATATGGGGGTCCCCCAGATTCTGATAAGCCCCACGCCCACAGACCCCCACAACCACCGGGCAAGGGTTGTGGGGATGAGGCCATTGTCCCCATCAACATGGAGACATCCTCCCCATGTTGAGGGCATGTGGCCTGGTACGGTTTAGGAGGGAGGGGGGGCGCTCTCTCATCCCCCCTCTTTTCATGTGGCCTGCCAGGTTGCGTGCTCAGATAAGGGTCTGGTGTGGATTTTTAGGGGGAACCCCGCGCAATTTTTTTTAAGTTTGGCGCGGGGTTCCCCTTAAAATCCATACCAGACCTGAAGGGCCTGGTACGGATTTTGAGGGGGACCCGCAAGTCCTTTTTTTAAAAAAATTGGCGCAGAGTTTCCCTTAATATCCATACCAGACCTGAAGGGCCTGGTAATGGAATTTGGGGGGACCCCACTCATTTTTTTTTATTTTTTATCAAAGACTTTCAATGACTTTTCTCTATATTGCCGGGAGCCGACAATTCATTATAGCCGCGCATGCTTTTAAATTCCTTTTTTTTCCTTTAGAAATGTAATTTTGCTGGCGCACTGTTATACAACGGCAAGTTCAGAGCTGCGCCTGTTCAACTTATGCAAATTGATTTACGTGACTTGACAATTACTAAGATTTTGCCGGCGCAGTGAACCGGCGCTATTGTAAAGTACGCAATATTATATATATTAATCCATAATATCTAACTATTGCATCTATGTATTAATTGTATAGTCCCTTATTTGCTAGTCTAACCTATCAGAGCGTGTTAGGCCTGATGATACAATGTTAATTATAAGATAGACACAGTTGCTTAGTAAAACAAGTCATATTTACTTCCTTTAAAAATAGGAAACATATCGTAACAACAGATATCAGATACAGTCTATAACAAGTCAGCAGGCTGCTATTAGGCCACCAGAGATCCATGTGGTTTCAGCAAGGTCTTTAGATCAGAAGGGCTGAGCTCTGTGTTACGAAGCCTTTTTACAAAACAGTCACCATTCAAACTCCCTCCCTTGCCAACCCATTTTAATTTTGACCCAATCATTGCTCACAGGGCAGTCCTTCCTCAGATTACATTACTGAGTGTACCTGGTCCCTGGGGCAGAATTGCAGTCCATGCACAGTCCATTGTTATCAAACTCTTTGAAGCTTCCAACACACCAGGGGGCCTCGAGACAAGTCTTTCTAGAACACCATGGGATTGCAAGTGTCATTTTGTTGTAAAACCAGATGTGTGGAAATTTTCGGAATACACTAGATTGTTCTCCAACATATGCTGCTTTGCGCCTAATGGGCCAGACATGGCTCCCATTGAACAGTCCATATGGTCTTAACGCCCACCATGTGTTTTCGAACCAGTACCTCTGGACCAGTAAACAGCTCCTATGGAACAGCCCATAACTGTCTTCCACCATGTGCTTCAGAACCAGCACCTCTGGAACAGTCCATAATGGTTTTACCGTGCTGCGCCTCTTAACATAGGCTTCAGAACCAGCTCCTATAGAACAGTCCATAACGGTCTTAACGTGCTGTGTTTCCCCACACGTGCCGCTTTGCTACTGGGTGACACACCAACTTCAATCTTCCGTGACAGCTTCCCTGTCACCGTTCTGTATCTTCTTCTTCTTGACATCTTCATGAAGGGGTATAGTATTGGCAAGGGGTGTCCATTCATTCACCATTCACTCGCACACTCAGAGCAACAACTCAATCAGCTTTCAGATACAGAGCTTCGAGGAGAACCTTACTTGGCTATATTACTAGCCTAATATATCTTTTATCACACTATACCATGACATAAATCTACCCATTATCATAATATATGCATATATATTATCCATCCAATTACGCCTTACGCTCCCAACCTCCTATACAGGTCGGGATTGGGCAGGCTTGCTTACCGCAACTTGGCCTGTCTGTGGCACCTCAGGGGCACAAATTGACAGCAAAGTCTCTAATTTGTACGAAGAGACCCTACCGTCACTTTGTCTCTCAACTTGTATAGATAAGCGGGAGATCTTCTGATATAAGTTTTGAGTCTAACAACACATATAAATCTCAAACAATAACAAAACCCACAAAATGTCATCCCTGTGTCTGGATTTCAGTGACCATGCCCAGGGCATCTCATGCACCCCTGCCTACTGTTAGGTTCAAGAGATACCCTAGTTCCATGACTAACGCTACATCGGTATCCTCTAGGACAAAGAAACAAACTCGTCTATGTCCTAAATAATACCCAGGTGCTTCCTTCCCAGCAATGATCTCTCCATCCAGAACACAGAGTACCGTGTATTAGGCTTGTGCAATTCGTTTCGTAACGAATCAAAATTCGTCCGAATTTAGCAACTTTCGGACATTCGGAAGCATTCGAATTTCCGAACAGAGCAATTACGAATAAAACCGAATCCGAAATAAATTATACCGCAAAATAGCGAATGCCCGAAGGTCTTCGGCATAATTCGTTATGAAAAAAGTTACGAATGCACGAATCCATTCGAAGCACAATAACACTCACTCTGCTCTCTGCTTCTCCCTCACCATGCTGAACTCCCTCTCAAAATGGTGTACAGGGGCGGAGGCTATAGCCGCATGAAAAAACGAAAGTAAAATACGAGATTTCAAATCCATTCGAAGCACAATAACACTCACTCTGCTCTGCTCTCTGCTTCTCCCTCACCGTGCTGAACCCTCTCAAAATGGTGTACAGGGGCGGAGCCTATAGCCGCATGTAAAAAACGAAAGTAAAATACGAGATTTCGAATCGTTACAAATAACCGCTATGTATTTAGAAAAGTACAAATCCATTCGAAGCACATTAGGCATAATAGGCAGCGTCGTTGTGAGAGAGACACGGAAAATTACGAATCAACGAACCCAAAAAAAGTTACGAAAGTAGGAGTTGTGTCCAGAATCAACGAAAAACAACGTACTCTACCGAAAGTACGAATTATAAAGCAACAAAAAATTCAACGAAAAATGTCGCTTGCAAAAATACGAATGAGTCCGAACACGAAAAATCCCGTCTAGCAAAATTACGAATGATTACGAATCAACAGGACCGGAAAGAAACGAACCGAAACGGAACGAATTTTTCCGTTGTGCACAAGTCTACCGTGTATTGACCTGGTATGCAAAGGACATCGTGGTCATGCTTCCGACAGAGGGAAATATCCACCTGCCCCCAGCTTCCGTATTCTCTGATCACCTGTGGGTCACTTAGCCACAAATGCAACAAGATAGAATCCCCAGTCAGTAAGCCCATTGATGCCACAAAATATACAGCCCATCCAGGCATTTCACCACCACTTTGCCAAAACACGGCACTTACACTAATCCAAAGTCTTACTGAGCGGTGATGCTAACTCATCAGGCCGCTGCCCCTCATGTAGAGATACTGTACAATCAGCTTGATGCTGGTCGATAACTCCATTCTGCCCCTGGGTGCATGCCAGAGCCAATGACATATATCTGTCCCATACCATCTCACACTCTCTACCAACTCTCACCATGGTTGACAAAATCTTGAGCCATTTTACACTGGATATTTATGTGACTTTGTTGAATGTTATCAAAGGGGGGGCTATTTCTCTGAGTGACAAAGCCCCGCCTGCTGTCTGAAGCTATGGATGAGAGTTTGTCCCCTAGGAGATCGATGTCCACTCCACTAACAACACCCATCCCAGCTCCTATTCCCCCAATATAGTGCTGAATACATCCCTCCTCTTTCGGGTTACTCCTCAGAAATAAGCGTTCCGCATATCTCTGGGGGCAAGCCACTGATATACTGACCGCACTTGATTCAGAGTATATTCAGCACATATAGGGTAATAGGTTTTTATCAACCACTATGAGATGCTGAAGCGCCATGTGGTGAAGGTATACTGTACCCTGGTAGCCAGTATTTATTCCCTTTGTTCAACGGAGCATGCTCCTGTGTGTAGTCACTGGCATCCACCTGTGCAGGGTTTCAAACCTCTCAGGTGAGACATCAATTAGGTGTATCTCCCACATGTCCGGTTCTGGTGTCCCACATGCCCACTAACCGAGAGCTTCTCTATAGGACTGCTAAGATTGAGACACCACCCCTACGAGGAAGTTTTCACCCCATTGATGTGTAACCTGGTACCAGACACCTTTATGCATAAGTGTCAACCTCCTAGGTACCTGCACCATATTCAGTTATGTTAATATATGTCACACATTAAAAACATTTCCTTCTTTCGATTCCTCCTCCCATGATAAAAAGGAAAAAACATATATTACATCTCTTGTTCTGAAGGATTGGATAGGTTATATTCCTTCCCCAACCTCCAACCCATTGCATTTATATTCATAGTCCGTTTGTATTCATAAAAGACAGGAGAGGTGGGGCGTGGCTTGGCGCGCAACGAGCATGGTCGCACAGTAGGAGAGCTCCGGTACACACACAGCCTGCACCTGCTAATCCACCCGACCCAACGATCTCAGATGCCGGGCAAGCGGCTCTACAACACCCCAAACTCACGCTCGAGGCGAGGGTTCTCCACCACCACCTCGTGGAACATCCCAGACCTGTTTAAAGCTCAAACAGGGACCCGCAGCAACAACGTGGGGAAATCTAAAATGGCGCCGGACCAGCTCGAGGAGGAGTACAGCGAGGACTCCCAGTCTGCTCCTGAGGACACAGGTAGAAGCTCAGCACTCCCCGATCAGCCCCTCACGCTCGCAGCAATGTCCGTGATTGCGGCTGACATCAAGTCCACATTCTCCGCCGCCATTACGGACTTGAAATCAAACCTGTTGTCCCTGAATGAGAAAATGGCGGCGGCGGAGTCTGCAGGGAGGCACAGGGACAAGGCGATTCGCCGGCTAGAGAAGATTAATCTATCCCACAATCACCACTTTATTGAAATAAACAGACACTTGGAAGATTTGGATAATAGGGGAAGGAGAAATAATGTCCGTCTGAGAGGGATCCCAGAGTCTGTGGAACCCCCCCAAATCATCCCTGCCCTACAGAGAGTGTTCAACAGTGTGCTTGAACGGCAGGAAGAAACAAAGATTGAATTCATAAGAGCACAAGGAGCACTTAGACCTAAGGGCCCGGATTCTGCGCCTCCCCGTGACATTGTTTGCTGCCTTCAGAGTTTCACTCTGAAGGAGGAGATTATGCGCAAGGCCAGGAGGAATGAACAGATTGTGTTTAATGGAGCCCACATCTTATTGTTTCAGGATCTCTCGCAGATCACCCTGCGAAACAGAAGAGCCTTGCGCCCTCTGCTGGAGAAATTAAGGGAGTGCGATTTGAAATACACTTAGAAGTCAGGTAAATCATCTGGTTCGCGCAAAACGTGCTGGTATCCATTGAAATAAACTGTTAGGGGCGAATGGGAACTTCCGTGAAGCTCTGGGATTGGATCCAATCTCCCTACCCGACTGGTATGCAGAATTCCAGGATCCACCCCGTGACAGATCACCCTCAAGATCTCCTCACTCTACACCAGACAAGAGGCTCTCTAAGAAGCAGAAGCCGCATCGCTCCGGAGGCTCCATGGCTGGAACACCTAGATCCTCAAGGGATGTTCGCAGAGACCAAGCGGAAGCCTAAACCAGGACCTCTGAGTCCCTTTCTGCTCAGTTTGACGTTCATATTTTTCAGTTCACTCTTTTCTGAGGCAGATTCCAGTTATGCTCTCGCCCGGGTTTGACTGACTAGATTCAGCTAACTTAGGAGCGAACAACTCCATACGCCCCGCAGTGATGCCCTGGGGTCCCGTACCCCCCCTCACCTCCCTCCTTCCTCCTCCCTCCTTCCCCCTACCTCCTTCCCCCCATCCCCCTCCTCTCCCCTCCACCTCCCCTCCCTCCCTCTCCCCTTCTATCCCTCCCCCTCTCCTCCTCTCCCTCACCCCCCCCCTCTCCACATCCTTCCCCCCTCCCCCCATCCCCCCCCCTTTTTGTCCCTTCTCCATGCCCCCTCCCCCCTCACCTTCCCCCTCCCTCCTTCCCTCCCCCCTCATTCCTCCCCCACCCCCCTCTTGGACATTGCCTCTGATGCTGCCCCCCCACCCTTCCCCAAGTCTCCGAATGTACTCTGGACACTTAATTGCCGGGCCCAGTGGCGTATCCAGGGTATGGCAGACAGG
Source organism: Rana muscosa (assembly GCA_029206835.1). Classification (NCBI taxonomy): domain Eukaryota; kingdom Metazoa; phylum Chordata; class Amphibia; order Anura; family Ranidae; genus Rana; species Rana muscosa. Next base: position 326,644,899 of record CM055117.1, read on the forward strand.
GCATGTGCCATGGGCGCTACCTGAAGGGGGCGCTGGTGAGTAGCTGGCAGTTTACACACTGCTCAGATGACCCCCAGCATTACACAGTCGGTGCTCTCCTCCTCTCCCCGGAAGGTCTGGGAAAGTGTTTAGTGTGTGGGTGACTCCCCCCTCCGGCACATCCTGATGTTTTCCCTGCAGGGTGGGCGCTCACTCTCCGCTCTGCGGCCGTGCAGTGTATACGGCTGGGCGGCGGGAGGAAGTTGCTGCATGTGGGAGGAAGAGCGGAGTTGTTGCACAGCTGAAAACGATCGTCACGGCAATAGAGCGATTCCCTGTGTGTGTGACTCCCTCCCCCCCTCCTGTAAGCCCTCAGCTGCTGGAGGGATAGAAATACAGAGAATCGCTCTGTAATTGCTGTGCCGATCATCCATTCCTTAGTGTCGGGGCTCCTGCTTGTCATAATGACAAAAGGCAGAGCCAGCTCCAGCAGAACATCTCCAACCTGTACTGTGCAGAAGGGTTCACAGCACAGCACAGCAGTAAGATGCAGGGGGCTAAACGATGATGATTTCAGTGTCCCGACTCCCGACCATCACAGGGAGGAGGGGAATATTTGCATTTCATCTCACTGTCAGCCAATCATACTTTGCCCATGTTGCAGCCCCTCCCTCTTTCCCTCCCACCCGCCACATTTTGACTTCAGTTCCAGGAAGAAGAAGAAGAAGCCAGAATCAGTCCTCAGCTTCTACCCATGTGAGTTTTTTTTCTTTCTTTATGTTTACTTCAGAGAGCCTGGGGGAGGAGGAGGTTCTGCAGCAGCAGCAGGGACACTGGGACAGTCATGGATTAATTTAGACTTTTAGTGCAGCAGGTGACAGAGGATGAGAGGAACAGGACCAGCATTCACTTATCTATTCATGTTGTCATGTATTTACTCTGGCACTATACCCCCCTAACCTGGCACTACACCCCTAACCTGGCACTATACCCCCTAACCTGGCACTACACCCCTAACCTGGCACTATACCCCCTAACCTGGCACTATACCCCCTAACCTGGCAATACCCCCTAACCTGGCACTATACCCCCTAACCTGGCACTATACCCCCTAACCTGGCACTATACCCCCTAACCTGGCACTACACCCCTAACCTGGCACTATACCCCCTAACCTGGCACTACACCCCCTAACCTGGCACTACACCCCTAACCTGGCACTATACCCCCCTAACCTGGCACTATACCCCCTAACCTGGCACTATACCCCCTAACCTGGCACTACCATCCTAACCTGGCACTATACCCCCTAACCTGGCACTATACCCCCTAACCTGGCACTACTGTATATCACCTAAGCTGGCACTTTGTGTTGGTCTATCACATAAAATACATTCGCAATTTTGGTTGTAACATGACAAAATGTGGAAAATTTCAAGGGGTATGAATACTTTTCAAGGCTGTGTGTGTGTGTGTGTGTGTGTGTGTATATATATATAATCTCACACACAAATTTTTATAGTTGTGGCCCCCCTAGTTTTGTTCCTGTGCCCTTCCTAAATATGAAAGCTAGAGACACCAATGTTGCACAGAAGACGGAGTGACAGCGCAGAGGCAGGAGACTCAGGGGCCACACACCTGCAGCCAGGGGCCACTTGTGCAGTGATTGGTGGCACAGCGCTGTCCCGGAGTGATCGGCGGGGACGGATGGCGCTGATCGTACCGTTGCTTGGGTATCATGCAGAAGAGTGTGGGCTGTAACAAGGGTCACGCTCTGCAGGCAAGGAGAGCCAGGTACAAAGAGGGCACTAAGAGGGGGCAACTCAGCAATAAGGCGCCCAAGACCAACAGGTGGCATGACAAATGGTTCTCCCTCTTCCAGAATGTCCTCTTCTGCTTCAAGGGAGAGCAGAGCGCCCGACCCTCCGGACTCTACATGCTGGAGGGTGCCAGCTGCGAGAGGATCCCCCCCACCCATAGTGGGCAGCAGGGGGGGGGGGTGGCAAGGAGAGCATGGAGAAGCAGGTACCCCACCAATGTCTACCCCATTATATATGTATATACTGGGCTCCACTCCTGCCCAGGACACTAGCTACATGGAGTTAGCATGTTCTCCCAGTGGGGTTCCTCTTCCACTCCAAACACATGCAGGTAGGTGAATTGTACCCTGTGTACAGACTGGCAGTGTACATGGCTAATCATATTCTACACTGACCCTACAATCATAGAGGACCCTACACATATCTATGTATACTTCCATTCAGTCCTGTCCAGCTCTTGGCAGATTTTGGGCCAGCGCTCATCTTGGATAATTTTTCGGACATGGGGGGTGGCATGCAGACCAGTAAAATTAAAGCTGGTGTAAAAGGGGACAATCACCTACCAACATGGCTTGTGTGTGCCCACACCAAAAGAACATGCAAACTACATGCAGATAGCTTCCTGGCCCAGATTCAAACCAAGTGAGGCAAGTGCCAACCACTAACCTACTGTTCTCCCTCTATCCCTGTATATCAGTGGTTCTCAACCTTTTTAGTGCCGTGACCCCTTGATAAAATTTCCCAAATTGTGGGGACCCCTAACAGTAAAATTATTTTTGTAGCGTGGGTTGTCAGCACCCAAGGTAAGACAAGTAATTTTCGTCCCCTAACCCACGGACATATAGCACTCCCTGAGGCTCTTCCACTCGTACAGTATTAAAACCCCTTATGGTACAGGATGTACCACTCTCTCTTTCTCTTTGTTCTCCTTTTCTTTCCCTTTTATCTCTCTCTATCCTAATTTTTTCCCCCATCCCTCTCTCTAGCTTTCTTTCTTGTTCTCTTATTCTTTCTCTCCCTTTTTCTTTGTTCCTCCCCCTTTTCCTCTCCCTTCCATGTATTCTCTATTTTTATTCCTTCTCTTACTCCTTGGTGGGGTGGGAGGGTGGGGGCAATGGAATGAGTGGCAGTGCTGGTGGGGGGTGGGATCAGTGGCAGTGCTGTTGGAGGGTGGGATCTGTGGCAGTGCTGGGGGGGAGTTCTGATCAGCCAACTTGGGTGCTCTTGATCACGGTCATCTGCTGATTTGAGAACTGTAGTGGGGACTTTTAATGGCAACTATAATCACAGGTAGTGTTACTCACTGTGTCTCTGACTTTGTGTTGTCTCGCAGCAGTGACACCTATGCCGAAATCAGGAGATAGGGTCTCCTCCAGCCCCTTCCACTTCACGTTTCTCATCAGTCAACTGACCTCTAGTCTCTGCCCCCCAGCCATGCCCTGAACTGAATGGGCGGCTGCGAAGAGGCTGAGTGGGCGGCCATGGGCCCCAGGAACAGCCCAGCTGCGCGGCCACAGGCTCCATGGACAGCCCTGCTGGGCAGCCGCAAAAAAGCTGGGAGAGCGGTGCGGGATTAAGGAACAGCCCAGGATTCGGTGACCCCTGGCAAATCGTCATTCGACCCCCAAGGGGGTCCCGACCCCCAGGTTGAGAACCACTGCTGTATATACTGACAGTATTATCTGAAAGACGGGTTTCAAATGTTTTGACAGGGGCGCAGTTTCAGTGCTTGCCATAGGCGCAATTTTCACTAGATACGCCTCTGGCCGGGCCCCACACCCGGATACACCTGACGCTGAACTCTTTTTGATATAAAGCTTAAGTGGGGACCCCTGGGGCTACTGGGGGGGCTGGGTTTGGGTGGGGGCATACTCCTATTTATGTTTAGATGGGGGGGACCTCTGGTTGCCACTGATCAACTCTCCTGAGATGTTTAATGCCCACTGATTAAGTTGTGAATTCTCTTACCGGGTTGGGTGGATATGTTATGTTTTGAACTCAGGTTCGAACCAGCCTATTTCAGTTTGTTGTTTTTCAAGCAGGCTGTGTGTGTGTGTCATGTTGCACTACATATATTTGTTTTTCTATATCTTGCTGTGTGTTACGTTTACATTTTTTCTGGATTGGAATAGTCGAAGGCTGGTGCCCAGTCCAGGCCCTCGTAGTTGGGCGCCTCCCACTCTCCCCAACAAGTGTGCCCGGGACTGCCAGTTCAGACCTGGACACACTAATTTACTCCTTATTCAGGACAGTGTGTTCTGCCTGATCAGGGAATTCTCTGATTCTCTCTGCCATCTCCCATTTCTCTTTTCTCCTTCTTTCCTCTCTCTCTCTTTCTTTTCTGGTTTAGAATATATTTGGCCTTTGGTTTATTCTGAGGTACTGCTGTTGACCATACTGTGACAGTTTTATCTTTTAGGCATACTCCGGCTCATCTCGCTCTGATCCTTCAACATGGCCTACTCTGACCTCGGCTAAGGTCCGCTCGTGATTTCACACAATGTTAAAGGTATGAATATTCCCGAGAGACGCTCCACGCTATTACAGGAGCTCAAGAAGTGTAGACCACATTTTGTGTTTTTACAGGAAACCCACTTTAAAACACACCATGTCCCCAGTCTGACAAACGCCTTTTTTTCAGAAGCATACCATGCTACCAATGACGACTCCAAGACAAAAGGTGTCACCACCCTGATCAGCAAAAACGCCCCTTTTACCTTACAGGAGAAGCTAATAGACCCCAAGGGTAGATTTGTTTTTCTGAAGGGCTTATACAATAACATGCCTCTGACACTGGCTAATGTGTATTTCCCGAATAGGTCCCATGTGACCTTCTGCCAACACATTGTGCGGGAGCTCCTGGGATTTACATCGGGCTGCTTGATCTTAGGGGTCGACTTCAATTTCCCTCTCAATCCGTCCGTAGACACCTCTAATGGGAAAACCTGCATTACATACAGGATCCGTAAAAGGATCAAGACCTTACTCCAAAGCTTACAACTTATTGACACGTGGCGGTTTGACCATCCTGACAGTAGAGACTTCACGTTCTTCTCACCTCCACACAACAGACACTCCCGCATTGACTACCTCTTCATATCCCAACGGGACTTAACTCGAGTCTCAGAGACACATATAGGCTTTAAGTCTTTTTCGGACCATGCGCCGATCTCATTAACCTTGAATGTACACACCCCCCCCCACACTCACAGTCGTGGCGTCTGAATGTGACCTTACTAACAGACCCTGACTTACTAATGACCTTGACCTCCTCAATCAAGGACTTCTTTCAACGGAACTCCACCCCAGGCATGGATCTGCTCGTGATCTGGGAGGCTCACAAATGTTCCCTGAGAGGGGAACTTATTAGAATGGGATCAATCCGCAAAAGGGAAAGGGAGGAACAAATAACCACCCTAACGAGAAAAATCAAACAATTAGAAAACCTCCATAAACAGTCTCTTAGCACGAACGCGGCGACTGACCTTCTAGATCTCAGGAAAAACCTCCAACAGCTCTTTGATAATAGATCAAGGCGTCTTTTATTTTTCAAAAAGAGAATCTACTATGAGTTTGGGAACAAACCTAGTAAGCTCCTTGCGAGGGCACTGAGAGAACAGAATGCTAGAAACCTAATTTCGGGCATCAGGAGACCTGATGGTAAGCTAGATGTAACCACGGAAGCGATAGCACAACATTTTCATGATTTCTACACAAAGTTATATAACCTCCCACCTCAACACAAAGGGGGGACTCCAGAGGGAGATAGGGCACAGATGGTTGAGGACTACTTAACTAAAAGTGGAATGCCTGCTCTTTCTGACTCGGACATTGCACTTTTGGAGGAGCCACTCTCGTCCTCAGAGGTTGAACTCGCCATTAAACAGCTGAAATTGGGTAAAAGTCCGGGCCCAGATGGTTACACCTCTATCTATTATAAAACTTTCTCTCAGCTTCTAGTAGCCCCACTCACAGCTTCGTTGAACTCAATGTCTGCTCCCAGACAGATCACCCCAGACTTTCTTTCGGCCCATATCACAGTGATTCACAAACCGGGTAAAGACCCAGTGGAGTGCACCAGCTACCGCCCGATTTCACTACTAAACCTAGACGTCAAACTGTACGCAAAGATCCTGGCCTCCAGATTAAGTCCCATGCTGTCGAATCTCATCGACCCAGATCAAGTGGGCTTCATGCCTGGCCGACAGGCTAAAGACAATGTGATTAAGGCAATGCTATTGTCTAATGCGGCCTATGCTGGGAAGATAGAGGGTCTTCTCCTATCCACGGATGCGGAGAAGGCCTTCGACTGCGTGGCCTGGGACTTTATGCTAGCCACATGCACGAAGATAGGGCTGGGGCCACATATGCTAGCCAGGATCTCTGCTTTATACCAGTCCCCAACGGCTCGATTAAAAATCAACGGTTCCTTATCAGATAACGTACTGATAACTAATGGCACAAGACAAGGATGTCCCCTGTCCCCTCTCCTGTTCATCTTATCTCTTGAGCCCTTTCTTAGAACAGTTAGAGCTAATGCAGACATCCAGGGCTTCAGAGTGTCGACTAAAGAGTACAAAGTGGCCGCCTACTTGGATGATTTGCTTTTCTTTTTATCCAACCCCATAATCTCCTTGCCGATTCTGATGCAGGAGTTTGCCAAATATGGCTACATTTCCAATCTTAAGATAAACTACTCTAAGTCGGAAGCCCTGAATGTCTCACTTCCTGAGCGATTACTGGATCAGGTGATGGCGGCCTCCCCCCTTCAGATGGGAACCGAAGGCCCTGAAATATTTGGGGATTTGGCTCACGCCTAAATTAGGAGACATGTTTGGTCGTAATTTCCCGGAGTTCCTTAAGAGAGTCAGAGAAGACTTACTTAGAAGGCAGTCGGGCTACTTCTCTTGGTTTGGTCGTGCGGCCATAATTAAGATGACTATCCTTCCCAGACTGCTCTACCTCTTGCATGCTATCCCACTCCAGATACCTGCTTCCTTTTTCACATCACTCAGGAGTGTCCTTCTAAGATTTCTATGGAACTCGCAAAAGTCCAGGATCAGGTTCGCGTACCTGATGAAGCCTAAAGATCAGGGTGGAATGGGAATACCAGACTTTAGGTCTTACTACCAGGCCACTCACTTGACTAGAATTGTCGATTGGCATTGTCATGGGGCAGCTAAAGATTGGGTCTCCCTAGAAGCACTATCCCCCGTTCCCCTTAAATTTGCCCCATGGATTCCTTGGAATAGCCTACCGCGCAGTCTTAAACATCACCCCCTCACTAGTAGCGCGCTAAGACTCTTCTACAATCTGACCAAACACCTTTCCTTTTCCTCACAACCTAGCCCCCTGACACCACTAAAAGACAACCCCCGACTTCGCCCCAGGTTTAAATAACCCACATTACCAATTGAAGACTCGCCTTCTACCTCTGTTGGTAGGCGACTGCATTACGGGGGGAGCAGTGAAAGACTGTACAGTACTTAAAACTGATGCACAACTTCCACACATGACCCTCTGGGAGTATTTCCAACTACGTAGCTACCTGGGGAATAAGTCTGACAGGAGCAAATTACACAGACCCCTAGAGGCCTTTGAATCGATTTGTCAGCTGGGTGATACAAGTGTGAGAACTACGTCATTGAATTATTCGTGGCTACAAAATTTAAAATACACGTCCGTGGAGATTTCCCCCAAACAATGGAGATATGCATGTATTTTGACTCATAAGTGCTCTATAAGTACTAAGATGCAGGAAACGGCATATAAACTGTTGACACACTGGTACAATATCCCAGACAAGATGCATGGCTGGAACCCACAGATACCAGCCACCTGCTGGAGATGCCATCAAGAAGTGGGTACGTTGCTCCACATTTGGTGGCAATGCCCGCAAATTTCTCTATTTTGGGAGAAGGTCAAACTTCTAATTTCGCAAATCACCGAAACCAAGATCTTGATGAATGCGGCCGCCTGCCTGCTTCACATCACGAATGTCTCTTTGGGGAGGTACAAAAACTCCTTAACGAGACATCTGCTAAACGCGGCTAAGTCCTTGATCCCGCTCTACTGGGGATCACAGAGGGTTCCTTCCATTGCTGAGTGGCTGAAAAGGGTTTCTGAGGTCTACGAGATGGAAGAGACCTTGACTCAAACCACTGATGCGGTGGATAAATTTCGCACTACCTGGCAACCATGGCTGATATTCAGGTACTCTACTGCCTACTCAGATATCATGTCTGCCTCACCTTCCGGGGATCCCTGCGAGAGGGCGGAGTAGGAGATTCATGGATGTCCCCCGCCCCTGTATTCCCCCACGGTCTGCGGCAGTATCTCTAAGGCCAAATTTTTTCTCCTCTCTTTACCTTTTCTCGGGCCAGGGCTCTGGCCATTCCCCCCCCCCCACCTTTTAGCTCTCTATTTTCTGTTCTGTACATGTTTTCCATTTTAGTGTTCTTAATGCTGTGAACGCAGTTGCCCTTCATAATTGATGTTCAAATACCACATCCTAGATTAACCATAAGTCCTATTAGCAACTCATGTCACCAGCCACCCTCGTGGCTCCAGCTGAACTTGAGACCATGACTTTCTTTTTGTTTTTTCTCCAATATATTTGATGTTTACGTTCCCTGGTCACCATGAGTTAGAATATTGTGGCCACAGATACTCTGTTGAATTATGACTTGCCTAATCTGTAGATAATTGTACCTAACGTGCAGCTGCATCTGCAAATGCTCTGTTCTGTTTTTCATTTCTATCTTGTCTTCAATAAACTTATAATGATAAAAAAAAAAAATGACAGGAGAGACTTTGGCAAAATGTTTCACAAGTCTCGTTGTTGGTCAAAGTCTTTTCAGATTCAGTATCAGCGCAAAAATTGTCCATAAGAAAAAGAAACCTTATATTTCAAGTATTAGTCTGAATCTTTTCTCTCCTGAACGTTTATAAGAACAAATTTTCGGTGTGGTATAGGCACAGACGAATTGCCAACCAGATGAACACCTTTCATCTCTGTTCCAGAATCTTCTCCAATCTCGCTCCATTAAGATTCTGGAAGTTAAGAACAAGAGCAGAATCAAATTCTTATATCGGAAGATCTCCCGCTTATCTATACAAGTTGAGAGACAAAGTGATGGTAGGGTCTCTTCGTACAAATGAGAGATTTTGCTGTCAATTTGTGCCCCTGAGGTACCGCAGACAGGCCAAGTTGCGGTAAGAAAGACCACTGTAAGCAAGCCTGCCCAATCCCGACCTGTATAGGAGGTTGGGAGCATAAGGCGTAATTGGATGGATAATATATATGCATATATTATGATAATGGATTAATTTATGTCATGGTATAGTGTGATAAAAGATATATTAGACTAATAATATGGCCAAGTAAGGTTCTCCTCGAAGCTCTGTATCTGAAAGCTGATTGAGTTGTTCCTCTGAGTGTGCGAGTGAATGGTGAATGAATGGACACCCCTTGCCGATACTATACCCCTTCATGAAGATGTCAAGAAGAAGAAGATACAGAACGGAGACAGGGAAGCTGTCATGGAAGATTGATGTTGGTGTGTCACCCAGTAGCAAAGCGGCACGTGTGGGGAAACACAGCACGTTAAGACCGTTATGGACTGTTCTATAGGAGCTGGTTCTGAAGCCTATGTTAAGAGGCGCAGCACGGTAAAACCATTATGGGCTGTTCCAGAGGTGCTGGTTCTGAAGCACATGCTGGAAGACAGTTATGGGCTGTTCCATAGGAGCTGTTTACTGGTCCAGAGGTACTGGTTCGAAAACACATGGTGGGCATTAAGACCATATGGACTGTTCAATGGGAGCCATGTCTGGAGTAGGGTGATATGCGTCCGTTAGGCGCAAAGCGGCATATGTTGGAGAACAATCTAGTGTATTCCGAAAATTTCCACACATCTGGTTTTACAACGAAATGACACTTGCAATCCCATGGTGTTCTAGAAAGACTTGTCTCGAGGCCCCCTGGTGTGTTGGAAGCTTCAAAGAGTTTGATAACAATGGACTGTGCATGGACTGCAATTCTGCCCCAGGGACCAGGTACACTCAGTAATGTAATCTGAGGAAGGACTGCCCTGTGAGCAATGATTGGGTCAAAATTAAAATGGGTTGGCAAGGGAGGGAGTTTGAATGGTGACTGCTTTGTAAAAAGGCTTCGTAACACAGAGCTCAGCCCTTCTGATCAAAGACCTTGCTGAAACCACATGGATCTCTGGAGGCCTAATAGCAGCCTGCTGACTCGGGCCTAGCTCCATGAGGCTCGCTGGGGCCTCCAATCTGTGTGATATCTGAAACCAGCTGATGAAGAGTATCTGGGGAAATGTGTTGAGTATATTATTAGATTTGTTATAGACTGTATCTGATATCTGTTGTTACGATATGTTTCCTATTTTTAAAGGAAGTAAATATGACTTGTTTTACTAAGCAACTGTGTCTATCTTATAATTAACATTGTATCATCAGGCCTAACACGCTCTGATAGGTTAGACTAGCAAATAAGGGACTATACAATTAATACATAGATGCAATAGTTAGATATTATGGATTAATAATATATATAATATTGCATACTTTACAATATTTGGCACCCTACAAGAAGGCATGTTGAATGTATTTCAGCATAGAACCTGCAAACCCTAATGTATTTTTTGTTTTGAGTTTCCTTTTAAGCTAGGAAGAATCAAATAACTTAGGACTGGAGGCCGTCTTTACCATAGATAAAGATTTAGGCAGGTGTCACTACACTTCCTCACATCACTCCATGTCACCCCCATTATATTGGCACTTCCAGCTTCTTTATATTTCGATTTTAAGATGCCATGCGCCAGGTCCATAGTAGCGCACTGAGCACCTCCTCCCGTCCGCCGAGAACACTATAGTAAATGGGAAATAGCGATGCGCTACCGGCGCAAATAATTTGTAAATACCAAAACAGCCGTTGCGCATGCAGATGCGCCGATACTCATGGCGCAAACGTTTCGTAAATCAGCCCCACTGTATTATATACTGTGTACACCGCCTGCACTGTATTATGTACTGTACACCGGCTGCACTGTATTATATGCTGTTTACACTGCCTGAAGTGTATTAGCATATAATACAGTGTGTACAGTTTCTGTGTACACTGCCTGTACTTTATTATGTACTGTACCCTGGCTGCACTGTATTATATGCTGTGTACACCACCTGAAGTGTATTAGAAACTGTACAAACTGTATTATATACTGTGTACACTGCCTGCACTGTATTATGTACTGTACACCGGCTGCACTGTATTATATGCTGTTTACACTGCCTGAAGTGTATTAGCATATAATACAGTGTGTACGGTTTCTGTGTACACTGCCTGTACTGTATTATGTACTGTACACTGGCTGCACTGTATTATATGCTGTGTACACCACCTGAAGTGTATTAGAAACTGTACAAACTGTATTATATACTGTGTACACTGCCTGCACTGTATTATGTACTGTACATCCGCTGCACTGTATTATATGATGTGTACGCCGCATGAAGTGTATTAAATACTGTACACCGCCGAATGCACTGTATATAGTCTACACTCAATGCAGAGTATATATATATATATATATATATATATATATATATATATATACACACACACACACACACTTGGCTATATATATATATATATATATTAATACACCGCCTATAGTGTATTAGATACTGTACACCGCCGAATGCACTGTATATAGTCTACACTGAATACAGAGTATATATATATATATACTAGATTGTGTATATATATATATATATATATATATATATATATATATATATATATATACATACATATATACTAGACTGTAGATGCGAACAGTAGTGTTGAGCGAACCCGAACTCTAAAGTTCAGGTCCGTACCGAACTTTAGCTTTTTCCCGAACCCGAACCCGGACTTTGCGCAAAAGTCCGGGTTCGGGTTCGGGTTCGGCAATCTAATTACGCATTTAGAAATGCTTCAGGGGCCAGCCAATCACCTTTTGATTAGCTGGTGTGCCCTTAGAGGCCATCATAGCCATGCCTACTAATGGCATGGCTGTGATTGGTCAGTGCAACATGTGACCCAGCTTCTATATAAGCTAGAGGCACACAGCACACACGTCACTCTGCTTCAGAATAGATAGGGAGAGGATCTAGTCTGCTGCTGCTGCTTTTAGGGAGAGATAGAAAAATACATGAGTTAGTGTAGTGTAGGGCCAGGTTCCTGTTTTTTGCTTTTAGGGAGAGAGATATATTATATAGGAATAGGAGTCCAGATTCAGAGATATAACTCAGCGATCTGCATAGGTTTACCTGTTTGTGTTGCAGTGCAGTCTTTTTACACTGCTATGAGCCCAGTGTCAGAGAAAATCTACCTTTTATCTGCAAGCTCAGTGCACCAGCACTGCATATATTACGTTGAGAGATACACCGTTTCCATACTGTGGGTGTATTCTGCTCTTGGAAAAAGATCCATTTAGGACAAAAAAAAAAAAGGCACTTTATTGTGCTCTTTTCCAAAAGACCCATTGGGCAAAAAAAATAAAAAAAATCCATTTTATTTTGCTCGTGCAAAAAAAGACCCGTTTAGGGCAAAAAAAAATGTAAAAAAAAATTTGCACTTTAATGTACGCTTGCAAAAAGAGCCATTTAGGGCCACAAAAAATATTTTGCAGTGTGTTATACATATGTGGAGGTGTGTGAAATAAACAATTTATATATAGTTTTCTTCTACTGTGCTATACTAAAAAAACAACTTTTTTTTTGAATAGCATTTTCTGCAGTTCTGTAGCTGTGCGATTCAGCGGTTACGTACTGTGGGTGTATTGTGGTCTTCCAAAAAACGGCATTTAGGGCCACAAAAAATATTTTGCAGTGTGAAATACATATCTGGAGGCGTGTGAAATAAACCATTTCTATATATTTGTCTTCTACTGTGCTATGCTAAAAAAACAACATTCAACACATCACCGGCCTTACCCAGCCATTGTTGTATTTTTGAACCAGTGTTGGCTACCTCGTCCTCCTCCACCGCCGCTTCCACCTACACAGCCACATCCACCGCCACTTCAACCTCCTACTCCATATGGACCTCGTCCTCCTAGGTCAAGATTATCATTTTTATTTTATTTTTTTGTAGCCCACAGATCCTTTCCCCCTTACCTGCCTTTATGTTGTTGGCTCCTCGCAGGAGGGAGAAAGGCACACTGCACTACCAGCCTGTACCCTCCTATATAAAGAGGTTGAGTGGTGTACTTGACGGGCCGTGTCCACAGCCGGAGTCAAAACTCCTCCAGAGGATGATTCTCACCTCTACTGTAGGTAGAGGCAAGTCCTTTAATTGCCAGTAAAGTCAATGTCCACACCAGCTGAAACTACAACTCTTATTCTCTCATGGCAAAATAAACTCTACACGGATAGAAAAGGTTAGAGCAAAGAAACAGGACAGCTTAAGGTGTGGAGGAGGTCCAGGCACAAACGTAGCACATTCACTTCACTGCTTAGGTTTCTCAAACAGTTTTAGGTGCACGGTCTCTGCCACAGACCTTGAGGTTGGTCTCTGCCACAGACCGGGTGTACAAGGCCCCTGCCACGGACCTGGAGAACTTTGGTCTCTGCCACAGACCAGGGTGTATAAGGCCCCTGCCACGGACCAGGTGAATAAGGCCTCTGATACACTCAAGATGACCTTGAGCTTCTCCTTCTACGTACCTAGCCCATATCAAGGGGAAGACCTCTCTCCAGGGAGTCAACAGACCCTTCCTTCACCGTGACTCCCGCATCGGTCCATCAGAATTATCCTCCCTTCCCTGGAACAGGGTCCCCTACACGAGGCGGCACCCTAAAACTCCTCGACCCTTAGCGGACTCCAGACGAAGGCTCTGGACTCCAGGCTTTACTCCCGCCCCTAGGCCTCCATACCCAGGGCAGCAGGAACTCCAGGATAGTACCTCACCCCAGGCTAAAGGTGCCCGAGATGGAACAGGAACACATGCACCCAGGCCAAAGGCACCTGGGCGCGGACCCCACTGGACATCAGCCCCCAGGTCAAAGGTCTGCCCCTTTTATATGCTCTCCCGGCATGCACAGCAGGTTCACCGCCCTGCTGTACTACTGCCAAGAGAAGACACAAAAGGCACAGCACTGTATCGCGGTTCAACCCTAGCCTACCATGGCAGCGCCACCTGTAGACCGCAGGGAACTGCACACCAATACTGTCCCCCGAGGACAAAATGGTCCATGAATCCTACAGAATTAGGGTGTTTGAGCCTATTTACCACTCAAACACTTCCCTTAAATTTAGCACCCCACTACATTTTTATTTCAAAGTATTTTATTTTCCCACTAGCTTATCCATTAAATTGAATAATTTATTCCAGAAAGGGCGTATTCTGGGGCATTCCCACCATATGTGTGGCATCGTGCTGTTGAGTTTCTGAGGTTCTTAATGACTTCCCGTACCTCTTCTGCTGAAAAGGGGGCCTCCAGCATATTTTTTTATTTTTTATTTTTTTTAATGTTATTTTAAGTTATTTCCCTATCCACATTTGTTTGCAGAGCACTTGCCATGCTCTTAACAACATTTTGCTGCCATTTGCAGCCCTCTAGCCCTTTCCATTACTTTTTTAGAGCCTTTTTAGTCCTCAGAAGTCCGGGTCCCCATTGACTTCAATGGGGTTCGGGTTCGGGTTAATGTTCGGTCCCGAACCCGAACTTTTTTCCGAAGTTCGGCCGAACCCGTCGAACCCAAACATCCAGGTGTCCGCTCAACTCTAGCGAACAGGCGAACACCAGATGTTCGATTCAAACTTCCGTTCGACTCGAACCAGGGGACCATGCCTAGTGTTTACTATCTAAAAGTGTATCATTATCGCTCCCCTCCTTTCTGACTATCTTCTCTCCTTTTTATTTCACTTGTGTCTCTGATTAACACCCACTATCTTCTTACCAGTCTATTTCTACCTAATTGGATATTAATAAGATCTTGAGAGTTTATTTTGTCCATATCAGTGATTCTTTTCCTGAGTCTTCCAGATGGCCCACTCCTCCTTGGGGTGTTGCCCTATGGGGATTTCACACAATGTAAGGGGACTGAATATTCCCAAAAAGCGCTCCACTCTCGAGGGAACTCAAGAAAGGTAGGTCTCACTTTGTGTTCCTACAGGAAACCCATTTCAAAACTCATCACGTGCCTAAATTACAGATTCATTCTTCACCAAGGCCTACCATGCTACTAAGTCGAAAAGTGTTTCAATCTTAGTGAGCAAAGAGGCCCCCTTTGAAGTGACAGACCAATTGATAGATACAGGTGGGAGATTTGTGTTTCTAAAGGGAACGTACGGTGGCTCCCCCATCACTTTGGCGAACGTCTACTTCCCAAACACGGATCACTTAATGTTATGTAAGCGAATTGTACAGGAATTACAGGGATTTGTGTCAGGGTACCTTATATTAGGTGGGGACTTTATATGTTATGCTTGTTTTACCGTTCAAGGTGTCAACCAGTGGATTCAAGGGGATATTAAAGTACTCAGGAAACTCAAAACCCTCTAAAATGATACAATCCCTTCAGCTGATTGTCGGCATTTTAACTCTAATCCGCACAACCGCTACTCACGCATAGACTATCTCTTCATCACCCAGAGAGACCTACCTGTAATATCAGGAGCTAGCATAGGAATTCAATAAATCTCAGATCACTCCCCCCATTTCGTTGACAGTAGATTTGACTACTGCCACATCCAGGTCCCCAACCTGGAGACTCAATTCCACCTTACTAACTGACCCATCTTTGCTCCCAAAAATTACTATGTCACTCATAGACTTTTTTCAACACAACGTCACCCCTGACATGGACCCCTTAATGATTTGGGAAACACACAAATGCTCTCTCAGGGGAGCGCTGATCAAATTAGGATCCCACCGTAAAAGGGAACAGGAGAAAGAAATTAAATGCCTGACAGACCAGATCTCTAGCTTAGAAACCCTTGGCAAATACTCATTGACCATACAAACTGCAAAAGATCTCCTAGAAACTAGGAAAATGTTACAACAGACACTAGAAGCTAAAACAAAGCTCTTAAGCCCTGTACACACGTTCGGATATCCTATGGATTTTCGTCCGATGGATTTGTCCATCGGAAATCCGATGAAACTGTTTTTCATCAGTCTTGGCCACACACCATCAGTCCAAAAACCGACGGCAACAAAACGAGGGCACGTACAACACGTACGACGGCGCTATAAAAGGGAAGAACAAATCGAATGGCGCCACCACTTGGGCTGCTTTTGCTGATTTCGTGTTACCGCGTGTTAGTAAAAGTTTGGTGAGAGCCGATTCGCCCTTTTCAGTCTCCGTGCTTTGCAGATCGTTTCCTGGTGTTCAGTTTGTGCTTGTGGGTTCGTATTTGTTATTCAGTGCGTGCAGTCAGGTCGTTACTGATTTGCAGTGCCTTCTTGGCCGTTCGTTTACTGTTTTTCAGGTCGTTCTTCTCAGGCCTTGCTGTTCCACGGTGCGTTCTGTTTGAGTTCGTTCTGACCAGGCGACCGGTTTAAGACCATGTTTGAAGTGCGTTCTCGTTGTCGAGCTCGTGCTGGCTATGGACTTGGTGTTGTGGTTAAAACTGTAACCCGAGTTCAGTCCGTGAACAGGAGGAGTTCATGGAGCAAGAATTGGTTGCTCCAGCGGGACCAATTCTCTCATATGTCTCTGCGGGAAATCCATGAGAATAATCCTGATGATTTCAGGAATTATCTCAGGAAGACGGACCCCGTTTTTCACCGTCTGTTGGATTTGCTGTCCCCCTATATCACGAGGCAGGACACTGTGATGCGCCAGGCCATCACTGCCGAGCAGAGGCTTATTGCCACGTTGAGATACCTGGCGACTGGGAGAAGCTTGCAGGACCTCAAGTTCACAACAGGCATCTCCCCCCAGGCTCTCGGGATCATTATCCCTGAAACGTGTTCGGCCATTATTCAGGTCCTGCAGAAGGACTATATGAAGGTAAGTTTGCTCCTGTAACATCACATTATATGTTTTGATTGTTTGCTAATGTTATATTTTTTTATCCTCCTTCCCAAATTTGCCTGTTTGTAATATCCTGGTAATGTCCCCATTTTCACCATGCATGTTTTCTCGTCGGGAAAAATGATCAAAAGCCCACACACGGTCGTTTTTCTCGTCAAAGAGAAAAAATGTAATTTTTCCCGACGAGAAAAATGGTCGTGTGTACACGGCATACGTGTTTGACTGAAGCCATTTATTATCAATCAACTGTGTTTACTCTTTTTAAATCATAATGAAAACAGAAACTACCCTGTTGATTTTGGCCTGATAACATGCACACGAATTGACACAAAGGAGTTTGAATGGCTATTTAAGGTAACCATCCTCACCTGTGATCTGTTTGCTGGTAATTAGTGTGTGTGTATAAAAGGTCAATGAGTTTCTGGACTCCTGACAGACCCTTGCATCTTTCATCTAGTGCTGCACTGACATTTCTGGATTCTGATTTTAAATTAATTTTAAAATGAAGCTTGAACCAGTGATGATGGGCAATTTCCACTGTTTCCCGTCACATCCCTAATAAATTTAAAAATTTGAAGGAGAATGCCCCTGGGATAGTGCGGACTGGAAAATAGTAACATGGATTGCCACAACCAATGTAAAAAAGTAGAAAAATATATTTATTGTACAATACTATACATAGTTAAACAAAATGATGAATTAAAAACAAAGAACTAGCATGTAATTCTGGTTAACCACATACCGTATATACTTGAGTATAAACCGAGTTTTTCAGCACATTATTTTGTGCTGAAAATGCCCCCCTCGGCTTATACTCAAGTCACCTTTTTGCGCCTGATCTCCCGAACTTTGGGGACCCGGTACCAAGCTTGGCACAAATGTAGCCTCATTCTTCCTCTACAAGTGTGCAAAGTTTGTTGTCCGGGGGACCTACGGCCGGGGAGCACCGATTTTTCAAATCCGGGCACCCCTTCCATAGACTCCCATGTTAAACTGTCATTTCTCCGGTGAATTTGGGGACCCACTACTGGCCGTGCGTAGGTCCCCTGGACCCGAAACCTGGCACACATGTAGTTCTAGTTCTAGTCTAGTCATTGACACAGTGAGGCATGGGCACAGTGAGGCATGGACACAGTGAGGCAAAGTGAGGCACAGTGAGGCATGTAGATGGACACCCTAGGCTTATACTCGAGTCAATACGTTTTCCCATTTTTTTGTGGTAAAATTAGGTGCCTCGGCTTATATTCGGGTCGGCTTATACTCAAGTATATATGGTACATATAAACGCACTGTAATGTTGACAATCAAGTCAATGCATTTAAGAGCGAGAGAAAACCGACATGTTTCGGATATTGGTAGCTGTATTTGTAGCAGCTCCCATATTATGCTTCCTTCTTCAGGGTTTATGTATTGGTATACAGACAGTAGTGTTTCTAAGGAGAAAAAAGCCAATATATAATATCAATGTATCACAGTATGATATCGTTATATGTTTTCTTTTTTAACATTTCCTATATACAGTATATATATAGGGCTACATGGTCAAGTCGCCAGAAGAAAGCCATTACAATGCAAATGCCACAAAGTATTTCACTTACAGTAGGTGACCGCGAGATTGTATTTCCAGCACGATCCCATCGTGCTGGTGCTTGGCACTGCGAGGCTGTACTTCTTGTGCTCGTCGCCCCCATGAGATGCAGCGTCATGGTGGAATCCATAGGAAAAAAAAATGAGCGACAGAGCTCGGCGCTGGCTCGCGCGACGGGTCTCGCAGAGGCTCAATATCGCCGATGCAGAGCCGGTTTTATCTCCTGGTCACCTACTGTATAATACACAAAACAGCACAGAGACAAGCCTCAAACCTTCTGGCACAGTCATTTGGAGTGATGAGACCAATATTGAGCTTTTTAGTCACAACCATAAACGCTTCATTTGGAGAGGAGTCAACAAGGCCTATGATGAAAGGTGCACAATTCCTACTGTGAAACACAGAGGTGGGTATGTGTGAGCTACAAGGGCACAGGAAATTTGGTCAAAATTGATGGCAAGGTGAATGCAGTATGTTATCAAAAAATACAGGAGGAAAATTTGCATTCATCAGCCAGGAAGCTGCGCATAGGATGTTCTTGGAGATTCCAACATGACAATGATCCAAAACACAAGGCCAAGTTGACCTGTCATTGGCTACAGCAGAATAAAGTGAAGGTTCTGGAGTGGTAATCTCCGTCTTTTTAGATCTTTTAGATCTTTTTAGATCAATATCATTGAGCCACTCTGGGGAGATCTCAAATGTGCATGTAAGACAGCCCAAGAATTTACAGGAACTGGATGCTTTTTGACAAGAGGAATAGGCAGCTTTACCATCTGAGAAGATAAAGAGCCTCATCCACAAATACCACAAAAGACTTCAAGCTGTCATTGATGTTAAAAGGGGCAATACACGGTATAAAAAACTGGGGTATGTAAATTTTTTATCAGGGTCATATCACAGTTTGGGCAGTTTCTGTTTCCATTATGATTTAAAAAGAGTAAACACAGTTGATTGATAATAAATCAAGTTTTTGTGTATCATTCATATTCTCTGAAAAATGGCCAAGAAATCATAAATTCTGCCAGGGCATGCACAACTGTATGTTTCACCAGATTATTTCCAATAGAGCAGAATGAAATCCTGGTTTACTATCTGAATTATTTTTGACATCAAGATATACCCTACTCGGGTTTCATCTCTGTTAGCCACATTACCATCATCTGATGTTATATCTGCCTTTACTGTGACTTTTAATTATCTTTTGTTTTCAATAAACAGTAATGTTTAAAAAAAATAAAATAAATGTTAAACCTTTTCAATGCATATAGGGGGATATTTACTAAAAAAGGAGCATGAAAAAGCTGGTGCAGCTCTGCATAGAAACCATTCAGCTTCTGGGTTTTATTGTCAAAGTCTAATTGGACAAGTTGAAGCTGATTGGCTACTATGCACAGCTGCACCAGATTTTGCACTCTCCAGTTTTAGAAAATCTCCCCTATAGTTTACTTATATAAGTAATATCTCTCTCTTAGCTAAAAAATGTATAAGCCCTGGTTCACACTGGTGCGATTTCAGGTGCGACATGCAATTTCAAAATCGTACCTGAAGTCGCACCCCATGGATTTTAATGGAAATGTGCTAATTGGTGTGGCACAAGACACTAGCGATTTCCAAAAGGTTTTTGTATTACTTTTTTTGCGATTTCAGGTCAATTTAACATCCATAGAGTGCTATGTAAATCGACCTGAAATCGCAGTACTGTTTATATCAGTGCGATTTTTTTTGGTGATGTCATTGCAGCTTCAGCTGATCTCTCCACTCCCCTAGCAGGTGTTTTGAGGAGTTTGGAGCAGGACTTTTTTTTTAACCCTGCCAGCGCTGCTATGTGTATGAAAACAGCTGACCTGAACCCTCCCCTAGAAGGTGTTACAGTGAGGAGTTTGGAGCAAGACGTTTTTTTTTTTTTCACAGCCAGCGCTGCTATCTTTATTAAGTCACAAATCAGCTTGCTTTTCATTGGAATAAGTACAAATCATACTATCTGCAAATCGCAAGTAGGCTCCAGAAATCGCAAACAAATACAAAAGAAATCGGAACAAAATCAGAAGTGACTGGGAAAGAAATCAGAGTGCCAAATTGCACTCAAAACATGAGATTTGTAAATTGCACCAGTGTGAACCAGGGCTAAAACATATTAAATATTTTGTATGTAGACAGCATGTCGTTTTTAACATTAAGGCTGATTGTCTATGTAAGTAGGTGTCTTATATATTTGTAATTACATGCTATATCAAAAATGAAGACTAAGTTCATAATAGATTTGTTTATATTTTTTCTAGATACCATATACTTTTCTGAAGAAGTGAATGCTGTTCATGCAATGTGGAGACAGTTGCCATATTTCTAGTAAATGAATACACAATGCATGCAGTTTGAAATCTCATTAGCATGTTGAATATTAGATGTGTGGTAAATAGTATGTAAGACATTTTCTGTGACAGATATTACCAGCCTTACAATATATCTATGTTTTTATATGGATCATTTTTATTCAAGATAAATAATAGATTTTTGATTTTACAAGATTAGAATGTGTAAACCTCTATCCTACCAATCTGCAAATATATATTTGTTAAAGTAGCAGAGTTAATGGTACCACCCCACGATAGGAATTGGCCATGGACGCCATTTATTAAATCTATGTTATTTTGTATGTAAGTCTTGTAAGTTAAGTTTTCAAGGCTAGTTAGAATTTTTCATCCGACATACTATTCAATTAGCTCGTAAAGCTTGAAATCCAGTCTTATTCACTCAGCCAAGATATCAAATGAATGCCAGCAATCAAATCAACCTGTCTCCTTTAATCAATAGCTAACATATTTAAACTCTCTAACACACATGCTGCACATTTTAAACATTTGGTTTTTTTTTAACTCTATTGTAGTCTATAACTAAATTTTGAGGTTGAAAAATGCAAAAACTGGTAACTTGATATGTTTACCAAAGTTCTTATTGTAATGGGTTTGGTAATTTTGTAATCTTCACAATCCTAAACAAAACACTCATGCATCTGTCTCTCACACTGTATTTCCATGACTTACCTGCACTTATAACAGCTATATGACTTTATAATTGGGAACCCTTATTTTCTAATGTCCTACACAGTATGTGTTTATCAAGTCTAAATACAAAGGAAAAAGCAAAATGATAGGTTTAAATCAGAAATATTTTATTAGTTTCTGTTGGGTGGCTAACTACTGTCCAAACAGGCCATCTGTGTTCCCAGCTACAATTGTAAACTCCTTTCAATATATCTTGGACAGTGGTACAAGTACACTTGCAATCCTACATTTTTATAATATCCAACCTTTGATGTCCTTATTGCAGCAGAAAACTAAGCAATGGATAGATATCCCTCTACATCTCATGGGTAGAGTAAATTTAACAAAAAATATTTTCTTACCTAAATTGTTATACATCCTAGCCAATACTTCTTGTAAAGTTCCTATACACACACTTTTTTTTTACAATTGGCACTATCTGTTCTACCTTTCTTTGGCATAAGCAAAACCTTAGGGTTGCTTTCAAAATACTTAGGTTGTCTGCAGAGTCTGCATTTGCCATAACATTTTTGGGTAATTTGTATGCCATACAAGAATTTAAGTAGTTCCCACAACAGGAGGAAGAATTCAAACTCCCCTCCAATTTTTTATTTCACTATTATCAACTTTGTTACACAATTGGTACACAATTCAGAACCTATAGGGACTTCTAATACCTCTGCAATCATCACTCCCTTTGAACAACTCTTGAGAAGACTAGATACCATCAGATGTCAACAAGTGTAAGACCCTTTCACACTTCAATGCCGATAAAACAGCTCTAAAGTGCTGGTAATTTTTGCCATGCTTTAGCAGCGTTTTAGCAGCACTTTTGCGGTGCTTTTCGGGTGCTAGTGGCCCGGTTTTTTTAAAACCCATTTTGTGACGCTTTTAAGGTGCTTTGGAAGTGCTACCCATTCATTTCAATAGGCAGGGGCGTTTTGGGAGCGCTATTTGCAGTGCTCCCAACCTGCCCCAAAGATGCTGCTTGCAGGACTTTTTCTAACATTCCGCAAGCGCACTGCCCCAGTGTGAAAGTACACAAGGCAAAGTATGGGAGGCAGTTTTCAGGCGCTTTTTAGAGGCTATTTCTAGTGCTAAAATGCCTGAAAACTGCCTCAGTGTGAAAGGGGTCTAACTCAAGTGGCCTTTGCCTGCTCTTCAGCTGACTGACCAAGGCTGGTTGGAATTTTAGGATACATAAAAGGGCTCAGGGACTAAGTAATACAACTGAAACTGTTTCATTGCAGTCACTTTAACTTACTAGATGACACAAAATGAGTCTATGCCTTTCTGCAGTTTGCTTCCAGGGATGTGGAGATACTGCTGATTTTTCCATTGCCTCTGGATCTGTCAATATGTCTAAAACTTGTGGATAAAGGTCAATGACTTTATCTCCTCAGCTCTGGAATGTTTCCAATATTTTCCATTCCAAAAATTGTTTATGGATATTATTAGAGACTTGACAATTTCTAAATAAGCTAAATTACTACCATGTACAAGCTATTTTTATGCTAGAAAGATGATCCTCCTAGCATGGAAAGGATCCTCTCTCCCTTCTTTTGAGATTTGCAAAAAATGATCAATAACCACTTAACATTGCATAAACATACTTACAAACTCAGGAACAACCCACATGTCTTTGATCATAGGTGGGTTTCAACCACACATACACTTCTATGGATTCAGAGTCCTGATTAGCCCTTTTTATGATACTGACTTTAAATTCTTGCTATTGTGACCATTTTTTTCCCCCTGTATTTACCCTGATATACTTATAGCAATTGATGTGAAGAGATATGCGAGACAAGTATGACTGTTGTACTGCTTGTTGTACTTTGTATACGTTTTATTGACAAAATCAATAAATATAATTTGTCAGGATCAGAGGGGATTTTGTCGGGCAGTTCTGCAAGCTTAAAGTCCACTTTATTTGTCAGCCAACAGAAGTAACAGGCTTTGTCTTCAAATTCATCTCAAACAAGACAGTTGCAGCCAAAATACAGTCCTAATACAGAAGTCCAAGTGTGCTTAGCTTCAGCACAGACAGGATTCAAAGTCCCACTGAAAATAAGGCTCACTGAGCAGATAAATCTCAGACAATAAAGTCTTTCCAGGCTGCATGTCTCCTTTTTCTTGACTGCAAACAAAGAACTACTACACTCTTTGTTCGGCTAATTAATAAACAGGGCTAAATGGGAAGTACCTGCCCTCTACAATTAACCCCCTTCTGACCTTGTCCTAGGCTGACTCTCCAAAATCTTGTCGCTTATATCAGTAAGGGCCCTTTCACACAAGCTTTCTGATCAGGTCCGTCTGTCAGTTTTTCAGGTGGACCTGATCAGAAGCTCCAATCACCCCTATGGGGCAGGGGATGTCACATGTTTGCTGACACCTGCTACTATCCAACCCTGTCTGCCAAATACAGACGGATGGTGACCCTATTTGTCATCCGTCTGTCAGTTCAGATGGGATCGGAAAACGGACAGGTGGTCCGTTTTCATTCGATCTCCCCATAGAGGAGAGCGGGACTCTGACAGGTCCATCTCTGCACAGTGAGTGGAGACAGACCTGTCATCCGCCTGCTCAGCAGGGATCAGCGGAGCGATTCCCCATGCTGAGCAAGCGGAGTCTGTCAAACAGACAAGCCCATGTGAAAGGGCCCTTAAGCATAATCCAAGCAATATATCACTATTGATCAACCTTTGCCATACTTAAACATCAAGGCAAAACACATCGGACCCCTGTTAACTATTGAGCCAACATACTTTGGGAAAATATTCATACAACTATAGTTAAAGTAAAATTAAACCCCAAAGCAAACATTTATTATATTGCATTGCAGCTTACCAATTCTTAGATGCAATGGATGCTTTCTTTCTTCTATTTTCATATGGTGATCCAGCCAGTAAGTCTGTTGTTACAGAGATGAGACAAACCATTTTTCACATTAGCAGGGATGCATACAATGATCAGCTTTTATTCATTTATGTAAAACCTTTACCCCAAAGGGAAAAAAATAACTGTTTGCTCTAACTGCTTATAAAGTTTGGCTTCAATTTGTTAGTGTTAATAAATTTGTTAGGGCAACTAACACTTCACTCCCTTAAGACTAAATATGCTGCTGTTTAAAGGTGCTCCTGTGCTCCTTCATCCCGAGTGGAGGCACTCTGATACAGGAGGTGTGTTACTGGCCAGACCACTAGGTGAAAACAGAGGGCAAAAAGCCTAAAAAAGGCAACTAATGCAGCCACCACATCTAATGATTGGTAAGCTGCAATACATTTTGGGTTTAATACCACTTTAAAGTACATATGAAAACAGCAATATCAAAAGGATATAATAGTTCTTCAAGAAAACTTTGAGTAATTATCGCACCATACAAAATCTGCAATTGCTCAAAAAATCAAGAACTACAGTTTTAAATTCTACATAGATGGTATTTAGTTCCAACTGCTTTAAACCTGTTTAATAAACATTCATCTGCAAAGTGTTGGAGATGAATTAATGAAGGCGTTTTTTTATGCAAACATAGGTAAATATTAAGAATATAACGTTTTTGCAGCTATTTCCTAGTATTCAACAAATCAGTGTTAATTGATCAGACAATGTATTTTCTACATGCATTTGATGAGGTATAAACATATGAAGAGTTAGCAATCATTAATGCAATGCTAATAGCAGGTAAATAATTCATTCCTAAACACTGGTAATCATCAAGGTGCAAAACAATAGAGGCATTTTATCATCAACAAGCCATGTGGGAGCAAGATGATTGTCTTGGCGTATTTGGTTACATAACTACAAAATCTTAAAGCATATGTAAGGCCAGACTCTTGAGGGATAGTTTGAAAGTCATAGCAGTATAACCATGTTGCTCTGAATTTCCGTCTTGATGTTGGCGAGACATAGTAAGGGCTTTCAACTTTTGACTTTTGTTGACCACAAAAAAAACATGACTGATATTTTGCAAGTTTTGGCTGAATTTAGCAGCCAAATGAGGGAATTGAGGGAATTTATTTACTGTTTTCAGGAGAGTGGATTGGTGTAAAGGATGATCTGGGCTATTTTGTAGGATGGTGAAATTCCAGTTGGTTTGTAAAAGTGAGAAGGACTAAAATATATGGAGCGCTGTTCCATATTCTTTTTTTGCATCTCTCACACAACAGGGTAAGGGAAGTGTTTGTGTTAGTTTTAAAAACTGCTAGTGTTGGCCACTAGTAAAAGGGTCAGGATATCTTTAGATCAGGCCAGTGTGTTGTATATAGAAATTATAGATGTTATCTTTAGTAAATACTTTGATGAACTGTAAAAGTAAGATTTGAAAGAAAGCTCTATAATAAGTTAAGGTGAGTTTGCCTGTGATGGAAGGAAAAAATACAATGGGATCACTAAAATGAAAACTGGGCACAACTCATATGTTGAGGGAGACCTGGATGTAGCAAACCATTTAAACAATTACTTCTGTTCAGTCTTCTCAGAAATTAATTGCACTAACAATAACAAGTTGGATGATCATATTGGTTCTAGTAATGACAGTTCATTTTTAGGATTTCTGGAGATAGCAGAGGAACTGGCTCGGTTAAAGCTTAATAAAGCAATGGGCCCTGATGGTATTCATCCTAGAGTTCTAAGATAACTTTAAGATATAGTTGTGGGACCAATAATGGATCTTTTTAATCAATCTCTTCTAACAGGAGAAGTTCCCCATGACTGGCGGACAGCTAATATTGTACCTATCCACAAGAAGGGCAGCAAGGTAGAAGCTGGCAATTACAGGCAAGTGAGTTTAACATTAGTTGTAGTCAAGTTAATGGAATCAGTCCTGAAAAGACTTTGTGGGAATAACAGAAACTTGGTTTGACAGCTCACACGAATGGCTAGAAAATATCAAGGGGTAGGGCTGTGTCTATATATCAATAGTGATTTACTGGTGGTAGAGAGGAGTGATATTGTAAACATGACAAGGGGGATCACAGATGTGGAAATATGGGACAAGTTTGGGATCTAGCGATCATAGGATGATCACATTTAGCGTAAACCATAGAAAAAGGAGGC
This sequence comes from Rana muscosa, assembly GCA_029206835.1. Taxonomy (NCBI): domain Eukaryota; kingdom Metazoa; phylum Chordata; class Amphibia; order Anura; family Ranidae; genus Rana; species Rana muscosa. The sequence goes on from CM055117.1 coordinate 326,671,440, forward strand.
ACGAGGGTAGTACAAAAATGCTGAATTTCAAACAAGCAAACTTTTCTGAACTGCGGTCAATAATACAAGACATCAATTGGGATTAAATCCTAGAAACATTGAACACGGAGGAAAAATGGGAATGCTTTAGGAACATATTAAACAAAGGTATCACACAGTGCATTCCAATGGGTAATAAATATGGAAAAGTCAAGGTTAAACCTGGGTGGCTAAACCACAATGTAAAAAGTCTTATTAACCACTTCAATACCATGCACTTATTTACCTTCCCGCCCAGACCAATTTTCAGCTTTCAGTACTCTCACACTTTGAATGACAATTACTTAGTCATGCTACACTGTATCCAAGCAAAATTTTTATCATTTTCTTCTCACAAATAGAGCTTTCTTTTGGTGGTATTTAATCGCCACTGGTTTTTTTATTTTTTGCGATATAAGCAAAAAAACAGCAATTTTTTAAAAAAAAAACACTTTTTTTTAGTTTCTATTGTAAAATTTTGCAAATAAGTAATTTTTCTTCATAAATTTGTGCCAAAATGTATACTGCTACATATCTTTGGTAAAATGAACCCAAATTAGTGTATATTATTTGGTCTTTGTGAAAGTTATAGAGTCTACAAACTATGGTGGCAATCACTGAAAATTTATCACATCTGATCACGCCTGATGTACTGAAGGCATATCTCATTTCTTGAGACACTAACAAGCGAGGAAAGTACAAATACCCCAAAATTACCCCTTTTTGGAAAGTAAACAGTCCAAGGTATTTACTAAGAGGCGTGGTGAGTTTTTTGAAGTTGTATTTTTTTCCCACAATTCTTGGGAAAATTTAATTTATTTTTTTTTTTTTTTTTTTACACAAACTGGTCATATTAACAGTTTTTTTCTCTCACACAGCATATGCATAATTGCAACTACACCCCAAAATACATTCTGCTACTCCTCCTGAGTATGGCGATACCACATGTGTGAGACTTTTACACAGCCTGGCCACATACAGAGGCCCAACATTGAAGTAGCACTTTCAGGCGTTCTACAAGCATAAATCGCACATATCCTTTCTCAACCACCTATTACACTTTTGAAGGCCCTGGAGCACCAGGACAATGGAATTTTCCACAAAATGACCCCATTTTGGAAAGCACACACCCCAACGTATAATCTATGAAGCATTATGAGTCTTTTGAATGGTTCATTTTTTTCCAGAAGGTTTTGTAAAATGTGGAGAAAAAATGAAAATGCATTTTTTTTACACAAAGTTGTCCATTTATAAGATATTTCTAACGCATAGCATATACATAGCAAAAATGACACCCCAAAATGCATTCTGCTACTCCTCCTGAGTATAGCGATACCACATGTGTGAGACTTTTACACAGCCTGGCCATATACAGAGGCCCAACATTGAAGTAGCACTTTCAGGCGTTCTACAAGCATAAATCGCACATATCCTTTCTCAACCACCTATTACACTTTTGAAGGCCCTGGAGCACCAGGACAATGGAATTTTCCACAAAATGACCCCATTTTGGAAAGCACACACCCCAACGTATAATCTATGAAGCATTATGAGTCTTTTGAACGGTTCATTTTTTTCCAGAAGGTTTTGGAAAATGTGGAGAAAAAATGAAAATGCATTTTTTTTACACAAAGTTGTCCATTTATAAGATATTTCTAACGCATAGCATATACATAGCAAAAATGACACCCCAAATTGCATTCTGCTACTCCTCCTGAGTATAGCGATACCACATGTGTGAGACTTTTACACAGCCTGGCCATATACAGAGGCCCAACATTGAAGTAGCACTTTCAGGCGTTCTACAAGCATAAATCGCACATATCCTTTCTCAACCACCTATTACAATTTTGAAGGCCCTGGAGCACCAGGACAATAGAATTTTCCACAAAATGACCCCATTTTGGAAAGCACACACCCCAACGTATAATCTATGAAGCATTATGAGTCTTTTGAACGGTTCATTTTTTTCCAGAAGGTTTTGGAAAATGTGGATAAAAAATAAAAATGCATTTTTTTTACACAAAGTTGTCTATTTATAAGATATTTCTAACGCATAGCATATACATAGCAAAAATAACACCCCAAAATGCATTCTTCTACTCCTCCTGAGTATAGCGATACCACATGTGTGAGACTTTTACACAGCCTGGCCATATACAGAGGCCCAACATTGAAGTAGCACTTTCAGGCGTTCTACAAGCATAAATCGCACATATCCTTTCTCAACCACCTATTACAATTTTGAAGGCCCTGGAGCACCAGGACAATAGAATTTTCCACAAAATGACCCCATTTTGGAAAGCACACACCCCAACGTATAATCTATGAAGCATTATGAGTCTTTTGAACAGTTCATTTTTTTCCAGAAGGTTTTGGAAAATGTGGAGAAAAAATGAAAATGCATTTTTTTTACACAAAGTTGTCAATTTATAAGATATTTCTAACGCATAGCATATACATAGCAAAAATAACACCCCAAAATGCATTCTGCTACTCCTCCTGAGTATAGCGATACCACATGTGTGAGACTTTTACACAGCCTGGCCATATACAGAGGCCCAACATTGAAGTAGCACTTTCAGGCGTTCTACAAGCATAAATCGCACATATCCTTTCTCAACCACCTATTACAATTTTGAAGGCCCTGGAGCACCAGGACAATAGAATTTTCCACAAAATGACCCCATTTTTGAAAGCACACACCCCAACGTATAATCTATGAGGCATTATGAGTCTTTTGAACGGTTCATTTTTTTCCAGAAGGTTTTGGAAAATGTGGAGAAAAAATTAAAATGCATTTTTTTTACACAAAGTTGTCAATTTATAAGATATTTCTAACACATAATATGTACATAGCAAAAATTACACCCCAAAATGCATTCTGCTACTCCTCCTGAGTATGGCGATACCACATGTTTGAGACTTTTACACAGCCTGGCCACATACAGAGGCCCAACATCCAAGTAGCACCTCCAGGCATTCTAGCAGCATTAATTGCACATATCATTTTCTGACTACCGATCACATTTTTGAAGGCCCTTCATATATCTAACACATAGCAGGTACATACCAAATAACAAAAGATTACCTGTGGTTTTAGAAGTGCAGTGGTCCACAGAGGAGAGCATCGGTCCAGGCAGCAGGCAGGGATGAGGTCAGCGACAGCAAAAGCAATCATCCAGGCAGCAGGCAGGAATACTGTCCATAGTTTGCACAGGCAGAGATACTGTCAGCACAGCCAGAGCACAGCCAAAGCACAGGTCCAGGTAGCAGGCAGAGGTGTCCCGGCAGAAATGCTGTCCAAAGTCAGTAGAGGCAGCAGGCAGATATATGGTCAACACAGCCAAAGTATTGGTCCAAGCAGCAGGAAGAAACATGGTCCATAATGTCATGTGTCATTACAGGCAGTAATATGGTCAGCACAGCCAAATTATTGGTCCAGGCAGCAGGAAGGACCATCAAGCTTAGGGCCAGGGGGACAGGGGTAGAGGCTTCTCCCACCCAAATCGCTTTGAAGCCTCCGGGCAACCAGACCCTGTTCTTGGAGCACAGAAAACGAAAAACTGGTTTTCTCTACTCAGAACGCTATTCTGAAGCCCCTCACATATGTGAGACCCCTGTGTACTAAAAGTAGATGGCCAAAAGATCAGTCCAAGTGGCAGGCAAAAACATGGTCGATTAACAGGCCAAGGTCGGTACACGTGGAAGTCAGAAACGTGGTTTAAATTGGCAGGCAGAGGCATCGTCGGTAAACAGGCCAGGGTCAGTTAATTAACATGGAAGGTAGTTAGTAACATGGTAGCAGGCAAATAGGGAAATGGCAGTCTGTTAATAATAAGGGGAACTAATGGATGTATGATAATTTTTGAAGCAATTTCCGATGCACAGGCCAGGTTGGGAGGGACAATCGGGACAATAATAGCTGGTGTCTCTTCTTACTCCTCCTCTGCTGCATACACGGCATTTCTTTTGGCGTCTTCTTCCAGATTCTGTGGGGGGGATGCTAAAGGGATAGTGTCGCTCGTGAAGCCGACTCACACTATCAGAGCGAATGCTTCCTGGGGCGGGATCTTGTTGGTAAATGAGGGCATCGATGATATCTTCGATATATTGGAGGTAGTGGAGTCTGTGATTTTGAGTTGCTTTTTGGTAGCAGACAAACGAATTAAAAAGGGCCATGCAAAACAGGTGAAACGCAACTTTTTTGTGCCAATAATGGGACTTTCTGGTTGATAAGTAGGGCTGTAGCATCTGGTCGTTTAAATCCACCCCCCCATGTACAAATTGTAGTCGTGGACACATTCAGGCTTTACAATGGAGCCGCGTCTTCTTGGGATCTCCACCATTGTGGATCGTAGAGAGGATGTGGACATCTTTCTTGTCCCTCCACTTCATGGCCAACACCTCCTCGTTCCTCATGGATGCCGATTCTCCAGGTCGCAATTTTTTTGTCAATAAATTTTGTGGGAATCCCTCCTGGTTTTTTTTTTAAGGTACCGCAGGCCGGGGTTTGTTTACTGTAAATGTGGCGAAAAAGGGGCAGGCTGGTATAATAATTATCAATATATAAATGGTAACCTTTTCCGAACAGGGGGTATGCCAACTCCCAGACAATTTTCCCACTGGTTCCAATATATGTGGGGCAATCACGGGGCTGGAGCTGGGAGTCTTTGCCTTCGTAGATCCTGAATTTGCAGACGTATCCAGTGGCTCGATCACATAATTTATTTAATTTTAACCCATACCTGGCTCTCTTGCTTGGTATGTACTGCTTGAACTGCAGTCGGCCGGTGAAATGTACGAGGGACTCGTCCACACAAATTTTTTGGTCTGGGATGAAAACTTCTTCAAATCGCTGGGAAAAGGCATTGATTAGGGGGCATATCTTGTACAATTTGTCGTAGTTGGGATGATCTCGGGGAGGGCACTGTGAATTGTCATTGAAGTGGAGAAAGCGCATAATCATGTCGTATCTTTTCCTGGACATGACAGCGGAATATATGGGCATGTGTTGGATGGGGCGTTTGGACCAATATGAATGGACTTCGTTCTTTTTTGTAAGCCCCATATTGAACATAAGGCCCAAAAATAATTTTAATTCCTCCAATGTTAGACGCCGCCACTGGAACATGCGGGCGTAGGAAGAATCGGGGTTGGCAGCAATAAATTGGGATGCATACAGATTTGTTTGATCCACTATATTCTGCAGCAAATCTTGTGGGAAAAATAAACAAAAATAATCAAATTTAGAAAAATTTGTAGTGTCGGGCTGCACACCTGGCTGTGCGGTGAAAGGGGGGATGATAGCGGATCCTGAGTTGTCAGGCAACCATAAGGGGTTTGCCAGGGCATCGGGAAGGTAGGATTGGGGCTGGATTCTTCGGGTTGGGCGTGCATTTCCATTGCTTGTACTGGGCTCCTCTTCCTGGGGTATGGCGCTGCTGGTGGTGGGCAGTTCTCCTGATCTTGGTGCTGATCTTGGTGCTGATCTTGGTGCCGATCGCATTCTTTTGGGAGGGACGGTTTCCTCCGGGGACTCGGACTCTGAGCCACTATCCTCCACTGGCTCGTATTCCGAACCAGAATCGGATAATGGGAGCTCCCCGCTGCTCTCATCATCCGACATGGCAAGAATGGCATATGCCTCCTCAGGTGTGTAAACCCTTTGGGACATTATGGCAGTGCTTATTGGTGGGCCTGTGTAATGGTACTGCTGGTGGTCGTGGTGGCGGTCTGTGTGATAGTACCGATGGAGGTATTAGTGGTGGGCCTGTGTGGTGGTACCGATGTCGGTATGGGTGGTGGTGGTACCAATGGCGGTACAGGTGGTGGTGGTACCGATGGCGGTACGGGTGGTGGTGGTGGCGGCGGTACCGATGGCGGTACAGGTGGCGGTACGGGTGGTGGTGGTAGCGATGGCGGTATGGGTGGTGGTGGTACCGATGGCGGTACAGGTGGTGGTGGTACCGATGGCGGTACAGGTGGTGGTGGTACGGGTGGTGATGGTACCGATGGCGGTACAGGTGGTGGTACAGGTGGTGGTGGCGCTACCGACGGTGGTACGGGTGGTAGTACTGGTGGTGGTACCGATGGCGGCACTAGTGGTGATACTGGTAGCGGGCCTGTGTGGCAGTATAGATGCTGGGCCTGGTGGCGGTACTGGTGGTGGTACTGGTACCGATGGCGGTACTGGTAGCCTGTGTGGTGGTGCCAATGGCGGTACCGATGGAGGTGGGCCTGTGACAGATGATTGACAGATGGGCTGATTGATTGACAGATGGGCTGATTGATTGATTGACAGATGGGGTGATTGATTGACAGGTGGGGTGATTGATTGACAGATGGGCTGATTGATTGACAGATGGGCTGATTGATTGACAGATGGGCTGATTGACAGATGGGCTGATTGACAGATGGGCTGATTGGCTGGGCTGATTGATGTGCTGGGCTGTGTGACAGGTCCTCTTTATGGGGGGGCGTGTTGTGCACTGTAAACTTATGTAGACAAACTACACTGAGCTAACTTACTGATCTCTTCTCTCTCCTCACAGATCGGTGTGTGAGGAGAGAGCAGGGATCAGGTAGTAACTCCTGTGGAGTTTGTTTACATTTGTGACCGGCTGTGATTGGACACAGCCGGTCACGTGGTAAACAGCCAATTCATTGGCTGTTTACTCTGATCGGGGACGCGCTGTGTCCAAGGGACACTCGCCTTCCCCGATCCCCGCTCTGCAAGTCTGTGGCGGTGCGCACGGAGCGCGCCTCCGAGTTTGTTTTGACAGGTGATCGGCTGTGACTTTGACACAGCCGATCACATGGTAAACAGCCAATGAAATTGGCTGTTTACCGTGATCGGGGAAGCGCTGTGTCCGAGGGACACATGCCGTCCCCAATCACCGCGCTGCGCGCCCCCGCGGGCGCGCGCAAGGCATTATCCTGCAGGACGTCATATGACGTCCAGTATCGATATTGCAACCACTTCCCGGACGTCAATTCGCTATTGACTGGGCGGGAAGTGGTTAAAGAAGAAAAAATGGCCTTTAAAATTATAAAGGGGGTGGGTCATCATCAGCATTTCAACACTACAAGGAATGAAATAAAAAAAGTAAGAGTGCAATCAGGGTGGCTAAAAAAAGACTATAAAAGACACATAGCAGAGAAGAGTAAAAAATATATAAACAAAGTTTGGGGGATTTTAACAGTAAAAAAGCGAGGTCAGAGCACATTGGCCACATTAAAGACAATGAAGGGAGGATGGTTACAGATGACACAGAGAAGGCAACTGTACTACATGCTTTCTTCTCCTCAGTTTTGGAAAAACTGAGGAGTTTAGGTGCATGGGTCCATGGATGTCATATCTATACTTGCAGCTGCTGTGTCCCATTTGACATGAATAGGACTGCCTGAACAGGGATGCACATAATATCTGTGTATCCTTGTGCAGGTAAACATGGCCCTCCATGGGGGTATGCTTTAGCACACCCCACTGAACGAGGTCCTAGTAGAAATTTAGCAGGAATTACATACTGTAAGTTATATTGTGTTTATGTGTGCAAATAAGGATTTTAGTGTTTTTTTGGGGGGTGAAAATGGTGATTTGATAAACATTTGCGAAAAAATTGCGGGGCCTTAAAAACCAGTAGCACCTTATTCTACTGGCCATGTGCTTTCAGAAAATAGATGGTTTTTGGGGTCTTCCACAAATTATGAATGCTGAAAGGCAAAAAAAAAACCTTCAGATTTTTTGAGAAATTTGGATATTTACATTTTTGCATATGTTTGATTTTAACCATTTTGCAAAAACGCGCAATTTAAAATTTACAAATATTTGTTATTTATTAACTCAAGGAAGGATAATTTTGCAGGGATTTTGTTTTTATCTGCTAATAATGTTTTTAGTGTATTTTTTGTGACAATATCTGTAGTAGCTTCTTTTTATTCTAGAGGTCATATGCTTTAAAAAAAAAGGTTTTGGGGTCTTTCACAAATTCTGAAAGATGTAAGGGAAAAATAAAAACCTTCAGATTTTTAGGCTTAATGTACACGGGACGTTTAAAAACCTCTCATGAATGATTTAACTTGACATATAGTAACCGACATTAAAAAAACATTTTGCGGCGTTTACATGCTGCGTTTAGCCGCGCTTGCATTTAGAAGCATTTTGAGTGAGTTACCGCATTTACACGCGTTTACAAGCTGTTACAGGCATTTGACATTTCAAATGCCTCTGAACATCTGTCCTGAACGCATTTTTTTGCTTTCCAAAAAATGCTTCTAAGCTCAACTGCCTAGAAATGACTATAAACGACCCTGTGTACATGTACTGATAAGATAACTTAGAGGAGAGTTCAGGGGCAACTGCTCCTAAACATCTGTTTACCAGCTTCAGTATACATGAAGCCTTTGAGAAATTTGGGTATTTACATTTTTGCTTACGTTCAATTTTCAAAGGCGCAATCTAAAAATTAAATTTTTTGTTATTTAACCACTTCAGCCCCGGACCACTTTTCAGCTTAAAGACCGGAGGTCTTTTTACAATTTGGCACTGCGTCGCTTTAACTGACAATTGCGCGGTCGTGCGACGTGGCTCCCAAACAAAATTGACGTCCTTTTTTTACCACAAATAGAGATTTCTTTTGGTGGTATTTGATCACCTCTGCGGTTTTTATTTTTTGCACTATAAACAAAAATAGAACGACAATTTTGAAAAAAAAGCAATATTTTTTAATTTTTGCTATAATAAATATCCCCATTGCGGTCTGTCGGTTTGAAAAAGGTTTGAAATTCAAATTGTCTATTGTTGATTTTGATCTCTAAGTCCAGAAAATGGATACTCTCTGTACTGGCCTCATAAGTCAATGAGATGCCCCTATAGTTGGCATTAAAGTGGTTGTAAACCCATCAATTTGTATTTATTTTTTTACCCCACCTGCAAGACAAAGCTATAATGAGCTAGTATGACTAGCATACTAGCTCATTATGTACCACTTACCTTAGATCGGGGCCACCTAAGCCGTCCGTGTCCCTCTTTCCAGCCGCAGCCATTGCTGCGGCGATAGCCAGAATGTTACTTCCGGGTATCGCCGCTCCAGCCAATCACAGCACCGCTCCGGCGCTGTGATTGGCCGGAGCGGCGAAGACGTGACTCTGCGCATGCGCGTGGGAGCCGACAAATTCGGCTAAGCCCAAGCATTTCTGGGACTTAGCCGAATTTGTGAATGGGATTAACCCCATGAATGTGCCGTTGTCTACGGCGCGCATGCGCCGTAGACAGCAGCGCCTGTGATTTTAGTAAATATCTCCTAAACCGTGTAGGTTTAGGAGATATTTCTTGCACCTACAGGTAAGCCTTAATCTAGGCTTACCTGTAGGTGCAAGTTGCAAAAGTGGGTTTACAACCACTTTAAGATGGCTAAAAAATGTCTGCAGGGATGCCAGACTGCCATTCCATAGGAGGAGGATGTCCTCAATATACCTGGCCCACAACACCAAGGAGGGGGTTTCTTGGGCATAGACGACATCCTCCTCCCACTTAGCCATAAAAAGATTGGCGAGGCTTGAGGCAAATTTTGCTCCCATAGCCACGCCACATAATTGAAGGTAATATCGATGGTTGAACCAGAAGTAGCTATGCTTAGTAGCGAACTCCAAGAGTTCCATGACGAATTCACATTGGAAAGGGGCAAGAGACGGGTCCTTGTCCAAAAAATATTTTACGGCTTCAATACCCCTTTCTTGTGGTATGCACGTATACAATGAGGCGACGTCCGCTGTGACCAGGATGTAGTCGCCACGTATGTCTACGCTTTCTAGCAACCTAATGGTGGCGCCTGTATCTTTTAAGTAAGTAGGTGTCTGTCTGACCAAAGGTTGGAAAAAATGGTCTATGTACCGATCTATATGAGAAGTAATGGAATCAATTCCACTTACGATAGGCCGGCCAGGTGGGTGGAGTGGATCTTTATGAACTTTGGGCAAGTAATTGATGGTGGGTATTCTTGGTGCTGCGGGGATTAAAAATGCTTTCTCCTTCTTGTTTAAAATATTGCGATCAAAACCCTTCTGAATTATAGGTTGAAGCTCCTTTTTGAAAAAGGAAGTGGGATTGTTGGGCAATTCTTTGTATGTATTTGGTTCATTAAGTATCCTATACATTTCTGTCTCGTAATCAGTTTTGTCTAGAATCACAATGCCACCACCCTTATCCGCAGGTCGAATTACAAGGTCTTTCTGTTCGCACAGGGATTTGAGACCGATGCTGGACACTGGTTGGTGGTTTGTGTGCGCTTCTCAGATATGTCTGCTAAGTCTTTGAGGACTAAGTCTCTAAAAATAGTGACAGCAGGTGCCGCTGGAACTGGTGGATTGAATAAAGACGGATTAGACAATCCTGAATGAACTGTTCCAGAGGTGGCCACCGCACCACCACTTCTGTAGGGATTACAAATGAGGTAGCGTTGGATATTAAGTTTGCGAATGTATTTATGGACATCGATGAAAGTACCAAATTTGTTCCGTTTTTTGGGGGGGGGGGGCGTATTTAAGGCCCTTGTCCAAAACTGATTGTTCTTCATGTGTAAAAACCTTGGTACTCAAATTGAATACACCCTATCCTGCTAAGTGCACTGTTTTTTTCCTCCTCTGTATTCTCCCTCCCGCCTCTTGTCCCTCTCTTGGGTATGGACCCCTTTTTTCGAGATAGGGGGTCCGCGTGAAAAACCTGTTCTCTATGAGTGTTAGGATTAGATTGATCATACCTGTAGGTTAACTGCTCATATGTGTCTTTTGTATGGATATGGTTATCATGATCACATGAACCTATTATGAGTAGGGACAGGAGGTTGGTTGTAATGTGGAGAGTGATTATAATAAGACCCAGAGTGTTCTCTATATCTGGCTGGAGAAGCATCATAAAAATGATCCCTCTGGTCATAATTATAATAAGTATTAGAGTTGCAAGGGTCACCTCTCGATTGACCCCTTCCTCCTCGCTTGCCTCTAAATTTTCCCCTACCCCGTTGGGGATTATTTGGAGTATGGGGGCTATAATGGCAGACTTCTGGCTGTGATGGATGAAAGTCACCATTATGCTAGACCCTCTTAGAAGTAGTCAAAGGTCTGCTGTGGGGTGGGCCCCTGACAGCACCCACTACTGGAGGGATGATGGAGGGTGTAGGCATTGAAGTCGATTTGGATTCCATATTTACTACTGGAGTAGGGGCGAGAAGCTTTTGTCAGACAAAAACAGCATTGTTTTTGTAATCGCCTACATCCCTAGAATATTTTTTATGTTTTTTGTATTTCTGGTCCCTATCTTCCTTCTCCAGAAAATTCTGTAGATTAGAAGAAAGGGAATTATACTCCAAAGAGTTTTTGTGTGAGGACAATTTTTCTCTGAGTTCTTTGATCTCTCTATCTAAAAGTGCCAGTTTATTTATTTTTTTGGAGATCAAAAAGCCCAGAAATTTGATTCCGGCATTGTTGAAATAATTAAACCAGGAATCAATGTCAGGATCACCCTGTTGGGGATGAACATCCCATCTGAGGCTTCTCGGGACCATGCGTTCTAAGAACGCTAGGTCCCAATTTAAATGGAGTTCTGAAGACATCACATTTTTAAGCCTTAAAAAAAGTCCTCCTTTCTCTGTGTCACTTCCTGTGGCAATGAAGACACCTTCCGTGTTTACGGTACGGGAAGCTCTATAGTCAAACACGTCCATGTTGTATGGCCGTGAGTGAGTGAGGCTGCAGCAGTATGTGGTCAGAAAAAACAAGAATGGTATACAAAATAATTCTGCGCTGCCTTAAGGATAAGCTGCTAACACACCAAGTACACAAATTGCAACAATGTGGAAACAAAAAAAGTGTAGCGCTAATCTGAATATATAAATGAATAAATAAATATGTAAAAACTTGAATAAATGAATACGTAAAAAATGTGAGAAATGAAAGTGCTCAAATGATAATACTGAACAATGTGAATAAGAATGTCCTCATAAGCACACAATGAATGTCTATATGCAGGAAAATCAAACAGGTGCAAAAATGCAAAGACTATCTGTCCTTAAAAGTGACCAAAATTTGGTGTTGACAAAGTTCAAAATATGGTGAAGACTTCAAACCATGCAAATCTGTGCAAGTGATGAAGTGAAGGGAACCACACCCACAGGTAAGAGGCTTACCAGAATGTTTGAACCCTAGTAGAGAACCTACGTTCAATGGGTGAAACAGGCTTGCGTGGTGGAACCACAATGTACTTTGGGCAATCCTATGGGCTTCAAGATGCTGTGCCAGGGATGACAAAATGCCAACAGGATGGAGAGAGTCACAGTGAAGGGTAGATTGCTAGTGGGTTATCTCATAAGAAGTGATGGTCCAGGGAATCCCAAATGGATGTGAAAGGGTTATGTCATACAATAGAAGAAAAAAAACGGCCACATAGCGTAACTCTGTATTACATATCAAAAGTTTAATGAAGTCAGAACACTTACATTTGTGATGATATTCAAGCGATTTGTATAAAATGTGGCAACAATGGAGTCCACACGACACGTTTCATCCGCTAGGACATCATCTGGGGTGTCTCTCCACTGCTGCCCACTGGTTATTTATAAGAAATGATGACCCCAATTATGAGGAACCAGCCCAGGAGCATTGCCAGTGTAAAATAGCTTAACTTCCTGTATAGACTCAAAATGGCCAACCGGAGTGAGTTCCAAGCCTCTGTCTGGATGTCTGTGTGTATACCAAGCCTCGTTTGGGCCCCTGGATACCTGTATGTGTGTCCAAAATGGCCGACAGGCGTGCATTCCATGTCTCTGTCTGGATGCCTGTGTGTCAAGACTCGTTTTGACTCACTGGATATATGTATATGTGTCCAAAATGGCCGACCGGCGTGTGTTCCACGCCTCTGTCTGGATGCCTGTGTGTGAACCAAGCCTCGTTTTTGCTTCCTGGATGCTGGTATGTGTGTCAAGCCTCGTTTTGGACACAGGCTCCCTGGATATCTGTATATATGTCCAAAATGGCCAACTGGCGTGTGTTACACGCCTCTGTCTGGATGCCTGTGTGTGTACCAAGCCTCGTTTTGGCTGTTTGCATGCCAGAACTAGGTCTGAGTGCTTGTGATGTTTCCAAGCCTCGTTCTGGCTTAAAACAGACACATGATATGATATATATTTCTATAATAAGAAGGGGGGTTGATGATATTAGGTGCTATCTTACTCTGTAGTGTAGGAGCCCCCCTAAAAACAACTTTGGCCTTGTCTGGTAAAACTGGATTCATTTTTGAGAATGTCCCAATGTTTGGCCATAATTGCTTTAACCTGGTTGTGTTGGGTCGAAAACGATGTTAGCATAGCCCACTTAAAACTATCGTCAGTCTCTCATTTAGGTTTGACTTCTAACAGAGATTCTCTCCCAACTTCTAGGGTACTTATAATATTTGTGAGATATTTTTATCCATAATTTTTTAACCTATATTTTAACCAGATTATTTACATTCATATATTTTTGCCTGGATGGACATTTCCCCCCCTTACATATGGAGATTTATGTTCCTTTGTTGTCCATCTTAACAATGGCAATGTATTTTTGACCCCATTTTGATCCATCCTTTTTACACCCCCTATCTTCCGGATGGGCGGGTCGTCACTTTTATTAGTGGTGCGTCTTTTATTGTATGTTTAGGGTGGTCATCATCATTCTACATGTCACTGCCATTTGAAATGCACTCGGTGGTCCGGGAGCAAGGCTTGGGATGCACCAACATATCATGTGTCTGTTTGCAGCAAGAACGAGGCTTGGAAACATCACAAGCACTCAGACCGATTTATGGCATGCAAACAGCGTGTTATTTGATGCCCGGATCCAAAACTAGGCTTGACACACATACAGGCATCCAGTAAGCCAAACTGAGGCTCGGTACACACACAGGCATCCAGACAGAGGCGTGGAACACACGCCGGTCGGCCATTTTGGACAGATATACAGATATCCAGGGAGCCCGTGTCCAAAATGAGGCTTGACACACATACAAGCATCCAGGAAGCCAAAACGAGTCTTGACACACAAAGGCAATGTAAGGTACCTGTGATAGGTAGTGTCCGAAGTGGAACTTGTGTGCTGAGGATTCAGGCGAAAACGTAGTCAGGCAGATTAGGTTGGCAACAGATCAGGCAAAACGGTACATGATCGAAATTCAGAGAGTGGTCAGGCAGGCAAGGGTCACACATAAGCTGGCAGTGAAGTACCAAATCAGCAGGCTAGAGAGTAGTCAGGAATTCAGGCAGAAGTTCAACATGAAAATCAGGATCAAAAAGCAGTCACAAAACCCAGGGAGCTATTCCACACAAATGGGCGCTGAGAGATAGCATCACTTCCTTTTTATGGGCTGCTTTGATGGAAAATTGTCCACAGCTGGCAGCAGGTGGGGCTAGTGAGTCCAAGGTAATGCTTAATACTGAGAGGACATTTCCAAAAGTCTAGATCTGCTCTGTAGCACAACAGGTAAGGCTGCAGCTGTAGGACCAGGAAGATCCCGGTTCAAATACAACCAGGTACATGACAGGCATCCAGACAGAGGCATGGAATGCACGCCTTTCGGCCATTTTAGTCACACATACAGGTATCCAGGGGCCAAAACGAGGCTTGGTATACACACAGACATCCAGACAGAGGCTTGGAACTCACTTTGGTCGGCCATTTTGGGTCTATACAGGAAGTTAAGCTATTTTACACTGGCGATACTCCTGGGCTGGTTTCTCATAATTGGGGTCATCATTTCTTATAAATAAACGGTGGGCAGCAGTGGAGAGACACCCCAGATGATGTCCTAGTGGGCTAAACGCATCGGGAGGACTCCATTGTTGCCACATTTTATACAAAGCGCTTGAATATCATCACAAATGTTCTGACTTCATTAAACTTTTGATATGTAATACAGAGTTACGTTATGTGGCCGTTTTTTTCTTCTATTATATGAGATAACCCTTCCACATCCATTTGGGATTCCCTGGACCATCACTTCTTATGAGATAACCCACCCCACTAGTAAGCCACCCTTCACTGTGACTCTCTCCAACCTGTTGGAGTTTTGTCATCCCTGGCACAGCATCTTGTAGCCCATAGGACTGCACAAAGTACATTGTGGTTCCACCACATAAGCCTGTTTGACCCATTGAACATAGGTTCTCTAGGATTCAAACATTCTGGTAAGCCTCTAACCTGTGGGGGTGGTTCCCTTCACTTCATCACCTCTTCACTTGCACAGATTTGCATGGTTTGACGTTATCACCATATTTTGAACTTTGTCAACACCAAATTTTGGTCACTTTTAAGGACAGATATTCTTTGCATTTTTGCACCTGTTTGATTTTCCTGCACATAGACATTTATTGTGTGCTTATAAGGACATTCTTATTCACATGGTTCACTATTATCATTTGAGCACTTTCATTTATCAAGTTTTTACGTATTCATTTTTTCAAGTTTTAACATATTTATTTATTCATTTATATATTCAGATGAGCGCTACACTTTTTTTGTTTCCACATTGTTGCAATTTGTCTATTTGGTGTGTTAGCAGCTTATCCTTAAGGCAGCGCGGAATTATTTTGTATACCAAGTGGAATAACAAGGACTGTATATGTTAAGAAGATTTCAGCTACACATGAGAACTTTAAAAGCTTCCTGCTAATATGCATTTTCAGTTATCAACAAAGCTGATCCAGAAGCATATATTGCTCTTGCAAGAGATTGATACATTTTCTCCTCATTTTCACTTTATTTATAATTTAAGAAATTTTATATTTTTGGGAGGCCTTGGTTTGCAACACTTCCTTACTTGAAGATGCTGCTGGTGAATAAACACTTTGTGGTGATCCAGAAGCAGCAGAAAAGAGTGTTTCTGAAAGTTTGGGGATTTTTAGGCAACAAAAAGAAAAAAAGGAATTTGTATGTAAAAAAAGGATTATATATATTTATTCACAAAAATTACAATGTCATTTTACATAAATACAATAGAATATTGGTGATTGTAACCATCTCCATAAAAATCTGCATATATGAACAATTTAAATACAATGCCTAGATCGGTGACTCAAGATTGCGGAAATCACTAAAAAACAGGCTTCATCCGACGCGTTTCAAATAATAATAAAAGACGTTCTTCCTCAGGGATGTTGCATTCATTTATCTAAAGACAGATTATAGAGTTCTTATTAATCACAATATTATCAATCCCGCCTCCAAGGATTATCAAGAAGAAAGGGAAGAAAAGAAACTTACTGAGTCATATTTGTTTAAAATACATATGTTCCATGTTCCAATTTATGTACCAGGGGTGCATCTTCCTCCATCTACCCCTCCTAATGCTGCACCCACCATATTATGTTCACAAAAGGAGTCAGGATAAAGCAGCAAAGTGCAGTCCTAATTGATGGCGTCTTATAAGAAAGAAGCGAAACACCAGAATTGTCTATAAAAAATAAATTACAATAAAGGGAAAATCGGGTAAATATGAATGGAAAAAAATATATATATAATTGTATTCACATTAAAAAGGAAAACAAATCTATTCAAAAATTCAAAATAAACGGAAAGTCCTATATGCTTACCAAAATTCAAGGACAAAACAAATCAGGATACATAAGTTCTTAAGGGGTTCCTGTATATGGGAACTGGTATATTAGATCCTCCGCCGACGGCAGAGGCCATAGAATGACACCAATTGACTCCCTGGTGTCCTTTTATATCCCCCTGTGAGTTGTGATTGGTTCCCCCGGTCACATGACTCATAGAATGGTCATGGGGCCGAGATGACGCCACGTTATCTGTCATAGAACGTGCTGCGTCAGATGTCAGTGCTCCGACGCCACCGCACCAAGGGGCGGCATATCACAAACACTGGCAGACGCGGCCGATATGACTAAGATACTGCATAGTTGGCTGATAATAGCCATCCTATATGAGATGAAACACAGGACTCCTCATAAGAATATGCTGATTGCATAAATCCAAGAGGTAGTGGTTTGTATATATGTTCGTTCTTACTTGTGAGCGTTCCGCATCACAGGAAGTGCGGACACGGCCATCTTAGAAAAGGGCAAACAATGGGAAAACTCAAACAGGCAGGAAAAACCACACAGGGCCATATGGCGATATGGGGAGACAATCCCAATGGGTCAGAATGGAAGACCGGGATAATGATTCAAAGTATCCCCAAAATATTTTGGGGTACCTTGAACCAGGGACGAAAAAACCACCGGTGCCTTAAGGGGGTAATGGGCCAAATTTCCACCTAGGTGAACGGCCCCACCGGATGTGAACAAAAATCAAAGGATGGGACAGCTGGAGGGGAGGAGAGACACCGGAATAGACGCTAATTCCCCTTGGAACATAGAAAACAATCTCTGGATTACCTGGAACATATGTATTACATATACATATACATTGATCAATGGTCATATGTGACACACACATAACCATATGAAAAAATCACAATACAAAAATAATAATAATAATCAATAAGTACAATCCTCATATTGTGCATTTTTGCATGTTCCCAACAACTCACACTTCTACAATCCGCATGTAAAAAAGGGGGGGGAGGTTTTTTTTTTATTCCTTTGTTTATCAAAAAACAACAAGAGGGAATTGAATCAGAACCAAAGTTGGAAGGATTGGGTCTGAAGATGGCATTAGTGGGAGAAAGAAGGAAAGGCAGAGACACTTCCCATAAAAGAAAGGGAGGACAGGAAGTCCACCCTCGGAAAACCTAGAGCATAGGTCACCAATTGGATCCTAATCCATCTTGCCAGAGCTGAAACCCTCCAAGAAGGGACGAAAGCTCTCTATTTCATTGAGTCCAGGTGGCGTTGTTGCCCTTAGGTACCTAAGCCAGCGCATTTCGCGCTGCAGTAGGACCTTGTTCCAATCCCCACCTCTGCGTGGAATATGAATCCTTTCCACTACAGAGAAGAGTACATTTGGCATCCTGTATTTATGTTTCCTGGCCACATGCCTACCAAGGGGTAAATACAGGTTGCCAACCCTCATACTATGCATGTGTTTTTCAACCCTTTTACCTAATTCTTGACGTGTCTTCCCTATATAAAAGGCCCCGCACTGGCATGACATAAAATAAACCACCCCTTGGGTTTTGCAGTTGGCAAAATGTTTAAGAGAAAAATTCTCCCCATTGGGTAGAGCCAGTGTCGGGCCTCCACCGATGACAACACATTGCGAGCAGGCCCCACAGGGGTAAGTCCCCAGAGTCCTACAGGGGTCCTTCCTCAACTCGCCCCTGTACTCACTCTGGACTAACATTCCCCCAATGGACCCTGCTTTTCTGAAGGTGATCTGGGGTTTGGATGATACCAGACTTTTAAGGATTGGATCCTCAGTTAGGATAGGCCAATATTTTGTAAAAATCTGTCTGATCTTCGTATGTTCCTTAGAAAAATTTATAATTATTCTCGAGATGTTATTATCTTTATTCTTATTTTTCTTTATTTTGGATGTTTTGAAGACCAGGTCATGCCTGTTAGTTTCCCTCACTCTATTGAAGGCCTTCTTTAGGCTTGTTCTGCTATAGCCTCTAGCCAATAAACGGTTGCTTAACTCGTTAGATTCAGTTTGAAAGTCTGATTCCAAACTACAGTTCCTTCGAATGCGAAGGAACTGACTATAGGGTATCGATTTTTTGAGTACCTCCGGATGAAAACTTGCCGAGTGCAGCATAGTGTTGCCCGCAGTCTCCTTTCTGTAGAGTCTGCTATAGATCTTTCCATCTGAATCCTTGGATATTTGAATATCCAAGAAGCTAACCATGGTTGCATCAAAGGACATTGTAAAGAAAAGATTTTGTGTATTGGCATTCATGAGTGAGAGAACTTTTTTAAGATCCTCTTCAGACCCGTCCCAGACAATGAAGATGTCATCAATGTAGCGCTGCCACATTAAAATGTGGCAGGCATACATCGAAGCATCCTCCCCATGGAGGAAATCCTTCTCCCATTCCCCCAGGTACAGGTTGGCATATGAAGGTGCACAGCACGTCCCCATAGCCACCCCCTGTACCTGGAGGAAATGGGAGCCTTGGAACAGAAAAATATTGTGTTGCAGGATAAAATCCAACATGTGTAAAATAAACTGGTTGAATTTCCAGTCTGTGGTAGGGCGATCTTAAAAAAGTTCTCTCACTCATGAATGCCAATACACAAAATCTTTTCTTTACAATGTCCTTTGATGCAACCATGGTTAGCTTCTTGGATATTCAAATATCCAAGGATTCAGATGGAAAGATCTATAGCAGACTCTACAGAAAGGAGACTGCGGGCAACACTATGCTGCACGCAGCAAGTTTTCATCCGGAGGTACTCAAAAAATCTATACCCTATAGTCAGTTCCTTCGCATTCGAAGGAACTGTAGTTTGGAATCGGACTTTCAAACTGAATCTAACGAGTTAAGCAACCGTTTATTGGCTAGAGGCTATAGCAGAACAAGCCTAAAGAAGGCCTTCAATAGAGTGAGGGAAACTAACAGGCATGACCTGGTCTTCAAAACATCCAAAATAAAGAAAAATAAGAATAAAGATAATAACATCTCGAGAATAATTATAAATTTTTCCAAGGAACATACGAAGATCAGACAGATTTTTACAAAATATTGGCCTATCCTAACTGAGGATCCAATCCTTAAAAGTCTGGTATCATCCAAACCCCAGATCACCTTCAGAAAAGCAGGGTCCATTGGGGGAATGTTAGTCCAGAGTGAGTACAGGGGCGAGTTGAGGAAGGACCCCTGTAGGACTCTGGGGACTTACCCCTGTGGGGCCTGCTCGCAATGTGTTGTCATCGATGGAGGCCCGACACTGGCTCTACCCAATGGGGAGAATTTTTCTCTTAAACATTTTGCCAACTGCAAAACCCAAGGGGTGGTTTATTTTATGTCATGCCAGTGCGGGGCCTTTTATATAGGGAAGACACGTCAAGAATTAGGTAAAAGGGTTGAAAAACACATGCATAGTATGAGGATTGGCAACCTGTATTTACCCCTTGGTAGGCATGTGGCCAGGAAACATAAATACAGGATGCCAAAGGTACTCTTCTCTGTAGTGGAAAGGATTCATATTCCACGCAGAGGTGGGGATTGGAACAAGGTCCTACTGCAGCGCGAAATGCGCTGGATTAGGTACCTAAGGGCAACAACGCCACCTGGACTCAATGAAATAGAGAGCTTTCGTCCCTTCTTGGAGGGTTTCAGCTCTGGCAAGATGGATTAGGATCCAATTGGTGACCTATGCTCTAGGTTTTCCGAGGGTGGACTCCCTGTCCTCCCTTTCTTTTATGGGAGGTGTCTCTGCCTTTCCTTCTTTCTCCTACTAATGCCAACTTCAGACCCAATCCTTCCAACTTTGGTTCTGATTCAATTCCCTCTTGTTGTTTTTTGATAAACAAAGGAATAAACAAAACCCCTTCCCCCCCCCCCTTTTTTACATGCGGATTGTAGAAGTGTGAGTTGTTGGGAACACGCAAAAATGCACAATATGAGGATTGTACTTATTGATTATTATTATTATTATTATTTTTGTATTGTGATTTTTTCATATGGTTATGTGTGTGTCACATATGACCATTGATCAATGTATATGTATATGTAATACATATGTTCCAGGTAATCCAGAGATTGTTTTCTATGTTCCAAGGGGAATTAGCGTCTATTCCGGTGTCTCTCCTCCCCTCCAGCTGTCCCATCCTTTGATTTTTGTTCACATCCGGTGCCGGGGGGGGGGGGGGTGTTCACCTAGGTGGAAATTTGGCCCATTACCCCCTTAAGGCACCGGTGGTTTTTTCGTCCCTGGTTCAAGGTACCCCAAAATATTTTGGGGATACTTTGAATCATTATCCCGGTCTTCCATTCTGACCCATTGTGATTGTCTTCCCATATCGCCATATGGCCCTGTGTGGTTTTTCCTGCCTGATTGAGTTTTCCCATTGTTTGCCCTTTTCTAAGATGGCCGTGTCCGCACTTCCTGTGATGCGTAACGCTTACAAGTAAGAACGAACATATATACAAACCACTACCTCTTGGATTTATGCAATCAGCATATTCTTATGAGGAGTCCTGTGTTTCATCTCATATAGGATGGCTATTATCAGCCAACTATGCAGTATCTTAGTCATATCGGCCGCGTCTGCCAGTGTTTGTGATATGCCGCCCCTTGGTGCGGCGGCGGCGGAGCACTGACGTCTGACGCGGCACGTTCTATGACAGATAACGTGGTGTCATCTCGGCCCCATGACCATTCTATGAGTCATGTGACCGGGGGAACCAATCACAACTCACAGGGGGATATAAAAGGACACCAGGGAGTCAATTGGCGTCATTCTATGGCCTCTGCCGTCGGCGGAGGATCTAATATACCAGTTCCCATATACAGTACAGGAACCCCTTAAGAACTTATGTATCCTGATTTGTTTTGTCCTTGAATTTTGGTAAGCATATAGGACTTTCCGTTTATTTTGAATTTTTGAATGGATTTGTTTTCCTTTTTAATGGGAATACAATTATATATTTTTTTTTTCTCCATTCATATTTACCCGATTTTCCCTTTATTGTAATTTATTTTTATAGACAATTCTGGTGTTTCGCTTCTTTCTTATAAGACGCCATCAATTAGGACTGCACTTTTCTGCTTTATCCTGACTCCTTTTGTGAACATAATATGGTGGGTGCAGCATTAGGAGGGGTAGATGGAGGAAGATGCACCCCTGGTACATAAATTGGAACATGGAACATATGTATTTTAAACAAATATGACTCAGTAAATTTTATTTCTTCCCTTTCTTCTTGATAATCCTTGGAGGCGGGATTGATAATATTGTGATTAATAAGAACTCTATAATCTGTCTTTAGATAAATGAATGCAACATCCCTGAGGAAGAACGTATTTTATTATTATTTGAAACGCGTCGGATGAAGCCTGTTTTTTAGTGATTTCCGCAATCTTGAGTCACCGATCTAGGCATTGTATTCAAATTGTTCATATATGCAGATTTTTATGGAATATCACCAATATTCTATTGTATTTATGTAAAATGACATTGTAATTTTTGTCAATAAATATATATAATCCTTTTTTTACATACAAATTCCTTTTTTTTCTTTTTGTTGCCTAAAAAATCCCCAAATAACAGAGGTTTTTTTCACTATATTTACCTGGGATGACGGCAACTATATGTGGGAACGCATGTGTTAACCTAATTTCAAACATTTTTAGGGTGGATAATACACCCATAACCTCGCTCAACTCATGTGCCCCTACATAAACCTCATTTTTGCGCTATAATTACGTCTGTTGGACATCATTTTTTCTAAAATACCTACCTTCAGGGATTATCTCGTGAAGGTGGGAGTTTTGATGTCCAAACCTTGATAGCTAATCGTCTGTATAATTGACTTGCTTTGTCTACATTATAAAGTTTGTTTTCATGTGCTCTCATCTTTCTCTGATCCTTTTCTCTTTGGTATGTCCAATATGGGGGATTTTTGAGGGGATGGTTGGGAGGAACTTATGGTAGGCATTCAGAGAAGTTATCAAGGGACTGAACAACCTATTTCGGATTTATCATCCCTTTTTTTCAATCTTAGGAAAATATTACAAAATAAATCAGCACTATATTGGCACATCAATTCCTTTGATAGACCAATTGGGTTGATTTGTTCCCCAATATATCTAAGGATCCAAATATTTCCCATTCTAGATAACATCAGTAAAACCCTCAAGACAAATTGGGAAGCCAAACTCAATGAATGTTCAAAAAATTTGATGGTATTATTACAAGATGAATATAAACAACAGTTGTTAGCCCTGGATATAGAAATTGATTCCGTGTATGCTCGCCTATCACCATTGAAAATGCACAAAGAATATAATAACTTTGAAAAGGATTTAAAGGAACATTTGCAAACCTTTAGTAAATCCATACTAATTAAGAAAGAAAAAAAGTATTGGAGGGACAAAAATGCATTTGGTGAGGGTAGAGCATACAAGTGGAACCAAGATAAAAAATTCAGGAACAAACCTAATAGGACTAAAAATAGAGGGGATAATACAAATGTACCGAATGATTACTCATCTGATACTCCATCTAACTCCTCCTCCTCAGTTTCTTCAAATACAGGTCGTGCCTTTGGGACCAAAAGAAAAGGTCCATCTCCCAGATCTAATGGAGCAGAAGGAGAAGTCCAACAATGTAACAAAAAGGCGATAACTGAATCCCAGGTATTCTCAAAACAAAGTGGTAAAGGTAGTGGACATGGTCAGAGTTCACATACTGGGAATCAAAGAGGACCCACCACTAGAGGTAGAACAGCTTCTCTTCGAGAATTGGGGGCAATACCCAAAACTGGGATGAGTGCTAAGGCTCAACAACCATTAGTGGAGGATTTTTTAGAGAAGGGCAAGATACCTTCGGTATCACCCCTACACATGACTCAATTAGTCATGGAACCGTTTGTAACCAAGACAACACAAGCGGAAAACTTAACATCATAAACTTATCCTCATATACACTATCCAACTCAGAACATGATGTACTATCTTTGGGCCTCTCCTTCTGCCCAACTAATGGTACAGATAGTTTTGATGTAATAAAAGATATTCATATTTTTGCTCGGAAGCTCTTTTATAAGAGCTTATTTGCCAAACAAGAGACTCAAGAGTCAGAATTAGCACCTAACCTTAAGGCAGCGGATTTTAGAGCCCTACGGGACCTAAATCTCCTGCTTGAGGAAAATACCCCCCTGAGCCAAGCCTGGGAGGATAATCTAGAGGAGGAGGAAAGTGATGATGATGAAAATCAGATGACCATTGTGTCTAAAAAATTCAAGAGGAAGTCACACAAGTTTCCGCCCCTTAATCAAAATCCAGCACTAGCACTTTTCATCAGACAAACATCTAAAGAGATTGAGAACATGAGGAGAGACAGCTCTCATCCCAATCTAAGCCCAGAACTCAAGCATGCCCTTAAAAGTCTGAAAAATAATATTAATATCACAATAAAGGGCTCAGACAAGGGCGGGAACATTGTCCTTATGGACAATATAGATTACGAGGAAATGTGTCTCAAAATACTAAGAGATGAGAGGTGTTATTGGAAAATATCTGCATGCACCGTCGACAAAATGAATGGTGAATTTCACCAGCTTGTCGATGAGGCATTCAGAGATGGGGCAATGAATGAAGATACCTGGGACTATATCCGCACCAGACACCCGCGCACTCCCACTATGTATGCATTGCCTAAGGTCCACAGGAATCTACACAGACCACCAGGAAGACCCATCATTTCAGGGAATGGATCCATTTCTTAGGGGGCAAGTCGTGTCATCGACCAGCACCTCAGGCCACATGTCATGGATCTTCCATCGTATACAAAAGATACCATTCATCTTTTACAGATATTGGAGGATCTGGTGGTGCCCCCATCAGCCCTACTGGTGACAGTCGACGTAGAGTCTCTCTATAACAGTATACCACACGATCTAGGTATCTGTGCCATCCAAAATGTGTTACGCCAGCGCCCTACCACAGACTGGAAATTCAACCAGTTTATTTTACACATGTTGGATTTTATCCTGCAACACAATATTTTTCTGTTCCAAGGCTCCCATTTCCTCCAGGTACAGGGGGTGGCTATGGGGACGTGCTGTGCACCTTCATATGCCAACCTGTACCTGGGGGAATGGGAGAAGGATTTCCTCCTAGGGGAGGATGCTTCGATGTATGCCTGCCACATTTTAATGTGGCAGCGCTACATTGATGACATCTTCATTGTCTGGGACGGGTCTGAAGAGGATCTTAAAAAAAGTTCTCTCACTCATGAATGCCAATACATAAAATCTTTTCTTTACAATGTCCTTTGATGCAACCATGGTTAGCTTCTTGGATATTCAAATATCCAAGGATTCAGATGGAAAGATCTATAGCAGACTCTACAGAAAGGAGTCTGCGGGCAACAATATGCTGCACTTGGCAAGTTTTCATCCGGAGGTACTCAAAAAATCTATACCCTATAGTCAGTTCCTTCGCATTCGAAGGAACTGTAGTTTGGAATCGGACTTTCAAACTGAATCTAATGAGTTAAGCAACTGTTTAGGCTTGTTCTGCTATAGCCTCTAGCCAATAAAGAAGGCCTTCAATAGAGTGAGGGAAACTAACAGGCATGACCTGGTCTTCAAAACATCCAAAATAAAGAAAAATAAGAATAAAGATAATAACATCTCGAGAATAATTATAAATTTTTCCAAGGAACATACGAAGATCAGACAGAGTTTTACAAAATATTGGCCTATCCTAACTGAGGATCCAATCCTTAAAAGTCTGGTATCATCCAAACCCCAGATCACCTTCAGAAAAGCAGGGTCCATTGGGGGAATGTTAGTCCAGAGTGAGTACAGGGGCGAGTTGAGGAAGGACCCCTGTAGGACTCTGGGGACTTACCCCTGTGGGGCCTGCTCGCAATGTGTTGTCATCGGTGGAGGCCCGACACTGGCTCTACCCAATGGGGAGAATTTTTCTCTTAAACATTTTGCCAACTGCTAAACCCAAGGGGTGGTTTATTTTATGTCATGCCAGTGCGGGGCCTTTTATATAGGGAAGACACGTCAAGAATTAGGTAAAAGGGTTGAAAAACACATGCATAGTATGAGGATTGGCAACCTGTATTTACCCCTTGGTAGGCATGTGGCCAGGAAACATAAATACAGGATGCCAAAGGTACTCTTCTCTGTAGTGGAAAGGATTCATATTCCACGCAGAGGTGGGGATTGGAACAAGGTCCTATTGCAGCGCGAAATGCGCTGGATTAGGTACCTAAGGGCAACAACGCCACCTGGACTCAATGAAATAGAGAGCTTTCGTCCCTTCTTGGAGGGTTTCAGCTCTGGCAAGACGGATTAGGATCCAATTGGTGACCTATGCGCTAGGTTTTCTTTTATGGGAGGTGTCTCTGCCTTTCCTTCTTTCTCCCACTAATACCATCTTCAGACCCAATCATTCCAACTTTGGTTCTGATTCAATTCCCTCTTGTTGTTTTTTGATAAACAAAGGAATAAAAAAAACCCTTCCCCCCCGCCCCCCCTTTTTTACATGCGGATTGTAGAAGTGTGAGTTGTTGGGAACACGCAAAAATGCACAATATGAGGATTGTACTTATTGATTATTATTATTATTATTATTATTTTTGTATTGTGATTTTTTCATATGGTTATGTGTGTGTCACATATGACCATTGATCAATGTATATGTATATGTAATACATATGTTCCAGGTAATCCAGAGATTGTTTTCTATGTTCCAAGGGGAATTAGCGTCTATTCCGGTGTCTCTCCTCCCCTCCAGCTGTCCCATCCTTTGATTTTTGTTCACATCCGGTGGCGGGGGGGGGGGTTCACCTAGGTGGAAATTTGGCCCATTACCCCCTTAAGGCACTGGTGGTTTTTCGTTTCTGGTTCAAGGTACCCCAAAATATTTTGGGGATACTTTGAATCATTATCCCGGTCTTCCATTCTGACCCATTGTGATTGTCTCCCCATATCGCCATATGGCCCTGTGTGGTTTTTCCTGCCTGATTAAGTTTTCCCATTGTTTGCCCTTTTCTAAGATGGCCGTGTCAGCACTTCCTGTGATGCGGAATGCTCACAAGTAAGAACGAACAAATATACAAACCACTACCTCTTGGATTTATGCAATCAGCATATTCTTATGAGGAGTCCTGTGTTTCATCTCATATAGGATGGCTATTATCAGCCAACTATGTAGTATCTTAGTCATATCGGCCGCGTCTGCCAGTGTTTGTGATATGCCGCCCCTTGGTGCGGCGGCGTCGGAGCACTGACGTCTGACGCGGCACGTTCTATGACAGATAACGTGGCGTCATCTCGGCCCCTGACCATTCTATGAGTCATGTGACCGGGGGAACCAATCACAACTCACAGGGGGATATAAAAGGACACCAGGGAGTCAATTGGTGTCATTCTATGGCCTCTGCCGTCGGCGGAGGATCTAATATACCAGTTCCCATATACGGGAACCCCTTAAGAACTTATGTATCCTGATTTGTTTTGTCCTTGAATTTTGGTAAGCATATAGGACTTTCCGTTTATTTTGAATTTTTGAATGGATTTGTTTTCCTTTTTAATGGGAATACAATTATATATATATTTATTTTTTCTCCATTCATATTTACCCGATTTTCCCTTTATTGTAATTTATTTTTTATAGACAATTCTGGTGTTTCGCTTCTTTCTTATAAGACACCATCAATTAGGACTGCACTTTGCTGCTTTATCCTGACTCCTTTTGTGAACATAATATGGTGGGTGCAGCATTAAGAGGGGTAGATGGAGGAAGATGCACCCCTGGTACATAAATTGGAACATGGAACATATGTATTTTAAACAAATATGACTCAGTAAGTTTCTTTTCTTCCCTTTCTTCTTGATAATCCTTGGAGGCGGGATTGATAATATTGTGATTAATAAGAACTCTATAATCTGTCTTTAGATAAATGAATGCAACATCCCTGAGGAAGAACGTCTTTTATTATTATTTGAAACGCGTCGGATGAAGCCTGTTTTTGAGTGATTTCCGCAATCTTGAGTCACCGATCTAGGCATTGTATTCAAATTGTTCATATATGCAGATTTTTATGGAGATGGTTACAATCACCTATATTCTATTGTATTTATGTAAAAATGACATTGTAATTTTTGTAAATAAATATATATAATCCTTTTTTTACATACAAATTCCTTTTTTTTCTTTTTGTTGCCTAAAAAATCCCCAAATAACAGAGGTTTTTTTTTCACCATATTTACCTGGGATGATGGCAACTATATGTGGGAACGCATGAGTTAACCTAATTTCAGAGTGTTAATGAAATGGAAA
Organism: Rana muscosa; assembly: GCA_029206835.1. Classification (NCBI taxonomy): domain Eukaryota; kingdom Metazoa; phylum Chordata; class Amphibia; order Anura; family Ranidae; genus Rana; species Rana muscosa. The sequence continues at coordinate 326,699,417 of CM055117.1, forward strand.
AGCCACTTGCAGTTTCATTACTGTCCTCATCATTTAATTCCATAACTTATTTTTTAATGTCTTTAGGACACCTCTGACATGCAAGGATGGGTTTTGCAGATTGCGAGAAGCCATGTGGGGGACACAGCAAACATGTGGAAGAAGGTGCTCTGGTCAGATGAGGCCAAAATTTAACTTTTTGGCCTAAAAGCAAAACGCTATGTGTGGCAGAAACACTGCACATCACCCAGAACACACCATCCCCACCGTGAAACATGGTAGTGGCAGGGTCATGTTGTGGGGATGATTTTCTTCAGCAGGGACAGGGAAGCTGGGCAGAGTTGTTGTGAAGATGGATGGAGCCAAATACAGGGCAATCTTAGAAGGCTTAGAAACTGTTAGAGGCTGCAAAAGACTTGAGACTGGGGCAGAGGTTCGCCTTCCTGCAGGAAAACGACCCTAAACATACAGCCACAGCTACAATAGAATGGTTTAGATCAAAGCATATTCATGTGTTAGAATGGCCCAGTCAAAGTCCAGACCTAAATCCAATTGAGAATCTGTGGCAAGACTTGAAAATCACTGTTCACAGACGCTCTTCATCCAATCTGACAGAGCGTGAGCTATTTTGCAAAGAAGAAATGGCAAAAACGTCACACCAATTGAGGATTTGGAGTCGATTGGCCATTTTTTAAGTGCAATCTAGGCAAAGTTGGCAATTATTTTCCTTGTGGGAAGTGTGGTAGGCTTATCGTTAAGTGTATATTATCTGTGTCTGGACCATCACGTGCATTTTTCTGCCTCAGTAGTAAGACTTAAATTTAAAGCAGTGCGCATTGTATCAATTGTATGTCTTATATCACTTTAAGGGTTCATGTGTTGTTCTGTCTGGAGACAATCCAGATCTGCCTCTTGTTAATAGAACTTTCGTGACTGCGTTTTATTCTGGCTGTCACCTGAATTAGTTTAACCTATATCTTTCTGGGGTGGATTTATTAATGGCAAATAGACTGTTTACTTTTCAATAAAAGTTGCACTTGCAAAGGAATTTTCCCTAAAGCTTAGCAACAGTGGTAAATATTCTCTTTGCAAAGAACACCCAATCATGTGCAAGGATATAAAATTTTGCTTGCACGTGATTGGATGCTGGAAGTCTTCAGAGCATAAACTCATTCACTAAGCTCTGTGGAAAATTCCTTTACAAAGTGTGACTCCCCTTGTAAACTGAAAAATTCATTTAATTGCCTTTAGTAAATCAACCCCTCAACCAATTCAGATTTTGCATATATGTAAAATTAAAACTACAACGGACTGTCTTTGTTTGTTTTACCAGTAAAGCAGAAATATATAGAAGTTACATGGACACTATCTGCTGGGTCAGACTTATAGTTATGACATCAGCAAAACTCATGCTTCCTGCTGACTGGTGAAACTCTAGCTCTGGCTCAGCAGGGTGAATATCAGACTTCTTCAGAAAGAGTGGAGCCAGGTGATGGGTTAAGCTACTCAGGCTGTGGCTGCTCTTTTAAAGAAAACCAACTTTAAGGCTAGGTTCACATTGCTGCAGGTTAGAAATCAAATCGCCCCCGAAGTCGGACTGCATTGCCGTGTTGAAATCGTGCAAGTTCAACTGAATTTGCACGATTTCAACATGGCAATGCCGCCCAACTTCGGGGGCGATTTGACAGACATCTGTGCGGGTTCATGCACAGATGTCTATACAAATCACCCCCCGAATCACCAAAAGTAGTAGGGGAACTACTTTTGAGAATCGGTGCAGCTCCACAAAGTCGGCGCCGCTCCAATTCGAACTGTGCCATTGATGGCAATAGCCGCCAATTTGACAAGCGATTTGACATGTCAAATCGCATGCCAAATTGGACCAATGTGAACCTAGGCTAAGGTCTTGTTCACATGTGGAGTCCTACAGCATTTGCCCAAGGCTTTATTTACTGGGGGGGCAGCCACTGCTCTCAATTTGGCATCTGTGTGGGTGCGAGTCCCCGAACACAGACAGTGTAAGTTCAGGGACACACACCTGCACCCACATGAATATTAAATTGAGAGCAGAGGCTGAATCCCAGTTGATATAAATGGGACTGCCTGCACAGGGATGCACAAAATACCTTTTTCTCCTTATGCGGGTAAACACAGCCTTGCATGGGCATATACTTTAGTAAGCCCCATGTGAACGAGGCCTAAGACTTTGCACAGCCTTTGTTTTAATGCACCTGGAAAGTATTTACCTGGTTTAAACTGAAGGTTCAGTTGTGCTTTAATAGTATAATATAGTTCTTCCTTTGTTTAAATTATTGTATTGTGTGTATTTATAAATCTCCAGCAATGAATTACCATCCATCTTTGGGTGTAAGCCATATTATGCCAAAGTGTAAGCTTTCAATTGTAGCAACTTTCTGTGCGGTTGGTTTCGAATTAATATTTGGACAAATTTTTCATTATTCAGAGATTTGGATATTTCCAAATACCCGAATTGCAATATAAACGTGTAATTTCGGAAATTCGGACTGAAATTTTCATCGAATTTTACATTGAACTCCAGTCAAATCCTCACTACACATATTGCTGAAATCAAAGGCTGTTTTTATTATTAGAGTACCATTTCGAAATAATGCTGTTTTTGTTAAGCCAAAGGTGATTTAAAGAGTCGTCGTAATCATTTGATGAAGATTTTTCTTTTGTTTGTTCACTTTACTGCATTCGAAACTAAAGCAATATAACATTTTTGTTTTGATCAATACGAAATTTTATCGATTTGATCATTTCGAATTGAAAAAAATCTGTAAATTCGAAAACTCAGAGTACGAATTTTGAAAACGAATTGAACGAATCAACCAAATTTAACTAAATTAAATAACTAGATTAACGAATCAAAACTAAACGAAACAAAACTAACAATGAGAAGTCACATGAACCTTACGCACTCATATTAGACATTATGTGCATGACTAAAAAATTTGTTTTCATATATCAAAAATGACTAGCATTTTGCACACGTCCAGATGCTTGCAGCCCACATATGGGTTGATTTACTAGAATTGAAGAGTGCAAAATATGGTGCAGCTGTTCATGGTAGCCAATTAGCTTCTAACTTCAGCTTGTTCAATTAAGCTTTGACAAAAAAAATTGAAGCTGATTGGTTTATATGCAGAGCTTCACCAGATTTTGCATTCTCCAGTTTTAATAAAACAGCCACATAGTCTTTTTACATTTTAACTATAAACAAACATTCTAAACTGGCCCTGGCTATACAGAAAATAAAAAACTTGTAAGGTTTATTGAAATAAACTAAAATGAAGAGGTGATATAAAATAGTGTGCTAAAGTATTTTTTTTTCTTTTAAAATAACAAACATGTTTCAAATCAATGCACAGAGCAGCCACAAACCTCCTTTTCTGGGGACCTCTGAGCACCCCATTACAAGCCACTTGCTATGAGGGCACTCATGATTCCGAGCTGTACTGTGTTTGTATTGACACAAACAGAGTGCCTCAGCCCCCCCTGCCCCCCTGTCTCTGGATTTGATTGACAGCAGTAAGAGCCAATGGCTAACTTTTACATAAATTGTGTTACCTCATGACTACCCTAAAGCATGAAGAAGCCCCGGGTCTATACCATAGACTTCTCTAAAAAGTTTTACTAAGTGACAGTCCCAGATGTGGTACTCAATTTTGTCCCAATGGCAACATCGGAGGCCACTAATACATTGGATGAAGAAATCAGACAATAGCACAGTCCATAATCAACCAGAAGTTGGAGTTAGTACAGGCATACTCCACTTTTAAGTACACAATGAGGTTTATTTACAAAAGCTGGAAAGTGCAAAATCAGGCTCACTTCTGCATAGAAACCAATGAGCTTCCAGGTTTTATTACCAAAGCTTAATTGAACAAGCTGGGGCTAGAAGCTCATTGGTTTCTATGCAGAAGTTAGCCTGATTTTGCACTCTCCAGCTATAGTAAATAAACCCCATTGTGTACTTAAAAGTGGGGTATGCCTGTAGTATTTAAGTAGGGCTCTAACACAGGTGGAGGGCTGAGGAAGTCCACAGATAGCAGGGTTGCCAACTTTCAGTAAATTTACAAACAGTTTGTAAAATCCATAATTGTTATATCTGTCCATAAATGTCAGTTACGGACATGCAGCCTACATGTCTGTAATGGACATTCATGGACAGATGCAAAAGGTACGGATTTTACAAACTGTTTGTAAATTTACTGAAAGTTGGCAACCCTGACAGATAGACAAATGTCAGAAACTAGAGTGTGCGCCAGAGTTGTAACCAGATAAGCAAATAGAACTGCAGAACATAGTGATCTACTGAGCCATACAATACATCAGAATGTCTTAAACCCCTTTCACACTGGAGCGGTTTGCAGGCACTACTGCGCTAAAAACAGCGCCTGAAAAACTACCCTAAACAGCCGCTGCTGTGTCTCCAGTGTGAAAGCCCGAGGGCTTTCACACTGGAGCGGTGTGCTAGCAGGACAGGAAAAAAGTCCTGCTAGCCACATCTTTGGAGCGATGAAGGAGCGGTGTGTATACCGCTCCTCCACCGCTCCTGCCCATTGAAATCAATGGGACACTGCGGCTATACCGCCGGCAATGCGCCTCTGCAGAGGTGATTTGCAACCGTTTTTAACCCTTTTTTGGCCGCTAGCGGGGGTTAAAACCGCCCTGCTAGCGGCCGAATAGCACCGCAAAATTATCGGTAAAGTGCCGCTAAAAATGGCGGCGCTTTACCGCCACCGCCGCCCCAGTCCCAGTGTAAAAGGGGCCTTAGAGAAAGGGGGATAATTTTAGGACTTGATGAAACCAGATACAGTTGAGGACAATGGAAGAGCCACAAACTAAGATACAGATGCAGGTTAGCAGAGTACAGAAAAAGGGCACAAAGAGAGAGAAAATATAAAATCTACTGTGATAAACAAAGCACAGAGGCAAACAAGGCAAACATGAATTCCAGCCAACTTTCTAATATTGACTTTGAAAATAATAAAGAAATATTGAAACTACAAAAATGCCAATTTTGCAAATCTATATGTTTCTTAAAGGAAAAGGTAGTCAGGATATACATACTTTACAATGTCAGATGTTCCGACTGAAGCAAGTGATGTCAATCTATATAACACGGCTTTAAGCTATATAGAGAAAGTTACACAGTCGAATAGAACCTGACTTAATCCTGTTTAGTATGGTAACATATTAACATATCGACTCAACATTAACTTGATAACTCAATGGTAAATCAATAACTCCAGACGGGGGGAGGGGGGGGAGGGAGAAGGAGCACCAGCTAAACAAGCATTATTGTTACCTCACAGGAGTGGGTAGGATGATAGAAGGACTTACACAAATGAGAGAGGATTGCAATACGAATAATACATCAGGAGGTTACAGTACATTTTGGATGTGTGAGCCAGACCTGCCAGTTATATAAAAACTTTTCCATATTTAGGTTTTTTCTAGCAAGTAGACTCTCCATTGCACATTGATGATTCAAATCGGTTATTGCGTTTGCAATGGCTGGTGAGTCAGTGGTTTTCCAGAGTTTCGTGATGTTCAGTTTTGCCGCGAGTAGTAAATGAATTATCACTACCCGTGAGTTGGGTGGGAATTTCTCTATTCCAAGGTGTAATAGTGCTAGTGAGGGATTAGGTGGTGTTGCAATCTGTGAAATGGTGGAGATTAAGGCAAAAACTTGTTTCCAGAATGAGCTTAGGGTTTTACAATACCATAGGATATGTGCTATGGTACCAGTGCTTCCACAAGATCGCCAGCAGGTAGGGGGATGGCCAGGGAAGAATTTGCAGAGGCGATAGGGTGTGAGATACCACCTATGAATCGTTTGTTGGCATGATTCCCAATGATTAGAGCAATGGGAGGCCGTAAAGGTGTGCTGAAAGGCACGTGTCCACATGTCGGGGTTAATAGTAATGTTAAGTTCTTCCACCCATTTTGAAAGGGATGGTATTTGGGAATAGGGACGGTCGTCGATGAGCGTAGAATATATCGTAGATATGCCACGTTTCGGGTATGTCGTGTGTGTGTAGAAATTGTGTATAGGTTCAGGGAGTTTGGCTACAGTAGAGAATTTGTTTTTTTGAAGATAATGAGAGATCCTCATGTATGTGAAAATTTCCGTGTGAGGGATGTTATATTCAGTTTGGAGACTTGTAAAGGTTTTCAGAGTGTCGTTAGTGTTGTAGAGATCTGAGACGTTAGTTATCGATAGTGTCTGCCACTTCACCAGATTTAAGTCAGGTATGTGTATCGTCAGAGTACTAAGGGGGATTTGTAGTCTGTGAGACGGATGGTTAGATATCGTTTGGGCAAGTTTCTTCCAAGCTAACAGTGATGCCGTAATCGACGGGAGATTGATCAGTCTATTGGAGGGAGAGTTCTTTGATGTGGCAAGGAGTAAATCTCGTAAAGTATGTGGTTTAAAGACTGAAGATTCTATGATAGACCAGGTCTTATCGGATGTTGGGTGCCACCAGTAATATAGCTGGTCGAGTATTGCCGCATAGTAGTAGCTTTGAATGTGGGGGAGACTCACCCCTCCTCTCTTATGGTGTCTTGTTAAAATGTATTGAGCGCATCTGGGTGGTTTATTTTCCCATATAAATCTAGAAAGTTGTTTCTGTATGGAGGTGAAAAAGGAATTCGGTATAGGTAGAATTACCGTGCGAAATAGGTATAGTAGTTTAGGGAGGATTAGCATCTTAAAGGAGGCAATACGCCCTAGTTTAGAGAGACCTGTAGAGCGCAGTTGACATAATAGTTGGGGAAGTAGTTTTTGGAAAGTGCGGTAGTTGAGGTCATAAAGTTGAGACAGCGAGGGGGCTAGTTTTATTCCTAGATAAGGAATAGACTGTGTCGTCCAGGAATAAGGGAGAGTGCCCTTCAGGTGGGACTGTTGGTCGTGTGTCAAGTTAAGCGGGAGGATTAGGGATTTAGAGGAGTTAATTTTGTAGAGGGAGGCCATACTAAATTGAGTTAAGATTTCTTGGATTGCAGGCATGGAATGTGTTGGTTTTGTGACTAGAAGTATGACATCATCAGCATAAAGGCTTATTCTATGCTCCATGTCATTGTGTTCGATGCCGGAGATACGTTTGTCACCTCTGATCTTTGCTGCCAGTGGTTCCATTATTAGAGCAAAGATGAGAGGGGAGAGCGGGCAGCCTTGGCGGGTGCCGTTGGATATCCTAAAGGGTTTAGAGAGGGATCCGTCAGTTAATACAGATGCAGAGGGTTGTGAATAGAGCGCAAGTATAGCTGATTGAAACCAGCCTGTAATTCCAAATTTAGTTAGTACTGCTTTCAGGAATCCCCAGTGCACTCTGTCGAACGCCTTCTCCGCGTCCAAGGATAGTAGCAGAGAAGGCGTTCGCGATTGGGCAACCCGATGTATCAAATCAATAACTCTTCTAGTAGCGTCTGGGGCTTGTCTGTTTGGCATAAAGCCGACTTGGTCTGGATGTACTAAGGAGGGGAGACACTTCAACATCCTAGAAGCAATGACTTTAGCGTAAATGTTTATGTCTGTATTGAGGAGCGATATAGGTCTGTAGTTAGTTGTAGAAGTAGGATCTTTCTCAGGTTTAGGGATTGTGGTAATAGTTGACCGTAACATATCAAGCGGTAGAGAACCAGAGGTGGCGGCAGAGTTGAAGAGGTCAGTAAGGTGTGGGGTGACTAGTTTGGCAAATGTTTTGTAGTATTCATTAGTGTAGCCATCTTCCCCAGGGGATTTGTGGAGAGGAAGCGAGTTGATGGCTGTTAGGATTTCGTCTTCCGAGAACGGTTGGGAAAGGATACTCAGTTGCGAGTGGGTTATATTTGGGAGATCAATATTGGTTAGAAAATTTTGTATGTTTTGATCATTTGGTTGATGAGTAGCTGTGTCATTCGAGAGGTTATAAAGAGAGGAGAAATAGTCGCTAAATGCATCGGCTATATCCTGCGGGTTAGTCAGGAGCCGTTTAGTGGTGGGGTGGTAAAGGGAAGCTATTTTGTTTCTAATGCGTTGAGTCTTAACTTGTCGGGCCAGTAGTGCGCCAGCTTTATTGCCTAAGGCATAGTATTTGGCTTTGGTTAGTGTGAGGTTCTTCTCAAATTTAACCAGTAGAAGTGTGCGAAGTTTGTGTCGTTTTTCTAAGAGTTCAGTTGCTAAATGTGGAAAGGGAGTTATTTTATTCTGTTTTTCTAATAGAGTGATTCGGGAAAGAACCTCTTCAACTTGCTTACACCTCTGTCTCCTAATATTACTATGAAGCTTAATTAGGGTACCACGCATGTAAGCTTTATATGCTGACCATAGTACAAACCTATCAGTGTCCGGTTGATTGTTCATTTGAAAATAGAAATGGTGGTCAGTAGTGAGATCTTGAATAATTTTCGGGTCAGAGAGGAGGGACGAGTCAAGCCTCCAAACCCGGGTTGTCTTTGGTCTACCGTTTCCTACCATAAGGGAAACCGGTGCATGGTCTGTCCATGTGATGGTTCCGATTTCGGATTTCGTCACATCCTGAAGGGTGATTCTGTCAACTAAGAAGAAGTCAATTCGAGAATATGAAAGTTGAGAGGAGGAGAAGTATGAAAAGTCTCGTTCCTTACTATGTTGACATCTCCACGGATCAAAGAGATCATTAGTTTGTAGAAAGGGGTTTAAGACATGTCGAGGTCTTTTTGCTGTGGAAGTAGTGTCCAGAGTGGAATCTTCTATTATGTTAAAGTCGCCGCCCATCAGAAGTCTTCCTTTCCGGAGTCGTGCAATTTTCTTGTATAGTAGTTTTAGGAATCGCAGTTGCTGTGTGTTCGGCTCATAAACATTGACCAGGGTGTAGGTGACTTGATTGATGTCGCAAATGAGGATCAGGAAACGTCCGTGGGGGTCCTCGATGGATTGATAAAGTTGAAATTGTAGCGTATTACGCATGGCAGTTAGGACTCCATTTTTCTTTCTTTGACATGAGGCCGAAAAGACTTGATCAAAGTTTGTTAAGGTAAATCTGGGAGTCTTGTTTGAGGCAAAATGAGTCTCTTGCACTAAGAGGATATCAGTTTTTTGGGTGTTGGTTTCTCTGAACAGTGCAGATCTTTTCTGAGGGGAGTTCAGGCCCCTGGCGTTGATAGAAACTATTTTGAAAGCCATTGTATAAGATTAGAGTTAGGGCGGATGGAGTGTAAGCGAAGCTTGGGAATGGTAGACAAGGGGTATTTTTTTTTTTTTTAAGTCCAGTTGGAAACAATAAGGACGTTGTTTAGACCAAGGAATAGAGTTCCGGATGCAGAATGGTATAGAGGTGGTTGGAGATTAGCTGGTGTCGAGGGTGGGTGGAAGGTTTTGGTGTAAAAAGGGAGAGCCCAGCAACTAAGGGCCTGGGCTCAATGTGCAGAAACTACTGCAAACAAAGAGTGGGGGAAAGAGATCTTGTGTCCGCAATGTGGGACAAGGATCTCCCAACAGACAGGCAGGTACTGTAAAAGAAAAAACAAAAGGTGCTGCAGTTTCCCAGCTAATGAAAGCATGTAGAGAAGGATTCAAGATGCGGTGGTCAGGCAAGTGGGGTATTTCCCCCGGTCTCCATAAGGGTAGGAGTGGTGGCAGGAGGGCACGGTGTTTCTGCTGGGATGATACGCCAATTTCTCAGGAGCGTGAGTCCCATAGGGAGGGTGCGCACTGCATGAGTTTTGTTCTGGTACGTAATGAGCAGCTTTGTGGGGAAGCCCCATTTATAGGGGATTTTATGATTCTGCAGTGCTCTGGTTATAGTCGCCAGTTGTCTGCGATTTTCCATAGTTGCTTTGGATAAATCAGCATATAGTGCGATGTTGGTAAAAGGGTCAGGGAGCCCCGGTGCTTTTTTGGCTGCATATATGACTCTCTCCTTCACTGTGAAAAAGTGGATTCGGGCCAGAACATCCCTAGGGGTGGAGGGAGGGAGGTGAGACGGCTTGGGGAGTCTGTGTGCCCTGTCAATGTCCAAGTCACGGGATGTCAGATCAGGTACAAGGGCTTGCATCAGGGATTGCAGAAATTGCGTCAGATCCGACGGTTGGATCGACTCAGGGACATTGCGAAATTTAATATTGTTCCTTCTGGAACGGTCCTCTAAATCCGCGAGCTTTAAATTAATTAATTGAAGCTCATCTTCATGATCTGCAAAGCCATCCACTAGCTCATTATGGGCAGTGAGTATATCTCCCATTTTAGATTCCATGTGGGCTATAGCTTCGTCATGCTGAGTCACTGTTATGGATAGAGAGGAGACAGCAGAGGATAAATCTGTATACAATGTTTGCCTCAGTGAGAGAAGCATATTTTTCATTGTAGTTTCTGACAAGGGCTGGTCAGAGGCAGGGAACGCATCTAATACAGATGATTGCTGCGGTGGGGGAAGGGAGAACAGGCATGGTGATTTGACATGCTGCATCTGCTCAGGCTCATCCGTTCTGAGTCTAGACTTGGCAGGGCTGGATGTTGTGGGGGAGTTGGGAGGAGAGCACTCACCCTGGATGTCAGAGTACCGCTGTGTTCCTGGAGACATCGCAGCGTTCAGGTTGTGAGGAGAGGAGGAGAGCCGCGCTGTCGTATCCCAGCTTACGCCGGCGCCATCTTGGCTGTGTGCCAGAGCCGCTGAGGGATAGTAATCCGTCAGTCTTCTGGGGAGTGAAGTCGTCTTCCTCCTCTTCAGCATAGCTGCACAATGTGCCTGAATGTTTAGGCAGCTTGTGGGGAGTTTTTATCCTTCTTTGGAGTCGCTGTGGGGTCGCTGGAGCTGGTTTTTCTGCAGAGCTGTGGATTCAAGCAGCCATCCACACACGCCGTCAGGACACGCCCCCAAAATTGGCATTTTTGATGTGTTAGCATGTTACTAATCTACATTAAGTGTATAAAGATATAAAGAGGAGTAACTGTACCGTTGCTTTATACTTTTCAAAGATTTTTTTTAATGCAAGTAACCTTACTTACTACTTACTTTACAAACCACCTGGGTTTACACAAGAATACTGCAGGGGATGGTACGGATTTGATTATGTGGCATATTCCCTGCAGAATTCAGAACTGCCCACCACTGAAGTAAGAAGAGGTGGGGGATCTGTGATATCATAGGAGAGGTCAGAAGACCACGAGTCTAATTCTTTTCCTTAGATATAAAAGGTGATGAGAATGGGGTTTTCCTCAAAGGGTAGGGCAAAAAATGGGGCTGTGTGCAGCCTGGAGATGGGTTCGTAGGTTATTGCATACAACCTAGATGCTGAGGAAGTAAGAAGGTTGTACAATTGCAGAATCAAGTCATATTGGGCTGGTATGTGAAAAGGGATGTAGTCAATTGCTCTTAAGCAATTAGTCATCTACCCAAGCCAATAATAGACCTTCTGCAAAATCACTTTGGTTGAAAATACTGATGGCATCTATCTTGGCCTATGCAGGCTGGAAAGTCCAGGTAAAGCAATACATGAAATACTGAGCTTTCTGTGAGTTTTTGTTTCTGCACTGTTTGTACAGAGTCTGGGTCCTTTAAAAAAGGACAATGGTTCAATTTGACATTGTGTTCAAAAGACTTCGGGTCCCAAAAAGCTATGTATACCTCTAACATAAAGTGCCACTAGACAAAACAGGGCAACTGAAAATCTAAACATGTTACCACAGAGAAGACAGACACATAACGTGAGGATGACAACATGGCAGTACTTCCCTGATGACAGCATACTGCTGCCTCTTTAGAGTAAAAAAAAACAAACATATATCTTGTTTTCCAGAATTATTTGGAACTTTATTTTTGAACTTTAGATATAAAAAGACCAAATGAAACTAATAATATTACAAATTATCATAATTGTTGCTTTATCTTTTTTTAGTAGACGTGTGCCTTAATTTTCCTTTCCTTTTTTAAAAAAAAAAGGAAAGGTTTCCAAAAGTGCCAATGACAACCAATGATCTTATTCATTTAGAAAATAGTTTACATTTGTTCTATTTTTTTTAGCTATAATTTTGAAAATTCAGCCCCATTTGCTTCATGTGTGACTGTACTAAAGACTTCTTCCCATACTTCCAACTAAGGAAAAAAACATTTGTGACTACAATACAATTTGCATGCTGTAAAAATCCCTGCCCTGATCAGGTAGAGTTGGCGCTGTTGATTAAAACACTGTCAAGTGGGGTGTATTGGACCACTGGAGACTGAGACTTCTGCACTTTCTATAAAATAAAAAATAAAAGCAACGTTTCGGAGCCACGCAGGACCCCTTCATCAGTTCACATGCCTGATGAAGGGGTCCTGCGTGGCTCCGAAACGTCGCTTTTATTTTTTATTTTTTGATACTATGGGGCTGATTTACTATAACTCCAGGAAGTACTGAGCACATTGCAAAAAATAGCTCCAATTTTTGACAATTAAAAATTCCATGCGCGAATTTGCGAAGGAAAAAGAGCGCTATTAGCAGCAAACGAGTGTTAGTAAATGTGAAATCAGCGCTAATTAGCAAATGCGTGTACGTGCAAATGCCAATTTCCACTAAGTTTTTATATAGCACTGCACTGTAACCATGATCCATGTATGTGAAAGAAACATTTTTATATGAGATGTGCTCTATCTATTGATGTATATTGCAATTAGTATTCCTAGTTTTTTTTCCTTCTTTTGCTAACGAATGCAGTTATGAAGGATTATTACATAGTAATGTCTGCTATTATGTAAAATTACATGTATTAAACATTTAGGTTACCTATTTGTTGTATGTTGTTTTTTTCATGTTTTTATTTTTTCATTTAGGTGGCTATAAAGCGGTAATTATTTATGTTCATTCTTTAACCATACTACACTATTATGCAGGTCTTGTACTTAGCACAATGGCTTAGTGGTCTACTCCCATGTCTATACAGCTCTCATGTTACAAGTTCAAATACCAGCCAACCTACCATCCAACAGCTATGTTTATTATTTGCACAAGCACATTAAAATAAACAAACAAAGAAATGTAAACTGCCCATTAGCTAGTGTGTGATATTTGGAAGTCCACACAATAATATTATTGAATAAAAGTGCATTGGCTAATTGGCATTCACCTATTTTCAGCATATGCTGCTTTGGCTAATTGGCTAATAGGCATTTGCCTTTTTTCACCAATACAATCTTTTAGTATCTCTCTGTGGGATTTGAATCCATGAGTGCTTCAAAGCCTGAGTTTTTCAAGGTAGAAGTGCTGACCACTAGCCTATTGAGCGTAGCGCAAACATCTACTAGTGTGTGTAGATTAAGGAGATATTTCTTGCACCTACAGGTAAGCCTTAATCTAGGCTTACCTGTAGATGCAAGTTGTCTAAGTGGGTTTACTACCACTTTAATATTATTGAAACAGCCAATGCCACATCAGCATGAGCATGGTTAATAGGCATTCGCCTCTTTTCAGCATATGCTGCTGAGTGTTTGATGGTGGGACTACTTTATATTCTAGGTATAATAGTACTCAGCACAGTGACTTAGGCCCCTTTCACACTTGTGCGACCTGAAAGTTGTGTCATTTTGATGCGTCTTTAAGCAATGCCTGTGTAATCTTGAGGTCTATGGACGCAGGAGTCGCAGGGAAAGGCGCGCAAACTTCCGTCTGCATTTTTTCTGTGATCCCAGGGAATGCCTGTGTAAACTTAAGGTCTATGAACCTCAACACGTATCAAAGTCGGACCAAAGTAGTACAGGGACTACTTTGAAGTCGGTGTGACTTGAAGTTTCACAGATATAAATGGTACACATTGAAAATCATGGGGTATGACTTGTCATGCAACTCTGATGACCAAAGTCGCAGGAAAAGTTGCTCAAGTGTGAAAGGGGCCTCAGCCCGACTTTGTGAGCGATTTCAGAGAAATCAGTGCACTTTCCTGCACAGATGTCTAGTGAAATCACATAGGTCTCAACTGTCCCTGATTTGGACCAAAGTCCCTCTGTCCCTCTTTCCTCCTCATTTGTCCCTCATTTTGTTTGGATCTGTATAGTTTGATATAAAATACAATTTTTATCTTTCAAAAAGTGTTTCCCAGCACTAAACCTTTCATCTAATTTCTAAATTGCTTTGTTCGTAAATTCCCAAAGCCAATCTAAAGGGATATTATTGTTAAAAAAAAAGCACTTGGGGGTTTAACTAATATTGTTTTTTTTTTTTTTTTTATAATTCTCCTTTAAGAACGTGTTTTAGGAGGTGTGTACTATGCCTACATACTTTTGCTAATAGTTGTCCCTTATACCCATCTCAAAAAGTTGGGAGATAAGAAATCGCCTCCTGAAGTCGCCCAAAGTAGTGTAGGAACTACTTTTGGGAATCTGTGTGGCGTCGCACCAATTCGGACAGTTCTATTGCCCTTAATAGGCGCCGATTTGGCCTGTAATTTGACATGTCAATTCAGAGCTATGTGAACATGGGTGATGTTGCATAGATATGAATGGAACTCATGGGGGGGATACTTTTAATGCAACTCTGAGGTCCAAAGCTGCATGAAAAGTCACATAAGTGTGAAAGTAACCTAATGAGATTAAATGATAACACCTTTGAATAAAGCCCCATTTGCACTTGTGCGACCTTAAAATTGCACAGCTTTGCCATGACTTGAAGCAATGTCTGTGTTATCTTGTGGTGTATGGACCTCAAATCGCATCAAAGTCAAACCAAGGTAGTGCAGGGATGAATTTTCCCCACTTTCAGGATGCACAAGTGACAATAGGGCCAAATTCAAAGATATCCTTGAATCTCTTTCACACTGCTGCGACCTGAAAGTCACTCTAATTTGCTGCCACTTTGTCACTGCAACTTGGCCCCAACTTCTGGGAATGCCTGTGTGATATTGCGCCCTATGTACCTCAAGTCACATGAGGCTCTGTTTCCACTATTGCAACCCTAAATTCGCATGATTTTGCCGCAATTTTTTGCCGCGATTTTGATGTGACTTGGAGCAATGCCTGTACATTCTTGAGGTCTATGGACCTCAAGTTGTATCAAAGTGGGTCCAAAGTAGTGCAGGGACTACTTTGAAGTCGCTGCGACTTGATGTCGCACAGATATGAACCATACTCATTGGAAATCATAGGGTATAACATGTCATGCGACTTTGCAGTCCCAAGTTGCATGACAAGTCGCACTAGTGGAAACCAAGCCTGAAAGTCACACCAAAGTAGTACAAGGACTACTTTGAAGTTGGTCTGACTTAAAGTAGCACAGATATGAATGGTTATCATTGAGAATCATGAAAAGTCGCCCAACTGTGAATCAAGTCATATATATTTTAATAGAAAGGAGCTCTCATTTATACTTGCATAGTCCTTACTGATTTACATCAGCAGAACAAATGCAGGAAGTAGTGATGTGTGAACATGGGCCAGAAGCAAATGTGTAGTGATACCAAACAAATCAATGAAGCCCACCCACGCCAAATCCACCCCCACCTTGAGTAAGCACAAGTACATATCCTACACTTACCCGGCAAATCAGCAGCACTTCCTCTATGCTAAAGAAGGAGCTCGCCATGTTCACCTAGATAGAGATCCTGACCAGCACAGGAACTTCCGGGTGATTACAGTGACTAATTTCCGGGTCAGGAGGTGAAACCACGCTCTGTTGATTGCAGCTGCGAATATTTGATCTCAATCACACTTCGAATTTATTATTTTTGATTATTTGCAGATATGCAAATCTGTATTTCTACATATGATATTTGAAGGTAAACTTAAGGGAGTTTGAAAAGGAATGGTGTCTCTGCCATAGCAGCAGGTGAATTACAAAGGCAAAAGGCCCGGTTTGAGCCCTGCTTCACACTGACAGCGGGAGGAAATCGTTCAGCTGAACTCATACGATTTTCATTCCCGCATGTCAATCCCGACTGCAGGTGGGGGGGGGGGCATCAGAGACATGTCAAATCGCACCAATGTGAACCAGAGCTGACTCACACAACACTGTCTATCCTCCAGCTGAATTCATTACCTGCAATTCTCCACAGCTGTTATATATAAAGATTCCACCTTTATCATTTACTTGCAGGTGTGCTGAAGCCTAGGTTTACATTGGGGCGATTTGTCATGCAATTTCAGAAATCAAATCGCATGACTATTGGTGGCAATGGCACTGTTCCAATCGATGCAACCCCAATTTTGTGGCGCCACACCGATTTGCAAAAGTAGTTCCTGCACTACTTTTGCCAATTTCAGGTGCGACTTCAATAGACATTTGTGTATGAAGCCACACAGATGTCTATCAAGTAGTACCTAAAATCGCGCTAGCTTAAGTGAAGTAGCGCGATTTCAAAGTAGCATCAATGTGAACCAGGGTGAAGAGATTCGTTTTTTGATGCACAAATCCATATAGAAATAAAATATTAAGGATTTTGCACTTTGCCAAAAAAAAAAACACACACACCAAAGCTCAATAACGTACTTTTATTTTGCCAGCAGAAACAAAATTAGGTACATTCATTTACTAGCTTCAAAAAAATTTGGACAGGATGCACGGTACTCAATTTAGCAATTGGATTTTAAGGGCCCTGCTCATAGGAGCTTACAATCTAAAATGTGTCAAAACCTTAGAGTGCACACAGCTTTACTTTTAGTGTATAACGGGAACACATCACATTTTTATCTGAAAGAATATAGAAACATACTCAAGTCATTATTCTTACAAAGCATTCCAACATAATAATAAAAAATACACATGTTCAAAACACCCACCCTCACCCCACAATCCACATATACATACATTGGTGACCATGTTCTGCTGGAAGCTGCATTTCTGTGTACATGACTAAGCAATGAGATCCAAGAGTAGAAGGTCAGCAGATGCTTCCAAACGATTTTGCATAGTCAGACAGGAACAATACACACACAATTTTTGATTGAAAAAATGCACAAGAATTTCAGCAAATTACACTAGTTAGGGGGTTTGTCAATCTGCACAATATCATTTCTTCTCCCCCCCACAAATCACAGAAAAAAACCTGGCCTTCTCAGACCAAACGATCCCCCATACTGCAGGCCTTTATATAAGAGAGGTTGTATTGTTAGCAAACTAACACACGTCCAATAGAAGTACACGTCCACTAGAAGTACCCGCCCACCAGTATCTTTCAATCTGTCCCTTCGTGTATGTCTAAAGTTATTTCACCTGATGGGCAGGAACAAATAATACTATTTGCAACTGTGTTAGCCCTTGGCTATGTGCATCAAATCTCCAACTACAGGCCAAAGATCCAAGTCAATTTGCATGCACATAAACAAAGCAACAGTTTTCTAAGCATATGTACCTGTGCAGTGTAAACCCTACAATTTTAAATGTCCAAGTCCCTGGGTATGATTAGTGCTAACAAACATTAACATCGGGCCCTGGCTCCATTGAGCTTCCAATCTAAAGTCCAAAATAAACTTTCTTACTTTAGAGACTATTTTGACAGGAGACAAATAAAATGCCAGCATGTCTTTGGATTGTGGTGAGAAACCCACACATGGAAAACATATAAACTTCAACATAACCATTAGCATGTTGGAGAATTGAACCAGCAACCCCAGTGTTGCTAGACAGAATTGCTGCCCTCTTAGCCACCAGGCAGCCTCACACATGTTTTCTGCAGCTCTGTGGTGTGAACCAGCCCTAAGTCCATAGCCAAGTTCCGTGTCTCCAAGCAATATACAATATATTGGCCTAAGTATTGGGACGCCTGCCTTTAAACGCACATGAACTGTAATCGCATCCCAGTCTTAGTCCGTAGGCTTCAATATTGAGTTGGCCCACCCTTTGCAGCTATAACAGCTTCAACTCTTCTGGGAAGGCTGTCCACAAGGTTTAGGAGTGTGTCTATGGGAATGTTTGACAATTCTTCCAAGTGCATTTGTGAGGTCAGGCACTGATGTTGGACTAGAAGGCCTGGCCTGCAGTCTCCGCTCCAATTCATCCCCAAGGTGTTCTGTTGTGTTGGGGTCAAGACTCTGTCCAGGCCAGTCAAGTTCCTCCACCCCGAACCCACTCATCTATGTCTTTATGGACCTTGCTTTGTGCACTGGTCCAAATCATTTGGTGGAGGGGGATTATGGTGTGGGGTTGTTTTTCAGGGGTTGGGCTTGGCCCCTTAGTTCCAGTGAAGGGAACTTTTAAGGCATCAGCATACTGAGACATTTTGGACAATTTCATGCTCCCAACTTTGTGGGAACAGTTTGGGGAAGGCCCCTTCCTGTTTCAACATGACTGCACACCAGTGCACAAAGCAAGGTCCATAAAGACATGGATGAGTGAGTTTGGGGTGGAGAAACTTGACTGGCCTGCACAGAGTCCTGACCTCAACCCGATAGAACTCCCTTTGGCTGAATTAGAGCAGAGACTGCGAGCCAGGCCTTCTCATCCAACATCAGTGCCTGGCCTCACAAATGCACTTCTGGAAGAATGATCAAACATTCCCATAGACACACTAAACCTTGTGGACAGCCTTCCCAGCCTTCCCAGAAGCTGTTCTAGCTGCAAAGGGTGGGCCAAATCAAAATTGAACCCTACGGACTAAGACTGGGCTGCCATTAAAGGTCATGTGTGTGTAAAGGCAGGCGTCCCAATACTTTGGGCTAAATTGTGTATCTGGCAAGATTTACAATGGTGGTGGAACCCTCCTACACATAAATACAACATTTGGACATGGTTTTAGGACCTGAGACAACTTCTCTACATGAAGCAGCATGTTTGGGATTTGAACCCAGACACTCAGGGATGCTAAGCAGAAGTTCTAACCTCTAAGCCACAGAGCTGCCACATGTGGAATCCTCCTACACATAAATACACATAAATACTGCATTTCTTTGGACATACAGGTGATGGAATTACTATACTCAAGAGTTATTCTTCTTGATTTATTCTGTGATATTTGGTGTTTTTTTTGGGGGGTGAGTTTAGAATAGTGATATTACTCTCAAATTTTGGGGAATTACATTATTTTTTTTTTTTTTTAATTTATAAATTTATTCAAACATATAGACATATTCCAAATCTGACATTACATAAACAAATAGATATTCCAAATAAGCTAGGGGGTAAACCAAAGCATATATATCAATACCAAGGGGGGGTATTCAATCCCCTCTATTTAACCTTCTTGATTTTGAAGCCCACACAACAACAAAAAAAAAAAGAAGAAAAAAAGGAACGATACTCCTATCGACCATAAATATATAATAAAGCATCTCCTCTCCTTACCCCCTTATCTACAATCTCATCTATAACCAGATCCATCTCCATCTCTTAGTTATATTTATGATCTATTAATTCAGCGAGACAAAAATAGAGACAACAAACAAAACACCCAAAAAAAAAAAAAAAAGAGGGAACAATGTAGGACCTAATATGGAAAGAATTCCCATCGGGAGACCCCCAGGTGCTTCCCCCAATGCCATCCGGCTGATTAGACAAGTACTTCCATACCTCCCCCTTGATTATCCTAGTTTGTATCAAGGAGGGTTCTTCCCTCTTCTGAGGCTAGGAAGGCATTCCAAGAAGACCAAGTCCTGGAATAGCATTCCTGCTGGTGGCGTGCAGAAAGCACTAGGTCTTCTAATTGGCTTATTTCTTTAACTTTACGTATCCACATTCCTATCGTCGGCGGTATTACTGATTTCCATTTCAGAGGGATGCACGCTTTAGCGGCATCTAACAAGTGGCCTATGCAAGATTCTCTGTATTCTTTCCCTGTTATCTGGTTCGCGTGTAAAAGAAAAAACGCCGACTCCTCCGGTATCCTTTGGTCTGAACAAATTTGGAGAATTCGTCTAACCTCCATCCAAAATTTTCTCAATTTGGGGCAGCTCCAGAAAATATGTAACATAGTACCTTTCTCCACCTGACATCTCCAGCACAAGTCTGAAGTGTCAGGGTAGATTTTCTTTAAACTCACTGGTGTTCTATACCATCTGGTAAGGATCTTAAAATTCGTTTGTTGTATTTTAACACATATTGAGGATTCATGTGTGAACCCAAAAATGTGCTGTAGCTGTTCCGAGCTGAAAGATTCTCCCAATTCCCTTTCCCAGTCCTGAACACATTTCAGAGACTGAATTTCAGGCAGTATCGTCAGTATTTCATAGCTAGCCGATAGAGTATGTGACATTTTCCCCTCCTCTGCACATAATTTCTCAAATCTGTTAAATGGTCTATCAAATTGTCCCGGAAATGGGAGGGTGCTAAAGAAGTGGGTAATCTGTACAGCATTCCAGAACTTTAGTCTAAAGTCATTTCTTTGTTCAATTAATTCTCCAATTGTCAACCAAACTTAATGTAATTAGATGCTTGTATACATCCCTTATTCACCAGGTGTCTAAATGCCACATCCTCATAACCTGGTGTGAAAAGAGGATTCCCCAGTATTGGGTACAGGGGGACGTGGTAGGAGTTATGCCAATCATAGGGAGAATCTTAGAGCAAAGTTTTGCCGTATTTCCTATTAAGGGGTGTTTGGTCACCTCTCTAGGTAAAAAGGGGAAACACCATGGAGTTCTGCCTAGAGGTATTGATATTTGGCCCTGCTCAATCTGAACCCATAGCTTAAAATCTCTATGTCTATTCCAATCAATGACTCTGCTCAAATGTATTGCTTGATAGTATCTCCTTATATCTGGTACCGCCAATCCCCCATTTCTTTTAGGGAGCATTAATTGCTTCCGTTGCACCCGGGGATGTTTGCTTGCCCAGATAAAGTCAAAAATTAATTTCTGGCTCTGTTTAAAGTAGATAGGCGGGATATACACCGGTAGGGCTTGTAATAAATATAAAAATTTAGGAAGAATGCTCATCTTGATGATGTTACAGCGTCCTAACCATGTGTATAGACCAGCATTCCACTTATTTAATAATATCTTAATTTTTTGCAACAATGGGGGAAAGTTTAACTCAAAAATCTTAGCTATGTTCGGCGGAATAAAAGTGCCCAAATATGTTAGTGCTTTATTAGTCCACTTAAACTTAAAGTTTTGTTCCAGTTGCGTAGCCAACGTTTGTGGTAAATTAACCCTCATTGCCTCTGATTTGTCAAAATTAATGCAAAGATTGGAAAGCCGACCATATTTCTCAAATTCCCTCATTAAATTGGGGATCGTAATCAGAGGATTCGTCAGCGAAAATAGTATATTATCAGTATACGCCGAGATTTTACTTTCAATATTCCCTATATGTACTCCTGCAACGTCCTGATTTGAACGTACTCTACACAGAAGCGGTTCCAATGACAGGGCAAATAGGAGTGGCGACAGGGGGCACCCCTGTCGTGTCCCGTTTGAAATTGGAAAGGTCTCTGATAGTATGCCATTAGCCCGTACCTGGGCCCTCGGGCACGAATAGATGGAGGCTTCGGAAGTAGGATGCTACAATGGATCTCCTCCATGTCGTAAAACCGCTAACATAAAACTCCAGTTTACCCTGTCAAAGGCCTTCTCCGCGTCCGTGTTTAGGAAAACACATTGTAGCTGCGTTGCATTTACTATCTGTAGTAGGTTGATAACTTTTGTAGTGTTATCACGTGCTTCTCGTGTGGGCACAAATCCCACCTGATCAAGATGTATCAAATTAGGGATATACTTTTGAATCCTATTTGCTAAAATTTTAGTGAAAAGTTTAAGATCGAGATTAAGCAAAGAGATTGGTCTATAGCTTCCGCAAGAAGTTGGATCTTTTCCCTCTTTTAAGATAACCGAGATATGAGCTAGCAGGGTGTCTTTCGCCAATGTTGCTGATGACCCTAGTGCATTAAATAGCTTAAGCATATATTGAGCTAGGGATGTAAAGAGTGTTTTATAGTATTGGGCCGTTAGGCCGTCCGGCCCTGGTGCTCTACCCAGTTTTTCAAGATCATCCCTATCTTCCTCTGTTAGATGGGGCATAGCTGATGATACAAGATACGAATCTATCTGCTCCTGTGTGGGGGGCTTTGTCTGTATATTGTAAAGGGACTCGTAAAATTCCTGAAATTTCTGTGCTATTTCTTTTGGTTTCGTAGCCCTACCTTGGCTAGATGAAATAAGACATGGGATATAATTCTTTAATTTCTGCTCCCGTAGGGTCCTAGCCAGTAATTTCCCACATTTATCTCCAGACTCATATGAGAATCTTTTACAGACCTGTATTATCGCTTTAGCTTTAAAAAAAAGGAGTTCTGAAATTTGTGTCCGTTTGTTACCAAGATCCCTCTCTAGAGAGGGGGATCGTGTCCGTTTATGTCGAGCCTCCAGTGTGGCTAGTTCTTCAAGAAGTAGCTTTAGCTGTTCTGTATGTTTTCTCTTAATCCTGGCCCCCTGTTTAATTAATACCCCACGAATAACCGCCTTATGAGCTTCCCAAATAATACCTGGGTCGCAGTCTGAAGTATCGTTTGTGGCAAAATAAAATCCTAATTCCTTAGTAACATCCTCCAAGATGCTTTGATCCTGTAGAAGGCTTTCATTCAATCTCCACTGTTTGGACCGAATCATCATGGGGTCCCCCAGGACATATGTCATAAGTATAGGTGCATGGTCTGACCAAGTGATTAAACCTATGTCAGCCTTCTGTATTGAGTGCAATTGGGCGTGTGGAACAAGGAAATAGTCTATTCGCGAATATGATTTGTGGGGATTAGAATAGAAAGTGTAATCTCTTTCAGTAGGATGAAGCAGCCGCCAAATATCCACCAGTTGGTTTCTATGGAGAATTTGAGAAATATGATTACGCCTACTAAAGGAGATTGATGATGACCCCAGGGTGGTATCTTCTGTTGGGACTAATGGTATATTAAAATCTCCCCCTAAAATCAGATGTCCTTCAGTAAACTCCATCAGTCGCTTAAACACCTTACCTAGAAAAGTCTCCTGACGCTCATTAGGAGCATATAATGTTGCTAACGTTACCTCTACCTCTCCCACCTTACCTTTCACAAACAGAAAACGACCTGCCGCGTCCCTAACTACATCTATACAGGACCAGGGTATTCTCCCTGAGACCAGAATAGAAACCCCCTTAGACTTAGCCATTTGATTAGTTGAGTGGTAGACCATTGGAAATAGATGACTTTTTAAAATTGGTATTTTATCATCTCTGAAATGTGTCTCTTGTATAAATGCAACGTCCGTTTTCAGACGCTGTAAATCATGTAAAAGTACCCGTCTTTTCTCCGGCGTATTTAGCCCTTTGGCATTAAGTGAAAGCACATTTAGGGTCTCCATATCCTACCAATGACAAAAAAAAAAAAAAAGGGGGGGGGGAGGACAAAAAACACAAAAAAAATTAAAATAAAAAATTTGCCCCCCTATACCTAAAGTTAATAGTTGTTTATCACTATAAAACAAGACGCTCACCGGATAAACAGTATTTGAGCGTCAATCTATTTGGTGATATAGGTCAAACATGGACAGAATTAGAGCTCTCCAAGAACCCCCACCCCTCCCCAAGCTCCCAATACCTAGGAGGGGAAAAGGGGGGGTATGAAGAAGAGAGAGAGGCGAATACCATCAGTAACTTCATTATTAACTATATTCATAATTCCATTTCTGACTTTTATATGGTTACTTAATAGTATTAAATAGGGGTATACACCCCATAGTGTTTACAATCCTTATATGGGACCTCCTGAAAATCCCTGCCTTGTAAAATACATCCCTCAATAGAGTCCCTCTACTGTGAGGGAGAGTTCCCTCTTCCCTCTGCTAATTTCCTCTCTCTCTCCTCCACCCCCCCCCCCTCCACCCCAACCTCTAGTCTGCTACACGGCCTACAAATTCACCCCCCCTCCCCTCCATTCTCTCCTCTCTGCTCCTTCCCCTCTTCATAGGGATATCAAATAAATCATAATAAAGGAACCCCTCCAACTTTCCCTTTCCCCTCCCTCCTCCAATCTTCCCCCGATTTGGAATACTTATTAATATTACTCATCTCCAAGCCTCCACTCTTTCCCCTCCCTCCTCCCTCCTCCCCAGAAGGAGGCTGGGGGAGGGGTGGGGGGACCCCTTCTGGAAAAAAAAAGGGAATTGGTAGTGTATACCCATCACCACTTATATTAATTTCTTTATTTAGTGTTAGCTGTGGAAAAAAAAAAAAAAAAAAAAAAACAACAACAAAGGGTGAGAAAAGAAAGTGCTTAAAATTGTGATCTTTCCATTCTCCTCATAGAAGAAAGAATTTTCCCTTTCTCCTTTCCCTTTCCTTAAAAAATTAGTGTACTATCTTATTCCTCCCCAAAAAAAAACACTGGCCCCTTCCTTACATGAAAGTGCTTCCAATGTGCCATGTCCATAATATATTGGACCAAACCAAACAAAAGAAAAATGTAAATTTTTGTTGTCTTAACAGTCGATCTAAGAGGGGGGTTCCAAAAAAAATAAGAAGGGAACCCCTATAAATGTGTAGACCGTGCATATTATAGCGTGCCAAACCAAGAAGGAAGAGAAACAAAAACAAAAACAAAAAAAATAATAATAATTTTTTCCCCAAATATGGGGCTCAGCCATCCAATTCCAAGCTCCCAAGTCACCTCCCTTAAGGGGGACTTAGCAATCCTGTATTCTAGGCTAGTAAATACTCCCCTAGCGTCTCTTTCTTTCTTATTTCGGAGGCGTATGGGGGGGGGGAACTGAGAGAGAGTTCATCTCCTCAAATAAAAAAAAATAAAAAAAAGGATCCAAGAACCTGATAGAATTAAATACCACATTCCACAAACCCTTTTACTAAAGGCTGCACTTTCTCTAACCCCTCCGAACTAGTTACTTTACATGTCTCCCATACTTATCCCACCTTTACTTCCAAAATGCCATACTACCCTCCACATCAATACACTGTAGCCCAGCGGCTTCCTCTCCAGTGTCCACAAATGTGTATCTTAGTATGTATCTTAGTATCTTAGTATGGGAGCTCCTTGGACTAGTAAAGTGAAATACAGTCTTATCGGGTTTCAAAATCCCTGAGGTTGCTCATGGTATACTGATAGTATCCATTCCGGTGCCAATATCAGCTGTCTTGTCCTTGTTTCCAAAGCTAGATCCCCTCTGTTGGCTTAGATCTCCCTCTAGGGGCTGGGGTCTCCGTCTAGGAGGTTGCTGTTGGCCTACTTGAGAGTTCCTCCTTTGTCCTTGTGTGGATAAGGTTCCTAAATGGCCCCCTATATATGTAATGGGCGATAGCCAATTTTGAATTTTAATAGGTGGTTCATTCAAGAAAGCAAAAAGTTCCGGCAAGTCATCTGGTGTACGTAATGTAAATGAAGCTGATGCTTTACGGAACGTAACCGCTAAAGGGTATCCCCACCTATATGAATACCCCTTATCTCTTGCTAAGTTCAGGATCGGGCGCAACCAGGTTCTACGCTGTAGGGTAGCTCTAGATAAGTCTGATAATATTTTGATATGAGTTCCCTCATACTCAATATCGCCCATCTCCCATGCTGCTCTTAATATCTGCTCCTTTTGCTGGTAATTGTGTAAGCGGCATACTACATCCCTAGGTCTCGCTGGATTTTTAGATCTGGGACCCAAAGCTCTATGTACTCTATCTAACTCC
Organism: Rana muscosa; assembly: GCA_029206835.1. Lineage (NCBI taxonomy): Eukaryota > Metazoa > Chordata > Amphibia > Anura > Ranidae > Rana > Rana muscosa. The sequence continues at coordinate 326,724,947 of CM055117.1, forward strand.
ACTATCATCTGGGGGAGCTTCATAACCTTCCGGAATATTAATTCCACCAGTTTCCCAAGATCCTCTGTGTCCGTGTCTGATGTTTCCAAGAGGCCCCTGAGCCGTAAATTATTCCGGCGGCTTCTATCTTCTAAAACTTCTATGTGGAGTTGAAAGTCCACCATTGTATCTGTCTGCACCAACAGTTTTTTTTTCTATATCCCCGACCCGTTGCTCCAGGGATACCACCGCTCCCTCTCTCTCATCAACCCTCTCCGTCAAGACTTTAATGTCTGTTCTTACCGCATCCATCTCCTTGCGATGTGCCTCCTCCACTCGCATAACCAAAGCCTCAATATCGTGACGTGTAGGGAGTGCCTCTATGTCCTGGCGTGTAGGGAGTGCTTTCAGCAGGGCTCGTATGTCTCCTTCGATATTCTCTACATCCCCCTCCCTCTGAGGAGCAGCTCTCAGCATAGCCATCTCCTGTATCGCACTCCCTGCTCCGCTATCTGATCCGGAAGTGATCGAGAGAGGGATTGGTCTCACAGCTGCGGTGTTCCCTGTGCTGCGTGATGTTGTCCTAGCCGAGGCTTGCGTCTGTAAGGTAAAGTACTGCTGGATATCGCCTTGGGGGATGCCGGTAGGGGCTTTCTTTAGTGCGGATCTTGTCCTATATTTACCGCCTGTATTCATGCCGTGCTATAAGCTATCAATTAGCCGCTACTAGTCGAGGCAGGGATGGAGGTCCGGGAGCTCCAAACAGCGTGTCTTCACTCAGCCATGTCTGGACCACGCCCCCCACTCGGGAATTACATTTTTATTTCTGATGTTGGAACACATATCAAATTTTTGGGGCTCAAATTATGATTATTTAGAAATAATAAAAAGCACAAAAAAATTTGACTAATTTTAAATTTGCATCAGCAATAGTATTGATTGTGGTTTGTAAAGACACCTGTGTGAGTTTGGGTGAAAGTGAAAGTGACAGAGAAAAATATATTTTATCAAAACATTCCACATTCTAGCTTTCTTTAAAAACTAAATATTTTAATTAGAAGCAACATTGTTGCAAAGGAAAATGTATTTCAGAGAAAGATACATTTCGTCTCAACATTAAAAGGATTTATTTGTGAGGCCTCATGCCCACGGGCGTTTTTTCAGCCGCGTTTTTGAGCGTTTTTTACAGCTTAACCACTTAACGACCGCCCACTGTAAATATACGTCAGCAGAATGGCACCGACAGGCAGAATCACGTATATGTACGTGATTGCCTTTGTATAGTTGGGGGGTCCGATCGGACCCCCCTTCTTTACAGTGAGCGGTCATTTTACCTTCGGGAGCGATCCGGCATGAGGAGACGGCCGTTCGATTCCGGACACCCCCTCTCGATCGCTCCCGGCGAATGAGAGAGCTTCCCCTGCCTGCCAGGAAGGAGGAAGTGATGTCATCTCTCCTGGGGCGCTCACATATACCGAGCGCCGTACAGGAGAAGATGCCAGGTTAGTACACAAAACAGCACACTGACACCAGGACACATAGGCACATAAATCGCCCCCCCAGACACCCCCAGATCACCCCCCAGCCCCCCCCAGCCCCCAGTCACAGTGTCACTGATTGCAGTGACCATTTATTTAGTGATCACTGCAATCAGTGACATTTGTGACTGTAAAAGTGTCACTACATTTAGTTTTAGGTCCAGTGTAGCCCCCTAACCCCCCCTAATAAAGGTTTAACCCCCTGATCACCCCCCAGATAACCCTTTCACCCCCTAGCACCGCCGTGGCTATGCGATCATTTTTCTGATCAATGTCTTAGCGTCGGTGATGCTGATCGGTATCCAGTAATTTTTTTTAGGTTCGCCGCAGGTTTTTATAGCGTCGGGTACCCCCATATATTACCTAATAAAGGTTTAACCCCCTTAATCGCCCCCCCCAGGTAACCCTTTCACCCCCTATCACCACTGTCACTAAGCGATAATTTTTCTGATCGATGTCTTAGCGTCGGCGATGCTGATCGGTAGCCAGTATTTTTTTTAAGGTTCGCCGCAGGTTTTTATAGCGTCGGGTACCCCCATATATTACCTAATAAAGGTGTAACCCCCTTGATCACCCCCCAGGTAACCCTTTCACCCCCTAGCACCGCCGTCACTATGCGATCATTTTTCTGATCGATGTCTTAGCGTCGGTGATGCTGATCGGTAGCCAGTAAATTTTTTTAGGTTCGCCGCAGGTTTTTATAGCATCAGGTACCCCCATATATTATCTAATAAAGGTTTAACCCCCTGATCGCCCCCCAGGTAACCCTTTCACCCCCTATCACCACTGTCGCTAAGCAATCGTTTTTATGATCGTTGTCTTAGTGTCAGTGATGCCGATAGGTAGCCAGTAATTTTTTTTTAGGTTCGCCGTCAGGTTTTTATATAGCGTCAGGTACCCCCATATATTACCTAATAAAGGTTTTAACCCCCTAATTGCCCCTAGTTAACCCTTTCACCAGTGATAATCATATAAGTGTTACGGGTGACGCTGGTTAGTTAGTTTGCTTTTTATAGTGTCAGGGCAGCCGCCATATATAACCCAATAAAGGTTTAACCCCCTGATCGCCCGGCGGGTGATATCAGTTAGGTTTTAGCGTCAGAGAGGGTCTGCGTCACACCCCAGGCAGCGTCAGGTTAGTGCCAGTAGCGCTAACACCCACATGTGAAGCATACACCCCCCTTAGTGGTATAGTATCTGATCAGCTCAATATCTGATCTGATCAGATCTATACTAGCGTCCCCAGCAGTTTAGGGTTCCCAAAAACGCACTGTTAGTGGGATCAGCCCAGATACCTGCTAGCACCTGCATTTTGCCCCTCCGTCCAGCCCAGGCCACCGAAGTGCAGTATCGATCGATCACTGTCACTTGCAAAACACAACACACATAACTGCAGCGTTCGCAGAGACAGGCCTGATCCCTGCGACTCCAGTGCTGTAGGAGGTAATTTCACCACCACAGTTAAAAAAAAAAAGCATATATGACGAAGCATTGGGGCAGCAGGGGCGGAGGAGCGATTTTGCTCCTAATGCCGCGTATATACGGTCGAAATTCCGACGGAGGCTTGCCCGTGGAAAAGTCTGACCATGTGTACGCGGCATTACTTTTGCGAGAAGATGCCCCCATGCTTCGGCATATATAAATGGTGCATGTATGCCCATCATTAGAAGTGGGTGGATGAAGGGCGGTAATCTAATGGTGGGCATACCCACCGATCAATCTTTTTTTTTCGTTCAGCCAACAGGCTGCATGAAAAAAAAGATTACAATACATGTCCAACAAGGACCAGCAACGTACTGGTATGTTGCTGGACTTTGAATGTTTATACCAGAATGATGCCTGCGGGTTTAGGTATCATCTTGGTATCATTCTTTTCAGCCAGCGGCCGGATTTCATGTAAAAGCAATCCTAGTGGCTAATTAGCCTCTGGACTGCTTTTACAAGCAGTGGGAGGGAATGTCCCCCCCCGGATATAAAAAGCGCCATTGGGAAATTGGGAAAGCATTTTATCACACCGATCTTGGTGTGGTCAGATGCTTTGAGGGCAGAGGAAAGATCTAGGGTCCAATAGACCCCAGTTTTTTCAAAAAAGAGTACCTGTCATTACCTATTGCTATCATAGGGGATATTTACATTCCCTGAGATAACAATAAAAGTGATACAAATAAATAAATATGGAAGCAACAGTTTAAAAATAAAATAAAAAAGCAAAATTAATAATAAAAAAAAAAAAAAAAAAAAAAAGCACCACTGTCCTGCCCTACTCTTGCCCAATGGCGAACGCAAGCGTCGGTCTGGCGTCATATGTAAACAGCAATTGCACCATGCATGTGAGGTATCACCGCGAAGGTCAGATCAAGGGAAGTAATTTTAGCAGTAGACCTCCTCTGTAAATCTACTGGGGTAACCTGTAAAGGCTTTTAAAGGCTTTTAAAAATGTATGTAGTTTGTCGCCAATGCGCGTTTGTGCGAAATTTTAAAGCATGTCGTGTTTGGTATCTATGTACTCGGCCTAAGATCATCTTTTTTATTTCATCAAACATTTGGGCAATATAGTGTGTTTTAGTGCATTAAAATTAAAAAAAAGTGTATTTTTTCCCAAAAAAATGCGTTTGAAAAATCGCTGCGCAAATACTGTGTAGAAAAAAAAATGCAACACCCACCATTTTATTCTGTAGGGCCTTTGCTTTAAAACTATATATAATGTTTGGGGGTTCAACATAATTTTCTTGCAAAAAAAATATGTTTTCATGTAAACAAAAAGTGTCAAAAAGGGCTTTGTCTTCAAGTGGTTAGAAGAGTGGATGTAAGCTTCCTAATGTTGTGTATAAAATGCCAGAACAGTTCAAAACCCCCCCAAATGACCCCATTTTGGAAAGTAGACACCCCAAGCTATATACTGAGAGGCATGTCGAGTCCATGGAATATTTTATATGTTGACACAAGTTGCGGAAAAAATACAATTTTTTTTTTTTTTTGCACAAAGTTGTCACTAAATGATATATTGCTCAAACATGCCATGGGCATATGTGGAATTACACCCCAAAATACATTCTGTTGCTTCTCCTAAATACGGGGATACCACATGTGTGAGACTTTTTGGGAGCCTAGCCGCGTACGGGACCCCAAAAACCAAGCACCGCCTTCAGGCTTTCTAAGGGTGTCAATTTTTGATTTCACTTCTCACTGCCTATCACAGTTTCGGAGGCCATGGAATGCCCAGATGGCACAAAACCCCCCCAAATGACCCCATTTTGGAAAGTAGACACCCCAAGCTATTTGCTGAGAGGTATTGTGAGTATTTTGCAGATCTCGCTTTTTGTCACAAAGTTTTGAAAATTGAAAAAAAAAAGAAAAAAAAAATGTTCTTTCTTCATTTTCAAAAACAAATGAGAGCTGTAAAATACTCACCATGCCTCTCAGCAAACAGCTTGGGGTGTCTACTTTCCAAAATGGGTTCATTTGGGGGGTTTTGTGCTATTTTTTTTTGTCATTATTCAATCACTTGGGACAAAAAAAAAATATTCAATGGGCTCAACAGGCCTCTCAGCCATTTCCTTGGGGTGTCTACTTTCTAAAATGGGGTCATTTGGGGGGGGGGGTTGTGCTATTTTGGCATTTTATGGCCTTCAAAACTGTGATAAGTAGTGAGGAGAGAAATCAAAAATTTGCGCCCTTAGAAATCCTGAAGGCGGTGCTTGGTTTCCGGGGTCCCGTACGTGGCTAGGCTCCTAAAAAGTCCCACACATGTGGTATCCCCGTACTCAGGAGAAGCAGCAGAATGTATTTTGGGGTGCAATTCCACATATAACCATGGCATGTGTGAGCAATATATCATTTAGTGACAACTTTTTGTAATTTTTTATTTTTTTTGTCATTATTCAATCACTTGGGACAAAAAAAAAATATTCAATGGGCTCAACATGCCTCTCAGCAATTTCCTTGGGGTGTCTACTTTCTAAAATGGGGTCATTTGGGGGGGGTTTGTACTGCCCTGTCATTTTAGCACCTCAAGAAATGAGATAGGCAGTCATAAATTAAAAGCTGTGTAAATTCCAGAAAATGTACCCTAGTTTGTAAACGCTATAACTTTTGCGCAAACCGATAAATATACGCTTATTGACATTTTTTTACTAAAGACGTGTGGCTGAATACATTTTGGCCTAAATGTATGACTAAAATTGAGTTTATTCGATTTTTCTTATAACAAAAAGTAGAAAATATCATTTTTTTCAAAATTTTCGGTCTTTTTCCGTTTATATCGCAAAAAATAAAAATCGCAGAGGCAATCAAATACCATTAAAAGAAAGCTCTATTTGTGGGAAGAAAAGGATGCAAATTTCGTTTGGGTACAACATTGCATGTCCGCACAATTTACAGTTAAAGCAGCGCAGTGCAAAATTCTGAATTCACCAAAAGGTCCTTTAGCTACCAAATGGTCCGGGGCTTAAGTGGTTAAAAACGCCTGTCCATGTTAGTCTATAGCTTCATGCCCACCTCGGTGTTTTTGAGCTGTAAAGAGCATAGGCGTTTGTAAGCTGTAAAAAAAACCCAGGACCAGTGCGTTCCTCAGCGTCAGAATTAGGCAGAAAAAAACGCGAGCGTCAAAAAACGCGCCAAAACGCACACTAACGCGCACTAACGCGCAAAAACGCGCACTAACGCGCGGTCGCGTTTTTAGCTCCGACATTTTTTTTTTTGTTTTTTTTCAACAAAAAAAATAAAAAATATTTACAATAACATGGACAGGCGTTTTTAAGCTGCAAAAAACGCAGCTGTAAAAACGCCAGTGGGCATGAGGCCTGAAAGTTACAATTGTATCATTAGAATCAATGGCTAAAACTTGCATTGGACTAAAATAGCTCAGATTTTCACTTCCAAAACATGCTCTTTAATTAGCTCTCATTTCGGTATTTACTATAACTCTTGTGAAAAAAGTCACTTGAGTTAAAATTTGAGTTATATTAGCTCTGGGCATGCTCAGTTTAGCTTGCAAATAGTTGTCCAAAAACTGGCATTTTTTTACTTCTCATGCCGCGTACACACGATCATTATTCACGGCGGTTAAAAAACCGCCGTGAATAATGACAGGAAAAACGAGGGAACCGCTTGGTTCCCTACACACGGTCGTTTTTCCCGTCATTTTTTCTCTTGACGAGAAAAACGACCGTCTGTGGGCTCCGAGGCAGTGTTTCCCTATGGGAAAACTGCCACGGAAAAAAATGCTGGAAAAAACGATGAGAAAATTTAGAACATGTTCTAAATGTTCTCGTCGTTTTTTATGCCGTTTTTCTAGACGAGAAAAACGACATAAAGCCCACAGAAGATCGTTTTTCTCGGCGAAAAAAAAAATGCAGTTTTTCTCATCGAGAAAAGCGGTCGTGTGTACGCGGCATGAGACTTTGAAAAAGTGATTTCTACACTGAAATATCTTTAACACAGTTTTAAGGCAGATTATCTTTAAATAATATACCGCATATTTCAGTACCATTTAGGCATATATATCATGCTCTAAACATTATTTCCATGTGCACAACTCCAGCTTTTAGTAGAGTAAGGATTTGGGCACTATTTGGATTCTGGGAGCTATAGTAAATTCGATTTTGGTAAGTATTTTTTCTCCAGCGCTATTGTGAATACAGTTTTAGCGCTAATTAGCGCAAATTGTCGCGATTTGCGCTAATTGGCGCGAATTTGCTGCAATTTGCGCTAATTAGCGCAAATTCGCGGCAATTTGCGCTAATTAGCGCCGCGGTGCTATAGTAAATTACCCCTCATGTGATTAAAGTTTTGGACCCAATATTGGAGATCCTAGTGTACTGGTGACACTTTCTTCTCATGCTTGCAGTCGGTTCCAACCATTGGTCATTTCAGCACCCAATCTACGATACAGCTGTTTGTGCAGGAACATGTGCGTTGGGAGTATTGCATTGGCAGTTGTTTAACCTTACACAGGATTTATTTTTCTGTCCTTGCAGACCTAAGAATTACATAGTCCTGCCATATAGCACAATCAGGTCAGCGACCTAGCTTTCCTCTACTCTAATTAAGCAATATAGTCATGTCATTTCCCTATGCTGGACATTACAGAAGTCTGAAACTGTGTGAAATCATACTTACATTAATTATATTTTGTGCTCTGCATTTTCTTTATAAAGAGGTTGTTTTAGATAAATTTTTATCTTAGTCACCGTGGAATTAACATCTGTGATCCAGTGTCACATAATACCTCTTCTAGCTGTAAAAAAGCATATATGGGTGGCTTTGTGCTATTTGAGATGCCATTGAGAAGCTGTGTCTCATAGCTGAAAATAAACAACAGGGGATCTTTCTGAAGGGTCCTAGCCATAACTGTTTAAATAAAGATTATACTAAAAGGAGGACATATTTAGGCATGCTCTTAATCAGTGGGTTAATGTGGACTGAAAATTTCTGCATTTTGCATAATGCAAAACATTAGGAGATACAATATTTTTATAATTGTTTTGCACATTTTTGAAAAACCCATACCTAAACAGGTTTAGGGGAATTTAACACCATTTGTTACTACATACAATGCTGTTTAAACATCTCTTCCCTTGTGATTTGACAATTCACATCTTTGGCAATGTAACTTCAATGGCTAGCATCTGTTTAAGACTTAATGGCACCAAGGGATTGAATTATGGAATAAAAAAATTCACACTCACCTTCCCGTTCTTAGACAACTGACTTTTTAACACATTCCATAGTGACTGGATTAGTGTGACTGAGTTACTTTTGTGGCTGTACATGCTGGGATATGCTTCTGACACTCATTTGATCTGAAGAAACGACTTGAATAAGTTGTGAAACTATTCCTACTTTACAGAATAGGTCCAGTTTAATTTGTCTAAATATTACTAGTTGTACCATGACCTCCATAAATGGGAAACTTAACAGCCATCTCCTAATTGAAGTTTGCATGATATTTAATAGTTCAAACTGTTCTTGTATATTAGCAGTATTTTTTATAATTGTGTATCATCTAAGAATAAATTGTGTACTATATAAAATACCAGGGTATATATTTTTTAAGGTTACCCATGGCTCAGATGACATCTTGGAGATGTCAAACTTCATATTAAAAGTGACCCTGTGATAGCTCTAAAATTGTTAAAAAAGCAGCAGTTGGTGAAAGCTGGCACCTATCAGCTCTCCCTTATATGTTCATTAACCTTAATAAAATATCCGGGAAGGCCCCAGACCTAGGGTACTCTCTTATTGAAATCTTTTATCTTATCATTATCTTTTATATAGCATTTATCTTGGAAGCGTATAGGGTGTGCCCAAGCTTTCAATCACCTAGATATTGGTCAATGGGGTAAACAGTTAAGAAGGGAAGGGGTAGAAGGTATATTCAGGTGGTTCTTTCAGGACATGAGTCACACACCGCAGTTGTTGCATTTTCCTCCTCTGCTATCTAATGATACATACTACATTTGCCACATGTGTGTTTTCCTTTTACTACATTCTGATTTCCTCCTCTTTCTTCTATAGCGGGCATCACTTGCGGCCCGCGGCACTCTGCCATTCGGACCACCGCGGTACCGCCATGTAGGAGCCTTTTCTTCCTCCTGCCGTTGCTCTGTAATCCTCACAGAGCCGACAGTGGGAGGCGGAAAAATTCTGGGTGGAGGGCGGAGCTGCCCGAGGTTATCAAACAGGCGATTGGCTGCTAGGACTGTCCTTCATCCTAGCAGCCAATCACCTGTTTGTTACCTCGGCCCTCCATCCAGAACTGTCCCGCCTCCCTCCCTGCAACTCCTCTCCTGCCCCTATCCAGACACGCTGTGCCTCCCTCCGATCTGCCTGTGTTAAGGTAGGACAGTGAGGGGGTGAAGTCTAGAGCTAACAACTGAATGTGTGGGGAGGATGCAGAGCCTCAGGATTGCAGTGATGTGGGGGGGAGGGGCTGAGGACTGTAATGTGGGGGGAGCTGAGGACTGTAATGTGGGGGGTGCTGAGGACTGTAATGTGGGGGGAGCTGAGGACTGTAATGTGGGGGGAGCTGAGGACTGTAATGTGGGGGAGCTGAGGACTGTAATGTGGGGGGAGCTGAGGACTGTAATGTGGGGGGAGCTGAGGACTATAATGTGGGGGAGCTGTGGACTGTAATGTGGGGGAGCTGTGGACTGTAATGTGGGGGAGCTGTGGACTGTAATGTGGGGGGAGCTGTGGACTGTAATGTGGGGGAGCTGAGCATTGTAATGTGGGGGGATTGAGGACTTTAATATGGGGGAGCTGAGCACTGTAATGTGGGGGGACTGAGGACTGGAGTGTGGGGGAGCTGAGGACTGTAATGTGGGGGGGACTGAGGACTGGAGTGTGGGGGAGCTGAGGACTGTAGTGTGGGGGAGCTGAGGACTGTAGTGTGGGGGGTACTGAGGACTGTAGTGGGGGGGTACTGAGGACTGGAGTGGGGGGGTACTGAGGACTGGAGTGGGGGGGTACTGAGGACAAGAGTGGGGGTACTGAGGACTGGAGTGGGGGGTACTGAGGACTGGAGTGGGGGGGGACTGAGGACTGGAGTGGGGGGAGCTGAGGACTGTAGTGTGGGGGAGCTGAGGACTGTAGTGTGGGGGGAGCTGAAGACTGTAATGTGGGGGGGACTGGAGTGTGGGGGGAGCTGAGGACTGTAATGTGGGGGGAGCTGAGGATTGTTATGTGGGGGAGCTGTGGACTGTAATGTGGGCGAACAGAGCATTGTAATGTGGGGGGATTGAGGACTTTAATATGGGGGAGCTGAGCACTGTAATGTGGGGGGACTGAGGACTGGAGTGTGGGGGAGCTGAGGACTGGAGTGTGGGGGAGCTGAGGACTGTAAGGTGGGGGGGACTGAGGACTGGAGTGGGGGGGGGACTGAGGACTGGAGTGGGGGGGGACTGAGGACTGGAGTGGGGGGGACTGGGGACTGGAGTGGGGGGGACTGAGGACTGGAGTGGGGGGGACTGAGGACTGGAATGTGGGGGGAGCTGAGGACTGGAGTGGGGGGGGGACTGAGGACTGGAGTGGGGGGGAACTGAGGACTGGAGTGGGGGGGGACTGAGGACTGGAGTGGGGGGGGACTGAGGACTGGAGTGGGGGGGGCTGAGGACTGGAGTGGGGGGGACTGAGGACTGTAGTGTGGGGGGAGCTGAGGACTGTAGTGTGGGGGGAGCTGAGGACTGTAGTGTGGGGGGAGCTGAGGACTGTAATGTGGGGGGAGCTGAGGACTGTAGTGTGGGGGGAGCTGAGGACTGTAGTGTGGGGGGAGCTGAGGACTCTAATGTGGGGGGGACTGTAGTGTGGGGGGAGCTGAGGACTGTATTGTGGGGGAGCTGTGGACTGTAATGTGGGGGAGCTGTGGACTGTAATGTGGGGGAGCTGTGGACTGTAATGTGGGGGGAGCTGTGGACTGTAGTGTGGGGGGAGCTGAGGACTGTAGTGTGGAGGGAGCTGAGGACTGTAGTGTGGGGGGAGCTGAGGACTGTAGTGTGGGGGGAGCTGAGGAATGTAATGGGGGGGAGCTGAGGACTGTAATGGGGGGGGAGCTGAGGACTGTAATGGGGGGGAGCTGAGGACTGTAGTGTGGGGGGAGCTGAGGACTGTAGTGTGGGGGGAGCTGAGGACTGTAATGTGGGCGAACTGAGCATTGTAATGTGGGGGGATTGAGGACTTTAATATGGGGGAGCTGAGCACTGTAATGTGGGGGGACTGAGGACTGTAGTGTGGGGGAGCTGAGGACTGTAATGTGGGGGGGGGACTGAGGACTGGAGTGGGGGGGGAGACTGAGGACTGGAGTGGGGGGGACTGAGGACTGGAGTGGGGGGGGACTGAGGACTGGAGTGGGGGGGGGGCTGAGGACTGGATTGGGGGGACTGAGGACTGTAGTGTGGGGGAGCTGAGGACTGTAGTGTGGGGGGAGCTGAGGACTGTAATGTGGGGGGAGCTGAGGACTGTAGTGTGGGGGGAGCTGAGGACTGTAGTGTGGGGGGAGCTGAGGACTGTAATGTGGGGGGGACTGTAGTGTGGGGGGAGCTGAGGACTGTATTGTGGGGGAGCTGTGGACTGTAATGTGGGGGAGCTGTGGACTGTAATGTGGGGGAGCTGTGGACTGTAATGTGGGGGGAGCTGTGGACTGTAGTGTGGGGGGAGCTGAGGACTGTAGTGTGGGGGGAGCTGAGGACTGTAGTGTGGGGGGAGCTGAGGACTGTAGTGTGGGGGGAGCTGAGGACTGTAATGGGGGGGAGCTGAGGACTGTAATGGGGGGGAGCTGAGGACTGTAATGTGGGGGAGCTGTGGACTGTAATGTGGGGGAGCTGAGGACTGTAGTGTGGGGGGAGCTGAGGACTGTAGTGTGGGGGGAGCTGAGGACTGTAGTGTGGGGGGAGCTGAGGACTGTAGTGTGGGGGAGCTGAGGACTGTAGTGTGGGGGAGCTGAGGACTGTAGTGTGGGGGGAGCTGAGGACTGTAGTGTGAGAGGAGCTGAGGATTGTAGTGTGGGGGGAGCTGAGGACTGTAGTGTGAGGGGAGCTGAGGACTGTAGTGTGGGGGGAGCTGAGGACTGTAGTGTGGGGGGAGATGAGGACTGTAGTGTGGGGGGAGCTGAGGACTGGAGTGTGGGGGGGACTGGAGTGTGGGGGAGCTGAGGACTGGAGTGTGGGGGGAGCTGAGGACTGTAGTGTGGGGGGAGCTGAGGACTGTAGTGTGGGGGGAGCTGAGGACTGTAGTGTGGGGGGAGCTGAGGACTGTAGTGTGGGGTTTGCTGAGGACTGTAGTGTGGGGGGAACTGAGGACTGTAATGTGGGGGGGACTGGAGTGTGGGGGAGCTGAGGACTGTAGTGTGGGGGGAGCTGAGGACTGGAGTGTGGGGGGAGCTGAGGACTGGAGTGTGGGGGGAGCTGAGGACTGGAGTGTGGGGGGAGCTGAGGACTGGAGTGTGGGGGGAGCTGAGGACTGGAGTGTGGGGGGAGCTGAGGACTGTAGTGTGGGGGGAGCTGAGGACTGTAGTGTGGGGGGAGCTGAGGACTGTAGTGTGGGGGGAGCTGAGGACTGTAGTGTGGGGGAGCTGAGGACTGTAGTGTGGGGGAGCTGAGGACTGTAATGTCACGGGACTGTAGTGTGGGGGGAGCTGAGGACTGTAGTGTGGGGGGAGCTGAGGACTGTAGTGTGGGGGGAGCTGAGGACTGTAGTGTGGGGGGAGCTGAGGACTGTAGTGTGGGGGGAGCTGAGGACTGGAGTGTGGGGAGAGCTGAGGACTGGAGTGTGGGGGGAGCTGAGGACTGGAGTGTGGGGGGAGCTGAGGACTGTAGTGTGGGGGGAGCTGAGGACTGTAGTGTGGTGGGAGCTGAGGACTGTAGTGTGGGGGGAGCTGAGGACTGTAGTGTGGGGGGATCTGAGGACTGTAGTGTGGGGGGAGCTGAGGACTGTAGTGTGGGGGAGCTGAGGACTGTAATGTGACGGGACTGAGGACTGTAATGTGACGGGACTGAGGACTGTAATGTGACGGGACTGAGGACTGTAATGTGACGGGACTGAGGACTGTAATGTGACGGGACTGAGGACTGTAATGTGGGGGGGCTGAGGATATTAAAGTGGAGAGGGGAGGAATGTAATGTGGGGGGGGGCTGAGGACTGTGATTTGGGGGACTGAGGACAGGGGTGTGGAGAGGGGACTGAGGAGAGTAATGTGGGGTTATGATGTTAATAGGGGCAGAGGACAGTACTGTTAATGGGGTTGATGTTAAAGAAGTGTGAGGACACTACTGTGGAAGGAGTGGAGGGGGATGATGTAAAGGGGGAGCTGAGGACACTCATCAAGAGGGGATCTTGATGTGAAGGGGGAGGGGACTGTGATGTGCACTGGGGACTAAGGAAGCTGATATAAGAATGGATTAAGATCTGTGCATGTGCATTAGGTGCACACGTCGTGGGTGGATCAGCCTATTTTAATGGGCTGCACTACCCACATGAAAACCAAGAGAAAGAAGTCCTTGACCTTTTTTTTAAAAAGAAAATTGCGCCGTACCAAGCCACATTGTGCTGCAGCAACATGTCGTTTGGCGCATGCGAAAATGCATGACAGGGAACCGAAATGATATTCGGACCTCTGCTATAAGAAGATTTTACTGACCGGACCTCGGCGAATTGTAATTCAATACCCCTGTTCTACAGTAATGGCTTTTATCCTGCCTATTCCTCATGTAGCTCTCCCAAAAACAACCTCTGGCCTTTCCCTAATGTATTAACTGTCTGTGTCATCACTAGTCAGTAAATGCCAATATAGGCTTAAGATCATTCATATCCCAAGGCATATATTAAATAATTTTCAAACAAATTTTTATTTCAAATGGGCTTCATCCCACATCAACAATCTGGGTATTTTACTATCCATGAACCTATCCACATTATACACTCTTATTTTTTCTTCACTACTATCCAAATTGTAAGTAGACCAGGAGGATAGTTTAGAGCACAGTTTTTCTTAGACAGACAGGTATAATGTTTTTAAACAGAATATCCTCCCCTGGATTCTTTACCCATTTCAAACGATACTGAAGAATATCCAACACTACATACTCATCCTACTGTTGCAACCACATGGACTAAATTACCTTTATTGCTGGTGAGACGTGTAAGTTTGATTAAAATGTTCTGGGGCCCTCAGGAGAATTATGTAGAATATAAAGTAACTAAGTGGATTTCCCTGTTCCGTATCCTACTATGGGAGGGTAAAATTCCTAGAATTAAGCTTTCTACATTGCAACTTCCCAAAGATAAGGGGGGACTTGCTGTGCCAAATGCAAAGATGTATTTTATTGTATCTCAACTTCAACAGATGGTGGGATTGGGCAATGTAGACAGGATGGTCCCAATTCAATTGATACTTTTGACTTGACTCTCTTGTAATCATTTAATAGCTAAATTGAAATCCTGATCTATTGGAAACGCTATACAAAGACCCACCTTACTGTTGATGAACAGAGTATGGCAGGAAATTAAATAAAAAAAATGCAATATATAGTAATTTCAGTTTATACCCCTTTATGGCAGGATATAAAGTATAAGGAGATAAATAAACTAGAAGGATTTGGGGTATGGAAAGGATCGGGGATTCAATAATTTGACCAATTATACTCTGATGGGGTTCTAAAAACATATCAAGAATTACCAAAATAATATTTCCTTCCCCCCAACACCTTTTTTTCAATATTTACAATTAAGACATGCTCTACAGATCCAATTTAAAGGAAAGGATTTAAAAGATCAAAAAAAGCTAATAATATACTTAATCGCAAAGATACAATTAAAAAAGGGCATTATCTCTAAAATATATGGCTATTTAATTGGCCAACTCCAGGGAAAGGCTACCTGTCAAGCTAGATGGGGATGGGAAAAGGACCTAGGAGATCTAACAAATGAACAATGGCAAAATATTTTAGAACAAGTACAATCAGTATCAGTTTCACCCCAGCAAACTTTAACACAATTATACATAATCCATAGGGTATATAGGACCCCAGTTAAATTGTATTTTCTGGGGTAGACGAGATACATCTGACTGTCCCCGGTGTAGGAGAACCTCAGCTGACCTATACACATGCTATGGAAATGTCCCAAATTTTTTAGGTACTGGCAAAAAATAATTGATACTATTAACCAGGTTTATAAAAACACAGGTACAAAGGGATCCTAAAATAAGTTTACTGGGGTGCCTATAAAAAGAAACATATATACCAATAGAGATAACCTGAACACCCCCCCCCCCCCGGTTCGGTTTGCGGCAGAACATGCGAACAGGCAAAGAATAAGTGCGAACACTGTTAAAGTCTACGGGACACGAACGTGAAAAATCAAAAGTGCTAATTTAAAAGGCTAATATGCAATTTATTGCCGTAAAAAGTGTTTGGGGACTCGGGTCCTGCCCCAGGGGACATGTATCAATGCAAAAAAAGTTTTAAAAATGGCTGTTTTTTCGGGAGCAGTGATTTAATAAAGCTTAAAGTGAAACAATAAAAATTAAATATTCCATTAAATATAGTGCCTGGGGGGTGACTAAAATATGCCTGTAAAGTGGCACAGTTTTCCCGTGTTTAGAAAAGTCCCGCTGCAAAATGACATTTCTAAAGGAAAAAAAGTAATTTAAAACTGCTAGCGGCTGTAATGTATTGTCGGCTCCTGGCAATATAGATGAAAATCATTGAGAAAAACGTCATTGGTTGCCCCCACCCCCCAGTTCATTACCAGGCCCTTTGGGTCTGGTATTGATATTAAGGGAAACCCCCGCACCCACATTTAAAAAAAAAAAGACGAAACCCCTCACAGATACTCTTGTTGAGCACAGAAACAAGTCCTGCTGTGAAATATTAGATCACAAATTGTAATTGTGGCTCAGTCCTGTCCCATAAGCAGACCAATTCAAGCACCGCATGGCATCTTTTTGCCTGGGTGCTTGCGTAGCCCCTTGAACGCCTAAGGAGCACCGCTGGTTCAGAGGACAAATCTGCAGAGGAAGAGGCCATAGAGGAAGAAGAAGAGGAGGGGGTGGAGGACAGAGCTGTGACAGAATCACCACTAGCATTTTGGAGATGTGGTGGCGGAACAAGCTCCAACAATAATGAACCCTGTCCTGCATCCTTCGCAGCTGCCAGCAGAACTACCAAGTGTGCCGTGAAAGAAAGGTACTATGCACCTTACTGCTGACCGCTAGTGATGAGCCGAACACCCCCGGGTTCGGTTCGCACCAGAACCCGCGAACGGACCGAAAGTTCGCACGAACATTAGAACCCTATTAAATACAATGGATGCGAACGTTCGGATTCTAAAGTGCTAATTATAACGACTATTATCCATGTTATTGTCCGAAACAGAGTTTGGGAACCCGGGTTCTGCACCAGGGGACATGTATCAATGCAAAAATAAGTTTTAAAAACGGACGTTTTCCGGGAGCAGTCATTTTAATGATGCATAAAGTGAAAAAAAAAAGTCAAATATTCCTTTAAATATTGTACCTGGGGGGTGTCTAAAGTATGCCTGTGAAGTGCCACGTGTTTCCCGTGTTTAGAACTGTCCCTGCACAAAACAACATTTCTAAAGGAAAAAAAAGCCATTTAAAACTGCTTGCGGCTTTAATGCAATGTCTGGTCCCGGTAATATGGATGAAAATCTTTAGGAAAAATGGCATAGCTACCCCATCAATCCCCCCCCCCTACCCCAGCCCATTACCAGCCCCTTTGGGTCTTGTATGGATATTAAGGGGAACCCCGCACACAAAATAAAAAAGGCCCTATATACTCTGAACAGCCTTATACAGGCGGTGCATACAAGACAGGGACTGTAGGTTTGTTCTTATGTAGAATCTGTTTGTAATTTTGAACAGCTGCATTGTTTAAGTGTAGCTCCATGCCAAATTCCTTTTTTTTAGCTTTTTGGAAAACATAGGGAACGGTTATCACCCCTGTCACATTTTTTTTGCTGTCTGTGCCCCTGTTCAGAACATTTCACCTCACTTTGCGTCCCAATGACAACTGTTTTTGAAATGTGGTGTTTGTATTGAAACAAGGATTGGTGATAAAGCATCAGTAGAGAGGAGACACCTTTCTCCCATATTAATTCTTACAGGAGAGAATTTTCCTTCCAAGGGGTAGATTTCCTCTCACTTCCTGTTGTCTTCTTCCGTTTGCAAGTAGTAGTCGTTTGTAAGTTGGATGTTTGAAAGTAGGGACCTGCCGTATATACTCTGCAGAAATTGGCCCCTTAGGTGTTGGTGTTGGCACAACACTGAAAGCATTCACAGTTATTCTTGGTGGGTGCTGGAACGCCCTGCTGTCAACTATTATATCAGGAATTGTAATAACATATAATTGTTGATCAGTGGTACTAAAAATTGGGCCTTTGATGGTGGTGCTGGTGCCACAACACTGTAAGGCCTGACAGTTACTCTTGGTGGGCGCAGCAATGGGCCCTGCTGTGAATTATTAGATCAATAATTATAATTGCATGCCCCTGTTGAACAGGGGCTGAAAAATTGGGCCTTTGGTGGTGGTGGTGGTGGTGGTGGTGGTGATGGTGGTGCTGGTGCCACAACAATGTAAGACCTGACAGTTACTCTTGGTGGGCGCAGCAATGGGCCCTGCTGTGAATTATTAGATCAATAATTATAATTGCATGCCCCTGTTGAACAGGGGCTGAAAAATTAGGCCTTTGGTGGTGGTGGTGGTGGTGATGGTGGTGCTGGTGCCACAACACTGTAAGGCCTGACAGTTGCTCTTGGTGGGCGCAGCAATGGGCCCTGCTGTGAATTATTAGATCAATAATTATAATTGCATGCCCCTGTTGAACAGGGGCTGAAAAATTGGGCCTTAGGCACTGGTGGCACAACACTGCAACCCCTCACAGATACTGTACTTGGAGCACAGCAATGAGGCCTGTTGCAAAGTATTGCATCCAAAATTTTAATTACACGCCCCTGTTAAACAGGGGCTTAAAAATTGGGCCTTAGCCACTGGTGGCGTCACCCATAAACCAAAATGATCTTCCAAGCTCTCATCATTAATCGTATCATTGAGGAGGAGGAGGAGGATAGCCAGTCAACATAACAGCACAGGCACTCAGCATCAGCATCAGTCTTGAAGGGATGTGACATTTTAAAATCAATTAGTCTGTTATATCAGCATCAGGTGTGTGGTAGCTGGTGGTGATCCAAGACTGGTTCATCTTGATGAAAGTCAGTCGATCAACCGAGTCGGTGGACAGGCGCACCCTGTGATCCGTGACAAATCCTCCAACAGCACTGAATGTGCGTTCTGAAAGAACGCTGGATGCAGGACAGGCCAGTAGCTCAATTGCATACTGTGCAAGCTCTGGCCAGTGATCCATCCTCAAGACCCAGTAAGCCAGAGGATTTTCGGTGGGGAAGGTGTCCAAGTCTGACCTTGCCCCTAGGTATTCCTGGACCATGTATATCAGACGCTGGCGATGGTTGCTGGAACCGATCATACTTTGGGGCTGCGGACTAAAGAATTGTCTGAACGCATCGGTCAGACGGCCACCTTCCCCACCGCTCCTTCTTTGACTGCCCGAAGCCTCAGCAACTCGTTGTCCAGGACCAGGAGTTTGTAACCTCCCAGTCTCTGGGAATGCATTGCACAGACCTTTCTGCAAGGCCTCCCGGAGTTGTCTCATCCTCTGCTCCCTCTGCGACGGTAAGATAAGGTCCGCAACCTTACCCTTGTACCGTGGATCAAGGAGAGTGGCCAGCCAGTAATGGTCCCTCTCCTTGATCCAAAGAATACGAGGATCCTTCCGCAGACTTTGCAGGATCAGGGAGGCCATGCAGCGTAGGTTAGCTGAGGCATTCAGTCCGGAGTCCTCTGGGTCACTAAGGACGACATGATCCGCAGCCACCTCATCCCAGCCACGTACAAGTCCACTGGTTTCTTGGGACTGTAAATCATCCCTAAAAGACTGCTGCTGATGATGCTGAGTGCCAGCCTCCACCTCCATGCTGACACAATCCTCCTCCTCCTCCTCCTCCTCCTCCTCTTCCTGTGCGATGGGTGGGACAGAAGGAACACTGTCTGGGTAAAGGGGGCCTTGAGAGGCAAGGAAGTCCTCCTCTTCCTGCCTCTGTTCTGCCTCAAGTGCCCTGTCCATTATTCCACGCAGCGTGTGCTCCAACAGGTGGACAAGAGGTACAGTGTCACTGATGCATGCACTGTCACTGCTCACCATCCTCGTGGCCTCCTCAAATGGTGCCAGGACAGTGCATGCATCCCTGATCATGCCCCACTGGCGTGGTAAAATAAACCCGAGCTCCCCTGACCCTGTCCTGGTGCCGTAGTCGCACAGGTACTCATTGATGGCCCTCTGCTGCGTGTGCAGCCGCTGCAGCATGGCCAACGTTGAGTTCCACCTGGTGGGCATGTCACATATAAGGCGGTTCTTGGGCAGGTTCAACTCCTTTTGCAGCTCAGCCAGGCGAGCACTGGCATTATAAGATCTGCGGAAATGCACACAGACTTTCCTGGCCTGCCTCAGGACATCCTGTAAGCCCGGGTACCTGCCCAAGAACCGCTGCACCACCAGGTTAAGGACGTGAGCCATACAGGGCACATGGGTCAGTTGTCCCTGTCGGAGGGCGGAGAGGAGGTTGGTGCCATTGTCGCAAACCACCATTCCTGGCTTAAGCTGGCGTGGCGTCAACCACCTCTCGGCCTGCCCCTGCAGAGCAGACAGGACCTCTGCCCCAGTGTGGCTCCTGTCCCCCAAACACACCAACGCAAGCACGGCATGGCATCTTTTTGCCTGCGTACTTGCGTAGCCCCTTGAACGCCTACGGAGCACCGCTGGTTCCGAGGACAAACCACAGGAAGAGGCCATGGAGGAAGAAGAAGAGGAGGGGGTGGAGGAGAGAGGTGTGTCACAACCAGTAGTAGCATTTTGGAGGCGTGGCGGTGGAACAACCTCCAACACTACTGCACCTTGTCCTGCATCCTTCCCAGCTGCCAAAAGAGTGACCCAATGGGCCGTGAAAGAAAGGTAACGTCCCTGTCCATGCCTGCTGGACCATGAGTCAGCGGTAATATGCACCTTACCGCTGACCGCCCTGTCCAGCGAGGCCAAGACATTGCCTTCCACATGCCTGTAGAGAGCCGGAATCGCCTTCCGTGCGAAAAAGTGGCGTTTGGGAACCTGTCACTGAGGAACCGCACATTGCACAAACTCACGGAAGGGGGCCGAGTCTACCAACTGAAAAGGCAGCAGTTGAAGCGCTAGCAATTTAGCCAAGCTAGCATTCAACCGCTGGGCATGTGGATGGCTGGGAGTGAACTTCTTTCGACGGTCCAGCAGCTGGGGCAGGGAAATTTGCCTGCTAGAATCGGACGTTGGTGTACTGCTAGCAGAGTGCCCGCAAGTACTTGGCTGTGACACACCTAATTCTACACCTTCATTCCTCTCAGTGCAGGTTTCAGAGAGGACTGAAGGTATACTGGGGTTGGAGATCCCAGCTGATGCGGTGCAAGAAGAGGTCAGCTTTGTTCTTTGGTGTGGGTCTTTAAGGTAGGCTTGCCAATGAGCTGCATGGCAGGTCAACATATGTCTGATCAAGCATGTGGTGCCCAAACGGCTGATGTTTTGGCCACGCGATATACGCTTGAGACATATGTTGCAAACAGCAGCTGTGCGATCTGATGCACTCGCCTCAAAAAAGGCCCACACAAAAGAACGTTTTGAATGATGGGCAGAGGCAGCGCCCTGCACAGGCGGAGCTCTGCGGTGTGATTCCGTCGGTGTGCTGCCCATACGCTGGCCACTCAAGGGCATCCTGCCTCGTTGGAGATGTGCCTCCTCCTCATCCTCCTCCTCTCTCCTATTAGGCACCCACGTGGAGTCAGTGACCTCATCATCCCCTCCCTCCTCATCACTGGAGCCAATCTGGCAGTATGCTGCAGCTGCTGGAGCATGACTGCCAGATTGGTGTCCTTCTTGAGCATCCCCTCTCTCTGCTCTCACGCTGCTGCCTTCCTCTAGCTGGGTATCATCATCAGATCCTTCGAAACGCTGGGCATCCTCCTGGAGCATGTACCCAACACTGTGCTCAAACAGTTCGGGGGACTCCTCAGGAGGAGGACATGGTGGGTCTAGGGAAGGATTGACTAATGAAGATAATGATACCAGAGAAGAGGACGCTTTGGCAGCTGCTTTGCCAGTACCCTGAGCCTGGGTGAGAGAGGATGAGGAGGATGAGGTGGGCTTGGTCATCCACTCTACCAAGTCTTCGGCATGATGTGGCTCAACATGTCCAGCTGCTGAAAAGAAGGACAAGCGTGTCCCATGGCCATGTGCTGATGACAATGCACCGCGTCCACGACCAGCACTGTTGCCCCCAGACACAGAGCCTGCTTGCCCTCTTTTTTTGCCTCCTGACTGTCTGCCTCTCCTTGTTTGCCTTCCAGACATTTTAATGGATGGCCTGCAGGGAGATGGGAAAAAGAGCAATAAGGGCTACCTTCAGGTGTATACTGTGCAGGAGGCTTAGCAACAATGACACTGACACTGTCCCCTGCCTATCCTTCTCTGTCCCTAAACACAAGGATTTGCAATATGCTTCAGCAAGATTGGTTTAGCACAGAACAGCACACTGACAGTTTCCCTCACTGTCCTTCTCTGTCCCTACAAACAAGATTTAGCACAGAATAGCACACTGATAGTTTCCACGAGTGTCCTTCTCTGTCCCTAAACTCAAGTATTTCAAATATGGAACAGCAAAATAGGTTTAGAACAGAATAGCACACTGACACTTTCCCTCACTGTCCTACTCTGTCCCTCCCTACAAACAAGATTTAGCACAGAATAGCACACTGATAGTTTCCACGAGTGTCCTTCTCTGTCCCTAAACTCAAGGATTTCAAATATGGAATAGCAAAATTGGTTTAGAACAGAATAGCACACTGACACTTTCCCTCACTGTCCTACTCTGTCCCTCCCTACAAACAAGATTTAGCACAGAATAGCACACTGATAGTTTCCACGAGTGTCCTTCTCTGTCCCTAAACTCAAGGATTTCAAATATGGAACAGCAAAATTGGTTTAGAACAGAATAGCACACTGTCAGTTTCACTCACTGTACCTCTCTGTCCCTAAACTCAAGGATTTCAAATATGGTTCAGCAAAATTGGTTTAGAACAGAATAGCACACTGACACTTTCCCTCACTGTCCTACTCTGTCCCTCCCTACAAACAAGATTTAGCACAGAATAGCACACTGATAGTTTCCACGAGTGTCCTTCTCTGTCCCTAAACTCAAGGATTTCAAATATGGAACAGCAAAATTGGTTTAGAACAGAATAGCACACTGTCAGTTTCACTCACTGTACCTCTCTGTCCCTAAACTCAAGGATTTCAAATATGGTTTAGCAAATTGGTTTAGAACAGAATAGCACACTGACACTTTCCCTCACTGTCCTACTCTGTCCCTCCCTACAAACAAGATTTAGCACAGAATAGCACACTGATAGTTTCCACGAGTGTCCTTCTCTGTCCCTAAACTCAAGGATTTCAAATATGGAACAGCAAAATTGGTTTAGAACAGAATAGCACACTGTCAGTTTCACACACTGTACCTCTCTGTCCCTAAACTCAAGGATTGAAAATATGGTTCAGCAAGATGGGTTTAGCACAGAATAACACACTGACACTCTCCCTACCTATCCTTATTTGTCCCTAAACACAAGGAATCCAGGATTAGTAAAGGAAAAAAAATGACACTGTCCCTGCCTATGCTTCTCTTTCCCTGCTCCGGAACACACTACACAAGGCCGCCGCGCTGGCGGCCTTTTATAGTGTGGGGCGTGTACTAAACCCCCTCAGCAATAATTGGCCACAGGCATCCTGCCTGTGGCCAATCATTGCTCTCCTCGCTGCCGGCGCTGTGATTGGCCAAGCATGCGGGGTCACAGTGCATGCTTGGCCAATCACAGCACCTGGATGACACTGCAATGGCGTAGTGCATTGTGGGCCGTTCGCGTCACTCGAACGATCGAACAGCCGATGTTTGTGTCGAACGTATGTTCGACTCGAACACGAAGCTCATCCCTACTGACCGCCCTGTCCAACGAGGCCAAGACATTGCCTTCCACATGTTGGTAGAGAGCCGGAATGGCCTTCCGTGAAAAGAAATAGTGTTTGGGAACCTGCCACTGAGGTATCGCAAATTAACGAAAGAGGGGAGAGTCTACAAGCTGAAAAGGCAGCAGTTGCAGTGCTAGCAATTTGGCCAAGCTAGCATTCAGACGCTGAGCATGTGGATGGCTGGGACCAAATTTATTTCTACGGTTTAGCAACTGGGATAGGGAAATTTTCCTGCTAAAATCGTTTGGTGGTGTACCGCTAGCAGATTGGCTGCAAGTACTTGGGACACCTATTGCTATACCAACATTCCTCTCAGTGCAGGTTTCTGTGAGGACTGGAGGTATAGTGGGGTTGGAAATCCCAGATGAGCAGCAAGGAGAAGTCCGCCTTGTTCTTTGATGTGGGTCTTTCAAGTGCTGTTGCCAACGGACTGCATAGGAGGTCATCATATGTCTGGTCAAGCATGTGGTGCCTAAGCGGCTGCTGTTTTGGCCACGCTTGATCCGCTTCAGACATAGGTTGCAAACAGCAATGGTGCGATCTGCTGCACGTGTCTAAAAAGGCCCACATCAAAGAACAGTAGAGTCAGTGACCTCATCATCCCCTCCCTGCTCATCACTGGAGCAAACTTGGCAGTATGCTGCAGCAGGGGGAACATGACTGCCAGTTTCTTGTCCTTCTTGGGCACTCCCTCTCTCTAGGCTCTCGTCACTCCCTTCTTCAACCTGGGTACCATCATCAGAGCCTTAAAATCGCTGCGCATCCTCCAGCAGCATGTACCCGACACTGTGGTCGAATAGGTCGGGGGACTCCTCCGTGCATGATGGTGGGGCTAGGGAAGGAGTGACTGTTGACAAGGAGTCGATGGAAGAGGCCACTTTGGCAGCTGCATTGGCAGGCAAACTACTCTGAGCCTGGGTGACAGGATGAGGAGGATGAGGACGGCTTTGTTAACCACTCCACCAACTCTTTTGCATGTTGTGGCTCAATAACACGGCCAGTAGTGATGAGCCGAACACCCCCGGGTTCGGTTCGCACCAGAACCCGCGAACGGACCGAAAGTTTGTACGAACATTAGAACCCTATTAAATACAATGGATGCGAACATTCGAATTCTAAAGTGCTAATTATAACGACTATTATGCATGTTATTGTCCTAAAAAGGGTTTGGGAACCCGGGTTCTGCACCAGGGGACAAGTATCAATGCAAAAAGAAGTTTTAAAAACGGTCGTTTTTCGGGAGCAGTCATTTTAATGATCCATAAAGTGAAAAAAAAAAGTCAAATATTCCTTTAAATATCGTACCTGGGGGGTGTCTAAAGTATGCCTGTGAAGTGCCACGTGTTTCCCGTGTTTAGAACTGTCCCTGCACAAAATAACACTTCTAAAGGAAAAAAAAAGCCATTTAAAACTGCTTGCGGCTTTAATGTAATGTCTGGTCCCGGTAATATGGATGAAAATCTTTAAGAAAAATGGCATAGCTACCCCATGACCCCCCCCCCTACCCCAGCCCATTACCAGCCCCTTTGGGTCTTGTATGGATATTAAGGGGAACACCGCACACAAAATAAAAAAGGCCCTATATACTCTGAACAGCCGTATACAGGCGGTGCATACAAGACAGGGACTGTAGGTTTGTTCTTATGTAGAATCTGTTTGTAATTTTGAACAGGTACATTGTTTAAGTGTAGCTCCAGCCCAAAAATCTATTTTTAAACTTTTTGGAAAACATAGGTAAGGGTTATCACCCCTGTAACATTTGTTTTGCTGTCTGTGCCCCTGTTCAGAACATTTCACCTCACTTTCCGTCCCAATGACAACTGTTTTTGAAATGTGGTGTTTTTCTTGAAACAAGGATTGGTGATAAAGCATCAGTACAGAGGAGACACCTTTCTCCCATATTAATTCTTACAGGAGAGAATTTTCCTTCCAAGGGGTAGATTTCCTCTCACTTCCTGTTGTCTTCTTGCGTTTGCAAGTAGGAGTCGTTTGTAAGTTGGATGTTTGAAAGTAGGGACCTGCCGTATATACTCTGCAGAAATAGGCCCCTTAGTTGTTGGTGTTGGCACAACACTGTAAGCACTCACAGTTACTCTTGGTTGGTGCTGGAACGCCCTGCTGTCAACTATTATATCAGGAATTTTAATTACATATAATTGTTGAACAGTGGTAGTAAAAATTGGGCCTTTGATGGTGGTGCTGGTGCCACAACACTGTAAGCCCTGACAGTTACTCTTGGTGGGTGCAGCAATGGGCCCTGCTGTGAATTATTAGATCAAGAATTGTAATTGCATGCCCCTGTTGAACAGGGGTTGAAAAATTGGGCCTTTCGTGGTGGTGGTGGTGGTGGTGGTGGTGTTGCCACAACACTGTAAGCCCTCAGAATTACTCTTGGTGGGTGCAGGAATGGGCCCTGCTGTGAATTATTAGATCAAAAGGGGCATGTAATTACAATTCTTGAACAGGGGCTGAAAAATTGGGCCTTTCGTGGTGGTGGTGGTGGTGGTGGCGTTGCCACAACACTGTAAGCCCTCAGAGTTACTCTTGGTGGGTGCAGCAATGGGCCCTGCTGTGAATTATTAGATCAAGAATTGTAATTACATGCCCCTGTTGAACAGGGGCTGAAAAATTGGGCCTTAGGCACTGGTGGCACAACACTCCAACCCCTCACAGATACTGTACTTGGAGCACAGCAATGAGCCCTATGGCAAATTATTGCTAAAAAAATTGTAATTACACGCCCCTGTTAAACAGGGGCTGAAAAATTGGGCCTTAGCCACTGGTGGCGGCACCCATAAACAAAAATGATCTTCCAAGCTATCATCATCAATCGTATCATTGAGGACTCGGAGGAGGAGGATAGCCAGTCAACATAACAGCACAGGCACTCAGCATCAGCATCAGTCTTGAAGGGATGTGACATGTTAAAATCAATTAGTCTGTTATATCAGCATCAGGTGTGTGGTAGCTGGTGGTGATCCAAGACTGGTTCATCTTGATGAAAGTCAGTCGATCAACCGAGTCGGTGGACAGGCGCACCCTGTGATCCGTGACAAATCCTCCAGCAGCACTGAATGTGCGTTCCGAAAGAACGCTGGATGCAGGACAGGCCAGTAGCTCAATTGCATACTGTGCAAGCTCTGGCCAGTGATCCATCCTCAAGACCCAGTAAGCCAGAGGATTTTCGGTGGGGAAGTTGTCCAAGTCTGACCTTGCCCCTAGATATTCCTGCACCATGTTTATCAGACGCTGGCGATGGTTGCTGGAACCGATCATACTTTGGGGCTGCGGACTAAAGAATTGTCTGAACGCATCGGTCAGACGGCCACCTTCCCCACCGCTCCTTCTTTGACTGGCCGAAGCCTCAGCAACTCGTTGTCCAGGACCAGGAGTTTGTAACCTCCCAGTCTCTGGGAACGCGTTGCACAGACCTTTCTGCAAGGCCTCCCGGAGTTGTCTCATCCTCTGCTCCCTCTGCGACGGTAACATAAGGTCCGCAACCTTACCCTTGTACCGTGGATCAAGGAGAGTGGCCAGCCAGTAATGGTCCCTCTCCTTGATCCGAAGAATACGAGGATCCTTCCGCAGACTTTGCAGGATCAGGGAGGCCATGCAGCGTAGGTTTGCTGAGGCATTCGGTCCGGAGTCCTCTGGGTCACTAAGGACGACATGATCCGCAGCCACCTCCTCCCAGCCACGTACAAGTCCACTGGTTTCTTGGGACTGTAAATCATCCCTAAAAGACTGCTGCTGATGATGCTGAGTGCCAGCCTCCACCTCCATGCTGACACAATCCTCCTCCTCCTCCTCCTCCTCTTCCTGTGCGATGGGTGGGACAGAAGGAACACTGTCTGGGTAAAGGGGGCCTTGAGAGGCAAGGAAGTCCTCCTCTTCCTGCCTCTGTTCTGCCTCAAGTGCCCTGTCCATTATTCCACGCAGCGTGTGCTCCAACAGGTGGACAAGAGGTACAGTGTCACTGATGCATGCACTGTCACTGCTCACCATCCTCGTGGCCTCCTCAAATGGTGCCAGGACAGTGCATGCATCCCTGATCATGCCCCACTGGCGTGGAGAAAAAAAAACAAGCTCCCCTGACCCTGTCCTGGTGCCGTAGTCGCACAGGTACTCATTGATGGCCCTCTGCTGCGTGTGCAGCCGCTGCAGCATGGCCAACGTTGAGTTCCACCTGGTGGGCATGTCACATATAAGGCGGTTCTTGGGCAGGTTCAACTCCTTTTGCAGCTCAGCCAGGCGAGCACTGGCATTATAAGATCTGCGGAAATGCACACAGACTTTCCTGGCCTGCCTCAGGACATCCTGTAAGCCCGGGTACCTGCCCAAGAACCGCTGCACCACCAGGTTAAGGACGTGAGCCACACAGGGCACATGGGTCAGTTGTCCCTGTCGGAGGGCGGAGAGGAGGTTGGTGCCATTGTCGCAAACCACCATTCCTGGCTTAAGCTGGCGTGGCGTCAACCACCTCTCGGCCTGGCCCTGCAGAGCAGACAGGACCTCTGCCCCAGTGTGGCTTCTGTCCCCCAAACACACCAGCGCAAGCACGGCATGGCATCTTTTTGCCTGCGTACTTGCGTAGCCCCTTGAACGGCTACGGAGCACCGCTGGTTCAGAGGACAAAGCACAGGAAGAGGCCATGGAGGAAGAAGAAGAGGAGGGGGTGGAGGAGAGAGGTGTGTCACAACCAGTAGTAGCATTTTGGAGGCGTGGCGGTGGAACAACCTCCAACACTACTGCACCTTGTCCTGCATCCTTCCCAGCTGCCAAAAGAGTGACCCAATGGGCCGTGAAAGAAAGGTAACGTCCCTGTCCATGCCTGCTGGACCATGAGTCAGCGGTAATATGCACCTTACCGCTGACCGCCCTGTCCAGCGAGGCCAAGACATTGCCTTCCACATGCCGGTAGAGAGCCGGAATAGCCTTCCGTGAGAAAAAGTGGCGTTTGGGAACCTGCCACTGAGGAACCGCACATTGCACAAACTCACGGAAGGGGGCCGAGTCTACCAACTGAAAAGGCAGCAGTTGAAGCGCTAGCAATTTAGCCAAGCTAGCATTCAACCGCTGGGCATGTGGATGGCTGGGAGTGAACTTCTTTCGACGGTCCAGCAGCTGGGGCAGGGAAATTTGCCTGCTAGAATCGGACGTCGGTGTACTGCTAGCAGAGTGGCCGCAAGTACTTGGCTGTGACACACCTAATTCTACACCTTCATTCCTCTCAGTGCATGTTTCAGAGAGGACTGAAGTTATAGTGGGGTTGGAGATCCCAGCTGATGCGGTGCAAGGAGAGGTCCGCTTTGTTCTTTGGTGTGGGTCTTTGAGGTAGGCTTGCCAACGAGCTGCATGGCAGGTCAACATATGTCTGGTCAGGCATGTGGTACCCAAGCGGCTGATGTTTTGGCCACGCGATATACGCTTGAGACATATGTTGCAAACAGCAGCTGTGCGATCTGATGCACTAGCCTCAAAAAAGGCCCACACCAAAGAACTTTTTGAATGACGGGCAGAGGCAGCGCCCTGCACAGGCGGAGCTCTGCGGTGTGATTCCGTCGGTGTACTGCCCTTACGCTGGCCACCAAAGGGCATCCTGCCTCATTGGAGATGTGCCTCCTCCTCATCCTCCTCCTCCTCCTCTCTCCTATTAGGCACCCACGTGGAGTCAGTGACCTCATCATCCCCTCCCTCCTCATCACTGGAGCCAATCTGGCAGTATGCTGCAGCTGCTGGAACATGACTGCCAGATTGGTGTCCTTCTTGAGCATCCCCTCTGTCTGCTCTCACGCTACTGCCTTCCTGTAGCTGGGTTTCATCATCAGACCCTTCGAAACGCTGGGCATCCTCCTGGAGCATGTACCCAACACTGTGCTCAAACAGTTCGGGGGACTCCTCAGGAGGAGGACATGGTGGGCCTAGGGAAGGAGTGACTGATGATGAGTCTGACATTGATACCAGGGAAGAGGACGCTTTGGCAGCTGATTTGCCAGTACCCTGAGCCTGGGTGAGAGAGGATGAGGAGGAGGAGGAGGGCTTGGTCATCCACTCTACCAAGTCTTCGGCATGATGTGGCTCAACATGTCCAGCTGCCGAAAAGAAGGACAAGCGTGTCCCATGGCCATGTGCTGATGACAATGCACCGCGTCCACGACCAGCACTGTTGCCCCCAGACACAGAGCCTGCTTACCCTCTTTTATTTCCTCCTGACTGTCTGCCTCTCCTTGTTTGCCTTCCAGACATTCTAATAGATGGCCTGCAGGGAGATGGGAAAAAAGCAATAAGGGCTACCTTCAGGTGTCCTTCTCTGTCCCTTTACTTAAGGATTTCTAAATATGGTTGAGGATGATTGCTTTCGCACAGAATAGCACAACGACAATTTCCCTGACTGTCCAAAAAACAAGGATTTCAAAGATGGTTGATGAGGAATGCTTTAGCACAGTATAGCACAAGGAGAATTTCCCTCACTGTCCTTCCCTGTCCCTAGAAACAAGGATTATCACAGTGAAAGAAACTGACACTCTTCCTACCTATAGTTTTCTGTCCCTAGAAAAAATGTTTTTTTAAAGATGGTTGATGATCAATGCTTTAGCACAGTATAGCACAAGGAGAATTTCCCTCACTGTCCTTCCCTGTCCCTAGAAACAAGGATTATCACAGTGAAAGAAACTGACACTCTTCCAACCTATAGTTTTCTGTCCCTAGAAAAAATGTTTTTTTAAAGATGGTTGATGATCAATGCTTTAGCACACTATAGCACGAGGAGAATTTCCCTCACTGTCCTTCCCTGTCCCTAGAAACAAGGATTATCACAGTGAAAGAAACTGACACTCTTCCTACCTATAGTTTTCTGTCCCTAGAAAAAATGTTTTTTTAAAGATGGTTGATGATCAATGCTTTAGCACAGTATAGCACAAGGAGAATTTCCCTCACTGTCCTTCCCTGTCCCTAGAAACAAGGATTATCACAGTGAAAGAAACTGACACTCTTCCTACCTATAGTTTTCTGTCCCTAGAAAAAATGTTTTTTTACAGCTGATTGATGATCAATGCTTTAGCACACTATAGCACAAGTAGAATTTCCCTCACTGTCCTTCCCTGTCCCTAGAAACAAGGATTATCACAGTGAAAGAAACTGACACTCTTCCTACCTATAGTTTTCTGTCCCTAGAAAAAATGATTTTTTAAAGATGGTTGATGATCAGTGCTTTAGCACACTATAGCACAAGGAGAATTTCCCTCACTGTCCTTCCCTGTCCCTAGAAACAAGGATTATCACAGTGAAAGAAACTGACACTCTTCCTACCTATAGTTTTCTGTCCCTAGAAAAAATGTTTTTTTAAAGATGGTTGATGATCAATGCTTTAGCACACTATAGCACAAGGAGAATTTCCCTCACTGTCCTTCCCTGTCCCTAGAAACAAGGATTATCACAGTGAAAGAAACTGACACTCTTCCTACCTATAGTTTTCTGTCCCTAGAAAAAATGTTTTTTTAAAGACGGTTGATGATCAATGCTTTAGCACACTATAGCACAAGGAGAATTTCCCTCACTGTCCTTCTCTGTCCCTAGAAACAAGGATTATCACAGTGAAAGAAACTGACACTCTTCCTACCAATAGTTTTCTGTCCCTAGAAAAAATGTTTTTTTAAAAATGGTTGATGATCAATGCTTTAGCACACTATAGCACAAGGAGAATTTCCCTCACTGTCCTTCCCTGTCCCTAGAAACAAGGATTATCACAGTGAAAGAAACTGACACTCTTCCTACCTATAGTTTTCTGTCCCTAGAAAAAATGTTTTTTTAAAGATGGTTGATGATCAATGCTTTAGCACACTATAGGACAAGGAGAATTTCCCTCACTGTCCTTCCCTGTCCCTAGAAACAAGGATTATCACAGTGAAAGAAACTGACACTCTACCTACCTATAGTTTTCTGTCCCTAGAAAAAATGTTTTTTTAAAGATGGTTGATGATCAATGCTTTAGCACAGTATAGCACAAGGAGAATTTCCCTCACTGTCCTTCCCTGTCCCTAGAAACAAGGATTATCACAGTGAAAGAAACTGACACTCTCCCTACCTATAGTTTTCTGTCCCTAGAAAAAATGTTTTTTTAAAGATGGTTGATGATCAATGCTTTAGCACACTATAGCACAAGGAGAATTTCCCTCACTGTCCTTCCCTGTCCCTAGAAACAAGGATTAGCACAGTAAAAGAAACTGACACTCTTCCTACCTATAGTTTTCTGTCCCTAGAAAAAATGTTTTTTTAAAGATGGTTGATGATCAATGCTTTAGCACACTATAGCACAAGGAGAATTTCCCTCACTGTCCTTCCCTGTCCATAGAAACAAGGATTATCACAGTGAAAGAAACTGACACTATTCCTACCTATAGTTTTCTGTCCCTAGAAAAAATGTTTTTTTAAAGCTGATTGATGATCAATGCTTTAGCACACTATAGCACAAGGAGAATTTCCCTCACTGTCCTTCCCTGTCCCTAGAAACAAGGATTATCACAGTAAAAGAAACTGACACTCTTCCTACCTATAGTTTTCTGTCCCTAGAAAAAATGTTTTTTTAAAGCTGATTGATGATCAATGCTTTAGCACAGTATAGCACAAGGAGAATTTCCCTCACTGTCCTTCCCTGTCCCTAGAAACAAGGATTATCACAGTGAAAGAAACTGACACTCTTCCTACCTATAGTTTTCTGTCCCTAGAAAAAATGTTTTTTTAAAGATGGTTGATGATCAATGCTTTAGCACACTATAGCACAAGGAGAATTTCCCTCACTGTCCTTCCCTGTCCCTAGAAACAAGGATTATCACAGTGAAAGAAACTGACACTCTTCCTACCTATAGTTTTCTGTCCCTAGAAAAAATGTTTTTTTAAAGATGGTTGATGATCAATGCTTTAGCACAGTATAGCACAAGGAGAATTTCCCTCACTGTCCTTCCCTGTCCCTAGAAACAAGGATTATCACAGTGAAAGAAACTGACACTCTTCCTACCTATAGTTTTCTGTCCCTAGAAAAAATGTTTTTTTACAGCTGATTGATGATCAATGCTTTAGCACACTATAGCACAAGTAGAATTTCCCTCACTGTCCTTCCCTGTCCCTAGAAACAAGGATTATCACAGTGAAAGAAACTGACACTCTTCCTACCTATAGTTTTCTGTCCCTAGAAAAAATGATTTTTTAAAGATGGTTGATGATCAATGCTTTAGCACACTATAGCACAAGGAGAATTTCCCTCA
Organism: Rana muscosa; assembly: GCA_029206835.1. Classification (NCBI taxonomy): domain Eukaryota; kingdom Metazoa; phylum Chordata; class Amphibia; order Anura; family Ranidae; genus Rana; species Rana muscosa. The sequence continues at coordinate 326,757,357 of CM055117.1, forward strand.
CTGTCCTTCCCTGTCCCTAGAAACAAGGATTATCACAGTGAAAGAAACTGACACTCTTCCTACCTATAGTTTTCTGTCCCTAGAAAAAGTGTTTTTTTAAAGATGGTTGATGATCAATGCTTTAGCACACTATAGCACAAGGAGAATTTCCCTCACTGTCCTTCCCTGTCCCTAGAAACAAGGATTATCACAGTGAAAGAAACTGACACTCTTCCTACCTATAGTTTTCTCTCCCTAGAAAAAATGTTTTTTTAAAGCTGATTGATGATCAATGCTTTAGCACACTATAGCACAAGTAGAATTTCCCTCACTGTCCTTCCCTGTCCCTAGATACAAGGATTATCACAGTGAAAGAAACTGACACTCTTCCTACCTATAGTTTTCTGTCCCAAGAAAAAATGTTTTTTTAAAGACGGTTGATGATCAATGCTTTAGCACACTATAGCACAAGGAGAATTTCCCTCACTGTCCTTCTCTGTCCCTAGAAACAAGGATTATCACAGTGAAAGAAACTGACACTCTTCCTACCTATAGTTTTCTGTCCCTAGAAAAAATGTTTTTTTTAAAATGGTTGATGATCAATGCTTTAGCACACTATAGCACAAGGAGAATTTCCCTCACTGTCCTTCCCTGTCCCTAGAAACAAGGATTATCACAGTGAAAGAAACTGACACTCTTCCTACCTATAGTTTTCTGTCCCTAGAAAAAATGTTTTTTTAAAGATGGTTGATGATCAATGCTTTAGCACACTATAGGACAAGGAGAATTTCCCTCACTGTCCTTCCCTGTCCCTAGAAACAAGGATTATCACAGTGAAAGAAACTGACACTCTACCTACCTATAGTTTTCTGTCCCTAGAAAAAATGTTTTTTTAAAGATGGTTGATGATCAATGCTTTAGCACACTATAGCACAAGGAGAATTTCCCTCACTGTCCTTCCCTGTCCCTAGAAACAAGGATTATCACAGTGAAAGAAACTGACACTCTTCCTACCTATAGTTTTCTGTCCCTAGAAAAAATGTTTTTTTAAAGATGGTTGATGATCAATGCTTTAGCACAGTATAGCACAAGGAGAATTTCCCTCACTGTCCTTCCCTGTCCCTAGAAACAAGGATTATCACAGTGAAAGAAACTGACACTCTCCCTACCTATAGTTTTCTGTCCCTAGAAAAAATGTTTTTTTAAAGATGGTTGATGATCAATGCTTTAGCACACTATAGCACAAGGAGAATTTCCCTCACTGTCCTTCCCTGTCCCTAGAAACAAGGATTAGCACAGTAAAAGAAACTGACACTCTTCCTACCTATAGTTTTCTGTCCCTAGAAAAAATGTTTTTTTAAAGATGGTTGATGATCAATGCTTTAGCACACTATAGCACAAGGAGAATTTCCCTCACTGTCCTTCCCTGTCCCTAGAAACAAGGATTATCACAGTGAAAGAAACTGACACTATTCCTACCTATAGTTTTCTGTCCCTAGAAAAAAATGTTTTTTTAAAGCTGATTGATGATCAATGCTTTAGCACAGTATAGCACAAGGAGAATTTTCCTCACTGTCCTTCCCTGTCCCTAGAAACAAGGATTATCACAGTGAAAGAAACTGACACTCTTCCTACCTATAGTTTTCTGTCCCTAGAAAAAATGTTTTTTTAAAGATGGTTGATGATCAATGCTTTAGCACACTATAGCACAAGGAGAATTTCCCTCACTGTCCTTCCCTGTCCCTAGAAACAAGGATTAACACAGTGAAAGAAACTGACACTCTCCCTACCTATAGTTTTCTGTCCCTAGAAAAAATGTTTTTTTAAAGATGGTTGATGATCAATGCTTTAGCACACTATAGCACAAGGAGAATTTCCCTCACTGTCCTTCCCTGTCCCTAGAAACAAGGATTATCACAGTGAAAGAAACTGACTCTCTTCCTACCTATAGTTTTCTGTCCCTAGAAAAAATGTTTTTTTAAAGATGGTTGATGATCAATGCTTTAGCACACTATAGCACAAGGAGAATTTCCCTCACTGTCCTTCCCTGTCCCTAGAAACAAGGATTATCACAGTGAAAGAAACTGACACTCTTCCTACCTATAGTTTTCTGTCCCTAGAAAAAATGTTTTTTTAAAGCTGATTGATGATCAATGCTTTAGCACACTATAGCACAAGTAGAATTTCCCTCACTGTCCTTCCCTGTCCCTAGAAACAAGGATTATCACAGTGAAAGAAACTGACACTCTTCCTACCTATAGTTTTCTGTCCCTAGAAAAAATGTTTTTTTAAAGACGGTTGATGATCAATGCTTTAGCACACTATAGCACAAGGAGAATTTCCCTCACTGTCCTTCCCTGTCCCTAGAAACAAGGATTATCACAGTGAAAGAAACTGACACTCTTCCTACCTATAGTTTTCTGTCCCTAGAAAAAATGTTTTTTTAAAGATGGTTGATGATCAATGCTTTAGCACACTATAGCACAAGGAGAATTTCCCTCACTGTCCTTCCCTGTCCCTAGAAACAAGGATTATCACAGTGAAAGAAACTGACACTCTCCCTACCTATAGTTTTCTGTCCCTAGAAAAAATGTTTTTTTAAAGATGGTTGATGATCAATGCTTTAGCACACTATAGCACAAGGAGAATTTCCCTCACTGTCCTTCCCTGTCCCTAGAAACAAGGATTATCACAGTGAAAGAAACTGACACTCTTCCTACCTATAGTTTTCTGTCCCTAGAAAAAATGTTTTTTTAAAGCTGATTGATGATCAATGCTTTAGCACAGTATAGCACAAGGAGAATTTTCCTCACTGTCCTTCCCTGTCCCTAGAAACAAGGATTATCACAGTGAAAGAAACTGACACTCTTCCTACCTATAGTTTTCTGTCCCTAGAAAAAATGTTTTTTTAAAGATGGTTGATGATCAATGCTTTAGCACACTATAGCACAAGGAGAATTTCCCTCACTGTCCTTCCCTGTCCCTAGAAACAAGGATTAACACAGTGAAAGAAACTGACACTCTCCCTACCTATAGTTTTCTGTCCCTAGAAAAAATGTTTTTTTAAAGATGGTTGATGATCAATGCTTTAGCACACTATAGCACAAGGAGAATTTCCCTCACTGTCCTTCCCTGTCCCTAGAAACAAGGATTATCACAGTGAAAGAAACTGACACTCTTCCTACCTATAGTTTTCTGTCCCTAGAAAAAATGTTTTTTTAAAGATGGTTGATGATCAATGCTTTAGCACACTATAGCACAAGGAGAATTTCCCTCACTGTCCTTCCCTGTCCCTAGAAACAAGGATTATCACAGTGAAAGAAACTGACACTCTTCCTACCTATAGTTTTCTGTCCCTAGAAAAAATGTTTTTTTAAAGCTGATTGATGATCAATGCTTTAGCACACTATAGCACAAGTAGAATTTCCCTCACTGTCCTTCCCTGTCCCTAGAAACAAGGATTATCACAGTGAAAGAAACTGACACTCTTCCTACCTATAGTTTTCTGTCCCTAGAAAAAATGTTTTTTTAAAGACGGTTGATGATCAATGCTTTAGCACACTATAGCACAAGGAGAATTTCCCTCACTGTCCTTCCCTGTCCCTAGAAACAAGGATTATCACAGTGAAAGAAACTGACACTCTTCCTACCTATAGTTTTCTGTCCCTAGAAAAAATGTTTTTTTAAAGATGGTTGATGATCAATGCTTTAGCACACTATAGCACAAGGAGAATTTCCCTCACTGTCCTTCCCTGTCCCTAGAAACAAGGATTATCACAGTGAAAGAAACTGACACTCTCCCTACCTATAGTTTTCTGTCCCTAGAAAAAATGTTTTTTTAAAGATGGTTGATGATCAATGCTTTAGCACACTATAGCACAAGGAGAATTTCCCTCACTGTCCTTCCCTGTCCCTAGAAACAAGGATTAGCACAGTAAAAGAAACTGACACTCTTCCTACCTATAGTTTTCTGTCCCTAGAAAAAAAGTTTTTTTAAAGATGGTTGATGATCAATGCTTTAGCACAGTATAGCACAAGGAGAATTTCCCTCACTGTCCTTCCCTGTCCCTAGAAACAAGGATTATCACAGTGAAAGAAACTGACACTCTTCCTACCTATAGTTTTCTGTCCCTAGAAAAAATGTTTTTTTAAAGCTGATTGATGATCAATGCTTTAGCACACTATAGCACAAGTAGAATTTCCCTCACTGTCCTTCCCTGTCCCTAGAAACAAGGATTATCACAGTGAAAGAAACTGACACTCTTCCTACCTATAGTTTTCTGTCCCTAGAAAAAATGTTTTTTTAAAGATGGTTGATGATCAATGCTTTAGCACACTATAGCACAAGGAGAATTTCCCTCACTGTCCTTCCCTGTCCCTAGAAACAAGGATTATCACAGTGAAAGAAACTGACACTCTTCCTACCTATAGTTTTCTGTCCCTAGAAAAAATGTTTTTTTAAAGATGGTTGATGATCAATGCTTTAGCACACTATAGCACAAGGAGAATTTCCCTCACTGTCCTTCCCTGTCCCTAGAAACAAGGATTATCACAGTGAAAGAAACTGACACTCTTCCTACCTATAGTTTTCTGTCCCTAGAAAAAATGTTTTTTTAAAGATGGTTGATGATCAATGCTTTAGCACACTATAGCACAAGGAGAATTTCCCTCACTGTCCTTCCCTGTCCCTAGAAACAAGGATTATCACAGTGAAAGAAACTGACACTCTTCCTACCTATAGTTTTCTGTCCCTAGAAAAAATGTTTTTTTAAAGATGGTTGATGATCAATGCTTTAGCACACTATAGCACAAGGAGAATTTCCCTCACTGTCCTTCCCTGTCCCTAGAAACAAGGATTATCACAGTGAAAGAAACTGACACTCTTCCTACCTATAGTTTTCTGTCCCTAGAAAAAATGTTTTTTTAAAGATGGTTGATGATCAATGCTTTAGCACAGTATAGCACAAGGAGAATTTCCCTCACTGTCCTTCCCTGTCCCTAGAAACAAGGATTATCACAGTGAAAGAAACTGACACTCTCCCTACCTATAGTTTTCTGTCCCTAGAAAAAATGTTTTTTTAAAGATGGTTGATGATCAATGCTTTAGCACACTATAGCACAAGGAGAATTTCCCTCACTGTCCTTCCCTGTCCCTAGAAACAAGGATTAGCACAGTAAAACACACTGACACTCTCCCTACCTATAGTTTTCTGTCCCTAGAAAAAATGTTTTTTTAAAGATGGTTGATGATCAATGCTTTAGCACACTATAGCACAAGGAGAATTTCCCTCACTGTCCTTCGCTGTCCCTAGAAACAAGGATTAGCACAGTAAAACACACTGACACTCTCCCTACCTATAGTTTTCTGTCCCTAGAAAAAATGTTTTTTTAAAGATGGTTGATGATCAATGCTTTAGCACACTATAGCACAAGGAGAATTTCCCTCACTGTCCTTCGCTGTCCCTAGAAACAAGGATTAGCACAGTAAAACACACTGACACTCTCCCTACCTATAGTTTTCTGTCCCTAGAAAAAATGTTTTTTTAAAGCTGATTGATGATCAATGCTTTAGCACACTATAGCACAAGTAGAATTTCCCTCACTGTCCTTCCCTGTCCCTAGAAACAAGGATTATCACAGTGAAAGAAACTGACACTCTTCCTACCTATAGTTTTCTGTCCCTAGAAAAAAATGTTTTTTTAAAGCTGATTGATGATCAATGCTTTAGCACACTATAGCACAAGGAGAATTTCCCTCACTGTCCTTCCCTGTCCCTAGAAACAAGGATTATCACAGTGAAAGAAACTGACACTCTACCTACCTATAGTTTTCTGTCCCTAGAAAAAATGTTTTTTTAAAGATGGTTGATGATCAATGCTTTAGCACACTATAGCACAAGGAGAATTTCCCTCACTGTCCTTCCCTGTCCCTAGAAACAAGGATTATCACAGTGAAAGAAACTGACACTCTCCCTACCTATAGTTTTCTGTCCCTAGAAAAAATTTTTTTTTAAAGATGGTTGATGATCAATGCTTTAGCACACTATAGCACAAGGAGAATTTCCCTCACTGTCCTTCCCTGTCCCTAGAAACAAGGATTAGCACAGTAAAAGAAACTGACACTCTTCCTACCTATAGTTTTCTGTCCCTAGAAAAAAAGTTTTTTTAAAGATGGTTGATGATCAATGCTTTAGCACAGTATAGCACAAGGAGAATTTCCCTCACTGTCCTTCCCTGTCCCTAGAAACAAGGATTATCACAGTGAAAGAAACTGACACTCTTCCTACCTATAGTTTTCTGTCCCTAGAAAAAATGTTTTTTTAAAGCTGATTGATGATCAATGCTTTAGCACACTATAGCACAAGTAGAATTTCCCTCACTGTCCTTCCCTGTCCCTAGAAACAAGGATTATCACAGTGAAAGAAACTGACACTCTTCCTACCTATAGTTTTCTGTCCCTAGAAAAAATGTTTTTTTAAAGATGGTTGATGATCAATGCTTTAGCACACTATAGCACAAGGAGAATTTCCCTCACTGTCCTTCCCTGTCCCTAGAAACAAGGATTATCACAGTGAAAGAAACTGACACTCTTCCTACCTATAGTTTTCTGTCCCTAGAAAAAATGTTTTTTTAAAGATGGTTGATGATCAATGCTTTAGCACACTATAGCACAAGGAGAATTTCCCTCACTGTCCTTCCCTGTCCCTAGAAACAAGGATTATCACAGTGAAAGAAACTGACACTCTTCCTACCTATAGTTTTCTGTCCCTAGAAAAAATGTTTTTTTAAAGATGGTTGATGATCAATGCTTTAGCACACTATAGCACGAGGAGAATTTCCCTCACTGTCCTTCCCTGTCCCTAGAAACAAGGATTATCACAGTGAAAGAAACTGACACTCTTCCTACCTATAGTTTTCTGTCCCTAGAAAAAATGTTTTTTTAAAGATGGTTGATGATCAATGCTTTAGCACACTATAGCACAAGGAGAATTTCCCTCACTGTCCTTCCCTGTCCCTAGAAACAAGGATTATCACAGTGAAAGAAACTGACACTCTTCCTACCTATAGTTTTCTGTCCCTAGAAAAAATGTTTTTTTAAAGATGGTTGATGATCAATGCTTTAGCACAGTATAGCACAAGGAGAATTTCCCTCACTGTCCTTCCCTGTCCCTAGAAACAAGGATTATCACAGTGAAAGAAACTGACACTCTCCCTACCTATAGTTTTCTGTCCCTAGAAAAAATGTTTTTTTAAAGATGGTTGATGATCAATGCTTTAGCACACTATAGCACAAGGAGAATTTCCCTCACTGTCCTTCCCTGTCCCTAGAAACAAGGATTAGCACAGTAAAACACACTGACACTCTCCCTACCTATAGTTTTCTGTCCCTAGAAAAAATGTTTTTTTAAAGATGGTTGATGATCAATGCTTTAGCACACTATAGCACAAGGAGAATTTCCCTCACTGTCCTTCGCTGTCCCTAGAAACAAGGATTAGCACAGTAAAACACACTGACACTCTCCCTACCTATAGTTTTCTGTCCCTAGAAAAAATGTTTTTTTAAAGATGGTTGATGATCAATGCTTTAGCACACTATAGCACAAGGAGAATTTCCCTCACTGTCCTTCGCTGTCCCTAGAAACAAGGATTAGCACAGTAAAACACACTGACACTCTCCCTACCTATAGTTTTCTGTCCCTAGAAAAAATGTTTTTTTAAAGCTGATTGATGATCAATGCTTTAGCACACTATAGCACAAGTAGAATTTCCCTCACTGTCCTTCCCTGTCCCTAGAAACAAGGATTATCACAGTGAAAGAAACTGACACTCTTCCTACCTATAGTTTTCTGTCCCTAGAAAAAAATGTTTTTTTAAAGCTGATTGATGATCAATGCTTTAGCACACTATAGCACAAGGAGAATTTCCCTCACTGTCCTTCCCTGTCCCTAGAAACAAGGATTATCACAGTGAAAGAAACTGACACTCTACCTACCTATAGTTTTCTGTCCCTAGAAAAAATGTTTTTTTAAAGATGGTTGATGATCAATGCTTTAGCACACTATAGCACAAGGAGAATTTCCCTCACTGTCCTTCCCTGTCCCTAGAAACAAGGATTATCACAGTGAAAGAAACTGACACTCTCCCTACCTATAGTTTTCTGTCCCTAGAAAAATTTTTTTTTTAAAGATGGTTGATGATCAATGCTTTAGCACACTATAGCACAAGGAGAATTTCCCTCACTGTCCTTCCCTGTCCCTAGAAACAAGGATTAGCACAGTAAAAGAAACTGACACTCTTCCTACCTATAGTTTTCTGTCCCTAGAAAAAAAGTTTTTTTAAAGATGGTTGATGATCAATGCTTTAGCACAGTATAGCACAAGGAGAATTTCCCTCACTGTCCTTCCCTGTCCCTAGAAACAAGGATTATCACAGTGAAAGAAACTGACACTCTTCCTACCTATAGTTTTCTGTCCCTAGAAAAAATGTTTTTTTAAAGCTGATTGATGATCAATGCTTTAGCACACTATAGCACAAGTAGAATTTCCCTCACTGTCCTTCCCTGTCCCTAGAAACAAGGATTATCACAGTGAAAGAAACTGACACTCTTCCTACCTATAGTTTTCTGTCCCTAGAAAAAATGTTTTTTTAAAGATGGTTGATGATCAATGCTTTAGCACACTATAGCACAAGGAGAATTTCCCTCACTGTCCTTCCCTGTCCCTAGAAACAAGGATTATCACAGTGAAAGAAACTGACACTCTTCCTACCTATAGTTTTCTGTCCCTAGAAAAAATGTTTTTTTAAAGATGGTTGATGATCAATGCTTTAGCACACTATAGCACAAGGAGAATTTCCCTCACTGTCCTTCCCTGTCCCTAGAAACAAGGATTATCACAGTGAAAGAAACTGACACTCTTCCTACCTATAGTTTTCTGTCCCTAGAAAAAATGTTTTTTTAAAGATGGTTGATGATCAATGCTTTAGCACACTATAGCACAAGGAGAATTTCCCTCACTGTCCTTCCCTGTCCCTAGAAACAAGGATTATCACAGTGAAAGAAACTGACACTCTTCCTACCTATAGTTTTCTGTCCCTAGAAAAAATGTTTTTTTAAAGATGGTTGATGATCAATGCTTTAGCACACTATAGCACAAGGAGAATTTCCCTCACTGTCCTTCCCTGTCCCTAGAAACAAGGATTATCACAGTGAAAGAAACTGACACTCTTCCTACCTATAGTTTTCTGTCCCTAGAAAAAATGTTTTTTTAAAGATGGTTGATGATCAATGCTTTAGCACAGTATAGCACAAGGAGAATTTCCCTCACTGTCCTTCCCTGTCCCTAGAAACAAGGATTATCACAGTGAAAGAAACTGACACTCTCCCTACCTATAGTTTTCTGTCCCTAGAAAAAATGTTTTTTTAAAGATGGTTGATGATCAATGCTTTAGCACACTATAGCACAAGGAGAATTTCCCTCACTGTCCTTCCCTGTCCCTAGAAACAAGGATTAGCACAGTAAAACACACTGACACTCTCCCTACCTATAGTTTTCTGTCCCTAGAAAAAATGTTTTTTTAAAGATGGTTGATGATCAATGCTTTAGCACACTATAGCACAAGGAGAATTTCCCTCACTGTCCTTCGCTGTCCCTAGAAACAAGGATTAGCACAGTAAAACACACTGACACTCTCCCTACCTATAGTTTTCTGTCCCTAGAAAAAATGTTTTTTTAAAGATGGTTGATGATCAATGCTTTAGCACACTATAGCACAAGGAGAATTTCCCTCACTGTCCTTCCCTGTCCCTAGAAACAAGGATTATCACAGTGAAAGAAACTGACACTCTCCCTACCTATAGTTTTCTGTCCCTAGAAAAAATGTTTTTTTAAAGATGGTTGATGATCAATGCTTTAGCACACTATAGCACAAGGAGAATTTCCCTCACTGTCCTTCCCTGTCCCTAGAAACAAGGATTATCACAGTGAAAGAAACTGACACTATTCCTACCTATAGTTTTCTGTCCCTAGAAAAAAATGTTTTTTTAAAGCTGATTGATGATCAATGCTTTAGCACAGTATAGCACAAGGAGAATTTTCCTCACTGTCCTTCCCTGTCCCTAGAAACAAGGATTATCACAGTGAAAGAAACTGACACTCTTCCTACCTATAGTTTTCTGTCCCTAGAAAAAATGTTTTTTTAAAGATGGTTGATGATCAATGCTTTAGCACACTATAGCACAAGGAGAATTTCCCTCACTGTCCTTCCCTGTCCCTAGAAACAAGGATTAACACAGTGAAAGAAACTGACACTCTCCCTACCTATAGTTTTCTGTCCCTAGAAAAAATGTTTTTTTAAAGATGGTTGATGATCAATGCTTTAGCACACTATAGCACAAGGAGAATTTCCCTCACTGTCCTTCCCTGTCCCTAGAAACAAGGATTATCACAGTGAAAGAAACTGACACTCTTCCTACCTATAGTTTTCTGTCCCTAGAAAAAATGTTTTTTTAAAGATGGTTGATGATCAATGCTTTAGCACACTATAGCACAAGGAGAATTTCCCTCACTGTCCTTCCCTGTCCCTAGAAACAAGGATTATCACAGTGAAAGAAACTGACACTCTTCCTACCTATAGTTTTCTGTCCCTAGAAAAAATGTTTTTTTAAAGCTGATTGATGATCAATGCTTTAGCACACTATAGCACAAGTTGAATTTCCCTCACTGTCCTTCCCTGTCCCTAGAAACAAGGATTATCACAGTGAAAGAAACTGACACTCTTCCTACCTATAGTTTTCTGTCCCTAGAAAAAATGTTTTTTTAAAGACGGTTGATGATCAATGCTTTAGCACACTATAGCACAAGGAGAATTTCCCTCACTGTCCTTCCCTGTCCCTAGAAACAAGGATTATCACAGTGAAAGAAACTGACACTCTTCCTACCTATAGTTTTCTGTCCCTAGAAAAAATGTTTTTTTAAAGATGGTTGATGATCAATGCTTTAGCACACTATAGCACAAGGAGAATTTCCCTCACTGTCCTTCCCTGTCCCTAGAAACAAGGATTATCACAGTGAAAGAAACTGACACTCTCCCTACCTATAGTTTTCTGTCCCTAGAAAAAATGTTTTTTTAAAGATGGTTGATGATCAATGCTTTAGCACACTATAGCACAAGGAGAATTTCCCTCACTGTCCTTCCCTGTCCCTAGAAACAAGGATTATCACAGTGAAAGAAACTGACACTCTTCCTACCTATAGTTTTCTGTCCCTAGAAAAAATGTTTTTTTAAAGCTGATTGATGATCAATGCTTTAGCACAGTATAGCACAAGGAGAATTTTCCTCACTGTCCTTCCCTGTCCCTAGAAACAAGGATTATCACAGTGAAAGAAACTGACACTCTTCCTACCTATAGTTTTCTGTCCCTAGAAAAAATGTTTTTTTAAAGATGGTTGATGATCAATGCTTTAGCACACTATAGCACAAGGAGAATTTCCCTCACTGTCCTTCCCTGTCCCTAGAAACAAGGATTAACACAGTGAAAGAAACTGACACTCTCCCTACCTATAGTTTTCTGTCCCTAGAAAAAATGTTTTTTTAAAGATGGTTGATGATCAATGCTTTAGCACACTATAGCACAAGGAGAATTTCCCTCACTGTCCTTCCCTGTCCCTAGAAACAAGGATTATCACAGTGAAAGAAACTGACACTCTTCCTACCTATAGTTTTCTGTCCCTAGAAAAAATGTTTTTTTAAAGATGGTTGATGATCAATGCTTTAGCACACTATAGCACAAGGAGAATTTCCCTCACTGTCCTTCCCTGTCCCTAGAAACAAGGATTATCACAGTGAAAGAAACTGACACTCTTCCTACCTATAGTTTTCTGTCCCTAGAAAAAATGTTTTTTTAAAGCTGATTGATGATCAATGCTTTAGCACACTATAGCACAAGTAGAATTTCCCTCACTGTCCTTCCCTGTCCCTAGAAACAAGGATTATCACAGTGAAAGAAACTGACACTCTTCCTACCTATAGTTTTCTGTCCCTAGAAAAAATGTTTTTTTAAAGACGGTTGATGATCAATGCTTTAGCACACTATAGCACAAGGAGAATTTCCCTCACTGTCCTTCCCTGTCCCTAGAAACAAGGATTATCACAGTGAAAGAAACTGACACTCTTCCTACCTATAGTTTTCTGTCCCTAGAAAAAATGTTTTTTTAAAGATGGTTGATGATCAATGCTTTAGCACACTATAGCACAAGGAGAATTTCCCTCACTGTCCTTCCCTGTCCCTAGAAACAAGGATTATCACAGTGAAAGAAACTGACACTCTCCCTACCTATAGTTTTCTGTCCCTAGAAAAAATGTTTTTTTAAAGATGGTTGATGATCAATGCTTTAGCACACTATAGCACAAGGAGAATTTCCCTCACTGTCCTTCCCTGTCCCTAGAAACAAGGATTAGCACAGTAAAAGAAACTGACACTCTTCCTACCTATAGTTTTCTGTCCCTAGAAAAAAAGTTTTTTTAAAGATGGTTGATGATCAATGCTTTAGCACAGTATAGCACAAGGAGAATTTCCCTCACTGTCCTTCCCTGTCCCTAGAAACAAGGATTATCACAGTGAAAGAAACTGACACTCTTCCTACCTATAGTTTTCTGTCCCTAGAAAAAATGTTTTTTTAAAGCTGATTGATGATCAATGCTTTAGCACACTATAGCACAAGTAGAATTTCCCTCACTGTCCTTCCCTGTCCCTAGAAACAAGGATTATCACAGTGAAAGAAACTGACACTCTTCCTACCTATAGTTTTCTGTCCCTAGAAAAAATGTTTTTTTAAAGATGGTTGATGATCAATGCTTTAGCACACTATAGCACAAGGAGAATTTCCCTCACTGTCCTTCCCTGTCCCTAGAAACAAGGATTATCACAGTGAAAGAAACTGACACTCTTCCTACCTATAGTTTTCTGTCCCTAGAAAAAATGTTTTTTTAAAGATGGTTGATGATCAATGCTTTAGCACACTATAGCACAAGGAGAATTTCCCTCACTGTCCTTCCCTGTCCCTAGAAACAAGGATTATCACAGTGAAAGAAACTGACACTCTTCCTACCTATAGTTTTCTGTCCCTAGAAAAAATGTTTTTTTAAAGATGGTTGATGATCAATGCTTTAGCACACTATAGCACAAGGAGAATTTCCCTCACTGTCCTTCCCTGTCCCTAGAAACAAGGATTATCACAGTGAAAGAAACTGACACTCTTCCTACCTATAGTTTTCTGTCCCTAGAAAAAATGTTTTTTTAAAGATGGTTGATGATCAATGCTTTAGCACACTATAGCACAAGGAGAATTTCCCTCACTGTCCTTCCCTGTCCCTAGAAACAAGGATTATCACAGTGAAAGAAACTGACACTCTTCCTACCTATAGTTTTCTGTCCCTAGAAAAAATGTTTTTTTAAAGATGGTTGATGATCAATGCTTTAGCACAGTATAGCACAAGGAGAATTTCCCTCACTGTCCTTCCCTGTCCCTAGAAACAAGGATTATCACAGTGAAAGAAACTGACACTCTCCCTACCTATAGTTTTCTGTCCCTAGAAAAAATGTTTTTTTAAAGATGGTTGATGATCAATGCTTTAGCACACTATAGCACAAGGAGAATTTCCCTCACTGTCCTTCCCTGTCCCTAGAAACAAGGATTAGCACAGTAAAACACACTGACACTCTCCCTACCTATAGTTTTCTGTCCCTAGAAAAAATGTTTTTTTAAAGATGGTTGATGATCAATGCTTTAGCACACTATAGCACAAGGAGAATTTCCCTCACTGTCCTTCGCTGTCCCTAGAAACAAGGATTAGCACAGTAAAACACACTGACACTCTCCCTACCTATAGTTTTCTGTCCCTAGAAAAAATGTTTTTTTAAAGATGGTTGATGATCAATGCTTTAGCACACTATAGCACAAGGAGAATTTCCCTCACTGTCCTTCGCTGTCCCTAGAAACAAGGATTAGCACAGTAAAACACACTGACACTCTCCCTACCTATAGTTTTCTGTCCCTAGAAAAAATGTTTTTTTAAAGCTGATTGATGATCAATGCTTTAGCACACTATAGCACAAGTAGAATTTCCCTCACTGTCCTTCCCTGTCCCTAGAAACAAGGATTATCACAGTGAAAGAAACTGACACTCTTCCTACCTATAGTTTTCTGTCCCTAGAAAAAAATGTTTTTTTAAAGCTGATTGATGATCAATGCTTTAGCACACTATAGCACAAGGAGAATTTCCCTCACTGTCCTTCCCTGTCCCTAGAAACAAGGATTATCACAGTGAAAGAAACTGACACTCTACCTACCTATAGTTTTCTGTCCCTAGAAAAAATGTTTTTTTAAAGATGGTTGATGATCAATGCTTTAGCACACTATAGCACAAGGAGAATTTCCCTCACTGTCCTTCCCTGTCCCTAGAAACAAGGATTAACACAGTGAAAGAAACTGACACTCTCCCTACCTATAGTTTTCTGTCCCTAGAAAAAATGTTTTTTTAAAGATGGTTGATGATCAATGCTTTAGCACACTATAGCACAAGGAGAATTTCCCTCACTGTCCTTCCCTGTCCCTAGAAACAAGGATTATCACAGTGAAAGAAACTGACACTCTTCCTACCTATAGTTTTCTGTCCCTAGAAAAAATGTTTTTTTAAAGATGGTTGATGATCAATGCTTTAGCACACTATAGCACAAGGAGAATTTCCCTCACTGTCCTTCCCTGTCCCTAGAAACAAGGATTATCACAGTGAAAGAAACTGACACTCTTCCTACCTATAGTTTTCTGTCCCTAGAAAAAATGTTTTTTTAAAGATGGTTGATGATCAATGCTTTAGCACAGTATAGCACAAGGAGAATTTCCCTCACTGTCCTTCCCTGTCCCTAGAAACAAGGATTATCACAGTGAAAGAAACTGACACTCTCCCTACCTATAGTTTTCTGTCCCTAGAAAAAATGTTTTTTTAAAGATGGTTGATGATCAATGCTTTAGCACACTATAGCACAAGGAGAATTTCCCTCACTGTCCTTCCCTGTCCCTAGAAACAAGGATTAGCACAGTAAAAGAAACTGACACTCTTCCTACCTATAGTTTTCTGTCCCTAGAAAAAATGTTTTTTTAAAGATGGTTGATGATCAATGCTTTAGCACAGTATAGCACAAGGAGAATTTCCCTCACTGTCCTTCCCTGTCCCTAGAAACAAGGATTATCACAGTGAAAGAAACTGACACTCTCCCTACCTATAGTTTTCTGTCCCTAGAAAAAATGTTTTTTTAAAGATGGTTGATGATCAATGCTTTAGCACACTATAGCACAAGGAGAATTTCCCTCACTGTCCTTCGCTGTCCCTAGAAACAAGGATTAGCACAGTAAAACACACTGACACTCTCCCTACCTATAGTTTTCTGTCCCTAGAAAAAATGTTTTTTTAAAGATGGTTGATGATCAATGCTTTAGCACACTATAGCACAAGGAGAATTTCCCTCACTGTCCTTCGCTGTCCCTAGAAACAAGGATTAGCACAGTAAAACACACTGACACTCTCCCTACCTATAGTTTTCTGTCCCTAGAAAAAATGTTTTTTTAAAGATGGTTGATGATCAATGCTTTAGCACACTATAGCACAAGGAGAATTTCCCTCACTGTCCTTCGCTGTCCCTAGAAACAAGGATTAGCACAGTAAAACACACTGACACTCTCCCTACCTATAGTTTTCTGTCCCTAGAAAAAATGATTTTTTAAAGATGGTTGATGATCAATGCTTTAGCACACTATAGCACAAGGAGAATTTCCCTCACTGTCCTTCCCTGTCCCTAGAAACAAGGATTATCACAGTAAAACACACTGACACTCTCCCTACCTATAGTTTTCTGTCCCTAGAAAAAATGATTTTTTAAAGATGGTTGATGATCAATGCTTTAGCACACTATAGCACAAGGAGAATTTCCCTCACTGTCCTTCCCTGTCCCTAGAAACAAGGATTCGCACAGTAAAACACACTGACACTCTCCCTACCTATCCTTCTCTTTCCCTAAACTAAAGGAATCCAGGTTAAGCAAGAAAAATAAAATGTCACTGTCCCTGCCTATGCTTCTCTCTCCCTGCTCCGGAACACACTACACTAGGCCGCCGTGCTGGCGGCCTTTTATAGTGTGGGGCGTGTACTAAACACCCTCAGCAATAATTGGCCACAGGCATCCTGCCTGTGGCCAATCATTGCTCTCCTCGCTGCCGGCGCTGTGATTGGCCAAGCATGCGGGGTCACAGTGCATGCTTGGCCAATCACAGCGCCTGGATGACACTGCGATGGCGTAGTGCATTGTGGGCCGTTCGCGTCACTCGAATTAGGCGCGAACGGCCCAAATCGTTCGATCTTCGTCGAACGATCGAACAGCCGATGTTCGAGTCGAACGTATGTTCGACTCGAACACCGAGCTCATCCCTAACGGCCAGTAGCAGAAAAAAATGACAAGCATGCCCCACGGCCACATGCAGAGGATGCACTGTGTCCATGACCAGCACTGTTGACTGTAGACACAGAGCCTGCTTGCCCTCTTTTAGTGGTCTGTGAGCTTCTGCCTCTCCTTGGTGGCCTTCCGGACATGCTGTAAATTTTGTTTTGCAACACCACACTACACTGTATTCTGTATTGTGTACACCACCAGAAAAGTAGTAGCAACTTCACTATGGGTGCACTGTATTGTGTACACCACCAGAAGTGTGATAGCAACTACGGCTGCACTGTATTTTGTACTGTGTACACCACCAGAAAAGTAGTAGCAACTGCATTAGGGGTGCACTGTATTGTGTACTGTGTACACCACCAGAAAAGTAGTAGCAACTGCACTAGGGGTGCACTGTATTGTGTACACCACCAGAAGTATATTAGAAAAAGAACACCAGGAATGGCCTGCAGTCAGATATAGGCTACACTGGATGCAGAGTATATATATATATATATATATATATATATAGATATATATATATATTAAATACAATATATATATATAGGAGACTGGCTGTATATATATATATATTAAATACACCGCCTGAAGTATATTAGAAAAGGTACACCAGTGTATATATATATATATATTGTGACAGCAGGAAGGTAAAGTCACCTGGTTGCATCCAGGGGGGTAGATATATTTCGCCCAGATTCAGGCTTTACGCCGACTTATACAACTAGGTGGAGAGTTGTATAAGCCCAGCTGAGGCTAGTGGGCTCATGGATGACTCATACCTCTAGAGAGAGGGCTGGGCGTCGTGCAGGCAGGGAGTTGATGAGACCAGCTGAAGCTTGTCAGCTCATTTAAGGCCTTTATAAAAACTCCCAGATTCATTAGGTGTTTGCTCATGCCTGGACCCAGACCTGTGTGGACTGTCTAGGGAGAGTGAACCCCTGTGCGGTGAGACAAAGCCTGTGTGGCTATTTGCTTGGACATTTAAAACCAGGGACTTAGGGACTAGGACAGCACTAGGCTGATCCCAGTTGTTAGTTAGGAAACCTGTATGTTTAGTCAGAGGTCAAGTTGACCAGGATTTATTTTGTTTATGTTTCTTTTGCTTTGCTGTGTTTTGTCACTGTAACTAGAAAATAAACCGCACCTTTTTGATTTTGAAAACCACAACCTCCGTTTGCTGGGCCTGTTTTTGTGTGGGGAGCCCATCTCGGGGGACACACACACCCGCTGCCGAGCTAACCCCCTCACAATATATATATATATATATATATATATATATATATATATATATATACGAGACTGACTTTATATATATATATATATTAAATACACCGCCTGAAGTATATTAGACCAATCATGGCTCTCTTAGCAGAGGGTGTTGGGATTGGCCAAAGCATGCAGGTCATGGTGCATGCTTTGGCCAATCATCATACAGCAATGCACTGCGATCTCGCAGTGCATTATGGGGCGTTCCGCGCCGCTCGAATTAGCCACGAACGCCCCATAATGTTAGTTTTTTGATGAACGGGCGAATACCCTGTGTGTTAGATTCAAACCAATTTTTTTAGACCTGAACATCAAGCTCATCCCTACATACCAACAAGTAGAATAGCAATTAACAAGATGTTGTTTATTGCACGCAAGCTAATCGCACAAAAATAGATTTTCTCGAATGTGCCAACATATGATTAATGGTGCATACAGGTTAATGACACTGTATTAAAAGAATGGCAGGTTTGTCAAAATAGGGGGTCAATAAAAAAGTTTCATAAAATATGGGATTTGTGGTTGGGCATGCCTGTGATGACTCCTTTTATAATAACAACAGATGAAACTCCAGGGGTGGGTGGTTCTTTTTCAAATTATAGAAAATGTGGGGAAAGATAAGTGAAAGAGGGTGGAATAAGGGAAAGTAAATAAAAGGTAGGAGAATAAAAAGGGAGAGGGAAGAGAGAGGTGGAAATAAGAGGAAAAAGAAAGGGAAAAAAAGAGAAACAGAAGAAAGGTGGAAAAAGCGAAAGGAAAAGTAGAGGGATAAGTTTAGGATATAAATGGATTGTATAGATAGGCTTACATATAGATATATATGACTGTTGGTCTTATTGCAGGGGGGATTTCTTCCCGTGGATGGATATAGGATGAGGTAGATAAAATGGGGGGAATGAAAAAGGGGGGAAAGCGACAAGTTATTTACATGAATAATAGTGTTGATGTAATTAAGAGAAAGATAAGCAGTGTATTTTAGTTTACAACAGCTGTAAGGCCCCTTTCACACGGAGGGTCCGTTCAGGTCCGCCTGTCAGTTTTTTAGGCTGACATCTGCTCCGCTCCGCCAAAGTGTGACGGAGGAAAACCCTATTTTTCCTTCCGTCGGCGGAGCGGATCGGATGAACACGGACAGACAGTCCGTGTTCATCCGATCTCCCCATAGGGGAGAGTGGCGCTCTGACAGGGTGGTCCCTGCACAGTGTGCGGGGACCGCCCAGTCATCCGCCGGCTCAGCGGGGAACAACTGAGCGATCCCCGCTGAGCAAGCGGAGCTTCACGGGGCGGATCATGACTGATCCGCCTCGTGTGAAAGAGCCCTAAGTGTTGTAAACTAAAATTGGTGCTAATAAAATTATGAATTGAAGAATATCCCTGCTAGTTATTCCAAAACATTACCATCTATATTCAACAAATATATTTGGGCCTCCAAACCAGTCGAGATTAAACATGCTTGTTTATGCAGACCAAAAAATCTAGGAGGGCTAGCACTCCCCGATATCAAACTTTTCTATTTGGCCACTCATACTTCCAGAGCCATAGATTGGTGTGCACATTTTGATACTAAACAATGGTTATCCATAGAACAATCTTTTTCTCCTGTACCTCTCCCTGGTCTTTTATCGAGCCCTATTCTTCCACGTTCGACACTACGTACTCATCCTACTATTGCAACCACATGGAAACATTGCAATCAGGCTTTTAATAAATATGGGATCTCCCCTTTCTCTCTCCACTCCTAGTCCACCTTAAATTTCCTCCAGGTAGACGAGAGAAAACTTTCCACACATTGATAGCTAAGGCTAAATATCTTGCATTAAATTTTTTACTTTATTTTTTGCATAAATTTTTTATTGTATAGTTACATATACAGGTTACATAACAGGTACAGTAAGGTATAGTGATGAGCCGAACACCCCCGGGTTCGGTTCGCACCAGAACCCGCGAACGGACCGAAAGTTCGTACGAACATTAGAACCCTATTAAATACAATGGATGCGAACGTTCGAATTCTAAAGTGCTAATTATAACGACTATTATGCATGTTATTGTCCTAAAAAGGGTTTGGGAACCCGGGTTCTGCACCAGGGGACATGTATCAATGCAAAAAGAAGTTTTAAAAACGGTTGTTTTTCGGGAGCAGTCATTTTAATGATGCATAAAGTGAAAAAAAAAAGTCAAATATTCCTTTAAATATCGTACCTGGGGGGTGTCTAAAGTATGCCTGTGAAGTGCCACGTGTTTCCCGTGTTTAGAACTGTCCCTGCACAAAATGACACTTCTAAAGGAAAAAAAAGCCATTTAAAACTGCTTGCGGCTTTAATGTAATGTCTGGTCCCGGTAATATGGATGAAAATCTTTAAGAAAAATGGCATAGCTACCCCATGACCCCCCCCCCTACCCCAGCCCATTACCAGCCCCTTTGGGTCTTGTATGGATATTAAGGGGAACCCCGCACATAAAATAAAAAAGGCCCTATATACTCTGAACAGCCGTATACAGGCGGTGCATACAAGACAGGGACTGTAGGTTTGTTCTTATGTAGAATCTGTTTGTAATTTTGAACAGGTACATTGTTTAAGTGTAGCTCCAGCCCAAAAATCTATTTTTAAACTTTTTGGAAAACATAGGTAAGGGTTATCACCCCTGTAACATTTGTTTTGCTGTCTGTGCCCCTGTTCAGAACATTTCACCTCACTTTCCGTCCCAATGACAACTGTTTTTGAAATGTGGTGTTTTTCTTGAAACAAGGATTGGTGATAAAGCATCAGTACAGAGGAGACACCTTTCTCCCATATTAATTCTTACAGGAGAGAATTTTCCTTCCAAGGGGTAGATTTCCTCTCACTTCCTGTTGTCTTCTTGCGTTTGCAAGTAGGAGTCGTTTGTAAGTTGGATGTTTGAAAGTAGGGACCTGCCGTATATACTCTGCAGAAATAGGCCCCTTAGTTGTTGGTGTTGGCACAACACTGTAAGCACTCACAGTTACTCTTGGTTGGTGCTGGAATGCCCTGCTGTCAACTATTATATCAGGAATTTTAATTACATATAATTGTTGAACAGTGGTAGTAAAAATTGGGCCTTTGATGGTGGTGCTGGTGCCACAACACTGTAAGCCCTGACAGTTACTCTTGGTGGGTGCAGCAATGGGCCCTGCTGTGAATTATTAGATCAAGAATTGTAATTGCATGCCCCTGTTGAACAGGGGCTGAAAAATTGGGCCTTTGGTGGTGGTGGTGGTGGTGGTGGTGTTGCCACAACACTGTAAGCCCTCAGAGTTACTCTTGGTGGGTGCAGGAATGGGCCCTGCTGTGAATTATTAGATCAAGAATTGTAATTACATGCCCCTTTTGAACAGGGGCTGAAAAATTGGGCCTTTCGTGGTGGTGGTGGTGGTGGCGTTGCCACAACACTGTAAGCCCTCAGAGTTACTCTTGGTGGGTGCAGCAATGGGCCCTGCTGTGAATTATTAGATCAAGAATTGTAATTACATGCCCCTGTTGAACAGGGGCTGAAAAATTGGGCCTTAGGCACTGGTGGCACAACACTACAACCCCTCACAGATACTGTACTTGGAGCACAGCAATGAGCCCTGTTGCAAAGTATTGCTTCAAAAATTGTAATGACACGCCCCTGTTAAACAGGGGCTGAAAAATTGGGCCTTAGGCACTGGTGGCACAACACTCCAACCCCTCACAGATACTGTACTTGGAGCACAGCAATGAGCCCTATGGCAAATTATTGCTAAAAAAATTGTAATTACACGCCCCTGTTAAACAGGGGCTGAAAAATTGGGCCTTAGCCACTGGTGGCGGCACCCATAAACAAAAATGATCTTCCAAGCTATCATCATCAATCGTATCATTGAGGACTCGGAGGAGGAGGATAGCCAGTCAACATAACAGCACAGGCACTCAGCATCAGCATCAGTCTTGAAGGGATGTGACATGTTAAAATCAATTAGTCTGTTATATCAGCATCAGGTGTGTGGTAGCTGGTGGTGATCCAAGACTGGTTCATCTTGATGAAAGTCAGTCGATCAACCGAGTCGGTGGACAGGCGCACCCTGTGATCCGTGACAAATCCTCCAGCAGCACTGAATGTGCGTTCCGAAAGAACGCTGGATGCAGGACAGGCCAGTAGCTCAATTGCATACTGTGCAAGCTCTGGCCAGTGATCCATCCTCAAGACCCAGTAAGCCAGAGGATTTTCGGTGGGGAAGGTGTCCAAGTCTGACCTTGCCCCTAGATATTCCTGCACCATGTTTATCAGACGCTGGCGATGGTTGCTGGAACCGATCATACTTTGGGGCTGCGGACTAAAGAATTGTCTGAACGCATCGGTCAGACGGCCACCTTCCCCACCGCTCCTTCTTTGACTGGCCGAAGCCTCAGCAACTCGTTGTCCAGGACCAGGAGTTTGTAACCTCCCAGTCTCTGGGAACGCGTTGCACAGACCTTTCTGCAAGGCCTCCCGGAGTTGTCTCATCCTCTGCTCCCTCTGCGACGGTAACATAAGGTCCGCAACCTTACCCTTGTACCGTGGATCAAGGAGAGTGGCCAGCCAGTAATGGTCCCTCTCCTTGATCCGAAGAATACGAGGATCCTTCCGCAGACTTTGCAGGATCAGGGAGGCCATGCAGCGTAGGTTTGCTGAGGCATTCGGTCCGGAGTCCTCTGGGTCACTAAGGACGACATGATCCGCAGCCACCTCCTCCCAGCCACGTACAAGTCCACTGGTTTCTTGGGACTGTAAATCATCCCTAAAAGACTGCTGCTGATGATGCTGAGTGCCAGCCTCCACCTCCATGCTGACACAATCCTCCTCCTCCTCCTCCTCCTCCTCTTCCTGTGCGATGGGTGGGACAGAAGGAACACTGTCTGGGTAAAGGGGGCCTTGAGAGGCAAGGAAGTCCTCCTCTTCCTGCCTCTGTTCTGCCTCAAGTGCCCTGTCCATTATTCCACGCAGCGTGTGCTCCAACAGGTGGACAAGAGGTACAGTGTCACTGATGCATGCACTGTCACTGCTCACCATCCTCGTGGCCTCCTCAAATGGTGCCAGGACAGTGCATGCATCCCTGATCATGCCCCACTGGCGTGGAGAAAAAAAACCAAGCTCCCCTGACCCTGTCCTGGTGCCATAGTCGCACAGGTACTCATTGATGGCCCTGTGCTGCGTGTGCAGCCGCTGCAGCATGGTCAACGTTGAGTTCCACCTGGTGGGCATGTCACATATAAGGCGGTTCTTGGGCAGGTTCAACTCCTTTTGCAGCTCAGCCAGGCGAGCACTGGCATTATAAGATCTGCGGAAATGCACACAGACTTTCCTGGCCTGCCTCAGGACATCCTGTAAGCCCGGGTACCTGCCCAAGAACCGCTGCACCACCAGGTTAAGGACGTGAGCCACACAGGGCACATGGGTCAGTTGTCCCTGTCGGAGGGCGGAGAGGAGGTTGGTGCCATTGTCGCAAACCACCATTCCTGGCTTAAGCTGGTGTGGCGTCAACCACCTCTCGGCCTGGCCCTGCAGAGCAGACAGGACCTCTGCCCCAGTGTGGCTTCTGTCCCCCAAACACACCAGCGCAAGCACGGCATGGCATCTTTTTGCCTGCGTACTTGCGTAGCCCCTTGAACGGCTACGGAGCACCGCTGGTTCAGAGGACAAAGCACAGGAAGAGGCCATGGAGGAAGAAGAAGAGGAGGGGGTGGAGGAGAGAGGTGTGTCACAACCAGTAGTAGCATTTTGGAGGCGTGGCGGTGGAACAACCTCCAACACTACTGCACCTTGTCCTGCATCCTTCCCAGCTGCCAAAAGAGTGACCCAATGGGCCGTGAAAGAAAGGTAACGTCCCTGTCCATGCCTGCTGGACCATGAGTCAGCGGTAATATGCACCTTACCGCTGACCGCCCTGTCCAGCGAGGCCAAGACATTGCCTTCCACATGCCGGTAGAGAGCCGGAATAGCCTTCTGTGGGAAAAAGTGGCGTTTGGGAACCTGCCACTGAGGAACCGCACATTGCACAAACTCACGGAAGGGGGCCGAGTCTACCAACTGAAAAGGCAGCAGTTGAAGCGCTAGCAATTTAGCCAAGCTAGCATTCAACCGCTGGGCATGTGGATGGCTGGGAGTGAACTTCTTTCGACGGTCCAGCAGCTGGGGCAGGGAAATTTGCCTGCTAGAATCGGACGTCGGTGTACTGCTAGCAGAGTGGCCGCAAGTACTTGGCTGTGACACACCTAATTCTACACCTTCATTCCTCTCAGTGCATGTTTCAGAGAGGACTGAAGTTATAGTGGGGTTTAGGGATGAGCTTCGTGTTCGAGTCGAACATACGTTCGACTCGAACATCGGCTGTTCGATCGTTCGACGAAGATCGAACGATTTGGGCCGTTCGCGCCAAATTCGAGTGACGCGAACGGCCCACAATGCACTACGCCATCGCAGTGTCATCCAGGCGCTGTGATTGGCCAAGCATGCACTGTGACCCCGCATGCTTGGCCAATCACAGCGCCGGCAGCGAGGAGAGCAATGATTGGCCACAGGCAGGATGCCTGTGGCCAATTATTGCTGAGGGTGTTTAGTACACGCCCCACACTATAAAAGGCCGCCAGCACGGCGGCCTAGTGTAGTGTGTTCCGGAGCAGGGAAAGACAAGCATAGGCAGGGACAGTGACATTTATTTCTTTCTTGCTTAACCTGGATTCCTTTAGTTTAGGGAAAGAGAAGGATAGGTAGGGAGAGTGTCAGTGTGTTTTACTGTGCGAGTCCTTGTTTCTAGGGACAAAGAAGGAAAGTGAGGGGATTTCTCCTTGTGCTATAGTGTGCTTTAAAAAAACATTTTTTCTAGGGACAGAAAACTGTAGGTAGGGAGAGTGTCAGTTTCTTTCACTGTGCCAGTCCTTGTTTCTAGGGACAAAGAAGGAAAGTGAGGGGATTTCTCCTTGTGCTATAGTGTGCTTTAAAAAAACATTTTTTCTAGGGACAGAAAACTGTAGGTAGGGAGAGTGTCAGTTTCTTTCACTGTGCCAGTCCTTGTTTCTAGGGACAAAGAAGGAAAGTGAGGGGAATTCTCCTTGTGCTATAGTGTGCTTTAAAAAAACATTTTTTCTAGGGACAGAAAACTGTAGGTAGGGAGAGTGTCAGTTTCTTTCACTGTGCCAGTCCTTGTTTCTAGGGACAAAGAAGGAAAGTGAGGGGATTTCTCCTTGTGCTATAGTGTGCTTTAAAAAAACATTTTTTCTAGGGACAGAAAACTGTAGGTAGGGAGAGTGTCAGTTTCTTTCACTGTGCCAGTCCTTGTTTCTAGGGACAAAGAAGGAAAGTGAGGGGAATTCTCCTTGTGCTATAGTGTGCTTTAAAAAAACTTTTTTTCTAGGGACAGAAAACTGTAGGTAGGGAGAGTGTCAGTTTCTTTCACTGTGCCAGTCCTTGTTTCTAGGGACAAAGAAGGAAAGTGAGGGGATTTCTCCTTGTGCTATAGTGTGCTTTAAAAAAACATTTTTTCTAGGGACAGAAAACTGTAGGTAGGGAGAGTGTCAGTTTCTTTCACTGTGCCAGTCCTTGTTTCTAGGGACAAAGAAGGAAAGTGAGGGGAATTCTCCTTGTGCTATAGTGTGCTTTAAAAAAACATTTTTTCTAGGGACAGAAAAATGTAGGTAGGGAGAGTGTCAGTTTCTTTCACTGTGCCAGTCCTTGTTTCTAGGGACAAAGAAGGAAAGTGAGGGGATTTCTCCTTGTGCTATAGTGTGCTTTAAAAAAATTTTTTTCTAGGGACAGAAAACTGTAGGTAGGGAGAGTGTCAGTTTCTTTCACTGTGCCAGTCCTTGTTTCTAGGGACAAAGAAGGAAAGTGAGGGGAATTCTCCTTGTGCTATAGTGTGCTTTAAAAAAACATTTTTTCTAGGGACAGAAAACTGTAGGTAGGGAGAGTGTCAGTTTCTTTCACTGTGCCAGTCCTTGTTTCTAGGGACAAAGAAGGAAAGTGAGGGGATTTCTCCTTGTGCTATAGTGTGCTTTAAAAAAACATTTTTTCTAGGGACAGAAAACTGTAGGTAGGGAGAGTGTCAGTTTCTTTCACTGTGCCAGTCCTTGTTTCTAGGGACAAAGAAGGAAAGTGAGGGGATTTCTCCTTGTGCTATAGTGTGCTTTAAAAAAAAGGGATTTTTATAACAGCTTACCTGTAAAATCCTTTTCTTGGAGTACATCACGGGACACAGAGCGACTTAGTCATTACTAATGGGTTATATAGATTACCTTCAGGTGTTGGCACTGGCCAATTCCAAACCGGAAGTACCCTCCCCTATATAAGCCCCTCCCACCCGGGAGCACCTCAGTTTTGTAGCCAAGCAATAAGTGTCCCAAAAAGAGGGGTGGGAGCTCTGTGTCCCGTGATGTACTCCAAGAAAAGGATTTTACAGGTAAGCTGTTATAAAAATCCCTTTTTCTTTTTCGTACATCACGGGACACAGAGCGACTTAGTCATTACTAATGGGACGTCCCAAAGCAATGCCAAATGAGGGGAGGGATACATAAGCTGGGCGCCATCAGGCATGAGGATCTTTTGCGGCCTGCAACACACTGTGCCCAAAGGCGACATCCTCCTGACTTCTAACATCTACCTGGTAGAACCTAGTAAACGTGTGTACCGAAGACCATGTTGCGGCCTTACATACTTGAGCCAGGGAGGCCTGGTGATGCACTGCCCATGAAGTTCCAACTGCTCTTGTGGAGTGCGCCCTAACTTTGAACGGAGGCGGTCTCTTTCTCAAGCCATAGGCTTGTATTATGACCTGTCGAATCCACTTGGCTAAAGTAGATTTTGATGCTGCCTGACCCTTTCTGGGGCCTTCCGGCAGAACAAATAAAGAATCCGTTCTGCGAATCTGAGCAGTGGCTTTTAGATAAGCTTTAACTGCTCTTACTACATCCAAAGAATGTAATAACTTTTCCTCTACCGAGCTAGGTTTGGGGAAAAAAGAAGGAAGAACCACATCTTGGTTCAAATGAAACCTCGATACCACCTTAGGAAGAAAGGCTGGATGAGGACGTAATACTACTCTGTCCTTATGGACAACCAGATATGGCTCCTTACAGGACAAGGCGGCTAATTCCGATACTCTTTTAGCCGAACAAACGGCTACTAAGAAAATCTATTTCCTGGTGAGAAGAACCAAGGAAATGTGTTGTAATGGTTCAAACGGTTGTTTCTGTAGAACCGACAGAACCAGGTTTAAGTCCCAAGGACATATGGGAATACTAACCGGAGGGCTAATACGCATCACTGCTTGTATAAAGGCTTTGACTAGTGAATGCGAAGCCAAGGGCCTTTGAAAAAATATTGACAAGGCCGAAATCTGATAGTACTCAAGGCAAGCTTCCTATCTACAGCCCACTGTAGGAAGTCCAAAATCCTCCCTATCACGTACTTACGTGAATGCCATTTCTTGGCCTCACACCACGTAATGTATGCTTTCCAGATCCTATAATAGATCTGCCTGGATACCGGTTTCCTGGCATTGATCATGGTAGATACCACAGAATTAGAGAGCCCTCTCTTTTTCAGAATGTGGGCTTCAATAGCCAGGCCGTCAAACCTAGGGCTGGTAAGGAAGGGTGGTATATCGGTCCCTGCGACAGCAGGTCCGGACGATGTGGGAGGGTCCAAGGACTCCTCACTGACATTTTTACAATCTCCGCGTACCATGCCCTTCGGGGCCACGCTGGAGCCACCAGAATCACTGTTTCTTTTCTACCCTGATTCTGCGGAGTAATCGCGGTAACAATTGTTGCGGTGGGAATGCATATATCAGCTTGAACTGATCCCAAGGGAACACTAGGGCATCCGAGCCGCAAGCTAGGGGATCCCTTGTGCGAGACACAAATCTGTCCACCTTTGCGTTGAATCTGGATGCTAGCAGATCTACATCCGGTGTTCCCCACCGCTGGCATATTGCCTGGAAAACCTCGGGGTGAAGAGACCATTCCCCCGGGCATAATTGTTGGCGACTTAGAAAGTCCGCTCTCCAATTTTCCACTCCTGGGATGAAAACCGCGGATATGGCTGGGACATATTTTTCTGCCCACTCCAGGATGCAATTTGCTTCCCTCTGGGCTGCACGACTCTTGGTGCCACCCTGGTGATTGATATATGCCACTGCCGTGGCATTGTCTGATTGAATTCTGACAGGGGACCCTTGGAGTTTGGATGTCCATGCTACTAGGGCATACCGGGCTGCTCGTATCTCTAAGAGATTGATGGGCAGGGCCTTTTCTGCTTCTGACCACTTGCCCTGGAGAGACCATTGCTCCAGTACTGCCCCCCAGCCTATGAGGCTGGCATCTGTAGTGACCACCTTCCAAGAAACCGGACTGAAGGGTTTCCCTCTTTCCAGATTCTGGGGCACCAACCACCAATGGAGGCTCTTGCGAACGGAAGGGGACAGGGACATTGGTAAGTCTAAAGCCTGAACTTTTTTGTTCCAGGCTGACAGTATGGCCCTTTGCAAATTCCTTGAATGGAATTGACCGTAGGGTACCGCTTCGAATGAAGCCACCATCTTTCCCAGCAGCCTCATGCAGAGGCGTATGGATGGTTTTCTTTTTGTACCCACTAAGTGGGTCAAATCTTTTAAAGACGACACCTTCTCTGGAGGTAAGAAAATCTTTCTCTGATTTGAATCCAGCCTTAGCCCTAAGTATTCCAGACTTTTGACTGGTCTTAGAGCTGACTTGTCCCGGTTGATAATCCAACCGTGATATTCCAGATACTCGATTGTCTTGTGAATAGCTACTTCCAGCTTTTCCACTGAGTGGTCTATTAGTAGCAGGTCGTCTAGATATGCCATTATCGTTACACCCTGTGTTCTTAGATTGCCCAATAATGGGGCCAGAATTTTTGTGAACACTCGTGGTGCTGTGGCCAGACCGAAAGGTAAGGCTCTGAACTGAAAATGGCGCCCTTCTACTGCAAAGCGTAGAAATTTCTGGTGGGCCGGAAAGATGGGAATATGCAGATAAGCATCCTTTATGTCGATCGAGGCTAGCCATTCCTGCCCTTGTAGGGCGGTGGCCACCGATCGGATCGACTCCATCCGAAAAGTCCTGATATTTAGGAACTTGTTTAGCCCTTTTAGATTTAATATGGGCCTCACGTCCCCATTTGGTTTGGGGACTGTGAAAAGGTTCGAGTAAAACCCGAATCCGCTTTCTTCCAGGGGAACCTTCATGATTACACCTTGGAGCAATAGTTGTTCTAGTGCCAGAAGGAGGGATCCTCTCTTTTGGGGATCTCTTGGCACGTTTGACCTCATAAATTGGGAAGGAGGAGTGCCTTTTAACTCCAGCTTGTATCCCAGACTTACTGCGGAGAGCACCCATCTGTCTCTGATGGTGTCCCGCCAGGTCTCTGTGAACAACTGAAGTCTTCCCCCCACCCGATTGAGTGGGGGCAACGCTTCATGCCTTGGGGGGAGGTTTTGTACCTCTCTTGATCCAGGGCTTCTTGTTACCCTGTGATTGTCCCTGATTTCTGCCCCCTGAATTTGACCGCGGAGGCCGTCGGAACTGCTTCACAGCCGATGTGCCTGGGACTGGAGAAGTAGGCCTCTTAAAAGAAGGACTTCTACCCTTGTTCTTAACCGGTAAGAGTGAACTTTTACCGGCAGAAATTTTCTGGATATATTTGTCCAGATCTTCTCCAAATAAGCGTTCTCCATGAAATGGGAAGCTAACCAGCAGTTTTTTACAGGGAGCTTCAGCAGACCAGTTTTTGAGCCACAGAAGCCTACGCATATGTACTATAGACAGCGTAAAGCGGGAGGCCTGTTGGATTGTATCCTTTATGGCGTCCACCGCAAAACACAAGGCTCTAGGCAGGTCAGCTAGGGCAAGAGCCTGCTGATCTGGTAAGTCCCTTAAGACTTGTTTCAACTGATCTTTCACTGCTTGGCAGACTCCAATCGCTGCTACCGCAGGTTGTGTCACCAAACTTGCTGTAGAGAAAGCAGATTTTAGTAAAGACTCCAATTTTTTATCTATTGGGTCTTTGAACATTGGAACATTATCTACTGGACATGTCAGTGATTTGTTAACAGAAGAGATGGCTGCGTCCACTGTAGGGACCCTCCATTTTCTTATGAACTTATCCTCCATGGGATAGATCACCGGAAATCTCTTGGGGGGAGCAAATATTTTATCAGGATGCTCCCAATCCTGGTAAATAAGCCCTTCTAATAAAGGGTGGATTGGGAAGGAACAGACAGCCTGGGGAGCTTTTAGCGACCCCAGCGAGGAAACCGTAGTGGATGGTGGTTCCGCCAGAGGCATTTTAAATGCTGATCGAACCATATTAGTCAGAGACTGAACCCATAATCTTTCAGCCTGAGAAGCTGAGAAAGGTTCTTCCACTGTTGATTCCTCCATAACTGAATCAACCTCGTCCTGATCCCCTTCAGGTAGGTCAATCTCTGTGTGGGGCTGTTCCTCCACTAACAGGCACTCTGAAGGAGGAGACGGAGATCGGACGCGCTTTTCCTGAGACAGGGAAGCAGCGATCAATGCTGTTAATCTCTCTTCCAATCCTCCCAGAGTTGAGGATAAAACCTCCTCTGTTATATATACAGGAGCAGGTGGACTGGGGACAGCCGCAGCACCAGGCATTCCTGCGGGGTTTCTATGGCTACTGACCTCTGAATTCTCAGGGGAGATTGGTGCAGTACAAGCATGCCCAATATCCTCAGAGCCCGATGGAGACCCCTTTGGCTTCCTGGAAGATCTATTTCCGGAGCGTCTGGACGACATATCCTTTAAGCACAAAGCTGAGGTATTCCCGTCGTCATACACCAATTTTGCTGGTAATAGTCTAACACAGGTGCTGCTATATACCAGCTGGTGTCCACTAAAGTGCCTTTCTATGGGGATGCCTGCATCAACCGCCTCTGTGTGCCACTGTTTGTTGCTAGCTCTGTTTGCATGCAGCTGACACTTGTACTGTGTCTTTTAACCATGCTGGGACGCCCGCACATGCGCAGAAGCACCGTGGCGCGCATCGAGCGTCATCCACCCGCCCCGCCCCTTTTTTTTCATAGGAGGCGCGTGCACGCGCCCGTGCGCCATTGCCGCCCTTTTCGAAATCAAACAGGGGACTAGGAGCCAGGGCCCTTTTTGCCGGAGGGCCTGTGCGGTGGATGAGCGCAGCAACAGGGCAGAGGAAGTGGATTCCCACAGAGAAACTTACCAGCTGCCTGGATCTTTTGACTTGAGAAAACCAAAGATCCACATGACAAGAAAAATGGACTACAGCGGCCTCTAGTGGTTTAACACAGGTACCGCGGTCCCTGTTTTTTTTTTTCTTGACTACTATTAAAATTTTACATTTTCAGTAGTTATAGGCAAACACAGATATTTAGCGGGAATACCGTTAGGTAACAGACAGAAAGACAAATTAGGCTTGGGGGTCCCCCAATAGAACCAAGTTCCTGGGGGCCCCCACTTACCTGATCCCCGCCGCAGGACTTTGTTTGGTCCACAGAAGTCCAAACTTCACCTATCACGGCAGGCATTGTAATTAAACCTTCAGGGACCGGGTTCCCAAGGATTCCACTCCCCTGGACCTGTATAGCACCCTGCACAGACAACATCTTGGTCGTGGGTATGACCAGAGCTCTGGATCCCAGGGTCCAGCCCTCCTAAGAGAAGCATTACAGGCAAAACCTTGCTCTTCTGCTGCAAGGCCCGGGTACCGACCGTTTAGCTATGAAGCTTTTTTGGTGGGATCCGGAACAGCTTACTAAGGCCCAAAAGAACCTGTACGCAAGCCCAGTGAAAACACATGTTACTCTTTGGCCAACACCTTAGACACTGGCAAAAAACTGAGGTGCTCCCGGGTGGGAGGGGCTTATATAGGGGAGGGTACTTCCGGTTTGGAATTGGCCAGTGCCAACACCTGAAGGTAATCTATATAACCCATTAGTAATGACTAAGTCGCTCTGTGTCCCGTGATGTACGAAAAAGAAAACATTTTTTCTAGGGACAGAAAACTGTAGGTAGGGAGAGTGTCAGTTTCTTTCACTGTGCCAGTCCTTGTTTCTAGGGACAAAGAAGGAAAGTGAGGGGATTTCTCCTTGTGCTATAGTGTGCTTTAAAAAAACATTTTTTCTAGGGACAGAAAACTGTAGGTAGGGAGAGTGTCAGTTTCTTTCACTGTGCCAGTCCTTGTTTCTAGGGACAAAGAAGGAAAGTGAGGGGATTTCTCCTTGTGCTATAGTGTGCTTTAAAAAAACATTTTTTCTAGGGACAGAAAACTGTAGGTAGGGAGAGTGTCCCTAGAAACAAGGACTGGCACAGTGAAAGAAACTGACAAAGAAGGAAAGTGAGGGGATTTCTCCTTGTGCTATAGTGTGCTTTAAAAAAACATTTTTTCTAGGGACAGAAAACTGTAGGTAGGGAGAGTGTCAGTTTCTTTCACTGTGCCAGTCCTTGTTTCTAGGGACAAAGAAGGAAAGTGAGGGGATTTCTCCTTGTGCTATAGTGTGCTTTAAAAAAACATTTTTTCTAGGGACAGAAAACTGTAGGTAGGGAGAGTGTCAGTTTCTTTCACTGTGCCAGTCCTTGTTTCTAGGGACAAAGAAGGAAAGTGAGGGGATTTCTCCTTGTGCTATAGTGTGCTTTAAAAAAACATTTTTTCTAGGGACAGAAAACTGTAGGTAGGGAGAGTGTCAGTTTCTTTCACTGTGCCAGTCCTTGTTTCTAGGGACAAAGAAGGAAAGTGAGGGGATTTCTCCTTGTGCTATAGTGTGCTTTAAAAAAACATTTTTTCTAGGGACAGAAAACTGTAGGTAGGGAGAGTGTCAGTTTCTTTCACTGTGCCAGTCCTTGTTTCTAGGGACAAAGAAGGAAAGTGAGGGGATTTCTCCTTGTGCTATAGTGTGCTTTAAAAAAACATTTTTTCTAGGGACAGAAAACTGTAGGTAGGGAGAGTGTCAGTTTCTTTCACTGTGCCAGTCCTTGTTTCTAGGGACAAAGAAGGAAAGTGAGGGGATTTCTCCTTGTGCTATAGTGTGCTTTAAAAAAACATTTTTTCTAGGGACAGAAAACTGTAGGTAGGGAGAGTGTCAGTTTCTTTCACTGTGCCAGTCCTTGTTTCTAGGGACAAAGAAGGAAAGTGAGGGGATTTCTCCTTGTGCTATAGTGTGCTTTAAAAAAACATTTTTTCTAGGGACAGAAAACTGTAGGTAGGGAGAGTGTCAGTTTCTTTCACTGTGCCAGTCCTTGTTTCTAGGGACAAAGAAGGAAAGTGAGGGGATTTCTCCTTGTCCTATAGTGTGCTTTAAAAAAACATTTTTTCTAGGGACAGAAAACTGTAGGTAGGGAGAGTGTCAGTTTCTTTCACTGTGCCAGTCCTTGTTTCTAGGGACAAAGAAGGAAAGTGAGGGGAATTCTCCTTGTGCTATAGTGTGCTTTAAAAAAACATTTTTTCTAGGGACAGAAAACTGTAGGTAGGGAGAGTGTCAGTTTCTTTCACTGTGCCAGTCCTTGTTTCTAGGGACAAAGAAGGAAAGTGAGGGGAATTCTCCTTGTGCTATAGTGTGCCAAAGCATTCCTCATCAACCATCTTTGAAATCCTTGTTTTTTGGACAGTCAGGGAAATTGTCGTTGTGCTATTCTGTGCAAAAGCAATAATCCTCAACCATATTTAGAAATCCTTAAGTAAAGGGACAGAGAAGGACACCTGAAGGTAGCCCTTATTGCTTTTTTCCCATCTCCCTGCAGGCCATCTATTAGAATGTCTGGAAGGCAAACAAGGAGAGGCAGACAGTCAGGAGGCAATAAAAGAGGGCAAGCAGGCTCTGTGTCTGGGGGCAACAGTGCTGGTCGTGGACGCGGTGCATTGTCATCAGCACATGGCCATGGGACACGCTTGTCCTTCTTTTCGGCAGCTGGACATGTTGAGCCACATCATGCCGAAGACTTGGTAGAGTGGATGACCAAGCCCTCCTCCTCCTCCTCATCCTCTCTCACCCAGGCTCAGGGTACTGGCAAAGCAGCTGCCAAAGCGTCCTCTTCCCTGGTATCAATGTCAGACTCATCATCAGTAGTGATGAGCCGAACACCCCCGGGTTCGGTTCGCACCAGAACCCGCGAACGGACCGAAAGTTCGTACGAACATTAGAACCCTATTAAATACAATGGATGCGAACGTTCGAATTCTAAAGTGCTAATTATAACAACTATTATGCATGTTATTGTCCTAAAAAGGGTTTGGGAACCCGGGTTCTGCACCAGGGGACATGTATCAATGCAAAAAGAAGTTTTAAAAACGGTCGTTTTTCGGGAGCAGTCATTTTAATGATGCATAAAGTGAAAAAAAAAAGTCAAATATTCCTTTAAATATCGTACCTGGGGGGTGTCTAAAGTATGCCTGTGAAGTGCCACGTGTTTCCCTTGTTTAGAACTGTCCCTGCACAAAATGACACTTCTAAAGGAAAAAAAAGCCATTTAAAACTGCTTGCGGCTTTAATGTAATGTCTGGTCCCGGTAATATGGATGAAAATCTTTAAGAAAAATGGCATAGCTACCCCATGACCCCCCCCCCCTACCCCAGCCCATTACCAGCCCCTTTGGGTCTTGTATGGATATTAAGGGGAACCCCGCACATAAAATAAAAAAGGCCCTATATACTCTGAACAGCCGTATACAGGCGGTGCATACAAGACAGGGACTGTAGGTTTGTTCTTATGTAGAATGTGCTTGTAATTTTGAACAGGTACATTGTTGAACTGTAGCTCCAGCCCAAAAATCTATTTTTAAACTTTTTGGGAAACATAGGTAAGGGTTATCACCCCTGTAACATTTGTTTTGCTGTCTGTGCCCCTGTTCAGAACATTTCACCTCACTTTCCGTCCCAATGACAACTGTTTTTGAAATGTGGTGTTTTTCTTGAAACAAGGATTGCTGATAAAGCATCAGTACAGAGGAGACACCTTTCTCCCATATTTATTCTTACAGGAGAGAATTTTCCTTCCTAGGGGTAGATTTCCTCTCACTTCCTGTTGTCTTCTTTCGTTTGCAAGTAGGAGTCGTTTGTAAGTTGGATGTTTGAAAGTAGGGACCTGCCGTATATACTCTGCAGAAATAGGCCCCTTAGTTGTTGGTGTTGGCACAACACTGTAAGCACTCACAGTTACTCTTGGTTGGTGCTGGAACGCCCTGCTGTCAACTATTATATCAGGAATTTTAATTACATATAATTGTTGAACAGTGGTAGTAAAAATTGGGGCTTTGATGGTGGTGCTGGTGCCACAACACTGTAAGCCCTGACAGTTACTCTTGGTGGGTGCAGCAATGGGCCCTGCTGTGAATTATTAGATCAAGAATTGTAATTGCATGCCCCTGTTGAACAGGGGCTGAAAAATTGGGCTTTTCGTGGTGGTGGTGGTGGTGGTGGTGTTGCCACAACACTGTAAGCCCTCAGAGTTACTCTTGGTGGGTGCAGGAATGGGCCCTGCTGTGAATTATTAGATCAAGAATTGTAATTACATGCCCCTTTTGAACAGTGGCTGAAAAATTGGGCCTTTCGTGGTGGTGGTGGTGGTGGCGTTGCCACAACACTGTAAGCCCTCAGACTTACTCTTGGTGGGTGCAGGAATGGGCCCTGCTGTGAATTATTACATCAAGAATTGTAATTGCATGCCCCTGTTGAACAGGGGCTGAAAAATTGGGCCTTAGGCACTGGTGGCACAACACTACAACCCCTCACAGATACTGTACTTGGAGCACAGCAATGAGCCCTGTTGCAAAGTATTGCTTCAAAAATTGTAATGACACGCCCCTGTTAAACAGGGGCTGAAAAATTGGGCCTTAGGCACTGGTGGCACAACACTACAACCCCTCACAGATACTGTACTTGGAGCACAGCAATGAGCCCTATGGCAAATTATTGCTAAAAAAATTGTAAGTACACGCCCCTGTAAAACAGGGGCTGAAAAATTGGGCCTTAGCCACTGGTGGCGGCACCCATAAACAAAAATGATCTTCCAAGCTATCATCATCAATCGTATCATTGAGGACTCGGAGGAGGAGGATAGCCAGTCAACATAACAGCACAGGCACTCAGCATCAGCATCAGTCTTGAAGGGACGTGACATGTTAAAATCAATTAGTCTGTTGGATCACCACCAGCTACCACACACCTGATGCTGATATAAGACTGGTTCATCTTGATGAAAGTCAGTCGATCAACCGAGTCGGTGGACAGGCGCACCCTGTGATCCGTGACAAATCCTCCAGCAGCACTGAATGTGCGTTCCGAAAGAACGCTGGATGCAGGACAGGCCAGTAGCTCAATTGCATACTGTGCAAGCTCTGGCCAGTGATCCATCCTCAAGACCCAGTAAGCCAGAGGATTTTCGGTGGGGAAGGTGTCCAAGTCTGACCTTGCCCCTAGATATTCCTGCACCATGTTTATCAGACGCTGGCGATGGTTGCTGGAACCAATCATACTTTGGGGCTGCGGACTAAAGAATTGTCTGAACGCATCGGTCAGACGGCCACCTTCCCCACCGCTCCTTCTTTGACTGGCCGAAGCCTCAGCAACTCGTTGTCCTGGACCAGGAGTTTGTAACCTCCCAGTCTCTGGGAACGCGTTGCACAGACCTTTCTGCAAGGCCTCCCGGAGTTGTCTCATCCTCTGCTCCCTCTGCTACGGTAACATAAGGTCCGCAACCTTACCCTTGTACCGTGGATCAAGGAGAGTGGCCAGCCAGTAATGGTCCCTCTCCTTGATCCGAAGAATACGAGGATCCTTCCGCAGACTTTGCAGGATCAGGGAGGCCATGCAGCGTAGGTTTGCTGAGGCATTCGCTCCGGAGTCCTCTGGGTCACTAAGGACGACATGATCCGCAGTCACCTCCTCCCAGCCACGTACAAGTCCACTGGTTTCTTGGGACTGTAAATCATCCCTAAAAGACTGCTGCTGATGATGCTGAGTGCCAGCCTCCACCTCCATGCTGACACAATCCTCCTCCTCCTCCTCCTCCTCTTCCTCTTCCTGTGCGATGGGTGGGACAGAAGGAACACTGTCTGGGTAAAGGGGGCCTTGAGAGGCAAGGAAGTCCTCCTCTTCCTGCCTCTGTTCTGCCTCAAGTGCCCTGTCCATTATTCCACGCAGCGTGTGCTCCAACAGGTGGACAAGAGGTACAGTGTCACTGATGCATGCACTGTCACTGCTCACCATCCTCGTGGCCTCCTCAAATGGTGCCAGGACAGTGCATGCATCCCTGATCATGCCCCACTGGCGTGGAGAAAAAAAACCAAGCTCCCCTGACCCTGTCCTGGTGCCGTAGTCGCACAGGTACTCATTGATGGCCCTCTGCTGCGTGTGCAGCCGCTGCAGCATGGCCAACGTTGAGTTCCACCTGGTGGGCATGTCACATATAAGGCGGTTCTTGGGCAGGTTCAACTCCTTTTGCAGCTCAGCCAGGCGAGCACTGGCATTATAAGATCTGCGGAAATGCACACAGACTTTCCTGGCCTGCCTCAGGACATCCTGTAAGCCCGGGTACCTGCCCAAGAACCGCTGCACCACCAGGTTAAGGACGTGAGCCACACAGGGCACATGGGTCAGTTGTCCCTGTCGGAGGGCGGAGAGGAGGTTGGTGCCATTGTCGCAAACCACCATTCCTGGCTTAAGCTGGCGTGGCGTCAACCACCTCTCGGCCTGGCCCTGCAGAGCAGACAGGACCTCTGCCCCAGTGTGGCTTCTGTCCCCCAAACACACCAGCGCAAGCACGGCATGGCATCTTTTTGCCTGCGTACTTGCGTAGCCCCGTGAACGGCTACGGAGCACCGCTGGTTCATAGGACAAACCACAGGAAGAGGCCATGGAGGAAGAAGAAGAGGAGGGGGTGGAGGAGAGAGGTGTGTCACAACCAGTAGTAGCATTTTGGAGGCGTGGCGGTGGGACAACCTCCAACACTACTGCACCTTGTCCTGCATCCTTCCCAGCTGCCAAAAGAGTGACCCAATGGGCCGTGAAAGAAAGGTAACGTCCCTGTCCATGCCTGCTGGACCATGAGTCAGCGGTAATATGCACCTTACCGCTGACCGCCCTGTCCAGCGAGGCCAAGACATTGCCTTCCACATGCCGGTAGAGAGCCGGAATAGCCTTCCGTGAGAAAAAGTGGCGTTTGGGAACCTGCCACTGAGGAACCGCACATTGCACAAACTCACGGAAGGGGGCCGAGTCTACCAACTGAAAAGGCAGCAGTTGAAGCGCTAGCAATTTAGCCAAGCTAGCATTCAACCGCTGGGCATGTGGATGGCTGGGAGTGAACTTCTTTCGACGGTCCAGCAGCTGGGGCAGGGAAATTTGCCTGCTAGAATCGGACGTCGGTGTACTGCTAGCAGAGTGGCCGCAAGTACTTGGCTGTGACACACCTAATTCTACACCTTCATTCCTCTCAGTGCATGTTTCAGAGAGGACTGAAGTTATAGTGGGGTTGGAGATCCCAGCTGATGCGGTGCAAGGAGAGGTCCGCTTTGTTCTTTGGTGTGGGTCTTTGAGGTAGGCTTGCCAACGAGCTGCATGGCAGGTCAACATATGTCTGGTCAGGCATGTGGTACCCAAGCGGCTGATGTTTTGGCCACGCGATATACGCTTGAGACATATGTTGCAAACAGCAGCTGTGCGATCTGATGCACTAGCCTCAAAAAAGGCCCACACCAAAGAACTTTTTGAATGACGGGCAGAGGCAGCGCCCTGCACAGGCGGAGCTCTGCGGTGTGATTCCGTCGGTGTACTGCCCTTACGCTGGCCACCAAAGGGCATCCTGTCTCGTTGGAGATGTGCCTCCTCCTCATCCTCCTCCTCCTCTCTCCTATTAGGCACCCACGTGGAGTCAGTGACCTCATCATCCCCTCCCTCCTCATCACTGGAGCCAATCTGGCAGTATGCTGCAGCTGCTGGAACATGACTGGCAGATTGGTGTCCTTCTTGAGCATCCCCTCTGTCTGCTCTCACCCTACTGCCTTCCTGTAGCTGGGTTTCATCATCAGACCCTTCGAAACGCTGGGCATCCTCCTGGAGCATGTACCCAACACTGTGCTCAAACAGTTCGGGGGACTCCTCAGGAGGAGGACATGGTGGGTCTAGGGAAGGAGTGACTGATGATGAGTCTGACATTGATACCAGGGAAGAGGACGCTTTGGCAGCTGCTTTGCCAGTACCCTGAGCCTGGGTGAGAGAGGATGAGGAGGAGGAGGAGGGCTTGGTCATCCACTCTACCAAGTCTTCGGCATGATGTGGCTCAACATGTCCAGCTGCGGAAAAGAAGGACAAGCGTGTCCCATGGCCATGTGCTGATGACAATGCACCGCGTCCACGACCAGCACTGTTGCCCCCAGACACAGAGCCTGCTTGCCCTCTTTTATTGCCTCCTGACTGTCTGCCTCTCCTTGTTTGCCTTCCAGACATTCTAATAGATGGCCTGCAGGGAGATGAGAAAAAAGCAATAAGGGCTACCTTCAGGTGTCCTTCTCTGTCCCTGGAAACAAGGACTTGCACAGTGAAAGAAACTGACACTCTCCCTACCTACAGTTTTCTGTCCCTAGAAAAAATGTTTTTTTTAAGCACAATATAGCACAAGGAGAATTCACTCACTGTCCTTCCAGGTCCCTGGAAACAAGGACTTGCACAGTGAAAGAAACTGACACTCTCCCTACCTACAGTTTTCTGTCCCTAGAAAAAATGTATTTTTTAAGCACAATATAGCACAAGGAGAATTCACTCACTGTCCTTCCAGGTCCCTAGAAACAAGGACTTGCACAGTGAAAGAAACTGACACTCTCCCTACCTACAGTTTTCTGTCCCTAGAAAAAATGTTTTTTTTAAGCACACTATAGCACAAGGAGAATTCACTCACTGTCCTTCCCAGTCCCTAGAAACAAGGACTTGCACAGTGAAAGAAACTGACACTCTCCCTACCTACAGTTTTCTGTCCCTAGAAAAAATGTTTTTTTTAAGCACAATATAGCACAAGGAGAATTCACTCACTGTCCTTCCAGGTCCCTGGAAACAAGGACTTGCACAGTGAAAGAAACTGACACTCTCCCTACCTACAGTTTTCTGTCCCTAGAAAAAATGTTTTTTTTAAGCACAATATAGCACAAGGAGAATTCACTCACTGTCCTTCCAGGTCCCTAGAAACAAGGACTTGCACAGTGAAAGAAACTGACACTCTCCCTACCTACAGTTTTCTGTCCCTAGAAAAAATGTTTTTTTTAAGCACAATATAGCACAAGGAGAATTCACTCACTGTCCTTCCAGGTCCCTGGAAACAAGGACTTGCACAGTGAAAGAAACTGACACTCTCCCTACCTACAGTTTTCTGTCCCTAGAAAAAATGTTTTTTTTAAGCACAATATAGCACAAGGAGAATTCACTCACTGTCCTTCCAGGTCCCTGGAAACAAGGACTTGCACAGTGAAAGAAACTGACACTCTCCCTACCTACAGTTTTCTGTCCCTAGAAAAAATGTTTTTTTTAAGCACAATATAGCACAAGGAGAATTCACTCACTGTCCTTCCAGGTCCCTAGAAACAAGGACTCGCACAGTGAAAGAAACTGACACTCTCCCTACCTACAGTTTTCTGTCCCTAGAAAAAATGTTTTTTTTAAGCACACTATAGCACAAGGAGAATTCACTCACTGTCCTTCCCAGTCCCTAGAAACAAGGACTTGCACAGTGAAAGAAACTGACACTCTCCCTACCTACAGTTTTCTGTCCCTAGAAAAAAAATTTTTTTAAGCACACTATAGCACAAGGAGAATTCACTCACTGTCCTTCCCAGTCCCTAGAAACAAGGACTTGCACAGTGAAAGAAACTGACACTCTCCCTACCTACAGTTTTCTGTCCCTAGAAAAAA
Organism: Rana muscosa; assembly: GCA_029206835.1. Classification (NCBI taxonomy): domain Eukaryota; kingdom Metazoa; phylum Chordata; class Amphibia; order Anura; family Ranidae; genus Rana; species Rana muscosa. Next base: position 326,798,025 of record CM055117.1, read on the forward strand.
TGTTTTTTTTAAGCACACTATAGCACAAGGAGAATTCACTCACTGTCCTTCCAGGTCCCTGGAAACAAGGACTTGCACAGTGAAAGAAACTGACACTCTCCCTACCTACAGTTTTCTGTCCCTAGAAAAAATGTTTTTTTTAAGCACAATATAGCACAAGGAGAATTCACTCACTGTCCTTCCAGGTCCCTGGAAACAAGGACTTGCACAGTGAAAGAAACTGACACTCTCCCTACCTACAGTTTTCTGTCCCTAGAAAAAATGTTTTTTTTAAGCACAATATAGCACAAGGAGAATTCACTCACTGTCCTTCCAGGTCCCTAGAAACAAGGACTTGCACAGTGAAAGAAACTGACACTCTCCCTACCTACAGTTTTCTGTCCCTAGAAAAAATGTTTTTTTTTAAGCACACTATAGCACAAGGAGAATTCACTCACTGTCCTTCCCAGTCCCTAGAAACAAGGACTTGCACAGTGAAAGAAACTGACACTCTCCCTACCTACAGTTTTCTGTCCCTAGAAAAAATGTTTTTTTTAAGCACACTATAGCACAAGGAGAATTCACTTACTGTCCTTCCCAGTCCCTAGAAACAAGGACTTGCACAGTGAAAGAAACTGACACTCTCCCTACCTACAGTTTTCTGTCCCTAGAAAAAATGTTTTTTTTAAGCACAATATAGCACAAGGAGAATTCACTCACTGTCCTTCCAGGTCCCTGGAAACAAGGACTTGCACAGTGAAAGAAACTGACACTCTCCCTACCTAGAGTTTTCTGTCCCTAGAAAAAATGTTTTTTTTAAGCACACTATAGCACAAGGAGCATTCACTCACTGTCCTTCCAGGTCCCTGGAAACAAGGACTTGCACAGTGAAAGAAACTGACACTCTCCCTACCTACAGTTTTCTGTCCCTAGAAAAAATGTTTTTTTTTAAGCACAATATAGCACAAGGAGAATTCACTCACTGTCCTTCCAGGTCCCTGGAAACAAGGACTTGCACAGTGAAAGAAACTGACACTCTCCCTACCTACAGTTTTCTGTCCCTAGAAAAAATGTTTTTTTTAAGCACAATATAGCACAAGGAGAATTCACTCACTGTCCTTCCAGGTCCCTGGAAACAAGGACTTGCACAGTGAAAGAAACTGACACTCTCCCTACCTACAGTTTTCTGTCCCTAGAAAAAATGTTTTTTTTAAGCACAATATAGCACAAGGAGAATTCACTCACTGTCCTTCCAGGTCCCTGGAAACAAGGACTTGCACAGTGAAAGAAACTGACACTCTCCCTACCTACAGTTTTCTGTCCCTAGAAAAAATGTTTTTTTTAAGCACACTATAGCACAAGGAGCATTCACTCACTGTCCTTCCAGGTCCCTGGAAACAAGGACTTGCACAGTGAAAGAAACTGACACTCTCCCTACCTACAGTTTTCTGTCCCTAGAAAAAATGTTTTTTTTAAGCACAATATAGCACAAGGAGAATTCACTCACTGTCCTTCCAGGTCCCTGGAAACAAGGACTTGCACAGTGAAAGACACTGACACTCTCCCTACCTACAGTTTTCTGTCCCTAGAAAAAATGTTTTTTTTAAGCACAATATAGCACAAGGAGAATTCACTCACTGTCCTTCCAGGTCCCTAGAAACAAGGACTTGCACAGTGAAAGAAACTGACACTCTCCCTACCTACAGTTTTCTGTCCCTAGAAAAAATGTTTTTTTTAAGCACAATATAGCACAAGGAGAATTCACTCACTGTCCTTCCAGGTCCCTGGAAACAAGGACTTGCACAGTGAAAGAAACTGACACTCTCCCTACCTACAGTTTTCTGTCCCTAGAAAAAATGTTTTTTTTAAGCACAATATAGCACAAGGAGAATTCACTCACTGTCCTTCCAGGTCCCTAGAAACAAGGACTTGCACAGTGAAAGAAACTGACACTCTCCCTACCTACAGTTTTCTGTCCCTAGAAAAAATGTTTTTTTTAAGCACAATATAGCACAAGGAGAATTCACTCACTGTCCTTCCAGGTCCCTGGAAACAAGGACTTGCACAGTGAAAGAAACTGACACTCTCCCTACCTACAGTTTTCTGTCCCTAGAAAAAATGTTTTTTTTAAGCACAATATAGCACAAGGAGAATTCACTCACTGTCCTTCCAGGTCCCTAGAAACAAGGACTTGCACAGTGAAAGAAACTGACACTCTCCCTACCTACAGTTTTCTGTCCCTAGAAAAAATGTTTTTTTAAGCACAATATAGCACAAGGAGAATTCACTCACTGTCCTTCCAGGTCCCTGGAAACAACTTCTCTTTCCATAAACTAAAGGAATCCTGGTTAAGCAAGAAAGAAATAAAAGTCACTGTCCCTGCCTATGCTGCTCTATCCCTGCTCCGGAACACACTACACTAGGCCGCCGTGCTGGCGGCCTTTTATAGTGTGGGGCGTGTACTAAACACCCTCAGCAATAATTGGCCACAGGCATCCTGCCTGTGGCCAATCATTGCTCTCCTCGCTGCCGGCGCTGTGATTGGCCAAGCATGCGGGGTCACAGTGCATGCTTGGCCAATCACAGCGCCTGGATGACACTGCGATGGCGTAGTGCATTGTGGGCCGTTCGCGTCACTCGAATTTGGCGCGAACGGCCCAAATCGTTCGATCTTCGTCGAACGATCGAACAGCCGATGTTCGAGTCGAACGTATGTTCGACTCGAACACCGAGCTCATCCCTAATCATCAGTCACTCCTTCCCTAGACCCACCATGTCCTCCTCCTGAGGAGTCCCCCGAACTGTTTGAGCACAGTGTTGGGTACATGCTCCAGGAGGATGCCCAACGTTTCGAAGGGTCTGATGATGAAACCCAGCTACAGGAAGGCAGTAGCGTGAGAGCAGACAGAGGGGATGCTCAAGAAGGACACCAATCTGGCAGTCATGTTCCAGCAGCTGCAGCATACTGCCAGATTGGCTCCAGTGATGAGGAGGGAGGGGATGATGAGGTCACTGACTCCACGTGGGTGCCTAATAGGAGAGAGGAGGAGGAGGAGGATGAGGAGGAGGCACATCTCCAACGAGGCAGGATGCCCTTTGGTGGCCAGCGTAAGGGCAGTACACCGACGGAATCACACCGCAGAGCTCCGCCTGTGCAGGGCGCTGCCTCTGCCCGTCATTCAAAAAGTTCCTTGGTGTGGGCCTTTTTTGAGGCTAGTGCATCAGATCGCACAGCTGCTGTTTGCAACATATGTCTCAAGCGTATATCGCGTGGCCAAAACATCAGCCGCTTGGGTACCACATGCCTGACCAGACATATGTTGACCTGCCATGCAGCTCGTTGGCAAGCCTACCTCAAAGACCCACACCAAAGAACAAAGCGGACCTCTCCTTGCACCGCATCAGCTGGGATCTCCAACCCCACTATAACTTCAGTCCTCTCTGAAACATGCACTGAGAGGAATGAAGGTGTAGAATTAGGTGTGTCACAGCCAAGTACTTGCGGCCACTCTGCTAGCAGTACACCGACGTCCGATTCTAGCAGGCAAATTTCCCTGCCCCAGCTGCTGGACCGTCGAAAGGAGTTCACTCCCAGCCATCCACATGCCCAGCGGTTGAATGCTAGCTTGGCTAAATTGCTAGCGCTTCAACTGCTGCCTTTTCAGTTGGTAGACTCGGCCCCCTTCCGTGAGTTTGTGCAATGTGCGGTTCCTCAGTGGCAGGTTCCCAAACGCCACTTTTTCTCACGGAAGGCTATTCCGGCTCTCTACCGGCATGTGGAAGGCAATGTCTTGGCCTCGCTGGACAGGGCGGTCAGCGGTAAGGTGCATATTACCGCTGACTCATGGTCCAGCAGGCATGGACAGGGACGTTACCTTTCTTTCACGGCCCATTGGGTCACTCTTTTGGCAGCTGGGAAGGATGCAGGACAAGGTGCAGTAGTGTTGGAGGTTGTTCCACCGCCACGCCTCCAAAATGCTACTACTGGTTGTGACACACCTCTCTCCTCCACCCCCTCCTCTTCTTCTTCCTCCATGGCCTCTTCCTGTGGTTTGTCCTATGAACCAGCGGTGCTCCGTAGCCGTTCACGGGGCTACGCAAGTACGCAGGCAAAAAGATGCCATGCCGTGCTTGCGCTGGTGTGTTTGGGGGACAGAAGCCACACTGGGGCAGAGGTCCTGTCTGCTCTGCAGGGCCAGGCCGAGAGGTGGTTGACGCCACGCCAGCTTAAGCCAGGAATGGTGGTTTGCGACAATGGCACCAACCTCCTCTCCGCCCTCCGACAGGGACAACTGACCCATGTGCCCTGTGTGGCTCACGTCCTTAACCTGGTGGTGCAGCGGTTCTTGGGCAGGTACCCGGGCTTACAGGATGTCCTGAGGCAGGCCAGGAAAGTCTGTGTGCATTTCCGCAGATCTTATAATGCCAGTGCTCGCCTGGCTGAGCTGCAAAAGGAGTTGAACCTGCCCAAGAACCGCCTTATATGTGACATGCCCACCAGGTGGAACTCAACGTTGGCCATGCTGCAGCGGCTGCACACGCAGCAGAGGGCCATCAATGAGTACCTGTGCGACTACGGCACCAGGACAGGGTCAGGGGAGCTTGGTTTTTTTTCTCCACGCCAGTGGGGCATGATCAGGGATGCATGCACTGTCCTGGCACCATTTGAGGAGGCCACGAGGATGGTGAGCAGTGACAGTGCATGCATCAGTGACACTGTACCTCTTGTCCACCTGTTGGAGCACACGCTGCGTGGAATAATGGACAGGGCACTTGAGGCAGAACAGAGGCAGGAAGAGGAGGACTTCCTTGCCTCTCAAGGCCCCCTTTACCCAGACAGTGTTCCTTCTGTCCCACCCATCGCACAGGAAGAGGAAGAGGAGGAGGAGGAGGAGGAGGAGGATTGTGTCAGCATGGAGGTGGAGGCTGGCACTCAGCATCATCAGCAGCAGTCTTTTAGGGATGATTTACAGTCCCAAGAAACCAGTGGACTTGTACGTGGCTGGGAGGAGGTGGCTGCGGATCATGTCGTCCTTAGTGACCCAGAGGACTCCGGAGCGAATGCCTCAGCAAACCTACGCTGCATGGCCTCCCTGATCCTGCAAAGTCTGCGGAAGGATCCTCGTATTCTTCGGATCAAGGAGAGGGACCATTACTAGCTGGCCACTCTCCTTGATCCACGGTACAAGGGTAAGGTTGCGGACCTTATGTTACCTTCGCAGAGGGAGCAGAGGATGAGACAACTCCGGGAGGCCTTGCAGAAAGGTCTGTGCAACGCGTTCCCAGAGACTGGGAGGTTACAAACTCCTGGTCCTGGACAACGAGTTGCTGAGGCTTCGGCTAGTCAAAGAAGGAGCGGTGGGGAAGGTGGCCGTCTGACCGATGCGTTCAGACAATTCTTTAGTCCGCAGCCCCAAAGTATGATCGGTTCCAGCAACCATCGCCAGCGTCTGATAAACATGGTGCAGGAATATCTAGGGGCAAGGTCAGACTTGGACAACTTCCCCACCGAAAATCCTCTGGCTTACTGGGTCTTGAGGATGGATCACTGGCCAGAGCTTGCACAGTATGCAATTGAGCTACTGGCCTGTCCTGCATCCAGCGTTCTTTCGGAACGCACATTCAGTGCTGCTGGAGGATTTGTCACGGATCACAGGGTGCGCCTGTCCACCGACTCGGTTGATCGACTGACTTTCATCAAGATGAACCAGTCTTGGATCACCACCAGCTACCACACACCTGATGCTGATATAACAGACTAATTGATTTTAACATGTCACATCCCTTCAAGACTGATGCTGATGCTGAGTGCCTGTGCTGTTATGTTGACTGGCTATCCTCCTCCTCCGAGTCCTCAATGATACGATTGATGATGATAGCTTGGAAGATCATTTTTGTTTATGGGTGCCGCCACCAGTGGCTAAGGCCCAATTTTTCAGCCCCTGTTTTACAGGGGCGTGTAATTACAATTTTTTTAGCAATAATTTGCCATAGGGCTCATTGCTGTGCTCCAAGTACAGTATCTGTGAGGGGTTGGAGTGTTGTGCCACCAGTGCCTAAGGCCCAATTTTTCAGCCCCTGTTCAACAGGGGCATGCAATTACAATTCTTGATCTAATAATTCACAGCAGGGCCCATTGCTGCACCCACCAAGAGTAACTCTGAGGGCTTACAGTGTTGTGGCAACGCCACCACCACCACCACCACCACGAAAGGCCCAATTTTTCAGCCCCTGTTCAAAAGGGGCATGTAATTACAATTCTTGATCTAATAATTCACAGCAGGGCCCATTCCTGCACCCACCAAGAGTAACTCTGAGGGCTTACAGTGTTGTGGCAACACCACCACCACCACCACCACGAAAGGCCCAATTTTTCAGCCCCTGTTCAAAAGGGGCATGTAATTACAATTCTTGATCTAATAATTCACAGCAGGGCCCATTCCTGCACCCACCAAGAGTAACTCTGAGGGCTTACAGTGTTGTGGCAACACCACCACCACCACCACCACCACGAAAGGCCCAATTTTTCAGCCCCTGTTCAACAGGGGCATGCAATTACAATTCTTGATCTAATAATTCACAGCAGGGCCCATTGCTGCACCCACCAAGAGTAACTGTCAGGGCTTACAGTGTTGTGGCACCAGCACCACCATCAAAGGCCCAATTTTTACTACCACTGTTCAACAATTATATGTAATTAAAATTCCTGATATAATAGTTGACAGCAGGGCGTTCCAGCACCAACCAAGAGTAACTGTGAGTGCTTACAGTGTTGTGCCAACACCAACAACTAAGGGGCCTATTTCTGCAGAGTATATACGGCAGGTCCCTACTTTCAAACATCCAACTTACAAACGACTCCTACTTGCAAACGCAAGAAGACAACAGGAAGTGAGAGGAAATCTACCCCTAGGAAGGAAAATTCTCTCCTGTAAGAATAAATATGGGAGAAAGGTGTCTCCTCTGTACTGATGCTTTATCAGCAATCCTTGTTTCAAGAAAAACACCACATTTCAAAAACAGTTGACATTGGGACGGAAAGTGAGGTGAAATGTTCTGAACAGGGGCACAGACAGCAAAACAAATGTTACAGGGGTGATAACCCTTACCTATGTTTTCCAAAAAGTTTAAAAATAGATTTTTGGGCTGGAGCTACACTTCAACAATGTACCTGTTCAAAATTACAAACAGATTCTACATAAGAACAAACCTACAGTCCCTGTCTTGTATGCACCGCCTGTATACGGCTGTTCAGAGTATATAGGGCCTTTTTTATTTTATGTGCGGGGTTCCCCTTAATATCCATACAAGACCCAAAGGGGCTGGTAATGGGCTGGGGTAGGGGGGGGGGTCATGGGGTAGCTATGCCATTTTTCTTAAAGATTTTCATCCATATTACCGGGACCAGACATTACATTAAAGCCGCAAGCAGTTTTAAATGGCTTTTTTTTCCTTTAGAAGTGTCATTTTGTGCAGGGACAGTTCTAAACACGGGAAACACGTGGCACTTCACAGGCATACTTTAGACACCCCCCAGGTACGATATTTAAAGGAATATTTGACTTTTTTTTTTCACTTTATGCATCATTAAAATGACTGCTCCCGAAAAACGACCGTTTTTAAAACTTCTTTTTGCATTGATACATGTCCCCTGGTGCAGAACCCGGGTTCCCAAACCCTTTTTAGGACAATAACATGCATAATAGTTGTTATAATTAGCACTTTAGAATTCAAACGTTCGCATCCATTGTATTTAATAGGGTTCTAATGTTCGTACGAACTTTCGGTCCGTTCGCGGGTTCTGGTGCGAACCGAACCCGGGGGTGTTCGGCTCATCACTAGTGGGGTTGGAGATCCCAGCTGATGCGGTGCAAGGAGAGGTCCGCTTTGTTCTTTGGTGTGGGTCTTTGAGGTAGGCTTGCCAACGAGCTGCATGGCAGGTCAACATATGTCTGGTCAGGCATGTGGTACCCAAGCGGCTGATGTTTTGGCCACGCGATATACGCTTGAGACATATGTTGCAAACAGCAGCTGTGCGATCTGATGCACTAGCCTCAAAAAAGGCCCACACCAAAGAACTTTTTGAATGACGGGCAGAGGCAGCGCCCTGCACAGGCGGAGCTCTGCGGTGTGATTCCGTCGGTGTACTGCCCTTACGCTGGCCACCAAAGGGCATCCTGCCTCGTTGGAGATGTGCCTCCTCCTCATCCTCCTCCTCCTCCTCTCTCCTATTAGGCACCCACGTGGAGTCAGTGACCTCATCATCCCCTCCCTCCTCATCACTGGAGCCAATCTGGCAGTATGCTGCAGCTGCTGGAACATGACTGCCAGATTGGTGTCCTTCTTGAGCATCCCCTCTGTCTGCTCTCACGCTACTGCCTTCCTGTAGCTGGGTTTTATCATCAGACCCTTCGAAACGCTGGGCATCCTCCTGGAGCATGTACCCAACACTGTGCTCAAACAGTTCGGGGGACTCCTCAGGAGGAGGACATGGTGGGTCTAGGGAAGGAGTGACTGATGATGAGTGTGACATTGATACCAGGGAAGAGGACGCTTTGGCAGCTGCTTTGCCAGTACCCTGAGCCTGGGTGAGAGAGGATGAGGAGGAGGAGGAGGGCTTGGTCATCCACTCTACCAAGTCTTCGGCATGATGTGGCTCAACATGTCCAGCTGCCGAAAAGAAGGACAAGCGTGTCCCATGGCCATGTGCTGATGACAATGCACCGCGTCCACGACCAGCACTGTTGCCCCCAGACACAGAGCCTGCTTGCCCTCTTTTATTGCCTCCTGACTGTCTGCCTCTCCTTGTTTGCCTTCCAGACATTCTAATAGATGGCCTGCAGGGAGATGGGAAAAAAGCAATAAGGGCTACCTTCAGGTGTCCTTCTCTGTCCCTTTACTTAAGGATTTCTAAATATGGTTGAGGATGATTGCTTTCGCACAGAATAGCACAACGACAATTTCCCTGACTGTCCAAAAAACAAGGATTTCAAAGATGGTTGATGAGGAATGCTTTAGCACACTATAGCATAAGGAGAATTTCCCTCACTGTCCTTCCCTGTCCCTAGAAACAAGGATTATCACAGTGAAAGAAACTGACACTCTTCCTACCTATAGTTTTCTGTCCCTAGAAAAAATGTTTTTTTAAAGATGGTTGATGATCAATGCTTTAGCACACTATAGCACAAGGAGAATTTCCCTCACTGTCCTTCCCTGTCCCTAGAAACAAGGATTATCACAGTGAAAGAAACTGACACTCTTCCTACCTATAGTTTTCTGTCCCTAGAAAAAATGTTTTTTTAAAGATGGTTGATGATCAATGCTTTAGCACACTATAGCACAAGGAGAATTTCCCTCACTGTCCTTCCCTGTCCCTAGAAACAAGGATTATCACAGTGAAATAAACTGACACTCTTCCTACCTATAGTTTTCTGTCCCTAGAAAAAATGTTTTTTTAAAGATGGTTGATGATCAATGCTTTAGCACACTATAGCACAAGGAGAATTTCCCTCACTGTCCTTCCCTGTCCCTAGAAACAAGGATTATCACAGTGAAAGAAACTGACACTCTTCCTACCTATAGTTTTCTGTCCCTAGAAAAAATGTTTTTTTAAAGATGGTTGATGATCAATGCTTTAGCACAGTATAGCACAAGGAGAATTTCCCTCACTGTCCTTCCCTGTCCCTAGAAACAAGGATTATCACAGTGAAAGAAACTGACACTCTCCCTACCTATAGTTTTCTGTCCCTAGAAAAAATGCTTTTTTAAAGATGGTTGATGATCAATGCTTTAGCACACTATAGCACAAGGAGAATTTCCCTCACTGTCCTTCCCTGTCCCTAGAAACAAGGATTATCACAGTGAAAGAAACTGACACTCTCCCTACCTATAGTTTTCTGTCCCTAGAAAAAATGTTTTTTTAAAGATGGTTGATGATCAATGCTTTAGCACACTATAGCACAAGGAGAATTTCCCTCACTGTCCTTCCCTGTCCCTAGAAACAAGGATTATCACAGTGAAAGAAACTGACACTCTTCCTACCTATAGTTTTCTGTCCCTAGAAAAAATGTTTTTTTAAAGATGGTTGATGATCAATGCTTTAGCACAGTATAGCACAAGGAGAATTTCCCTCACTGTCCTTCCCTGTCCCTAGAAACAAGGATTATCACAGTGAAAGAAACTATCACTCTCCCTACCTATAGTTTTCTGTCCCTAGAAAAAATGTTTTTTTAAAGATGGTTGATGATCAATGCTTTAGCACACTATAGCACAAGGAGAATTTCCCTCACTGTCCTTCCCTGTCCCTAGAAACAAGGATTATCACAGTGAAAGAAACTGACACTCTTCCTACCTATAGTTTTCTGTCCCTAGAAAAAATGTTTTTTTAAAGATGGTTGATGATCAATGCTTTAGCACAGTATAGCACAAGGAGAATTTCCCTCACTGTCCTTCCCTGTCCCTAGAAACAAGGATTATCACAGTGAAAGAAACTGACACTCTCCCTACCTATAGTTTTCTGTCCCTAGAAAAAATGTTTTTTTAAAGATGGTTGATGATCAATGCTTTAGCACACTATAGCACAAGGAGAATTTCCCTCACTGTCCTTCCCTGTCCCTAGAAACAAGGATTATCACAGTGAAAGAAACTGACACTCATCCTACCTATAGTTTTCTGTCCCTAGAAAAAATGTTTTTTTTAAAGATGGTTGATGATCAATGCTTTAGCACACTATAGCACAAGGAGAATTTCCCTCACTGTCCTTCCCTGTCCCTAGAAACAAGGATTATCACAGTGAAAGAAACTGACACTCTTCCTACCTATAGTTTTCTGTCCCTAGAAAAAATGTTTTTTTAAAGATGGTTGATGATCAATGCTTTAGCACAGTATAGCACAAGGAGAATTTCCCTCACTGTCCTTCCCTGTCCCTAGAAACAAGGATTATCACAGTGAAAGAAACTGACACTCTTCCTACCTATAGTTTTCTGTCCCTAGAAAAAATGTTTTTTTAAAGATGGTTGATGATCAATGCTTTAGCACACTATAGCACAAGGAGAATTTCCCTCACTGTCCTTCCCTGTCCCTAGAAACAAGGATTATCACAGTGAAAGAAACTGACACTCTTCCTACCTATAGTTTTCTGTCCCTAGAAAAAATGTTTTTTTAAAGATGGTTGATGATCAATGCTTTAGCACACTATAGCACAAGGAGAATTTCCCTCACTGTCCTTCCCTGTCCCTAGAAACAAGGATTATCACAGTGAAAGAAACTGACACTCATCCTACCTATAGTTTTCTGTCCCTAGAAAAAATGTTTTTTTAAAGATGGTTGATGATCAATGCTTTAGCACACTATAGCACAAGGAGAATTTCCCTCACTGTCCTTCCCTGTCCCTAGAAACAAGGATTATCACAGTGAAAGAAACTGACACTCTTCCTACCTATAGTTTTCTGTCCCTAGAAAAAATGTTTTTTTAAAGATGGTTGATGATCAATGCTTTAGCACAGTATAGCACAAGGAGAATTTCCCTCACTGTCCTTCCCTGTCCCTAGAAACAAGGATTATCACAGTGAAAGAAACTGACACTCTTCCTACCTATAGTTTTCTGTCCCTAGAAAAAATGTTTTTTTAAAGATGGTTGATGATCAATGCTTTAGCACACTATAGCACAAGGAGAATTTCCCTCACTGTCCTTCCCTGTCCCTAGAAACAAGGATTATCACAGTGAAAGAAACTGACACTCTTCCTACCTATAGTTTTCTGTCCCTAGAAAAAATGTTTTTTTAAAGATGGTTGATGATCAATGCTTTAGCACACTATAGCACAAGGAGAATTTCCCTCACTGTCCTTCCCTGTCCCTAGAAACAAGGATTACCACAGTGAAAGAAACTGACACTCATCCTACCTATAGTTTTCTGTCCCTAGAAAAAATGTTTTTTTAAAGATGGTTGATGATCAATGCTTTAGCACACTATAGCACAAGGAGAATTTCCCTCACTGTCCTTCCCTGTCCCTAGAAACAAGGATTATCACAGTGAAAGAAACTGACACTCTTCCTACCTATAGTTTTCTGTCCCTAGAAAAAATGTTTTTTTAAAGATGGTTGATGATCAATGCTTTAGCACACTATAGCACAAGGAGAATTTCCCTCACTGTCCTTCCCTGTCCCTAGAAACAAGGATTATCACAGTGAAAGAAACTGACACTCTTCCTACCTATAGTTTTCTGTCCCTAGAAAAAATGTTTTTTTAAAGATGGTTGATGATCAATGCTTTAGCACAGTATAGCACAAGGAGAATTTCCCTCACTGTCCTTCCCTGTCCCTAGAAACAAGGATTATCACAGTGAAAGAAACTGACACTCTCCCTACCTATAGTTTTCTGTCCCTAGAAAAAATGTTTTTTTAAAGATGGTTGATGATCAATGCTTTAGCACACTATAGCACAAGGAGAATTTCCCTCACTGTCCTTCCCTGTCCCTAGAAACAAGGATTATCACAGTGAAAGAAACTGACACTATTCCTACCTATAGTTTTCTGTCCCTAGAAAAAAAGTTTTTTTAAAGATGGTTGATGATCAATGCTTTAGCACACTATAGCACAAGGAGAATTTCCCTCACTGTCCTTCCCTGTCCCTAGAAACAAGGATTATCACAGTGAAAGAAACTGACACTCTTCCTACCTATAGTTTTCTGTCCCTAGAAAAAATGTTTTTTTAAAGATGGTTGATGATCAATGCTTTAGCACAGTATAGCACAAGGAGAATTTCCCTCACTGTCCTTCCCTGTCCCTAGAAACAAGGATTATCACAGTGAAAGAAACTGACACTCTCCCTACCTATAGTTTTCTGTCCCTAGAAATTTTTTTTTTTAAAGATGGTTGATGATCAATGCTTTAGCACACTATAGCACAAGGAGAATTTCCCTCACTGTCCTTCCCTGTCCCTAGAAACAAGGATTATCACAGTGAAAGAAACTGACACTCTCCCTACCTATAGTTTTCTGTCCCTAGAAAAAATGTTTTTTTAAAGATGGTTGATGATCAATGCTTTAGCACACTATAGCACAAGGAGAATTTCCCTCACTGTCCTTCCCTGTCCCTAGAAACAAGGATTATCACAGTGAAAGAAACTGACACTCTTCCTACCTATAGTTTTCTGTCCCTAGAAAAAATGTTTTTTTAAAGATGGTTGATGATCAATGCTTTAGCACAGTATAGCACAAGGAGAATTTCCCTCACTGTCCTTCCCTGTCCCTAGAAACAAGGATTATCACAGTGAAAGAAACTGACACTCTCCCTACCTATAGTTTTCTGTCCCTAGAAAAAATGTTTTTTTAAAGATGGTTGATGATCAATGCTTTAGCACACTATAGCACAAGGAGAATTTCCCTCACTGTCCTTCCCTGTCCCTAGAAACAAGGATTATCACAGTGAAAGAAACTGACACTCTTCCTACCTATAGTTTTCTGTCCCTAGAAAAAATGTTTTTTTAAAGATGGTTGATGATCAATGCTTTAGCACAGTATAGCACAAGGAGAATTTCCCTCACTGTCCTTCCCTGTCCCTAGAAACAAGGATTATCACAGTGAAAGAAACTGACACTCTCCCTACCTATAGTTTTCTGTCCCTAGAAAAAATGTTTTTTTAAAGATGGTTGATGATCAATGCTTTAGCACACTATAGCACAAGGAGAATTTCCCTCACTGCCCTTCCCTGTCCCTAGAAACAAGGATTCGCACAGTAAATCACACTGACACTCTCCCTACCTATCCTTCTCTTTCCCTAAACTAAAGGAATCCAGGTTAAGCAAGAAAAAAAAATGTCACTGTCCCTGCCTATGCTTCTCTTTCCCTGCTCCGAAACACACTACACTAGGCCGCCGTGCTGGCGGCCTTTTATAGTGTGGGGCGTGTACTAAACACCCTCAGCAATAATTGGCCACAGGCATCCTGCCTGTGGCCAATCATTGCTCTCCTCGCTGCCGGCGCTGTGATTGGCCAAGCATGCGGGGTCACAGTGCATGCTTGGCCAATCACAGCGCCTGGATGACACTGCGATGGCGTAGTGCCTTGTGGGCCGTTCGCGTCACTCGAATTAGGCGCGAACGGCCCAAATCGTTCGATCTTCGTCGAACGATCGAACAGCCGATGTTCGAGTCGAACGTATGTTCGACTCGAACACCGAGCTCATCCCTAGTAAGGTATACAAGAATTCCACGATAAGTCAAGTACAGCGATAAAAAGTACATAGTTCACTCGTAGAATACAACAACAACATTTATCAAACTAATACAGGCAACTTTTGTTATTAACTCTGTTAAACCAGAGAAGGGTGGTGTCTTCCAAAACCCTCCCCTCACATTACTAGCTATATGTGCTCTACTCTAAAGGTTGTGGGAGGTGAACAAGTTCCCATTTGAGGGGGATATTCTGGGCAGGTTGAAGTGGCTAGGTGGCCCTTCATCAGTGGGATCATTCCCGCCCGCGCACCCCAAACAGGGTACTCTTGCATTTAATTTTATACAAACTTTGACTTGGTTGACTGCCAATCAAATGTCATCTGACCCCCCTTTCTCTTCGATTGGACCATTTCAGATCCTTCATATTTCAAACTTTCTACACTCCTTAGCATCTGTCTGTGAATTTGAACGCTCTCCTGTGACATTTGAACAGGCATGCCAGAAAACAGTCCCTTTCCTCCATGCCCTTTCATTTTCGGAAAAACTCTTAATTTCATATACAATACAACCAGTTTGAAGTTTTATAGATAAGTGGGAACATGATCTAGACATTACATTTACACCTCAGGCTAGATCCAAAATATTCACTTTATCAACTCACTTGTTTATCAGCAATAAAAAGGGATTTTTATAACAGCTTACCTGTAAAATCCTTTTCTTGGAGTACATCACGGGACACAGAGCGACATAGTCATTACTATGTGGGTTATATAGATTACCTTCAGGTGCTGGCACTGGCAACTTCCAAGACCGGAAGTACCCTCCCCTATATAAACCCCTCCCATCCGGGAGTACCTCAGTTTTGTAGCAAAGCAATACGTGTCCCCAAAAAGAGGGGTGGGAGCTCTGTGTCCTGTGAGGTACTCCAAGAAAAGGATTTTACAGGTAAGCTGTTATAAAAATCCCTTTTTCTTTTTCGTACATCACGGGACACAGAGCGACATAGTCATTACTATGTGGGACGTCCCAAAGCAATGCCAAATGAGGGGGGGGGATACACCATACATAAGCTGGGCGCCATCAGACATGAGGATCTTTTGCGGCCTGCAACACACTGCGCCCAAAGGCGATATCCTCCTGACTTCTAACATCCACCTGGTAGAACCTAGTAAACGTGTGTACTGAAGACCATGTTGCGGCCTTACAGATTTGAGCCAGGGAGGCCTGGTGATGCACTGCCCATGAAGTTCCAACTGCTCTCGTGGAGTGCGCCCTAACTTTGAACGGAGGCGGTCTCCTTTTCAAGCCATAGGCTTGCATTATGACCTGTCGAATCCACTTGGCTAAAGTAGATTTTGACGCTGCCTGACCCTTTCTGGGGCCTTCCGGCAGAATAAACAAAGTATCCGTTCTACGAATCTGAGCAGTGGCTTTTAGATAAGTTTTAACTGCTCTTACTACATACAAAGAATGTAATAACTTTTCCTCTACCGAGCTAGGTTTGGGGAAAAAGGAAGGAAGAACCACATCTTGGTTCAAATGAAACCTCGATACCACCTTAGGAAGAAAGGCTGGATGAGGACGTAACACTACTCTGTCCTTATAAATGACTAGATATGGCTCTTTACAGGACATGGCGGCTAATTCTGACACTCTTCTAGCCGAACATATGGCTACTAAAAAAATCAATTTCCTGGTGAGTAGAACCAAGGAAATGTGCCGCAAAGGTTCAAATGGCTGCTTTTGCAGAACCGATAGAACCAAATTTAGATCCCATGGGCATATGGGAGCTTTAACCGGTGGAATAATACGAGTCACCCCTTGTACAAAGGATTTGACAAGTGAATGCATAGCCAGGGGCCTTTGAAATCGTATTGACAAGGCCGAAACCTGACCCTTGATAGTACTTAAGGCAAACTTCCTGTCTACAGCCCACTGCAGGAAGTCCAGAATTCTGCCTATAACGTACTTACATGGATGCCATTTTCTGGCCTCACACCAAGTGATGTAAGCCTTCCAAACTCTATAGTAGATCTGCCTGGATACAGGCTTCCTGGCATTGATTATAGTCGATACCACAGAGTTAGAGAGACCTCTCTTTTTTAGGATGTGGGATTCAATAGCCAGGCCGTTAAACCTAGAGTTAGTAAGGAAGGGTGGTATATCGGTCCTTGCGAAAGCAGGTCCGAACGACGTGGAAGGGTCCAAGGACTCCCCACAGACATTTTTACAATCTCCGCGTACCAGGCCCTTCGGGGCCACGCTGGAGCCACCAGGATCACCGGCTTCTTTTCCAACCTGACTCTGCGAAGGAGTCGAGGCAACAATTGTAGCGGAGGGAAAGCATATATCAGTTTGAACTGATCCCAAGGGAACACCAGAGCATCCGAGCCGCAAGCGAGGGGATCCCTTGTCCGGGAGACAAATCTGTCCACCTTTGCGTTGAATCTGGATGCTAGCAGATCTAGATCCGGTGTTCCCCACCGCTGACATATTGCTCGAAAGACCTCGGGATGAAGGGACCATTCCCCTGGGCATAACTGTTGGCGACTCAGAAAGTCCGCCTTCCAATTCTCCACCCCTGGAATGAAGACAGCTGATATGCATGGGACATGCTTTTCTGCCCATTCCAGGATGTGACTTACTTCCCTCTGGGCTGCACGACTCCTGGTGCCCCCTTGATGATTGATATATGCCACTGCCGTGGCATTGTCTGATTGAATTCTGACAGGGGACCCTAGGAGTTTGGATGTCCATGCTACTAGGGCATACCGGGCTGCTCGTATCTCTAAGAGATTGATGGGCAGGGTCTTTTCTGTATCTGACCATCTGCCCTGGAGAGACCATTGCTCCAGTACTGCCCCCCAGCCTATAAGGCTGGCATCTGTAGTGACCACGTTCCAGGAAATCGGACTGAAGGATTTTCCCTTCTGGAGATTCTGGGGGACCAACCACCAGCAAAGACTCTTCCGAACGGAAGGGGATAAGGACATCGGGAAGTCTAGAGCCTGAACCTTTCTGTTCCAGGCTGACAGTATGGCCCTCTGCAAATTCCTTGAGTGGAATTGGGCGTATGGCACAGCTTCGAATGATGCTACCATCTTTCCCAGCAGCCTCATGCACAGGCGTATGGACGGCTGTCTTTTTGCACAAAGTAGGCGGACCAAGTCCCTCAAAGAGGATACTTTGTCTTGAGGTAGGAAAATCTTCCTCTGGTCTGAATCCAGCCGTAGCCCTAAGTACACCAGACTTTTGACTGGCTGTAGGGCTGACTTGTCCAGGTTGATGATCCAACCGTGAGATTCTAGATACCTGATCGTATCGAGAATTACCACCTCTAGTTTGGCAACTGAGTGGTCCATCAACAACAGGTCGTCTAGGTATGCCATTATCGTTACACCTCGTGTTCTTAGATCGGCCAACAGTGGGGCCAGAATTTTTGTGAACACCCGTGGTGCTGTGGCCAGACCGAAGGGTAAGGCTCTGAACTGAAAATGGCGCCCTTCTACCGCAAAGCGTAGAAATCTTTGATGACCTGGAAAGATGGGAACATGCAAGTAAGCATCTTTGATGTCGATCGAGGCTAACCATTCCTCCCCTTGTAGGGCAGCGGCTACCGACCGGATCGACTCCATCCGAAAGGATCGGATGTTCAGGAATTTGTTTAGACCCTTTAGATCCAATATGGGTCTTATGTCCCCGTTTGGTTTCGGGACTGTGAAAAGGTTTGAGTAGAAACCCAACCCCCACTCTTCCATAGGAACCTCCATAATTACTCCTTGGAGCAATAGTTGTTCTAACGCCAACAGGAGAGACCTTCTTTTTAGAGGGTCTTTTGGCATGCCTGACCACATAAAATGGGGGGGAGGAGACTCTCTTAACTCCAATTTGTATCCCAGAGTTACAGCGGAGAGCACCCATCTGTCTCTGATCGTCTCCCGCCAGGTCTCTGCGAACAACCAAAGTCTTCCCCCCACCCGTTTGAGTGGGGGCAGCCCTTCATAGGCTTGACTTGGAGGCTGGTTTAGTACCTCTTCGGATCCAGGGTTTTTTGTTACCCTGTGATTGTCCCTGATTTTTACCTCCGGAGTTTGACCGAGGAGGCCGTCGGAACTGCTTAGCAGCAGATGTCCCAGGGATTGGAGAGGTAGGCCTCTTAAAAGATGGACCTCTAGACCTCCTTTTAACCGGTAAGAGAGTACTTTTACCACTGGAAATCTTCTGGATATACTTATCCAGGTCTTCGCCAAATAGGCGTTCACCATGAAATGGGAAGCTAACTAGGAGCTTCTTACAGGGAGCTTCAGCAGACCAGTTCTTAAGCCACAGAAGTCTACGTATATGTACCAAAGACAGCGTAAGGCGGGAGGCCTGATGGATGGAATCCTTAAGGGCGTCAACCGCAAAGCATAATGCTTTAGGCAGATCAGCTAGAGCCTGGGCTTGCTGGTCTGGCAAATCCCTTAAGATCAGTTTCATCTGATCCTTCAAAGCTTGGCAAACCCCAATGGCTGCCACTGCTGGCTGTGTAACCGCCCCTGCTGTGGAAAAAGCAGATTTTAACAAGGACTCCAATTTTTTATCTATTGGATCCTTGAACATTTGAACATTATCTACTGGACATGTCAGTGATTTGTTCACAGAAGAGATGGCTGCGTCCACCGTAGGAACACTCCATCTTTGGGTGAACTTATCCTCCATGGGATAGATCACCTGAAATCTCTTAGGTGGAACAAATAGTTTATCAGGGTGTTCCCAGTCCTGGTATATAAGTCCTTCCAGTAACGGATGAATTGGAAAGGAACAATTAGTCTGGGGAGCTTTTAGCGACCCCAATGAGGAGACAGAAGTAGTTGATGGTTCAACAAGAGGCATTTTAAATGCTGATCGAACCATGTCAGTTAGGGTCTGAACCCATAATCTTTCAGCTTGTGATGCTGAGAATGGTTCTTCTACTGTCGATTCCTCAAAGACAGAGTCAACCTCATCCTGATCCCCTTCAGGTAGGTCAATCCCTTCTTGGGACTGTTGCTCTGCCAACAGGTACTCTGACGGAGGTGACGGAGATCTGGCGCGCTTTCTTTCCCGTAGGGAAGAAGCGATCAATGCTGCCAATCTTTCCTCCAATCCTCCCAGAGTTGAGGCAAAAACCTCCTCTGTTATATACATGGGTACTAACCTCTGATTTCTCAGGGGAGGTAGGTGCAGATGCCTGCTCCAGATCCTCAGAGCCCGATGGAGACCCCTTACACTTCCTGAGAGGTAAGTCCCGGAGCTTTTTAGGCGGCATATTCCTTTGTCCAAAGCTGAGGTATTCCAGCCGCAGTACACCCTTTACTGAAATAGTCTAATGCAATTTGCTGCTATGTGTATCAGTGGGTGTCTACCAATGCGCCTTTCTAGGGGGATGCCTGTATCAACCGCCTGCTGTAAACCTGCTATGACATGTTACCAGCCCCCTCTTTTGCTCTGTTCTCCACAGCTAGTGCATCGGACTGAGTCCTTTTACCTTGCTGGGACGCTGGCACATGCGCAGAAGCGCCCGGCGCACAGAGCGCGTCATCCGCCCGGCTCCGCCCCTTTTTGCGGCCTGTCTTTATAAAAAGAAAGTGTGTGCGCGCGCGCGTGCACGTGTGCGCTATCAGCGCTATCCAGGGAGAGGAGCCAGGGTCCCTGTTTCCACCAGGACCCGGGGATGGAAGAGACTTTCTAGGCAACATGACAGAAGGATGCAGCTTCCCTTACAGAGAGCTTACCATCTGCCTGGACTTTTACCATGGAAGGAAATAGTCCCAGAAAAAAAGACGTTCCACAGCGGCCTCTAGTGGACAAACACAGGTACCGCACCTTGTCTTTTTTTTTTTTTTTCAAACTTCCTCTATGAAAAACATTTCTAGGATTTAGCAGTTTTTTAGGCATATACAGCTATTAGCGGGAATACCGTTAGGTAACAGGCAGAAAGACATATTAAGCTTGGGGGTCCCCTCAATAGAACCAAGTTCCTGAGGGGCCCCCACTTACCTTTTCCCTGCCGCAGGACTCTGTTTGGTCCACAGGAGCCCAAACTTCACCTCTCTCGGCAGGCATTGTACGTAGACCTTCAGGGACCGGGTTCCCAAGGATTCCACTCCCCTGGACCTGTATAGCACCCTGCACAGATAACATCTTCGTTTTGGGTATGACCAGAGCTCTGGATCCCAGAGTCCAGCCCTCCTAAGAGAGGCGTTACAGGCAAAACCTTGCTCTTCTTTGCAAGGCCCGGGTACCGACCGTTTTAGCTATGAAGCCTTTTTGGTCGGATCCGGAATAGCTTGCTAAGGCCCAAAAGAACCTGTACACAAGCCCAGATGAAAAACATGTTAACCTTGGCCAACACCTTAGACACTGGCAAAAAACTGAGGTACTCCCGGATGGGAGGGGCTTATATAGGGGAGGGTACTTCCGGTCTTGGAAGTTGCCAGTGCCAGCACCTGAAGGTAATCTATATAACCCACATAGTAATGACTATGTCGCTCTGTGTCCCGTGATGTACGAAAAAGAAATACCAGGAATCTGGTTAGAAATTACATTCTCGCTGGTATAACACCCCTAAATTGTTACACTCAATTTACCTGCCTATTTCAGATTCCTGTTGGCATTGCAACAAGCCACAGGCAGACCTACTACATATTTTCTGGGCTTGCCCCTCAAGATTTTTGGATACCATTACTCAGAGGGTCACCAATCCTCCTATTCCTATAGACCCAGGTTTCTTCCTGTTACACCACAATGACCTTCCTCTCAAAACATACAAAAATTTGGTCCTCATTAACTTAGTTAATGCGGCCTGGTCCTGCATCCCAGCCCTGTGGAAATCCTCTTTGCCACCCACTGTTCGGCGATGACTCCATCAAATTTATGATTATGAACACATAGGAAATCTCACTGTTATTTTCAAAAGTATGACCAATAAATTTCTCAATATATGGTCCCACTGAAAGGACTTCTCCCATTCTGATTAATACAGCCATATCCTGACTGACTCTTCCGCCTCTTCTTCATTAAGCCTTTGATACGAAACTTAGTTTATACAGTTCATTACCTATAAATTGCCTTCCTGCCTATAGACCTATATATATCTTTCCTGTTGGATAGGAGAACCTAATTCCCTTCCCACCCCCTATCTTTTATCCCCCCTCCTCTCCTTTTCCCCCTCTTTTATTTTAATTTTTTTTCCTCTCAATTTCTTTTTTTATATATAAGCCTTTATGCATAAATACAGATCAATACCATCCCTTTTGATTTTTCTGTTCCTTGCTTGTACACTGTGTTATGTCATCATCTATTGTGCTATCTCAGTTTGTTATATATTATCATAACATTTTATTATCTCATCTTATTATCCATGCTTCGAAGAATTCTTGATTTACCATTCTTAAATGTGTTTATATATTGTTGATGTTTATTGTTTACGCCTCTTATATCCACTTTTTGTTTACACGTTTAATTCAGTATTTTTTGCTAGAAAATTATTTATAACCCCCAAACATTATAATTTTTTTTTTTTAGCAGAGACCCTAGGGAAAAAAATTATTGCAATTTTTTATGTCACGCTATTTGTGCAGCAAACACAATTTTTGGGGAAAACTACAATGAATAATGAATGATAAAAAAACAAACGATATATACCCCAATTGTTTTGTATAATTTCAAAGATGAAGTTACATCAAGTAAATATTTACCTAACATCTCACGCTTTAAAATTGAGCACACTCCTAGAATTATGACAAACTATGGTACTTAAAAATCCTCATAGGCGACTCTTTAAATGCATAATAAGGAAAGGAAGGTGCGCCAAACTAAGTGCAGTATAACAGCTTTAATGGCAAATTTAATAAAAGACAGCCAAATGGCTACTCACAAGATGCAGGACAATATAAGGCGTATATGCAGTGATGGTGTTCCGGTGTCATCTGAAGCGGTTCTCAGGGGAGATGTATGTCCCAGATGAAAAGATGGCTGTAGGCAGGTCTGTAGTGTCAGCAGAGGGCGTCTGGACATCAGAACCGTGTGTGATGTAAATTCCACTTGTGATGCAGGAACAACCAGGAAGCAAACAGGTCCCAGATGGGAAGAGGGCTGGAGGCAAGTCTGCAGTGTCAGCAGAGAGCGTCTGGATGTCAAAACCAGACGAGATTTGAATTTCCCTGTACTGCTGGAACAGCCAGGAAGCTGCGCATCAGCGTATTCTCTTACATATATAAAACATAGTTATAAAAAGTAAAAATTCGCGCTAGGTGCAAAGTGATTTAAAAAAAAAAAAATGAATATGTCCCTTAAGGAAACCTGCTGCTAAACACCAAAAAAACCTTTGATATAAGGTACAAACAAAATGAGTATACAAAAATAGTGTAGCGCTGGAAAGAACTGTATATATCTATACAGTTAAAATTAAATACGTGAAAAAAGTATCAAAAACACTAATAAAACAATGCAAATAAACCAATCAAGTTCATAAGTGCCCGTGAAGAAAGAAGATTATCAAATAAATGTGTAGAGGATTTCCTCTATATTGATGATAAGAGTTCCACAGAGAAGATATCCGATGAAGCTGGTAAGTGCTATTCCAACAATAAGTGAAGATCCCGCCACTAAAGTGAGAAATGAAGGCTTACCAAACAGCCTGCGACCGCCCTTCTCAGGGGGGTCAAAACAAGCTTAGTAGAGCGATGTTCACTCCATGGAAGGCAGAGAAATTCCAGTGAAGACACTTCATCCACAATAGGCGAGTCTCCAGAGACGTGTCTGCACAGCTGATCCAAATCGGAGATGAAAAACACTCTTGATTGATCAGAGTGAATAATCCCCAGCAGTTAAAACGATGTCCAAAGAGAAGAAAGAAAAACTTTCCATAGTGTAGCATTCATCAGGGAAGTTTTATTAGAAATGAACAGGAGAGAAAACAGCTCTCACATAGGTATAAAAATAATGATAAAACGAGAAAATCCTTGCAAGGAAATAAAAAAGCTCCAAGTTTCTGTCAAAGGCTGATTCGCGCGTGCGCAATGCATGTGCGTGTCACCCTACGCCGTTTCGTCAAATGTGACATCATCAGGGGTTTTTTATTTTATGGTTATTTACTTACATTGTATCTCTTGTTTTCGTTTGCCGGGTAATAATAGTGCCTTAATCGCACGACCACAGGGGCTGCGGGGGCTTCGTTGGCTGGGACCCGGAACTCGGCTGTGCCTTACTACTCCCCGCACTAGGCATACTCTGCCCTGGTGGCAGTAGCTTCTCTCTGCGGAGTCTTTAGTTTTGACTAAATCTTTTCCTCTTTTCCATTTTCTTTGCTTTATACTTTTTCTCTCTTTTTTTTTTCTCTCCCCCCTCTTCCCCCTCCCCTTCCCCCCTTCCTTTACAACCCAGGAGCCGACGTAAGTTGACGTCGAAATTGGACAATATGTCTGTCAAGATCCTCTCGTGGAACGTAAAGGGGTTGAATTCCCCAGAGAAGCGAACTAGTTGTCTCGCCGAGCTGTGGAGACAGAGGGCTCAAATTGCTTTTCTCCAGGAGACACACTTTAGGGCAGACAAGATACCCAAATTGACGAACAAACACTTCACAACGGCCTATCATAGTCCGTTTTCATCTTCTAAATCCAAAGGGACAAGTATACTCATCTCTAAGTCCCTCCACTGGCAATTTCTTGATGAGTACCGAGACCAGGAGGGCAGATTCCTGCTCATAAAGGGAAAAATTTGCTCTCAGACCTTCACTCTTGCGAACATCTACCTACCAAATTCTAACCCTCTCCCCACCCTTGAGGCCATCTTATCCACCCTCGACCCCTTTATCGAAGGAACCCTTGTCTTGGGAGGAGATTTTAACTTAACACTGGACCCTCACAAAGACTCTTCCTCAAACCTGTCCTCCCTCTCAAGGGGAACCCGACTTCACCTAAAAGATCTTTTACATTCACACCAACTAGTCGACATCTGGAGAATAGTCCATCCACAAGAACGGGATTATACCTTCTATTCTGCCGTCCATGGATCCTACTCCAGAATTGACCTTTTTTTCCTAAAACACTCAGCTATCCCCATGGTTACTAAGACAGATATTGGCCACATAGCACTTTCCGATCACACCCCGATTCTATTGGAACTGGCTATTTCACAAGCTTCTCCCAGAACATCCACGTGGCGACTTAACGAGGCGCTCCTAAGAGACCCTGAAATTGCCGCAGATGTCCTCAGGGAACTACTTTTCTGTCAATAATGGCTCAGTAGACAACCCTGCCACGGTATGGTCAGCGCACAAGTGCTTCATTAGAGGCATACTGATCAAACACGGTCATGCAGCCAAACAACGTCGCATTAAAACTTTGTCTGACCTCCTAGCGCAACTTCACGCTTTAGAGCGCCAACATAAGATCCGGGCAGATAATGCTACCGAAGCGGAACTGCTCCGTCTTCGGGAAGCTATACGGGATCATTCCATGTATGAGGCGAAACATGTGCTGCTGAAGGCCCGTCGTTCTTTCTATGAATACGGCGACAAATGCGGTCGGCTATTGGCCAACGCATTACGTGCCAAGCGTTCTCAGACGTACGTACCCGCTCTCCTCTCGCCCTTGGGTTCCAGAATCCACTCATCTCCAGAACTAGCGGATACTTTCCGTGCTTTCTATTCCAAGTTGCACAACTTGGATCCAACTTCCGCTCCCCGGTCGCTACCCCAAAACGTCCTGGATATCCGCAATTACCTAAGAGAAACTGACCTCCCTACGCTGACGACAGAGGAACAAGAAGACTTGTCTAAACCTATTTTCGTGGAGGAATTCGTAGCGGCAATAGCTGACACCCAGTCAGGTAAGGCCCCCGGTCCGGACGGGTTCACCCTCCCCTACTACAAAATGTACCAAGACACTTTGGCACCTTCCTTTCTTGCGGCCTTTAATGCTGCGATTGACGGACACAACCTCCCGGCAGACATGCTGCGAGCATCTATATCTGTTATCCCTAAGCCGGGTAAGGACCCACTAATTTGTGCCAGTTACAGGCCCATCTCGCTCTTGAATTGCGATATGAAGCTATTCACTAAAATCCTTGCCTCTAGGATGAATGTCTTATTGCCACGTCTAATTGGAACAGACCAAGTCGGTTTTATTCAGACGAGAGAGGCCAGGGACAATACCATCCGGACACTGAACATCATTGATAAAGCAAAGCATTCCCGATTGCCCCTGCTGCACCTCTCCACAGATGCCGAGAAGGCTTTTGACAGGGTGGACTGGTCTTTCCTCCGGGAGACACTTAAATTTGTGGGTATGCCAGATCCCATCCTGTCATGGATATCGGCCATCTATGATAATCCCACGGCGACTGTTCGGGTGAATGGCTATGATTCCAGCCCTTTCTCTATCTCGAACGGCACCAGACAGGGCTGCCCCTGTCCCCGCTGCTGTTCGTTCTTTCCCTGGAACCTTTCCTACATCACATCAGAGATAATCAATCCATCAGAGGCGTCCAGTCAGGCCAATGTCAACACAAAGTGGCAGTTTATGCTGACAACCTTTTATTTTACATTACTGAGCCCCTCATCTCTTTACCCTCCCTGTTACAGGAACTGAAGCGCTATGGCACCCTGTCTAAGTTTAAGGTTAACTTGCAAAAATCAGAGGCCTTAAGTGTTTCCTTGTCGGATTCCACCATTTCTAACCTACGCCCCTTTTTCCCGTTCAAATGGGCTGCCCGCTCAATCCAATACCTAGGAACAAAAATCCCTGCAAACTTACAAGACATTGTTGCCCTCAACTTCCAGCCCCTTTTATCTACGCTCTCGGCTGATCTTGGGAGGTGGGACTCTCTGGCCCTTTCCTGGTTTGGCCGCTGTAATGTACTAAAAATGAATGAAATGCCCAGACTTCTGTATTTATTGCAGGCGCTGCCCGTCAAGATACCTCAGACATTCTTTCACGCCGTACGTTCCATATTCATCAGATTCATATGGCGTGGTAAACATCCGCGTCTCGGCAGAGCTCTCCTACTACGATCAAAGTTCAAAGGCGGTCTTGGAGTCCCAGACCCAGCCCTGTACTATACTGCGGCACATATGACCAGGGTTGTGGACTGGTGTCGTCACAGTGATTTGAAGCTCTGGGTATCGCTGGAGCAGGAGGCGGCCGGGGCCCCCCTGGCGGGTCTTCCTTGGGCAGAGAATAATCCTGCCACTCACCTGAATACTCACCCACTGATTGGGCCAACTCTTAGGGAACTGAAAAGGTTTTTCCATTTAGCCTCCCTGCAAAATTTTCCATCCCCACTGACGCCACTTGTTGGTCATCCGGATTTTGTACCTGGCCTTACCGACCCATCCTTCCTTTCGCAAGCCCCACGGGGACTCATGAGGGCCTCCTCATTCTTACGTTCCACCGGTTGGCTCACTACGGATAACTTTCTTTCAGGTCAGGCCCCACTTTCATTGGACCGTTGGAGGATCAACCAACTTTCTCACTTTCTCAGCTCTCTTCCCAAACCAGCCCGCTTCGTCAGAAAGCTCCACCCCTTTGAGGAGCTCTGCTTGGGGGAGGGACTGACCCGCGGGTCCTTATCTACCTCCTACAAATCCTTGATAGACCTTCACGCCATTGAAGACCCCCCATTCTTAGCTAAATGGGAGAGTGACCTGCAAGTCACCTTCACAGAACCCCAAAAAGACCGCATACTCTTTTTTGCACAGAAATACTCTCTATGCAGCAAATATCAAGAGACCGCCTATAAAATAGTTACACGCTGGTACAGAACCCCTTCCGTGCTGGCTAAGATATTCCCACTACAAACTGGCCGATGTTGGCGATGCGGCCTTCACACAGGTACCTTATTGCATATTTTTTGGGACTGCCCTGTGCTCCAAACTTTTTGGCAACCGGTACCTAAGCTCATACAGGAACTCACAGACATCTCCCTTCAGGACAACCCAGCTGCGGTTCTCCTTAACCTTACCCCCCTATCACGGAAACGTTACCATAAATCCCTCCTCAAACATCTTCTTAATGCTGCTCGGGCCAGCATCCCACCTCTTTGGAAGCAACAGTGTGCGCCAATGGTGGCCCAATGGCTCGCAAGAGTGAAGGATATTGAGCAGATGGAAGATCTGACCTCGGCGTTGCGAGATAAGTCGGAAGAACATAAGTCCAGATGGATTCACTGGAACCTCTTTTGCTTCTCTGACAAATTCCCCCAATACGTGACAGGATCCACCATTTAGGATCACCATTACCAGTTGAGCATTACCAATCTGGGCTCCCTGGGGGGTAAATTGCCCCACCCCTCCCTTTTTCTTTTTACCCCCTCTTCTCTCTCTCTGCTCTTTCTTTTGTCTTCTCTGTTTTTCTTTTTTTTTTTTTTTTGGTGTGTTTTGTTTCAATCAAAAAATAACAAAATGCGATGAGCACAGATGTTTATATTTACCCTTTATTAGACTTAAACGAGCGGTATAACTCACATGCAACTGTTTTTTATTTTTTATTTTTGTTTACGGTTATTATACTTAATATGCTCACTACAATCTGTATGTACTGCAAAGTTGTCTTTATGTTTGTATCTGTGTCTTATCTTTAAATTAAAAAAATAAATCAAAATGGGGCAAATCAAGTGCTAAAAGCTTGGCGGCACAGTACACCAAAGACACCAGTAGATGGGGGTCCATGCTATCGCAGACAGCGTGTATTCGTTACCACTTCCTGGATCATAGTCTGTTCTCTCTTAGCCGGAATTCACTGTTCTCTTTCTGCCACATGTCTCTCTCTACCCACTTACCCACCTAAATAAGTACTAATAGTTGGTAAACTGGAGAGAAAGGTTATATCTATTTTTAAACTTCCTAAAGTGGTAGTAAACCTGTCCTGTCCATTTTTCCCTATCTAAATCATTATTAGGCACTTAACTGTTTTTTTCTGAAATCCTTCCTACCTTGCTCGTTTGCTTGTAATCTGTCCCTTTTTGTTTAATTACGTCATTGGCGCATGCTCCTTTTGTCCTCTTTATGTGGCGCGCTCGACGTGCCGTAAGTCCTGTAATGACTTGCCGGGGCTACATAGTTTCCTTTGCCCACAGCACAGCTCCGAAATCCCACAAGACTTAGTTCACATTCATTCTCTTGGCTGAATAATTACTGCGTATGCGCTAGATTAAAGACCTGCAGAAGAAGAAAGGGCGGAAGTCCAGTGCACATTGGATGCGGAAGACAACAGTTAGGATGGTGGCTGCACCTAGAAAGGATACTATGAACAAAGAAAATAAAAGTAAGAAACATGCAATGGGACTTCAATTTGATACTCTCTTGTTCTAAACTTCTTTAAAATTTTGGTGGGGAGTGTCAGAGTTTACTACCGCTTTAACTTCAAATGACTGTAGCTGCCAGATACACAGGAATATCCACTAAGGCCCCTTTCACACTTGTGCGACTTCAAAGCTTCAAAGTCGTGCGATTTTGCCGCGATTTTACCGCGATTTTGGCGCAATTTTGAATCAGTACTACTTTGCCACAACTTTGGCATTAACCAATGAAAACATACATGGTGTGAGATAATACCTTTTCCTGCCATAGTTGTTTCCAGTTCCTGTTTGCTTCCTGGTTGTTGTGGTGTGGTGTGGTGTGTTGTGACAGAAAATGTTTGCTACTTAATATATTGCCACAGTTGTCATTGCTGCTGCAGCAGTAGCAGTGCATGAGGAAGAGCATACATTGTTGCTGAGGGAATAACCAGGAAGTGAATGTGTGCTAGAAAAATGTGCTTGGGAGGGGCTACTATGCTGAAAGGATTGGGTGGGAGAAGGGTCAAAAATCTGCTTGTGCTTACAGTTGTGCTTACAAAGTCGTACTGAAATCGTACTGAAATCCTGTCTATATTATTCAGGTACGATATGCATGCTACTTGAGGGTTTAACATTGAGGTCTTTGGACATCAACTCGCATGGAAGTTGGACCAAAGTAGTGCAGGGACTAGTTTGAAGTTGGCACAACTTAAAGTCGTGCCAATATGAATGGAATTCATTGAAAATCATGGAGAATGACTTATCATGCGATTTTGCAGTCCAAAATCGTGGGACGAGTCTTATAAGTGTGAAAGGGGACTTAAGGACCGCCGCACGACTATATACGTCCTGACTTTGAAGATGGATATCTCGGTAACGGTAGCCGCTGCTGCCACAACCGAGGTATCCATCTCTTCAGGCAGCGGTCCTGTAAATGATAATGGTGGTTTCTGCGGCGGATTCGCCGCGAGATTACCGTTATCGGCAGCGGGAGAGGGCCCCCCTCCCGTCGCTCTCCCGCGCCCTCCGCCGCTTACTGGAGCCGTCGGTAGCGGCGGAGGCAATCGGGATCTGTCCGTGGCTAGGTATGGAGACGAGTGAGGGCAAGATGGCCCCCACCCGTCTCCATGCCATAGCAGGGTGGAAGCGGCGTCAAAACTTCACTTCCAGTCTTAAAGGGCCAATTTATTTTGTAATTATTTTTTTTACTGCATTTTAGCCTAAATATGAGATCTGAGGTCTTTTTGACCCCAGATCTCATATTTAAGAGGACCTGTCATGCTTTTTTCTATTACAAGGGATGTTTACATTTCTTGTAATAGGAATAAAAGTGACCCATTTTGACCCAGTAAAATAAATAAGGAAAACTAAAAAAAAAATGTTTAAAGCGCCCCATCCCGACGAGCTCGCGCGCAGAAGCGAACGCATACGTGAGTAGTGCACACATATGAAAACGGTATTCAAACCACACATGTGAAGTATCACCGCAATTGTTAGAGCGAGTGCAATAATTCTAGCCCTAGACCTCCTCTGTAACTCAAAACATGCAACCTGTAGAATTTTTTAAACGTCGCCTATGGAGATTTTTAAGGGTAAAAGTTTGACGCCATTCCACGAGCGGGCGCAATTTTTAAGCGTGACATGTTGGGTATCAATTTACTCAACGTAACATTATCTTTCACAACATAAAAAGAAATTGGGCTAACTTTACTGTTGTCCTATTTTTTAATGAAAAAAAGTGAATTTTTTCAAAAAAAGTGCGATTGTAAGACCGCTGCGCAAATACGGTGTGACAAAAAGTATTGCAGCGACTGCCATTTCATTCTCTAGGGTCTTAGAACCCCCAAACATTATACATTTTTTTTCTAAGTAATTTTCTAGAAAAAAACGTGTTTTTAACGTGTAAACACCGAGTCTGAAAAACAGGCTCCGTCCTTAAAGTGGTTGTAAACCCATAAAACTTTTTTTTTTTTTAACCCACCTGCAAGACAAAGCTATAATGAGCTAGTATGACTAGCATACTAGCTCATTATGTACCACTTACCTTAGATCGGGGCCCCCGAAGCCGTCCGTGTCCCTCTCTCCAGCCGCAGCCATCGCTGCGGCGATAGCCGGAATGTTACTTCCGGGTATTGCCACTCCAGCCAATCACAGCGCCGCTCCGGCGCTGTGATTGGCCGCAGCGGCGAAGACGTGACTCCGCGCATGCGCGCGGGAGCCGTCAAATTCGGCTAAGTCCAAGCATTGCTGGAACTTAGCCGAATTTGTGAATGGGATTAACCCCATGAATGCGCCGTTGTCTACGGCGCGCATGCGCCGTAGACAGCGGCGCCTGTGATTTTAGTAAATATCTCCTAAACCGTGTAGGCTTAGGAGATATTTCTTGCACCTACAGGTAAGCCTTAATCTAGGCTTACCTGTAGGTGCAAGTTGCAAAAGTGGGTTTACAACCACTTTAAGTGGTTAATTGACTGCATATCATTACACAAGGCACGTACTGTATGTACACACATACTCACAAAAACACATACGTATGTGCAAATCATAGTTGGATTATATGTACTAACACACAGAACATAAACGACCTGGAACATGAGATAAACAGCTCAATCTCTGCGGACGATACTAAGCTAAGCAGGGCAATAACTTCTCCGCAGGATGTCAAAACCTTGCAAGAAGATCTGAACAAATGAATGGGGTGGGCAACTACATGGCAAATTAGGTTTAATGTAGAAAAATTTAAAATAATGCATTTGGGTGGCAAAAATATGAATGCAATCTACTTAGTAGGGGGAGAGACCTCTGGGGGAATCTAGGATGGAAAAGGACCTGGGGGTCTTAGTAGATGACAGGCTCAGCAATGGCATGCAATGCCAAGCTGCTGCAAGCAAAGCAAACTGAATATAGGCATGCATTAAAAAGGGGATCAACTCCAGAGATAAAACAATAATTTTCCCAATCTACAAGACTCTGGTCCGGCTGCACCTAGAGTATGCTGTCCATTTCTGGGCACCAGTCCTCAGGAAGGATGTGCTGGAACTGGAGAGAGTCCAGAGAAGGGTAACAAAACGAATAAAGGGACTGGAGGACCTTAGTTATGAGGAAAGGATACGAGCACTGAGCTTGTTCTCTCTAGAGAAGAGACGCTTGAGAGGGGATATGATTTCAATGTACAAATACGGTACTGGTGACTTCATTTAAGGGATAAAACTTTTCTGTGAAAGGGAATTTAATAAGACATGTGTCCATTCACAAAAATTAGAAGAAAAGCGGTTTAACCTTAAACTGCGTAGAGGGTTCTTTACTGTAAGAGCGGTTAGAATATGGAATTCTCTTCCACAGGCAGTGATTTCAGCAGTAAACATCGATAATTTAAAAAAACTATTAGATATGCACCTGAATGACCACAACATACAGGGATATACAATGAAATACTGACATAAATTACACACATAGGTTGTACTTGATAGACTTGTGTCTTTTTTTAACCTCACCTACTATGTAACATGTAACAGAATTTATAATCTAGCATTTAAATAGTCTACATTTACTAGATAGATAGATAGGTAGGTAGATAGATAGATAGATAGATAGATAGATAGATAGATATATAGATAGATAGATAGATAGATAGATAGATAGATAGATAGATAGATAGATAGATAGATTAGATAGATTAGATAGATTAGATAGATAGAAAATACTTATTGGTCTGCAGATGGATCCAAAGTGTTAAGTCAGGGTAAATGACACACTATTGTTATTTCACTTGAGTGTTTTTTCCATTTTAGCTTTTGTTCGGCACATACAAAAGCTGATTGCTGACAGAAATAAATTCCAATCCTCTACAAGTGACACTGTACATAAATATTCAGTAAATTAGCAGCATACTTTTATAGATGTATCAGTCATTGCAGGCAAGCAATGACAGGCAATGTTGTAGTTGAAATATTAATGCTGACAAATTAATGATTTCTGAGTAAATGATGTCATTTTTGCACTGTTTCATTAAAATTTACTCACTTTTGGTGCCAGCATCATTCCATTTCCTAAAAAATTAAAACTGTATTTTTTTACATTTGTACTTGTACAAAAGACTGAAGTTTGGACATACACCAGTTTTCATTCTTTTGAAAGGAAAACTTCTGACTTACCATTTTTAACTGCGTAACATGCGGGAACTGTAAATACTGTAGAATTATTATAAAAAAATAAATAAGAGCTGCTGGAATCATTAAGATTTCACTGAGCATAACATTTGGGTGAGGCTGAACTCTATGCAAATACAAAACTAGATTATATGGTGTTTTTCTATTTATTAAATTTTATTAAATGTGTTTTTGCATGGAACTTATATTAATTAGTACATGAGGTTTGTCTTTATATGGGCTTCCAACAATCCCCTACACAGCCGGTATAGTAGCCAAATAGGGCTCTATTTCTTTGTCTACAGCTTCTAGTCTAATATTGTGAATACATTTACAGAAAAAAAATCTGGCAATGTTTGGATTCTACTCTTTCATTGCTCAGTCAATAAACTGAATGTAAGGGGGTTTATTAACCAAACTGTGCTGCCTAAAGCCGAACTAAACAGATGTGTGCTTCATGGTGTATTGCCATAATGTGCACGTATGGACAGCATACAAGGATAAGATTGGATGGCAAACTGACCTTACAAGTGTGCCTTCTTCTAGCGCTGTCTTATCCAGGCTGTCAATAGCCAGTTCATCCCCGTCCACCGCCATCACTTCTGCTGATCTTCATTTTTATTTTCTGAGTTTAGTTCAACTTTAATTGCAACTGTGCATCAGAGATATGGTTATAATTTCTGGCAGTTAAAATAATTACAAACCTTGTGGGTAATAAGATAACTAACTTACTTATATGTATTTTAAATCTGTATTTAAAATACAGATTTAAGTGTCTGTAGTTCAGTAGTTCAGAGTGTCTGTAGTTCAGCTCTAAATATATTCAGGATTTTGTTAAACCTTTCTAAAATAACAGACTGTACAATATGGCCTCGTACACACGGCCGAGATTCTCGTCGAAAAAAACATGTCGTTTTTTTCGACGAGATTCTTGGACAAGAAACTTGTCCCGGCCGAGTGTACAGACGCTCGATTCAAAGAACCCGCGGTTCTTTGAATGGAGCGTACGCGGTGACGTCATCGACTACGACGAGCATGCGCTCGTCACATTCGATGCCGTCGCCGCCATCTTGGTATACCCTACGTATGCCTAGGAAGCTACCGCGCATGCGTCGAATTCATTTTGAACATGCTCGGGCTTCCGGGAGGACAGGTAAGTGTACACACACTCACTTTTCTCGTCGAGAAACATGCCGACGAGAATCTCGACGAGAAAATAGAGAGCAGAATCTCTATTTTCTCGTCGAGATACTTGTCGCTTTTCTTGACGAGAAACCATACACACGAACTAATTTCTCGGCAAAAAATCTCTGCCAGCAAGTTTCTTGCTGGTTTTTGCAGAGAAACTCGTTCGTGTGTACGAGGCTTAAGATTTGGCTAGGGTCTGCAATATTTATCTGTCCCAAGTGCCTCAAGAAGTGTACTCTGTCCTGTATTGCTGGAACTGAGACCGTTCCTTTTTAACCACTTAAGCCCCGGACCATTTCGGGCCATTAGGACCAGGCCTGTTTTTGGGATTCGGCACTGCGCTGCTTTAACTGTAAATTGTGCGGACATGCAATGTTGTACCCAAATGAAATTTGCGTCCTTTTCTTCCCACAAATAGAGCTTTCTTTTAATGGTATTTGATTGCCTCTGCGATTTTTATTTTTTGCGATATAAACAGAAAAAGACCGAAAATTTTGAAAAAAAATTATATTTTCTACTTTTTGTTATAAGAAAAATCGAATAAACTCAATTTTAGTCATACATTTAGGCCAAAATGTATTCAGCCACATGTCTTTAGTAAAAAAAATGTCAATAAGCGTATATTTATTGGTTTGCGCAAAAGTTATAGCGTTTACAAACTAGGGTACATTTTCTGAAATTTACACAGCTTTAAATTTATGACTGCCTATCTCATTTCTTGAGGTGCTAAAATGGCAGGGCGGTACAAAACCCCCCCAAATGACCCCATTTTGGAAAGTAGACACCCCAAGGAAATTGCTGAGAGGCATGTTGAGCCCATTGAATATTTTTTTTTTGTCCCAAGTGATTGAATAATGACAAAAAAAAAAAAAAATTACAAAAAGTTGTCACTAAATGATATATTGCTCACAAATGCCATGGTTATATGTGGAATTGCACCCCAAAATACATTCTGCTGCTTCTCCTGAGTACGGGATACCACATGTGTGGGACCTTTTAGGAGCCTAGCCACGTACGGGACCCCGGAAACCAAGCACCGCCTTCAGGATTTCTAAGGGCGCAAATTTTTGATTTCACTCCTCACTACCTATCACAGTTTCGAAGGCCATAAAATGCCAAAATAGCACAAAACCCCCCCAAATGACCCCATTTTGGAAAGTAGACACCCCAAGCTATTTACTGAGAGGCATGTTCAGTCCATGGAATATTTTATATTTTGCCACAAGTTGCGGGAATATGACAAACTTTTTTTTTTTGCACAAAGTTGTCACTAAATGATATATTGCTCACACATGCCATGGGCATATGTGAAATTACACCCCAAAATACATTCTGCTGCTTCTCCTGAGTACGGGGATACCACATGTGTGGGACTTTTTGGGAGCCTAGCCGCGTACGGGACCCCAAAAACCAAGCACCGCCTTCAAGGTTTCTAAGGGCATAAATTTTTGATTTCACTCCTCACTACCTATCACAGTTTTGAAGGCCATAAAATGCCAAGATGGCACAAAACCCCCCAAATGACCCCATTTTGGAAAGTAGACACCCCAAGCTATTTGCTGAGAGGCATGTTGACCCCATTGAATTTTTTTTTTGTCCCAAATGATTGAATAATGACAAAAAGAAAAAAAAAATGTACAAAAAGTTGTCACTAAATGATATATTGCTCACACATGCCATGGTTATATGTGGAATTGCACCCCAAAATACATTCTGCTGCTTTTCCTGAGTACGGGGATACCACATGTGTGGGACTTTTTGGGAGCCTAGCCGCGTACAGGGCCCCAAAAACCAAGCACCGCCTTCAGGATTTCTAAGGGCGTAAATTTTTGATTTCACTCCTCACTACCTATCACAGTTTCGAAGGCCATAAAATGCCAAAATAGCACAACCCCCCCCAAATTACCCCATTTTGGAAAGTAGACACCCCAAGCTATTTGCTGAGAGGCATGTTGAGTCCATGGAATATTTTATATTTTGCCACAGGTTGCGGGAATATGACAAACTTTTTTTTTTTGCACAAAGTTGTCACTAAATGATATATTGCTCACACATGCCATGGGCATATGTGAAATTACACCCCAAAATACATTCTTCTGCTTCTCCTGAGTACGGGGATACCACATGTGTGGGACTTTTTGGGAGCCTAGCCGCGTACGGGACCCCAAAAACCAAGCACCGCCTTCAAGGTTTCTAAGGGCATAAATTTTTGATTTCGCTCCTCACTACCTATCACAGTTTTGAAGGCCATAAAATGCCAAGATGGCACAAAACCCCCCCAAATGACCCCATTTTGGAAAGTAGACACCCCAAGCTATTTGCTGAGAGGCATGTTGAGCCCATTGAATATTTTTTTTTTGTCCCAAATGATTGAATAATGACAAAAAGAAAAAAAAAATGTACAAAAAGTTGTCACTAAATGATATATTGCTCACACATGCCATGGTTATATGTGAAATTACACCCCAAAATACATTCTGCTGCTTCTCCTGAGTACGGGGATACCACATGTGTGGGACTTTTTGGGAGCCTAGCCGCGTACGGGACCCCAAAAACCAAGCACCGCCTTCAAGGTTTCTAAGGGCATAAATTTTTGATTTCACTCCTCACTACCTATCACAGTTTTGAAGGCCATAAAATGTCAAAATAGCCCAAAACCCCCACAAATGACCCCATTTTGGAAAGTAGACACCCCAAGCTATTTGCTGAGAGGCATGGTGAGTATTTTACAGCTCTCATTTGTTTTTGAAAATTAAGAAAGACATTTTTTTTTCTTTTTTTTTTCTTTTTTTACATTTTCAAAACTTTGTGACAAAAAGCGAGATCTGCAAAATACTCAACATACCTCTCAGCAAATAGCTTGGGGTGTCTACTTTCCAAAATGGGGTCATTTGGGGTGGTTTTGTGCCATCTGGGCATTCCATGGCCTCCGAAACTGTGATAGGCAGTGAGGAGTGAAATCAAAAATTTACACCCATAGAAATCCTGAAGGCGGTGCTTGGTTTTTGGGGTCCTGTACGCGACTATGCTCCCAAAAAGTCCCACACATGTGGTATCCCCGTACTCAGGAGAAGCAACAGAATGTATTTTGGGGTGTAATTCCACATATGCCCATGGCATGTTTGAGCAATATATAATTTAGTGACAACTTTTTGTACATTTTTTTTTTTTTTTGGTCATTATTCAATCACTTGGGACAAAAAAAAAAATATTCAATGGGCTCAACATGCCTCTCAGCAAATAGCTTGAGGTGTCTACTTTACAAAATGGGGTAATTTGGGGGGGTTTTGAACTGTCCTGGCATTTTATGCACAACATTAGGAAGCTTATGTCACACATCATCCACTCTTCTAACCACTTGAAGACAAAGCCCTTTCTGACACTTTTTGTTTACATGAAAAAAAAAATTTTTTAGCAAGAAGATTATGTTGAACCCCCAAACATTATATATTTTTTTAAAGCAAAGGCCCTACAGATTAAAATAGTGGGTGTTGCATTTTTTTTTTCCACACAGTATTTGCGCAGCGATTTTTCAAACGCATTTTTTGGGGGAAAAACACACTTTTTTTATTTTTAATGCACTAAAAAACACTATATTGCCCAAATGTTTGATGAAATAAAAAAGATGATCATAGGCCGAGTACATGGATACCAAACACGACATGCTTTAAAATTGCGCACAAACGCGCAGCGGCGACAAACTACATTCATTTTTAAAAGCATTTAAAAGCCTTTACAGGTTACCACGTTAGATTTACAGAGGAGGTCTACTGCTAAAATGACTGCCCTCGATCTGACCTTCGCGGTGATACCTCACATGCA
This sequence comes from Rana muscosa, assembly GCA_029206835.1. Classification (NCBI taxonomy): domain Eukaryota; kingdom Metazoa; phylum Chordata; class Amphibia; order Anura; family Ranidae; genus Rana; species Rana muscosa. The sequence goes on from CM055117.1 coordinate 326,835,637, forward strand.
TGATGCAATTGCTGTTTACATATGACGCTAGACCGACGCGAGGGGACAGCGGTGCTTTTTTTTATTTTTATTTTTTTATTATTTATTTGGCTTTTTTATTTTATTTTTAAACTGTGCCTTCCAAATTTAATTTTTTTTACCATTTTTATCGTTATCTCAGGGAATGTAAATATCCCCTATGAAAGCAATAGGTAGTGACAGGTACTCTTTTTTTGAAAAAAATTGGGGGGTTAGACCCTAGATCTTTCCTCTGCCCTCAAAGCATCTGACCACACCAAGATCGGTGTGATAAAATGCTTTCCCAATTTCCCAATGGCGCTTTTTATATCCGGGGGGGACATTCCCTCCCACTGCTTGTAAAAGCAGTCTAGAGGCTAATTATCTGCTAGAATTGCTTTTACATGAAAGCCGGCCGCTGGCTGAAAAGAATGATACCAAGATGATACCTAAACCCGCAGACATCATTCTGGTATAAACATTCAAAGTCCAGCAACATACCAGTACGTTGCTGGTCCTTGTTGGACATGTATTGTAATCTTTTTTTTCATACAGCCTATTGGCTGAACGAAAAAAAGAGATTGATTGGTGGGTATGCCCACCATTAGAATACCTCCCTTCATCCACCCACTTCTAATGATGGGCATATATGCCGAAGCATGGGGGCATCCTCCCGCAAAAAAGTTATGCCGCGTACACACGGTCAAGCCTTCGTCGGAATTTCGACCGTATGTACGCGGCATAAAAGGTTATGCCGCGTACACACGTGGTCGGACTTTTCCACGGGCAAGCCTCCGTTGGAATTTCGACCGTATATACGCGGCATTAGGAGCAAAACCGCTCCTCCGCCCCTGCTGCCCCCATGCTTCGGCATATATGCTCTTTTTTTTAACTGTGGTGGTGAAATCACCTCCTACAGCGTTGGAGTCACGGCTTTATGTATCGTGGGAGCAAACGCTGTTGCTGTCAAGATAAATAGATCCGCGCTGCAACTGAATGGCGTACCTGCTAAGCAAATGGTGGTTAACATTAAAACAAAGTAACATTACAGTACAACAGTAAGACCTTACCATGCCATACCTGCAAAGCAAATACCAAAACAAAACCTAGTAAAAAATAAAAAAATGTTTTAACGCAACCTGTGCCTAAAATATATATATGCCGAAGCATGGGGGCATCCTCCCGCAAAAAAGTTATGCCGCGTACACACGGTCGGAATTTTCCACGGGCAGGCCTCCGTCGGAATTTCGACCGTATGTACGCGGCATTAGGAGCAAAATCGATCCTCCGCCCCTGCTGCCCCCATGCTTCGGCATATATGCTCTTTTTTTTAACTGTGGTGGTGAAATCACCTCCTACAGCACTGGAGTCACGGCTTTATGTATCGTGGGAGAAAACGCTGTTGCTGTCAAGATAAATAATTCCGCGCTGCAATTGAATGGCGCACCTGAAAACAAAAAATTACATACCTGAAAAGCAAGCATGATAAAACATTGCAGAATAGAATACAGTAAAAAAGAGCAGAACAATAGAGAGAAAATAGAGAGAGAGAGAACAATAAAACGACAACTATTTTTGGTTTTTTTATTTTATATTTTTTTGTGTTTTGTTTTTTACGTTTTTTTTTTCTTTTTTACACTTTTTTTTGTAACTTTACAACTGTAATGGTTCGGGTCTCTCAAAATGTAATGGCATCTTGGGAGACCCTGTGTAAGTGTGTCCTTGTCTGTGAAATGCTGTACCCTACGCTAAAACTTCACTTTTGAGTGGTAGCGTTCAAAACATTCACCTTGGCAAAGACCAGGCTTGTCAGGACAGAGTGGACAAAAACTACGGGTGTCACGCCTAAATCCGCGCTTGCTACAGACACGACATCTTTTTTGGGGGTGGCTTTGGGTAGGGGTACTCGGGAGGACATACGAATAATGCCTCTCATGCAGCCGGCTTACTGCATTTGGTTGGGGATGGTGAGGTGCAGAACCGCCTGGATACAGGAGTTCTGTGACTATCTCATTCTGGAATTTTAGAAGAGATAACGTCCCGCCTGAAGCTCTGTATAGCACATGAGCGTTCAGCAAAGCCAATTGGAATAATGATAGAGACACTTTTTTGTACCAGCGTCTCGCCTTACGGTCAATTAGATACGGCGCCATCAACTGGTCGTTGAGGTCCACCCCTCCCATATTTTGGTTATATTCGTGGACACAGAGGGGTTTCTCCACAACACCAGTCGCCGTACGAATTTGGACTGTCGTGTCTGCATGAAGGGAGGTAAGAAGGAAAACATTCTTATTGTCCCTCCACTTCATAGCGAGCAAGTTATTACACTTCAAGCAGGCTCTCTCCCCCAGCCTAAGACGGGCATCTAAAAGCCGCTGGGGAAAGCCCCGGCGATTAGGTCGCACGGTGCCACATGCTCCAATCTGATGATCAAACAAGTGACTAAACAGTGGCACGCTCGTGTAATAATTGTCCACATACAAGTGGTACCCCTTTCCGAATAAGGGTGACACCAAGTTCCACACTATCTTGCCAGCGCTCCCTATGTAATCCGGGCAGTTGACCGACTCAATCTGACTGTCTTTTCCCTCATAAACCGTAAAGTTCACTACATAGCCTGTTGCCCTGTCACAGAACTTGTAGAGCTTGACCCCGTATCTGGCACGCTTGCTGGGAAGGTACTGCTTGAAAGACAAGCGGCCAGAAAATTTAATCAGGGACTCATCAACGCAGACAACTTGATCGGGAGTAAACAAGGCTGCAAAACGTTCGTTGAAGTGGTTTATGAGGGGCCGAATTTTATAGAGCCGGTCGTATTCAGGGTCCCCACGTGGACGACAAAGTTCATTGTCGTTGAAGTGCATGAACCGCAAAATCTGCTCGTATCGTGCCCTGGACATGGAGGCAGAGAACACGGGCATGTGGTCAATTGGGTGCGTGGACCAATAAGCACGCAATGACGGAAATTTATGTGTGCCCATGTTGAGGGAAAGGCCCAGAAAGGTCTTAAATTCGGAAACCGTAATTGGTTTCCAATTTCTGGCAATTTTAGGCAACTGGGGGTTAGCGGCGATAAATTGACCAGCATATAAATTACTCTGGTCCACAATAGATCTATAGAGATCTTCCGTGAAAAACAGCGAATAAAAATCAATTGGAATAAAATCAGCTGTTTCCACCTGAATACCGGGTTGGGCAGTGAATGGGGGAAGTACGGGTTCTGCAGAAGTGGTGGGGACCCAATCAGGATAGGCGAATTCTGCAGGAAGGGCAGTATGGGCACGACGGGCCTGCCTTTGTCTTCTTGGTGGCAGCGGGACACTACTTGTGCTTGCCACCTCGCCAGCTTGAACTGCACTTATGGGACTCGCCACGTCACCAAGTGTTACTGCAGTGCTGGATGTACGTCCAGGCTGTACTAGGCCGCTGGTGCTTGCCAGTTCACCAGAAGGAATAGCGGCGCTAGTACTACTCTGCTCCATGATACGAGAGACCTGCGGTTCTTGCTCCTCAACAACCTCAGAAGATCGGGATCGGGTACACCTGACCTTAGCAGGGACCTCAACTTCGTCGTCAGAGCTATCTGACGTGGGGCCGCTGACGTCACTGTCTTCTACGGGAAGATATTCTGAGCCTGAATCTGACAGATACGTGACCTCCTCTTCACTATCTGTCATGCTCAGAATCTCGTAGGCCTCTTTACTAGTGTACCTTCGTCTTGCCATTTTGGGCTCTAAATTTAGGGGTACACTAGTAAGATTCACAGGAAAAAAAGCACCTGACTGTCGTCAGCAAATATATCAAACGCTACAAAAAAACTGTTAGCGATCGCAGGGATCAGGCCTGTCTCTGCGAACGCTGCAGTTATGTGTGTTGTGTTTGGTAAGTGACAGTGATCGATCGATACTGCACTTGGGTGGGCTGGGCTGGGCTGGGCTGGGCGGAGGGGCTAAACGCAGGCGCTAGCAGGTATCTGGGCTGATCCCGCTAACACTGCATTTTTGGGAACCCTAAACCGCTGGGGATGCTAGTATAGATCTGATCAGATACTATACCACTAAGGGGGGTGTATGCTTTGCGCGTGGGTGTTAGCGTTACTGGCACTAACCTAACACTGCCTGGGGCGACGCAGACCCTCTCTGGCGCTAAAACCTAATTGATCTCACCCGCCGGGCGATCAGGGGGGTTAAACCTTTATTGGGTTATATACGGCGGGTGCCCTGATGCTATAAAAAGCAAACTAATCAACCAGCGTCACCTGTAACCTTTATATGGTGATCACTGGTGAAAGGGTTAACTAGGGGCAATCAGGGGGTTAAAACCTTTATTAGGTTAAATATGGGGGTACCCGACGCTATATAAAAACCTGACGGGTTACCTAAATAACTAGATAACTTACTGGCTAACCAGTGACACCAGTGACGCTTATACGGCGATCACTGGTGAAAGGGTTAACTCTAGGGGCAATCAGGGGGTTAAAATAATATATGGGGGTACCTGACACGAATAAAAACCTGCGGCGAACCTAAAAAAAAATAACTGCCTATCTAAAACACCAGCGACACGAATACAGCGATCGGAAAAACAATCGCTTAGTGACGCTGAAGTTAGGGGGTGAAAGGGTTACCTGGGGGGTGATCAAGGGGTTAAAACTTTATTAGGGGGGGGTTAGGGGGCTACCCTGGACCTAAAGGGGCCTAATCCTAACTGCCCTGCAACTTTTTACAATCACAGATGACACTAAATGCAGTGATCAGTAAAATAAATGATCACTGCAATCAGTGACACTGTGATTGGGGGCTTTGGGGTGACCTGGGGGGTGATCTGGGGGTGACTGGGGGGTGATTTGTGTGCCTATGTGTACCTACGTGTCAGTGGACTGTTGGAGCACTAAGCTCTGTCTTCTCTCCTCGGCGCCGGGAACGAAAAGACCGCGGCGAGGGAGATGACATCACTTCCTCCAGCCTGTGTTTACATCACATGGCGGAGGAAGCATTTTCATTGGCCGGGAGCGATCGCGAGGGGGGGGGGCGGAATCGAGCGGCCGCCCCCTCATGCCTGATCGCTCCCGAACACTTAACCGCCGCTCACTGCAGTGAAGGGGGGTCCGGATGGACCCCCCAACTGCACAAAGGCGATCACGTAGATCTACGTGATTCTGCCTGTCCGTGCCATTCTGCCGACGTAAATCGGCGGTGGGCGGTCGTTAAGTGGTTAAATAGATTTTGATATGTACCTTACATGACACTTAATGCTTCACTTCTCCTACCTATCACAGCACTCCTTCAGTGTTACCTTCAAATCTGTCTCCTCATCTCTGCTTCCTCTCTGTAGGGGTCCCCCAAGGCTTTGTTATTGGACCGCTTCTCTTCACTCCTTCAGTCTCCTTTTACTAACTAACATATCAGCATGGATGTCACACCACTTCCTTAACTGGTTCCCAACCGCCTCACGCAGATATACCGCTGCAGAATGGCTCTCCTGGGTGAAATCCTATATGTATATATACGGCTTCACCCAGGAGAGCCACCACCTCCGGTGCCTCTGGTGTCTCGACGCATGTTCGTCACGGTCACGTGACTTCATCAGGAGTAACACAAGGTGTTGATCACATGTCAAAATGCACAGACTTTTAACATACTACACTATTGGCGCATCCATCTCCCTTTTCTGTGAGGGTCATTACTGCTACACCAAACGGGGCTTCCGAGGGAAACTCTGTTAAAGACAAAGGTCATACAGTACTAGGAGACGCCATACCAGGGAACAACCGGAGTACACGCCGGATTTACCCACTGTGAGGGGGTTAGCTCGGCAGCGGGTGTGTGTGACCCCCGAGATGGGCTCCCCACACAAAAACAGGCCCAGCAAACGGAGGTGGTGGTTTTCAAAATCAAAAAGGTGCGGTTTATTTTCTATTTACAGTGACAAAACACAGCAAAGCAAAAGAAACATAAACAAAATAAATCCTGGTCAACTTGACCTCTGACTAAACATACAGGTTTCCTAACTAACAACTGGGATCAGCCTAGTGCTGTCCTAGTCCCTAAGTCCCTGGTTTTAAATGTCCAAGCAAATAGCCACACAGGCTTTGTCTCACCGCACAGGGGTTCACTCTCCCTAGACAGTCCACACAGGTCTGGTTCCAGGCATGAGCTAACATCTAATGAAGCTGGGAGTTCTTATAGAGGCCTAAATGAGCTGACAAGCTTCAGCTGGTCTCATCAACTCCCTGTCTGCACGACGCCCCACACTCTCCCTAGAGGTATGAGTCATCCATGAGCCCACTAGCCTCAGCTGGGCTTATACAACTCTCCACCTAGTTGTATAAGTCGGCGTAAAGCCTGAATCTGGGCGAAATATATCTACCCCCCTGGATGCAACCAGGTGACTTTACCTTCCTGCTGTCACATACCCCCCCCCTCTTGTTTTAACCTCGGGGTTGGAACACCAGCAATCAGGCATTCATGTACTCGAGACAAAGCATCCACATTCCCCATTTGAACGCCAGGGCGATGCTTTACTGTGAAGTTGAATTCCTGGAGGGCCAGGAACCACCTATTCACTCTTCTATTTGTTTCCTTGTTTTGAGCCATCCACTTTAACGGAGCGTGATCCGTAACCATGTCAAAGTGCCTACCTAGCAGGTAGTACCGAAGGGAATCTAGAGCCCACTTCACCGCTAAACACTCCTTTTCAACGGTGGCGTAATTTACCTCATGGGACTTCAACTTCCTGCTGAGGTAAATGACTGGGTGCTCTTCCCCGTTCCAGACCTGGGACAATACTGCTCCTAACCCCACATTTGACGCATCACTTTGTACGACAAAGTCTTTAGAGAAGTCGGGTGAGTACAACACTGGCTGGCTACATAAGGCTTGTTTCAAGAATTGGAATGCTGCCTCAGCCTCGGGGGTCCATTTAATCATGACCGACCCTTTCCCCTTCGTCAGGTTGGTTAGGGGCACAGCCTTAGAAGCAAAGTGGGGAATGAATCGCCGATAATACCCAGCGATTCCCAGAAAGGCTCGTACCTGCTTCTTGCTGTTGGGACGTGGCCAACTCTGGATGGCCTCGACTTTGTTGAGTTGGGGTTTTATTACTCCCCTCCCAATGGTGTACCCAAGATATTTGGCCTCCTCCTGCCCAATGGTACACTTCTTGGGGTTAGCCGTAAAACCCGCTTCCCGAACAGAGTCCAGGACTGCTTGCACTTTTGGCAGATGTGAGGCCCAATCTGTGCTATGGACAATTATGTCATCCAGGTAAGCCGCAGCATACTTCCGATGGGGCCTCAGCATCTGGTCCATTTTCCGCTGGAATGTGGCCGGCGCATTCTGTAACCCGAACGGCATTCTTTTATATTGGAACGCCCCGTCTGGGGTTACAAATGCGGTTTTCTCTTTGGCCGACTTGGCCAGGGGGATTTGCCAATACCCTTTTGTGAGGTCAAGAGTCGTCATGTATCGGGCTGTTCCCAGCCGGTCGATCAACTCATCTATACGTGGCATGGGGTAGGTGTCAAATTTTGTAACTTTGTTCAACTGACGAAAATCGTTACAAAATCGCCAGCTCCCATCCGGTTTAGGCACCAACACAATGGGACTAGACCAATCACTTTGGGACTCCTCTATCACCCCTAAGTTCAGCATTTTCTGTACTTCCTCCCGTATTGCCTCCCGTCGGGCCTCTGGGATCCGATAGGGTTTTAACTTCACCCTTTCACCGGGCGGGGTAATGATGTCATGCTCTACCCCTGATGTTTGTCCCGGCAGCTCAGAGAATACCTCCTTGTTGCGAAGCACAAACTCCTTAACCTCCTGTTGTTGGGGTTGTGACAAGGTGGCTGCTATTCCAACCTCAGGAATCACGCAACCAGTTTGAGCTGGTGACCAAGTGTCTGCGACTAGGGACTCTCTATCCCTCCAGGCTTTCAACAGATTAACGTGATAGATCTGTTCGGGCTTTCGCCTTCCTGGTTGTCTGACCTTGTAATTCACTTCGCTCACTTTTTCCATTATCTCGTAGGGGCCTTGCCATTTGGCAAGGAATTTACTTTCAACCGTAGGGACAAGTACCAGTATCCTATCCCCCGGGGAAAAGGTACGGGTCTTGGCTCCACGGTTGTACACTCTCTGCTGTGCTAACTGCGCTTGGGCCAAATGTTCCTTCACGATGGGCATTACCTGTGCAATTCGGTCTTGCATCAGGGCGACATGCTCAATCACACTCCTGTGGGGAGAACTCTCACTTTCCCAAGTTTCCTTGGCAATATCCAACAGCCCTCTTGGGTGTCTCCCATACAGTAACTCAAAGGGGGAGAATCCCGTAGAGGATTGGGGCACCTCCCTAATAGCAAACATCAGATAAGGAAGTAGACAGTCCCAATCCTTTCCATCTCTATCCACCACTTTCTTCAACATTTGTTTTAGGGTTTTGTTGAACCTTTCAACCAGCCCATCGGTTTGGGGGTGATACACAGATGTACGTAATTGCGTCACTTTGAACAATTTACACAGCTCCTTCATAACCCGGGACATAAAGGGTGTACCTTGGTCCGTAAGCAGTTCTTTACAAATACCCACCCGGCTAAACACAAGAGATAGCTCTTTGGCTATGGTTTTGGCCGAGGTATTTCGGAGAGGGATCGCTTCTGGATAACGGGTGGCATAGTCCATTATAACTAATATGTACTGGTGCCCCCTAGCGGACTTGATTATAGGACCTACCAAATCCATGGCGATCCTCTCAAACGGGACCTCAATGATGGGTAGAGGGACCAGCGGGCTACAGAAATGTGGCATCGGGGCCGACCTCTGACACACAGGGCAGGAGGAACAATAATTTTCTATGTCCTTCATCACCCCCGGCCAATAGAATCTCTGTAATACCCTCTCTCGGGTTTTCTCTGTCCCCAGATGACCTCCAAGAATGTGCCCATGGGCCAACTCCAACACCAACTTCCTGTAAGGTTTGGGCACCACAAGCTGCTCAATGGTTTCTTCTGCCCTTTTTGCCACCCGATACAGTAGGTCCTTCTCTACGCTGAAGTATGGGTAAGTGCAGGTATTATCTGGGTTCACTAACTCGCCATCTATTTTCACTACGTTTTCCCGTGCCTTTATTAGGGCGGGGTCTTTCAACTGTTCTGTGGCAAAGTTTTCCCTGTGAACCTCAAGATCAGAAAACTCCACAGACGGTAGGTTTTCGTCTGAGGAGGTGGGCTCCTCTCCAGTTTCTTGAGTCTCCCCTGCCAATACTGATAAGGGAAATTCCGGAGAGTCCTCACCACTCTCAGGGGAGTTCTGGCTATCACATTCCTGGTACATAGGGGCACCAGTGGGGGGCTCAGGATCATCCCACAGTTCCCAGAACTTCGGAAAATCCCTTCCCACAATGGCGTCATGCGGTAACTGAGATACTAAGCCCACTGGATGAGAGAGGGTACCTTTGGGGGTCTCGAAACACACTGTAGTCACTGGATACTCTCGGGTGTCCCCATGCACACAAATAACAGCTACCTTGCTATTCCCAGAGACCTCTGTTTTAACTAACTCAGCCTTTATCAGGGTCACAAGGCTACCTGAATCCAGCAATACCACAACATTTCTACCATTAACACACATTTTGCATAAATGTTTCTCAGTTCCTCGAATGGCAGTGCATGCGACTGTCGCACACAGCGACTGACGTCTGCCCGTCAGAAAGTCACACTGCATGGGTTCCTCCACAACCGGGCAATTGGCTGCAATATGTCCCGCTTGCCGGCAGCGGTAGCAAACGATCCTTCTTGCCGCCTCTTGAGCCGCTGATTTCCCAGGCTGTTCTCGCCAAACTTGGGGTAGAGCTCCCACCCTCTCACTCTCTCCACCCTCACCCCTTGGAATCCTCTTATCCGCCCCTGGGGATGGTCTGGTCTTAGGGTGGAAAGTCCGAGTGTCTCTGGAAGAGGCCGTCAGGTTCTCTGTAGCCAAGTATTTCTCCACACGATCCACAAGACCATTGGCCGTCTCTGGGTCTCCATGGCTTACCCACTTTTGGATGGCAGTAGGAAGAGCTCTCAAAAACCGATCCATTACAACACGTTCCACAATCTTTGGTGCGGACAAAGTCTCTGGCTGTAGCCACTTTCTGCTCAGGTGAATGAGATCATACATTTGAGACCTGGGGGGTTTTCCAAGCTGGAAAGTCCAGTTATGCACACGCTGAGCCCGGACAGCCAGGGTGACACCCAGCCTTGCCAATATTTCAGCTTTTAGCATCACATAGTCTTTTGCTTGGTTAGGCTCTAGGTCATAGTAAGCTTTCTGCGATTCACCAGTTAACAGAGGAGCCACCAGTCCAGCCCACTGCTCCTCAGGCCACTTTTCTCTTTCAGCGGTCCTTTCAAATGTGGTCAAAAATACCTCTGGATCATCCTCTCCAGTCATTTTTGTCAATAAACGACTCACCCCAAAGGACGCGGTATTAGTGGGACGGCTTTCCTCACTGGTCTGCGGACGTTGCTGCATTGCTGCTTCCATCTGTTGTTGTAGTCTCTGCTCTTGCTTCTGCAACAGGTCTATGAAGCGGGCCTCAGATTGCTGCTGGGCTTGTTGCTGAGCCTCCAGACTCTGTTGCAAAGTTGCGTTTGTCTGCTGCTGGGCTGCAAGGCTCTGTTGATGAGCTTGCTGCTGGGCTGCGAAGTTCTGTTGTTGAGCTGCAAGGCTCTTTTGCAAACCTGCATTTGTCTGCTGTTGATTGGCATTTGCTAGAACCAGCTGCTTCAGTATCTCCTCCATGCTGGCTTAAAAAAAAACTGCCACTGGTTCTCCACCAACTGTGAGGGGGTTAGCTCGGCAGCGGGTGTGTGTGACCCCCGAGATGGGCTCCCCACACAAAAACAGGCCCAGCAAACGGAGGTGGTGGTTTTCAAAATCAAAAAGGTGCGGTTTATTTTCTATTTACAGTGACAAAACACAGCAAAGCAAAAGAAACATAAACAAAATAAATCCTGGTCAACTTGACCTCTGACTAAACATACAGGTTTCCTAACTAACAACTGGGATCAGCCTAGTGCTGTCCTAGTCCCTAAGTCCCTGGTTTTAAATGTCCAAGCAAATAGCCACACAGGCTTTGTCTCACCGCACAGGGGTTCACTCTCCCTAGACAGTCCACACAGGTCTGGTTCCAGGCATGAGCTAACATCTAATGAAGCTGGGAGTTCTTATAGAGGCCTAAATGAGCTGACAAGCTTCAGCTGGTCTCATCAACTCCCTGTCTGCACGACGCCCCACACTCTCCCTAGAGGTATGAGTCATCCATGAGCCCACTAGCCTCAGCTGGGCTTATACAACTCTCCACCTAGTTGTATAAGTCGGCGTAAAGCCTGAATCTGGGCGAAATATATCTACCCCCCTGGATGCAACCAGGTGACTTTACCTTCCTGCTGTCACACCACAAAGATTACTATATGCTGTTACCTTACAGCAGTAAGGTAAGGGGACAACCACATCAATCACAAGGGAAACAGGAATTTTCTTTCCCTCCCTTCAACAACGACACTTGACGTTGGAATATTTGGCACCAGCACCTTCACTTACTTCTTTATTGCTCAAACCAGTCACCGTTTTTTGCTTTTTTTGCACAAGAACACTGATCATGGTTTTCTCATATACTTTCACCATTGGAATCATTTTCATTTTAGCAATGATGTTTTGAGGAATTTCAGCAATACTTTGAGGACTTTTCAAGTGCATGTTCACAGCTGCACATAGCACTTTATTTATTATTATTTTCACTTTGGATGTATTCACTTTGCATAAGATTCACTTTTGAGTGTATTATTCCTTTATGCTGTATATGTTTTACCACTCTTTGAGTGCACCTAGAGACTAAGAGGTGATGATGGGTAAACAAATAAACATCAGACAGTTTCACCTTTTCCCATCCTTTATTCAGCGCAGCATTATCTATTTTTGCCATTTACTTTGGGTTTCTGATATACCTCCAGTGCTGCAGCTGTACCCTTCCCCCTCCCCACCTCCTTGGTAGCGCGGTAATACCATACTTATACACTTTGCACTTGTAGTTTGCACATATAGTGCAAAGGGGATTTGCCTTTCGTAAATAACCCCCACTGTGTTTTTTTCAAAATTGTCGCTCTTTTTTTGTTTATAGCGCAAAAAATAAAAACCGCAGAGGTGATCAAATACCACCAAAAAAAAGCTCTATTTGAGGGGAAAAAAGCATGTAAATTTTGTTTGGGTACAACATCGCATACCCGCGCAGTTGTCAGTTAAAGCGACGCAGTTCCGTATCGCAAAAAATGGTCTGGTCATTGGGCAGCCAAATCTTCTGGGGCTGAAGTGGTTCATCTCTCTATCGTACCATTTATCACCGGCTTCTCCAACCAGCACTATTTGGTGAAAAAGCTGATTTATAAACATTGGCACATTATTAAGGATGATGTGGTACTGGGACCTATACTACCTGATAATCCACAGGTAGTATTTAGGGGTGTACCCTCTTTGAGAGACTCACTGGCTCCAAATGTATGTGATCCCCCTATTAACAAACCTATGTTTTTTCAATATTTGGTGGGCTATCATAAATGTAAAAGATGTGCTGTTTGCAACATTAATCATATCAAGGAACGTAAAACTACCAATTTTGTTTCCAATAGTACCTCTAAACAGTTCGATATCAAAACCTTTATTACATGCTCTACAACACATGTTGTGTACCTCCTCACCTGCCCTTGCGGGTTACAGTATATAGGAAGGACTGTCAGGGCTTTCCAAGTTAGGCTCAATGAGCATATTGGAAACATTAGAAGAGGCTTTAAGGGGCACTCTGTGTCTAGACACTACAGGGATGTCCACAATAGGGACCCTAGTGGGACGTCCTTTGTGGCCATAGATAAGTTGAAGAGCCACTGGAGGGGGGACCCGAAGAGGCGTGCGATATCCAAACTCGAAATTAGTTGGATATACAGGGTAAAATGCCTCAGACCATTTGGGTTGAATGTCGACATTGAAATCAATGCTTTTATAGATAATGCTTGATTATTTGAACCTTATTACTCATTTTATTCAACATTTTCTCCAGAGTAGTATAGATTTCACCCTTCAAATGGTGAATTCCCCCCTCTCCCCCCCCTTCTCATCTATTTGAGTAATTATAATCTATTAATGTTTATTCTCTTAGATTGTTAGGTGGATTTATAGGTTATATTGTATTTTCTTTTATTCTTTATTTTATTTTATTGTATTCTATTCTATTTTTGTTTATGTCATTATTAAGCATCAGTAGTTAATACAGTGTGCCATTTCAGGCAGGTTGCCTGTGGCCAATTATAGCTCAGGGGGTTTAGCACACGCCCCACACTATAAAAGGCCGCCAGCGCGGCGGCCTTGTGTAGTGTGTTCTGGCGCAGGGAAAGAGAAGGATAGGCAGGGACAGTGTCATTGTGCTATTCTTTGTGCTATTCTTGTGTGTAGGGAGAGAGAAGGATAGGCAGGGAGAGTGTCAGTGTCATATTCTTTGCTAAACCTTGTGTGCAGGGAGAGGGAAGGATAGGCAGGGAGAGTGTCAGTGTCATATTCTTTGCTAAACCTTGTGTGCAGGGAGAGAGAAGGATAAGCAGGGGACAGTGTCAGTGTCATTGTTGCTAAGCCTCCTGCACAGTATACACCTGAAGCTAGCCTGTATTGCTGTGTTTTCCTGGTGTGTTACACTAACAGGCATTTGCAGCACTTATAGCGGGCGGAGTGTGCCTCCTGCACATTATACACCTGAAGCTAGCCCGTATTGCTGTGTTTTCCTGGTGTGTTACACTAACAGGCATTTGCAGCACTTACAGCGGGCGGAGTGTGCTTCCTGCTAAATATACACCTGAAGCTAGCCCGTATTGCTGTGTTTCCTGGTCTGTTACACTAACAGGCATTTGCAGCACTTACAGCGGGCGGAGTGTGCTTCCTGCTAAATATACACCTGAAGCTAGCCCGTATTGCTGTGTTTTCCTGGTGTGTTACACTAACAGGCATTTGCAGCACTTACAGCGGGCGGAGTGTAATTCCTGCTAAATATACACCTGAAGCTAGCCCGTATTGCTGTGTTTTCCTGGTGTGTTACACTAACAGGCATTTGCAGCACTTACAGCGGGCGGAGTGTGCCTCCTGCACATTATACACCTGAAGCTAGCTCGTATTGCTGTGTTTTCCTGGTGTGTTACACTAACAGGCATTTGCAGCACTTACAGCGGGCGGAGTGTGCTTCCTGCTAAATATACACCTGAAGCTAGCCCGTATTGCTGTGTTTTCCTGGTGTGTTACACTAACAGGCATTTGCAGCACTTACAGCGGGCGGAGTGTGCCTCCTGCACATTATACACCTGAAGCTAGCCCTTATTGCTGAAGCTTTTTTTCTTTTGTATTACACTAACAGGCATTTGCAGCACTTACAGCGGGCAGAGTGTGCTTCCTGCAAAATAAACACCTGAAGCTAGCCCTTATTGCTGTTTTTTCCTGTTGTGTAACACAGGCAGTCATCTGCAGCACTTACAGCGGGCGTTGTGTGCTTCCTGCAAAATATACACCTGAAGCTACCCCTTATTGCTGGTTTTCCCATCTCCCTGCAGGCCATTGCTATGTCTGGAAGGCCAACAAAGAGAGGCAGACAGTCACGAGTCAATAAAAGAGGGCAAGCAGGCTCTGTGTCTGGGGGCAACAGTGCTGGTTGTGGACGCGGTGCATTGTCATCAGCACATGGCCATGGGACACGCTTGTCCTTCTTTTCGGCAGCTGGACGTGTTGAGCCGCATCATGCCGAAGACTTGGTAGAGTGGATGACCAAGCCTTCCTCATCCTCCTTATCCTCTCTCACCCAGGCTCAGGGTACTGGCAAAGCAGCTGCCAAAGCGTCCTCTTCCCTGGTATCAATGTCATCATCAGTCACTCCTTCCCTAGACCAACCATGTCCTCCTGAGGAGTCCCCCGAACTGTTTGAGCACAGTGTTGGGTACATGCTCCAGGAGGATGCCCAGCGTTTCGAAGGGTCTGATGATGATACCCAGCTAGAGGAAGGCAGTAGCGTGAGAGCAGAGAGAGGGGATGCTCAAGAAGGACACCAATCTGGCAGTCATGTTCCAGCAGCTGCAGCATACTGCCAGATTGGCTCCAGTGATGAGGAGGGAGGGGATGATGAGGTCACTGACTTCACGAGGGTGCCTAATAGGAGAGAGGAGGAGGAGGAGGAGGATGAGGAGGAGGCACATCTCCAACGAGGCAGGATGCCCTCGGGGGGCCAGCGTAAGGGTAGCACACCGACGGAATCACACCGCAGAGCTCCGCCTGTGCAGGGCGCTGCCTCTGCCCGTTATTCAAAAAGTTCTTTGGTGTGGGCCTTTTTGAGTCGAGTGCATCAGATCGCACAGCTGCTGTTTGCAACATATGTCTCAAGCGTATATCACGTGGCCAAAACATCAGCCGCTTGGGCACCACATGCTTGACCAGACATATGTTGACCTGCCATGCAGCTCGTTGGCAAGCCTACCTTAAAGACCCACACCAAAGAACAAAGCGGACCTCTCCTTGCACCGCATCAGCTGGGATCTCCAACCCCACTATATCTTCAGTCCTCTCTGAAACCAGCACTGAGAGAAATGAAGGTGTAGAATTAGGTGTGTCACAGCCAAGTACTTGCGGGCACTCTGCTAGCAGTACACCGATGTCCGATTCTAGCAGGCAAATTTCCCTGCCCCAGCTGCTGGACCATGGAAAGAAGTTCACTCCCAGCCATCCACATGCCCAGCGGTTGAATGCTAGCTTGGCTAAATTGCTAGCGCTTCAACTGCTGCCTTTTCAGTTGGTAGGTTCGGCCCCCTTCCATGAGTTTGTGCAATGTGCGGTTCCTCAGTGGCAGGTTCCCAAACGCCACTTTTTCTCACGGAAGGCGATTCCGGCTCTCTACCGGCATGTGGAAGGCAATTTCTTGGCCTCGCTGGACAGGGCGGTCAGCGGTAAGGTGCATATTACCGCTGACTCATGGTTCAGCAGGCATGGACAGGGACGTTACCTTTCTTTCACGGCCCATTGGGTCACTCTTTTGGCAGCTGGGAAGGATGCAGGACAAGGTGCAGTAGTGTTGGAGGTTGTTCCGCCGCCACGCATCCAAAATGCTACTACTGGTTGTGACACACCTCTCTCCTCCATCCCCTCCTCTTCTTCTTCTTCCTCCATGGCCTCTTCCTGTGCTTTGTCCTCGGAACCTCCGTAGGCGTTCAAGGGGCTATGCAAGTATGCAGGCAAAAAGATGCCATGCCGTGCTTGCGCTGGTGTGTTTGGGGGACAGGAGCCACACTGGGGCAGAGGTTCTGTCTGCTCTGCAGGGGCAGGCCAAGAGGTGGTTGACGCCACGCCAGCTTAAGCCGGGAATGGTGGTTTGCGACAATGGCACCAACCTCCTCTCCGCCCTCCGACAGGGACAACTGACCCATGTGCCCTGTGTGGCTCACGTCTTTAACCTGGTGGTGCAGCGGTTCTTGGGCAGGTACCCAGGCTTACAGGATGTCCTGAGGCAGGCCAGGAAAGTCTGTGTGCATTTCCGCAGATCTTTTAATGCCAGTGCTCGCCTGGCTGAGCTGCAAATGGAGTTGAACCTGCCCAAGAACCGCCTTATATGTGACATGCCCACCCGGTGGAACTCAACGTTGGCCATGCTGCAGCGGCTGCACACGCAGCAGAGGGCCATCAATGAGTACCTGTGCGACTACGGCACCAGGACAGGGTCAGGGGAGCTCAGGTTTTTTTCACCACGCCAGTGGGGCATGATCAGGGATGCATGCACTGTCCTGGCACCATTTGAGGAGGCCACAAGGATGGTGAGCAGTGACAGTGCATGCATCAGTGACACTGTACCTTTTGTCCACCTGTTGGAACATACGCTGCGTGGAATAATGGACAGGGCACTTGAGGCAGAACAGAGGCAGGAAGAGGAGGACTTCCTTGCCTCTCAAGGCCCCCTTTACCCAGACAGTGTTCCTTCTGTCCCACCCATCGCACAGGAAGAGGAAGAGGAGGAGGAGGAGGAGGAGGAGGAGGATTGTGTCAGCATGGAGGTGGAGCCTGGCACTCAGCATCATCAGCAGCAGTCTTTTAGGGATGATTTACAGTCCCAAGAAACCAGTGGACTTGTACGTGGCTGGGAGGAGGTGGCTGCGGATCATGTCATCCTTAGTGACCCAGAGGACTCCGGACCGAATGCCTCAGCTAACCTATGCTGCATGGCCTCCCTGATCCTGCAAAGTCTGCGGAAGGATCCTCGTATTCTTCGGATCAAGGAGAGGGACCATTACTGACTGGCCACTCTCCTTGATCCACGGTACAAGGGTAAGGTTGCGGACCTTATCTTACCGTCGCAGAGGGAGCAGAGGATGAGACAACTCCGGGAGGCCTTGCAGAAAGGTCTGTGCAACGCGTTCCCAGAGACTGGGAGGTTACAAACTCCTGGTCCCGGACAACGAGTTGCTGAGGCTTCGGTCAGTCAAAGAAGGAGCGGTGGGGAAGGTGGCCGTCTGACCGATGCGTTCAGACAATTCTTTAGTCCGCAGCCCCAAGGTATGATCGGTTCCAGCAACCATCGCCAGCGTCTGATAAACATGGTGCAGGAATACCTAGGGGCAAGGTCAGACTTGGACACCTTCCCCACCGAAAATCCTCTGGCTTACTGGGTCTTGAGGATGGATCACTGGCCAGAGCTTGCACAGTATGCAATTGAGCTAGTGGCCTGTCCTGCATCCAGCGTTCTTTCAGAACGCACATTCAGTGCTGCTGGAGGATTTGTCATGGATCACAGGGTGCGCCTGTCCACCGACTCGGTTGATCGACTGACCTTCATAAAGATGAACCAGTCTTGGATCACCACCAGCTACCAAACACCTGAAGCTGATATAACAGACTAATTTATTTTCAAATGTCACATCCCTTCAAGACTGATGCTGATGCTGAGTGACTGTCCTGTTATGTTGACTGACTATCCTCCTCCTCCTCAATGATCTGATTTATGATGATAGCTTGGAAGAACATTTTTGTTTCTGGGTGCCGCCACCAGTGGCTAAGGCCCAATTTTTCAGCCCCTGTTTAACAGGGGTATGTAATTACAATTTTTTATGCAATGCTTTGCAGCAGGGCTCATTCCTGCACTCCAACTAGAGTATCTGGGAGAGGTTGCAGTGTCGTGGCACCAGCACCAGTGCCTAAGGCCCAATTTTTCAGCCCCTGTTTAACAGGGGCATGTAATTAAAAAATGTTATGCAATGCTTTGCAGCAGGGCTCATTCCTGCACTCCAACTAGAATATCTGGGAGAGGTTGCAGTGTCGTGGCACCAGCACCAGTGCCTAAGGCCCAATTTTTCAGCCCCTGTTTAACAGGGGCATGTAATTAAAAAATGTTATGCAATGCTTTGCAGCAGGGCTCATTCCTGCACTCCAACTAGAATATCTGGGAGAGGTTGCAGTGTCGTGGCACCAGCACCAGTGCCTAAGGCCCAATTTTTCAGCCCCTGTTTAACAGGGGCATGTAATTACAATTTTTGATGCAATACTTGGAGCACAGCAATGAGCCCTGTTTCAAAGTACAGTATCTGTGAGGGGTTGCAGTGTTGTGGCACCAGTGCCTAAGGCCCAATTTTTCTGCCCCTGTTTAACAGGGGCATGTAATTACAATTCTTGATCTAATAATTCACAGCAGGGCCCATTCCTGCGCCCACCAAGAGTAACTGTGAGGCCTTACAGTGTTGTGTCAACACCACCACCACCACCACCAAAGGCCCAATTTTTCAGCCCCTGTTCAACAGGGGCATGCAATTACAATTCTTGATCTAATAATTCACAGCAGGGCCCATTCATGCACCCACCAAGAGTAACTGTGAGGGCTTACAGTGTTGTGGCAACACCAACATGTAAGGGGCAAATTTCAGCTGAGTATATACGGCAGGCCCCTACTTTCAAACATCCAACTTACAAATGACTCCTACTTGCAAACGAAAGGAGACAACAGGAAGTGAGAGGAAATCTACCCCTAGGAAGGGAAATTCTCTCCTGTAAGAGTTAATATGGGAAAAAGGTGTCTCCTCTCTACTGATGCTTTATCACCAATCCTTGTTTCAATAAAAACCCCACTTTTCAAAAACATTTGTCATTGGGACGGAAAGTGAGGTGAAATGTTCTGAACAGGGGCACAGACAGCAAAACAAATGTTACAGGGGTGATAACCCTTCCCTATGTTTTCCAAAAAGCTTAAAAATAGATTTTTTGGCTAGAGCTACACTTAAACAATGTACCTGTTCAAAATTACAAACAGATTCTTCATAAGAACAAACCTACCGTCCCTGTCTTGTATGCACCGCCTGTATACGGCTGTTCAGAGTATATAGGGCCTTTTTTATTTTGTGTGCGGGGTTCCCCTTAATATCCATACAAGACCCAAAGGGGCTGGTAATGGGCTGGGGTAGAGAGGGGGGTGATGGGGTAGCTATGCCATTTTTCTCAAAGATTTTCATCCATATTACCGAGACCAGACATTACATTAAAGCCGCAAGCAGTTTTAAATGGCTTTTTTTTCCTTTAGAAATTTAATTTTGTGCAGGGACAGTTCTAAACACGGGAAACACGTGGCACTTCACAGGCATACTTTAGACACCCCCCAGGTACGATATTTAAAGGAATATTTGACTTTTTTTTTCACTTTATGCATCATTAAAATGACTGCTCTTTTTGCATTGATACATGTCCCCTGGTGCAGAACCCGGGTTCCCAAACCCTATTTAGGACAATAACATGCATATTAGTCGTTATAATTAGCACTTTAGATTTCGAACGTTCGCATCCATTGTATTTAATAGGGTTCTAACGTTCGTGCGATCTTTCGGTCCGTTCACGGGTTCTGGTGCGAACCGAACCCGGGGGTGTTCGGCTCATCCATAACTGCCTGCACATTGTTCATCCCTGACCTTAATTCTGCTCATGATTTGGTGCCTTTCTGCTCTACTGTTACTGAATTTGACTTGTGATCTGGCTCTCACCGCCACTGGACTTCTCGTTTTGTTTACAAACTTTTGTTGAGCAATAGATGTAACAGATACAAATGATGGCATACAGTGAATGAATACAAGGAAGAACAATGAAAAACTATACATGTCAATCGTATTAGTTATCTTTATACAGATATGCTTTATGTCTCTAAGGATGAGCCGAACACCCCCCTGGTTCGGTTCGCATCCAGGACATGCGAACGGACCGAAAGTTCGCGTGAACATTTGAACACCGTTAAAGTCTATGGGACTCGAACGTGAGAAATCAAAAGTGCGAATTTGAAAAGCTAATATGCAAGTTATTGTCCTAAAAAGGGTTTGGGGACCCGGGTCCTGCCCCAGGGAACATGTATCAATGCAAAAAAAGTTTTAAAAACAGCTGTTTTTCAGGTGCACCTATTTTAATGATGCTTAAAGTGAAAAAATAAAAGTGAAATATTCCTTTAAATTTCGTACCTGGGGGGTGTCTATAGTATGCCTGTAAAGTGGCGCATGTTTCCCGTGTTTAGAACAGTCCCTGCACAAAATGACATTTCTAAAGGAATAAAAGTCATTTAAAACTGCTTGCGGCTTTAATGTAATGTTGGGTCCCGGCAATATGAATGAAAATCATTGAAAAAAACGGCATGGGTACCCCCCCAGCCCATTACCAGGCCCTTTGGGTATTGTATGGATATTAAGGGGAATCCTGCACCCAAATTAAAAAAAGAAAAGGCGTTGGGCCATCAGGCCCTATATACTCTGAACAGCAGTATACAGGCGGTGCAGACAAGACAGGGACTCTAGGTTTGTTCTTAAGTAGAATCTGTTTGTAATTTGGGACAGGTACATTTTGTAAGTGTAGCTTCAGCCAAAAAATCTATTTTTAAGCTTTTTGGATAACATAGAGAAGGGTTATCATCACCCTTGTAACATTTGTTTTGCTGTCTGTGCCCCTGTTCAGAAGATTTCACCTCTCTTTCTGTCCCAGTGATAATTGGATTTTGAAAATTTTGGGTTTTTAGGGAAACAAGGATTGGTGATAAAGCTTCAGTGGAGGAGACACCAATTTCCCATATTAACTCTTACAGGAGAGAATTTCCCTTCCTAGATTTCCTCTCACTTCCTGTTGTCTCCCTCCATTTGTAAGTAGGAGTCGTTTGTAAGTCGGATGTTTGAGGTAGGGGATCGCCTGTATATACTATACGGCCTGCCCTATATACTCTGCAGAAATTTGGGCCTTAGGTGTTGGTGGTACCAGAACACTGTAAGCCCTCACAGTTACTCTTGGTGGGTGCTGGAACGGGCCATGCTGTGAAATATTATATCAAGAATTGTAATTACATGCCCCTGTTAAACAGGGGCAGAAAAATTGGGCTTTAGGCGGCGATGGTGGTGGTGGTGGTGACACAACACTGTAAAGCCCCACAGATACTGTTGTTGAGCGCAGGAACGGGCCCTGCTGCAAAATATTACAGCAAAAATTGTAATTACACGCCCCTATTAACTACTTAACGACCGCTCACTGTACATATACGTCGGCAGAATGGCACCTGGAGGCACAATCACATACCTGTACGTGCCTACCTTCGTATGGGTGGGGGGTCCGATCGGACCCCCCTCCGGTACAGTGAGTGGTCGGGATCGCTCCCGGCGAATCAAATGCTTCCTCTGCCTGTGTAATGTAAACACAGGCAGAGAGGAAGCAGCAGGAAGTGATGTCATCTCTCCTGCGGCGCCCACATATACCGGAGCGCTGTGGAAAGAGGACATCAAGGTTAGTGCACAAGCAGTACACTGACACCAGGACACATAGGCACACGATTGCCCCCCCCCCCAGTCACCCCCAGATCACTCCCCAGCCCCCAGTCACAGTGTCACCGATTGCAGCGATCATTTATTTACTGATCACTGCAATCAGTGACATTTGTAACTGTAAAAGTGTCAGGGCAGTTAGTGTTAGGTCCCTTAGCTCCAGGGTAGCCCCCCAACCCCCCCTAATAAAGGTTTAACCCCTTGATCACCCCCCAGGTAACCCTTTCAGCCCCTAGCACCACTGTCACTAATCAATCGTTTTTCTGATCGGTGTATTAGTGTCGGTGATGCCGCTAGGTAGTCAATTATTTTTTTATGTTCGCCGCCAGGTTTTTATAGCGTCAGGTACCCCCATATATTACCTAATAAAGGTTTAACCCCCTGATCGCCCCCCAGGTAACCCTTTCACCCCCTAGCACCACTGTCACTAAGCAATTGTTTTTCTGATCTCTGTATTAGTGTCGGTGATGCCGCTAGGTAGTCAGTTATTTTTTTATGTTCGCCGCCACGTTTTTATAGCTTCAGGTACCCCCATATATTACCTAATAAAGGTTTAACCCCTTGATCGCCCCCCAGGTAACCCTTTCACCCCCTTTTTCCAGTGTCACTAAGCGATCGTTTTTCTGATCGCTGTATTAGTTATGCTGGTGCCGCTAGGTAGTCAGTTATTTTTTTAGGTTCGCCGCCAGGTTTTTATAGCCTCAGGTACCCCCATATATTACCTAATAAAGGTTTTAACCCCCTGATTGCTCCTAGTTAACCCTTTCACCAGTGATCACCATATAAGTGTTATGGGTGACGCTGGTTAGTTTGCTTTTTATAGTGTCAGGGTACCCGCCGTATATAACCCAATAAAGGTTTAACCCCTTGATCGCCCGGCGGGTGAAATAATCTAGGTTTTAGCGTCAGAGAGGGTCTGCGTCGCCCCAGGCAGCGTCAGGTTAGTGCCAGTAGCACTAACACCCACGCGTGAAGCATACACCTCCCTTAGTGGTATAGTATCTGATCAGATCTATACTAGCGTCCCCAGCGGTTTAGGGTTCCCAAAAACGCAGTGTTAGCGGGATCAGCCCAGATACCTGCTAGCACCTGCGTTTTGCCCCTCCGCCCAGCCCAGGCCACCCAAGTGCAGTATCGATCGATCACTGTCACTTACAAAACACAACACACATAACTGCAGCGTTCGCAGAGACAGGCCTGATCCCTGCAACTCCAGTACTGTAGGAGGTGATTTCACCACCAGTTAAAAAAAAGAGCATATGTGCCGAAGCATGGGGGCAGCAGGGGCGGAGTAGCGATTTTGCTCCTAATGCCGCGTACATACGGTCGAAATTCCGACGGAGGCTTGCCCGTGGAAAAGTCAGACCGTGTGTATGCGGCATAACTTTTGCGGGATGATGCCCCCATGCTTCGGCATATATAAATGGTGCATGTATGCCCATCACTAGAAGTGGGTGAATGAAGAGAGGTATTCTAATGGTGGGCATACCCACCGATCAATCTCTTTTTTTCGTTCAGCCAACAGGCTGCATGAAAAAAAAGATTACAATACATGTCCAACAAGGACCAGCAACGTACTGGTATGTTGCTGGACTTTGAATGGTTATACCAGAATGATGCCTGCGGGTTTAGGTATCATCTTGGTATCATTCTTTTCAGCCAGCGGCCGGCTTGCATGTAAAAGCAATCCTACCGGCTAATTAGCCTCTGGACTGCTTTTACAAGCAGTGGGAGGGAATGTCCCCCCCCGGATATAAAAAGCGTCATTGGGAAATTGGGAAAGCATTTTATCACACCGATCTTGGTGTGGTCAGATGCTTTGAGGGCAGAGGAAAAATCTAGGGTCTAATAGACCCCATTTTTTTCAAAAAAAGAGTACCTGTCACTACCTAATGCTATCATAGGGGATATTTACATTCCCTGAGATAACAATAAAAATAAAAATAAAATAAAAATATGGAAGGAACAGTTTAAAAATAAAATAAAAAAGGAAATTTAATAATTAAATTAAAAAAAAAGCATCCCTGTCCCGCCCCGCTCTTGCGCAAAGGCGAACGCAAGCGTTGGTCTGGCGTCATATGTAAACAGCAATCGCATCATGCATGTGAGGTATCACCACGAAGGTCAGATCGAGGGCAGTAATTTTAGCAGTAGACCTCCTCTGTAAATCTAATGTGGTAACCTGTAAAGGCTTTTAAAGGCTTTTAAAAATGTATGTAGTTTGTCGCCACTGCGCATTTGTGCGAAATTTTAAAGCATGTCATGTTTGGTATCCATGTACTCGGCCTAAGATCATCTTTTTTATTTCATCAAACATTTGGGCAATATAGTGTGTTTTAGTGCATTAAAATTAAAAAAAGTGTATTTTTTTCCCAAAAAATGTGTTTGAAAAATCGCTGCGCAAATACTGTGTGGAAAAAAAAAATTCAACACCCACCATTTTAATCTGTAGGGCCTTTGCTTTAAAAAATATATAATGTTTGGGGGTTCAACGTAATTTTCTTCCAAAAAAATAAATAAATGTTTTCATGTAAACAAAAAGTGTCAGAAAGGGCTTTGTCTTCAAGTGGTTAGAAGAGTGGATGATGTGTGACATAAGCTTCCTAATGTTGTGTATAAAATGCCAGGACAGTTCAAAACACCCCCAAATGACCCCATTTTGGAAAGTAGACACCCCAAGCTATTTGCTGAGAGGCATGTCGAGTCCATGGAATATTTTATATGTTGACAGAAGTTGCGGAAAAAAGACAATTCTTTTTTTTTATTTTTTATTTTTTTTTGCACAAAGTTGTCACTAAATGATATATTGCTCAAACATGCCATGGGCATATGTGGAATTACACCCCAAAATACATTATATTGCTTCTCCTGAGTACGGGGATACCACAAGTGTGAGACTTTTTGGGAGCCTAGCCGCGTACAGTGAAAGGTTCTGGTTCTGTTTGGTTCTGTTGGACCTTCTTGGCTCGAGCTGGACTCAGGATCTGTGGAATTGTCTCTCTGACCGGTCGGATATTCAAGACACCAATACACAGTGAATAGGTATACAAGAATATATCGTTTAATGGTTACATGTCCTTTTTATGCACAGCAAGAAGCTTTGCCTCCCTCGTGTGAACCAATAAGCAGAAACACCATGAGTTAGACAAAAATAGACTCCAACAGATTTTTTGACTTCTGCAAAATCGGTCAATCAACATACGTCAATTGCGGTCAAAATGAACATGTCCTGACATTTGAAACAGGAAGATAAGGAACACCATATGTCAGTGCGGTTCAACCTGGCAGTTAAAGCAGAAGAGATAAACTTTTTCCCGGAAAAAGCCTAACCACAAAGTTACATTTCAACCTAAATATACATGCCTGTCAGTTAAAACAGAAGAAAGATAAGTTTGACCACAAGGTCACATTCTGCTTTACAGTTCAGAAAAACATATTCTGTACTAATATATATATTTCAACATATATATTTAAGGAAAACTCTAATCATGAATGTTAGTTCATATTGGTTCATACCTTACAACCCCTCCTTATGATCATGGCTTCAAGAATTGAAGCCCATAGATCATTAGATTTATTAATTATACCATTTTTGTTTAGTATGTACCGTGGACATCATCAAGATTGTTTCCTTAAAACCCTGTCTCTTTTTACTAGAGATCTTTCCTATTACCCAGACAATTAATTTAAATACTAAATATAACAGTAGAATGAAGATTAACACCATTACTACTGTTATAGCCATTTGTCTGAGAAACGAGAAAATACCTGTGCCCCCGAATCCTCCCTCTCCAAAGGGGCTCCATGTTTTTGCGATATCCCTCGCCTCCTGTTGCAATTGATGTACCTCTTTCCTATGTTGGGCAATTACATCATAGTAATCAGGAATCTCAACAGATGTGTTGTGGATCCAAGTGCAGCACTCATAATCCTCCGTAACTTCACACAGGCCAGTGAGTGCAGCACTCATGCTTTCAATAGCAAAATCATGAAGTTCTAATTGTTTTCTGATTGCTCTAGTTTCAATGTTTAAACTAGTAATATCATCAGAATTCTTTACCAAAACATCATCTATAATATTTGTATAATTATTAAGCCTTTTCATTAAATCTATCCCCCCAACCTGTCCAGGAAGGGAACCAGGCCCAAGCCATATCTTTTTCGAAAAATAACTCCCTTTTATTTCGGTGTTTGAGGGGGTACCTAGGATGCATGCTAGCTTCAAGGAGGTGTGTTCACTTGCTATCTCCTACTATGTCCATAATGGGGACTAGGGATGCAAGATAACACCATCCTTGGGGTTCAGTGGGGATCCAAGGGTAACAACTTTTTCCACAACAAATATAAATACTGTCTCCTAGAGCTAAAGGTCGTTTGTTGAATATTATCATCATTTCATCAGAAAAACCAGAAAAGGTTAAACTTGACAATAATTTTCCTACTGTGGAAGTGGAACTGGAGTTAAGAAAGTTTATTAGAGTGGTGTTTAGGGCAGGTTCTGAAGTGTGAAAGAAAGGGCTTTCAATTGAAGTCATTGAAAAGTTAATTGTAGCTTGTTGGCATACTTCAGCTCCCTTTGTGGAGTTTCCCAACCTAAAACACCAGTCTGGGGAATGACTTCTACCAATAATTTGGAAAGTAAGGTTATTATCTGAAAACGTTCTTGTGACATTTGTAAGGACGACAGGTGGTGTGCCGTTTAGGAGAGGGGTGAAGTTTAGAGGTACTGCCATTAGGGGAATCCTAGCAGTGCTAGGATGGAGTTTACTACATATCCAACATTTTTCATATCCTGATTTTTGAGCATAAGCATATTTAAATTTAAGCAGCAGCATTTTACCACTAAAATTGTCTTCCATACTTCTTTTTGGTCTGTTAGAATTATCTGACCAACAGTGTCCTATGATTATGAGCATTAAAATAAACAATGTGGTTATTAAGGAAAAAATAAAAAGTATGGGTATGGAACTCTGAGTTTCTTGTTTTTTATAGTCCACTAGGGAGTATTTTCCGGATCCTTTTCTGGAATACTCTCCAGAACAGAGGTCTTTGTCTTCTCCTTCACCTTCTTCCAGTTTCCCTTCGGAAATGTCTTTAGTCTGGATGCATGGATCCATTGTGGTCCTTGATCTGTAAGAACGGCTGTTCTGGCAACCTTCAGAATTTCAAATGGTCCTTGGAAGATAGGGCCTGGTTGTTTCCGGACAGCAAGTTGTTTTATCAGTACTTTGTCTCCTGGGATATACGGATGTGTAGGCTCTGTGGAGAGAGGAGGGAAAGTGACAGCAACCTTGTCCTCTGTTTCGCTAAGGCTACTTACCAGATGTTTCACGTACTCTTCCTGTAAAGAATAAAGATTAACCTCTTCTCCCTCATCAGGTTTCCTCTGTGCTGGCCTACCCATAAGTATTTCAAATGGTGACAATCCTGTTCTAGAATTAGGGGCTGTCCTAATTTGAAACAAAACTGCTGGGAGGTAATCAATCCACCCTTTCATGGTTCCTTCTGTTGCCTTTTTAAGTTTATCCTTTATAATTCTGTTAATTCTTTCCACTATTCCTGCGCTTTGTGGATGATATGAAATATGTAATTTCCATTGAATGCCCAGGAGTTTTGCAAGATCCTGGGTAAGAGCAGCTGTAAAAGCTGGACCTTGGTCTGACCAGATTTTGTCTGGTAAGCCATACCTCGAAATCCAGTGATTTATTAGTGCTCTTGATGCTATTTTGGCTGTCTCTCCTGTAGTTGGGATAGCCTTGACCCAAGAACTAAACTTGTCCACTATAACTAAAAGATATTTTATATTTCCTTTCTGTTTTGGCATATGTGTAAAGTCTATTTGTAGATCTTGGAGGGGGCCTATAGGGGGGGGGCAAGTTTCCATGTATACCCTGCTTCTTGCACTGTACATTGTTTTGTGCACAAGTAAGACATGAATCTATCAACTGGGCAACGAGGTGTGTATCATTGACCGGGCTGAAAGACTGTCTGTACATTGTCAAAACTGTTTTTCTTCCTAGGTGACCTGGACCATGTAAGTAAGAAATCAAAAGAGGGGCAGCTGACTCTGGTATACCTATTACTCCCTCCTTGCTTGACCAGATGCCACTTGGCACGCTGGTCAAGTTCTGACCTTCCCAGAAAGCTATGTCCTCTCTTGATGCTTTGTCCTGTAACATTCTCACAGTATTTGGGAATTCTGGTGAACTGAAATCTGTAGCAAACAGTGTTAGATTGGGCTGGGCCCCGTGTGCCGAATTGGCTGCTGTTTTAGCAACTCTGTCTGCCAAGGCGTTGCCCTGAGCTTCTTTGGACTTGTCAAATGAATGTCCCTTTACTTTTATAACATTGATTTTTTGGGCATCTGTAGGGCTGCGAGTAGGGTAAGAACAAATTCCTTATTGGCAATTTGTTTGTTGTCTGCAGTTTTAAATCCTCGTTTTTCCCAAATGAGTGCATAATCGAAAATTATGCCGAAAGCATATCTGCTGTCAGTATATATATTTACATCTTTATCTTTAAATAGTTGACATGCTCTGGTGAGTGCATGGAGCTCAGCTTGTTGTGCTGAATTGGCCCCTAAAGGAGAAGCCTCAATCACAACATCAGGTAGCATCACTACTGCATAGCCTGTCTTATATGTGTTATCATTGGGCCTGGAACAACTGCCATCCACAAATACATCCAGGAAATCTGGGTTTAGTTTATCAGTTAAATCCACCCTTGGCAATGTTTGTTGAAGTAAATTGTCATTACAATTATGGCTTACTTCTGGTTCAGCATATGGAAGCTGCAATAGTGCGTGTAGCAATCGTATTGCGGGAGTGGATTCTGAACAGGATTTTACTTCCAAATGTGTTGTATTCAGAAGTAAAGTTTCATACCCACTGGACCTTTGGGCTGTCATATGCTGGGTATGCATATTTTGTAACAATTGTGCTACTGAATGTGTGGTATAGAGAATAGTGGGTGTGCCCAGAGTGATTTTAGAATCTTCCTTAACTGCCATTGCATTTGCTGCAAGAGTTTGCAGGCATCCTGGCATTCCCTGTACCTGAAGTGGCAGTTTCTTTGATAGGTATGCCACTGGTCTTAAGTTTGTCCCATGGGGTTGGGCCAATACTGCTGCAAACGTAGGCCCTCGCACCACACAGTAAAGTGAGAACGGTTTATCATAGGAAGGGAGACCTAAAACAGGAGCCCGCGAGAGGGAAGTCAGAAGAGCCAGGAAGGCCTCTTTCATATTCTCTGTATATTCAATTGTTTTAGGGGCACCCGCAGCTGTAGCTGGACGTAAAATGGAATCCCATAAAGAACAGTCAGGTATCCACTGTCGACAGTAGACGATTGAGCCTAAAAAGGAAAGCAATGCAGCTTTGTCCTTTGGTGGGCCGAGACAGCGGAGAGCTTGGACTCGTGCCGAGGATATCAATCTTGTCCCATCTGTGATAATACAGCCAAGATATTCAACTCTGTCCCTACACCACTGGATCTTTTTCCTAGACGCCAAGTGACCTTTTAGGGCGAGGTGATTCATCAGGCTTACTGTGTCCTTCTCACTCTGTGCCCTGCTCTCACTACAAACAAGTAGGTCATCTACGTACAACAGGATTGTGGAGCCTTCAGAGGGCGTCCAATCGTCCATAGTTTTTTTCAAAACTATGCTAAAAGCCGCGGGGCTATCAATAAACCCTTGAGGAAGGCGTGTCCAGGTCAGCTGACCCCCTCCCCAGACAAATGCAAATAGGTGTTGGAATTGTGGATCAACATCAATACTAAAAAATGCATTTGAAAGATCCAATACGGTGTAGCACTTGGAGTTTGCAGGTATATTGGTAAAAATTTAGGTAATATCAGATACCAATGGGGTCAGAGGAATCACACGCTTGTTTACCCCTCTCAGATCCTGAACCAACCTCCAGGTACCATCCGCTTTCCTAACTGGATTAATGGGAGTATTCCAGGGACTGACAATTTCCCTGAGGATTCCCAACTTTTTATATTCCTCTATTTGGGGCTGTATTCCTGATACCTTTTCAGTAGACAATGGGTATTGTTTCTGATAATAGGGGAGTGTATTAGGCCGCATAGTGGGCACATAAGGTGTACAGGGTATGTGTCCTACTTCCGTTTTAGTTCCTGCCCAGATGTCATGGTTTTCTAATGTGGCTGGCAGTGACATAAAGTAACCCAAAAGGTCTTTCCTTTTTGGCATAGTGAGGTCACATTTAGCCGATTTGGCTATGATGCCCCCTTGTAGGTCAAATTTTACAATAATTTGTAATGCAGACATTAAACCCCTTCCCATGAGGGACAGGGGACAGTCTGGTAGAACTGCAAAGGACATTTCAGTAAGGTAATTATCTTGCATGTCCGTTATTAGCAGTGGTGGTGTGATTTTGTGATTGACGCTTGCCCCATTTATTCCCATAGAGCATCCCTCGGTGCATTCTTTACTTTCAAAGTGGGGGTCCTTAAGACACGAGTTTGATGCTCCTGTGTCTAGCAATAGTTTGACCACCCTGCCTTACACTGGAAAACCCTGCCTCAAGTGGTTTTAAAAGTAGGAGGAGAAAAAATGCATCACCAAGGATGGGTACTGCCCCGGGCATCCCTATTTGGCTAGGATATCAGGACGAAAACCCCCATGTACCTGTATCTCTTCTGTGGTGTTTCTGGGTGATCTTGTTTGGTATGGCTGCTCTTGTTGCCTATATTGGGGGTGTACTGGAACTGACTGGGATCTCTGTTGTGGCTGCTGTTGTTGTGTGTCATATCTTGTTCGGGGCGGATACTGAGATCTTGGTTGAGATCTCACTCTGTAGCCTTGCCTACATCCCCTAGGGAAGTTATTCCTGGCTCCCTTTCTTTGGGGACATTCTGATTTCCAGTGGTTTTGATCCCCACAATTAAAACAACCCTGATCCTGATTATGGGGAGGATAATTCCTTTTAGGTATGGCTCCTGAACTTGGTCCACTAACCATAGCTATGTTTGGATTTTCTTCTGTAATAGAGGTGAACAATCCTCCTTTGGTGTTAAATACCCCTGAGGATGCCCTCTCCTTTATGTCAGCTATGAATCTATCTGAGGTCATTACCGCCCATTTTGTGTTTATCAGTTTGATTATTTGGGTGGCCCTTGGATCTCCATTATTTATGGCTGTGCTCACGAATAGTTGATCATTGTCTATTCCACAACTTTTATATAATTTATGTAATCTAGTGACAAAGGTGTAGAAATCCTCTCCTGACTGTTGTTTGCAAGATATCAAATCATGCAACATAGTGGTGTTTTTATATGCCCTGAGCCAAGCCTGTAACACTGAGTTCCAAAAAATATTCCAATCCTCCCCATCCTCATATAACTTTGCGTCCTTGGCCCATTGACCTATATTTATGTCAGCTTGGGAATCCGGGTCTACATTCTGAATTATGGTATTAAGATCTTCAGGAGACATTCTTGTTCCTGAACAGTATCTTTGCAGAAAGGTCACCGCCTGTCTGGGGTCCTTTCTTGGTTTGGGACATGTGTCTCTAATTTCCTTGACTGTACCCAATGGTAATGGTATTTGTACCTGTGTATCTCCCATTGTAATGAAAGGAAAAGCCCGACTAATTGGAGCTGTCAGATCATTTTCATCATCTGATGATGTGGGTGCCTGGTGTTGAGGGGTCATACTGAAGCTACTCTGAAAATCCTTACTTAACCCATCTCCAGATATATATTCAGCCTTCTTTACTAGATTGGTTTCTGGGTAGCCCGAGTTTCTAAATCCACGTATCTCTTCCAATCTATCTCTACGTTCCTGTAACTCTCTTCTATCTCCTATCACTTTTTCTTCATCTTCCTCTTTTTTAATACACTGTTCTTCCTCCTTTACTAATCGACTTAAACGTTCCTGTATCTGTCTTCTATCTTCCCCCTCTCGTAACCAATTAGTTCCCTTTTGTTTAGCTATGGTTAATACTCCTGCTATAACATTTGGATCTAACGAGGGGTATATTTTCTTTGGGACAAGGGATTCATCTTTTACCATAGCATATGGAGGGGGTTTTTCTTGATAAAAATTAGGGGGAGCTGATGGACTTCCTATTGCGTCTTCTAATTGCTCTTTCTTTTCCATTTTTACACTTGTATATTTCTTTCCATATTCCTTCATACCCTTTGCCCAAATCTTACAACATTTAGTCATGTAATCTTTGTCAAGGTCTTTTATGGGATAATTATACTGTTTATGTTGGCCACATAGTCTGGTCACTTCCTCCCACTCTTCCTCGGAACATGGTCCGTATTCCCCCAAACATGGCACTTCTAACTGATGTGCTCTTTTTAAAACTAGTGACCAAAAAGGATCAGTATAATATTTCCCATAATTGACTTTAATGTAATCAATCGGAGAGGATTGGTGCTGCTTACCTTCAGCTTCCTTTCCTGCTTGATTACCAATTATAGCAAACAATAATACTTATACTTTAAAATTAAAAAAATTCTGTCTTGCTTTCTCTATTTCGTTCCAGGGGCGGAAAATGTCCTTAAACTTATGACAATTTATAGATTTATGACAAGGAACCCAGTGTTCTCCTTTTTTAAATACAACCAGACACTGTATTTCTGCTACACTTAGTCCCTCGAACACCGGACTGGGGGGTAGTATGTTGTGTATATTAAACCTTAACATATGTTGTTTTGATCCCTGGAACATAGGACCCTTGCCAATTTTGACATGATACCCCCCTGGAACAATTGCCACTAATGACGTGGTCTTCCCTTTGTAAGCAAACAATAAACCAGTTTTACATTCAGGACAACAATATACAGTTGACATTTAAAAAAGGTAACCCTTTTTTGTGTACACCTTTAGATATAGAGTTTCCACAGATCCGTCCTATGTAGAGAAGAATTTAAGATTCTTTCTCAATCTAATAACCTGGTCTGGCCAACCTAGCGAGACCCTCTGTATCTATTCTAAATCTACCTTTCAATCTTAACAGAGTCCCAGAAAACTTGTAGTTTTCTCGAGAGTCTACTTTATGGTGAA
Organism: Rana muscosa; assembly: GCA_029206835.1. NCBI lineage: Eukaryota > Metazoa > Chordata > Amphibia > Anura > Ranidae > Rana > Rana muscosa. The sequence continues at coordinate 326,868,540 of CM055117.1, forward strand.
CCAATTGACAAGGCAAAACTGTTGTTCCCAATAATAATTAAAGGGGGTCTTACCTGTTCAATTGGATCATCCCACTTCTGACACCACTTGAAAGGTTCTGGTTCTGTTTGGTTCTGTTGGACCTTCTTGGCTCGAGCTGGACTCAGGATCTGTGGAATTGTCTCTCTGACCGGTCGGATATTCAAGACACCAATACACAGTGAATAGGTATACAAGAATATATCGTTTAATGGTTACATGTCCTTTTTATGCACAGCAAGAAGCTTTGCCTCCCTCGTGTGAACCAATCAGCAATAAGCAGAAACACCATGAGTTAGACAAAAATAGACTCCAACAGATTTTTTGACTTCTGCAAAATCGGTCAATCAACATACGTCAATTGCGGTCAAACTGAACATGTCCTGACATTTGAAACAGGAAGATAAGAAACACCATATGTCAGTGCGGTTCAACCTGGCAGTTAAAGCAGAAGAGATAAACTTTTTCCCGGAAAAAGCCTAACCACAAAGTTACATTTCAACCTAAATATACATGCCTGTCAGTTAAAACAGAAGAAAGATAAGTTTGACCACAAGGTCACATTCTGCTTTACAGTTCAGAAAAACATATTCTGTACTAATATATATATTTCAACATATATATTTAAGGAGAACTCTAATCATGAATATTAGTTCATATTGGTTCATACCTTACATACAGGACCCCAAAAACCAAGCACCGCCCAGGCTTTCTAAGGGTGTAAATTTTGGAATTCACTCCTCACTGCCTATTACAGTTTCGGAGGCCATGGAATGCCCAGATGGCACAAACCCCCCCCAAATGACCCCATTTTGGAAAGTAGACACCCCAAGATATTTGCTGAGAGGTATGGTGAGTATTTTGCAGATCTTGCTTTTTGTCACAAAGTTTTGAAAATTGAAAAAAGAAAATAAATTATTATTTTCTTTCTTCATTTTCAAAAACAAATGAGAGCTGTAAAATACTCACCACGCCTCTCAGCAAATAGCTTGGGGTGTCTACTTTCCAAAATGGGGTAATTTGGGGGGTTTTGTGCTATTTTGGCATTTTATGGCCTTTGAAACTGTGATAGGTAGTGAGGAGTGAAATCAAAAATTTGTGCCCTTAGAAATCCTGAAGGCGGTGCTTGGTTTTCGGGGTCCCGTACGCGGCTAGGCTCCTAAAAAGTCCCACACATGTGGTATCCCCGTACTCAGGAGAAGCAGCAAAATTTATTTTGGGGTGCAATTCCACATATAACCATGGCATGTGTGAGCAATATATAATTTAGTGACAACTTTTTGTAATTTTTTTTTGTCATTATTCAATCACTTGGGACAAAAAAAAATATTCAATGGGCTCAACATGCCTCTCAGCAATTTCCTTGGGGTGTCTACTTTCCAAAATGGGGTCATTTGAGGGGTTTAGTGCTATTTTGGCATTTTATGGCCTTCGAAACTGTGATAGGTAGTGAGGAGTGAAATCAAAAATTTGCACCCTTAGAAATACTGAAGGCAGTGCTTGGTTTTCGGGGTCCCGTACGCGGCTAGGCTCCCAAAAAGTCCCACACATGTGGTATCCCCGTACTCAGGAGAAGCAGCAGAATGGATTTTGGGGTGCAATTCCACATATAACCATGGCAAGTGTGAGCAATATATCATTTAGTGACACCTTTTTGTCATTTTTTTTGTCATTATTCAATCACTTGGGACAAAAAAAAAATATTCAATGGGCTCAACATGCCTCTCAGCAATTTCCTTGGGGTGTCTACTTTCCAAAATGAGGTCATTTGGGGGGGGGGTTGTACTGCCCTGCCATTTTAGCACCTCAAGAAATGAGATAGGCAGTCATAAATTAAAAGCTGTGTAAATTTCAGAAAATGTACCCTAGTTTGTAGACCCTATAACTTTTGCGCAAACCAATAAATATACGCTTATTGACATTTTATTTTACTAAAGACATGTGGCTGAATACATTTTGGCCTAAATGTATGACTAAAATTGAGTTTATTCGATTTTTCTTATAACAAAAAGTAGAAAATTTATATATTTTTTTTAAATTTCGGTCTTTTTCCATTTATATCACAAAAAAAAATCGCAGAGGGAATCAAATACCATTAAAAGAAAGCTCTATTTGTGGGAAGAAAAGGACGCAAATTTTGTTTGGGTACAACATTGCATGTCCACACAATTTCCAGTTAAAGCAGCGCAGTGCCAAATTGTGAAATCACCTCTGGTCATTATGGTCCGTATTGGTCCGGTCCTTAAGTGGTTAAACAGGGGCAGAAAAATTGGGCCTTAGGCACTGGTGCTGGTGCCACAACACTGCAACCCTTTAAAGGTTAGGCTAAGCATTCATTTTGTATTCTGTCAGGCATTTTAATATTCATGTATAGTTAGAGCATTCCTTTAGTTTCACAGCTTTCATTTCACATCAGCATGTAGAAGAATATTCCTTTGGTTTCTCACAAGTAATGTATTACATTGTTTCTAGTACAGGACTGTTCACACCTTCTGTTATCTATAAGTATTTTTCTCACAGAACAAAGGACAAAGATTGCTTGTTCTCACTGTGTTATGAAAAAATTATATGTACTGCGCATGCCTTTTTAACCATATTTTGTCTGACTAAAATTTAATATATAATGCAAGAGCGCAAAATCAAATACAGACATATTTTTTTAAATTTAACATCGAGTGCGTGCATTTCTTGTTCAATGGGAATTGACTCATCGGATATATCTGATCTGCATAACATATCGATCTGAGGTTTGAGAAGTTAACGGGAACATACCCTAGACACAGGATTAACTGTTACAGCACTCTCACAGATACTCTAGTTGAGCGCAGGAACGAGCCCTGATGCAAAATATTACAGCAAAAATTTAAATTACACGCCCCTGTTAAACAGGGACAGAAAAATTGGGCCTTAGCCACTGATGGTGGTGCCCAGAAACAAAAATGTTCATAGAAGCTATCAACATGAACATTGAGGAGGAATAGGATAGTCACTCAGCATAACAGGATAGTCACTCAGCATCAGCATAGGCAGTCTTCAAGGGATCTTATTCCTAAAAAAAATTGGTTACATCAGCATCGGGTGCTTGGTAGCTGGTGATCCAAGACTGATTCATTTTTATGAAGGTGAGCCGATCAACCGAGTCGGTGGACAGGCGCACTCTGTGATAGGTTACAAAGCCTCCAGCAGCACTGAATGTGCGTTCCGAAAGAACGCTGGATGCAGGACAGGCCAGTAGCTCAATTACATACTGTGCAAGCTCTGGCCAGTGATCCATCCTCAAGACCCAGTAACCCAGTGGATTTTCGGTTGGAAAGGTCTCCAAGTCTGATCTTGCCCCTAAGTATTCCTGCACCATGTAAATCAGACGCTGGCGATGGTTGCTGGAACCAATCAGACCTGGGGGCTGCGGACTAAAAAATTGTCTGAATGCATCGGTCAGATGGCCTCCTTCTCCACCGCTCCTTCTGTGACTGACCGAAGCCTCAGCAACACGTTGTCCAGGAGGACCAGGAACTCGTAACCTCCCAGGCTCTGGAAACGCGTTGCACAAACCTTTCTGCAAGGCCTCCCGAAGATGTTTCATCCCCTGCGATGGCTGGATACGTTTCGCAACCTTGCCCTTGTAACGTGGATCAAGAAGGGTTGCCAGCCAGTAATGATCCCTCTCCTTGATACCACAAATCTGAGGGTCCTCTGCAGGCTTTGCAGGATCAGGAAGGCAATGCAGCGTAGGTTTGCTGAGGTATTCGGTCTGGAGTCCTCTGGGTCACTAAGGACCACATGATCCGCAGCCACCTTCTCCCAGCTACGTACAAGTCCATGGGTTTCTGGGGACTGAAAATGATCCCTTGAAGACTGCTGCTGATGATGAGTGCTAGGCTCCTCCTCCATGATGACACAATCCTCATCCTCCTCCTCTTCCTGTGAGATGGGCGGGCCCGCAGGAATACTGTCTTAATAAAGGGGGCCTTGAGAGGTAAGGAAGTCCTCCTCTTCCTCCCTCTGTTGTGCCTCAAGTGCCCTGTTCATTATTCCATGCAGCATGTGCTCCAACAGGTAGACAAGAGGGACAGTATCACTGATGCATGCACTGTCACTGCTCACCATCCTTGTGGCCTCATCAAATGGTGACAGGACAGTGCATGCATCCTTGATCATGAGCCACTGGCGTGGCGAAAAAAAGCCAAGCTCCCCTGACCCTGTCCTGGTGCCATACTCACTCAGGTACTCATTGATGGCCCTCTGCTGCATGTGCATTGCATTGCCAACGTTGAGTTCCACCTGGAGAGCATGTCACAGATGAGGCGGTTCTTGGGCAGGTTGCCTTCCTTTTGGAGGTCAGCCAGCCGAGCACTGGCATTATATGACCGGCGGAAATGCCCACAGACTTTCTTGGCCTGCCTCAGGAGATCCTGTAAGCCCGGGTACCTGCAAAAGAATTGCTGCACCACCAAATTAAGGATGTGAGCCAAACAGGGCACATGGGTCAAGTGTCCCTGTCGGAGGGCGGAGAGGAGGTTGGTGCCATTGTCGCAAACCACCATTCCTGGCTGAAGCTGGCATGGCGTCAACCACCTCTGAGCCTGCCCCTGCAGAGCTCACAGAATCTCTGCCCCAGTGTGGCACCTGTCCCCTAAGCAGACCAACTCAAGCACTGCATGGCATCTTTTTGCCTGAGTGCTTGCGTAGCCCCTAGAACGCCTACGGAGCACCGCTGGTTCCGAGGACAAATCTGCACAGGAAGAGGCCATAGAGGAAGAAGAAGAGGGGGTGGAGAAGAGAGGTGTGGCAGAATCACCACTACCAGCATTTTGTAGGCGTGGTGGCAGAACAAGCTACAACAATACTGCACCCTGTCCTGCATCCTTCCCAGCTACCATGAGTCAGCGGTAATATGCACCTTACCGCTGACTGCCCTGTCCAACGAGGCTAAGACTTTGCCTTCCACATGCCGGTAGAGATCCTGAATGGCCTTCCGAGAAAAAAAATGCAGTTTGGAAACCTGCCACTGAGGTACCGCACATTCCACAAATTCTCGAAAGGGGGCAGAGTCTACCAGCTGAAAAGGCAGCAGTTGGAGTGCTAGCAATTTAGCCAAACTAGCATTAAGCCGCTGAGCATGTGGATGGCTGGGACAGAATTTCTTTTGACGCTTTAGCAACTGGGGTAGGGAAATTTGCCTACTACAATTGGATTGAGGTGTACCGCTAGCAGATTGCCCGCAAGTGCTTGGGACACCTAATTTTACACCTTAATTTCTCTCAGTGCAGGTCTCTGAGAGGACTGAAGGTATAGTGGGGTTGGAGATCCCAGCTGATGAGGAGCAAGGAGAGGTCCGCCTTGTTCTTTGGTGTGGGTCTTTTAAGTATTGTTGCCAATGGACTGCATGGGAGCTCGACATATGTCTGGTCAAGCATGTGGTGCCCAAGCGGCTGTTGTTTTGGCCACGCTTGATACGCTTCAGACGTATTTTGCAAACAGCAATGGTGCGATCTGATGCACACATCTCAAAAAAGGCCCACACCAAAGAACTTTTGGAAAAACGCGTGGAGTCAGCAGAGCCCTGCACATGCGGAGCTCTGCGGTGTGTGATGCAGTTGGTTGGCTACCCTTAAGCTGGCCCCTGGAGGGCATCCTGCCTTGTTGGAGATGTGCCGCCTCCTCCTCCTCCTCTCTCCTATCAGGCACCCTCCAGTTAGTGACCTCATCATCACTTCCCTCCTTGTCACTGGAGCAAACCTGGCAGTATAAATAAAGTGTGTCCCTCGCGCTACTGTGAGTAAAATAGATGTTAAAATAAACAGATACAAGTGATATATATCAGAAAGCAGCAAAACCTGAAGTGTTCACTGTACACAAAAAACAATATGTATAAAATAAAGTGATCTTGCGCTATATTATATAATCACCAAACACTAAATAATCGGACTACTAACAAAGTCCTCAAAACTGTGTATCCATGCTGAATAATGCCTTGTACACACGATCGGAATTTCCGATGGAATTTCCGATGGAAAAAGTCAGACGGAATTTCTTCATCGGATATTCCGACCGTGTGTGTGCCTCATCAGACTTTTTTCTGTCGGAATTTAGAAAGAGAACATGTTCTCTTTTTCTCCGACAAAAAAAATTACGATCGGAAATTTTTATGAAACTCCGACGGAGAAAAAAACATGCATGCTCAGAATCAAGTCGACGCATGCTCGGAAGCATTGAACTTAATTTTTCTCGGCTCGTCATAGTGTTGTACGTCACCGCATTCTTGACGTTGGGAATTTGGTGTGACAGTGTGTATGCAAGACAGCTTGAACGGAATTCCAGTTTATCCCGACGGAAATTCCGATCATGTGTACAAGGCATAAGTGTATCAGTTGCACCACATAATTAACCACTTCGCGCCCGGGCCATTCTCAAAAGACGGCCACATTGCGGCGCTCAATTGCCGGGAGGACATCCATGGACGTACTGTTGTTTACTTCCGCGATGCGCGCCGCCGCAGGAAAAGCTGTGCCAGCTATGTCACGCGGGTGCCGATGCGCGTGCCTGGCGGCCGCGATCTCCGCCAGGTAAACGCGATCGGCTGTCACAGAGCAGGGACGTGGATCTCTGTGTGTTAAGACCCATGTCCTGTCAGGGAGAGAGGTGACCGATGCTGTGTCCCTTGTACATAGGGACACAGATCGGTCTCCTCCCCCAGTCAGTCCCCTCCCCCCACAGTAACAATCACCTAGCAGGGTACACATTTAACCCCTTCCCGCCCCCTAGTGTTAACCCATTCCCTGCCAGTCACATTCATACAGTAATCAGTGCATATTTATAGCACTGTTCGCTGTATAAATGTGAATGGTCCCAAAAATGTGTCAAAAGTGTCCGATGTGTCCGCCATAATGTCGCAGTCACAATAAAAATCGCAGATCGCCGCCATTACTAGTAAAAAAAAAATAATACAAAAAAATTTCATAATTCTATCCCCTATTTTGTAGGCGCTATAACTTTTGCGCAAACCAATCACTATACGCTTATTGCGATTTTATTTTACCTAAAATACGTAGAAGAATACGTATCGGCCTAAACTGAGAAAAAAAAATAGTTTTTTAAATAAAAATTGGGATATTTATTATAGCAAAAATTAAAAAAGATTGTGTTTTTTTCAAAATTGTCGCTCTTTTTTTGTTTAAAGCACAAAAAATAAAAACCGCAGAAATGATCAAATACCACCAAAAGAAAGCTCTATTTGTGGGAAAATAAGGAAGTCAATTTTGTTTGGGAGCCACGTCGCACGACCGCGCAATTGTCATTCAAAGCGTGACAGTGCTGAAAGCTGAAATTTCGCCTGGGCAGGAAGGGGGTTATGTGCCCAGTAAGCAAGTGGTTAAGGAGATAAAATATTGTCCCACAGTATCAAAGAATAATAAGAAATTTCTTTCTCAGTGGATGTTGAAGCAAATGGATGAGACTGAATCCTATGTGAAATAATAAATATCCAAAGACTAGTCTCTCAGAACTCTCACCTCATTATATGTTGTAACTCACATTAATAAGATGATCCAGCTTCTAGCACAGTGGTCCCCCAGCCTTTTCTTGGATTCTCTCCTCCTCTAGTCTGGATGCAGCTGTTAGCCTTCACTAGTCCTGTGTATCGCCGTTACTTCCACGAGTACAACCCGATGTGATCGAATATGTGGGATATAAAGGTGGGGTAGGAAAGGTGTAGTACGTTTAAAATAAATATGGATTTATTAAGTACAATAAGGGTGGACTCTTACATGAAAACAGTTTAAAACAAGCAAAATCAAAGATCGCAGCATTTCCAGCACCTGCTTAAGTCACTTCCGGTTTGCGTCAGCCAATCCCTACGCGTTACGTCATACCTCATGACTTCTTCAGGGGAACCTGATTGGCTGTTCAATCAAACCTTATATATCGTCTAGACCGGAAATGTCCATTTAGCCATTTTATTGTAGACTCTTATGTTCCTGGCAGTATGCTGCAGCTGGGGGAACATGACTGCCAGTGTGATGTACTTCTTGGGCACCCCCTCTCTCTGGGCTCACGTTACTGCCTTCTTCATACTGGGTACCATCATCGGAGCCTTCAAAATGCTGCGCATCCTCCTGCAGCATGTACCCAACACTGTGGTCGAACAGTTCGGAAGACTCCTCCGTGCATGATGGTGGGGCTAGGGAAGGAGCAACTGATGACATTGAGCCGATGGAAGAGGCCACTTTGGCAGCTGCATTGGCAGCCAAAGTACTCTGAGCATGGGTGACAGAGGATGAGGAGGATGAAGATGGCTTTGTCATCCACTCTACCAACTCTTCTGCATGTTGTGGCTCAACACGGCCAGCTGTCGAAAAAAATAACAAGCGTGCCCCACGGCCACATGCTGAGGATGCACTGTATCCATGACCAGCACTGTTGGCTGTAGACACAGAGCCTGCTTGCCCTCTTTTAGTGGCCTGTGAGTGTCTGCCTATCCTTGTTGGCCTTCCAGACATAGTGTAAAATTAGACTAGCAAAACACCGCCTGAGGTTCACTGGAAAAAGTACACCAGGAATGGCCTGCAGTCAGATATAGGCTTGGTTAGACTGGATGCAGTGGATATATATATGTAGGAGACATAATACGGACACCAGGAATGGCCTGCAGTCAGGTATAGGCTTGGCTACAGTACAATGCAGTGGATATATATGTAGGAGACAGTATATATTTTATGCACTGCAGATCACTGAATCACCTGTCTGACCTGCCTGCCTGAAAGTGTATTTTAATACAGACACCAGGAATGGCCTGCAGTCAGGTATAGGCTTGGCTACAGTACAATGCAGTGAATATTTATGTAGGAGACGGTATATATTTTATTCACTGCAGATCACTGAATCACCTGCCTGGCCTGCCTGCCTGAAAGTGTATTTTAATACGGTCACCAGGAATGGCCTGCAGTGAGATCTAGCTGCACAGGATACAGTGTATATATATATATATATATATATATATATATATATATATATATATATATATACAAAGCTGGGATGTATATATATACTAAATACACTGCAGCTAACTGAATAAACTGCCTGCCTGAAGTATTTTAGAAACAGTACACCAGGAACAGTCTGCAGTGAGATCTAGCTGCACAGGATACAGTGTATATTTATATATATATATATATAAAGCTGGGATGTATATATATATATATACTAAATACACTGCAGCTAACTGAATCAACTGCCTGCCTGAAGTATTTTAGAACCAGTACACCAGAAACGGTCTTCAGTGAGATCTACAGTAGCTAAACTGGATACAGTGTGTATATATATATATATACAAAGCCGGATGTATATATATACTAAATACACTGCAGCTAACTGAATCGTCTGCCTGCTCAAAGTAAATGAAATTACTCTCTCTCTCTCTCTCTCTCCATCTCTCTCTCCGCCAGGAACACACTACAGAAGGCCGATGTGCATACGGCCTTATATAGTGTGGGGCATGGACTTAACCCCCTGAGCCATAATTGGCCAAAGGCACCTTGCCTTTGGCCAATTATGGCTCTTTGCTGACGGCGCTGTGATTGGCCAAAGCATGCGGGTCATAGTGCATGCTTGGCCAATCATCAGACAGCAATGCACTGCAACGTCACAGTGCATTATGGGCCGTGACACACCGCTCGAATTTGGCGCGAACGATCCATAATGTTCGAATATCGAATGGACGAACAGCCAATGTTTGAGTCAAACTCATGTTTGACTCGAACAGATAGCTCATCCCTAGTGGCGACCATGTCAAAGGAAGGCAGAAAGGGTTTTATGGCATTTTTGCAGGTCCTTGTGTTTCAGCAATAGAGGGATGGTCTGAAGAGGATATAGTAGGTTCGGGAAACTGATCATCTTGTATAAGTGACACCTCCCAAAAAAAAGTGAGGGGTAGTTTGGTTATGTTTCCAGTTCCTTGATTTTTTTAGAGATGAGCGGGGGAAAGTGAAGATGGTATAAGGAGGAAGGGATTTTACAGATTTTGATCCCTAAGTATGTGATGTGCATCTTGGCTATAGGGAAGACCGAGGTAGATGTCCATTCTGGTGGACGGGCATGATACAATGGAAGGATGTAATGTAAGGTGTGGGGTATTGGCGCTGCTTTAAGTTCAAAGGACTGGTTATCTTGCCTTCTAAAAGATGGATTTACGGCTGCTGTGCCCTTATTTTTGGAACTGTGTACAATACGTGTTGATGTCTCAAACTATATTGTAATCCTCAACTTATATGTGATAACTTTGAATCACTCCTGACTCTCACAGTACCCTGTGGGGTTTGTGACAATGTGCTAGATTGGGCCTCTGAGTTGCCACTTAAAATCGTGTGTGTGTTGATTAATTACATGTGTGTCTATCACTCCTTAGTACGGATTCCTTAAACCAATATGTGAAAACAGTGTTACAAAAAATAATAATATAAAAAATAATAATAAACGTATTGAATGTTGTGATGTCCTCATAAGTTCTCATAAATTCTATACAGTATACACCTATGTGACGGTGTGTATTCAGTGTGTCCAATGCCAAAACTTAAAAATTATATACTATATTAGTGCACACCCAAATTCCAAATATGGTCACTAATCACTGCCCCAGGTGGGAGCTGCCGGACAACCAATGCGTTCCTTTGTTGGTTACACCAATCCCTAAACCAATGAGATTAGATCACAATGGTCACGTGATGGTTAGCCACTTTAATAGTAATGGTTAATCCCCTCTGGTTCTGTATCCAGCAAAAATAATGAAATAAATATATATATGGCAGGAGTATGTTCATATGACTAAAGAGTATACTTTGCTGACATAACAGTGCAGACCGGTTTCAAAAAACAGTTTCAAAAGACAGTTTCAAAAAAACAGTTTCAAAAAAACAGTTTCAAAAAAATCTTGCGCTGACCCAAATAAATGTTCAACTATCCTTCATGCATTTGGTCAAAGTGACTGTGGTGACTCTATATTGCCAGTAGGGGTCCTTCAGTTTGCAGGTGAAGAGAAAAGGTGACTTTATGGTGCTCCCCCCTCACATGGGTCCCCACACCAGATTGATGCACCCCTGCAGGGGTCACACGCTCATCAAGTATCCCCAGTGATTCCTCCACCGCTCCTTATGTTGTTCCTCTCCTGCTGTGGAAGGATCTCACTCTTAAAGAAATTTATATGTAAGCCTGAACAGGCCCTAAAGTGGAAGAAGATCTGTTGGATGTGTGCCATATCTGCCTGGGGTTAGGAGGTGAAGATGAGGATATCATCGGCAAAGAGTGCTGTACGTAACTCGTGATTGCTCACCGTGACCCCGTGGAGATGTGGGTGGGACAAGAGGTATCGAGACAAGGGTTCCAGCGCTAAATTAAAAAGAAGGAGGGACAAGGGGCACCCCTGCCTGGTACCTTTATGGAGTTGGATTTTATTGGAAATGTGTCCAGCGGCAATCACATTTGCAGATGGGGCCGAGTACATAGTTGTGACCAGATGGAGAAAGTGGCCAGTGAATCCAAAACTCTGGAGAACTAACTGTAGCCATCAAAAACTTACGGTATCGAATGCCTTCTCGGAATCTAGCGAGATCATTGCTAAGTCACTAAGGTGATTGGTTCTTACGTGTTCTACGTCCTTTTATAAAGCCTGCTTGTGAAGGGTGGATTATGGAGGGCATAATCAACGCTAATCTATTGGCTACGATTTTTGAAAGTATTTTGGAGTCAAGGTTTAGTAGGGAGATTGGGCAGTGGGATCCTGGTTTTGTCGGATCTTTTCCTTTTTTTGGGATCATTTTAATGTGGGCCTGAAAGCCAGAGGGGAGGAACTGGCCCCCGTCAATGATTATTTGGAAAACAGATACTAGCGTAGGCGATATGGTGTCAGAGGCCATCTTGTAAAATTCGGACGTGTAACTGTCGGGGGCTCGGTGCTTTGCCATTGGCCAAACTGGCAATTGCTGTAGTGATCTCAGAGAGGATTGAGTTGATTTAGAAGTGTTTGGTCTATCTTTGGGAGAGGAATTTGTGCTAACAATTTTTGGGCTGCATCCTGATCAATGGAATCAAGGCCATATAAATTGGCATAGAAGCTTTCGAGGATATGGTTGATGTCTTTGGGAGTCTGCCTTGAGTGTCTTTCAAGGCTGGAATATGGGTAAGGGTGTGATGTCCCCTGCTTAGGCAGGCTAGTAGTTTCCCTGCCTTGTTACCAAATTTGAGGTTGAACTGAAGTAACCCAGGTGCTACCCGATATTTGGGCAGATAGAAAGAATGCTTGCCTCTTGAGAGGTAGGGATAGGATGAGTGGTCAGTCCAAAAAGGACAAGGATAGATAACAAGCAACAACGACAACATAACGTGTGGAGTCTTGAGTTCTCTTTTTTCCACATGTGTACTACACAAAGACGGACAGCGTTACCGGAGATGCATGTGGCTTTTGCCTAGGGACCACTGGCCTTGAAAAGGCCCCACGAGGGTGGGTTTGACGGTAAGGTCATGGGATGCATCTCTACTGTTGAGACTTCAAAGGGAGGGGATGTGAGCGCACGCTCCAATAAGGCTGTGGACGGAGAAGCAAGAGGAACAGAGTTATAAGGCATAGGGAGAGATGTTGGTGAGGGAGCATAAGATAGAGGAAAAGGGTGACTGTAGGGTCCATCAGACAGATGGTAAGGCAGGCTTCTGATAAAAGTTTAGTGACCTCTTTGGTAGTAGCAAGGTCAAAAGAAGAAAGTATTGAATGTGGTTTTGTACAGGGTATGTTAAGTAAGATAGATATCTGTGCAGTGGAGATGCCTCCAGAATTGCATCAATCTTGTTTTTGAAAAGATTGACAATCTTGTAAGCAGTGAGTTACTGCATGGAGGTGGTGGTGGAGAAAGTAGAGAGTGAAAAATAGAGAAGAGATAAGGACTGGATGACAGAGTATCAATGAGATTTACAAAGTAGGCTTTTCTTGGCAGCATGGAGCATGGAGGGAGCATGGAGGGAGGAATTGTATTTTAGGAAGGCAGATTTATATAGGGTGAATGCTTGCTGGAATTTGGTTTTACTCCACAATTGCTCCAGTGCATGGCTATGTCTCGATTTCTGGTGTCGTCAGTCTGCCAAGGTTGTAATGCTCGGGGCCTGATACTCCATGTAGAGAGAGGAGCAACTGAGTCCAGTGTGGATGAGAGTGAACTGTTGTAGACAGAAGTGGGCAGGACAGGGGTGAGATTTTGTCATAAAGGTCGTCATTTGCACAGTAGAAGAGAAAGGGATTAAAGTGGAAAAGATTTATGCGGGTAATTGTTTGCTGCTTGGTAGACATATGCAATACGTTTTGATCCAAAATTAAATACGGCCAAATTTTTTGGTTATTTCGAAGATTTTGTATCAGAATCTCTGAATAAAATAGTAACAAATTTAGTTGAAATTCATTTAATTTCATATATTCGTTTTCTAACCAATTCCAAATTTTCCGAACGATTCAAATTTGGATAGGTCGAAAAATTATTAACCAATTTGAATTCTGTGTGAAGAATAGCTGGTTGTCAAGAATCGGGCTGGGAAGCTGGCCACCGCGTTCTTAACAACCGATGACTGATCAGCTGTCAGTGTGCTTTCCCACTGACAGTGGAGATGTAAACAAAAGAATGCTGGCAATAAAATATGCAGGAAAAAAAGCAGCGTGGGGTCCCCTCACCCCATTGCATACCAGGCCCATAAGGAGAACCCCTTAACCCCTTGGCAACTGTTATGCACATGTGATAGACAGCACTTGTTAATAAAAGCCACATCTGAGCAAAAGTCACTGAAAAAAATGTTGATGATGATTTTAAAAATCCTAGTTTATAGTTAAGTAACAAAACTAACTATTTTATCACCAATAATAACAAGAGATGTACAGTATATGTATTGCGATAGTAGTACGATGTGATCTGTCAAAGTATTGTTAGCTTTCACTATTAGGCTTCATGTACACTGCAGCTGCTAAACTCACGCTTAGGAACAGTTGGTCATTTTTTTCAGCAGCCCCTTAACTCTCCTCTATGTTATCTTATGTGTAAATGTACACTTAGTTGTTTATTGTAGTTTAAAGGCAGTTGAGTTAACTGACTTTTTTTTAAAGCAGATTAATCGTGGTGTGGGTTTCCCCTCAAAATCCATACCAGACCCTTATCCGAGCATTCAGCCCAGCAGGTCAGGAAAGGGGGAATGAGCGAGCCCCCTCCTGGACCAAATGAGCCCCCTCAACATGGGGGTGTGGGGCAGGGGGGCTCTGAGCCCCCCACACCAAAGCACCTTGTCCACATGGTTATGTGGACAAGGGCATCTTCCCGACAAAACCCTGGTTGGTGGTTGTGGGGGTCTGCAGACAGGGGGCTTATCGGAATCTGTGGGGCCCAGATCCTGGACCCTCCCTTATGTGAATAAGTATGGGGTACATTGAACCCCTACCCATTTACCTAAAAAAAAGGCAGTGCAATGTAAACAAGAAAAAAAGACGGTTTTGACAAGTCCTTTATTAAAAATCTTCCTCTGGTTTTCCCCCTCTGGTGTTCTTCCTCCGGTGCTGTCTTCTCCGCCGCTGACCCGATACTCCTCTAATGCTGTCTCCTGTCTTTGTGCCAGCTCCGCTCTCTGCCAGTTCTTATATAGCCATGGGGCGTGGCATCACGTGATGTCACAATGGGCGGGTTCTCACAGTGACGTCACTGGATGGCAATGTCACATGGCTATATAAGAACTGGCAGAGAGCGGAGCTGGCATAAAGACAGGAGAAAGTGTGAAGGACCAGGTCACCATTGGAGAAGAGAGCAGTGCCAGAGAAGACAACACCGGAGGTAGAAGACAAAAGGAAAAAGACCGGAGGAAGAACAACAGAGGGAGACTACCGGAGGGAGAAGTCACATGGTACTGGGCACTGTGATTGGCCCAGGTACCATGTGATAGCTGTAGGCCAATCACAGCATCACAATACAGTCATAAATAGAAGCCATTCATGTTTTGTTGACATTGTAATCATGCAGGACTGACTTTGCAGGCACCACAATAACATATAAAAGTTGACAATGCTAAAAAAACTTTTACATTCACAATATAGCAATTGTTGCCTAATTGGCACATAACACACCACCTATTACACCAACATTGGTAAACTGTCTATTCATCAAAAAAACATTCTAATAGGCATGATTGATAATGAAACCACAGACTTGGTGTTGAGTGGTTGGGGGTGTGCTGTAGCTCAGCTCTACATGTAACGCGTGAGAACGCTTCTTCAGGAGATTAGGCATGTATTCTACATGGATAGAAAACGAACAATAAATCTCAAAGGCATTGAGATATATATATATATATATATATATATATATATATATATATATTTATATATATATATATATATATATATATTATATTTATATAAAAAATCAGATATAACATGCTGATTATCTATCACCTAACACACAAAAGGCTAGAGCACACAGCCCAAGTGTAGAAGTCTATCATCAATTTTTTTTTATTTAGTCTTCCAATTCTATTGGGATGTGGCCCTTTTGTATTGTTCTTTGTATCCACAGTACCACTCTGTGATGATACAATAAAATTTTCTTTATATTGTAATCATGTGATCACTATGACCAATCATAGTGATCAGTCATGATATCACAGCACTGAGCGTCGGTAGACACAGGGATTGTGCAGTTTCACGCCCGAGGGGAGTGAAAGTTCGCACGTGCTAGGCAACTTACCAGTAAATGAACTGTGGGTGAGCAGAAAGCAGTTACATTTCAGGCAAATTACACTTTCAGCTTCTTTACTTCTGTTTGTAAACAAACAGCCAGAGGCTTCCTTCATCTATACCAGACCCTTATCATAGATAAGGGTCTGGTATAGATGTTAATTAGGATCCCCACCCAAAGGTACCCCCAATGTTAAGAGCATGTGGCCTGGTATGGTTCAGTAGGGGGAGGGTACACTCCCACCCCCCACCTTCTTGGTCTTCCAACAGGGGTCTGGTGTGGATTCCTAAGAGAAAACCCCACATTTTTCATTGATTTTTGCGTGGGGTTCCGCCTTAAAATTAATACTAGACCTGAAGTGCCTTGTATGAATTATGGGAGGAATCCCGTGCTGTGTTTGTTTTTTTTTAAACCGACTGCTTTGTTTTCATGGCAGGAGATTACTGGCCAGAGATTGAATGGGGCCAGATGATATCACTGATTGCTAAGGTCACCCTTTCATAAAAACCTTGAAGGGGAAAGAAGAAAGCAGCCATAAAAAGTAGCAGGATAAGAAAAACCTGCTACTATATATGATATTTGACTCTTGCAAAGCTCTGTCTGGCCAATCCTAATAAGACTATAGAAGTCAATCATTTAGACATAATGCATTGATTTACTAAAGACAAATAGGATTTTCACTTTGCAAGGGAATTTTCCCTAGTTATCATGTGCAAAGATTACCTGTATCTTTGCAAAGAATACCCAACCATGTGCAAGTTAAATAAAATTTAAAAAAAAACTGTTTTTTTGCTTTCCTATGATTTGATGATGGAAGTCAGTGGGTGTTCACCTCATTTTCTAAGCCAAGCGAAAAGTCCCTTGCAAAGTTAACAGCATATTCACCTTTAGTAAATCAACCTTATTGCCAAGAGTGATTTTAACCACCTAATCACAGGTGCTCTTTTAATGGTAAGACAGGACTAAAGCATTATCTTTGCAAAGGACAGAACAGACTGAATATAAGACACTTTATAAGCTCTATGATTTGTCAATGTCTTGTGCATTACTGAAAGGGCCACTATTGAGAAAAAATTATGTCAGAACAGTTTTAAAACATGTGATAATTATATTTAGCACAATAACTAATATATGTGTAGCGGGGTATTGTTTCTTTTAAACCCCAAGAGACTACAGTTCCCAGCACACCTTGAGGCACCCAGGGTGCATTGCCCCATGCAAAGACTGCTGGGGTGGACTTTATAAGAGGGACACGGGCCCCAGTTCTTTCTCTTTGGACACCGCCCTCCAAGCAAGAGGATCCCTGTGCTGACCTGCTGTGTGTACAAGGCCTGAAGCCTGGGCCTTGTGCTTTTCCAAAGAGCCTTCTGCTCCACCGAGGAGCCTGCGGAGCGTCTGATCCTGTTGCTGAGTGTTGTCATCAGGAGGACCGAAGACCCAGGTATCATGGACACTGTGAAGCGAGTCACAGTAACGGAAGTAATGGACAAGGACTAGTCCGGTCGGGTGAGAGAGCACCTGCTCAGAGCTACACAACAGTATCTCTAGGCCCATTAACTTTATTTAGGGCCATCACAGTGATTGCAGTTACACTCTGGGGAGACTATCCGCAGAACTGAGTTATTAGTCTCTCTGGCATTATAAAGTTACCGATCATCGTTACTTTGTTGGATTACAATTGTTCTTAAAGTGCACCACCGTGTTTACTAGCGAAGATTTCTTCCACAGAACTATACCCAAATCATAAAAATGGGGAAGTCCGACTTAATGGTAGAGACACCCAGAGAAAATGCACCTCATCCCAATATGTGTGTACATAATAACAAAGGGAAAGGAAGGGATTTTCACGGTGCTATTGGTAGTATTAAGAAATTCAGTGACACTTAGCATAAAAATTTAGATATTTTAATGAGGTTCATTTAAAAGATGCATATACAGCCACACGTAGGTGGCTGTTGATGAAAAACAGGTATACAGACAACTGGATGGTCAATAAATGGAGGGAACAAAGATTAAAGCTGGTTGTTCATAGGTACAGAGTTACTCGTGATGTCCCGACATGTTTCGCAATTCTAGCTTCATCGGGGGACTAGCCCTGTAACAGGGGGTCCCCGGGTACCTTATGCTGGATTGTGGTCTGTCCCTGGAGGTGTTCTCGGCTGGTACTGTACAAGTTCTTCATATACCCGTATGTCCGTATTTAGAAAGAGGCATGGTGAGTTTTTTGAAGTTGTAATTTTTTCCCACAATTCTTTGCAAATCAAGAATTTTCTTTCCTTTTTATTTTCCACAAAATTGTCATATTAGAAGGTTATTTCTCACACACAGCATATGCATACCAAAAATTACACCCCAAAACACATTCTGCTATTACTCCCAAGTATGGCGATACCACATGTGTGAGACTTTTACACAGCGTGGCCACATACAGAGGCCCAACATGCAGGGAGCACCTTCAGACGTTCTGGAGCACCCAGGCCAATTCTGACATTTCTCTCCTACATGTAAAAGTCATCATTTATTTGATATATAATGTTTTGGGGTTCTATGTAATTTTCTATGTTTTTTTAGCAAAGACCCTAGAAAATACAATGGCGGACGTTGCAACTTTTTATCTTGCACGGTATTTGCGCAGCAATTTTTTCGAACACGTTTTTTGGGGAAAAAACAGTTTTGTGCTTTAAGAAAAACAAAACAGTAAAGTTAGCCCAATGTTTTTGCATAATGTGAAAGATGAAGTTACGCAGAGTAAATAGATACCTAACATGTCACCCTTCAAAATTGCACACGCTCGTGGAATGGCGCCAAACTTCGCTACTTAAAAATCCCCATAGGCAATGCTCTAAATATTTTTACTGGTTACATGTTTTTAGTTACAGAGGAGGTCTAGGGCCAAAATTATTGCACTCACTCTAACGTTCGCAGAGATATCTCATACAGTATGTGTGGTTTGAACACCGTTTTCATATGTGGGTGGGACTTACGTATGCATTCGCTTCTGTATGCGAGCACACGGGGACAGGGGCACTTAAAAAAAATATTTTTGGGGAAAAACATGTCAAACTAAAATAAATAAAGTAAAATGAACAATAATTTTTTTTAATTTTATTTTTTTTTAATCACTTTTATTCCTATTACAAGGAATGTACACATAATAGGAATATGGCATGACAGGTCCTCTTTACAGTGAGATATGGGGTCAATAAGACCCCACATCTCACCTCTAGGCTGAGAAGCCTGAAATAATAAAAAAAAAAGCGATCCTGGCTTCGATCGTAGCGGTGAGTCGGTAGAAGAACCAGAGGGGGGCGGGAAGGGGGACGGAAAGCTGCTATGATCATTCTTACGGTGTAGGGAATCGCCGTCTGAAAAAAACTGATATCTGAATGATGCCTGTAGCTGCAGGCATCATTCAGATATCCCCGCACAAATGCAAGGATGTCATATGACGGCCGGCGGGCGGGAAGTGGTTAAAATGCATTTTTTTTTAACACAAAGTTGTCCATTTATACAATATTTCTAACACATAGCATGTACATCCCAAAAATGACACCCCAAAATAGATTTTCCTACTCCTCCTGAGTACGGCGATACCACAAGTGTGAGACTTCCACAGCCTGGCCACATACAGAGGCAGAGTACAGCCGAGTATGGCAGAGTACAGCCGAGTATGGCAGAGTACGGCTGAGCATGGCAGAGTATGGCCGAGCATGGCCGAAATTGGCCGAGCATGGCCGAGTATGGCCGGGTATGGCTGGGTATGGCCGAGTATGGCCAGGAATGGCCGAGTATTTGCTGGGTGGGTATGGCCGAGTAAGGCTGGGTATCACCGAGTATGGCTGGGTATTGCAAAGTATGGCTGGGTATTGCAAAGTATGGCTGGGTATTGCAGAGTATGGCTGGGTATCACAGCGTATTGCAGAGTATGGCTGGGTTTTGCAGAGTATGGCAGAGTATTGCTGAGTATGGCAGAGTATTGCAGAGTGTTGCAGAGTATGGCAGGGTATGGGAGGGTATTGCAGCGTATGGCAGGGTATTGCAGAGTATGGCAGGGTATTGCAGGGTATTGCAGAGTATTGCAGGGTATTGCAGAGTATTGCAGTGTATTGCAGAGTATGGCAGGGATTGCTGAGCATGGATGGATGGATCTCTTCCCCTCTCCTACTGTCCTGATCGGTACAGAGAGGGGAGAGAGGAAACGGCGTCATAACATGACGCCGGTTTGTTTACAAGTGATCGCTCCGTCATTTGACGGAGCGATCACGTGGTAAACGGCCGATATCAGCGGCCATTTACCGTGATCCGTGATGCGCCGGGTCCTCTGGACCCGGCGGTCACGGACACTCCCGTGTGCGCGCCCCAAGGGGGCGTGCGCGGGAGTGCGATTCTGGGAGGACGTCAATGTACGCCATCCCAGAGTTAACAAATCACCCTGTAGAAGTCATTCGGCTATGAGCCGCTTATTAAGTGGTTAAACAGAGCAGTTGGTGGTATGGAGAACACTCTACGCATCTCGCTGATATAACGACTGCTTCTTTAGGAGGATGATAGAGGTGTGTAATGCATGTTCAATTCATAGTTGCTCCTTAGGCATCTAAAGGTGACTGTTGGTTCTGTTCTACTTGACAGAATTGGTTCCCCTTTGCTTCTGTCACAATGACCCACCCTCCCGCGGCAGTGGAGATGTGGGCGCATGCACGAAAGCCTATGGCCAGTCTAGGCGGCGTCATTTCCAGTTTTGGGGATGACGCACGTCCGGTCGGGACGTATATACAGATGGACTCTGTCTGTAAGCATATGGATGGCGGGTTTTACTATATCCACCGGCATTAGGTAGGTTTGGTGTCTGTCCATCTTGCTTTTGCTGCCTTTCTAGTGTGGCTTTGGGGGCATTTCATGGACCCTTGCGATATTACCACTATGGTATATATATTTTTTATATATATTGTGATAGTGTGGTACCCCACCAGTGTAGTGACCCAGAATTTTCAACTGGACGGGTTGAGGGGCTCCAGGGAGATTATAATGTACAGAGGAAACTGGCGTTTCAGTTTCCTCATTATATGTGATGGGTAAAACTGCTAATATTGTGTTGGCTAATATTGATGGTCCAGTTGCTAATGGGCTAGTGCAACTCACTAGAGATAAAAACATTGTTTGAATGCCGTTAAAGATGTGCTATCTCTACTAGCAACTGAGATGAAGGCTACAGAGTTGTCCCTAGAAACCCCCAGGGAGCTCTGTGTTTTGGAGCCAGAGGCTGTCTGGGACAACTATGGTGCCGCTCTGAGGGATAAGAGGGTACCTGAACCTGGCTATAACAGGATGTCAAATGCTAAAACTGATATGTTTGAAAACACTCATGATGGAAATGGGTTAATGCTGTCTGGCAATGACAGGTATAAAAGCATTCATGCGTTTAATGAAGCGCCACCAGAGAAAGGTGGTAAGGGTGTGGTATTGCAGCCTACTCTGGTTAAAAATGTGTTACCACAGTCTGGTTTGAACAGAGATGACATGTGCAATGTGTCGGTTGCTGAGCCACTCTGTCCCTCTGGTAGTGCAGAGATAACAGACTGGGACAGATGGGCAAAAAGCCTGTTGGCTTTGTTGGAAAAGGCCTTTGTTGGTAAGAGTGGAGCAGACATGATTTCTGCAGTGCCAGATGAAGGACCTGCAGAGCAACTTTTATGCAAGGGTGCACTTGCTGCTGCAGATGATGTTGCTCATGAGATGGAAGCGCCAAGTAAGGGCGAATGCACAGAGGAGGTCATGTCTGTGATCCACAAAGGGTCTAATGATGTGGTAATGGATGGTGCCGTGCCAAATGAGCTGGTGTGGTGGAAGTGCCAGATGGCACAACAATAAATGAAGTGGTTGTCGTCACAGGTCCAAATGTTATTTTATGCGATGATGGTCAGGGGTCAGGACAGTTGCTGGCAGATGATCTCATGCCAATGGAGTTTGTGTGTAGTGAAGCTGCCATAGACAACCACTCCACTGGGTGTAGTTCCTCTCCAGACACTGCCCTGCCGAACATGGGTGAAATGAAATATAACAAACGCATTGATATTTCTGACCATGATGAAAAATGCAGCGCATTGGCAATTTTTGATGGTTTGGTTACCATGGGTGACAATAAAAATTATGGCAGACCTGATGGTCAAGGTGATGCGGTTGCTGCTAATCCTAAAAAATGTGTGGAGATAAATGGTGTGACTAACCTAGAAGAGGTAAAAGGTACAGCAGAATTATGCCCCCTACAGGATCAGGAGGGTAATTCTGGGGAAGGTTTCCTGAGGTTTGAGGAACTTCTAGGATCTGAGAAGGATCCTGGTAAACAATGGTCGGAAGGAAATAGCCCAAAGCGCAGCAAGGCGTCACATGACTTAGAAACCTCAGAGTGGCAAGATAGTCAGGATGTCCTTCAGAGGGAGACTAGGACAATGCTAAGTTAGGACAGTAAGGGGGTGCCCGTGCATAGACCTCAGAAAGGGACCAGTGTCACCCCAATAAAAGCGCCCCCGCTTATGACTAAACAAGACTTTTCCAAATCAAATAAAGGGAAATGGGGTGGTCTATCGGAAAATGAGGGAGCCCTTGGTAACCTCAATGGTATCGGACCCTTAAAGCTCAGAAATCAACCTCGGGTGCAAAAAGGTGCCAAGAGTAGTAAACTCCCTACTGATAAGGTGGCTAGTGTAGGTCCAGGGGAAAAAAAAGTCATTGCTTTTGGAAGCGTGCATGCAAAAAGACATGGGAGTGTCTTTGCAGAGCCCGAGTAAACGTAGCAGGGGGACGTGGAGAAAGTCACCTGATGGGACAAGATTTGGCCCATGTGGGTGGTAGCTAGCATGGTCATGCCAAAGTGAGGAGGTTGGACTGGTGTGTTCTGCCCTCTGGGTAAAAACAGGGGGGGGGTATGTGATAGTGTGGTACCCTACCAGTGTAGTGACCCAGAATTCTCAACTGGATGGGTTGAGGGGCTCCAGGGAGCTTATAATGTACAGAGGAAACTGGTGTTTCAGTTTCCTCATTATTTAATAAAGTCCATTTTGGGACCTGGAGCCCAGGGATTTCTTAGAGATCCGGGTGGGATGAAATTTTAAGATTCAACGGCACACTGATGGTTCAGGTGTGTGTGGACCTGATAGGAAAGTCAGGACCAGGATTCTGGGCTCCACTCTCCCAAGGAGTCCAGGCTTGCAAGGGAAAACCCAGAGTGTGCAGGTATGCACTAGAGTAGCTAGAGAAGCTGGAGTAGCTAGAGAGTGCAGGTTGCACTGGGAAACCCAGAGACCCGAGTCTGAGGTTGCTGACAGGAGTCAGGAGGGCTTCATGCGGGAGCCTGAGCAGTGGTGCTGCTGCTGAAGAGAGCCAGGCGGCTCGGTATTTTTATTTGCACTTTTGCATGTGTGAGCCAGGAGGCTGAACATACTATCATTTAATGTTGATGATGAAAACCCCCTGCGAGGGAAACCACTTTTGTTTTCAGTTCTGGAACTTTGTTTGATTTTCTTTAATAAAAGTGGACCAACAAGCCCTCAAAAGGAAACATTTGTGTCGGACTGTTCTCTCCAGCGGGTGCTACACTTGAGCTAACAACCCACAAACATTTCAATATATATATATATATATCTCCCTTTCTCTCTTTTCAGCCTCAAGGCTCTTTTGACCCTTACCGAATTCGGACGCCTATACTGGGTATACAATAAGGATAGTCTATTTTATAGTCTATATGGTACTATCCTATTGTGGCCATTTGAAGGGCCTTTAGATTGGCTGATTAGTCTCTGGTGGCTACCCCCGTCCTGAGAAATATATGTGGAGATCTGGGTAAGCATATCTTGCAATTTATTGTAAATTTCCACTTTGGCCAGGCTTCTTTATATGTATGGGTGGTGTTTAGGGAAACCCCCGTGATGCGTTGGAAAGGGCGGGGTCACCCGTCCACGTCACGGGTGGCCCCGCCCTCGGTTATAAAAGAAATGTCAAACAGCTTGCGTGTCATTAGGCGGGTGCCTCCGTGCAGGGAGGATCGTGCGCCGTTCCTTGCTGGAGTGGAGAGCATCGCTGGAGAATGGACATCGAGAATGGATTACAACGCTGGACAGACTGAATTACATCGCTGGAATGTTTTTTTTTTTTTAAATAAAGAACTTGTCCCAAGCCGTCTCCTGTCATTTTTAACATTTTCACACTTTTTCTTTGTGAAATGGTAGGGGTACAATGTACCCCGTTACCAATTCACATAGGGGGGCTGGGATCTGGGGGTCCCCTTTGTTAATGGGGGCTTCTAGATTCCGATAAACCCCCCGCCCGCAGACCCCCACAACCACCGGGCAAGGGTTGTGGGAATGAGGCCCTTGTCCCCATCAACATGGGGACATCCTCTCCATGTTGAGGGCATGTGGCCTGGTTCGGTTAAGGAGGGGGGGTGCTCTCTCGTCCCCCACTATTTTCCTGCGGCCTGCCAGGTTGCGTGCTCGGATAAGGGCTTGGTATGGATTTTTGGGGGAACCCCACGCCATTTTGTTTTGGTGCGGGGTTCCCCTTAAAATCCATACCAGACCTGAAGGGTCTGGTTTGGATTTTTGGGGGGAACACCACGCCATTTAAAAAAAAATGGGGCAAGGTACCCCTTAATATCCATACCAGACCTGAAGGGCCTGATATGGAATTTGGGGGGACCCCCACGCTTTTTTTTTTAATTTTAGTTCGGGGTTCCGCTTAATATTTATACCAGACCCAAAGGGCCTGGTAATGGGCTAAGGGGGAACCCATGCTGTTTTTTTTTCAATTACTTTTATCTGTATTGCTGGGACCCGACAATTTATTATAGCCGCAATCAGTTTTAAATTACTTTTTTTCCTTTAGAAATTTCATTTTGTGCAGGGACTTTTCTAAGCGCGAGAAATATGTGCTACTTTACAGGCATACTATAGACACCCCCCAGGTACAAAATTTAAAGGAACATTTCACTTTTATTGTTTCACTTTAAGGATTATTAAAATCACTGCTCCCAAAAAAACAGCAGTTTTTAAAACTTTTTTTGCATTGATACATGTCCCCTGGGGCAGGACCCAGGTCCCCAAACACTTTTTATGACAATAACTTGCATATTAACCTTTAAAACAAACACTTTTGATTTCTCCCATAGACTTTTAAAGGGTGTTCCAAATTGTTCGCTGTTTGGCGAATGGGCGAACAGAAAATGTTCGAATCGAACTCATGTTCGACTCGAACAGATAGCCCATCCCTAGTGGTGTTGTATGTGATGAAATTGTGCTCATTGCTCATTGGGTGAGGATGCACACAGCTGACATGCTTATTATGTATATAATTAAAAATGGTCCTACTTTAAATTGATGTTAAATTCAGTGTTTGTTTTTATTTTTATGTAGATTAAATCTCAAGTTCCTGAAGAAGCGCTAAACAGCGCACAACATGTAGAGTTACCTTCATCATGCCTCTACCACCAACCATCTCTTTCCATTACTAGCACTCAAGTTGAAATATACTTGATCTTTCTATTTTGGTAACAATTGATTATGCAGGTGGTGTGAGTGCTGTGTAGGTCAAACTACGAATTGTTTTTAATATGTATGTCAACAATCCATATTTCTGTGTCCAAAATATTTCTCCAATCTAGTTAGGACGTTGGCACACAACTATTTTTGTATCCACAATGCCATTATGTGGTGATACAAAATAATAGGATTTTTATAACAGCTTACCTGTAAAATCCTTTTCTTGGGAGTACATCACGGGACACAGAGCGACATAGTCATTACTAATGGGTTATATAGATACCGTCAGGTGCTGGCACTGGCAACTTCCAAAACCGGAAGTACCCTCCCCTATATAAGCCCCTCCCATCCGGGAGCACCTCAGTTTTGTAGCAAAGCAATAAGTGTCCCTAAAGAGGGGCGGGAGCTCTGTGTCCCGTGATGTACTCCCAAGAAAAGGATTTTACAGGTAAGCTGTTAGAAAAATCCTATTTTCTTTCTCGTACATCACGGGACACAGAGCGACATAGTCATTACTAATGGGATGTCCTAAAGCAATGCCCAATGAGGGGGGGGGATACACCATATATAAGCTGAGCGCTATCAGACATGAGGATCTTTTGCGGCCTGCAACACACTGCGCCCAAAGGCGACATCCTCCTGACTTCTAACGTCCACCTGGTAGAACCTAGTAAACGTGTGTACTGAAGACCACGTTGCGGCCTTACAGATTTGAGCCAGGGAGGCCTGGTGATGCACTGCCCATGAAGTTCCAACTGCTCTCGTGGAGTGCGCTCTAACTTTGAACGGAGGCGGTCTCCTTCTCAAGCCATAAGCTTGCATAATGACCTGTCGAATCCACTTGGCTAAAGTAGATTTTGACGCTGCCTGACCCTTTCTGGGGCCTTCCGGCAGAATAAACAAAGTATCCGTTCTGCGAATCTGAGCAGTGGCTTTTAGATAAGCTTTAACTGCTCTTACTACATCCAAAGAATGCAATAACTTTTCCTCTACCGAAGTAGGTTTGGGGAAAAAAGAAGGAAGAACCACATCTTGGTTCAAATGAAACCTCGATACCACCTTAGGAAGAAAGGCTGGATGAGGACGTAACACTACTCTGTCCTTATGGATAACCAGATATGGCTCCTTACAGGACATAGCTGCTAATTCCGATACTCTTTTAGCCGAACAAATGGCTACTAGAAAAATCAATTTCCTGGTGAGAAGCACCAAGGAAATATGCTGTAATGGTTCAAATGGTTGTTTCTGTAGAACCGACAGAACCAAGTTTAGATCCCATGGACATATGGGAATATTAACCGGAGGACTAATACGCATCACTCCTTGTATAAAGGCTTTGACTAGTGAATGCGAAGCCAAGGGCCTTTGAAAAAATATTGACAAGGCCGAAATCTGACCCTTGATAGTACTCAAGGCAAGCTTCCTATCTACAGCCCACTGTAGGAAGTCCAGAATCCTACCTATTACGTACTTATGTGGATGCCATTTCGTGGCCTCACACCACGCGATGTACGCCTTCCAGATTCTATAGTAGATCTGCCTGGATACCGGCTTCCTGGCATTGATCATGGTAGATACCACAGCATTAGAGAGCCCTCTCTTTTTTAGAATGTGGGCTTCAATAGCCAGGCCGTCAAACCTAGGGCTGGTAAGGAAGGGTGGTATATCGGTCCTTGCGAAAGCCGGACGACGTGGGAGAGTCCAAGGACTCCCCACTGAAATTTTACAATCTCCGCGTACCACGCTCTTCGGGGCCACGCTGGAGCCACCGGAATCACCGGGTTCTTTTCTACCCTGATTCTGCGGAGTAATCGAGGTAACCATTGTGGCGGTGTGAATGCATATATCAGCTTGAACTGATCCCAAGGGAACACTAGGGCATCCGAGCCGCAAGCTAGGGGATCCCTTGTCCGAGAGACAAACCTGTCCCCCTTTGCGTTGAATCTGGATGCTAGAAGATCTACATCCGATGTTCCCCACCGCTGACATATTGTCCAGAAAACCTCGGGGTGAAGGGACCCTTCCTCTGGGCCTAATTGCTGGCGACTTAGAAAGTCCGCCTTCCAATTCTCCACTCCTGGAATGAATACCGCAGATATGGCTGGGACATATTTTTCTGCCCATTTCAGGATGTAATTTACTTCCCTCTGGGCTGCACGACTCCTGGTGCCCCCCTGATGATTGATATATGCCACTGCTGTGGCATTGTCTGATTGCATTCTGACAGGGGACCCTTGGAGTTTGGATGTCCATGCTACTAGGGCATACCGGGCTGCTCGTATCTCTAAGAGATTGATGGGCAGGGCCTTTTCTGCATCCGACCATCTGCCCTGGAGAGACTATTGCTCCAGTACTGCTCCCCAGCCTATAAGGCTGGCATCTGTAGTGACCACCTTCCAAGAAATCGGACTGAAGGATTTCCTTTTTTCCAGATTCTGGGGAACCAACCACCAATGGAGGCTCTTGCGAACGGAAGGGGACAAGGACATTGTAAGTCTAGGGCCTGAACTTTTTTGTTCCAGGCTGACAGTATGGCCCCTTGCAAATTCCTTGAATGGAATTGACCGTAGGGTACTGCTTCGATTGATGCCACCATTTTTCCCAGCAGCCTCATATACAGGCGTATGGACGGCTGTCTTTTTTGTACCCACTAAGTGGATCAAATCTTTCAAAGACAACACCTTTCCTCGAGGCAAGAATATTTTTCTCTGGCCTGAATCCAACCTTAGCCCCAAGTATTCCAGACTTTTGACTGGTTTTTAGGGCTGACTTGTCTCGGTTGATAATCCAACCGTGAGATTCCAGATACTTGATCGTCTTGTGAACGACCACGTCTTAGTTTTTTCACTGAGTGGTCTATCAGCAACAAGTCATCCAGATATGCCATTATCACTACACCCTGTGTTCTTAGATTGGCCAATAAAGGGCCAGAATTTTTGTAAACACTTGTGGTGCTGTGGCCAAACCGAAGGGTAAGGCTCTGAACTGAAAATGGCGCCCTTCTACTGCAAAGCGTAGAAATTTTTGGTGGACTGGAAAGATGGGAATGTGCAAATAAGCATCTTTGATGTCGATCGTGGCTAACCAATCCTCCCCTTGTAGGGCAGTGGCCACCGATCGGATCGACTCCATCGGAAAGTCCTGATATACAGGAATTTGTATAGCCCTTTTAGAATTAATATGGGCCTCCCGTCCGCGTTTGCTTCGGGACTGTAAAGAGGTTTGAGTAAAACCTGAACCCTCATTCTTCCAGGGGAACCTCCATAATTACTCCTTGGAGCAATAGTTGTTCTAGTGCCAACAGGAGGGACTCTCTCTTCCGGGGATCCCTTGGCACGTTTGACCTCAAAAATGGGAAGGAGGAGAGTCTTTTAACTCCAAACTGTATCCCAAACCTACTGCGGAGAGCACCTATCTGTCTTGATCGTGTCCCGCCAGGTCTCTTGCGAACAACTGGAGTCCTCCCCCCACCCGACTGAGTGGGGGCTTCATGAATTTAACTTTGGGGGAGGTTTTGTACCTCCCCTGACCCAGGGTTTCTCATTACCCTGCTACTGTCCCTGTTTTTTACCCCCGGGATTTGACCAAGGAGGCCGTCGGAACTGTTACACAGCCGATGCCCCAGGGACTGGAGAAGCAGGCCTCTTAAAGAGGGACCTCTAACTCTGCTTTTAACCGGCAAGAGCGTATTTTTACCGCTGGAAATTTTCTGGATATATTTGTCCAGGTTTTCCCTGAATAAGCGTTCACCATGAAATGGGACGCTAACCAGCCATTCTTTACAGGGAGCTTCGGCAGACCAGTTTTTGAGCCATAGGAGCCTACGCATATGTACTATAGACAGCGTAAGGCGGGAGGCCTGATGGACTGAATCCTCTATGGCGTCAACCGCAAAGCCTAAGGCTCTAGGTAGATCAGCTAGGGCAAAGCCTGCTGATCTGTCAAGTCCCTCAAGACCTGTTTCAAATGATCCTTCACTGCTTAGCAGACCCCAATAGCTGCTACTGCTGGTTGTATCACCAAGCAGATTTTCATAAGGACTCCAATCTTTTATCTATTGGGTTCTTGAACATTTGGACATTATCCACTGGACATGTCAGTGATTTATACATACAAGAGATGGCTGCGTCCATTGTAGGGACCTTCCATTTTTTTTTTTTTTTTTTTTGATGAACTTATCCTCCATGGGATAGACCACCGGAAATCTCTTGGGGGAATAAATATTTTCTCAGGACGTTCCCAATCCTGGTAAATGAGCCCTTTCAGTAAAGGGTGAAGTGGAAAAGAACAAACAGTCTGGGGGCTTCTAGCGACCCCAACGAGGATACAGTAGTGGTTGATGGTTCCGCAAGGTGCATTTTTAAATGCTGATCGGACCATGTTAGTCAGAGACTGAACCCATAATCTTTCAGCTTGAGATGCTGAGAAAAGGTTCCCCCACTGTTGATTCCTCTATAACAGAATCAACCTTATCCTGATCCCCTTCAGGCAGGTCGATCCCTGTATGGGACTGTTGCTCTGCTAACAGGCACTCTGAAGGAGGAGACGGAGATCGGGCGTGCTTTCCCTGACAGGGAGGCAGCGATAAATGTTGACAATCTCTCTCTAATCCTCCCAGAGCTGAGGAAAAAACCTCCTCTGTTACATACACAGGAGCAGGTGACTGAGGACAGCCACAGTACCAAGTACCCCTGCGGGGTCTCTACGGTCACTTACCTCTGAACTTCAGGGGAGACTGGTGCAGCAGGAGTATGCCCAAGATCCTCCGAGCCCGATGAGACCCCCTTCGCTTCCTGGAAGATTCAGTTCCGGAGCTTCTGGACGGCATATTCCTAAGCCTAAAGCTGAGGTGTTCCAGCCGTAATACACCACTTTTACTGAGAATAGTCTAGCACAATTGCTGCTATATCACAGTTGGTGTCTACTAATGTGCCTTTCTAGGGGATGCCTGTATCAACCGCTTGCTGTATGCCTTTAAATGTTGCCAGCTCTGTCTCTGTACTTCATAGCCAGCTCACTACAATATTGTGTTTTTTTTAAACTGCTGGGACGCCTGCACATGCGCAGAAGCGCTGCGGCGCGCACAGAGCGTCATCCCCCAGGCTCCGCCCCCTTTCCCGGCTCACCTCTATATATAGAGGCGCGTGCACACGCACGCGCGCGGGCACGTGCGCCTTCGGCGCTAATTTCAAATATGGTAACAAGGGACAGGAGCCAGGGCCCCTCTTTGCCGCAGGCCGGGGGATGGACAAGCACTGCAACATGGCAGAGGAAGCAGTTTCCTATAAGAGAACTCACCATCTGCCTGGACTTTGCTCTTCTGAGAAGAAGCTAGTCCACATGACAAGAAAACATTCCACAGCGGCCTCTAGTGGACAAACACAGGTACCGCAGTCTAATATATTAAATATATATATAAAAAATTTTTTTTTTTTTTTTTTTTTTTTCTTGACCACCATTAAAAATTATTACATTTTTTTAGTAGTTACAGGCATGCACAGAATTTTGCGGGAATACCATTAGGTAACAGACAGAAAGACAAATTAGGCTTGGGGGTCCCCCAATAGAACCAAGTTCCTGGGGGCCCCCACTTACCTGTTCCCCGCCGCAGGACTTTGTTTGGTCCACAAAAGCCCAAACTTCACCTATCACGGCAGGCATTGTAATCAAACCTTCAGGGACCGGGTTCCCAAGGATTCCACTCCCCTGGACCTGTATAGCACCCTGCACAGAAAACATCTTGGTCGTGGGTATGACCAGAGCTCTGGATCCCAGGGTCCAGCTCTCCTAAGAGAAGCATTACAGGCAAAACCTTGCTCTTCTCTGCAAGGCCCGGGTACCGACCGTTTAGCTATGAAGCTTTTTTGGTCGGATCCGGAATAGCTTACTGAGGCCCAAAAGAACCTGTACGCAAGCTCAGTGAAAAACACATGTTTCTTCTTGGCCAACACCTTAGACACTGGCAAAAAACTGAGGTGCTCCCGGATGGGAGGGGCTTATATAGGGGAGGGTACTTCCGGTTTTGGAAGTTGCCAGTGCCAGCACCTGACGGTATCTATATAACCCATTAGTAAGGACTATGTCGCTCTGTGTCCCGTGATGTACGAGAAAGAAACTTTATTTTCTGACATACCAGGGGAGACTGGAAAAAGATTTTCAGATGTAACTTTCTCTTCAAGTGTGACAAAGTATTTAAAACTAACATATTCTAAAGTATAGGTTAAAACTTGACCCATGAATACATAT
Organism: Rana muscosa; assembly: GCA_029206835.1. NCBI lineage: Eukaryota > Metazoa > Chordata > Amphibia > Anura > Ranidae > Rana > Rana muscosa. The sequence continues at coordinate 326,900,077 of CM055117.1, forward strand.
CAATCCTTTCTCATATAGTGAAAGACCACACCATGAAAACAGAAACCACCATGCAAGTTTAGAAGTTGTGGATTGTAATACAGCCTGCAGAGCAACTTCAGCCACAAATCCTCACAGTACAGTCATTAAGGAAGAGATATCCGATAAAACCCTGCCATCACACATTTCTTGTCAGAAAATCTGATCGTGTATGAGGCTTAAGTCTCAGAAAGATTTCAATTAATATAAATCTGCCCTCCAAAAATATAATTACAGCCTCCTCACTGCCAAGCAGACCTATTTTATCACTCTTATTAGCAACTTATCATCCCATCCCCATCAACTCTTCTCTACCTTCAATGCTCTACTTAATCCCCCACTGCCTCCACCCGCCAACTCACTCACTGCCCAGGAGTTCGCCAATCACTTCAAACAGAATATTGATACAATTCACGATAGATTCACTACTGTTCAGATACCCTCCACACTTTACACTTCATGCCCACAGGTACAATCATTACTTCCCTCTTCAGCAACCTCGTCTATAGTGGTGGGGTTGAAACTACTTGCTAACGTCCACCTTACCACCTGCCCTCTGGATCCTGTTCCCTTGTAAATGCTATGTTCACCCTCTGGCTCTATTCTACACTCTCTAACCAACATCTTCAATCTGTCCCTCTCTTCTGGCATCTTCCCCAACTCTCTAAAACATGCACTTGTCAGGTCAATACTTAAAAATACCTCACTGGACCCATCCAATCTTAACAACCTACGCCCCATCTCCTTGCTCCCCTTCTTATCCAAACTCCTTGAACTCCTTGGTCTACTGACTGAGCGTCCACCTTGCTGATAATTGCCTTCTTGATCCCCTTCAGTCTGGATTTCGTCCTCAACACTCCACAGAAACTGCTCTCCTAAAACTAACAAACGATCTACTAATGGCCAAAACCAATGGACACTATTCTGTACTCCTACTCCTGGACCTCTTTGCTGCCTTTGATACGGTTGACCATCCCCTCCTCCTCAAAAAACTCCACGCTTTTGGTCTCCGTGACTGTACTCTTCGCTGGTTCTCTTCCTACTTATCCTTTAGCGTTTCTTACAACTCTACTTCCTCCTCTACTCTTCCTTTCTCTGTTGGGGTCCCCCAAGGTTCTGTTCTTGGACCTCTCCTATTTTCAATCTACACCTCCTGCCTGGGTCAGCTGATCAGCCTCACATGACTTCCAATACCACCTCTACACTGACGACACCCAAATATATTTCTCTACCCCTCAGCTCACTCCCTCTGTCTCCTCATGTATCACTAATTTACTATCAGATATATCAGTCTGGATGTCACACCACTTTCTCAAACTCAATCTATCCAAAACCGGACTTATAATTCTTCTCCCCCATGTGTCCCTTCCCCTGATCTCTCTGTCAAAATTGATGGCACAACTATAAGCCCATCCCCGCATGCCAAGGTTCTAGGTGTAGTCCTGGAATCCAATCACTGTCCAAAGCTTGCCGCCTCAACCTCTGCAACATCTCCAAAATACACCCTTTCTAACCAATGACACAACAAAGCTTTTAATTCACTCACTGGTCATCTCTCGCCTCTACTACTGCAACTCCCTTCTCATTGGCTTACCTCTACATAGTCTATTACTCCTTCAATCCATTATGAATGCTGCTGCCAGACTGATCCACCTTACCAATCGCTCTGTGTCTACTACTCCTCTCTGTCAATCCCTCCACTGGCTTCCGCTCACCCAATGAATTAAATTCAAAATACTAACAACAGCATAAAAAGCCATCCACAATTTAGCCCCCAGCTACATCACTAGCCTAGTCTCTAAATACCAACCTACTCGTTCTTTGTTCCTCTCAAGACCTCCCGCTCTCTAGCTCCCTCGTCACCACCTCCCATGCTCGCCTCCAGGACTTTTCCAGAGCCTCTCCAATCCCATGGAATGCCTTACCCCAATCTGTCTGCTTATCTCCTACTCTATTAGCTTTTAGACGATCCCTGAAAACCCTTCTCTTCAGAGAAGCCTACCCTACCCACACCTAATAACTGTATTTTCATTTTCTCCATCAGCTCACCCCCCCAATAGTTATTACCTTTTGTTCCACTTGACCCTCCCTTCTAGATTGTAAGCTCTAATGAGCAGGGCCCTCTGATCCCTCCTGTATTGATTTATATTGTAAGTGTACTGTCTGCCCTCATGTTGTAAAGGGCTGCGCAAACTGTTGGCGCTATATAAATCCTGTATAATAATAATATATGCACTGCTGCCAACGTCATTGGCACATGCACACTAAATAAACGGGCTGCTGGTTCTTCAGGACTCGTGCCGTGACCAGTGGCTCCCACGCGCATGCGCTGGGAGTGAAGTCATCGCGGCTCCGGCCTATCACAGCACCGGAGCTGCAAACCCGAAAATAACTCAGGTGGAAGATGTCTGCCATGTACTCAGAGTGCCGAATCTGGTTCAGGGCATTGTTCTGAGTTAAGTATTTCATAATGAGCTAGTATGCAATGCATACTAGCTCATTATGCCTTTGTCTTGCAGGCTTTTTTTTTCATTCGGGGGTTTACAACCTCTTTATGTGCGTCTTAGTTAGAAATTCATCAGTAGCCAGAGTCTATAAAAAGGAGCAACATTCCAAAAGGAGGAGTAGCTATAGTAGCTAGGTGCTTTCAGAGGATATATACAGTATCAGTGCAATATAGTGACACAAATGCATGTTCCCTCATGCACAGTACGGTAACAAAAAAAAGTAAAATTTGGAACCAGACATTTACTAATATTATGAATTAAATTTTTTTACATAAAACTGTGATGAAAATAGGTAATTAACTGATGTGTGTAAAAAGAATGACCAACATTTTTTAGATCCCCCATATTTTCACACTTCATTTCACTTGCAAAAACATCCTGCATGCTGATTTTTCAGGCTTGTGTTGGTATGCTAATCAAACGAAATTATTATGCAGCTGCTGATTTAGGTATGTATTTTCTACTGAAATGAGTTCTGTGAAGCTGAATCAATAAATATTTGCCAATGCAGAATATCTCTGCTGTGTGCTGTGCACAGAACACGGGGCTAGTCTTATATTTTATGCATTGTTCTCTGAAAAAAAAACATGAGGAGTTAAATATCTGTACATGCAAACATGAATCAAGCTTTAGATCTGATTCAAATTATGGAAAAACTGATATTTTTTGTGTATGTAAACAGTATGATTGTATTAATCTATGTATGTAATATTTTCTGTGCTGTGTTATCCAAAAATATAACAATAGCAATGTTATGCAGCAAACTAAATTATCTGTAGAATTATATGTGAAATGATGGTCTATAGACACAAGTTCTCAGTCAAAATACTAAACCTAACACCGCGGTATTGTACAGCTGATATTAACTGTGTAAGCATATAACATAATATGATTTGGAGATCCTAGCTATAAATTGGCTTCCACACTCTCGTGTACAGTATATGGACATAGGTAATGTCAGAATTTTAAATATATTTCACAGTTAATAGCGATAGTCATTTCTCCTATAACTTTTACAAAATTGTACATTTGGGAGCAGTGATGCTAGCAATCAAATTAATATTGTTATATTTTACAGTGTCGATATGCATGAAGTTTAATTCTTGCATTGAGCGGAACACAATGCCTGGGAAGATTTTAAAGCAAAGCTATACGTCTACAGGCAGGCTACACGGCAAAGATTTCCATGGAGTTGTGACTTAGCAAAGTATAAACTATATAAAAAATATTCCTTTAAAGGCCTAGTGCCTCAAATGCTTTAGTGCACTGTCCCAAGCTGGTCCCCCTAATTTTTGAATATGTCACAATTAATACCCGTGTTCCCAATATCTAATTCATGGGCTGCACAATAGACCCAGATTAGTAAGACTGAATTTGTTCATTATTAGAGGTCATGCAAACTTGAGCCATTGGGCCTATAGATTTCGCCAGGACAGTGGCTATCCCAGTTTAATCAGCAGGGCATCACTTTCAGTGCAGTAGATAGTGCAGGTAAAAAAAAAAAAAAACATAATAGCATATTGCACTTACATAAGTGACTTGATCAATGTGTGTCACAAACAAAAAAATCTTACCAATGAGGTCCTGGGTGCCTCTGATGAAGGGAGACAGGCTCCAAAATATGTTGGCTCAGTTGGCTGTCTCACCCACACACAAATTTGGATCTTTCTCTAGTTCCAGCTTGGGACACTTTTTGCAGTTTCTCTCCCAGTTACTCTAGACTCAACCACAGCATTTTCATTTTTGATTGCCTCCTCTCGTATTGCTAGCTTCCAGTGAGAGCACTTTCTACTTTAGTTGGTGGGTCCTGGCATTCATCAGATGAGTTATTGTTGATGATGGTGATATACACTAATCAAGTTATATTTAAAAGATTTAAGTCCCATTACACTATGGGAGAGTGGGTTTTCCTAAGGATGTGAAGTTGTCACTGAGGTAAGCACATGAGAATATGATGGTTAAAAATTATCATTTTATTACAGAATTCATAAATAGTATCATAAAAGATTAACAAATAATACACTAAGCCGCATATGGCGATTGCCAATAACAATACTTAGATCTTATTAAAAACTTGAGGATGCTGGTGCATGGAGTATTCCGAAGTTTTTCGCAGAGACACAAGTCTGCTTCTTCTGGGAAACTCTACATGCATCTAGATTTGTCAATCAGATTACAAAAAACATCATTATACCGTAATTGACGGCATATAAGTCGGCTGGACATATAAGACGACTCCCTAATATTCAGATGAAAACTGTGGTTTTGTGCTCTACTCACTGTATAAGACGACCCCCTTGTGCGGTAATACCGTTGTTCAAAAACGAAGAAGCTGCAGCCCGCCGGGTGCTCTGTAAAGCTGTATGTATTCAGTATATGCGCCGCTCAGCCAATCCCGGCGGGCGATGAACTCTGTTGATGACTACAGAGCATGCTAAGCCTGCTCGGATTGGAGTAACAACCTCTGCCAATCTGAGCAGGCTACATAATGTAGCATATACTGAATACATACAGCTTTACAGAGCACCCGGTGGGCTGATATCCATCGTGCAGCTGCTTCACCCGGCGTATAAGACAACCCCCCAGTTTTTGGCTGTGTAATTTCGGTGTAAAAGGTTGTCTTATACGCCAGAAAATACGGTAATCACATTTAAATCATTTCCAATTACTTTTTTCACATTTCTCAAAAAGCATATACTGTATAATATAATAACATTGGCATAAGTGCTCACCAATTACAAAATATTAACTGGGTGTAGACTACAGCATTGTGAGGGAAAATCATATCATCATCCGGAAATCGGTCAATAGTGTCAGAGCTATTAGCCTAGTCTGGTGGACATCGGACCATGGCCAAGGCAGGAGGCAGACATCACCCGGTAAATACCTAAAATACTTCTGCATGTTCTGCAGCAAGAACTGTCTCGGATCATTCCCCCTTATGTATTACAGTTATAACGTCCGGAATCTCCAAGCGGGTTTGCTAGAAACTCAACCTGTTCTGGTTGTCGCTCCTCCCTAACCCCATTCATGCTAATCTGATTACATTTGTTTGTTTTAATAAGCATTCTGTTGGGCTCTGTATTTTCTGGGACACACTGAAGGCTTATTTAAGGGGTCAGTTTATTAGATCTATCAATACTATAAAAACTGGGACCAGGTCTTGGGAGCAATCAGTGCTCCGGGAGGTTGAGAGGGTGGAGTCTGCTTTTGTTGACTCCCCCTCTGAACAAGCCGAGAGGGCATGGCACGAGGCTCAGAATATCGCTAAACATATGGTGCTGATGAAGGCGGAAATAAAAGGTTCTTTCTCCAACAGAAATACTTTGAGGAGGGGAGGCCACTGGCCACATTTTGGCCATGATGGTGAGGTCACAGAGGGGTTCTGCCCACATAGAGGCAATTACTAATTCTTCAGGGGACTTGGTCTCCTCTCATGCTGAAATTTTATCTACCTTCAGAGATTTCTATGCTGATGTGTATTCCTCTAGGGTATCGCCTACTGTGGGGGAGCTTGACTCCTTTTTAGATCAGTGCCAAATCCTGCGTCTTTCGGCCCTGGATGTGGAGCAATTGAATTCCCCTCTAACGGCTGACGAGATGCTGGAGGCGGTGGCGCTCTCTTCTCCTGGTAAGTCTCCGGATTTGGATGGCTTGCCGGCGGAGGTATATCAGCGCTACTCAGATATACTGATACCGCATTTGCGGGGAAAGGGAAGCCTAACTCAGTCCATGAATGAAGCGATAATTGTCCTGTTGTTGAAACCGGGTAAGGAGGCCCATTCCCCAGATTCTTATAGGCCCATTTCATTATTGAAGACTGACGTGAAATTACTGGCAATGGTGTTAGCCACCAGACTGGCTACAGTTATACACAAACTAATCCACAAAGACCAATCAGGGTTTATCCCCTCCTGATCAACGGCCCTTAATATTAGACGCCTCTTTATTAATCTCCAGGTACCTGCTGACAACTCAGGTCAGAGAGCGATTCTCTCCTTGGACGCTGCCAAAGCTTTTGACAGTGTCGAATGGCCCTATTTATGGGAAGTTTTGAGACACTTTGGCCTAGGTGACACTTTCAACAAATGGGTGCGGTTGTTGTATGCAGCCCCCACGGCTAGGATCTGCATGAATGGGGACCTCTCAGACTCTTTTCCTCTTTTTGAGGCACAAGACAGGGGTGTCCATTGAACCACTCGCAGCTCTGATACGATCGTCATCATCGATCATTGGCTTTAATAGAGGTTTGAATGTGCAGAAGGTTTCCCTTCATGCGGATGACACGCTGCTGTATTTAGGGGATGTGGACACCTCCCTTACCAAGGTCATGGAGTTGATTCAACACTTTGGCTCCTTGTCAGGATTCTCCATCAATTGGAGTAAATCTGTCTGTAACGGCACCCCAAATACGAAAGAGGTTTAAACGCCGTTTAGATATCTTCCCTCTCCTGGACACAAATTCACTGCCGATCCTCCACAGCCAGACAACCACTTCCCATAGGAATTAATCCTTCTGGAAGAACGAGACAACAAGCTCTGTATCTTTCCAAAAAATAGACTGACTTTATTGCCAAAAACATTGTAACTTTTATACACATCCAATACTGCATTAATCTAAAACGAACAATGGTCCAGCTCCACCCACAACCCAACCAGACCCAATACACAGTATTTTGACATCTGTTAGGAGACAACAGGTTCTAATCCCCTTATGTTTAAATAACTATGCATGACCTTTATATTCACCAGACTGTCTGTTACTCTACAATACACACAAGGGCAGACTCAATTTTCCCAATCAACATCACCACAAACAATAAACAGGTCCCTTATAAGCTGCGATTAGCACTATACTAGGCAGACAGGTGACCGAGGCTGAACACATCAGTATCTCTCAATTAACCTGTTGAGCTCAGAATCAGCAAATAGTCCTTTACAGATATCCTTGGGAATATGGTGGATAAATATTAAATTTTAGGTAGTCCAAGATATATTTCTTAATGTCCATGGTTTCCTGGCTCACCCTGTGTCCAAAGTGACCCTCCTGTCACACTGTCCCCTTACCTGTAGATGGCCCAAGAACTTTACTGCCAGTTGCTGCGAGGTCCCTCAAGATAGTCTCTTTGTTTAAATATCTAGGTGTTCAGGTGTCGGCTAGTCCACTGACGTACCTGAAAGAGAACCTTCTGCCTCTTTTCAAAAGACTCCAAATGACGTGTAATACTTGGTGCAAACTCCCAATGTCAGTCATAGGCAGGATAAACCTAATTAAAATGGTGTGGTGCCCCCAGATATTATATATCATGCATAATTCCCCTCAGTGGATACCCCGTAGATGGTTTAATCATATAGATACCCTATTTAGGTCCTTGATTTGGAAAAAAAGAGTGGCTAGGATTAGTCTTTCTACTTTACAATATGGTAAGGATCAGGGAGGAGCAGCAGTTCCTAACCCCAAACTATATTTTCTGGCTTCCCAGCTGCAGCACCTGGGTGGGTTGGGGCACTTGAGTGACTCTGACTCTATTGAGAGCCTGTTGAGGACAGGGACACAGAAAACTTCAGTGTTGGCGAGTTTGGAGGCGGGATTTCCTCACCTGCCACAGGCGGCGCCTACTGTAGTCCTCCTGAAAAAACTCTGGTCCACAGTAAGGTCTAGCTTACGTATTTCAGGATTTATTGCAGACACACCACTCTGAATACTTCCGCTAAATTAGGATTATCCCAAATTGGACGACTTCCAGTCCTGGAGAGTGGCTGGTATTTGCAATATTGCCCAACTGCACTCTCAAAACGTTCTTAAATCATTTCAGGACTTACAGACTGAATTTAACCTCCCCAGACACCAATTTTATCGATACCCTCAGGTCCGCCATGCTCTACAGGCCCAGGCTCAGATTTCCATTCTCCTACTTTCCAGTCACTCCTTGATAAACAACGTTTTTTTTGGTCAGGAGAAAAAGGGCCTAATATTCCATATTTATTCCAGTCTATTGTTGACCGTACAAGACTCAGCGACTTTACCGTGTAGAAGAGGTTGGACGGAAGACCTGGGGGATATAAATGGCGAAACCTGGGACACATGCTTACAAGCAGGTCCTCTCACATCGGTTTCACAATCACACGACTGTCTCACTTATTTTTGTTGCATAGGGCCTACCGCACGCCTATACAATTGTTTTGCTGGATAAGAAGAGACTCTTCTCTATGCCCTAAACAATGCGGAGGGGAGGGATCGCTCATTCACCTGATGTGGCGCTGTCCCAAGTTACACCGGTATTGGGATGATATTACTGAGGTTATTTCCTTGGTTTATCAAGTTAGGGTCCCTTTGGACCCCCTAATATGCATACTGGGTGCATAAGATGAAGAACTATACCCCCATCCAACTAATATTGCAGTGATCAGACTATCCTATTTAGCACGAAAGTTGGTGGCTAGGTTTTGGATATCTCCACATGTCCCGACCAGGAAACAATGGATTGAACAGGTTAACCTCATCCTTATATGGGAGCACCTTACATATCAGCATAGAAATGCTGCCCGGAATTTTTTTTCCATATGGCAGTCCTGGTTGGAGACCCCTGGGTTTGCACCCCCGCGACTGATTTTGACTGGGTTGCTGCAAGTATAAACGGCACTTTTATCCTTAGAGGAGATCTGACTCTACTTGGAGTACACATCACATAGGTACTGCAATTTAGGCACAAGTTTTTGGTTTTACAGTGGGAACTGGTTCAAAGATATAGACAGTAGGGCTGAGCTTCGAGTTCGAGTCGAACTCATGTTCGACTCGAACATTGCCTGTTCGCCCGTTCGCCGAACTGCGAACAAATTGGGGTGTTCGCGGCAAATTCGAAAAGCCGCGGAACACCCTGTAAAAGTCTATGGGAGAAATCTAAAGTGCTAATTTTAAAGGCTTATATGCAAGTTATTGTCATAAAAAGTGTTTGGGGACCCGGGTCCTGCCCCAGGGGACATGTATCAATGCAAAAAAAAGTTTTAAAAACTGCAGTTTTTTCAGGAGCAGTGATTTTAATAATGCTTAAAGTGAAACAATAAAAGTGAAACATTCCTTTAAATTTCATACCTAGGGGGTGTGTATAGTATGCCTGTAAAGCAGCGCTTGTTTACCGTGCTTAGAACTGCCCCTGCACAAAATGTAATTTCTGAAGGAAAAAAAGTAATTTAAAAGCACTCGCGGCTATAATGAATTGTCAGCTCCCTGCAATACAGAGAAAATTTATTGATTAAAAAAAAAAATGCGTGGGGGTCCCCCCAAATTCAATTACCAGGCCCTTCAGGTCTGGTATGAATTTTAAGGGGAACTCCACGCCAAATTAAAAAAAAAAATCATACTAGACCCTTTATCCGAGCATGCAACCTGGCAGGTCGCAGGAAAAGAGGGGGGGATGAGAGAGCGTACCAGGTCACATGCCCTCAACATGGGGAGGATGCTTTGGGGGTCTGTGACCCCTCAAAGCACCATGTCCCCATGTTGATGGGGACAAGGGCCTCATTCCCACAACCCTTGCCCGGTGTTTGTGGGGGTCTGCGGGCGGGGGGCTTATCGAAACCTGGAAGACCCCTTTAACAAAGTTGACCCCCAGATCCCGCCCCCCCCTATGTGAATTGGTAAGGGGTTCATTGTACCCCTACAATTTCACAAAGAAAGTGTAAAAAAAAAAAAAAAAAACACACAGACACCGTTGGGAAAAGTCCTTTATTAAAAATAAAAAAATAAAAAAAAGATTCCAGCGGCGGTAGTCCACTCTCGGTATCCTGCGATGGGTTATCTCCTCTCCAGGGTCCAGCAATGGATGATCTCTCCTCTCCGGGGTCCAGGCTCTAACAATGATGTCCAGCGCAGCGAGGAACAGCACTCTTCACCGGAGCGGAGACACCCCAGGAATGACGCGGCTTCAGCCAGTGACAGCTCTTAAGTAGCTGAGGGCCGGGCCACCCGTCACTTGACCCCATCCCCCTCTGACGCAAGGGGAAACCCGGGTTTCCCCAGTGACGTGCGGGTGACCCCACCCCCCCTCTGATGTAACGCAGTTACTTTTTGTCCTTCAGAAATTACACTTTGTGCAGGGACAGTTCTAAGCACGGGAAACAAGCGCTGCTTTACAGGCATACCCTAGACACCCCCCAGGTACGAAATTTAAAGGAATATTTCACTTTTATTGTTTCACTTTAAGCATTACTTTAACTTTTTTTGCATTGCTACATGTCCCCTGGGGCAGGACCTGGGTCCCCAAACCCTTTTTATGACAATAACTTGCATATTAGCCTTTAAAATTAGCACTTTAGATTTTTCATGTTCGAGTCCCATAGACTTTAACAGTGTTCGGATGTTCGAACTCATTTATTGCCTGTTCGCAAGTTCTGGTGCGAACCGAACTGGGGGATGTTCGGCTCATCCCTAATAGACAGACTGTGGGACATAGTGTTTAAGGTGTGGCCCGTTTGGTCGTGTTTGGGGGGTGAGGTTGCACTTGCATTCCCGGTGCTGCCTACCTTTCCTTTTCTGGTTAAATGTGTCATGATAATACTTTTGGTGCCACTGTTTTATTTTCCCATGATTTGTACATGCTTCACTGATGTAACGCATGTTGTTTTTTTAACTGTGGTCTGTAACCTGTGTTATATTTTTGGCACGATAAAACATTTATCTGATTTAAAAAAAAAAAAACTAAAATGCCAAAATGATGAACTAAAATGCGGGAGATCCATCATCACATACGTAATCTGATGGTTTATAATAGCTTAAAGCAGCATATATCCAATGTGTATGTACTCTGAAAATCAAGGGGCAGCCAAACCCCAAGAGCGACTTTGAAAGCATCCATGCCTGGATGTACCATGCATAGACCTTAGGTATGCCAAGACAGTGCCTAAAGTGATCCAATTGTAAGAACATACATATGACAACATCCATAACGAATTCCCTAAACAGTTAACTAACAAGCAGCCAATGTAACCCATATCCATAGACACCAAACCATTGATGCAGATGCAACAGCACCATCATACCACACCAACCACTACAATCAACCATAACACATAATAAACGCTACCAACATAAACACAGACCCACTGACAGTGTCCAGTCTCAGCCCTCCTATCCCCATAGTTCCATAAAACATTCACACAGCTCATACACACCCCCCTACACATTCAAATACAACTCACCTTTAATAACCTATCTACCATCCCTATACCGCTGAGGCAGCTAATCAATCACATCCCCTAACGCAGTGACATTAGTGACTCAAACATATAAGCCTAGTATACATTACAATGGCAGTGGTCAGACCAGCATACTCCTAGGTCTACATCCAGCCTGACCCAAAGAGAGTCACCTTGGTGAGAAAAAGATCACATGCACATAGGTGCATCAGCCTTGGATGTCACTCACCCCAGCCTCTCCACCGTTCATCTTCACCACCGGAGCAGATGTCCAAACAAGCCCAGCTAGCACCGCCTTAAGAGCATGGAAATGACTCAGCCATGCATGGCTCACTTACGTTGTATCCAGTGCAGGTGCCCCTGTAGGAGCGCATGCTCACTGACCACCACTCCCAACTCTGCATAGTCAAAAGACCAGCAGGATGGCAAAAGAGCATGTGCAGCGCCTCCTGAGCCAATATTTGAGGCTGCGTCAAAATTGCGCCAGGGAGAAGGACTTTGAGTCAGAGGCCAAAGCTCTATTTGGGCGACTCTTAGCCCAGGGATAGAGTAAAACGGTCCTCAAGTGGGCCTATCAGAGAGCCAAATTAAATCAAAGAGAACACCTAATCTTTAAATCTAAGACTCGGAACAACACAAATACCACCAAATTAATTACCACCGTCAGTGCTCAGCAGGAACAGTTTTGAGAACTGGTAGCTCGTAACTGGCACTTCCTTGCAGAGGATGCTGTAATTTCAAATAATGTACGGAATCGCCCTAAGATAGAACATGATCTCTGAAACACTATCAGGGATAACCTGATCCATAACCACTATTCAACTCCAGCTCTTCTGGAGGGAGCAGTGGGAGGCCTTGGTACCTATCGATGTGGAAGTTGCAATCAGTGCCCCTGGATTAGGAAGGGTATGCCCACTACCCAGAGGTCCTTTTAAATCTAAGTCATATGCGGACTGCCAGACCCTGGAAGTGGTATACATGGCAACATGTATATGCGGAGCATTTTATATTGGAAAAACAAAACGGACATTTGCAAGGCGCATACAGGCTCACCTTGACTACCTTGATGTAGGTCTCCTGTATATGCCTATATGCAACCACGTAGGCCTTAATCATAGTTATGATCCCTCAGTGATTTCATTTTTTGCATTATAGGTGATCCCCCAGAATTTACATGGAGGAGACTTTGATAAAAAGATTCTACAACAAGAGGCTAAATGGATTTGCAATCAAAAGGCGACCATACCCCCTGGGTTAAATACAGCACTTACTTTCAAATAATTTCTTTAGAGATGGAGCACCCCTATCGTGAGATCCCCATGACTTGCCATTGCTATATTCTCGAACCAAATTAGCTATGATGATACGGTAAAACATTTTTTAACCACTTAAGGACCGGCTCATGCACTTTTACGTCGGCAGAATGGCACGGACAAGCAAATCGACGTGTATATATATTGTGAGGGGGTTAGCTCGGCAGCGGGTGTGTGTGACCCCCGGGATGGGCTCCCCACACAAAAACAGGCCCAGCAGACGGAGGTTGTGGTTTTCAAAATCAAAAAAGGTGCGGTTTATTTTCTATTTACAGTGACAAAAACACAGCAAAGCAAAAGAAACATAAACAAAATAAATCCTGGTCAATTTGACCTCTGACTAAACATACAGGTTTCCTAACTAACAACTGGGATCAGCCTAGTGCTGTCCTAGTCCCTAAGTCCCTGGTTTTAAATGTCCAAGCAAATAGCCACACAGGCTTTGTCTCACCGCACAAGGGTTCACTCTCTCCAGGAAGTCCACACAGGTCTGCTTCCAGGCATGAGCTAACCCCTAATGAAGCTGGGAGTTCTTATAGAGGCCTAAATGAGCTGACAAGCTTCAGCTGGTCTCATCAACTCCCTGTCTGCACGACGCCCCACACTCTCCCTAGAGGTATGAGTCATCCATGAGCCCACTAGCCTCAGCTGGGCTTATACAACTCTCCACCTAGTTGTATAAGTCGGCGTAAAGCCTGAATCTGGGCGAAATATATCTACCCCCCTGGATGCAACCAGGTGACTTTACCTTCCTGCTGTCACATACCCCCCCCTCTTGTTTTAACCTCGGGGTTGGAACACCAGCAATCAGGCATTCATGTACTCGAGACAAAGCATCCACATTCCCCATTTGAACGCCAGGGCGATGCTTTACTGTGAAGTTGAATTCCTGGAGGGCCAGGAACCACCTATTCACTCTTCTATTTGTTTCCTTGTTTTGAGCCATCCACTTTAACGGAGCGTGATCCGTAACCATGTCATGCTCTACCCCAGATGTTTGTCCCGGCAGCTCAGAGAATACCTCCTTGTTGCGAAGCACAAACTCCTTAACCTCCTGTTGTTGGGGTTGTGACAAGGTGGCTGCGATTCCAACCTCAGGAATCACGCAACCAGTTTGAGCTGGTGACCAAGTGTCTGCGACTAGGGACTCTCTATCCCTCCAGGCTTTCAACAGATTAACGTGATAGATCTGTTCGGGCTTTCGCCTTCCTGGTTGTCTGACCTTGTAATTCACTTCGCTCACTTTTTCCATTATCTCGTAGGGGCCTTGCCATTTGGCAAGGAATTTACTTTCAACCGTAGGGACCAGTACCAGTATCCTATCCCCCGGGGAAAAGGTACGGGTCTTGGCTCCACGGTTGTACACTCTCTGCTGTGCTAACTGCGCTTGGGCCAAATGTTCCTTCACGATGGGCATTACCTGTGCAATTCGGTCTTGCATCAGGGCGACATGCTCAATCACACTCCTGTGGGGAGAACTCTCACTTTCCCAAGTTTCCTTGGCAATATCCAACAGCCCTCTTGGGTGTCTCCCATACAGTAACTCAAAGGGGGAGAATCCCGTAGAGGATTGGGGCACCTCCCTAATAGCAAACATCAGATAAGGAAGTAGACAGTCCCAATCCTTTCCATCTCTATCCACCACTTTCTTCAACATTTGTTTTAGGGTTTTGTTGAATCTTTCAACCAGCCCATCGGTTTGGAGGTGATACACAGATGTACGTAATTGCGTCACTTTGAACAATTTACATAGCTCCTTCATAACCCGGGACATAAAGGGTGTACCTTGGTCCGTAAGCAGTTCTTTACAAATACCCACCCGGCTAAACACAAGAGATAGCTCTTTGGCTATGGTTTTGGCCGAGGTATTTCGGAGAGGGATCGCTTCTGGATAACGGGTGGCATAGTCCATTATAACTAATATGTACTGGTGCCCCCTAGCGGACTTGATTATAGGACCTACCAAATCCATGGCGATCCTCTCAAACGGGACCTCAATGATGGGTAGAGGGACCAGTGGGCTACGGAAATGTGGCATCGGGGCCGACCTCTGACACACAGGGCAGGAGGAACAATAATTTTCTATGTCCTTCATCACCCCCGGCCAATAGAATCTCTGTAATACCCTCTCTCGGGTTTTCTCTGTCCCCAGATGACCTCCAAGAATGTGCCCATGGGCCAACTCCAACACCAACTTCCTGTACGGTTTGGGCACCACAAGCTGCTCAACGGTTTCTTCTGCCCTTTTTGCCACCCGATACAGTAGGTCCTTCTCTACGCTGAAGTATGGGTAAGTGCAGGTATTATCTGGGTTCACTAACTCGCCATCTATTTTCACTACGTTTTCCCGTGCCTTTATTAGGGCGGGGTCTTTCAACTGTTCTGTGGCAAAGTTTTCCCTGTGAACCTCAAGATCAGAAAACTCCACAGACGGTAGGTTTTCGTCTGAGGAGGTGGGCTCCTCTCCAGTTTCTTGAGTCTCCCCTGCCAATACTGACAAGGGAAATTCCGGAGAGTCCTCACCACTCTCAGGGGAGTTCTGGCTATCACATTTCTGGTACATAGGGGCACCAGTGGGGGGCTCAGGATCATCCCACAGTTCCCAGAACTTCGGAAAATCCCTTCCCACAATGGCGTCATGCGGTAACTGAGATACTAAGCCCACTGGATGAGAGAGGGTACCTTTGGGGGTCTCGAAACACACTGTAGTCACTGGATACTCTCGGGTGTCCCCATGCACACAAATAACAGCTACCTTGCTATTCCCAGAGACCTCTGTTTTAACTAACTCAGCCTTTATCAGGGTCACAAGGCTACCTGAATCCAGCAATACCACAACATTTCTACCATTAACACACATTTTGCATAAATGTTTCTCAGTTCCTCGAATGGCAGTGCATGCGACTGTCGCACACAGTGACTGACGTCTGCCCGTCAGAAAGTCACACTGCATGGGTTCCTCCACAACCGGGCAATTTGCTGCAATATGTCCCGCTTGCCGGCAGCGGTAGCAAACGATCATTCTTGCCGCCTCTTGAGCCGCTGATTTCCCAGGCTGTTCTCGCCAAACTTGGGGTAGAGCTCCCACCCTCTCACTCTCTCCACCCTTACCCCTTGGAATCATCTTATCCGCCCCTGGGGATGGTCTGGTCTTAGGGTGGAAAGTCCGAGTGTCTCTGGAAGAGACCGTCAGGTTCTCCGTAGCCAAGTATTTCTCCACACGATCCACAAGACCATCGGCCGTCTCTGGGTCTCCATGGCTTACCCACTTTTGGATGGCAGTAGGAAGAGCTCTCAAAAACCGATCCATTACAACACGTTCCACAATCTTTGGTGCGGACAAAGTCTCTGGCTGTAGCCACTTTCTGCTCAGGTGAATGAGATCATACATTTGAGACCTGGGGGGTTTTCCAAGCTGGAAAGTCCAGTTATGCACACGCTGAGCCCGGACAGCCAGGGTGACACCCAGCCTTGCCAATATTTCAGCTTTTAGCATCACATAGTCTTTTGCTTGGTTAGGCTCTAGGTCATAGTAAGCTTTCTGCGATTCACCAGTTAACAGAGGAGCCACTAGTCCAGCCCACTGCTCCTCAGGCCACTTTTCTCTTTCAGCGGTCCTTTCAAATGTGGTCAAAAATACCTCTGGATCATCCTCTCCAGTCATTTTTGTCAATAAACGACTCACCCCAATGGACGCGGTATTAGTGGGACGGCTTTCCTCACTGGTCTGCGGACGTTGCTGCATTACTGCTTCCATCTGTTGTTGTAGTCTCTGCTCTTGCTTCTGCAACAGGTCTATGAAGCGGGCCTCAGATTGCTGCTGGGCTTGTTGCTGAGCCTCCAGACTCTGTTGCAAAGTTGCGTTTGTCTGCTGCTGGGCTGCAAGGCTCTGTTGATGAGCTTGCTGCTGGGCTGCGAAGTTCTGTTGTTGAGCTGCAAGGCTCTGTTGATGAGCTGCAAGGCTCTTTTGCAAACCTGCATTTGTCTGCTGTTGATTGGCATTTGCTAGAGCCAGCTGTTTCAGTATCTCCTCCATGCTGGCTTAAAAAAAACTGCCACTGGTTCTCCACCAACTGTGAGGGGGTTAGCTCGGCAGCGGGTGTGTGTGACCCCCGGGATGGGCTCCCCACACAAAAACAGGCCCAGCAGACGGAGGTTGTGGTTTTCAAAATCAAAAAAGGTGCGGTTTATTTTCTATTTACAGTGACAAAAACACAGCAAAGCAAAAGAAACATAAACAAAATAAATCCTGGTCAATTTGACCTCTGACTAAACATACAGGTTTCCTAACTAACAACTGGGATCAGCCTAGTGCTGTCCTAGTCCCTAAGTCCCTGGTTTTAAATGTCCAAGCAAATAGCCACACAGGCTTTGTCTCACCGCACAAGGGTTCACTCTCTCCAGGAAGTCCACACAGGTCTGCTTCCAGGCATGAGCTAACCCCTAATGAAGCTGGGAGTTCTTATAGAGGCCTAAATGAGCTGACAAGCTTCAGCTGGTCTCATCAACTCCCTGTCTGCACGACGCCCCACACTCTCCCTAGAGGTATGAGTCATCCATGAGCCCACTAGCCTCAGCTGGGCTTATACAACTCTCCACCTAGTTGTATAAGTCGGCGTAAAGCCTGAATCTGGGCGAAATATATCTACCCACCTGGATGCAACCAGGTGACTTTACCTTCCTGCTGTCACAATATGTTCCTTTAAATTTGCCGCCATGTGGGCGCTCGCAAGCTCCGTGATCATGCCCGCGGGACCCACGGACTCGATGTCCGCTGATGTCCCGCAATCATGTGTCACGGAGCTGCAGAATGGGGGATGCCTGTGTAAACAAGCATCTCCCTGTTCTGCCTAGTGACAGGAAACTGATAGTCTTCTCCCTCTCATCGGGAGCAGCGATCAGTGTTGTGTCACAGTAAGCTACACCGCCTAACAGTTAGAATCACTCCCTAGGACACACTTAACCCCTTCCTATCCCCCTAGTGGTTAACCCCTTCACTGCCAGTCACATTTACACAGTAATCAGGGCATTTTTATAGCATTGATCGCTGTATAAATGTGAATGGTCCCAAAATAGCGCCAAAAGTGTCCCATGTGTCCGCCATAATGTCACAGTCATGATAAAAATCGCTTATCGCCGCCATTACTAGTAAAAAAATTATAATAATGAAAATGCCATAAAACTATCCTCTAATTTGTAGACGCTATAACTTTTGCGCAAACCAATCAATAAATGCTTATTGCGGTTTTATTTTTTTACCAAAAATATGTAGAAGAATACGTATCGGCCTAAAAAATGTTTTATATATTTTTTTGTGATATTTATTATAACAAAAAGTAAAAAAATATTGCTTTTTTTTCTAAATTTTCGCTCTATTTTTGTTTATAGCGAAAAAAATTAAAACCGCAGAGGTGATCAAATACCACCAAAAGAAATCTCTATTTGTGGGAAAAAAAGGATGTCAATTTTGTTTGGAAGCCACGTCGCATGACTGCGCAATTGTCAGTTAAAACATCGCAGTGCCGAAACGCAAAAAGTGCTCTGGTCTTTGGGCAGCCAAATGGTCCGGGGCTGAAGTGGTTAAGGATTATTATAATAGAAAATAAATATATTATTTATGAGAGATATATGCCCTGTGTATGTTTATTGCTGTTAGGGGGTCTTTTATCATTGTTGGGATTTTTGTTTACTCATTGTCTGGCATAGTTTTATGGTGAGACATTCGGTGCCCTCTCGGTGGACAGGAGGCACTGCAAATAGCCTTGTGCCGTCCTGCTGGTCCTTTGACTATGCGGAGCGGGGAGTGGTGGTCTGTGCACATGTGCTCCTACAGGGGCACCCATGCTGGATATGACGTCTGTGAGCTGCGCGCGGCTCAGTCATTTCCAGCGGGATCATGCTCTTAAGGCTACTCCGGTGGAGAGGCTGGAGATTTTTCTCACCAAGGTGACTATCTACGAGTCAGGCTGGATGTAGACCTAGGAGTATGCTGGTCTGACCACTGCCATTGTAATTCATACTAGGCTCATATGTTAGAGTCAATAATGTCACTGTGTTAGCTGCCTCAGGGGTATAGGGATGGTGGATAGGTTATTAAAGGTGAGTTGTATTTGCATGTGTAGGGGGTGTGTATGAGCTGTGTGAATGTTTTATGGATCTGTGGGGATGGGACAGCTGAGGGTTAGTGTCCATGGTATTTGTGAACACTGCCGGTGGGTCTGTGTTGATGTTGGTAGCTTTAATTATGTTATGGTTGATTGTAGTGGTTGGTGTTGTGGTATGATGGTGCTGTTACATCTGCATCAATAGTTTGGTGTCTCTGCGAAATGCGTCGGAATACCCCATGCACCAGCATCTTCAAGTTTTAAATAAGATCTAAGTATTATTGGCAATCGCCAAATGCGGCTTAGTGTATTATTTAGTAATCTTTTATGATACTATTTATGAATTCTGTAACAAAATGATAATTTTTAACCATCATATTCTCATGTGCTTACCTCAGTGACAACTTCACATCCTTTAAAGTCCCATTACAATATGAGAGAGTGGGTTCTCCTATTTTTTATATCTTATTTTGAATACTTATAGGGATGTGGATGTGACTAGTTGACCCTAGAACGGGTCTAATAACTTTATATATACACTAATCAAGTTGTTTTTGTCCAATTCCAATTTTAATATTTTGTTATTAAAGAGTTTTTAACTTGCACTACCCAGTGTAGCTTTAGCTTCTGTTTTTAACAGGTGTACAGTATTTGGCCAGTGGAACTATAGAGCCACAGAGATACAAAAATTTTCATCAAACTCATTGCAAATCTTAAAAGTTGTGAATCTAAATCCAAACCCCATTAATGTCCTGGAGATCTGGAAAATCAATTCTGCCCATTTTAAAAGCTAATAGGTAAGGAAAAAGATTTAAAAGGTACCACTCATCTGTGAGTGCAACTTTGGGGTAACATTGAAAAAACACCAGCCACTTCCTTTAATTATATGCTTGAGAGATGCCTAAGTTGTATGTGGTGTTATGGAATAGTACAATTCTCATGGACAGCTAGCATCACATAATTTGCATGCATAATACTTTTGAAAAACATTTAAAAACACTGTTGCTTCTTTTTTTTTTTTTTTTTAATCATGTAATAGTTTATTGAAAGATTTTTGCAATTTAAACAAAACTAAGACATACAATGCATTCCCACTAGACATAGAAAAAAAAAAAAAACTCCAATTAATTATGCGACTTCCAGATTAAACAATCTCTGTTACTTGATTTATATCGCTATTAACTTTACATAGGAAAAAGTAATTGTCAATATATTGTTATGTTAAAAAGTATCAAACAAGTATACTTAGTTCAGAGACTACATCTTAACGGTATATAGATACATTTATCCCAAACCAGAGATCTATCCCACTGCAAACTTTCTACAGCATCATTGGTAAACTCAACAGGTTGCATAGACCAATTGTTGGAGGGAAGTTTGATATCCATTTCTGCAATATGAGTTTACGGGCTATATACATAGACTGCAACCACATCACATGCATTTCAGGTGGGAGAATATCTTCCGATACAATCCCTAGCAAAGCTATTTTTTTTATCAAAATTACCACGTGTAGAGCATATAGTATTTAATTTATCAAATATATACTCCCAATATAGATGTAATTTAGGGCAACGTTTCCACATATGTATACGTGTACCTGTGTCAGTAGTACATCTTGGACAATTTGGTGTAGTTGCTTTACCCCAGAAATGTAGCTTTAGGGGAGTGTAGTGAGGCCGGTAAATAATAAATAACTGGGTCAGATGCTGTGAAGTGGATAAGGAGACTCTGGTCAGATTCTTCAAAGTTTGCTCCCATTCCTCCTCACTAAGATTTTCCAGATCCCTACGCCACCGCCCCTAGCTACCATCCTGCATGCTAGTTCTAGCTGTTGCTTGCAGGGAAGAAAATATTTCACCAATCAATCCCTGTTTGGAGCATCCTGTAGATACTGCCATAGTTAAACTTAAAGAAGGATTATATTTTAATGGAAAAGTCACTGCCTGACATGCTGCAACTGCAAATATTGATAAAATCGTTTGTTAGACAGATAGTTTTTCTTATTAAATGGTTGTAATTCCTCATTATCAAAAACCTGACAAAGACGCACAATGCCAGCCTTTTTCCATGAACCAAAGTTTTCTTGGTTTAATGTAGCAGCAGCATCACCCCTAATTCAATTATTATAACTAGCAAAAAATAGCTTTTTTTTAGGTATTTGTGGATGTGACACCTGATTTTTTTGGCCAACAGCAACATGCATAAATTCACCAGTGAGAGTAGCAGATATAAAATGGCCAATTGCACAACAGTTTGACAGTACAGCTTGTGTACTCCTTTTTTCACAGTACCCCGTTGCATTGTCTTAAAAGTTTAATAAAATGTCAAAAATTAAGTGTACTAAAAAAAAACCACCATAACACTTCTTAACCACAACCCGATATTGCTTGGATCACTTTTTATACTTGTATCTCCAAGTATTACCAAAATATTCAAAATATAGATTTCAGGTATGTGTTTGGTAGAAATTGACTAGTACGAAGACAGTACTCGAATAGGCAGAAAATTTAAAGCACTCTGCAGTGTGCTGCTAACATGACCATTGTGGTCTACAGTGTATCACCAACTATCTGATTGCCACATGCATGAGGAAGCACGTGACGTTACACCGAAGAGCTTGGAGTGTATGGATAAATGTGCAATTATAATAAGGTTTAATAATACCACAGTAAAAAACCCATCCAACACCACAAACCTTATACAAGTAAAAGTGAAACAAATTGTGACAAGTTAAAACTAGTGATAAAATGACAATTATGATGCAGTACATACAAAGCAAGGTGAGATATCAGGTAGGAAAGAGAAAGGTAGGAGTTGCAAGCATCGGCAGGTGAGATTGATCGGGTAAAGGGGGACAGGTTGAGGCAGAGGCAGTGTGATCAGGGGAACAAGAGTGAGGGCATCAGGTATAGAAACAGGATCACTGGTTCAAGATCAACAGGAACAGGATAGTTTACACACAGGGCAAAGTAATAACATCATGGGCCATTCAAAGAGTCAGCACTGGGGTCTTTAATCCTTTCGATGCCAGACCCTGTGCTCTACTTTTAAGCTCAGGTAGTCAGACCATTTTTGCAATTTTTCCCTTTTTATTTTTCATTTACAGCTTTTATTTGTTAAAGACTCCCCAATCAGTGAACTGGTAGAATAAAAAGAAGGTGCTACTGATCTTGTAGTTGACACAAGCCAACATAATTTACAAAATTCCTGCTAAATTCCTACTAAATCTTAAAGATAAAACTGTATTGAGTTAATAAATGACAAATATTTGTAAAGTGTGCCTTTTTCGTGAAAATCGAAGGTACGCAAAACTGTAAATAAGCAACTTGTGCCTTGTTTCATCGGAAATTCTGATTGTGTGTACAAGTCCGATGGACTTGTTTCATCGGAAATTCTGATTGTGTTTGGGCCCCATTGGACTTTTTTCCATCGGTGTTTAGAAATAGAACATGTTTTAAATTTGTCCGATGGAAAAAAAAACAATAGGAAATTCCTATCGTCTGTGTGGAACTCCGACGGAGAAAAAAAAAACACGCATGCTCAGAATCAAGTCGACGCATACTCGGAAGCATTGAACTTAATTTTTCTCGGCTCGTCGGAGTGTTTTACGTCACCGCGTTTTGGACGGTCGGAATTTAGTCTGACAGTGTGTATGCAAGACAGCTTGAACGGAATTCTGATGAAAAATTCCATCGGATACTCCGATCGTGTGTACAGGGCATTACTCTAAAAGTCTGAAAGTTATAATTTTTCATCTACAGCTTTCAGAGTTTGTAAAAAATAAACAAAGCATACAATTTCTGTGTACATAGGACCAGTAGAATAAAAATAAGGTGCGACTGGGTTTTCAGGTCCTGTGATAATTGTGCAAATGTTCATTAAACAACATTTTCACAAAAAATACACTAAAATTATTATAAGCGGACACAAACACAACATAACTTACAACATTCCGACTAAACTCATACTAAAACCTAAAGTTTTGAGTTAATAATTAATGCTCTGTTTGTGAATGAGGTCTTGGGGCTCATTTACATTGCACAGTGTAAATCAACTGTTTGCGTGACCGGAGCAGTTTTATGCAGGCAGCTTATGTTACACTGTGGGGACACAGTGACTGGTCTGTAAAAACATAGCTGAGAGCCCTAATTTGACAGGCATGTGGGTGCAGGTGTATGGCCCCAAACACAGATAGTGTGCATTTGGGGCCACTGACCTTCACACCTGTCATTTTAGGACCTGTGTTCATACAGCTGCTGCATTCCCATAGAACAACAGGTGGTGGCAGCTGCACAAATGGTTTTTTTCACACTGTTCAGACCAGAACACAGGGCAGAATTCTGATGCACTGTGGAATGCTAGAGAAGAGAGATAAATATTATTATCAGGACATAATAGTATAAGCAACTGTCATAAAGTATATGAAACAAAAGATAAAAGCACCAACAAGATGGTGCAGGCAACCCTCATAAAACCAATACATTTGGACAAAAAAGTGCCAGAAAAAGAAAAATTCAGAAATATTAACCTGTGCCATCTTGGCTTTCGCTAGACGGTGTGTCCTCCACAGCGAGGAAACAGACCCTGTCGGTCCTCCAGTGGACATCAGTAATGACATCCCGGCCACTTCTATAATTATGAGCCTTTTATACATACTCAGAATGGAAGTTGCCATTTGTGATATGTCTTTTTTTCTTGTCAGATTTGTTTATTGAATTTTAACAATTAGCATACATAAGTACATATGGTGGCAGCAAAAGAAAAGATCACATATACGGTAATAATTTTGAGTTGTAGTTCCAACATAAACTAAAAGTAGTTTAACTAAAACTATTTTAGCATGGATCTAACTACTCCAAAGATTACGTCATACGTTGTATAAGAAAGGATATATTAACCTGGTCTAAGTTGGTTATAAGATGACCTCAGATAAAAAAAAAAGGTCTTAAAAATTATCAAGAGTATAGCTTTAAATAAAAAAAAAAAAATACCGTATTTATCGGCGTATAACACGCACCCTAATTTTAAGAGGGAAGTTTAAGGAAAAAAACTTTTAGGAGGGAAGTTTAAGGAAAAAACTTACATTTTAAATACCCATCAATGCAGCCTTATCAGTGTCCATCTGCAGCCTTGCCCATCATTGCAGAGTGATCAGTGTCCATCTGCAGCCTTGACCATCCATCTGCAGCCTTGCCATCCATCTGCCGCCTTGCCATCCATCTGTAGCCTTGCCGCCTTGCCATCCATCTGCAGCCTTGCCCCCATCCAGTGTCAATCTGCAGCCTTGAGGGAATGAGCACCGCCGAGATACACCGAGCCGATAACCTGTGTACTCGGCTATTCTCACAGTCCCGCCCCTTGGCCCGCCTCCTATTATGGACATAACACCGGTCCAATGGCGGGAGGCGTGATTGCGAGCGGAGCCAAGCGGAGCCGACCAGAGCAGAGCCGAGTACATAGTACACTCGGCTCTGTCTATTTTGGCTTCGCTCGTTCCCTCCGAGGCAGCCGTTCGGCGTATAACACGCACCCACACTTTTCCCCTGACTTTAACCACTTAACGACCGCTCACTGTATATATACGTCGGCAGAATGGCACCGACAGGCACAATCACGTAGAGTGTACATGATCGCCTTTGTACAGTTGGGGGGTCCGATCGGACCCCCCTCCTATACAGTGAGCAGCCGTTTATCGTTGGGGAGCGATCAGAGATGAGGGGGTGACCATTCGATTTCGGCCACCCCCTCGCAATCGCTCCCGGCGAATGAAAATGCTTCCTCCGCCATGTGATGTAAACACAGGCAGGAGGAAGTGATGTCATCTCCCTCGCGGCGGTCTTTTCGATTCCTGCACCGAGGAGAGAAGAAGCAGGTTAGTGCACCAACAGTCCACTGACACATAGGTACACATAGGCACACATTTCACCCCCCAGTCACCCCCAGATCACCCCCCAGGTCACCCCCCAGCCCCCAATCACAGTGTCACTGATTGCAGTGATCATTTATTTTACTGATCACTGCATTTAGTGTCATCTGTGATAGTAAAAAGTTGCAGGGCAGTTAGGTTTAGGCCCCTTTAGGTCCAGGGTAGCCCCCTAACCCCCCCTAATAAAGGTTTAACCCCTTGATCGCCCCCCAGGTAACCCTTTCACCCCCTAACGCCAGCGTCACTAAGCCATCGTATTTTCGATCGCTGTATTTAGTGCCGGTGGTGCCCTAGATAGCCAGTTATTTATTTTTAGTTTTGCCGCAGGTTTTTAGAGCGTCAGGTACCCCCATATATTATTTTAACCCCCTGATTGCCCCTAGAGTTAACCCTTTCACCAGTGATCACCGTATAAGCGTCACTGGTGACACTGGTTACCCAGTTAGTTATTTAGTTATTTAGGTTACCCGTCAGGTTTTTATATAGCGTCGGGTACCCCCATATTTAACCTAATAAAGGTTTTAACCCCCTGATTGCCCCTAGTTAACCCTTTCACCAGTGATCACCATATAAAGGTTACGGGTGACACTGGTTGGTTAGTTTGCTTTTTATAGTATCAGGGCACCCGCCGTATATAACCCAATAAAGGTTTAACCCCCTGATCGCCCGGCGGGTGAGATCAATTAGGTTTTAGCGCCAGAGAGGGTCTGCGTCGCCCCAGGCAGCGTTAGGTTAGTGCCAGTAACGCTAACACCTACGCGCAAAGCATACACCTCCCTTAGTGGTATAGTATCTGATCAGATCTATACTAGCGTCCCCAGCGGTTTAGGGTTCCCAAAAACGCAGTGTTAGCGGGATCAGCCCAGATACCTGCTAGCACCTGCGTTTAGCCCCTCCGCCCAGCCCAGCCCAGCCCAGCCCACCCAAGTGCAGTATCGATCGATCACTGTCACTTACCAAACACAAAACACATAACTGCAGCGTTCGCAGAGACAGTCCTGATCCCTGTGACCGCTAACAGTTTTTTTTGTAGCGTTTGATATATTTGCTGACGACAGTCGGGTGCTTTTTTTCCTGTGAATCTTACTAGTGTACCCCTAAATTTAGAGCCCAAAATGGCAAGTCGAAGGTACACTAGTAAAGAGGCCTACGAGATTCTGAGCATGACAGATAGTGAAGAGGAGGTCACGTATCTGTCAGATTCAGGCTCAGAATATCTTCCCGTAGAAGACAGTGACGTCAGCGGCCCCACGTCAGATAGCTCTGACTACGAAGTTGAGGTCCCTGCTAAGGTCAGGCGTACCCGATCCCGATCTTCTGAGGTTGTTGAGGAGCAAGAACTGCAGGGCTCTCGTATCATGGAGCAGAGGAGTACTAGCGCCGCTATTCCTTCTGGTGAATTGGCAAGCACCAGCGGCCTAGTACAGCCTGGGCGTACATCCAGCACTGCAGTATCACGTGGTGACGTGGCAAGTCCCATAAGTGCAGTTCAAGCTGGCGAGGTGGCAAGCACAAGTAGTGTCCCGCTGCCACCAATAAGAAGACAAAGGCAGGCCCGTCGTACCCATAGTGCTCTTCCTGCAGAATTCGCCTATCCTGATTGGGTCCCCACCACTTCTGCAGAACCCGTACTTCCCCCATTCACTGCCCAACCCGGTATTCAGGTGGAAGCAGCTGATTTTATGCCAATCGATTATTATTTGCTGTTTTTCACGGAAGATCTCTATAGATCTATTGTGGACCAGAGTAATTTATATGCTGGTCAATTCATCACCGCTAATCCCCAGTTGCCTTCCATTGCCAAAGATTGGAAACCAATTACGGTTTCCGAATTTAAGACCTTTCTGGGCCTTTCCCTCAACATGGGCACACATAAATTCCCGTCATTGCGTGCTTATTGGTCCACGCACCCAATTGACCACATGCCCGTGTTCTCTGCCTCCATGCCCAGGAAACGATACGAGCAGATTTTGCGGTTCATGCACTTCAACGACAATGAACTTTGTCGTCCACGTGGGGACCCTGAATACGACCGGCTCTATAAAATTCGGCCCCTCATAAACCACTTCAACGAACGTTTTGCAGCCTTGTTTATTCCCGATCAAGCTGTCTGCATTGATGAGTCCCTGATTAAATTTTCTGGCCAATTGGCTTTCAAGCAGTACCTTCCCAGCAAGCGTGCCAGATACGGGGTCAAGCTCTATAAGTGCTGTGACAGGGCAACAGGCTATGTATGGAGCTCTATGGTTTATGAGGGAAAAGATAGTCAGGTTGAGCTGGTCAACTGCCCGGATTACATAGGGAGCGCTGGCAAGATAGTGTGGAACTTGGTGTCACCCTTATTCGGAAAGGGGTACCACTTGTATGTGGACAATTATTACACGAGCGTGCCACTGTTTAGTCACTTGTTTGATCATCAGATTGGAGCATGTGGCACCGTGCGACCTAATCGCCGGGGCTTTCCCCAGCGGCTTGTAGATGCCCGTCTTTGGCTGGGGGAGAGAGCCTGCGTAAAGTGTAATAACTTGCTCGCTATGAAGTGGAGGGACAATAAGAATGTTTTCCTTCTTACCTCCCTTCATGCAGACACGACAGTCCAAATTCGTACGGCGACTGGTGTTGTGGAGAAACCCCTCTGTGTCCACGAATATAACAAAAATATGGGAGGGGTGGACCTCAACGACCAGTTGATGGCGCCGTATCTAATTGACCGTAAGGCGAGACGCTGGTACAAAAAAGTGTCTCTATCCTTATTCCAATTGGCTTTGCTGAACGCTCATGTGCTATACAGAGCTTCAGGCGGGACTTTATCTCTTCTAAAATTCCAGAATGAGATAGTCACAGAACTCCTGTATCCAGGCGGTTCTGCACCTCACCATCCCCTACCAAATGCAGTAAGCCGGCTGCATAAGAGGCATTATACGCATCTCCTCCCGAGTACCCCTACCCAACGAGCCCCCCAAAAAAGATGTCGTGTCTGTAGCAAGCGCGGATTTAGGCGTGACACCCGTTATTATTGTCCACTCTGTCCTGACAAACCTGGACTTTGCCTTGGTGAATGTTTTGAACGCTACCACTCAAAAGTGAAGTTTTAGCTTAGGGTACAGCATTTCACAGACTAGGACACACTTACACAGGGTCTCCCAAGATGCCATTACATTTTGAGAGACCCGAACCATCACAGTTGTTAAAGTTTAAAAAAAAAAGTGTAAAAAAGAAAAAAAAAATCGTAAAAAAAAAAAACACAAAAAAAATATAAAATAAAAAAAACAAAAATAGTTGTCGTTTTATTGTTCTCTCTCGCTCTCTCTATTTTCTCTCTATTGTTCTGCTCTTTTTTACTGTATTCCATTCTGCAATGTTTTATCATGCTTGCTTTTCAGGTATGTAATTTTTTGTTTTCAGGTGCGCCATTCAACTGCAGCGTGGAATTATTTATCTTGACAGCAACAGCGTTTTCTCCCACGATACATAAAGCCGTGACTCCAGTGCTGTAGGAGGTGATTTCACCACCACAGTTAAAAAAAAGAGCATATATGCCGAAGCATGGGGGCAGCAGGGGCGGAGGAGCGATTTTGCTCCTAATGCCGCGTATATACGGTCGAAATTCCGACGGAGGCTTGCCCGTGGAAAAGTTTGACCGTGTGTACGCGGCATAACCTTTTATGCCGCGTACATACGGTCGAAATTTCGACAAAGGCTTGCCCGTGGAAAAGTCCGACCGTGTGTACGCGGCATAACTTTTTTGCGGGAGGATGCCCCCATGCTTCGGCATCCATTAGAAGTGGGTGGATGAGGGGAGGTATTCTAATGGTGGGCATACCCACCGATCAATCTCTTTTTTTCGTTCAGCCAACAGGCTGCATGAAAAAAAAGATTACAATACATGTCCAAAAAGGACCAGCAACGTACTGGTATGTTGCTGGACTTTGAATGTTTATACCAGAATGATGCCTGCAGGTTTAGGTATCATCTTGGTATCATTCTTTTCAGCCAGTGGCCGGCTTTCATGTAAAAGCAATTCTAGCAGATAATTAGCCTCTAGACTGCTTTTACAAGCAGTGGGAGGGAATGCCCCCCCGGATATAAACAGCGCCATTGGGAAATTGGGAAAGCATTTTATCACACCGATCTTGGTGTGGTCAGATGCTTTGAGGGCAGAGGAAAGATCTAGGGTCTAACCCCCCATTTTTAAAAAAAAAAAGAGTACCTGTCACTACTTATTGCTATCATAGGGGATATTTACATTCCCTGAGATAACAATAAAAATGATCAAAAAAAAATATGAAAGGAACAGTTTAAAAATAAAATAAAAAAGCAAAATAAATAATAAAAAAAAAAAAAAAAAAGCACCGCTGTCCCCCCCTGCTCTTGCGCAAAGGCGAACGCAAGCGTCGGTCTAGCGTCATATGTAAACAGCAATTGCATCATGCATGTGAGGTATCACTGCGAAGGTCAGATCGAGAGCAGTAATTTTAGCAGTAGACCTCCTCTGTAAATCTAACGTGGTAACCTGTAAAGGCTTTTAAATGCTTTTAAAAATGAATGTAGTTTCTCGCCGCTGCGCGTTTGTGCGCAATTTTAAAGCATGTCGTGTTTGGTATCCATGTACTCGGCCTAAGATCATCTTTTTTATTTCATCAAACATTTGGGCAATATAGTGTTTTTTAGTGCATTAAAAATTAAAAAAGTGTGTTTTTCCCCCAAAAAATGTGTTTGAAAAATCGCTGCGCAAATACTGTGTGGAAAAAAAATGCAACACCCACTATTTTAATCTGTAGGGCCTTTGCTTTAAAAATATATATAATGTTTGGGGGTTCAACATAATTTTCTTGCAAAAAAAAATATGTTTTCATGTAAACAAAAAGTGTCAGAAAGGGCTTTGTCTTCAAGTGGTTAGAAGAGTGGATGATGTGTGACATAAGCTTCCTAATGTTGTGCATAAAATGCCAGGACAGTTCAAACCCCCCCCCAAATGACCCCATTTTGGAAAGTAGACACCTCAAGCTATTTGCTGAGAGGCATGTTGAGCCCATTGAATATTTTTTTTTGTCCCAAGTGATTGAATAATGACAAAAAGAAAAAAAAAATGTACAAAAAGTTGTCACTAAATTATATATTGCTCAAACATGCCATGGTTATATGTGGAATTGCACCCCAAAATACATTCTGTTGCTTCTCCTGAGTACGGAGATACCACATGTGTGAGACATTTTGGGAGCCTAGCCGCGTACAGGACCCCGAAAACCAAGCACCGCCTTCAGGATTTCTATGGGTGTAAATTTTTGATTTCACTCCTCACTGCCTATCACAGTTTTGGAGGCCATGGAATGCCCAGATGGCACAAAACCCCCCAAATGACCCCATTTTGGAAAGTAGACACCCCAAGCTATTTGTGACAAAAAGCGAGATCTGCAAAATACTCAACATACCTCTCAGCAAAGTTTTAAAATTGAAAAAAGAAAAAAAAACAAATGAGAGCTGTAAAATACTCACCATGCCTCTTGGCAAATAGCTTGGGGTGTCTACTTTCCAAAATTGGGTAATTTGTGGGGGTTTTGGGCTATCTTGGCATTTTATGGCCTTCAAAACTGTGATAGGTAGTGAGGAGTGAAATCAAAAATTTGCGCCCTTAGAAATCCTGAAGGCGGTGCTTGGTTTTTGGGGGCCCGTACGTGGCTAGGCTCTCAAAAAGTCCCACACATGTGGTATCCCTGTACTCAGGAGAAGCAGCCAAATGTATTTTGGGGTGCAATTCCGCATATAACCATGGCATGTTTGAGCAATATATCATTTAGTGACAACTTTTTGTACATTTTTTTTTTCTTTTTGTCATTATTCAATCACTTGGGACAAAAAAAAATATTCAATGGGCTCAACATGCCTCTCAGCAATTTCCTCGGGGTGTCTACTTTCCAAAATGGGGTCATTTTGGGGGGTTTTGTGCTATTTTGGCATTTTATGGCCTTCAAAACTGTGATAGGTAGTGAGGAGTAAAATCAAAAATGTACGCCCTTAGAAATCCTGAAGGCGGTGCTTGGTTTTTGGGGCCCCGTACCCGGCTAGGCTCCCAAAAAGTCCCACACATGTGGTATCCCCGTACTCAGGAGAAGCAGCAGAATGTATTTTGGGGTGCAATTCCACATATAACCATGGCATGTGTGAGCAATATATCATTTAGTGACAACTTTTTGTACATTTTTTCTTTTTTTTTTCTTTTTGTCATTATTCAATCATTTGGGACAAAAAAAATATTCAATGGGCTCAACATGCCTCTCAGCAATTTCCTTGGGGTGTCTACTTTCCAAAATGGGGTCATTTGGGGGGGTTTTGTGCCATCTTGGCATTTTATGGCCTTCAAAACTGTGATAGGTAGTGATAGGTAGTGAGGAGTGAAATCAAAAATTTATGCCCTTAGAAACCTTGAAGGCGGTGCTTGGTTTTTGGGGTCCCGTATGCGACTAGGCTCCCAAAAAGTCCCACACATGTGGTATCCCCGTACTCAGGAGAAGCAGCAGAATGTATTTTGGGGTGTAATTTCACATATGCCCATGGCATGTGTGAGCAATATATCATTTAGTGACAACTTTGTGCAAAAAAAATAAAGTTTGTCATATTCCCGCAACTTGTGGCAAAATATAAAATATTCCATGGACTAATCATGCCGCTCAGTAAATAGCTTGGGGTGTCTAATTTCCAAAATGGGGTCATTTGGGGGGGTTTTGTGCTATTTTGGCATTTTATGGCCTTCGAAACTGTGATAGGTAGTGAGGAGTGAAATCAAAAATTTGCGCCCTTAGAAATCCTGAAGGCGGTGCTTGGTTTCCAGGGTCCCGTACGTGGCTAGGCTCCTAAAAAGTCCCACACATGTGGTATCCCCGTACTCAGGAGAAGCAGCAGAATGTATTTTGGGGTGCAATTCCACATATAACCATGGCATGTGTGAGCAATATATCATTTAGTGACAACTTTTTGTAATTTTTTATTTATTTTTTTGTCATTATTCAATCACTTGAGCCCATTGAATATTTTTTTTTTGTCCCAACATGCCTCTCAGCAATTTCCTTGGGGTGTCTACTTTCCAAAATGGGGTCATTTGGGGGGGTTTTGTACTGCCCTGCTATTTTAGCACCTCAAGAAATGAGATAGGCAGTCATAAATTAAAAGCTGTGTAAATTCCAGAAAATGTACCCTAGTTTGTAGACGCTATAACTTTTGCGCAAACCAATAAATATATGCTTATTGACATTTTTTTTACTAAAGACATGTGGCTGAATACATTTTGGCCTAAATTTATGACTACAATTGAGTTTATTCGATTTTTCTTATAACAAAAAGTAGAAAATATCATTTTTTTTCTAAATTTTCGGTCTTTTTCCGTTTATATCGCAAAAAATTTAAATCGCAGAGGCAATCAAATACCATTAAAAGAAAGCTCTATTTGTGGGAAGAAAAGGACGCAAATTTCGTTTGGGTACAACATTGCATGTCCGCACAATTTACAGTTAAAGCAGCGCAGTGCAAAATTCTGAATTCACCTCTGGTCCTTTAGCTACCAAATGGTCCGGGGCTTAAGTGGTTAAGGGGGAAAACGTGCGTGTTATACGCCGATAAATAAGGTAATTTATTATAGAATCTAAAATCTGAAGCCCTGTACACACAATCGGTTTGTCCGATGAAAACAGGACTGTTTTCATCGGACAAAGCGATCGTGTGTGGGCCCCATCTGACTTTTTTCCATTGGTGAAAAAAAATAGAACATGTTTTAAATTTTTCTGATGGAAAAAATACCGATAGCAAATTCCGATTGTCTGTGTGGAACTCCTTCGGAGAAAAAACCCACGCATGCTCAGACTGAATTAGGAGACAGGAGCGCTCGTTCTGGTAAAATTAGCGTTCATAATGGATATAGCACATTCGTCATGCTGTAACGGACTGAAAAGCACGGAGACTGAAAAGCGCGAATCGGCTTTCACCAAACTTTTACTAACACGCTGTAACACAAAATCAGCAAAAGCAGCCCAAAGGGTGGCGCCATTGGATTTGAACTTCCCATTTATAGTGCCGTCATACGTGTTGTACGTCACAGCGTTTGGGACGGTCTGAATTTTGTCTGATGGTGTGTAGGCAAGACTGATGGAAGTCAGCTTCATCGGAATTCCGATGGAAAAATCCATCGGATTTGATTCCATCGGAAATCCGATCGTGTGTACAGGGCTTTGTACTACATATTGCATATATGTACAATTGGTATAATGATAACCAAGGAAATAAAAGTTCTGCTACCAGAACTATATAAAGAGTAAATTAAAAGAGGAGAGAGAGAATAAGGGGAAAAATTAGGAGAGATAGAAGATAAAAGAAAAAAGTAATCTTAGGTATCAGAAAAAATAGATAATAGAGAATGGAAGTATAAATCAAGGTTACCAAGATCATAGTAGGGAAGCATCAAAATTGAAAGGCAAAAAGTGAGTCACCCAGGGATTCCATATATTCTCAAAGTTGGATATTTTATCTTGAGTTATAGTCTCTGTTTTGGCATGGATCATTGCTTGATTGACTCTAAAAAAGGCAAATCACGAAAATCCCCGTTTTTAATAATTGCTGAAACTAAAAATAAACTGTCTGCACTCAGAGGCACGTTTCCTTTTCCTTTATGCCATACCCATCCAAAATTCAGTACACCGGTATACTGTCAACTGAAGAGGGGTGAAAGTTCACCAGCAATTTTTCGCCCATACTGCCTTTCCTAAAAATTTAGTTGTTGCTGTACTTTCTTAAAGACTATAGTAGTGTTAGCCTATCAGGATCTATACTCAGAAATACAATTTAAATATGACTAAAATGTAAACGTGGTAACCATCTTCCCCATTTATAAAGAGAGGAGTTAGATACAGTCAGGTCCATAAATAATGGGACATCGACAAAATTCTAATCTTTTTGGCTCTATCCACCACCACAATGGATTTGAAATTAAACTAACAAGATGTGCCTTAACTGCAGACTTTCAGCTTTAATTTGAGGGTATTTACATTCAAATCAGGTGAACGGTGTAGGAATTACTACAGTTTGTATATGTGCCTCACACTTTTTAAGGGACCAAAAGTAATGGGACAGATTAACAATCAAAAATCAAACTTTAACTTTTTAATACTTGGTTGCAAATCCTTTGCAGTCAATTACAGCCTGAAGTCTGGAACGCATAGACATCACCAGACGCTGGGTTTCATCCCTGGTGATGCTCTGCCAGGCCTCTACTGCAACTGTCTTCAGTTCCTGCTTGTTCTTGGGGCATTTTCCCTTCAGTTTTGTCTTCAGCAAGTGAAATACATGCTCAATCGGATTCAGGTCAGGTAATTGACTTGGCCATTGCATAACATTCCACTTCTTTCCCTTAAAAAACTCTTTGGTTGCTTTTGCAGTATGCTTTAAGTCATTGTCCATCTGCACTGTGAAGCGCCGTCCAATGAGTTGTGAAGTATTTGGCTGAATATGAGCAGATAATATTGCCCAAAACACTTCAGAATTCATCCTGCTGCTTTTGTCAGCAGTCACATCATCAATAAATACAAGAGAACCAGTTCCATTGGCAGACATACATGCCCACGCCATGACACTACCATCACCATGCTTCACGGATGAGGTGGTATGCTTTGGATCATGAGCAGTTCCTTTCCTTCTCCATACTCTTCTCTTCCCATCACTCTGGTACAAGTTGATCTTGGTCTCATCTGTCCATAGGATGTTGTTCCAGAACTGTGAAGGCTTTTTTAGATGTTGTTTGGCAAACTCTAATTTGGCCTTCCTGTTTTTGAGGCTCACCAATGGTTTACATCTTGTGGTGAACCCTCTGTCTTCACTCTGGTGAAGTCTTCTCTTGATTGTTGACTTTGACACACATACACCTACCTCCTGGAGAGTGTTCTTGATCTGGCCAACTGTTGTGAAGGGTGTTTTCTTCACCAGGGAAAGAATTATTCGGTCATCCACCACAGTTGTTTTCCATGGTCTTCCGGGTCTTTTGGTGTTGCTGAGCTCACCGGTGCGTTCTTTCTTTTTAAGGATGTTCCAAACAGTTGATTTGGCCACACCTAATGTTTTTGCTATCTCTCTGATGGGTTTGTTTTTTGTTTTTTCAGCCTAATGATGGCTTGCTTCACTGACAGTGACAGCTCTTTGGATCTCATATTGAGAGATGAAAGCAACA
Organism: Rana muscosa; assembly: GCA_029206835.1. NCBI lineage: Eukaryota > Metazoa > Chordata > Amphibia > Anura > Ranidae > Rana > Rana muscosa. Next base: position 326,935,350 of record CM055117.1, read on the forward strand.
GATTCCAAATGCAAATTAGCACACTTGAAATGAACTCTGGACCTTTTATCTGCTCCTTGTAAATGGGATAATGAGGGAATAACACACACCTGGCCATGGAACAGCTGAGCAGCCAATTGTCCCATTACTTTTGGTCCCATAAAAAGTGGGAGGCACATATACAAACTGTTGTAATTCCTACACCGTTCACCTGATTTGGATGTAAATACCCTCAAATTAAAGCTGAAAGTCTGCAGTTAAAGCACATCTTGTTTGTTTCATTTCAAATCCATAGTGGTAGCGTATAGAGCCAAAAAGATTAGAATTGTTTTGATGTCCCAATATTTATTGACCTGACTGTATGTGCTATTCTTCCTGAAATCGATTATAAGTAATTTAATTTTAGCAAAATTTAACATCAGATTATTAACTGACTACTACTCCACCACTCTCTGAACCTCTTCCCTGTAAGGCACCTCATCTTTCCCTGTAGACCCACTATCATAGTATTATTCCCATATTTGATCATGGTATTAGTGCAGTGAATTGGTGTGCAATCACAGGTGTAAAGAGCATAAAGTAGGGGCCCAACACATACGCTTGCAGGGAGCCTGCACTTAACATAATGAAAGGCAACAAATAAGGTTCCATTTTAGGAATTTGCAGATGATTTATTAGAAACTCTTTTATCCAAGAAGAGATGGACAAGAAAAAACTGAGCCGAAGCAATTAAAACTGACAAAATATCATTGGGTTTATGTACACAGCATTTACTTGTACTATGCCTCATTTTAAATAAGACAACCAACAGCCAAGAGTGTAACTAATTTGCAGAAGAAACACCTCAATTATTGTAGTGCTTTTCCATCTGACTGCCATCTGAACCGCCTGAAAATGACAGGTGGACCTGATCAAACCACCCGTGTGAAACCAGCCTTATGGCCCGTACACGATCTGAATATCAGACGAAAACTGTCGTCCGAGGAAGAATCGTACGATTTTCAGATCGTGTGTACACTACTTTCAAGGCGGACAAGGGGGAGGGCCTGTATATGACGGCACGTGGCGGGGAACACATAGCTATTGAAATTAAAGCTGTTATGTTTCCCAGCACTCCAACCAAACAGGCTGCGGCAGTTCTCCTTTCTCTTCCCCTGCACAGGTAGGCTGCTAGGGGGACACAGGCTGCATGGGGGACACAGGCTGCACTGGGGGAGGGCACAGGCTGCACTGGGAGGGGGGACACAGGCTGCACTGGGGGGGATACGGGCTGCACTGGGGGGGACATGGGCTGCACTGGGGGGACACAGGCTGCACTGGGGGACTTTAAGCAATGCATTACTTAAAGCGGAACTTCAGTAATTTTTTCAACTTTGCATCTATTAAATCTTCTGCCCTTGTTGTTTTAACTTTTGGATAGTAAAACCTTTTTTTTTAGCCAGTAAATACCTTATGAAGCCCACTTCCTGTTTCTTTCTTCCTTCTGCCGGGCCTCCGCTATCTTCTTCCAGCTCTTTTGCTAGCGGGGCCCAGTCTTCTTCGTCGCCTTCTTCCCTCTTCTCTCCTGGAGATGTTGACTCGTCGCTCTCTCCGGCTGTAATGCCGTATGAGCGGAGCTCATTCACTTTTATAGGCATGGGCGTAGTCACCGGGTGATGACACCCAGTGACCCCGCCCCCATATGACATCACTGCCCCGGGGAATGATGGGACTGTGACGGCATATGGGGGCGGGGTCACTGGGTGTCATCACCTGGTGACCACGCCCATGCCTATAAAAGTGAATGCGCTCCGCTCATACGGCATTACAGCCAGAAAGAGCGACGAGTCAACATCTCCAGGAGAGAAGAGGGAAGAAGACCGGGCCCCGCCAGCAAAAGAGCTGGAAGAAGATAGCGGAGGCCCGGCAGAAGGAAGAAAGAACCGGAGAGCGAGAGAAGAACCGGAGAGCGCGACAGGGACGACACCGGAGACCCCCGAAGTCGGAAGAGACCCCCGAAGTCGGAAGAAGACCCCCGAAGTTGGAAGAAGACCCCCGGAGCTGGCTAATAAATGACTTAAAAAACCTGTGTAGTGTTTTTATTGCCATTTTTTTTACTCATTCACATAGGGTGGGGGGTCGGGATCTGGGGGCCCCTTATTAAAGGGGGCTCCTGGATTCTGATAAGCCCCCCGCCCGCATACCCCATCAACCAACGGCCAGGGTTGTCGGGAAGAGGCCCTGTCCTCATCAACATGAGGGCAGGGTGCTTTGGGGTGGGGGGGCCGCAGTGCGCCCCCTGCCCCAAAGCACCCACCCCCCCATGTTGAGGGCATGCGGCCTGGTATGGTTCAGGAGGGAGGGGGGGCTGCTCTCTCGTCCCCCCCTCTTTTCCTGCGGCCTGCCAGGTTGCGTGCTCGGATAAGGGTCTGCTATGGACTTTGGGGGGACCCCCACGCCGTTTTTTTCGGCGTGGAGTTCCCCCTCAAGATCCCTGTTCAGAACGCAACACATGTGCAAATCAGATGTGTGCCCATAGAAAATAATGGGCCTGAATTCGCACCTGAGCCACACTGCAATGCCTAAAGAACGCACACGTTTTTTCGGCAATGCGCAGTGCGAATGCATCGCACATATGTGAACCAGCCTCATTGGAATCAATGTATTTTATAATGTTATGCGAATTGGATGCGGTGTAAGCCGCAACCAATTCGCATAGGTGTGAACCGGGCCTGAAACCATCGATGCCCCCCGCTGAGACCACCGTCTGTGGAAGGGAATTCCATATCCTTGACGCTCTTACAGTAAAGAACCCTCTACGTAGTTTAAAATTAGAAGAAAAGAGGTTTAACCTTAATGAGTGGCCACGTGTGTTGTTAATCTCTCTGAAATCATATCCCCTCTCAAGCGTCTCTTCTCCAATTTACAAATACCATACTGGTGACACCACAATAGGGATAAAACTTTTTTGCGGAAGGGAGTTTAAGTTCAGTGCTCGCAACCTTTCCTCATAAATAATATCCTCCAGACCCTTTATTAGCTTTGTTGCCCTTCTTTGTACTCTCTCCATTTTCAGTACATCCTTCCTGAGGACTGGTGCCCAGAACTGGACAGCATACTCTAGGTGTGGCCGGACCAGAGTCTTGTTTTCTCTGGGTTAATCCCCTTTTTAATGCATTCCAATATTCTGTTTGCTTTGTTAGCAGCATGCCATTGCTGAGCCTATCATCTACTAGGACCAGGGGCGTCGGAGCAGGACAGGCAAACCAAGCAGCTGTCCTGGGGCCCCAGCAGAGGGCAGCACAGCAGAAAGAGGAGCCAGAGGACTCGTGGAGGCAGCACGGGAGGAGGAGGTAAGACATCATTCCCCCCCCCCCCGCATATCCACTGTAATAACGTGCGATCTGGTCCCATGCAACCCCCCCGCTTCTCAACTTAAAAATGTGTTGTCCATTGTGCTTGGGGCCCCCAAATTCCTTCAAATGGCCCTCACTAGGACCCTCAGGTCCTTTTCCATCCTAGATTCCCCCAGGGGTTCTCCCCCCAGTGTATAGATTTCATTCATATTTTTGCCATCCAAATGCATTATTTTACATTTTTCTACATTGAACCACATTTGCCATGTAGTTGCCCACCCCATTCATTTGTTCAGATCTTTTTGCAAGGTTTCCACATCCTACGGAGAAGTTATTGCCCTGCTTAGCTTAGTATTGTCCGCAAATACAGAGATTGCACTGTTCACCCCTTCCTCCAGGTCGTTTATGAACAAGTTAAATAGGATTGGTCCCAGCACAGAACCCCAGTTAAAATGGTTGCAGCCACACTCAGTGGAGGGAGATTTCTGCAGCATATTTGGCAAGTACAGAATCACAGTATATATAAAATAATATGCAAAGTCGTTGGAGGGAAGCTTCAGAATAGCAAAGATGTTTTTATAACAAATGTGAGCAGACTGCACTTCCTCTTTAACGTTTAACGGAGCATTACTGCACATTTAACGCAGTATATATCACTGCATTATTGTACATTTAACGCAGTATATATTGCGTTACTGCAAGCGTAAAGCAGTATATACCAGTGCGTTACTGCACGTTTAACGCAGTATAAATCAGTATGTTACTGTACGTTTAAAGGGGTTGTAAAGGTACAAGATTTTTCGCTTTAATGCATTCTATGCATTAAGGTGAAAAAACATCTGAGGATTAGCGGCCCCCCGAGCCCCCGTTTACTTACCTGACCCCTCGAAAGTCCCGCACCGTGAACGCGCTGGCTTCCTGGCTGGGCTTCTCGGCTCATTCATTGGTTGATTGAAAGCAGCGCAGCGATTGGCTCGCACTGCTGTCAATCACATCCAATGACGCGGCCTGTATCACGGGAGCGCGCCCACAAGAACTATCCACCATGCGAGAGAGCTCGCATCAAGGTGGAAAGTTCTTGCGGGAAGGAGCCCAGACAGCCGCCGAGGGACCCCAGAAGACCAGGTTCGGGGCCACTCTGTGCAAAACGAGCTGCACAGTGGAGGTAAGTATAACATGTTTGTTATATAAAAAAAAAAAAATTGCCTTTAGTGTTCCTTTAATGCCCTGCATCCAGTGTGCTTTTCGAATAGGCATTTCATTCTGCCGGAGGTTTTGTTACAGATAAGAGAGTGCAGCTGTCCAAAGACTCAGTGGACCAGCTGACATTTATCAAATGATACTCAGAGAAGCAGTCCTGGATTAGCAGCAGCTATCAAGCCCCTGATGCCAATAAGCGCTGATTAAGTGCTTTCTGGACCTGGAATCTGTAAAAAACTGTCTAGGCTGCCTAGCTTTGTGGGTGTTGATTTCATCTGGAATTTTGTTTTTTTGGTGTAGGTTTCATGAGCCCAATTAACACCCGAGTACCAATTTTTCTGCACCTGTTTGACAAGTGCATATCATTTTAATATTTGACAGCAGGGCCATTTCTTGCTCTCACCAAGAGTACCTCTATAGGGTTGTGGTGTGAAGGCACCACGACACCCAAAGACCAATTTTTCTGCACCTGTTAATTCTATCTAAAGTCTGCAAAAGAGACACCAGAATTTATCCCAAAAATTTCTAATCTTGTTTCGAGTTCACTAATGTCAGGAACTTGGTAGGAGGCCAAGATGCTGGGAGTTCTCCCCTTGTGGCCGAGTGCAGCACACCACTGAAGGTGACACAGCAGGTGTGATGCCCACAGAAGCATGGATGCCTGGTTGCTGAAGACAGACGTGCTTGGGAGGTCCAGGAGACATAGACCAGTGGAGCAACTGGAAAGCCGGGAGCCAGGCCAAGGATCATTCACAGGAAGACAGTCCATAATCAGAATGACCAGGGGTGAGCCGAATCTTAGTACAGGGAGCAGGATAAGCAGAATCCAATAGACAAGCCGGGGTCAGATGCAGGGAGAAGGCAGAAGGAGGTCAGGTGCAAGCCAAGGGTCGAGCCAGAGGATCAGGAAGAGCAAGCTGGGTCGGTGCACAGGAGATCAGATCAGCAGGTAATTCAGGATACAGAACACAGGGTAAGCTGAAGATAAACCAGCAGTGCATTGTTGTAAGCAGTGGGTTTAAATAGGCAGTAGCGCCCAGATTACGGCGAGCGTGTGCCGTTGCGCATGCGTGTTCGCCTGATCATGGCGGCGCACGTTTGCCTAGTCACGGCGCCGCGCATCTGCCTAGTCACGGCGCCTCGCGTCCTCGTGCGCCAATGCACGCCAACGTGCCTTTTCCTGTGCTGGTTTGCCAACCCTGCACCATTACGTACAGGGATGTGCCTATTTCCCTGACAACTAAATTGTGGCCTCATCATACAGACCGGCACCCTAAGCCATTGCTTATAAAATAAGGATAGCTTGAATGAAAAATGTCATTATTGCTGCAGCAGGCTCTATACATGGTACTCATTAGAGGCAGACTAAGGGGGCCCCCCAGGCACCATATTTAAAATAATTTTTCATTTTTAATGTTATTTCTCATTTTAACGGTTTCACTTTAAGCATCATTAAATCACTGCTTATTTAAAAAATATGTTTTTTTACAAACTTTTTTCATTGATACATGTCCCCCAAGGCAGTACCCGGATCTCTATAACCATTGTATGCCAAATTACTTGCATATAAGCCTTCAAAATGGGCACATTCCAATGGGGTTCGTTATTTAGTTTTAAACATTTGTGATGTTCGAAAGTTCTGCCACGAACCGAACAGGGAGTAGTTTGGCCCATCTCTAGTGGCAAGAATGGGCGCCATTGCCTGGCGCTCCTGCCCTGTGTAAATGTAGGAGACACTATGAATCAGCAGACCTGAGGAATGATGAAGTGTTGGTCGTGAACACCTTAAAGACACGGTCCTTTTCAAAATCCTGCGTGAATCCAAGATTTTAATCTATACATGGGGAGTGGATTTCAATGATCAGATGCTACAGCCCTATTTAGTAACACGATGGTCCCATTTCTGGTACAAAAAAGTTGCAATTTACCCTATTCATTTGGCCATTTATAACGCATATATCACCTACTACAAATCCTTCCTCAAATTTATAGAAGAAATCGTTATATCCCTTATATACCAGCAAGGAACCCCCCAGAAAACATTCATTCTGATTCTGTGAGCAGACTTCATGAGCGCCATTTTCCTTACACCAACAGAAGCAAGCCAAATATGGCAAAAAAAGTTGGGCATGCAGTTAAAAATGACACTAATTTTCATTGTCCCAAATGTCCCTTTCAATCGGGCCTATGCATCGGAGACTGCTTCAGACATTATCACATGTCCCTAAAATATTAGCCCATATTTCTAACAGCCTGCCCTTTCCCTGTTTGTAATACCTTCTGATCATTTGCCTGCTTCCTCAACTGACCATACCTCTGCCTGCCACCTAAATTGACCCTGGCTTGTGCATTGTTTATCAACCACAGTTCTGCCTTCCACCTGAACTGTTATTCGACCATGTTTTTTGCCTGCCGCTTAGACTGATCTTTTGCTTTGCTACTGTAGTAGTGGGATTTAAGATATGTGAGGGGCTTTAGAACAATGTTCTGAGTAGAGAAAAACTGTTTTTGCTTATCTCTGTGTCTTGTAATTCCTATATCAGAGTCTGGAGACTGGAGGCTTTGAAGAGATTTGGGTGGGAAGAAGCCTCTACCCCTGTGCCCATTCTTTCCTAACCAAGGTCCTAAGCCCGATGTTCCTGCCTGCTGCCTGGACCAACACTTTGGCTGTGCTGACCATATCTCTGCCTGCTGAATGTACTGACCCAAAGAATTTTATGGGCCATGTTACTGCCTTCTGCCTGGACAAATACTTTGTCTTTGCTGACTGTATGTCTGCCTGCTGCCTGTACTGACCCTGGCATGTTTATAGACCATATTCCTGCCTGCTGCCTGGACGATTCCTTTGGCTGTTGCTGACCACATCTCTGCCTGCTTCTTGGACCAATTCTCTCTTCAACGCACAGGTAATCTTTTGTTACCCTTTGTTCAGCCTCCTATACTTCCTGGCCAGTAAACATAGCATTGTGTTATGGAGCAGCCATGTACCAGTAGGTTAGGCTTACTTGGCTTTTGGGAACAAAAACTGCTGTAGGTAGAGCTACACTATGTTAACTTCACTGACTATTCTCACAGAGGTGACCATTACGGTATATTGTTTTCTATACTGTGTTGGTTGATTTTTGTGTTACATAGGTTGCAGTGTTGGGTCAAAAATCTGTTTAGACCTTGAAAAGGTCTTACACATGTGGTATACCCATAATCAGGAGTAGCAGAATGTATTTTGGGGTGTAATTCTAAATATGTACTAAAGTATGTGCTGTGTGTTAGAAATCTCTTGTAGATTTATAATAAGTAAAAAAAAAAAAAAAATGTTTTTATTTTATTTCCATTTTTTCCAAAAACTTGTGGAAAAAAAGTTACATGTTTAAAAGGCTCCTTATGTCTCATAGAAAATATGTTGAGGTGTTTGTTTTTCAAAATGAGATACTTTTGTGCTTGTTTCCATTGTCCTGGTGTTCCAGGGCTTTCAAAAATGTGATAGATCAGGAAATTTGATGTAGACACAGGTATATATTTGGCTCACAAGAGAGAGAATCCCATGGGTCAACTGAGCTGTCATGAATATATATCAAAGAGTCCATAAAAACATAACAAAAGTCTCTGAGTCTGTGAAAGATTCCAACACTTGGGAGAACCCGGTTCCAATAGTAGCTAGAAGATACTCTGTGAATAATTGAGAGAAGAGTTAACAGCACTTCTAAGTGTAGTCATTTAAAAACATGTTAATTGTAAAGGTAGAACAACTCACAAGAGTAGGAAGATATTTGTTTGTATAGGCCAGTAAGTTCCGCTGTGCATATTCCGGGTGGTCCCACTGTCTCTGTGTTCCAGGGTCTGGGTGGCAAGCAGGTGATTTTCCGCATTGACAGTAGTGCTGAATGAGGCTGTGGACACTGGAGACCAGGCTATCGCTCCAGGGTCTTAAAAAAATGTGATAGGTAGTCAGGAAATTAGATGTGCAATTTATGCCCTTAGAACACCTGAAGGTTCTTCTTTGATGTTGGGCCTCTCTGTGTGGTCAGGCTGTGGAAAAGTCTCACACATGTGGTATTGTCATACTCAGGAGGAGTAGTAAAATTTATTTTGGGATGTAATTCTTGGTATGTACATGCTGTGTGTTAGAAATATCTTATAAATTGACAACTTTGTGTAAAAAAAAATAGTTTTCATTGTCTTTCCACATTTTCCAAAATTTGTGGAAAAAATTGCATTTTTAAAAGACTTATTATGCCTCATAGAAAATACATTGGTGTGTTTGCTTCTCGAACAGGGGTCATTTTGTGGGTAATTCCATTGTCCTGGTGATCCAGGGCCCTCAAAATTGTGATAGGTAGTGTTGGATGAATGATTCAGGCGGAGCATAAGTTCAGCCCGAACATTGGCTGTTTGCCCGTTCGGCGAACAACCGAATTGCGTTCGACCGTTTGTTTGGCCCGTGAATGCCCCACAATGCACTATGCACCGCACAATGCATTCTAAGCCCAAATTGGTTGAAGCAATGAAGGCTTTGTCCAATCAGGGCACAGAGCACTGTCAGAGCCATGGTTGGAGAAAGTAATGATTACTATGCCTAATCATGGCTCATTGCTCACAGACCCACCCCACACTATAAATGATTCCTTCCCAAAGCAGCTATTTGCAGTATGATATTGGAGTAGAGCAGGGGCGGATCCAGAGTATTTTCTCGGGAGGGGCACTGCCAAAAAATGATTTTTTTTGTGTGAAATTTATCGGGGAAATGGTTGGTGTCGGCGCTTCAATCATCCCGGCACCATGGTTGTTATGGTGTCAGGATGATTGAAGCGCATTATTTCTATTATTACATTGTAATATGAAATTAAATAGTTCAATGCAGAATCAGTGGGAGCCCCGAGTGTGTCACTTGCCACCGTCGCCTGCAATTAGTGGGAGCCCTGAGCGTGTCACTTGCCACACGTTGTGGATTGTCACTTGCCACGTCACCTGCCACATCTTGTGGATTGTCACTTGCCACACCTTGTGGATTGTCACTTCCCACATCACCTGCCACACCTTGTGGATTCTCACTTGCCACGTCACCTGCCACACCTTGCTGATTGTCACTTGCCTGCCACCAGATGCAGATTGTCATTTGCCACGTCACCTGACACAATTTGCGGATTGTCACTTGCCACGTCGCCTGCCACACCTTGCGGATTGTCACTAACTTGCCTGCTAAGGTGTAGTTTTGGTTGTCTCTTGCTGTGTCCCAGACTCCCAGAGTCAGGCAGCAGAGAGATAATGTAATCTCTCTGCTGCCTGCACAGTGAGGGCGGAAGTCACTGCAGGAATGCAGGGCAGGCACGGGCGGTGAGAGATGATCTCATCTCTCTGCTCCCCCGCTCCCGGCTAGCTGATTGGCCAGCTGCCACACTGAGCCTGCTCTCTCACCTGCGCTGCCAACACACTGAGCAGCACGGTCTGCCCATGAACCGCGCCGCCCCCGACAACAAACCACGCCACAAGCGGAGCCGCCCGCTTTCTTACCCGTCTGTGGAGCCGCACGCTATTGCACCTGCCCGCAGAGCGGCCTGACGTGACTCACTGACGTCACTCATTGCTAGACGCCAAGCGGCCCAAGCATTAGCAGCGAGTGCAGGGAAGAGGCTCCACCCACCTCCTCCTCCGCTCCTGGTATCGTGTCAGTGCGCCACGTAACTACATTAGACGAGTCTCTCTCTCAGCGCCGCTGATCGGCTGATGTGAGAAACTGAGAGAGAGACTCAGAGAGGCAGTGGCAGCCGCAGAACAAGTACTGTATATACTCGAGTATAAGCCGACCCGAATATAAGCCGAGGCACCTAATTTTACCCCAAAAAACTGGGAAAACTTATTGACTCAAGTATAAGCCTAGGGTGTCCTAGGCTTATACTTGCCTCACTTTGCCTCACTGTGCCCATGCCTCACTGTGCCCATGACTAGACTGATGTTTAACATGGAAGTCTATGGAAGGAGTGCCCGGCTTTGAAAAATCGGTTCTCCCAGACACCAAACTTTTCAAACTTATAGAGGAGACATGGGGCTACATGTGTGCCAAGTTTGGGGTCCAGAGGACCTACCACCAGCCGTTACCGGGTCCGCAAAATCACTGGAGAAATGACCATTTAACATTGGAGTCTATGGAAGGGGTGCCCGGGTTTAAAAAATCAGTGCTCCACGACCGTAGGTCCCCCAGACACCAAACTTTGCACACTTGTAGAGAAGACATGGGGCTACATGTCTGCCAAGTTTGGGGTCCAGGGAACTTACGAACGGCCGGTACCGGGTCCGAAAATCACCGGAGAAATGACCGTTTAACATTGGAGTCTACAGAAGGGGTGCCCGGATTTAAAAAATCAGTGCTCCCCGGCCGTAGGTCCCCCAGACACCAAACTTTGCTCACTTGTAGAAGAGATATTGGGCTACATGTGTGCCAAGTTTGGGGTCCAGGGGTCCTACGGCCGGCCGGTACCCGGTCCCAAAATTTCGGGAGATCAGGCGCAAAAAAAAAAAAAAACAGAGCAAGCAAGTGAGTGTGACAGATGGTTTCGGGGGGGGGGGCAATTGCCCTGTTGCCCCCCCTGGATCCACCACTGGAGTAGAGATAGATAAAACAGGGCTCTGTTCATTGCTACAAGCGCGTTAGTGTGCTTCTGTGATTCTATTATGAGTGTAGAGCAGGGATATGCAATTAGCGGACCTCCAGCTGTTGCAAAACTACAAGTCCCATCATGCCTCTGCCTCTGGGTGTCATGCTTGCTGCTGTCAGAGTCTCGCTATGCCTCATGGGACTTGTAGTTTGGCAACAGCTGGAGGTCCGCTAATTGCATATCACTGGTGTAGAGTGTTAGTGTAGTGTGAATATAGTGATAGTGCAGCGTCTGTGTAGTGCAACCTTCTTACTTAAGTGTCAGTGGAGTGAGTCTGGGCAATTATACTGCAGTATATTAAAGTGTGTCAGTGTAGTGTGTCAGGGCAGTTTTACTGCAGTATATTGAAGTGTGTCAGTGTTGTGTGTCAGGGCAGTTTTACAGCAGGATATTGTAGTACGTCAGCACACTTTTACTGCATTACATTGTAGTGCATCAGTGCACTTTTCCTGCATTATATTGTAGTGCACCAGTGCACATTTACAGCAGTATATTGTAGTGCGTCTAAAAAAACAGCGCTGTTAACGAGTGTGCGTATCTATTAAAAAATGTATTAATAAATATCTGTCAATACCACATGAATGTGATAATGTGTAACAGTGCTCCTGCAACAGTGTATCCTATCCAACTAAAAATATGGATATACAAGTATAAATAGTTCTATCAAACTGAATAAACTGTGAACCATGTGACTCCTGTGAATAATAGAGATGTAAGCTTTACTACTGTGCTAAATCTAAACCTATGTGCTATGACAATAAAGTAAAAAATATATATCAAAAAACAATTTACTTTTAAAGTGTGTCAAAATAATATTAAATAAAAATAAAAAGTCCTCTCTGTGAAAGTACATTCGTGCAGTTCAGTATGTAACCACAAAAATTGTCCTTGAGAGATCTCACTATTATATCCTCAAAGCAGACAACAAAATTGAAAAAACGTCTTGTAATGAACTTTCTATTTCGTGACCATCCACCACCACTTATATTAAAAAAACTCACCAGATCTTATGCTGGTGTGACCAGCAGACAACGCATTTTCTTATATCAAAACAATCCTCTGTAGAGACCATACACCTATGATCCTTCCCAGAAGCTGCAATCTATCAGATCCTCAAAATCCTCAGATCCCTTCATAGTGTGGCCAGCAGACACCCCGAAAAATAATCCTCTGCAAAGAACATACACATCCGATACTCCCCAGAATCTGAAATCAAACAGATCTTCAAATCCTCAGATACTGATTTAAAGCGGAGTTTCACCCAAAAGTGGAACTTCCGCTTAAACCACTCCTCGCCCCCTTACATGCCACATTTTGTCATAATTTTTTTTTTGGGAGGGAGTGGGGGCTTCAGTAGGAGTGGGACTTCCTGTTCCACTTCCTCCTTCCACCCAGGGACCGCTTAGGCGACTCGTCATATCGCCTTTTGGCGGCCCCTCCCTGTAGGCGATCACCTGGGACACGTGACAGGTCCCAGGCGATCGCCTGTCCACTCAGATTGCTGACTTTTAATAAGCATAAAAAAGGCTGGAACTCCCCTTTAAGATGGAAGAAAAAAGGATCTCGCATAGCATAAAATCTTTTTCATAGCTTTTTTAAATTTAAATTTATTAAAAATATTGCACTCTCAAGCTCAGGTATCCTTCTGACACCAGTATTACAGCATAAAATTAAAGCTGGATGTGCCCGATAGTGATGAGCCGAACACCCCCGGGTTCGGTTCGCACCAGAACCCGCGAACGGACCGAAAGTTCGCACGAACATTAGAACCCTATTAAATACAATGGATGCGAACGTTCGGATTCTAAAGTGCTAATTATAACGACTATTATCCATGTTATTGTCCTAAACAGAGTTTGGGAGCCCGGGTTCTGCACCAGGGGACATGTATCAATGCAAAAAGAAGTTTTAAAAACTGACGTTTTCCGGGAGCAGTCATTTTAATGATGCATAAAGTGAAAAAAAAAAAGTCAAATATTCCTTTAAATATTGTACCTGGGGGGTGTCTAAAGTATGCCTGTGAAGTGCCACGTGTTTCCCGTGTTTAGAACTGTCCCTGCACAAAATAACATTTCTAAAGGAAAAAAAAGCCATTTAAAACTGCTTGCGGCTTTAATGTAATGTCTGGTCCCGGTAATATGGATGAAAATCTTTAAGAAAAATGGCATAGCTACCCCATCAACCCCCCCCCCCTACCCCAGCCCATTACCAGCCCCTTTGGGTCTTGTATGGATATTAAGGGGAACCCCGCACACAAAATAAAAAAGGCCCTATATACTCTGAACAGCCGTATACAGGCGGTGCATACAAGACAGGGACTGTAGGTTTGTTCTTATGTAGAATCTGTTTGTAATTTTGAACAGCTACATTGTTTAAGTGTAGCTCCAGGCCAAATACCTATTTTTAAGCTTTTTGGAAAACATAGGGAAGGGTTATCACCCCTGTAACATTTTTTTTGCTGTCTGTGCCCCTGTTCAGAACATTTCACCTCACTTTGCGTCCCAATGACAACTGTTTTTGAAATGTGGTGTTTTTATTGAAACAAGGATTGGTGATAAGCAGTAGAGAGGAGACACCTTTCTCCCATATTAATTCTTACAGGAGAGAATTTTCCTTCCAAGGGGTAGATTTCCTCTCACTTCCTGTTGTCTTCTTCCGTTTGCAAGTAGGAGTCGTTTGTAAGTTGGATGTTTGAAAGTAGGGACCTGCCGTATATACTCTGCAGAAATTGGCCCCTTAGGTGTTGGTGTTGGCACAACACTGTAAGCACTCACAGTTACTCTTGGTGGGTGCTGGAACGCCCTGCTGTCAACTATTATATCAGGAATTTTAATTACATATAATTGTTGAACAGTGGTAGTAAAAATTGGGCCTTTGATGGTGGTGCTGGTGCCACAACACTGTAAGGCCTGACAGTTACTCTTGGTGGGCGCAGCAATGGGCCCTGCTGTGAATTATTAGATCAATAATTAGAATTGCATGCCCCTGTTGAACAGGGGCTGAAAAATTGGGCCTTTGGTGGTGGTGGTGGTGGTGGTGGTGGTGGTGGTGTTGACACAACACTGTAAGGCCTGACAGTTACTCTTGGTGGGCGCAGCAATGGGCCCTGCTGTGAATTATTAGATCAATAATTAGAATTGCATGCCCCTGTTGAACATGGGCTGAAAAATTGGGCCTTAGGCACTGGTGGCACAACACTGCAACCCCTCACAGATACTGTACTTGGAGCACAGCAATGAGGCCTGTTGCAAAGTATTGCATCAAAAATTGTAATTACACGCCCCTGTTAAACAGGGGCTGAAAAATTGGGCCTTAGCCACTGGTGGCGGCACCCATAAACCAAAATGATCTTCCAAGCTATCATCATTAATCGGATCATTGAGGAGGAGGAGGAGGATAGCTAGACAACATAACAGCACAGGAACTCAGCAACAGCATCAGTCTTGAAGGGATGTGACATTTTAAAATCAATAAGTCTGTTATATCAGCATCAGGTGTGTGGTAGCTGGTGGTGATCCAAGACTGGTTCATCTTGATGAAAGTCAGTCGATCAACCGAGTCGGTGGACAGGCGCACCCTGTGATCCGTGACAAATCCTCCAGCAGCACTGAATGTGCGTTCTGAAAGAACGCTGGATGCAGGACAGGCCAGTAGCTCAATTGCATACTGTGCAAGCTCTGGCCAGTGATCCATCCTCAAGACCCAGTAAGCCAGAGGATTTTCGGTGGGGAAGGTGTCCAAGTCTGACCTTGCCCCTAGGTATTCCTGCACCATGTATATCAGACGCTGGCGATGGTTGCTGGAAACGATCATACTTTGGGGCTGCGGACTAAAGAATTGTCTGAACGCATCGGTCAGACGGCCACCTTCCCCACCGCTCCTTCTTTGACTGCCCGAAGCCTCAGCAACTCGTTGTCCAGGACCAGGAGTTTGTAACCTCCCAGTATCTGGGAACGCGTTGCACAGACCTTTCTGCAAGGCCTCCCGGAGTTGTCTCATCCTCTGCTCCCTCTGCGACGGTAACATAAGGTCCACAACCTTACCCTTGTACCGTGGATCAAGGAGAGTGGCCAGCCAGTAATGGTCCCTCTCCTTGATCCGAAGAATACGAGGATCCTTCCGCAGACTTTGCAGGATCAGGGAGGCCATGCAGCGTAGGTTAGCTGAGGCATTCAGTCCGGAGTCCTCTGGGTCACTAAGGACGACATGATCCGCAGCCACCTCCTCCCAGCCACGTACAAGTCCACTGGTTTCTTGGGACTGTAAATCATCCCTAAAAGACTGCTGCTGATGATGCTGAGTGCCAGCCTCCACCTCCATGCTGACACAATCCTCCTCCTCCTCCTCCTCTTCCTGTGCGATGGGTGGGACAGAAGGAACACTGTCAGGGTAAAGGGGGCCTTGAGAGGCAAGGAAGTCCTCCTCTTCCTGCCTCTGTTCTGCCTCAAGTGCCCTGTCCATTATTCCACGCAGCGTGTGCTCCAACAGGTGGACAAGAGGTACAGTGTCACTGATGCATGCACTGTCACTGCTCACCATCCTCGTGGCCTCCTCAAATGGTGCCAGGACAGTGCATGCATCCCTGATCATGCCCCACTCGCGTGGTGAAAAAAACCCGAGCTCCCCTGACCCTGTCCTGGTGCCGTAGTCGCACAGGTACTCATTGATGGCCCTCTGCTGCGTGTGCAGCCGCTGCAGCATGGCCAACGTTGAGTTCCACCTGGTGGGCATGTCACATATAAGGCGGTTCTTGGGCAGGTTCAACTCCTTTTGCAGCTCAGCCAGGCGAGCACTGGCATTATAAGATCTACGGAAATGAACACAGACTTTCCTGGCCTGCCTCAGGACATCCTGTAAGCCCGGGTACCTGCCCAAGAACCGCTGCACCACCAGGTTAAGGACGTGAGCCATACAGGGCACATGGGTCAGTTGTCCCTGTCGGAGGGCGGAGAGGAGGTTGGTGCCATTGTCGCAAACCACCATTCCTGGCTTAACCTGGCGTGGCGTCAACCACCTCTCGGCCTGCCCCTGCAGAGCAGACAGGACCTCTGCCCCAGTGTGGCTCCTGTCCCCCAAACACACCAGCGCAAGCACGGCATGGCATCTTTTTGCCTGCGTACTTGCGTAGCCCCTTGAACGCCTACGGAGCACCGCTGGTTCCGACGACAAACCACAGGAAGAGGCCATGGAGGAAGAAGAAGAGGAGGGCGTGGAGGAGAGAGGTGTGTCACAACCAGTAGTAGCATTTTGGAGGCGTGGCGGTGGAACAACCTCCAACACTACTGCACCTTGTCCTGCATCCTTCCCAGCTGCCAAAAGAGTGACCCAATGGGCCGTGAAAGAAAGGTAACATCCCTGTCCATGCCTGCTGGACCATGAGTCAGCGGTAATATGCACCTTACCGCTGACCGCCCTGTCCAGCGAGGCCAAGACATTGCCTTCCACATGCCTGTAGAGAGCCGGAATCGCCTTCCGTGAGAAAAAGTGACGTTTGGGAACCTGCCACTGAGGAACCGCACATTGCACAAACTCACGGAAGGGGGCCGAGTCTACCAACTGAAAAGGCAGCAGTTGAAGCGCTAGCAATTTAGCCAAGCTAGCATTCAACCGCTGGGCATGTGGATGGCTGGGAGTGAACTTCTTTCGACGGTCCAGCAGCTGGGGCAGGGAAATTTGCCTGCTAGAATCGGACGTCGGTGTACTGCTAGCAGAGTGCCCGCAAGTACTTGGCTGTGACACACCTAATTCTACACCTTCATTCCTCTCAGAGCAGGTTTCAGAGAGGACTGAAGGTATAGTGGGGTTGGAGATCCCAGCTGATGCGGTGCAAGAAGAGGTCAGCTTTGTTCTTTGGTGTGGGTCTTTAAGGTAGGCTTGCCAACGAGCTGCATGGCAGGTCAACATATGTCTGATCAAGCATGTGGTGCCCAAGCGGCTGATGTTTTGGCCACGCGATATACGCTTGAGACATATGTTGCAAACAGCAGCTGTGCGATCTGATGCACTCGCCTCAAAAAAGGCCCACACCAAAGAACTTTTTGAATGACGGGCAGAGGCAGCGCCCTGCACAGGCGGAGCTCTGCGGTGTGATTCCGTCGGTGTGCTGCCCATACGCTGGCCAACCAAGGGCATCCTGCCTCGTTGGAGATGTGCCTCCTCCTCATCCTCCTCCTCCTCCTCTCTCCTATTAGGCACCCACGTGGAGTCAGTGACCTCATCATCCCCTCCCTCCTCATCACTGGAGCCAATCTGGCAGTATGCTGCAGCTGCTGGAGCATGACTGCCAGATTGGTGTCCTTCTTGAGCATCCCCTCTCTCTGCTCTCACGCTACTGCCTTCCTCTATCTGGGTATCATCATCAGATCCTTCGAAACGCTGGGCATCCTCCTGGAGCATGTACCCAACACTGTGCTCAAACAGTTCGGGGGACTCCTCAGGAGGAGGACATGGTGGGTCTAGGGAAGGATTGACTAATGAAGATAATGATACCAGAGAAGAGGACGCTTTGGCAGCTGCTTTGCCAGTACCCTGAGCCTGGGTGAGAGAGGATGAGGAGGATGAGGTGGGCTTGGTCATCCACTCTACCAAGTCTTCGGCATGATGTGGCTCAACATGTCCAGCTGCCGAAAAGAAGGACAAGCGTGTCCCATGGCCATGTGCTGATGACAATGCACCGCGTCCACGACCAGCACTGTTGCCCCCAGACACAGAGCCTGCTTGCCCTCTTTTTTTGCCTCCTGACTGTCTGCCTCTCCTTGTTTGCCTTCCAGACATTTTAATGGATGGCCTGCAGGGAGATGGGAAAAACAGCAATAAGGGCTACCTTCAGGTGTATACTGTGCAGGAGGCTTAGCAACAATGACACTGACACTGTCCCCTGCCTATCCTTCTCTGTCCCTAAACACAAGGATTTGCAATATGCTTCAGCAAGATTGGTTTAGCACAGAATAGCACACTGTCAGTTTCACTCACTGTCCTACTCTGTCCCTACAAACTAGATTTAGCACAGAATAGCACACTGAGAGTTTCCACGAGTGTCCTTCTCTGTCCCTAAACTCAAGGATTTCAAATATGGTTCAGCAAGATTGGTTTAGAACAGAATAGCACACTGACACTTTCCCTCACTGTCCTACTCTGTCCCTACAAACAAGATTTAGCACAATATAGCACACTGATAGTTTCCACGAGTGTCCTTCTCTGTCCCTAAACTCAAGGATTTCAAATATGGTTCAGCAAGATTGGTTTAGAACAGAATAGCACACTGTCAGTTTCACTCACTGTACCTCTCTGTCCCTACAAACAAGATTTAGCACAGAATAGCACACTGATAGTTTCCACGAGTGTCTTTCTCTGTCCCTAAACTCAAGGATTTCAAATATGGTTCAGCAAGATTGGTTTAGAACAGAATAGCACACTGTCAGTTTCACTCACTGTCCTACTCTGTCCCTACAAACAAGATTTAGCACAGAATAGCACACTGACACTTTCCCTCACTGTACCTCTCTGTCCCTAAACTCAAGGATTTCAAATATGGTTCAGCAAGATTGGTTTAGAACAGAATAGCACACTGTCAGTTTCACTCACTGTCTGTCACGTACCTGATGGTAGTGAGCCCGAATTGCAGGGGACGGCCTCCCTTACGGCTCCCACTCCCGGCCCCCTGGTAAGGTAACAGTTGGCACAGGAGTAAGGAGTGGCACGGGTGCCTGGCAGGATCAACTGTGGTGAGGTGGTGATTCAAACACCCGGAAGCTTCCTTGCAGAATACCGGAACTGGAACGCTAGCAGGCTGGATCGGAAGTAGCACAGCAGACTGGATCGGTCTCGCAGACTGGATCGGAAGAAGCACAGCAGACAGGATCAGCTAGCAGGCAGGTTCAGCTTAGCAGGCTGGATCTGGGACAGCTCAGCAGACTGGATCGGTCTCGCAGACTGGATCGGAAGAAGCACAGCAGACAGGATCAGCTAGCAGGCAGGTTCAGCTTAGCAGGCTGGATCTGGGACAGCTCAGCAGACTGGATCGGTTTAGCAAACTGGATCGGAACCAGGAACAGGGTAGTAAACAGGCCGGGTCAGATATCAGGCGGGCAGCAGAAGTACAGGATGCAGGCAAAGGGTAGTCACAACAAGCCGGGTGAGGTGCAGGCAGATAACAGGTTGGTCAAGGTAAGCCGGGTCTTTTAGCACAGGTATGGTCTCAGATCAGGGTTTAGCACACAACGCTGTAGAGCAGACAGCAGGGACTGTCTGTAAATGACAGGTTTAAATAGTCTCTCTGGCGCCACCCGCTGGACGCACGCGCGAACGGAGACCAGGAAGTCCGGGGCGCCTGTTTCTGGCAGGATCTCCATGACATTGCCCCCCCCCAAGGGGCAGCCTCCGGATGCCCATCCGGGCAAACTTTTCAGGGTGAGACCTTTTAAAGGACTGTACCAGACTCTTAGCGTGGATGTTCCCCTCGGGCTCCCAAGAATTCTCTTCGGGTCCATACCCCTTCACCTTTATCAAAAACTGGTTCTGGTTCCTTCTCTTCCTGTAATCCAGGATAGCCTCTACTTCAAACTCCTCTTCCCCGTCTATAATAACAGGGTCAGGGGTAACAGAGCTTCGGCCAGGAAAGGGATTGGAAATAGATGGTTTCAACAGTGACACATGGAATACTGGGTGGATCTTCAGTGAATCCGGGAGTTCCAGTTCAAAAGCCACTTCATTGATTTTCCTTTTAACCGGAAAAGGTCCTAGGAACTTGGGACCCAATTTCTTTGAAGGGCATGCCATCCTCAAGTTCACTGTAGACAGCCACACCAGGTCACCGGGTACCAGTACCAACTCACCCCGTCTCTTCTTGTCAAAAGTTAATTTGTTGTGTTCCTGGGTCCTGGTCATAGTTTCCTGCAAAAGTTGGTTATTGGTGGAAAAGAAATTTATTTTCTCCTGTACTGCTGGCACCGCACATTCGGGAAGAGAATTGGGTAGGAATGAAGGGTGAAAACCAAAGTTGGCAAAGAACGGGGTCTGCTTGGTGGCGGAGTGGATGGAGTTGTTGTAGGCGAATTCGGCCAAAGGAAGCAGGGAAATCCAATTATCTTGTGTAAAAGAGGAGAAGCAGCGCAGGTACTGCTCCAGAGTTTGGTTAGTCCTCTCAGTCTGTCCATTGGTCTGGGGGTGATAGGCGGAAGAGAATGACAGTTCTATATCTAAGGCCTTACAGAGGGACCTCCAGAAGCGGGAGGTGAACTGTACCCCTCGATCTGAAACAATGTTGGCTGGTACCCCGTGGAGTCTGACGATTTCCTTGATAAATGCCTGTGCTGTTTCAGGGGCAGAGGGAGTGCCTTTCATCGGAATAAAGTGTGCCATTTTGGACAGACGATCGACTATCACAAAGATAGTGGTATGATCTTCTGCTGGAGGTAACTCGACAATGAAGTCTATGGATAACATCCTCCATGGTCTGTCTGGAACAGGCAAAGGTCTTAATAAGCCCCAGGCCTTGGTTCTATGAGTCTTGTTCCTGATGCAGGTAGTGCAGGACTCCACAAATTCTTTACAATCTTCCCGTAATTGAGGCCACCAAAAGGTACGCTGTACCAAGTCGGTGGTCTTCGCTATGCCAAAGTGCCCGGCTAATGCATGGTCGTGGCAGAGTTCCAGGACAGATACTCGTAGATCCTCGGGGATATAGATCTTGTCCTTATGCCAGAGCAACCCGTCCTTAACCTGCAGTTCCAATTCAGGAGAGGGCAACTGCCCTGCGGAGGCTTGTTTAAGTCTGGAGAGCAGGTTTTCCTGAAGCAAGAGGAAATTCCCAGGGGCAAGGATGGTATCCGGAAGAGAAACTTCTTTGGGTTTGTGAAACATCCGAGACAAGGCGTCAGGCTTAGTGTTCTTGGAGCCTGGACGATACGTGATATGGAACGAAAACCTGGAGAAAAAGAGCGCCCATCTGGCCTGTCGTGGTTTCAGTCTCTTTGCGGATCTCAGATATTCCAGGTTCTTATGGTCAGTAAATATCAGAATTGGATGGGCAGCTCCCTCCAGCAGGTAGCACCATTCTTCTAGCGCAGACTTAATCGCCAGCAACTCCCGATCCCCCACATCGTAGTTCCTCTCTGCTGTTGACAACTTGCGTGAGAAGAAGGCCACTGGGTGAAGCAGGGCCTTGGTTCCTTGTCTCTGGGACAATATTGCCCCTACAGCGATTTCGGATGCGTCTACCTCGAGGACGAATGGCAAAGAGGAATCCGGATGCTTTAAGACGGAGGCAGAGGTAAAAAGTCCCTTAAGGGCCTCAAAGGCCTTTTGGGCCTTGGAGGACCAATGGAAGCGGTTCCCCTGTTGGGTTAATTGAGTGATTGGTGCAATGATGGCCGAGAATCCTCTGATGAACTTGCGGTAAAAATTAGCAAAACCGACAAAACGTTGGATTCCCTTCTTTGCTGCAATCCTAGACTGGCCAGTCCCTACAGACATCTTTTGGGGGTCCATCTCGATGCCCTCACTGGAGATGATTAATCCCAAGAATGGTATACTTCCCTGCTCGAACGCACATTTTTCGGCTTTCGCATATAGGCCATGTTGTCGAAGCCGGGCTAACACACTCTTGACATGTCTGCGATGGGATTCGAGGAAGGAAGAGAAAATTAATATGTCGTCTAGATAGACGATAACAAATAAGTCCAGAAAGTCCCGAAGGGCATCATTAATGAAGTATTGAAACGTGGCGGGGGCATTGCACAACCCGAAAGGCATCACCAAATACTCGAAGTGCCCAAATCGAGTACGGAAAGCAGTCTTCCACTCATCTCCGTCCCTGATGCGGACCAAATTATAGGCTCCACGGAGATCAAGCTTGGTGAAGACATTGGCAGCCCCCAGTCTCTGGAATAACTCTGGCATCAAAGGAAGGGGATAACGGTTCTTCACCGTAATTTTATTTAATTCGCGGTAATCCACGCAAGGACGAAGGGTATGGTCCTTTTTCTCGACGAAAAAGATGCCCGCGCCTGCTGGAGACGTGGATGGGCGAATAAACCCCTTCTTCAGGTTCTCATCAACGTATTCCCTTAGTGCCCCCTGTTCAACCTCTGTCAACGGAAAAATCCTTCCAAATGGGATTTCAGCCCCAGGTAATAGTTCAATGGGGCAGTCGTAGGCTCGATGGGGTGGTAGAACCTCCGCCCGTTGTTTACTGAATACATCCAGGTACTCATGATAGACTTCTGGAATAGACTGACGTAATTCAGCTTCTGAATCCAGGCAGAGCAGGTTAGATGGCCCATGAGGGGCGTGAGAGCCACAGAACTGCTGGCAGTAAGGTGACAAAAAGGTGACTTCCCCTGTGGCCCAGTTGATGGCAGGATTGTGAGCTTGCAGCCAGGGCATACCGAGGATCACAGGGAATAATGGAGAAGAGATGATGTCCATACGTAACAGTTCGTGGTGGGAGCTGGAAATGACAGCAGAAATAGGAGCAGTCTCTAGAACTACAGGGCCGGATTTAATAGCAGACCCATCAGCCAGGTGAACAGAGAGTCCATGGGTCTTGGGAAGGAGAGGAATCCGATGTTTAGCAGCGAATGAAGAGTCCATGAAACAACTGCAGGCCCCAGAATCAATAATGGCGGGGGTTGGTAGGGTCTTTCCTGAAAGCTGCAATGAGACTGAAAGGGCCAGGTGAGATGCGGTCTTGGCTATAGGACCCGTGTATTCAGGAATCATAGAGAGACATTTACGTAGCTTCAGAGGGCAGTTCCTAACGTAATGTCCGGGCCCTCCGCAATACAGACACAGATTGTTCATCCGACGACGTTGTCGCTCCTCCGGGGTAAGGGAAGGACGAAGAACCCCAAGCTGCATGGGCTCAGGTGCGTTGGGTGCGGAAGCTGGTGATGCAGCGGGTACTGTGTGCAGGTGACTTGGAGCCCTTGGGAGCATCCAGGTTGGGTGAGAAAACCCTGTAGCTTTCTCAGCCCTTCGTTCTCTTAGGCGTCAATCGATCTGTATGGTTAAATCGATCAACGCATTCAAAGTCTGTGGCACCCCAACTCTAGCCAGCTCATCTTTCAGAGAATCAGAGAGTCCCATGCGAAACTGGTGACGGAGAGCGGCATCGTTCCAGTCTGTATCTGCGCTCCACCGCCTAAACTCGGCCACGTAGTCCTCTGCCGCCCTGCGTCCCTGCTGAAGGGTACGCAAAGCCGCTTCTGCAGTTGCTGAAAGCTGGGGATCCTCGTATAGCTGAGCCATAGCGTCAAAGAAGGAGGCAAGGTTGGTCAGAACTATGTCCTTTCGTTCCAGGAGACGGTGGGCCCAGGCTTGGGGGTCCCCGGTAAGCAGGGAAACCACAAAGCCCACTTTAGTGATTTCCAGAGCGAAGGTTCGTGGCTGGAGGGTGAAGTATAGTTCGCAGGAGTTGCGAAAAGCCCTAAAGCTACTTCGATTTCCGGAAAATCTTTCGGGTGCAGGGACCCTAGGTTCTGGAGGAAGCATTACTATTGTTTGGGTTGGCTCAGTCCCAGAGTAAGAGGTGGAAGCATGGGGAAATCCTTGGGTTCCGGTAGCGTTGGGAAGAACCAGTAACCGTTCTTCCAGCCGGGTGTAGTTTTGTTGAAGGTCCTTGACTGCTTCGGTTAGATCTGCCAGATGCTGACACAGATCTTCCATAGGGGAGGCTCCCTGCTCAGGCTCAGGCATGGCTGTCTGCTACTGTCACGTACCTGATGGTAGTGAGCCCGAATTGCAGGGGACGGCCTCCCTTACGGCTCCCACTCCCGGCCCCCTGGTAAGGTAACAGTTGGCACAGGAGTAAGGAGTGGCACGGGTGCCTGGCAGGATCAACTGTGGTGAGGTGGTGATTCAAACACCCGGAAGCTTCCTTGCAGAATACCGGAACTGGAACGCTAGCAGGCTGGATCGGAAGTAGCACAGCAGACTGGATCGGTCTCGCAGACTGGATCGGAAGAAGCACAGCAGACAGGATCAGCTAGCAGGCAGGTTCAGCTTAGCAGGCTGGATCTGGGACAGCTCAGCAGACTGGATCGGTCTCGCAGACTGGATCGGAAGAAGCACAGCAGACAGGATCAGCTAGCAGGCAGGTTCAGCTTAGCAGGCTGGATCTGGGACAGCTCAGCAGACTGGATCGGTTTAGCAAACTGGATCGGAACCAGGAACAGGTCAGTAAACAGGCCGGGTCAGATATCAGGCGGGCAGCAGAAGTACAGGATGCAGGCAAAGGGTAGTCACAACAAGCCGGGGTCGGGTGCAGGCAGATAACAGGTTGGTCAAGGTAAGCCGGGTCTTTTAGCACAGGTATGGTCTCAGATCAGGGTTTAGCACACAACGCTGTAGAGCAGACAGCAGGGACTGTCTGTAAATGACAGGTTTAAATAGTCTCTCTGGCGCCACCCGCTGGACGCACGCGCGAACGGAGACCAGGAAGTCCGGGGCGCCTGTTTCTGGCAGGATCTCCATGACACTGTCCTACTCTGTCCTTACAAACAAGATTTAGCACAGAATAGCACACTGACAGTTTCCCTCACT
Organism: Rana muscosa; assembly: GCA_029206835.1. Lineage (NCBI taxonomy): Eukaryota > Metazoa > Chordata > Amphibia > Anura > Ranidae > Rana > Rana muscosa. The sequence continues at coordinate 326,960,056 of CM055117.1, forward strand.
GTACCTCTCTGTCCCTAAACTCAAGGATTTCAAATATGGTTCAGCAAGATTGGTTTAGAACAGAATAGCACACTGTCAGTTTCACTCACTGTCCTACTCTGTCCCTAGAAACAAGATTTAGCACAGAATAGCACACTGACACTTTCCCTCACTGTACCTCTCTGTCCCTAAACTCAAGGATTTCAAATATGGTTCAGCAAGATTGGTTTAGAACAGAATAGCACACTGACACTTTCCCTCACTGTACCTCTCTGTCCCTACAAACAAGGTTTAGCACAGAATAACACACTGACACTCTCCCTACCTATCCTTATTTGTCCCTAAACACAAGGAATCCAGGATTAGTAAAGGAAAAAAAATGACACTGTCTCTGCCTATGCTTCTCTTTCCCTGCTCCGGAACACTCTACACAAGGCTGCCGCGCTGGCGGCCTTTTATAGTGTGGGGCATGTACTAAACCCCCTCAAGAATAATTGGCCACAGGCATCCTGCCTGTGGCCAATCATTGCTCTCCTCGCTGCCGGCGCTGTGATTGGCCAAGCATGCGGGGTCACAGTGCATGCTTGGCCAATCACAGCGCCTGGATGACACTGTGATGGCGTAGTGCATTGTGGGCCGTTCGCGTCACTCGAATTTGGCGCGAACGGCCCAAATCGTTCGATCTTCGTCGAACGATCGAACAGCCGATGTTCGAGTCGAACGTATGTTCGACTCGAACACGAAGCTCATCCCTAGTGCCCGACATAATTCTCGCCACAAGCACTAAACCAGCACAGCGTTACAGCACATCAGATCCCTGCCCCTTTATACAATAAATAGTTTTTTGTTTTGTTTTTAATTTATGAAATTGTATTTCTCTTTTCCTGTAAAGCGCTTAGCGCCTCAAAAGTCCCCTACTTTGCTTTTCAGTTTGTAGTAAATGTTTCTTGGAATTTGTTGCATGGAATTTTTTTATTTTGAATGATAGTTAAAGCTAGATAGACTTTTTTCAACCTATGTAATTATGTAACTATGTAAGAAAATTGTTTTACTGTAGATAAAATTGTACATTTTATTATTTATTTGTTTAAAATTATCCTAAAATTATGATTCTGGTACAAAGCATTGCATGGTTATTTACAAATCTATTATTATTATTATTATTACAGGTACTTAAATAGCTCCGACAATTTACGTGGTGCTTTACTAATACAATATCTCACAAAAGTGAGTACACCCCTCACATTTTTGTAAATATTTTATTATATCTTTTCATGTGACAATACGGAAAAAATTACACTTTGCTACCATGTAAAGTAGTGTGTGTACACCTTGTATAACAGTGTCAATTTGCTGTCCCTTCAAAATAACTCAACACACAGCCATTAACCACTTCAGCCACCGGACCATTTTGCTGGCCAAAGACCAGGCCACTTTTTGCGATTCGGCACTGCGTCGCTTTAACTGACAATTGCGCGGTCATGCGACGTGGCTCCCAAACAAAATTAACGTCCTTTTTTTCCCACAAATAGAGATTTCTTTTGGTGGTATTTGATCACTTCTGTGGTTTTTATTTTTTTGCGCTATAAAAAAAATATAGCGACAATTTAGAAAAAAATTCAATATTTTTTACTTTTTGCTATAATTAATATCCCCAAAAATATATAAAAAACATGTTTTTTTTCTCAGTTTAGGCTGATATGTATTCTTCTACATATTTTTGGTAAAAAAATTGCAATAAGCGTTTATTGATTGGTTTGCGCAAAAGTTATAGCGTCTACAAAATAGGGGGTAGTTTTATGGCACTTTTATTAATATTTATTTTTACTAGTAATGGCGGTAGGAAAGTAGGAAAAACAATATGGCTCATCTCCTAGTCACTCCCATACCCACACAGTTAGAACATGCTGAGAGAACACACATTTAACCCCTTAATCGTCCCTAGTGTTAACCCCTTACCTGCCAGTGACATTTACACAGTAATCAGTGCATTTTTATAGCACTGATCACTGTATAAATGCCAATGGTCCGATCTGTCCGTCGCAATGTCGCAGTACCGCTAAAAATTCGCAGATTACCGCCATTACTAGTAAAAAATAAATAAATAATAAAAATGCCATAAAAATGCCATAAATCTTTTCCATAGTTTGCAGACGTTATAACTTTTGCACAAACCAATCAATATACGCTTATTGTGCTTTTTTTTTACCAAAAATATGCAGAATAATATATATTGGCCTAAACTGATGATTTGTTTTAAAAAAAAACTTTTGGGGATCTTTATATCAAAAAGTAAAAAATATTGTTATTTTTTTCAAAATTGGCGCTCTTTTTTTGTTTATAGCGCAACAAATAAAAACCGTAGAGGTGATCAAATACCACCAAAAGAAAGCTCTATTTGTGGGGGAAAAGGACGCAGAAATGTTGTTTGGGTATAGCGTCGAACAACCATGCAATTGTCAGGTTAAAGCGACTCAGTGCCAAATTGTAAAAAGTGCTCTGATCAGGAAGGGGGTAAAATCTTCCGGGGCTGAAGCGGTTAAAGTGGATGTAAACCCTCACATATACCCAGTGAAGTGAACAGCCTCAGATGATACAAAGGGATGAAACAAATCTCCTTACATAAGTTTTACATGTATAGCTGCTGTCATCACCTTTATATACTGTTTAGAAAGTGCTCTTCGTGTTAGGAGATTTTCTCTTCCTGTTTAACACGGAGTGTGAAGTCTGAGCATACAGCAAAGACAGCCAAGACAGCTGATTGGAGGAGGCACACAACCCCTCTCCACCTAGGCAAAGACTCTCAGAGGTGTTCTCTGACATGGCAAGCTGCCTGCTAATCTATTTATAGCTCCCTCCCCGACACAAAATTCAACCTACTTTTATCTTATGTGTCGGAGAATTTGTCAGAAGTTATCAGGCTGATAACAGAAGAACAGAGCAGGAAAAAGCCACGGGGACACAGTGCTTTGAAGAGAGATAAGAAAACACTGCAGATATGTGCCCAGCTCAAATTTCATGAATCAGGTTTACATCCACTTTAACTACCGTATTTTCCGCTCCATAGGACACACTTTTTCCCCACAAAAAAATGGGGGAAAATGTCTCTGCGTCTTATGGAGCGAATACTGACCAGGCACCGCCGCCGCCGAGCAGTATGGCCGCATAGATCCAGAGCTCAGCTCTGCACCAGGGAATCAACTTCAACTTCACAGCCCAAGACCTCTCCAGCAGCAATTCATCTAGCCTCCTGGAATGCTCATACCCTGCTGATCATCCGGACATGCGGAGACGCCACCAAGACCTGTGAAACAATGATTGGCTTTCTACCCGACCATGCAGCACGGGCTTCACCAAAATGGCAGCGGGAGTCACAATGCACCGCCAGCTGCTGGACCTCTAGAGCCTTCCTACTCGGCTCCAGCAGCAAGCGCAGGCTCAGAAGAACCTGTCATTACAGATGAGCAAACTTCCACCATGCCCTGGAGGTTAACCCCTTATCTTCCTCCACAAGCCCAGTGAAATCTAGACCCTGCATAGATTCTGGGGAGCCAGATGTATCTTCTCCTCTTATGGATGTGGCAGACTCCTCTCCTTCACAGCACCCTCCTCTTACTCTCCCAGACCCCATTGCACAGTTTCCAACTACAGGCCAGCCCATATAAGATGTGTCGCTATGAAAGACATGAGGGCCTCTATACAAGCATACAGCGGTGGAATGCACCCCATCCTGTCAGCACGAGCCAGGTGGCTATAATCTCCTCAGTCTACAATTTTAGTGCAGAAAAATTATTTTGGTACACCACTTGGTTCAGAATATTTTTTTTCTTGTTTTCCTCCTCTAAAACGTAGGTGCGTCTTATGGTCAGGTGCGTCTTATGGAGCAAAAAATACATAGTTTAAGTGCTTTTGGATGTCTTTTGTTTATGTTTGGGTGTTTTTCTTTGCTTGTTTTTGGAAGGTTTTATTTGTTGGGGGGAGGGGGGGTTGGGGTGTGTTTTTTTGCTTGTTTTTGGAAGTTTTTTTTTGTTGGGGGGAGGGGGGTTGGGGTGTTGTTATACGAGGTATATTATAAAATAGGTGTGAAAATAGCACAGAAAAGTGTTAGGACCTGTCATATGAAGGACATGAGATCACCAGCAAGCCACTTGTAAAGCTAAGTTTGTGTTTGTGGGACTCTCAAAACAGGTAAACACAAATAGTTTTGTTCAGCTGAGGTTATAAAGAAAACACTCTGGTGTAAAGAAAACCATACAACACAGCTCAATGCCATTCTCTCAGCTCCACAGGTTTGGGATTCCCACTTGTTTTGGTGTACAAGACTAGCCGCAGGTGTATCACAAAATTCAAAATCTCCAGAACGTCCACCTTTCAGGACCAGAGTGCCTACCCACTCAAAACTCGGAGCCTCTGAAATTCTGGGTCCTTACCCAGGACCTACCAATCCACCAATCCAGAAAGTACTGAGAACAGGACTCCTGTACAGGTCTTTTCCTTTTTTTGTGTGTGTTTAAGAGTCCCCAAAAATGTTTTTGGTACTTTTCTTGGGGGGGGTTGTTCTTTTTTAGTATGCATGAAGGTGATCACTGACCATATATTTTGATTTTTAAAAATATAAAAACATTTGTGATTTGTAAAAGTATAAATAAATAATTATATAAATAATATCAAAAATAATATAATATTTTGTAATATAATCTAAAAAATAAATATCCCAAAAAATCGAAAAAAAGTTTTAATTTTCTGTTTGATCCAGTTTTCTTTGATACGTTTGGTGTAATATTTTTAGGCAAAAGCCTCAAATATTGCATAGTCATTGTAAACAGCTTTCTTGAGACAAGTCAGTTTTCATCATGAAAATTGGAGTGTATTATTTCAGAGATTTTACAGTTGATGACAGCTTGATTAGGCCTCAATGTGAAACAAAGAGATGAGGTTTTTGTTTTATTATGAAATAGAATCTGAAGCGGTTCCAGGTTTATTTTAGACCAAAGGGAAGAGTGTGGGTAAGCCAACCAACCCTTCAATTGTGCTAGTATTGAGGCTAGGTAGTAATCTCGTAAGACCACATGCCCCAGACCTTGCCCTTTAATGCTTTGTAAGTTTACTAAATGCACAGTACACCCTCCTATTTTGCCATAAGAACTTACTTTTTTAAATTGAAAACCATTAAAAATAACAGTTAGGGGCCAGGATGGGGAGGGGTCTAAATAGATACAACAATTGAGGTACAGTGCCTTATAAAAGTATTCATACCCCTTGAATTGTTCCACATTTTGTCATGTTACAACCAAAAACGTAAATGTATTTTATTGGGATTTTATGTGATTGACCAACACAAAGTGGAACAAATCTTATTTTTCGCTCCATAAGATGCACGTTTTCCCCCCAAAAAATGGAGGGAAATGTCTGTGCGTCTTATGGAGCGAATATTGACCCTGCTTTAAACTTCTCCACAACTTTATCCCTGACCTGTCTGATCCTTGGCCTTCAAGATGCTGTTTATTCACTACGGTTCTCTAACATACCTCTGAGGGCCTCACAGAACAGCTGTATTTATACTGAGATGAAATTACACACATGTGGACTCTATTTACTAATTAGGTGACTTCTGAAGGCAATTGGTTCCACTAGATTTGAGTAGTGATGAGCCGAACACCCCCGGGTTCGGTTCGCACCAGAACCCGCGAACGGACCGAAAGTTTGCATGAACATTAGAACCCTATTAAATACAATGGATGCGAACGTTCGAATTCTAAAGTGCTAATTATAATGACTATTATGCATGTTATTGTCCTAAAAAGGGTTTGGGAACCCGGGTTCTGCACCAGCGGACATGTATCAATGCAAAAAGAAGTTTTAAAAACGGACGTTTTTCGGGAGCAGTCATTTTAATGATGCATAAAGTGAAAAAAAAAGTCAAATATTCCTTTAAATATTGTACCTGGGGGGTGTCTAAAGTATGCCTGCGAAGTGCCACGTGTTTCCCGTGTTTAGAACTGTCCCTGCACAAAATGACATTTCTAAAGGAAAAAAAAGACATTTAAAACTGCTTGCGGCTTTAATGTAATGTCTGGTCCCGGTAATATGGATGAAAATCTTTAAGAAAAATGGCATAGCTACCCCATCACCCCCCCCCCCCCCCCCTACCCCAGCCCCTTTGGGTCTTGTTTGGATATTAAGGGGGGAACCCCGCACACAAAATAAAAAAGGCCCTATATACTCTGAACAGCAGTATACAGGCGGTGTAAACAAGACCGGTGTAAACAAGACAGGGACTGTAGGTTTGTTCTTAAGTAGAATCTGTTTGTAATTTTGAACACGTACATTGTTTAAGTGTAGCTCCAGCCAAAAAATCTATTTTTAAGCTTTTTGGAAAACATAGGGAAGGGTTATCACCCCTGTAACATTTGTTTTGCTGTCTGTGCCCCTGTTTAGAACATTTCACCTCACTTTCCATCCCAATGACAACTGTTTTTGAAATGTGGTGTTTTTATTGAAACAAGGATTGGTGATAAAGCATCAGTAGAGAGGAGACACCTTTCTCCCATATTAATTCTTACAGGAGAGAATTTTCCTTCCTAGGGGTAGATTTCCTCTCACTTCCTGTTGTCTTCTTCCGTTTGCAAGTAGGAGTCGTTTGTAAGTTGGATGTTTGAAAGTAGGGACCTGCCGTATATACTCTGCAGAAATTGGCCCCTTAGGTGTTGGTGTTGGCACAACACTGTAAGCACTCACAGTTACTCTTGGTGGGTGCTGGAACGCCCTGCTGTCAACTATTATATCAGGAATTGTAATTACATATAATTGTTGAACAGTGGTAGTAAAAATTGGGCCTTTGATGGTGGTGCTGGTGCCACAACACTGTAAGGCCTGACAGTTACTCAATAATTATAATTGCATGCCCCTGTTGAACAGGGGCTGAAAAATTGGGCCGTTGGTGGTGGTGGTGGTGGTGGTGGTGTTGACACAACACTGTAAGGCCTGACAGTTACTCTTGGTGGGCGCAGCAATGGGCCCTGCTGTGAATTATTAGATCAATAATTATAATTGCATGCCCCTGTTGAACAGGGGCTGAAAAATTGGGCCTTTGGTGGTGGTGGTGGTGGTGGTGGTGTTGACACAACACTGTAAGGCCTGACAGTTACTCTTGGTGGGCGCAGCAATGGGCCCTGCTGTGAATTATTAGATCAATAATTATAATTGCATGCCCAGGGGCTGAAAAATTGGGCCTTAGGCACTGGTGGCACAACACTGCAACCCCTCACAGATACTGTACTTGGAGCACAGCATCTGGGACAGCTCAGCAGACTGGATCGGTCTCGCAGACTGGATCGGAAGAAGCACAGCAGACAGGATCAGCTAGCAGGCAGGTTCAGCTTAGCAGGCTGGATCTGGGACAGCTCAGCAGACTGGATCGGTTTAGCAAACTGGATCGGAACCAGGAACAGGTTAGTAAACAGGCCGGGTCAGATATCAGGCGGGCAGCAGAAGTACAGGATGCAGGCAAAGGGTAGTCACAACAAGCCGGGGTCGGGTGCAGGCAGATAACAGGTTGGTCAAGGTAAGCCGGGTCTTTTAGCACAGGTATGGTCTCAGATCAGGGTTTAGCACACAACGCTGTAGAGCAGACAGCAGGGACTGTCTGTAAATGACAGGTTTAAATAGTCTCTCTGGCGCCACCCGCTGGACGCACGCGCGAACGGAGACCAGGAAGTCCGGGGCGCCTGTTTCTGGCAGGATCTCCATGACACTGTCCTACTCTGTCCTTACAAACAAGATTTAGCACAGAATAGCACACTGACAGTTTCCCTCACTGTACCTCTCTGTCCCTAAACTCAAGGATTTCAAATATGGTTCAGCAAGATTGGTTTAGAACAGAATAGCACACTGTCAGTTTCACTCACTGTCCTACTCTGTCCCTAGAAACAAGATTTAGCACAGAATAGCACACTGACACTTTCCCTCACTGTACCTCTCTGTCCCTACAAACAAGGTTTAGCACAGAATAACACACTGACACTCTCCCTACCTATCCTTATTTGTCCCTAAACACAAGGAATCCAGGATTAGTAAAGGAAAAAAATGACACTGTCTCTACCTATGCTTCTCTTTCCCTGCTCCGGAACACACTACACAAGGCTGCCGCGCTGGCGGCCTTTTATAGTGTGGGGCATGTACTAAACCCCCTCAAGAATAATTGGCCACAGGCATCCTGCCTGTGGCCAATCATTGCTCTCCTCGCTGCCGGCGCTGTGATTGGCCAAGCATGCGGGGTCACAGTGCATGCTTGGCCAATCACAGCGCCTGGATGACACTGTGATGGCGTAGTGCATTGTGGGCCGTTCGCGTCACTCGAATTTGGCGCGAACGGCCCAAATCGTTCGATCTTCGTCGAACGATCGAACAGCCGATGTTCGAGTCGAACGTATGTTCGACTCGAACACGAAGCTCATCCCTAGTGCCCGACATAATTCTCGCCACAAGCACTAAACCAGCACAGCGTTACAGCACATCAGATCCCTGCCCCTTTATACAATAAATAGTTTTTTGTTTTGTTTTTAATTTATGAAATTGTATTTCTCTTTTCCTGTAAAGCGCTTAGCGCCTCAAAAGTCCCCTACTTTGCTTTTCAGTTTGTAGTAAATGTTTCTTGGAATTTGTTGCATGGAATTTTTTTTATTTTGAATGATAGTTAAAGCTAGATAGACTTTTTTCAACCTATGTAATTATGTAACTATGTAAGAAAATTGTTTTACTGTAGATAAAATTGTACATTTTATTATTTATTTGTTTAAAATTATCCTAAAATTATGATTCTGGTACAAAGCATTGCATGGTTATTTACAAATCTATTATTATTATTATTATTACAGGTACTTAAATAGCTCCGACAATTTACATGGTGCTTTACTAATACAATATCTCACAAAAGTGAGTACACCCCTCACATTTTTGTAAATATTTTATTATATCTTTTCATGTGACAATACGGAAAAAATTACACTTTGCTACCATGTAAAGTAGTGTGTGTACACCTTGTATAACAGTGTCAATTTGCTGTCCCTTCAAAATAACTCAACACACAGCCATTAACCACTTCAGCCACCGGACCATTTTGCTGGCCAAAGACCAGGCCACTTTTTGCGATTCGGCACTGCGTCGCTTTAACTGACAATTGCGCTGTCATGCGACGTGGCTCCCAAACAAAATTAACGTCCTTTTTTTCCCACAAATAGAGATTTCTTTTGGTGGTATTTGATCACCTCTGTGGTTTTTATTTTTTGCGCTATAAAAAAAATATAGCGACAATTTAGAAAAAATTCAATATTTTTTACTTTTTGCTATAATTAATATCCCCAAAAATATATAAAAAACATGTTTTTTTTCTCAGTTTAGGCTGATATGTATTCTTCTACATATTTTTGGTAAAAAAATTGCAATAAGCGTTTATTGATTGGTTTGCGCAAAAGTTATAGCGTCTACAAAATAGGGGGTAGTTTTATGGCACTTTTATTAATATTTATTTTTACTAGTAATGGCGGTAGGAAAGTAGGAAAAACAATATGGCTCATCTCCTAGTCACTCCCATACCCACACAGTTAGAACATGCTGAGAGAACACACATTTAACCCCTTAATCGTCCCTAGTGTTAACCCCTTACCTGCCAGTGACATTAACACAGTAATCAGTGCATTTTTATAGCACTGATCACTGTATAAATGCCAATGGTCCGATCTGTCCGTCGCAATGTCGCAGTACCGCTAAAAATTCGCAGATTACCGCCATTACTAGTAAAAAATAAATAAATAATAAAAATGCCATAAAAATGCCATAAATCTTTTCCATAGTTTGCAGACGTTATAACTTTTGCACAAACCAATCAATATACGCTTATTGTGCTTTTTTTTTACCAAAAATATGCAGAAGAATATATATTGGCCTAAACTGATGATTTGTTTTAAAAAAAAAACTTTTGGGGATATTTATATCAAAAAGTAAAAAATATTGTTATTTTTTTCAAAATTGGCGCTCTTTTTTTGTTTATAGTGCAACAAATAAAAACCGTAGAGGTGATCAAATACCACTAAAAGAAAGCTCTATTTGTGGGGGAAAAGGACGCAGAAATGTTGTTTGGGTATAGCGTCGAACAACCATGCAATTGTCAGGTTAAAGCGACTCAGTGCCAAATTGTAAAAAGTGCTCTGATCAGGAAGGGGGTAAAATCTTCCGGGGCTGAAGCGGTTAAAGTGGATGTAAACCCTCACATATACCCAGTGAAGTGAACAGCCTCAGATGATACAAAGGGATGAAACAAATCTCCTTACATAAGTTTTAGATGTATAGCTGCTGTCATCACCTTTATATACTGTTTAGAAAGTGCTCTTCGTGTTAGGAGATTTTCTCTTCCTGTTTAACACGGAGTGTGAAGTCTGAGCATACAGCAAAGACAGCCAAGACAGCTGATTGGAGGAGGCACACAACCCCTCTCCACCTAGGCAAAGACTCTCAGAGGTGTTCTCTGACATGGCAAGCTGCCTGCTAATCTATTTATAGCTCCCTCCCCGACACAAAATTCAGCCTACTTTTATCTTATGTGTCGGAGAATTTGTCAGAAGTTATCAGGCTGATAACAGAAGAACAGAGCAGGAAAAAGCCACGGGGACACAGTGCTTTGAAGAGAGATAAGAAAACACTGCAGATATGTGCCCAGCTCAAATTTCATGAATCAGGTTTACATCCACTTTAACTACCGTATTTTCCGCTCCATAGGACACACTTTTTCCCCACAAAAAAATGGGGGAAAATGTCTCTGCGTCTTATGGAGCGAATACTGACCAGGCACCGCCGCCGCCGAGCAGTATGGCCGCATAGATCCAGAGCTCAGCTCTGCACCAGGGAATCAACTTCAACTTCACAGCCCAAGACCTCTCCAGCAGCAATTCATCTAGCCTCCTGGAATGCTCATACCCTGCTGATCATCCGGACATGCGGAGACGCCACCAAGACCTGTGAAACAATGATTGGCTTTCTACCCGACCATGCAGCACGGGCTTCACCAAAATGGCAGCGGGAGTCACAATGCACCGCCAGCTGCTGGACCTCTAGAGCCTTCCTACTCGGCTCCAGCAGCAAGCGCAGGCTCAGAAGAACCTGTCATTACAGATGAGCAAACTTCCACCATGCCCTGGAGGTTAACCCCTTATCTTCCTCCACAAGCCCAGTGAAATCTAGACCCTGCATAGATTCTGGGGAGCCAGATGTATCTTCTCCTCTTATGGATGTGGCAGACTCCTCTCCTTCACAGCACCCTCCTCTTACTCTCCCAGACCCCATTGCACAGTTTCCAACTACAGGCCAGCCCATATAAGATGTGTCGCTATGAAAGACATGAGGGCCTCTATACAAGCATACAGCGGTGGAATGCACCCCATCCTGTCAGCACGAGCCAGGTGGCTATAATCTCCTCAGTCTACAATTTTAGTGCAGAAAAATTATTTTGGTACACCACTTGGTTCAGAATATTTTTTTTCTTGTTTTCCTCCTCTAAAACGTAGGTGCGTCTTATGGTCAGGTGCGTCTTATGGAGCAAAAAATACATAGTTTAAGTGCTTTTGGATGTCTTTTGTTTATGTTTGGGTGTTTTTCTTTGCTTGTTTTTGGAAGGTTTTATTTGTTGGGGGGAGGGGGGGTTGGGGTGTGTTTTTTTGCTTGTTTTTGGAAGTTTTTTTTGTTGGGGGGAGGGGGGTTGGGGTGTTGTTATACGAGGTATATTATAAAATAGGTGTGAAAATAGCACAGAAAAGTGTTAGGACCTGTCATATGAAGGACATGAGATCACCAGCAAGCCACTTGTAAAGCTAAGTTTGTGTTTGTGGGACTCTCAAAACAGGTAAACACAAATAGTTTTGTTCAGCTGAGGTTATAAAGAAAACACTCTGGTGTAAAGAAAACCATACAACACAGCTCAATGCCATTCTCTCAGCTCCACAGGTTTGGGATTCCCACTTGTTTTGGTGTACAAGACTAGCCGCAGGTGTATCACAAAATTCAAAATCTCCAGAACGTCCACCTTTCAGGACCAGAGTGCCTACCCACTCAAAACTCGGAGCCTCTGAAATTCTGGGTCCTTACCCAGGACCTACCAATCCACCAATCCAGAAAGTACTGAGAACAGGACTCCTGTACAGGTCTTTTCCTTTTTTTGTGTGTGTTTAAGAGTCCCCAAAAATGTTTTTGGTACTTTTCTTGGGGGGGGTTGTTCTTTTTTAGTATGCATGAAGGTGATCACTGACCATATATTTTGATTTTTAAAAATATAAAAACATTTGTGATTTGTAAAAGTATAAATAAATAATTATATAAATAATATCAAAAATAATATAATATTTTGTAATATAATCTAAAAAATAAATATCCCAAAAAATCGAAAAAAAGTTTTAATTTTCTATTTGATCCAGTTTTCTTTGATACGTTTGGTGTAATATTTTTAGGCAAAAGCCTCAAATATTGCATAGTCATTGTAAACAGCTTTCTTGAGACAAGTCAGTTTTCATCATGAAAATTGGAGTGTATTATTTCAGAGATTTTACAGTTGATGACAGCTTGATTAGGCCTCAATGTGAAACAAAGAGATGAGGTTTTTGTTTTATTATGAAATAGAATCTGAAGCGGTTCCAGGTTTATTTTAGACCAAAGGGAAGAGTGTGGGTAAGCCAACCAACCCTTCAATTGTGCTAGTATTGAGGCTAGGTAGTAATCTCGTAAGACCACATGCCCCAGACCTTGCCCTTTAATGCTTTGTAAGTTTACTAAATGCACAGTACACCCTCCTATTTTGCCATAAGAACTTACTTTTTTAAATTGAAAACCATTAAAAATAACAGTTAGGGGCCAGGATGGGGAGGGGTCTAAATAGATACAACAATTGAGGTACAGTGCCTTATAAAAGTATTCATACCCCTTGAAATGTTCCACATTTTGTCATGTTACAACCAAAAACGTAAATGTATTTTATTGGGATTTTATGTGATTGACCAACACAAAGTGGAACAAATCGTATTTTTCGCTCCATAAGATGCACGTTTTCCCCCCAAAAAATGGGGGGAAATGTCTGTGCGTCTTATGGAGCAAATATTGACCCTGCTTTAAACTTCTCCACAACTTTATCCCTGACCTGTCTGATCCTTGGCCTTCAAGATGCTGTTTATTCACTACGGTTCTCTAACATACCTCTGAGGGCCTCACAGAACAGCTGTATTTATACTGAGATGAAATTACACACATGTGGACTCTATTTACTAATTAGGTGACTTCTGAAGGCAATTGGTTCCACTAGATTTGAGTAGTGATGAGCCGAACACCCCCGGGTTCGGTTCGCACCAGAACCCGCGAACGGACCGAAAGTTCGCATGAACATTAGAACCCTATTAAATACAATGGATGCGAACGTTCGAATTCTAAAGTGCTAATTATAATGACTATTATGCATGTTATTGTCCTAAAAAGGGTTTGGGAACCCGGGTTCTGCACCAGCGGACATGTATCAATGCAAAAAGAAGTTTTAAAAACGGACGTTTTTCGGGAGCAGTCATTTTAATGATGCATAAAGTGAAAAAAAAAGTCAAATATTCCTTTAAATATTGTACCTGGGGGGTGTCTAAAGTATGCCTGCGAAGTGCCACGTGTTTCCCGTGTTTAGAACTGTCCCTGCACAAAATGACATTTCTAAAGGAAAAAAAAGACATTTAAAACTGCTTGCGGCTTTAATGTAATGTCTGGTGCCGGTAATATGGATGAAAATCTTTAAGAAAAATGGCATAGCTACCCCATCACCCCCCCCCCTACCCCAGCCCCTTTGGGTCTTGTTTGGATATTAAGGGGGGAACCCCGCACACAAAATAAAAAAGGCCCTATATACTCTGAACAGCAGTATACAGGCGGTGTAAACAAGACCGGTGTAAACAAGACAGGGACTGTAGGTTTGTTCTTAAGTAGAATCTGTTTGTAATTTTGAACACGTACATTGTTTAAGTGTAGCTCCAGCCCAAAAATCTATTTTTAAGCTTTTTGGAAAACATAGGGAAGGGTTATCACCCCTGTAACATTTGTTTTGCTGTCTGTGCCCCTGTTTAGAACATTTCACCTCACTTTCCATCCCAATGACAACTGTTTTTGAAATGTGGTGTTTTTATTGAAACAAGGATTGGTGATAAAGCATCAGTAGAGAGGAGACACCTTTCTCCCATATTAATTCTTACAGGAGAGAATTTTCCTTCCTAGGGGTAGATTTCCTCTCACTTCCTGTTGTCTTCTTCCGTTTGCAAGTAGGAGTCGTTTGTAAGTTGGATGTTTGAAAGTAGGGACCTGCCGTATATACTCTGCAGAAATTGGCCCCTTAGGTGTTGGTGTTGGCACAACACTGTAAGCACTCACAGTTACTCTTGGTGGGTGCTGGAACGCCCTGCTGTCAACTATTATATCAGGAATTGTAATTACATATAATTGTTGAACAGTGGTAGTAAAAATTGGGCCTTTGATGGTGGTGCTGGTGCCACAACACTGTAAGGCCTGACAGTTACTCAATAATTATAATTGCATGCCCCTGTTGAACAGGGGCTATAAAATTGGGCCGTTGGTGGTGGTGGTGGTGGTGTTGACACAACACTGTAAGGCCTGACAGTTACTCTTGGTGGGCGCAGCAATGGGCCCTGCTGTGAATTATTAGATCAATAATTATAATTGCATGCCCAGGGGCTGAAAAATTGGGCCTTAGGCACTGGTGGCACAACACTGCAACCCCTCACAGATACTGTACTTGGAGCACAGCAATGAGCCCTGTTGCAAAGTATTGCATCAAAAATTGTAATTACACGCTCCTGTTAAACAGGGGCTGAAAAATTGGGCCTTAGGCACTGGTGGCACAACACTGCAACCCCTCACTGGTGGCGGCACCCATAAACAAAAATGATCTTCCAAGCTATCATCATCAATCGGATCATTGAGGAGGAGGAGGATAGCCAGTCAACATAACAGCACAGGCACTCAGCATCAGCATCAGTCTTGAAGGGATGTGACATTTTAAAATCAATTAGTCTGTTATATCAGCATCAGGTGTGTGGTAGCTGGTGGTGATCCAAGACTGGTTCATCTTGATGAAAGTCAGTCGATCAACTGAGTCGGTGGACAGGCGCACCCTGTGATCCGTGACAAATCCTCCAGCAGCACTGAATGTGCGTTCTGAAAGAACGCTGGATGCAGGACAGATCAGTAGCTCAATTGCATACTGTGCAAGCTCTGGCCAGTGATCCATCCTCAAGACCCAGTAAGCCAGAGGATTTTCGGTGGGGAAGGTGTCCAAGTCTGACCTTGCCCCTAGGTATTCCTGCACCATGTATATCAGACGCTAGCGATGGTTGCTGGAACCGATCATACTTTGGGGCTGCGGACTAAAGAATTGTCTGAACGCATCGGTCAGACGGCCACCTTCCCCACCGCTCCTTCTTTGACTGACCGAAGCCTCAGCAACTCGTTGTCCAGGACCAGGAGTTTGTAACCTCCCAGTCTCTGGGAACGCGTTGCACAGACCTTTCTGCAAGGCCTCCCGGAGTTGTCTCATCCTCTGCTCCCTCTGCGACGGTAACATAAGGTCCGCAACCTTACCCTTGTACCGTGGATCAAGGAGAGTGGCCAGCCAGTAATGGTCCCTCTCCTTGATCCGAAGAATACGAGGATCCTTCCGCAGACTTTGCAGGATCAGGGAGGCCATGCAGCGTAGGTTAGCTGAGGCATTCAGTCCGGAGTCCTCTGGGTCACTAAGGACGACATGATCCGCAGCCACCTCCTCCCAGCCACGTACAAGTCCACTGGTTTCTTGGGACTGTAAATCATCCCTAAAAGACTGCTGCTGATGATGCTGAGTGCCAGGCTCCACCTCCATGCTGACACAATCCTCCTCCTCCTCCTCCTCTTCCTGTGTGATGGGTGGGACAGAAGGAACACTGTCTGGGTAAAGGGGGCCTTGAGAGGCAAGGAAGTCCTCCTCTTCCTGCCTCTGTTCTGCCTCAAGTGCCCTGTCCATTATTCCACGCAGCGTGTGCTCCAATAGGTGGACAAGAGGTACAGTGTCACTGATGCATGCACTGTCACTGCTCACCATCCTCGTGGCCTCCTCAAATGGTGCCAGGACAGTGCATGCATCCCTGATCATGCCCCACTGGCGTGGTGAAAAAAAAACAAGCTCCCCTGACCCTGTCCTGGTGCCGTAGTCGCACAGGTACTCATTGATGGCGCTCTGCTGCGTGTGCAGCCGCTGCAGCATGGCCAACGTTGAGTTCCACCTGGTGGGCATGTCACATATAAGGCGGTTCTTGGGCAGGTTCAACTCCTTTTGCAGCTCAGCCAGGCGAGCACTGGCATTATAAGATCTGCGGAAATGCACACAGACTTTCCTGGCCTGCCTCAGGACATCCTGTAAGCCCGGGTACCTGCCCAAGAACCGCTGCATCACCAGGTTAAGGACGTGAGCCACACAGGGCACATGGGTCAGTTGTCCCTGTCGGAGGGCGGAGAGGAGGTTGGTGCCATTGTCGCAAACCACCATTCCCGGCTTAAGCTGGCGTGGCGTCAACCACCTCTCGGCCTGCCCCTGCAGAGCAGACAGGACCTCTGCCCCAGTGTGGCTCCTGTCCCCCAAACACACCAGCGCAAGCACGGCATGGCATCTTTTTGCCTGCGTACTTGCGTAGCCCCTTGAACGCCTACGGAGCACCGCTGGTTCCGAGGACAAAGCACAGGAAGAGGCCATGGAGGAAGAAGAAGAGGAGGGGGTGGAGGAGAGAGGTGTGTCACAACCAGTAGTAGCATTTTGGAGGCGTGGCGGTGGAACAACCTCCAACACTACTGCACCTTGTCCTGCATCCTTCCCAGCTGCCAAAAGAGTGACCCAATGGGTCGTGAAAGAAAGGTAACGTCCCTGTCCATGCCTGCTGGACCATGAGTCAGCGGTAATATGCACCTTACCGCTGACCGCCCTGTCCAGCGAGGCCAAGACATTGCCTTCCACATGCCGGTAGAGAGCCGGAATCGCCTTCCGTGAGAAAAAGTGGCGTTTGGGAACCTGCCACTGAGGAACCGCACATTGCACAAACTCACGGAAGGGGGCCGAGTCCACCAACTGAAAAGGCAGCAGTTGAAGCGCTAGCAATTTAGCCAAGCTAGCATTCAACCGCTGGGCATGTGGATGGCTGGGAGTGAACTTCTTCCGACGGTCCAGCAGCTGGGGCAGGGAAATTTGCCTGCTAGAATCGGACGTCGGTGTACTGCTAGCAGAGTGGCCGCAAGTACTTGGCTGTGACACACCTAATTCTACACCTTCATTCCTCTCAGTGCAGGTTTCAGAGAGGACTGAAGGTATAGTGGGGTTGGAGATCCCAGCTGATGCGGTGCAAGGAGAGGTCCGCTTTGTTCTTTGGTGTGGGTCTTTAAGGTAGGCTTGCCAACGAGCTGCATGGCAGGTCAACATATGTCTGGTCAAGCATGTGGTGCCCAAGCGGCTGATGTTTTGGCCACGCGATATACGCTTGAGACATATGTTGCAAACAGCAGCTGTGCGATCTGATGCACTCGCCTCAAAAAAGGCCCACACCAAAGAACTTTTTGAATGACGGGCAGAGGCAGCGCCCTGCACAGGCGGAGCTCTGCGGTGTGATTCCGTCGGTGTGCTGCCCTTACGCTGGCCACCCAAGGGCATCCTGCCTCGTTGGAGATGTGCCTCCTCCTCATCCTCCTCCTCCTCCTCCTCTCTCCTATTAGGCATCCACGTGGAGTCAGTGACCTCATCATCCCCTCCCTCCTCATCACTGGAGCCAATCTGGCAGTATGCTGCAGCTGCTGGAGCATGACTGCCAGATTGGTGTCCTTCTTGAGCATCCCCTCTCTCTGCTCTCACGCTACTGCCTTCCTCTAGCTGGGTATCATTATCAGATCCTTCGAAACGCTGGGCATCCTCCTGGAGCATGTACCCAACACTGTGCTCAAACAGTTCGGGGGACTCCTCAGGAGGAGGACATGGTGGGTCTAGGGAAGGAGTGACTGATGATGACATTGATACCAGGGAAGAGGATGCTTTGGCAGCTGCTTTGCCAGTACCCTGAGCCTGGGTGAGAGAGGATGAGGAGGATGAGGTGGGCTTGGTCATCCACTCTACCAAGTCTTCGGCATGATGTGGCTCAACATGTCCAGCTGCCGAAAAGAAGGACAAGCGTGTCCCATGGCCATGTGCTGATGACAATGCACCGCGTCCACGACCAGCACTGTTGCCCCCAGACACAGAGCCTGCTTGCCCTCTTTTATTGCCTCCTGACTGTCTGCCTCTCCTTGTTTGCCTTCCAGACATTTTAATGGATGGCCTGCAGGAAGATGGGAAAAACAGCAATAAGGGCTACCTTCAGGTGTATACTGTGCAGGAGGCTTAGCAACAATGACACTGACACTGTCCCCTGCCTATCCTTCTCTGTCCCTAAACACAAGGATTTGCAATATGCTTCAGCAAGATTGGTTTAGCACAGAATAGCACACTGACACTTTCCCTGAGTGTCCTTCTCTGTCCCTAAACTCAAGGATTTGAAATATGGTTCAGCAAGATTGGTTTAGCACAGAATACCACACTGACACTTTCCCCGAGTGTACTTCTCTGTCCCTAAACTCAAGGATTTGAAATATGGTTCAGCAAGATTGGCTTAGCACAGAATAGCACACTGACACTTTCCCTGAGTGTCCTTCTCTGTCCCTAAACTCAAGGATTTGAAATATGGTTCAGCAAGATTGGTTTAGCACAGAATAGCACACTGACACTTTCCCTGAGTGTCCTTCTCTGTCCCTAAACTCAAGGATTTGAAATATGGTTCAGCAAGATTGGTTTAGCACAGAATAGCACACTGACACTTTCCCCGAGTGTCCTTCTCTGTCCCTAAACTCAAGGATTTGAAATATGGTTCAGCAAGATTGGTTTAGCACAGAATAGCACACTGACACTTTCCCTGAGTGTCCTTCTCTGTCCCTAAACTCAAGGATTTGAAATATGGTTCAGCAAGATTGGTTTAGCACAAAATAGCACACTGACACTTTCCCTGAGTGTCCTTCTCTGTCCCTAAACTCAAGGATTTGAAATATGGTTCAGCAAGATTGGTTTAGCACAGAATAGCACACTGACACTTTCCCTGAGTGTACTTCTCTGTCCCTAAACTCAAGGATTTGAAATATGGTTCAGCAAGATTGGTTTAGCACAGAATAGCACACTGACACTTTCCCCGAGTGTCCTTCTCTGTCCCTAAACTCAAGGATTTGAAATATGGTTCAGCAAGATTGGTTTAGCACAGAATAGCACACTGACACTTTCCCCGAGTGTCCTTCTCTGTCCCTAAACTCAAGGATTTGAAATATGGTTCAGCAAGATTGGTTTAGCACAGAATAGCACACTGACACTTTCCCTGAGTGTCCTTCTCTGTCCCTAAACTCAAGGATTTGAAATATGGTTCAGCAAGATTGGTTTAGCACAGAATAGCACACTGACACTTTCCCCGAGTTTCCTTCTCTGTCCCTAAACTCAAGGATTTGAAAAATGGTTCAGCAAGATTGGTTTAGCACAGAACAGCACACTGACACTTTCCCTGAGTGTCCTTCTCTGTCCCTAAACTCAAGGATTTGAAATATGGTTCAGCAAGATTGGTTTAGCACAGAATAGCACACTGACACTTTCCCCGAGTGTCCTTCTCTGTCCCTAAACTCAAGGATTTGAAATATGGTTCAGCAAGATTGGTTTAGCACAGAATAGCACACTGACACTTTCCCTGAGTGTCCTTCTCTGTCCCTAAACTCAAGGATTTGAAATATGGTTCAGCAAGATTGGTTTAGCACAGAATAGCACACTGACACTTTCCCCGAGTTTCCTTCTCTGTCCCTAAACTCAAGGATTTGAAATATGGTTCAGCAAGATTGGTTTAGCACAGAATAGCACACTGACACTTTCCCCGAGTGTCCTTCTCTGTCCCTAAACTCAAGGATTTGAAATATGGTTCAGCAAGATTGGTTTAGCACAGAATAGCACACTGACACTTTCCCTCACTGTCCTTCTCTGTCCCTACAAACAAGGTTTAGCACAGAATAACACACTGACACTCTCCCTACCTATCCTTCTCTGTCCCTAAACACAAGGAATCCCGGATTAGTAAAGAAAAAAAATGACACTGTCCCTGCCTATGCTTCTCTTTCCCTGCTCCGGAACACACTACACAAGGCCGCCGCGCTGGCGGCCTTTTATAGTGTGGGGCGTGTACTAAACCCCCTCAGCAATAATTGGCCACAGGCATCCTGCCTGTGGCCAATCATTGCTCTCCTCGCTGCCGGCGCTGTGATTGGCCAAGCATGCGGGGTCACAGTGCATGCTTGGCCAATCACAGCGCCTGGATGACACTGCGATGGCGTAGTGCATTGTGGGCCGTTTGCGTCACTCGAATTTGGCGCGAACGGCCCAAATCGTTCGATATTCGACGAACGATCGAACAGCCGATGTTCGAGTCGAACCTATGTTCGACTCGAACACCGAGCTCATCCCTAGATTTGAGTTAGGAGTATCAGAGTAAAGGGGGCTGAATACAAATGCACGCCACACTTTTCACATATTTATTTGTAAAATAATTTGAAAACCATTTATCATTTTCCTTCCACTTCACAATTATGTGCCACTTTGTGTTGGTCTATCACATAAAATCCCAATAAAATAAATTTATTGAAGTGTTAATTTTAGATATGAAGGGCAGGTAATTGGCATTAAATAGTAGTTTAGTAGAGCTTGTAAGAACAATACCTAGATAGCTGATCCCCTCATTGTTCCAAACAAAAGGATATGAAATCATCAGTGAATTTCGAACAGCAAGGTCTATTCCTAAATATAGGACATAGGACTTAGTTGCATTTACCTTATAGTACAAGACATTTTGAAACAGCTGTAACTCGTCATGGACTGCAGCTAATGAGGAATTAACATTTGTCAACATTAGAATAATGTCGCCCGCCTAAGGCTTATAGTGTGGGTGTTATTTCCTATCTTAAATCCGAATATCAGGGTGGGATCTTTTATATAAGAAGCAAGAGACTTCATTAGGAGATTAAATATTAGGGGAGATAATGGGCAGCCTTGGCGGGTAAAGAAAGAAAAAAGGAGGGCGCACCAACCTAATGCATTACCACTTAAAGGTTTATTAACCACTTGACAACTGGGCACTTAAACCCCCTTCCTAACCAGACGAATTTTCAGCTTTCGGTGCTCTCACATTTTGAATGACAATTACTCAGTCATACAACACTGTACCCATATGAAATTTTTGTCCTTTTTTTCACACAAATAGAGCTTTCTTTTGGTGGTATTTAATCACTGTTGGGTTTTTTATTTTTTGCGCTATAAGAGAAAAAAGACTGAAAATGTTGTAAAAAAATGAATTTTTCTTTGTTTCCGTTATAAAATTTTGCAAATTAGTATTTTTTCTTCATACATTTTGGCCAAAATTTATACTGCTACATATCTTTGGTAAAAATAAGTACAAATTGGTGGATATTTTTTGGTCTTTGTGAAAGTTATAGAGTCCACAAGCTATGGTGCCAATATCTGAAAATTGATCACACCTGAAGTACTGACGGCCGATCTCATTTCTTGAGACCCTAACATGCCAGAAAAGTACAAATACCCCCCAAATGACCCCTTTTTGGAAAGAAGACATTCCAAGGTATTTAGAAAGAGTCATTGTGAGTTTTTTGAAGTTGTCATTTTTTCCCACAATTCTTTGCAAAAATCAAGATTTTTTTTTCTTTTTTTTTTTTCCACAAAATTGTCATATTAGCAGGTTATTTCTCACACACAGCATATGCATACCACAAATTACACCCCAAAACACATTCTGCTATTCCTCCCGAGTATGGCGATACCACATGTGTGAGACTTTTACACAGCGTGGCCACATACAGAGGCCCAACATGCAGGGAGCACCTTCAGGCGTTCTGGAGCACCCAGGCCAATTCTGACATTTCTCTCCTACATGTAAAAATCATCATTTATTTGCTATAAAATTACATAGAACCCCAAAACATTATATATGTTTTTTTAGCAAAGACCTTAAAGAATATAATGGTGGTCATTGCAACTTTTTATCTTGCACGGTATTTGCGCAGAAATTTTTCTAACGCGTTTTTTACGGAAAAAAAACAGTTTTGTGCCTAAAAGAAAAAAAAAACAGTAAAGTTAGCCCAGTGTTTTTGCATAATGTGAAAGATGAAGTTACGCCGAGTAAATAGATACCTAACATGTCACCCTTCAAAATTGCACACGCTCGTGGAATGGCGCCAAACTTCGCTACTTAAAAATCCCCATAGGCAATGCTTTAAATATTTTTACTGGTTATATGTTTCGAGTTACAGAGGAGGTCTAGGGCCAAAATTATTGCTCTCGCTCTAACGTTCGCAACGATACCTCACATGTGTGGCTTGAACACCGTTTTCATATGTGGGCGGGGCTTATGTATGCGTTCACTTCTGCATGCGAGCTCGCGGGGGCAGGGGCGCTTTAAAAAAAAAATATATATTTTATTGTTCATTTTACTTTATTTATTTTAGTTTGACATGTTTTTCCGCCCCAAATTTTTTTTTTTAGCACTTTTATTCCTATTACAAGGAATGTAAACATCCCTTGTAATAGGAATATGGCATGACAGGTCCTCTTTACAGTGAGATATGGGGGGGGGGTGTCAATAAGACCCCACATCTCACCTCTAGGCTGGGAAGCCTAAAAAAAAAACAAAAAAAAAAACAATCTTGGCTTTGATCGTAGCGGTGAGTCGGTAGAAGCACCGGAGGGCAGCGGGAGGGGGGGGGGCATCCCCTCTCACCTTCCGTAAGAGCGATCAAGCGGTGGAACAGCCGCTATGATTGTTCTTATGGTGTAGGGAATCGCCAGCTGAAAAAGCGAATATCTGAATGATGCCTGTAGCTGCTCCCATCATTCAGATATCTCCGCACAAAGTCAAGGACGTCATATGACGGCCGGCGGGCGGGCGGGAAGTGGTTATTGCAGAGTATTGCCGGGTATTGAGGAGTATTGCCGGGTATTGAGGAGTATTGACGAGTATTGACGAGTATTGCCGGGTATTGACGAGTATTGCAGGGTATTGTGGAGTATTGCAGGGTATTGTGGAGTATTGCCGGGTATTGTGGAGTATTGCAGGGTATTGTGGAGTATTGCCGGGTATTGTGGAGTATTGCAGGGTATTGTGGAGTATTGCTGGGTATTGTGGAGTATTGCCGGGTATTGTGGAGTATTGCCGGGTATTGTGGAGTATTGCCGGGTATTGTGGAGTATTGCCGGGTATTGTGGAGTATTGCCGGGTATTGTGGAGTATTGCTGGGTATTGTGGAGTATTGCCGGGTATTGTGGAGTATTGCTGGGTATTGTGGAGTATTGCCGGGTATTGTGGAGTATTGCTGGGTATTGTGGAGTATTGCGGAGTATGGCAGGGTATTGCACAGTATGGGCAGGGTATTGCACAGGGTATTGCAGAGTATGGGCAGGGTATTGCACAGGGTGTATTGCAGAGTATTGCACAGGGTGTATTGCAGAGTATTGGCAGGGTGTATTGCAGAGTATTGGCAGGGTGTATTGCAGAGTATTGCACAGGGTATTGCAGAGTATTGGCAGGGTGTATTGCAGAGTATTGCACAGGGTATTGCAGAGTATTGGCAGGGTGTATTGCAGAGTATTGCACAGGGTATTGCAGAGTATTGACAGGGTGTATTGCAGAGTATTGCACAGGGTATTGCAGAGTATTGCACAGGGTATTGCAGAGTATTGCACAGGGTATTGCAGAGTATTGCACAGGGTGTATTGCAGAGTATTGCACAGGGTGTATTGCAGAGTATTGCACAGGGTGTATTGCAGAGTATTGGCAGAGTATTGCACAGGGATGGCTGAGCAGGGATGGATGGATTGCTGGATCTGTGACTGCAATTGTCACAGATCCAGCCCACAGCTGACATGGGGGAGGGAGCGGACATGATCCGCTCCCTCCCCTCTCCTCTCACACTGTACCGATCGGTACAGAGAGGGGAGGGAGGAACCGGCGTCATCAAATGACGCCGGTCTGTTTACAAGTGATCGCTCCGTCATTTGACGGAGCGATCACGTGGTAAACGGCCGCGATTAGCGGCCATCTACCGTGATCCGTGATGCGCCGGGTCTTCCGGACCCGGCGGTCACGGACATATCCTGGAGCGCGCCCCTGGGGGCGCGCGGGAGCAAGATTCTGTGAGGACGTCCCTGGGACGTCCACTCAGGATAACTCGACCGCGCTGTGGACGTCTTTTGTACATGGCGCGGTCGGGAAGTGGTTAAAATGTGATTAAAAAGCAATAGTCCTACTCACAGACAGAGCTTTAGTACAAGCTTATCGGACAAAAGGGCTGGAATTCTTGGCATCCACTGACTGGACTCAACAACAGAGAGGGTCGGACGATACCCCAAAACATCCAGATGGCTGACGCGTTTTTGTCTTACCAGCCTTGGCGGGTGCCATTGGTAATATAAAAAGGTTGTGACAGCATACCATTCGTGTAAACCTGGCATGTCCTGGAAATGAAACTGTTTTATGGATGGGTTTACTTCCGCTTTAAGAAGGGCTTATTAAGAACCTCTAATTGGGATGTAGATTAATTAGGCAGGTTAACTTTCAGAAGTTAGAAATATAAGCCATCAAGGGTTGAGGGGTTGAAGTGTTGGCCTTCAGGTTATATAGTGAGCTATAGTATGAGCTAAATGCATTTGCGATTTTTGAGGATTACACACTTTTGTCCTGAGGAAGGATGGTAGAGATGGGCAATTCTAGCTTTACATCTATGGCCTTGAAGCTGTCTGGCCAAAAGTTTACCTGTCTTACTCTCATTAGCATAGTAGGACATTTTCATACACCTAAGAGCACGTTCGTGATACTCCAGCAACAAAGTCCAAAGATTAGCTCTCCGAACGGACAACTGAGAGGTGAAGGCCAGATCTGGTTTGGCTTCATTCTGTGTTTCAAGTTCTCTAATATCAGACAAAAGGTAATCAGCCTGCTGCTGCCTTCTCCTCTTAACTCAAGACCCAAGCTTAATAAAACTACCACGCATGAAAGATTTTTGTGCACTCCTGAGCCAGAATTTAGCTGAAAAAAATCCACCAAATGTTTTTTCAAGAGAGTTCTGGTGTCCGGTTTTTGAAGCAAAGATTGGTTAGTTCTGCATAAAAAGGTTGAATTTGGGACTAAAGAGTCCATAATTGACAAAGTTATGGATGCATGATCAGACCATTATATATCTATAATGGATGAGTCTCGTATTTTTTGCAGAAGCCACTTGTCTGTCAAGAACAAGTCTATTTTTGAGTATGAATTATGAGAGGATGAAAAAAAGGTGAACAAAAACATTTTTCTCCGTAGTATGGAGACAACGCCAAATGTTGTATAAGTCTTACAAATGCAAGAAGGGTTGAAGAGAGACTGGTGGTGTAGTAGAGTCCAGCTGGGGATCAGAGAGTGTATTTCCACAAAGTAATAAAGAGCCTTGCTTGATGTTTTCCACTTTTTTTGTTAGCTTATGCAAAAAGCAAAGCTGATGGGTGTTCGGGGAGTACAGGTTAACTAACGTGTATCTGGTAGAGTTGATATTGCAGATCATTATGAGGAATCTGCCCACTGGATCTACCACTTCAGAAATTAGGTGGAAAGCTAGAGTGTTTCCTTTTGCAACCAAAACTCCTCTCTTTTTTGTAGACATTGATGCAAAGAATATATGCAGGAAATTAGGGTGGTGTCATTTAGGAGGAGAGAGCTGGTGAAAATGCATCTCCTGCACATATATGATGTCAGCATTGTAATGTGGGGCCTCCTTCCAGAGGGATGTGTGTTGGCAGAATGATTTAATCCTCTAGCATTTATAGAGAGGCATTTAATTGACATGGTGAGGAGAAGAGCATACTCTGGGAACTGTAGCAAGAGCACTTACCGTATATACTCGAGTATAAGCCGAGTTTTTCAGCACATTTTTTTGTGCTGAAAATGCCCCCCTCGGCTTATACTCGAGTCACCTTTTTGTGCCTGATCTCCCGGATTTTGGGGACCCGGTACCGGCTGGCCATAGGCCCCCTGGACCCCAAACTTGGCACACATGTAGCCCCACTCTTTCTCTACAAGTGTGCAAAGTTTGTTGTCCGGGGGACCTACAACCGAGGAGCACCGACTTTTCAAAGCCGGGCACCCCTTCCATAGACTCCCATGTTAAACGGTCATTTTTTCTGTGAATTTGGGGACCCGGTACCGGCCGGTCATAGATCTACTGGACTCTAATCTTGGCACACATGTAACTCCACTCTTCCTATATAAGTGTGCAAAGTTTTTTGTCTGGGGGACCTACGGCCGGGGAGCACCGATTTTTCAAAGCCAGACACCCCTTCTATAGACTCCCATGTTAAACGTCAGTCTAGTCATGGACACAGTGAGGCATGGGCACAGTGAGGCATGTACATGGACACAGTGAGGCAAAGTGAAGCACAGTGAGGCATGCAGATGGACAACCTAGGCTTACACTCGAGTCAATATGTTTTCCCATTTTTTTGTGGTAAAATTAGGTGCCTCTGCTTATATTCGGGTGGGCTTATACTCGAGTATATACGGTACTTGTTTTTCGTGAAGGGAAAAAGGCGCCAATGACTTTGTGCAGCATTGCAATAAGCAGAGCAGTCCTGAAGAAATCTAGTGGGCGTGATGACACCAGTACTGTGACATACCACGTCAGTGAGCCTGACATGTAGAGGCAAGCCTCTCCTATAACACCGGCTCGGGGGTTACTGATAGTGAGACAGCAGCCACAGGGGCATGGTGACGTAAGAGCACCTGTGGGTAGTCTGCGTGGCAGGCAGTCAGCAGGTGGATGTGCATCAGGCAGGCTGTTGGTAGGTGAGCTGACCCAGAACTTGGCAGACTGTAGTGAGCAGCTGGAGAAGGAACCAGATGAACCTGGAGCAGACGTATGATGAGGGGCAGGGTCAGAAAAGCCGGGTTGGTAATATTCAGGCAGATCAAGCATAGAAAGCAGACAATAGGAGGGTGGGGTCACAAGCCGAGTCAGTAATGGAGGATCAATAAAACAGAGACAGGAGGCAGAAGCGAAGTCCAAGACAAGCTAAGGACGGGGTATCAAGCAGACAAACGTTAGTCAGAAGAAAGCCGGATCAGGATCAGAGGTCAGCACAGGAAACTGGAACAACACACAGAAGCTGCAGACCAAACAGTAATGAGTCCATAGTGCAGCCAGTTTAAATAGCCTGCTTGGCACCAGCATTTGTGGCAGACGCGTGTCGATGCACGAGTGTGTGCATGTGCGTGTGCCGTGAAATTCACGGACATGCCTTCTCTGACAAAAAGACAGCTTTGCTATACGGTGGATCCTATTAATGATAAATTTGGATTCTGGTACATCTGGTAGCAAAGTTTTAAACAGATCTAGGGCATATTGCCTTAACGCTGATTGGTGAACGGATTCAGGGGTCCCTATTTATTTTCAGATTATTGCGCCTAGATCTGTCCTCTAAATATGCCAACTTGGCTGTAATCCAGGTTGGGTCATCCTGTGCATCATTGATGCTATGGGTAAATGTATCCATTTTATTCTCTATATAGTTGACCCTTGACCCAAGAGATTGGATTTCTGCTGTGATTTCTGCTGTGAAGTGTTTGGTCAGCTGCATTATATCAGTATGAGTGGAACTCCTGAGGAACACTAACATGTCCTTTAGAGTTGTGTCCAGTATAGGCTGTTTGTCAGTTGGGAAAGAGAGGATGGAGTCAGGAAGCTCCCTAGTGTGACTTAGAGAATCCTGACTGTAGGAGAACTCACCCAAAGGGTTCATCTGATCTTCCAGCCTTGGATTCGTTTTAGCAGGGCCCCCATGCATAGGTGTAGATGCTGCTGGAGATGGTAAAGCCTGGTAGGTGCCATGAGAGGAAGAGTCTCCAGACCGGGTCAATGGTGGAGACTATCGTCCGCCTCGTGAGGAGGCAGGGGATCCGGTGCCATCTTGTCCGCTCTCTCTGCCGGCCTGATGGAAAAAGGTTGTGTTCTTTTTTTGGCCGTGGCTGCTCCTTCCTCTTTTGGGACATGTTGTCGCCCGGGTAGTGTATTGATCCGCTCGATTACAGGGTGAAATTGAAGCCTGCTGGCGTCACTTGGAGCTCCAATCCTCAGGTACTCGGCAGAGTTCCGAGACTATTTGGCCATCAGCCTCGTGCACCAGCCATGCCCCCGTATAGTTTATTATTTTAGAGATGATAGACACAAATATTGCACTGTCACTGCACAATATGTAAGCAGCCTTATTAGGCTACAATGTAGGAGAGAGAGAGATGACCAGGCAGGTTTTATTATGAAATAAGAATTAGAGTGTATTATTTCAGAGATAATAGCCACAAATATTTTTAATTGTTGAAGCACTGGAATAGACTGAAGACTAGGAGACACAGAGCATGATTGTCAGAAAGGGCATGCCAGAAGACAACATGGTCCCTCTGGACTAACTTCTGTGCCTCTTCTTAGGCAAATTCATGCTTCTTTTCGTAGACGTAGAAATCTGGCTAATACTTATGCAGCAGCCTAACTATAATTTTTGAGCTATTTTGTTATGTTTTTTTGATGGTTTATCACCAAAACATACACAATATGTTTTTCACGCTAATAATCTTTTGTTTTCACGTTAGAATTATTTAGTCACAATAATTTATTGAAGCACTAATATTCTTGGCGTGGGTAAATTTATATATATATGCAAATATTATTTACCTGCACACCTGTGTTTTACCAGCTCCCCAGGTAATGGTCTGTTGGGAAGCTGAAATCTCTACACATCTGTTTTACAACTAAGACCAGATGGCATTTTGCCATCCCCAAAGGTTGCATAGGAGAAAGGCTTGTCAAGGCCCCCTGGTGTGGCTATGAGCTTCAAAGAGAGGAGAAGAAATAGCTTTGCATTATCTGATTGGACAGGAAGCAAGGGTGGGTGGTTTTGGGTGAGGGGGATGAATGATAAAAACACACACTCAAGAGTAAGAAGTCTCTCTCTGACCTAGGACCTGGCTGAAACACATGCATCTCTGAAGGCCCAATAGCAGCCAGTTCGGGCCTAAGACATGTGACCTACAGAGGCCTAGCCCTCTATTATATCCAGGAGCTCAGCCAGCAGGACCTTTGCCTCAAGGATATATAAGTATCATTTTTCATTAGTACTGTTGATATAGGCTGTATAGAATATTGCTTGTTAGTATGTAACATTCCTACTTTGAGGAAATAAATGTAATTTCACTAAACAACTGTGTCTGTTTTCATATTAACATTGTACTTTCAGGCCTAGATTTCTCTTAAGGGTAAGACTAGCAAACAAGGGACAAATACAATTAATACAAAGATGCAATAGTTATAGATTATGGATTAATATATATAATATTGCATACTTTACAACATGGTCCTATGTTGATCACTGTTTTGTCCAGTTGCTTGACTTTTAGACATGACCTATAGACTCTCCCCCTGTGCCCCACAGATCCTTTCTTATGGGTATGATAGCTAGCAAAAATAGCTACTGGATGGTAGGTCTCCATAATGTTCATCATGGGAGTTAAAACAGACTAGTAGCTCATAGACATATTTGCATACCACTCTTACCTCTGCCCCTTATATAGAAATCAGTTTGCAGAACTACCGCTGAATTATTATAGCATTTTTCCAATAGCATCAAATGTTTACTTATAAAGAAATAAACATACTCATATCCTATAATATGACAATTTCTTCCTAGGTTACTTGCCATTACTTACCATATTTCCTTCCTTTCAGTTCTCACACATTTAATTTCTACATCTTATAGTCACTATGAGAATTCTTACTTTTTTTTTTTGTCTTTTTCAGAAGTGATAAATGCTCCAGCAGTGGTTAATGTAACCTCCTCGAATGTCCTTCATTTGTCAGAGATCGCAGCTTTTTACTGCAGGTCATTATTTCACCAGGAAAATGAAGGGAAATATTTCCAGTACACGGCAAGTGATCTGTTTCTCTTCTCCACCCACCACATTAGCCTTTGAATACTCTCATTATACCATTACTAATTAGAAATTCTCTCCAATTGGCGGCTGCATTAAAAAAGACAGTGTGCTGAGCATATGGCATAATATCCTATTAATGAACACTCTAAATTCAAACTCAGGTCAGCTGCTCATTTCTTGTTCTTGTCACCCAGGCAAAAGAGAGCATTTTTCTGCTAGTTTCTGAACATGGAATCAGGTGAATACAATAACGCCTGAGGCTACTGATTCATTTTACTAGATTTACGAGACAGAAGAACAGAAAGATGATAGATAGATAGATAGATAGATAGATAGATAGATAGATAGATAGATAGATAGATAGATAGATAGATAGATACTAAAACATATCCTCTTTAATTTAAATATATATATATATATATATATATATATATATATATATATATATATAATCTTCCATATTTACACAGCTCTGATGCAGTATGCAATCATATTAAGTTTAACTTTAATGCCGCGTACACACGACCGCTTTTCTCGACGAGAAAAACAGCATTTTTTTTTTTCGCCGAGAAAAACGATCGTCTGTGGGCTTTATGTCGTTTTTCTCGTTGAGAAAAACGGCATAAAAAACGACGAGAAAAATTAGAACATGTTCTAAATTTTCTCATCGTTTTTTCCAGCATTTTTTTCCGCGGCAGTTTTCCCATAGGGAGACACTGCCGCGGAGCCCACAGACGGTCGTTTTTCTCGTCAAGAGAAAAAATGACGGGAAAAACGACCGTGTGTAGGGAACCAAGCGGTTCCCTCGTTTTTCCTGTCATTATTCACGGCGGTTTTTTAACCGCCGTGAATAATGATCGTGTGTACGCGGCATTAGTTTAAAAAAAAAAAAAACATTTTTGGCTGGCTAGTGTAATGAAGGTTTACAACCACTGCCATGGCTTTATTGCCAGTGATCAAATCAGGGAGATTTCCCTTTTGTGTAGTCATTGGGACAGAATGTAAGCAGAGGCTCTCCAACTGGGGCATACATGGCAAAAAAGCTCTTATTATTACTGCTGCTAAAATGACAGCTTCATGTTCAGGATAGTGGTTGGAGAGCTGGCTACTATAAACATCCAAACAACCAAATCCCCACTTGGCCCATTCAGCTGTCAGCCAGGGATTCCTGGGTGACATTGTATACATGGTATAGATGTGTCACTTCATAGGAAGATTTAGGACTCACCCAGACATGTAATTTAACAGAATTTTGCACTTTTAATTTGATACTTTTAGTATTATTAACATTGCTGCTGTCCACCAAACAGAATTGTATTTTTTTTATACATGTCCCCCAGGGCAGTGCTCAGCACCCGTGTCATTTGTTTGCCAATCCCTTGCCTATTATTCTACGAAATGGGCATTACTCATTTCTAAAATTAGGCTATCATTAACTTCAATAGGGTTTGGATTTGGCATCCAAACATCTATACATTTTCTCAACCTACCCCAAACCAAACCTAGGTATGGTTCATCACAACTGCCTGCTAGTCTGAAACATAACTTGAGTTTACTAATACTTGTCACTACTTAGGTGCAGAGCAGTTCAGATCCATTCTTAGTCAGAGATAGCTACAATACAGCAAATTATCTTGTACTTTATTTCAAAGAAAGGTGCACAGATGGTGCAGTACTTTATTGATAAATAACAGTAAATGGACAATGATATACTTACTAGACATGTGCACACTGAAATATTTTGTTTCTGAATTTCTGCCTCGTCCAAAAAATACATTCATTTAGTTACTCCCGAAATTCATTTTTATTTATTTTGTTTCGTTAAAAAAATGCATTCGTATGAAAATCCAAATTAATTAAGGTCGATTCTGTCAATTGAAGGCTTATGGTGTCTGTCGGACAGAGCTGGACTGGCCATCGGGACTACCGGGAGATTCCCGGTGGGCCGATGGCTCAGTGGGCCGGCTTTGTTTCAGTGACAGCCATCAAATTAATGGCTGCGCGCACCACTCAGCCATTAATTTGAGCACCGCTGTACTGCTAGGTATCGAGCTTCCGAATGCAGCACGGTGCACTTCAGCTCTTTCCGTCCCCCGCCCGGCTTTTTCTGGACACAACATACATCTTCGGCCACCTCCGGCCCGCACTCGTCCTTTTCCGCCCCCGCTCGGCTCTTTCCGGACACGGCACACATCTTCGGCCACCTTCGGCCTGTGATCGTCCTTTTCCACCCCGCTCGGCTCTTTCTGGACACGGTACACATCTTCGGCCACCTCCGGGCCCACGCTCGACCTTTTCCGCCCCCGCTCGTTTTTTTCCGGACACAGCACACATATTCGGCCACCTCCGGCTTGCGCTCATCCTTTTCCGTCACTGCTCGACTTCCCCCGCCCCCTCTCCTCTCTGACTTCGGCTTCATCCAGCAAAACTCGGCTATCTCCGGCGGCCCATGCGGTAACGGTTGCTGTGAATTTAAATGAGCCAGAGCCGCCCGTGTGATGTCTGGAGAGCAACCGACAGGCAGAGAGGTCCCCGGAGCAGACGAGGGAGGCCAGAGGATGACGGTGCTGCAGGAACCTGTCCAGGTAAAAGTGTCAATAAATATTGAAATGTGAAAAAATAAGTGCATAAAAATATTTTCAGCAAAAAATTCATATGCTCTAACTGTATAAACCATGCTTATAATTAACACCATTATATCCAAACTATGTCCATGGTATGAAAGTGCACAGAGTGCAAAAAAAATGCAAATTGGTCTCTTCGAATGTGCAGAGGAAAAAAAACAATAACAGTAATGTGTCCCAATGTAAGAAAAAAACGCTGGGTAGTGTGATCCCACTTGAGCAAACTACCCAGAGTTGTTTTCTTGCACTGGGACACATTACTCTTAGGCTACTTTCACACTGGGGCATTGCGCCGTCGGTGGTGAAACGCGGCTATTTTTAGCTATTCGGCTGCTAGCGGGGAGCTTTTAACCTCCGCTAGTGACTGAAAAAGGGTTAAAACCACTCGCAAAGCGACGCTGCAGTGGCGCTTTGCCGGCGGTTTGGCGGCGCTGCCCATTGATTTCAATGGACAGGGGCACTTTAGGAGCTGTGTATATACCACTCCTACAGCGCCTCAAAGATGCGGCTGCCAAGACATTTTTGAGCGTCCTGCCAGCGCACCGCTCCAGTGTGAAAGCCTTTGCATTGTGGATAGCTGGGCCATGATGACGTCACTCTCATGCAAGTGCACAGGATACTGTTTTTGTGCGTGTTCGCAAAATTAGAGTGGGCCGGTCTGGATGAAGTCCAGGGTCAAATTTTTGTCCAAGTCCAGCCCTGATGTCAAATGTTCTAAGAAGATTCGACGAAGCAGCTAAACTGTACGACGCCGCGATTTCCGGTCAAATGCTTTATCCACAAGCTATAGCAGAATTCTGATGTTATTTGACTAGTAATAATTATAATTATTAATTATTATTACTAGTCAAACAACATTAGTATTCTTTTATAGCTTAAGGGCTAAAAAAAATTGACCGTAAATGTCTGCTCACGACGATCGTATATTTTTAGCTGCTTCGTCAAATCTTCATGTCTCTACAATGTTGAGTAATCTTGGACTAATAGAGTTAGGTTAGACACATTTGACTGCAGGTTTGATAGACACAGATCGTTCTTGTCACCGTCATATCAAATCTTCTATCTATCTATATTGAACTGTTGTCGCAAGGATACGAAAATATAATGGATATGAAAATAAAGCATTTTTTTATTTCAGATCTTTCGGATTTTGGATTCTGCGCGTTTGTTATTGTTTTGTTCAAACGAACACGAAAATCCCTGAGATTCGGATGAAAATGCATTCGAATGAAAACTAATGAACAAGTCTAATACTTACATATGTACAGTTAGGGGTCCTAAGTTTCATTAAACACTATAGTCTAATTATAGTGTATAATAATGGCAATAGCTAAATACAGAACTGGAAAGTTTATATAGTACTAAAGTACAAATAACACAAAAGAGTGCATCATTTCTGAAAGGGATTATACTGGCCCCATACTGTTGCTGACCAGTAGAGTAGCTGAAATGTTTACCACTTGCCGACTGCCCAATAGCAGATTTATTGCTATATACGTGATTCTGCACTTCCAGGTTTATGGTGCGAGTGCGTGGCACCGGTGGCTCGCTCCCGATGGGATTTTGCACAGCGGGTCCCGCAGACCAGATCTCTGCCGGTACCCGCTGATCATTCGTTACACTGACACAATGCTAGTCTGCCTTGTTTACATAGGCAGACTGGCATTCTGTCAGTACAGAAGACATGGATCCTGTGTTTCTGTAAACCTGAAACACTGAACCATGTCTTCCAGTAGTAAAATCACCCCCCCCAACAGTAGCAAAACACTAAGCTAGGCACACAGTTAAAGTGGATGTAAACCCAAATTTGTAATTTTTTTTGCTGTCACAATGTAGAGTATAAGATTTCCTATCATTTGTGCCAGGTCTTGCCACAAAGAGTTAATCCAGCTCTGAGCAATCCTCTTTTATTGTTCAGTGAGATAAAACGGACAAACAGAGAAAAACCTTTGTCCCTTCCGCCCCCTTGCTTTGAGTGACAGGTTATTTACATAACTCGTGCACTAGCTTTTGACAGGCATTATGTTTTAATTCCCACCCGCACTCCTTTTCTGAAGTCATATGGATACTTTTCTGGATTTTGACTGGATGTTAGTGATCATAGCAGAAGGAATACACAGGAGAAAATGCATGTTGACAAGGGGAGTGTAGAGGTGGGCGGGGAGTCTACTGACATCACGACTCCACTCACCAAGCTCCAGACAACAGATCCACCCACAGAATCTGCAGTTTTTCAGTTCTAATAACAGACAGAGGGGAGACATTTGACAGATAAGGATACATGCAGGAGGCATGTATATCCTTATAGATTAGCACTATGGCAGTAGTTTAGAAAGGATGAGAGTGGGTTTACATCCACTTTAACCCTTTGATTGCTCCTGATGTAAACCCCTTCCCTGCCAGTATCATTAGTACAGTGACCGTGCCTATTTTTAGCAAAAGAACGTGTCAAAAGTGTCAGTTAGGTGTTCCGATTTGTCCGCCATAATATTACATTCCCACTATAAGTCGATGATCGCCGCCATTACTAGTAAAAAAAATTATAAATAAAGATATCCCATAGTTTGTAGACACTATAACTTTTGCGCAAACCAACCAATATACGCTTATTGGGATTTTTTACCAAAAATATGTAGCAGAATACAAATTGGCCTAAATTGATGAAAAATTTTGATTTTATATATGTTTTTATTGGATGTGTTTTAGAGCAGAAAGTAAAATATATATATATATTTTTTTAAATTGTCGGTGGTTCTTTGATTTTAGCACAAAAAATAAAAAACACAGAGGGGGATCAAATACCACCAAAAGAAAGCTCTATTTATGGGGGAAAAAGGGACATAAATTTTATTTGGGTACAGTGTCACACGAACGCGCAATTGTCAGTTAAAATAGCGCAGTGCCGTATCACAAAAAATAGCCTGATCAGGAAAGGGGGTAAACCTTCTGAAGGTGAAGTGGTTAAAGAAACCTATAGTCCTATAAACCAGGATATACAATGTAATACTGACATATAATCAAACACATAGGTTGGATTTAATGGACGTGTGTCTTTTTTCAACCTCACCTACTATGTAACTATAAATAATGAAGAAGGGAAAGGGGATGGGGGGAGGGGAACCACTCACATTGCCACATCCATGTATCGAGAGAAAAATGGTTTGTTACTCAAAGGAGAGTAAGACAAGGCAGGACTTTTCAGGCAACACACACAATTGGAATACAAAAAGAGTTTATTAAATCGCAAAATTAACATAGATTAAAAAGACCATACAATGTATATAGCAGTAGGGAATCCCTTGAACGTCGACGCGTTTCGCCGTGAGGCTTCGTCAGGACGGACAAAGAGGGGAGGGGGGTGGTTTTTATACACACTTGGGACAAATCTCACTATCTGAAATGAGATACATAAAAATTTATATACAGTATATACAATTAAAAAGAAAATAAAAATGTGAGTAAGAATGTCTTTAAGGCTAAAAGGCTACAACGCCTGTTCCCCATGCACACCACGATCCAGATGGCAGAAGGCAGAAAACAAAAACAGAAAGCAAAACAACAAAAGAACACAGAAAAAACAGTGCCAATAGGTGCAGTCAGATACGATTAAAATCAGTTCTGCTATAGTTGGTATACTGTTTTATGAATGTATTTATAATTACCAAATATATCCACAAGAATATATCCAAGAACGGGGATAGGGGACGTTATTCATATGAAAACAGAGAGGGTTTCTATTTATCACAAAATCCTGTAAGAATATAGGATTTAAACCAGAACAGTGATATATATAACACTATGTAAAGTCTGAAAACAAAAACAAAGAACAACAATAACTACGTGAACAGCTCATGCCTATGTAGGTAGTCAAGATGTAGAAGGCGGCTTACCTAGTTATCAACGTCACACCATCATATCCCCGGGAGTCAGCATCACGCTGAACACAGGGGACAGGCTGTACTTGCTGTGATATTTATACAGCAAAAAACCGCGCCAAAAAGCACGCTTAGCGTGCAGCGCGTTGACGTCATACATCCGCGTCATGCGTGGCGTGCTGACGTCACTTAAATGAGCCCTATAGCTAAGTCGTGGGCGGAAGTATCAGGCACGCCATGTTGAAATAGGGAAAGGAACAGCGCAAATAGGGCAGGAGGGTTGACGAGGGATAAGTAAAACACGCCATATGGAAAACGAAAGGAAATTTGTGTTGTTGTTGTTGTTAGATTGCCAATCGCCATGTCGGATCGTTGGAATGCACAGAGAGGGCAGGAAAAAACGCCAGAGAGCACACCAAGACATACTCACATTAACATAATTATGCGATGCCACAGTACATAATCTGTCAGTCTCATTAGAGACCGTTGTTAATAATAAAGGGAAAAATAAATAAATAAAAATAACATGAAAATAGGAAGAAAGAAATAAATAAAAATAAATAAAGATAAAATCGGGAAGAAAGGGGGAGAGATTAAACATAATAATTATGTTTAATCTCTTCCCCTTTCTTCCCGATTTTATCCCTTTATTATTTATTTTTCCATTCATTTATTTATTTATTTTTTCCTTCTCTCTCTCTCTCTTCTTCGTTCTCTTTTTTTCTTTTTTCGACTTAGCTATAGGGCGCATTTAAGTGACGCCAGCACGCCACGCATGACGCGGACGTATGACGTCAACGCGCCGCACGCTAAGCGTGCTTTTTGGCGCGGTTTTTTGCTGTATAAATATCACAGCAAGTACAGCTTGTCCCCTGTGTTCAGCGTGATGCTGACTCCCGGGGATATGATGGTGTGACGTTGATAACTAACCTCTAAAGGGATTACTAAAATGAAATCCAAACTCTGAGTCTGATATTTAACATTAACTCTCACTGAACCATTTGCAGACCGCCCACCCGCAATGTACTGCGATTGGGTGGCCCGTGTAAGCAAAGTGACATGCTCGTATGTCCCTGCCTGCTTCTAGGTTTAGGGCGCTGTGATTCTCTGTCAGAAAGTTAGGCCACTTTCACACTGAGGCGCTTCTAAACTGCCAGTAAAAATACTGAGTGCTTTTGAAGCGCTTTTCAGTCGCTTTTGAAGAGCTTTCCATTCATTTCAATGGAGAGGGGAGTTTTTCACAGCCCTGTCAGCACACTGCCCCAGTGTGAAAGCATTCATTGATTTTAATGGAAATACGTTTTCGTGAGCTTTTTAGGCGCTGTTTTTAGCGTGAAAACGCCTGAAAAGCACCTCAGTGTGAAAGTGGTCTTAATGATTCATGGCTGGGAAATGCTGATCAGCTGTGTCCAATCACAGCCCAAAGCCCTGTGTTCAGGACAGGACTTAGGGTGGTGGGGGCCCCTGGGCTTGAGTCACTTTCGGGCCCTACCTTCTATATATTACTTTAAATAGAAAAATTCAATGAAAAATTAAAGAGGAAGTACTGTAAACCCTGGCGGATTTTTGCAGTTTTTCAATTATTAAGTTATAACAGCTCATCGCAATGCAATACATATATATATATATATATATCCCCCAAAAACGAGGCTTGCAAATACCTTTTTTAGGATGGTTTCGTTCTCTGTATTTCCGGGTATCTCAAGCGCCATTCGTACTGCTGTTATGTGATTCAAATTATGACGTTGTTTCCGCCCTTACTGTGTCCCTGTCGGTAATCTCGCGCATGCGCCGTAACCATTCGTTGCTGTGTCTGCTGCTGCTGTTTTCTTATTTTTTTTGCTGTTTGCTGCTTTCACTCCCCTTTTGTGACGTCTTCTTTAGTCACACGGGGGAGTATCAGGAAGAGTGGAAGGAGCTAAACACCACAAGACTTCTCCTCTGTGCCGGACAGAGGGGAAGTTCTCACAGACTGCATTCTGGCAGGCTTTAAATGCCGGTTTAGAGGGGCTCATGTGCGCAAGCGCGGGGCCCCCTTTTGGGCGGGGCCCATGGGCTTAAGCCCAGTCAAGCACAATGGTAAGTCCGGCCCTGCTTGTGTTAACAATCAACACAAAGCTCTGTACAGAGGGAAAGATCCCTCTACTTCTTATCCCTGCATTGAGATATGTTAGTAAAAGCAGCAAACATTACACATATTTTACATTGTTAGGCAGACATTTAACCCCTTGATCATCCTATATGTTAGCCCCTTCCTATCCAGTGTCATTTGATCAGTGATAATACTATACACTATCACAGTACTGTGTATTAGTATCGCTGGTGATGTTAGTGGCAGTTAGTCAGTCCCCCCGTGTGCCCGCTGCACTATCGCAGTCCTATTATAAGTAGGGTAGAATATATAAAATAAATAAATATTTCTATATATACCATAGTTTGTAGATTAAATAACTTTCAAGCAAACCATATCACACTTATTGGGATTTTTTTTTTTTATTACCAAAGACATGTAGCAGAATACATTTGTCCAAAATGTATAAAGAAATTTGATGTTTTTTTTTTATTTTTTTTATTAGATATTCATGTTTTATAGCAGAAAGTAAACAAATATTATTTTATTTTTTTTCAAAGATTTTGCCTTTAGTAAATCAACCCCATAATGTCTGTGCTACTCTTGAGAAAATAAATCAGATCCTGCTCTTAATTAACTAACAGAACACAAGTTCTTTTGTTAATTAGCAGTGATCTACTCCATTTTCTAGGGCTGAAACAGCATAGAAAGCTACAGACCAAGAGAGCAGGAGTTACTTTACTTTGCCTTCCCCATCGATTCGGTTTGCAGCAGAACATGCGAACAGGCAAAACATTTTTGCGAACACCATTAAAGTCTATGGGACACGAACATGAAAAACCAAAAGTGCCAATTTTAAAGGTTTATATGCAAGTTATTGCCATAAAAAGTGTTTGGGGACTCGGGTACTGCCCCAGGGGTACAAAAAGTTTTAAAAACGAAAGTTTTTTTCAGGAGCAGTGATTTTAATAATGCTTAAAGTGAAACAATAAAAATTAAATATCCCTTTAACCATTTGACCACTGGGCACTTAAACCCCCTTCCTAACCAGACCAATTTTCAGCTTTTGGTGCTCTCACAATTTGAATGACAATTACTCAGTCATGCGACATTGTACCCATATGAAATTTTTGTCCCTTTTTTCACACAAATAGAGCTTTCTTTTGGTGGTATTTAATCACTGCTGTTTTTTTTTTTTTTTGCGCTATAAAAGAAAAAATATAGAAAATTCTGTAAAAAAAATGTTTTTCTTCGTTTCTGTTATAAAATGTTGCAAATTAGTAATTTATCTTCATAAATTTGGCCAAAATTTATACTGCTACATATCTTTGGTAAAAATAACCCAAATTGGTGTACATGGTCTTTGTGAAAATTATAGAGTCCAAGAGCTATGGTGACAATCTCTGAAAATTGATCACACCTGAAGTACTGATGGCCTATCTCATTTCTTGAGACCCTAACAAGCCAGGAAAGTACAAATACCCCCAAAATTACCCCTTTTTGGAAAGTAGACATTCCAAGGTATTTAATAAGAGGCATTTTTTTTTAAGTTAGATTTTTTTCCCACAATTCTTTGCAAAATCAAGATTTTTTTTCTTTTTGATTTTTTTCACAAAATTGTCATATTAGCAGGTTATTTCTCACACACAGCATATGTATACCACAAATTACACCCCAAAACACATTCTGATATTACTCCTGAGTAGGGATGACTTCTGGCGTGTTCACACACTCCATGTGCAGAACCCGCCAGGAAGTCGGCACGGCGCTGCGCTAATCACAGGCAGGAAGACATGTCCCGATGCGCAGCTGCAGAGATCGGGACATGTCTCCCTGCCTGTGATTAGCGCAGCGCCATGCCGACTTCCTGGCGGGCTCTGCACATGGAGTGTACGAACACACCGAAGCTCATCCCTGCTCCTGAGTAGGAATGAGCTTCATGTACGAGTCGAACATGAGTTTGACTCAAACATTGGCTGTTCGCTGTTTCGGGGTGTTCGTGGCAAATTCGAAAAAGGACGGAACACCCTTTAGCACTTTTGATTTCTCCCATAGACTTTTAATTTTAAAGGTTACTATGCAAGTTATTGTCATAAAAAGTGTTTGGGGACCTGGGTCCTGCCCCAGGGGACATGTATCAATGCAAAAAAAAGTTTTAAAAACAGCCGTTTTTTCGGGTGCAAGGATTTTAATAATGCTTAAAGTGAAACAATAAAAGTGAAATATTCCTTTAAATTTCGTTCCTGGGAGGGTGTCTATAGTATGCCTGTAAAGTAGCCCATGTTTCCCGTGTTTAGAACTGTCCCTGCACAAAATGTAATTTCTAAAGGAAAAAAAGGAATTTAAAGCTACCCGCGGCTATTAATGAATTGTCAGTCCCGGCAATACAGATCAAAGTCATTGAAAAAAACGGGGTCACCCGTCCACGTCATTGGGTAACCCCCGGATTTCTCCTTGTGTCAGAGGGGGGTGGGATCATGTGACTAGGGATGAGCTTCGAGTTCGAGTCAAACCCATGTTCGACTCGAACATCGCCTGTTCGGCTGTTCGCCGAATTTCTAACATTATGGGCCGTTTGCGCCAAATTCGAGTGGCGCGTCATGGCCCACAATTCACTGCGGCATCACAGTGCATTGCTGGCTGATGATTGGCCAAGCATGCACTATGACCCGCATTCTTTGGCCAATCACAGCACACAAAAAACAGAGAGCCATAATTGACCAAAGCCAGGGTGGCTTTCGCCAATTATGTCTCAGGGGGTTTAGTACACGCCCCACACTATATAAGGCCACCTCCATGGCAGCCTTGTGTAGTGTGTTGCGGTGGTTAAAGAGAGAGGTCAAAGACAGAGAGAGACAGTGTAATTTATTTTTAGTTAGATAGAGCAGGCAGGTGAGTCAGTTAGCTGCAGTTACAGTGTGTAGAGGATATATATGCATCCTAGGTGTTGTATAAATACAGTATTTACACACTGTATTCAGTTTAGATCCGTTCCTGTTATTCTCTATACCGACAGGCAGGCAGGTGATTGTGCTAGCTGCAGTGTTTCACTTAGTGTACCGTGTCCTTTGCACAGCGTGTGCCTGAATACAATTGGTTGTGTTCTCATACCAATACCACAGGCAGGGAGCTGCATTAATTTCATTTAGTGTACTTCTGTCCTTTGCACAGCGTTCACCTAAAGGTACCTCAATACAATTAGTGGTGTTCTCATGCTAAAACCACAGGCAGGGAGCTGCATTGATTTCATTTAGTGTACTGTGTCCTTTGCACAGCGTTCACCTAAAGGTACCTCAATACAATTAGTGGTGTTCTCATGCTAAATCCACAGGCAGGGAGCTGCATTGATTTCATTTAGTGTACTGTGTCCTTTGCACAGTGTTCATCTAAAAGGTACCTGAATACAATTGGTGGTGTTCTCATACCAATACCACAGGCAGGGATCTGCTTTATTTTCACTTATGCCAAGTACACACGATCGGTTTTTCTGATGAAAAAAGACCGATGGACTTTTTTCATCGGAAAAAATGATCGTGTGTGGACCTCATCGGTCTTTTTTCCATCAGTGTA
The DNA here is from genome assembly GCA_029206835.1 of Rana muscosa. NCBI lineage: Eukaryota > Metazoa > Chordata > Amphibia > Anura > Ranidae > Rana > Rana muscosa. The sequence goes on from CM055117.1 coordinate 327,002,339, forward strand.
AAAAAATAGAACATGTTTTAAATCTTTCCGATGGAAAAAAAAACGATAGGAAATTCCGATCGTCTGTGTGGAACTCCAACGGAGAAAAAACACACGCATGCTCAGAATCAAGTCGACGCATGCTCAGAAGCATTGAACTTAATTTTTCTCAGCTCGTCTGAGTGTTTTACGTCACAGCGTTTTGGACGGTCGGAATTTTGTCTGATGGTGTGTAGGCAAGACTGATGAAAGTCAGCTTCATCGGAATTCCGATGGAAAAATCTATCGGATTTTATTCCATCGGAAATCCGATCGTGTGTACAGGACATAAGTGTACTTTGCACAGTGTTCACCTAAAGGTACCTGAATACAATTGGTGGTGTTCTCATACCAATACCACAGGCAGGGATCTGTTTTATTTTCACTTAGTGTACTGTGTCATTTGCACAGCGTTCACCTAAAGGTACCTGAATACAATTGGTGGTGTTCTCATACCAATACCACAGGCCGGGATCTGCTTTATTTTCACTTAGTGTACTGTGTCCTTTGCACAGCGTTCACCTAAAGTTACCTGAATACAATTGGTGTTGTTCTCATACCAATACCACAGGCAGGGAGCTGCTTTATTTTCACTTAGTTTTAGGTGCACACTGTGCAAAAGACACAGTGCACTAACTGAAGACAATTACTGGTGTTCTCATACTAATACCACAGCAGACAGTTGATTAGATCTATATATATACATCCCACCTTTGTGCAGCTACATCTCACTGCAGGCCATTAGTATGTCTGGAAGGCAAACAAGGAGAGGCAGACAGTCACGAGCCAATAAAAGAGGGCAACAGTGCTGGTCGTGGACACGGTGCATCCTCATCAGCACGTGGCCGTGGGACACGCTTGTCCTTCTTTTCGGCAGCTGGCCATGTTGAGCCGCAACATGTCGAAGACTTGGTAGAGTGGATGACCAAGCTGTCCTCATCCTCCTCATCCTCTCTCACCCAGGCTCAGGGTACTTTGTTTGGCAAAGCAGCTGCCAAAGCGGCCTCTTCCCTCGGCTCAATGGCATCAGTCGCTCCTTCCCTAGCCCCACCATATCCTCCTGAGGAGTCCCCCAAACTGTTTGACCACAGTGTTGGGTACATGCTCCAGGAGGATGACCAGCGTTTTGAAGGCTCCGATGATGGTACCCAGCTAGAGGAAGGCAGTAACGTGAGCCCAGAGAGAGGGGGGTGCCCAACAAGGACAGCAATCTGGCAGTCATGTTCCCCCAGCTGCAGCATACTGCCAGATTTGCTCCAGTGATGAGGAGGGAGGGGATGATGAGGTCACTGACTTCACGCGTGGGTGCCTGATAGGAGAGAGGAGGAGGAGGAGGAGGAGGAGGCACATCTACAACGAGGCAGGGTGCCCTCCAGGGGCTAGCTTAAGGGAAGCCAACCGACTGCATCCCACCGCAGTGTTCCGCATGTTCAGGGCGCTGCTGTCTCTGCGCGTTATTCCGAAAGTTCTTTGGTGTGGGCCTTTTTTGAGACGTGTGCAGCAGATCACACCGTTGCTATTTGCAACATATGTCTGAAGCGTATCTCGCGTGGCCAAAACATGAGCCGCTTGGGCACCATGTGCTTGACCAGACATATGTCGACCTGCCATGCAGTCCGTTGGCAAGCATACAAAAAAGACCCACACCAAAGAACAAACCGGACCTCTCCTTGCTCCTTATCAGCTGGGGTCTCCAACCCCACTATACCTTCAGTCCTCTCTGAAACCTGCACTGAGAGGAATGAAGGTGTAGAATTAGGTGTGTCACAGCCAAGTACTTGCGGGCAATCTGCTATCGGTACACTGACGTCAGATTGTACCAGGCAAATTTCCCTGCCCCAGCTGCTGCACCACCGAAAGAAGTTCACTCCCAGCCATCCACATGCCCAGCAGTTGAATGCTAGCTTGGCTAAATTCAACTGTTGCCTTATCAGTTGGTAGACTCTGCCCCCTACCGTGAATTTGTGGAATGTGCGGTTCCTCAGTGGCAGGTTCCCAAATGCCACTTTTTCTCACGGAAGGCGATTCCGGCTCTCTACCGGCATGTGGAAGGCAATGTCTTGGCCTCGCTGGACAGGGCGGTCAGCGGTAAGGTGCATATTACCACTGACTCATGGTCCAGCAGGCATGAACAGGGACGTTACCTATCTTTCACGGCGCATTGGGTGACTCTGCTGGCAGCTGGGAAGGATGCAGGACAAGGTGCAGTAGTGTTGGGCTACTACTGGTGATTCTGACACACCTCTCTCCTCCACCCCCTCCTCTTCTTCCTCCATGGCCTCTTTCTGTGCTTTGTCCTTGGAACCAGCAGTGCTCCGTAGGCGTTCAAGGGGCTACGCAAGTACGCAGGCAAAAAGATGCCATGTGGTGCTTGAGCTGGTGTGCTTGGGGGACAGGAGCCACACTGGGGCAGAGGTTCTGTCAGCTATGCAGGGGCAGGCTCAGAGGTGGTTGACGCCACACCAGCTTAAGCCAGGAAAGGTGGTTTGCAACAATGGCACCAACCTCCTCTCCACCCTCTGACAGGGACAACTGACCCATGTGCCCTGTTTTTCTCACGTCCTTAACTTGGTGGTGCAGCGGTTCTTGGGCAGGTACCCGGGCTTACAGGAGGTCCTGAAGCAGGCCAGGAAACTCTGTGTGCATTTCCGCCGGTCATATATTGCCAATGCTCGGCTGGCTGACCTCCAAAAGGAATACAACCTGCCCAAGAACCGCCTAATCTGTGACATGCCCACCAGGTGGAACTCTGCTGCGTGTGCAGCCGCTGCAGCATGACCAACGTAGAGGGCCATCAATGAGTATGTGTTGCAATATGGCACCAGGACAGGGTCAGGGGAGCTTGGATTTTTTTCCCCACGTCAGTGGGCCATGATCAGGGATGCATGCACTGTCCTGTCACCATTTGAGCAGGCCACAAGGATGGTGAGCAGTGACAGTGCATGCATCAGTGACACTGTCCTTCTTGTCCACCTGTTGGAGCACACGCTGTGTGGAATAATGGATTGGGCACTTGAGGCAGAACAGAGGGAGGAAGAGGAGGACTTCCTTACCTCTCAAGGCCCCCTTTATCCAGACAGTGTTTCTGCTGGCCCGCCTATCACACAGGAAGAGGACGAGGAGGAGGAGGAGGAATGCCTCAGCAAACCTACACTGCATGGCCTCCCTGATCCTGCAAAGTCTGCGGATGGATTCTCCTATTTGTGCTATCAAGGAGAGGGATCATTACTGGCTGGCAACCCTCATTGATCCACGCTACAAGGGTAAGGTTGCAGACCTTATCTTGCCGTCACAGAGGGAGCAGAGGATGAAGCATCTTCAGGAGGCCTTGCAGAAAGGTCTGTGCAACGCGTTCCCAGAGCCTGGGAGGTTACAAATTCCTGGTCCTGGACAACATAATGCTGATGCTTTGGTCAGTCTAAGAAGGAGCGGTGGAGAAGGTGGCCGTCTGACTGATGCGTTCAAACAATATTTTAGTCCGCAGCCCCAAGGTATGATCGGTTCCAGCAACCATCACCAGCGTCTGGTTTACATGGTGCAGGAATACCTAGGGGCAAGATCAGACTTGGAGACCTTTCCTACCGAAAATCTTCTGGGTTACTGGGTTACTGGGTCTTGAGGATGGATCACTGGCCAGAGCTTGCACAGTATGCAATTGAGCTACTGGCCTGTCCTGCATCCAGCGTTCTCTTGGAACGCACATTCAATGCTGCTGGAGGCTTTGTAACCGATCACAGGGTGCGCCTGTCCACCGACTCGGTCGATCGACTGACCTTCATAAAAATGAATCAGTTTTGGATCACCACCAGCTACCAAGCACCTGATGCTGATGTAACAGAATTTTTTTTTTTTTTAATGTCAGATCCCTTCAAGACTGCCTATGCTGATGTAGAGTCACTATCCTGTTATGCTGAGTGACTATCCTCTTCCTCCTCAATGATCATGCTGATAGCATGTAAAAACATTTTTGTTTCTGGGCACCCCCACCAGTGCCTAAGGCCCAATTTTTCAGCCCCTGTTTAACAGAGGCGTGTAATTACAATTTTTAATGCAATACTTTGCAGCAGGGCTCATTCCTGTGCTCCAACTAGAGTATCTGTAAGGGGTTGCAGTGGTGTGGCACCAGCACCAGTGCCTAAGGCCCAATTTTTCAGCCCTCTTTAACAGGGGCATATAATTACAATTTTTGATGCAATACTTTGCAGCAGGGATTATTCTAGCGCTCCAACTAGAGTATCTGTGAGGGGTTGCAGTGTTCTGGCACCAGTGCCTAAGGCCCAATTTTTCTGCCCCTGTTCAACAGGGGCATGTAATTACAATTCTTGATCTAATATTTCACAGCTGGGCCCATTCCTGCACCCACCAAGAGTAATGGCGCTTACACACAATCATTTTTCCCGTCGGGAAAAATTTCATTTTTTCCTTTGGACGAGAAAAACGATCGTCTGTGGGCTTTTTGCCGTTTTTCCCGACGGGAAAAACGGCATTAATCACGATGAGAAAAATTAGAACATGTTCTAATTTTTCTCGTCGTTTTTCCTGACATTTCTTCCGCGGCAGTGTTTCCCATAGAGCCCATAGAAGATCGTTTTTCTCGTCATTTTAAAAAATGACGAGAAAAATGACCGTGTGTGGGGAACAAGCTGTTCCCTCGTTTAAAATGTCATTATTCACGGCGGTTTTTAAACCGCCGTGAATAATAATCGTGTGTACGCGGCATAACTGTGAGGACTTACAGTGTTGTGGTACCAGCACCACCACCAAAGGCCCAATTTTTCCTACCACTGTTTTATCAAGAATTGTAATTACATGCCATTGTTAAATAGTTCACAGCAGGGCGTTCCAGCGCCCACCAAGAGTAACTGTGAGGGCTTACAGTGTTGTGGCAACATCAACACCTAAGGGCCAAATTTCTACAGAGTATATACGACAGGCCCCTACTTTCAAACATCCAACTTACAAACGACTCCTACTTGCAAACGGAATGAGACAACAGGAAGGGAGAGGAAATTTACCCCTAGGAAGGGAAATTCTCTCCTGTAAGAGTTAATATGGGAAACAGTTGTCTTCTCTCCAGTGATGCTTTATCACCAATCCATGTTTCAATGAAAACCCCAAATTTTCAAAAAACATTTGTCATTGGTACGGAAAGTGAGGTGAAATGTTCTGAACAGGTGCACAGACCGCAAAACAAATGTTACAGGGGTGATAACCCTTCCCTACGTTTTCCAAAAAGCTTAAAACTGATTTTTTGGCTGGAGCTACACTTTAAAAATGTACCAGTTCAAAATTACAAACAGATTCTACGTAACAACAAACCTGCTATTCAGAGTATATAGGGCCTTTCCTTTTTTCAATTTGGGTGCGGGATTCCCCTTAAGGGGCTGGTAATGGGCTGGGGGGGGGGGGGTAACCATGCCATTTTTCTCAATGATTTTCATCCATATTGGCGGGACCAGACATTACATTAAAGCCACAAGCAGTTTTAAATGACTTATTTTCCTTTAGAAATGTCATTTTGTGCAGGGACAGTTCTAAACACGGGAAACACGTGCCACTTCACAGGCATACTATAGACACCCCCAGGTACGATATTTAAAGGAATATTTCACTTTTTTTCACTTTAAGCATCATTATAATCACTGCTCCCGAAAAAACTGATGTTTTAAAAAAAAAAATTTGCATTGATACATGTCCCCTGGGGCAGGATCCGGGTCCCCAAACCATTTTTTAGGACAATAACTTGCATATTAGCCTTTAAAATTAGCACTTTTGATTCCGAACGTTCGAGTCCCATAGACTTTAACGGGGTTCGATAGTTCACGCAAACTTTCGGTTCGTTCGCAGGTTCTGGTGCGAACCGAACCGGGGGGGTGTTCGGCTCATCCCTACACGTGACGGGGGGCCCCGCCCTCAGCAACATGAGAGCTGTCATTGGCCGGGTGCCTTCGGTGGAGGCAGGATCCTGTGCATGTTCCTCGCTGGAGTCGCGGAGATCATCCATCGCTGGAGAACAAGAATTGGATTACATCGCTGGAGATCGAGGATGGATTTATTGGATTACAAGGCTGGAATCTTTTTTATTTTTTATTTTTAATAAAGGACTTGTCCCAAGCCGCCTCCTGTGGTTTTTAACATTTTGACACTTTTTTTTGTGAAATGGTAGGGGTACAAAGTACCCCTTACCAATTCACATGGGGGGCGGGATCTGGGGGTCCCCTTTGTTAAAGGGGGCTTCCATATTTCGATAAGCCCACCGCCCGCAGACCCCCACAACCACCGGGCAAGGGTTGTGGGGATGAGGCCCTTGTCCCCATCAACATGGGGACATCCTCCCCATGTTGAGGGCATGTGGCCTGGTATGGTTCAGGAGGGGGGGCACTCTCTCATTCCCCCTCTTTTCCTGCAGCCTGTCAGGTTGCGTGCTCAGATAAAGGGTCTTGTATGGATTTTTGGGGGGAACCCCACACCATTTTTTTTTTAAAAGTGACGCAGAGTTCCACTTAATATCCATACCAGACATGAAGGGCCTGATATGGAATTTGGGGGGGACTCCCACCTTTTTTTTTGGTTCGGGGTTCCCCTTAATATTCATACCAGACCCAAAAGGCCTGGTAATGGACTGGGGGGAACCCCTGCCTTTTTTTTCAATAACTTTGATCTGTATTGCCGGGACCGACAATTCATTAATAGCCGCGAGTAGTTTTAAATCATTTTTTTTCCTTTAGAAATTACATTTTGTGCAGGGACAGTTCTAAACACGGGAAACATGCGCTACTTTACAGGAATACAATAGACACCACCAGGTATGAAATTTAAAGGAATATTTCACTTTTATTGTTTCACTTTAAGCATTATTAAGATCACTGCTCCTGAAAAAACTGCAGTTTTTAAAACTCTTTTTTTGCATTGATACATGTCCCCTGGGGCAGGACCCAGGTCCCAAAACACTTTTTATGACAATAACTTGCATATTAACCACTTCAATACCATGCACTTATACAGCTTCCTGCCCAAGCCAATTTTGAGCTTTCAGCGCTGTCGCAATTTGAATGACAATTGCGCGGTCATGCTACACTGTACCCAAACAAATTTTTTATAATTTTGTTCCCACAAATAGAGCTCTCTTTCGGTGGTATTTGATCGCCTCTGCGATTTTTATTTTTTGCGCAACAAATAAAAAAAGAGCGAAAATTTAAAAAAAAACTATGTTTTTCTTTGTTTCTGTTAATTTTTTTTGTAAATAAGTACCTTTTCTTCTTCAATGACGGGCACTGATAAGGCGGCACTGAAGGGCACTGATAAGGCGACATATGACATCCAGTGTGGATAACAGAACCACTTCCCGGACGTCAATTTGCTATTGACTGGGCGGGAAGTGGTTAACCTTTAAAATTAGCACTTTAGATTTTTCATGTTCGTGTCCCATAGAGTCTAACGGTGTTCGCGTGTTCAAACAAATTTTTTGCCTGTTCGCATGTTCTGGTGTGAACCGAACCGGGGGGTTTCGGCTTATCTCTACTCCTGAGTATGGCGATACCACATGTGTGAGACTTTTACACAGCATGGCCACATACAGAGGCCCAACATGCAGGATGCACCTTCAGGCATTCTAGGAGAATAAATTACACTAATTACACTAATTTCCTGACTTCCTCTCACATTTTTGAAGGCCCTGGAGCACCAGCACAATGGAAACGCCCCAAAAATTACCCCATTTTGGAAATAAAACACCCCAACGTATAATCTATGAGGCATAATGAGTCTTTTGAACATATCATTTTTTTCTACAAATTTTTGCAAAATGTGGAAAGAAAATGAAAACGCATTCACTTTACACAAAGTTGTTCATTCATACAATATTTCTAACACATAGCATATAAATACCAAAAATGACACCCCAAAATCGATTCTCCTACTCCTCCTGAGTACGGCGATACCACATGTGGGAGACTTTGCAGAGTATGGCTGGGTATGGCAGGGTATCGTCGAGTATGACTGGGTATCACCGAGTATGGCTGGGTATTGCAGAGTATGGCTGGGTATGGCTGGGTATGGCTGGGTATGGCAGAGTATGGCAGGGTATTGCAGAGTATGGCAGGGTATGGCAGGGTATGGAAGGGTATGGAAGGGTATGGCAGAGTATGGCTGGGTATGGCAGTGTATGGCAGGGTATGGCAGGGTATGGCAGAGTATGGCAGGGTATGGCAAAGTATGTCAGGGTATTGCAGAGTATGGCAGGGTATTTTAGGGTATGGCAGGGTTTTTCAGGGTATGGCAGGGTATTGCAGAGTATGGCAGGGTATTGCAGAGTATGGAAGGGATGGCTGAGCACTGGGTATGCAGGGATGGCTTGCATAGATGGATGGATGGCTGGATGTGACTTCAATTGTCACAGAGCAGCACTGTGGGCACTACAGATCCAGCCCACAGCGCTTCTGCCACCAATCTCTCCCCCTCTCCTCTCACACTGTACCGATCGGTACAGAGAGGAGAGAGCGGAACCGGCATCACATGACACCGGTTTGTTTACAAGTGATTGCTCCGTCATTTTGACGGAGCGATCACATGGTAAACGGCCGCTGTCAGCGGCCATTTACCTTGATCCATGGATCCATTTACCGTGATCCATCCGTGCGAGCGCGATTCTGGGGGGATGTCAATGTACGCCCTCCCAGAGATATCGAACCACCCTGTAGCCATCATTCGGCTATGGGCCGGTTGAAAAGTGGTTAATGTGCCTGGGGGGGCTCCTTAGTCTGCCTGTAAAGTAGCGCATCTTTCCCATGTTCATAACAGTACCACAGCAATATGACATTTCTAAAGGTAAAAATGTCATTTAAAATTGCTTGTGGCTATAATGTATTGTCCCGGCAAGTAATAATCCCAGCAATATATATAAAAATCATTGAAAAAAACGGTGTGGGTCCCCCCCAGTCCATAACAGGCCCTTCAGGTCAGCTATGAATATTAAAATAAAAATGGCGTAGGGGTCCCCCCAAAATCCCTACCAGACACTTATCCGAGCACGCAACCTGGCAGGCCACAGGAAAAGGTGGGGACCCCCCCCTCCTGAACCGTACGGGGCCATACACCCTCCACATGGGGAGGGTGCTTTAGGGTCCACCCAAAACACCTTGTCCCCATGTTGATGGGGACAAGGGCCTCACCCCCACAACCCTTGCCTGGTGGTTGTGGGGTCTGCGGGCGGGGGGCTTATCGGAATCTGTAAGATACCAGATACCGCCCCCCCAAGTAAATGGGTATCCGGTACATTGTACCCCTACCCATTCACCAAAAAAGTGTCAAAAAGGTAAAAATGACAGGAGATTTTTTTTTTAAATAAAATAATTGTCAAAAACTAAGTGTCCCGCGATGTCCATCCATCTTCAATCACAGTGCAGATGGACCGAAAAAAAACCCTGCCCCTTCTGATGTCATGTGATGTCATGTGACGTCACGTGACGTCAGAGGGGGGGTCACCCATTTATGCTATATAAGAGCTGTCAGCGCAAATAGGCTGCAGTCGGCGGGACGCCTCCCATCAAGGCAGAGTTTTTCTGTTTTTTTTTTTTTTTTTTTTGGTCTGTCAGCGCTGTGATTGAAGATGGATTTACATCGCGGGACACTTTTTTTTAAATAAAGGAATTGTCCAAAACTGTCTCCTGTCATTTTTACTTTTTTGACACTTTTTTTGGTGAATGGGTACAATGTACCCAATACCCATTCACATTGGGGGCTTTGAGATTCTGATAAGCCCCCACCCGCAGACCCCCATAACCACCGGGCAAGGGTTGTGGGGATGAGGCTCCCAAAGCACCCTCCCCATGTTGAGGGCATGTGGCCTGGTACGGTTCAGGAGGGGGGGCGCTCTCTCATTCCCCTTTTCCTGTGGCCTGCCAGGTTGCATGCTCAGATAAGGGTCTAGTGTGGATTTTGGGGGGACCGCCACTACATTTTTTTTATTATGGTGCAGGGTTCCCCTTAAAATCCATACCAGACCTGAAGGGCCTGGTATGAATTTTGGGGGGGACCCCCAAGCCATTTTTCTTAATTCTGTCATAGGGCTCCCCTTAACCACTTAGTACACTATATTATATATTGTACACTACACCATATACCCTGCACTGTATTATATATATACTACACTGACTGCACTATATACTCTGAACTGCAGTATATATACTATACGGACTGTACTATATACTCTGAACTGCAGTATATATACTATACGGACCGCACTATATACTCTGCAGAAAAATTGGGCCTTAGGTGTTGGTGGTGCCAGAACACAGTAACCCCTCACAGTTACTCTTGTTGGGCACAGGAACGGGCCCTGCTGTTAAATATAATTTCAAAAATTGTAATTACATGCCCCTGTTAAACGGGTGTCAGAAAAATTGGGCCTTAGGTGTTGGTGGTGCCAGAACACACTAATCCCTCATAGTTACTCTTGTTGGGCACAGGAACGGGCCCTGCTGTTAAATATTATTTCAAACATTTTAATTACATGCCCCTGCCCCTTTGGGCCTGGTACACGACTCCCCGTACTGCTTTTATCTTTGAATCGTGATCACTTGTTTGTTGGTTTTTATTAATTATTAATTAAAACCCACATTTTTTGACTTGCACCATTGGAGCATTGTTTTCTTTTTCCTTCCATGTCCTGGTGGATTAATTTTTTTTGAGCTTCTCCATTGTGCCCTTCATTCACCCCTAAGGGGTTCACCTATTGGAATCTGCCCAATATCATCTGAAAACAGCGCGGATACCTTGGTATCCTGGACATGTCGAGGAAACAGAACTCCATCTACAGAGGGATCCCCAACCGTGGACTGCCGGGTCCATGGGCTATGTTCGTGGCTGATATCATCCAGATACTTCAGACAAGCTGAGTCTATTTGCCGTAGGGGATTATCCATGCTCCGTTGTCGCAGTCAGATCCACCGGTTCCGGTAAGTGTATTTAGTCATATCATACCTACCTGAAAAGAATTTCCATGTGATGGTCTACACGGCTATACGTTATCTTCACCGTTACTCTTCACTTCATTGTGATGGACATTTTCACATGTATTGTTTTTGTTTTTGATGTGGACTTATTAATTTAACAATAATATTTTTCCGCTTTTTACCCAGTTGGGTATATATCACTTGCAGAAGAGGCCATAGAGGAAGAAGAGGAGGGAGGGGAGCATACAGATGTTGTTTCAGAATCACCACTAGCTTTTTGGAGGCGTGGTGGCGGAACAAGCTTCAACAATGAACCTTAGCCTGCATCCTTCCCAGCTGCCAGCAGAGTTACCTGGTGCACTGTGAAGGAAAGGTAACATCCCTGCCCATGCCTACTGGACCATAAGTCAGCGGTAATATGAACCTTACTGCTGACCGCCCTGTCCAATGAGGCCAAAACATTGCCTTCCACATGGCGGCAGAGAGCTGGAATGGCCATACGTGAAAAGAAATGGCGTTTTGGAACCTGCCACTGTGGTTCAGCACAGTCCACAAATTCACGAAAGGGGGGCCGAGTCCACCAGCTGAAAAGGCAGCAGTTGCAGTGCTAGCAATTTGGCCAAGCTAGCATTTAGACTCTGAGCATGTGGATGGCTGGGACCGATTTTTTTTTTTTTTACGGTTAACCACTTAAGCCCCGGACCATTTGGTAGCTAGAGGACCAGAGGTGAATTCAGAATTTTGCACTGCGCTGCTTTAACTGTAAATTGTGCGGACATGCAATGTTGTACCCAAACAAAATTTGCGTCCTTTTCTTCCCACAAATAGAGCTTTCTTTTAATGGTATTTGATTGCCTCTGCGATTTTTATTTTTTGCGATATAAACGGAAAAAGACCGAAAATTTTGAAAAAAAATGATATTTTCTACTTTTTGTTATAAGAAAAATCGAATAAACTCAATTGTAGTCATACATTTAGGCCAAAATGTATTCAGCCACATGTTTTTAGTAAAAAAAATGTCAATAAGCGTATATTTATTGGTTTGCGCAAAAGTTATAGAGTTTACAAACTAGGGTACATTTTCTGAAATTTACACAGCTTTAAATTTATGACTGCCTATCTCATTTCTTGAGGTGCTAAAATGACAGGGCAGTACAAAAACCCCCCAAATGACCCCATTTTGGAAAGTAGACACCCCAAGGAAATTGCTGAGAGGCATGTTGAGCCCATTGAATTTTTTATTTTTTTGTCCCAAGTGATTGAATAATGACAAAAAAAAAAAAAAAATTACAAAAAGTTGTCACTAAATGATATATTGCTCACACATGCCATGGTTATATGTGGAACTTCACCCCAAAATACATTTTGCTGCTTCTCCTGAGTACGGGGATACCACATGTGTGGGACTTTTTGGGAGCCTAGCCGCGTACGGGACCCCGGAAACCAAGCACCGCCTTCAGGATTTCTAAGGGCGCAAATTTTTGATTTCACTCCTCACTACCTATCACAGTTTCGAAGGCCATAAAATGCCAAAATCGCACAAAACCCCCCCAAATGACCCCATTTTGGAATATAGACACCCCAAGCTATTTGCTGAGAGGAATGGCGAGTATTTTACAGCTCTCATTTGTTTTTGAAAATGAAGAAAGAAAATATATATATATATATATATATATTTTTTTTTCAATTTTCAAAACTTTGTGACAAAAAGCGAGATCTGCAAAATACTCACAATACCTCTCAGCAAATAGCTTGGGGTGTCTACTTTCCAAAATGGGGTCATTTGGGGGGGTTTTGTGCTATCTGGGCATTCCATGGCCTCCGAAACTGTGATAGGCAGTGAGAAGTGAAATCAAAAATTTACACCCTTAGAAAGCCTGAAGGCGGTGCTTGGTTTTTGGGGTCCCGTACATGGCTAGGCTCCCAAAAAGTCTCACACATGTGGTATCCCCGTACTCAGGAGAAGCAACAGAATGTATTTTGGGGTGTAATTCCACATATGCCCATGGCATGTTTGAGCAATATATCATTTAGTGACAACTTTGTGCAAAAAATAAATAAAAAATTGTCGTTTTTCCGCAACTTGTGTCAACATATAAAATATTCCATGGACTCGACATGCCTCTCAGTATATAGCTTGGGGTGTCTACTTTCCAAAATGGGGTCATTTGGGGGGGGTTTTGAACTGTTCTGGCATTTTATACACAACATTAGGAAGCTTACATCCACTCTTCTAACCACTTGAAGACAAAGCCCTTTTTGACACTTTTTGTTTACATGAAAACATTTTTTTTTTGCAAGAAAATTATGTTGAACCCCCAAAAATTATATATATATTTTTAAAGCAAAGGCCCTACAGATTAAAATGGTGGGTGTTGCATTTTTTTTTTCTACACAGTATTTGCGCAGCGATTTTTCAAACGCATTTTTTGGGTTAAAAAATACACTTTTTTTAATTTTAATGCACTAAAACACACTATATTGCCCAAATGTTTGATGAAATAAAAAAGATGATCTTAGGCCGAGTACATAGATACCAAACACGACATGCTTTAAAATTTCGCACAAACGCGCATTGGCGACAAACTACATACATTTTCGAAAGCCTTTAAAAGCCTTTACAGGTTACCCCAGTAGATTTACAGAGGAGGTCTACTGCTAAAATGATTGCCCTTGATCTGACCTTCGCGGTGATACCTCACATGCATGGTGCAATTGCTGTTTACATATGACGCCAGACCGACGCTTGCGTTCGCCATTGGGCAAGAGCAGGGCAGGACAGGGGTGCTTTTTTTTTTTTTTTTTTTTATTATTAATTTTGCTTTTTTATTTTATTTTTAAATTGTTCCTTCCAAGTATTTTTTTTTAATCATTTTTATTGTTATCTCAGGGAATGTAAATATCCCCTATGATAGCAATAGGTAGTGACAGGTACTCTTTTTTTGAAAAAACTGGGGTCTTCTAGACCCTAGATTTTTCCTCTGCCCTCAAAGCATCTGACCACACCAAGATCGGTGTGATAAAATGCTTTCCCAATTTCCCAATGGCGCTTTTTATATCGGGGGGGGGCATTCCCTCCCACTGCTTGTAAAAGCAGTCCAGAGGCTAATTAGCCGCTAGGATTGCTTTTACATGAAAGCCGGCCGCAGGCTGAAAAGAATGATACCAAGATGATACCTAAACCCGCAGGAATCATTCTGGTATAAACATTCAAAGTCCAGCAACATACCAGTACGTTGCTGGTCCTTGTTGGACATGTTTTGTAATCTTTTTATTTCATGCAGCCAGTTGGCTGAACGAAAAAAGAGATTGATCGGTGGGTATGCCCACCATTAGAATACCGCCCTTCATCCACCCACTTCCAATGATGGGCATACACGCACCATTTATATATGTCGAAGCATGGGGGCATCCTCCCGCAAAAAAGTTATGCCGCACACACATGGTCGGACTTTTCCACGGGCAAGCCTCCATCGGAATTTCGACCGTATGTACGCGGCATAAGGAGCAAAATCGCTCCTCCGCCCCTGCTGCCCCAATGCTTCTGCATATTTGCTTTTTTTTTTTTAACTGTGGTGGTGAAATCACCTCCTACAGCACTGGAGTCGCAGGGATCAGGCCTGTCTCTGCGAACGCTGCAGTTATGTGTGTTTTTGTTTTGTAAGTGACAGTGATCGATCGATACTGCACTTGGGTGGCCTGGGCTGGACGGAGGGGCAAAACGCAGGTGCCAGCAGGTATCTGGGCTGATCCCGCTAACACTGCGTTTTTGGGAACCCTAAACTGCTGGGGACGCTAGTATAGATCTGATCAGATCAGATATTGATCTGTTCAGATACTATACCACTAAGGGGGTGTATGCTTCACGCGTGGGTGTTAGCGTTACTGGCACTAATCTGACGCTGCCTGGGGTTCGACTCAGACCCTCTCTGACGCTAAAACCTAATTGATATCACCCGCCGGGCGATCAGGGGGTTAAACCTTTATTGGGTTATATACACGGCGGGTGCCCTGACACTATAAAAAGCAAACTAACTAACCAGCGTCACCCGTAACACTTATATGGTGATCACTGGTGAAAGGGTTAACTAGGGGCAATCAGGGGGTTAAAACCTTTATTAGATAATATTTGGGGGTACCTGACGCTATAAAAACCTGCGGCGAACCTAAAAAAAATTACCAGCTACCGATCTGCATCACCGACACTAAGACAGCGTTTAGAAAAACGATTGCTTAGCGACAGTGGTGATGGGGGTGAAAGGGTTACCTGGGGGGGCGATCAAGGGGGTTAAACCTTTATTAGATAATATATTGGGGTACCTGACGCTATAAAAACATGCGGCGAACCTAAAAAAAAATACTGGCTACGATCTGCATCACCGACACTAAGACAGCGTTTAGAAAAACAATTGCTTAGCGACAGTGGTGATAGGGGGTGAAAGGGTTACCTGGGGGGCGATCAAGGGGGTTAAACCTTTATTAGATAATATATTGGGGTACCTGACGCTATAAAAACCTGCGGCGAACCTAAAAAAAATTACCGGCTACCGATCTGCATCACAGACACTAAGACAGCGTTTAGAAAAACGATCGCTTAGTGACAGTGGTGATAGGGGGTGAAAGGGTTACCTGGGGGGCGATCAAGGGGGTTAAACCTTTATTAGATAATATATTGGGGTACCTGACGCTATAAAAACATGCAGCGAACCTAAAAAAAATTACTGGCTACGATCTGCATCACCGACACTAAGACAGCGTTTAGAAAAACAATTGCTTAGCGACAGTGGTGATAGGGGGTGAAAGGGTTACCTGGGGGGCGATCAAGGGGGTTAAACCTTTATTAGATAATATATTGGGGTACCTGACGCTATAAAAACCTGCGGCGAACCTAAAAAAAATTACCGGCTACCGATCTGCATCACAGACACTAAGACAGCGTTTAGAAAAACGATCGCTTAGTGATAGTGGTGATAGGGGGTGAAAGGGTTACCTGGGGGGCGATCAAGGGGGTTAAACCTTTATTAGATAATATATTGGGGTACCTGACGCTATAAAAACCTGCGGCAAACCTAAAAAAAATTACTGGCTGCCGATCGGCATCACTGACGCTAAGACAGCGATCAGAAAAATGATCGCTAAGCGATAGTGGTGATAGGGGGTGAAAGGGTTATCTGGGGGGTGATCAGGGGGTTAAACCTTTATTAGGGGGGGTTAGGGGGCTACACTGGACCTAAGACTAAACTTTGGTGACACTTTTACAGTCACAAATGTCACTGATTGCAGTGATCACTAAATAAATGGTCACTGCAATCAGTGACACTGTGACTGGGGGCTGGGGGGTGATCTGGGGTGTCTGGGGGGGCCTGGGGGGGCGATTTATGTCCCTATGTGTCCTGGTGTCAGTGTAGTGTTGTGTGCACTGACCTGATATCTTCTCTTGTACGGCGCTCGGTATATATGAGCGCCGCACCAGAGATGACATCACTTCCTCCTGCTCCCTCTGTCTGACACAGACAGAGGGGGCATTTCCATTCGCCGGGAGCGATCGCGAGGGGGTGGCCAGAAACGAATGGCTGCCCCCTCATCCCGGAACGCTCCCGGACACTTAGCCACCGCTCACTGTATAGAAGGGGGGTCCGATTGGACCCCCCAACTGTACAAAGGCAATCACGTACACTCTACGTGATTGTGCCTGTCGGTGCCATTCTGCCGACGTATATATACAGTGAGCGGTCGTTAAGTGGTTAAGCAACTGAGGTAGGGAAATTAGCCTGCTGAATTCAACCGGTGGTGTACTGCTAGCATTTTGGCTGCAAGTACTTGAGACACCTATTGCTATACCTTCATTCCTCTTAGTGCAGGTTTTTGAGAGGACTGAAGGTATAGTAGGGTTTGAGATCCCAGATGAGGAGCAAGGAGAAGTCTGCCTTTTTCTATCATGTGGGTCTTTCAGGTGATGCTGCCAAAGGAATGCATGGCAGGTCATCATATGTCTGGTCAAGCATGTGGTGTCCAAGCGGCTGCTGTTCTGGCCACGCTTGATCCGCTTCAGACATAGGTTGCAAACAGCAATGGTGCAATCTGCTACACACGTGTCGAAAAAGGCCAACACCAAGGTAATTTTAAAAGTCAGCAGCGCCCAGCCAAGCCAATAGGTTGGCTGCCCTTAAGCTGCCCCCTGGAGGACATCCTGCCTTTTTGGAGTTGTGCCTTCTCCTCACTTTCCTCCTCTCTTCTCTCAGGCACCCAAGTACAGTCAGTGACCTCATCATCCCCTCCCTCCTCATCACTGGAGCAAACTTGGCAGTATGCTGCAGATTGGGGAACATGACTGCCAGTTTCTTGTCCTTCTGTGGCACCCCCTCTCTCTAGGCTCACGTTACTCCCTTCCTCAACCTGGGAACCAACATCTGAGCCTTCAAATTGCTGCACATCCTCCAGCAGCATGTAACCGACACTGTGGTCAAATAATTCTGGGGACTCTTCCGTGCATGGTGGTGGGGCTACGGAAGGAGTAACTGTGGACAAGGAGCTGGTGGAATAGGCCACTTTTGCAGCTGCATTGGAAGGCAAACTACCATGAGCCTGGGTGACAGAGGATGTGGAGGATTAGGACGGCTTCGTTATCCACTCCACCAACTCTTCTGCATGTTGTGGCTCAATAACACGGCCAACAGCAAACAAAAAGGACAAGCATGCCCAGCGGCCACCTGCAGAGGATGCACCATGTCCATGACTAACACTGTTGACTGTAGACACAGAGGCTGCTTGCCCTCTTTTAGTGGCCTGTGAGCATCTGCCTCTCCTTGGTGGCCTTACAGACATGATGGGGATTTTTTCGTTTCACAGCACACTACATTGTATTATATACTGTGTACACCGCCTGCACTGTATTAGAAACTGTACACCGGCTGCACTGTATTATATACTGTGTACACTCCTTGAAGTCTATTAGAAACTGTACATACTGTATTATATACTATTATATACATAGTTTCCTGATGACGTCGTAAGACGAAACGTACGCCGAGCCGCATTCCGCTCACGTCACTTCTGGGTCCCGAACTTCCGGTTTTCTGTACACGACGGTGGAACGCACGCCGGCTTAAGGCTTCGGAGCGGCTTGCAATCCCTGCCCAAGTTTCTGCAAGTATTCCTAGTGCTGGGAGTAGGCACTTCTTAATGTGAGCAGCCAGTTGGCTTTTAATATGCTATTTTTTAAATAAATGGTTTTACACTATGGCACTTTCTATGTCTTCTTTGTAATGGGTTACCTCGGTGGAGAGGAGGCTGTTATTTGGAAAGCTACCCTGGTTCATCCCCAGTGATCATGAAAGCAAGTGCAAAGACCCACAAACAAAGCCTATTTTGACCTTTTTTTAGTTAAAGAGGTCATGTTTTTCCGGTGAGTAGGAATTCTTACCACACACATCGGGTGTAACTTTTCGTATTTGTTTATGGTGGCAAGTTTTGGAAATTTACCACAGGAATTTATTACAGAAGAACTTATGGACTTTTAAATGAATATATTCACTTATGTTTATTGTTGTATATGGAATTTATTATTCTTTTGCACTGAGCACTTTATTTAACCTGGTTGTATGATTATATATATTTCAGGCTATTAACTAATGCACTAGCGCCTCCTACCACTATTCACTGATACTGTGTACAGCGCCTGAAGTGTTTTAAAAACTATTCACAGGCTGCACTATATAATATAATGTGTACACCGCCTGAAGTGTATTAGAAACTGTACATCACCGAATGCACTGTATTAATAGACAATAATGAATGCAGAGTATATATACTAGACTGTATATATATATATATATATATATATATATATATATATGAATACATCGCCTGAAGTGTATTTTATAATTTACATCACCGAATGAACTGTATATATATGCTACACTGAATGCAGAGTATACTGTATATTTGTGAATACACCACCTGAAGTGTATTATATAATGTACACCATTGAATGCACTGTATATATAGGCTACACTGAATGCAGAGTATATATACAGTCATGTCCATAAATATTGGGACATCGACACAATTCTAATCGTTTTGGCTCTATACACCACCACAATAGATTTGAAATGAAACAAACAAGATGCTTTTTAACTGCAGACTTTCAGCTTTAATTTGAGGGTATTTACATCCAAATCAGGTGAACGGTGTAAGAATTAAAAAGTGGGAGGCACATATACAAACTTTTGTAAGGGACCAGAAGTAATGGGACAATTGGCTGCTCAGCTGTTCCATGGCCAGGTGTGTGTTATTCCCTCATTATCCTATTTACAAGGAGCAGATAAAAGGTCCAGAGTTCATTTCAAGTGTGCTATTTGCATTTGGAATCTGTTGCTGTCAATTCTCAATATGAGATCCAAAGAGCTGTCACTATCAGTGAAGCAAGCCATCATTAGGCTGAAAAAACATAACAAACCCATCAGAGAGATAGCAAAAACATTAGGTGTGGCCAAATCAACTGTTTGGAACATCCTTAATAGGGATGAGCTCGATGTTCAAAAAGAACGCATGTTCGACTCGAACATCGCCTGTTCGTCTGTTCGCCGAATTGCAAACATTATGGGCCTTTCGCGCCAAATTCGTGTGACGCGAACGGCCCACAATGCACTGCGCCATCGCACTGCATTTCCGGCGCTGTGATTGGCCAAGCATGCACTGTGACCCCGCATGCTTGGCCAATCACAGCGCCGGAAGCGAGGAGAGCCATAATTGGCCACAGGCAGGATGCCTGTGGCCAATCATAGCTCAGGGGGGTTTAGTACACGCCCCACACTATAAAAGGCCGCCAGCGCGGCGGCCTCGTGCAGTGTGTTCCGGCGTGCAGGGAAAGAGATACATAGGCAGGGACAGTGTGTTCTATTTTCTATTCGTTTCTCAGGTATCTGCAGGAGTTAGTGGGTGTTGTGTGCCCCCAGCACAGTATACACCTGGATCTACACTTTATTGCTGTTCTCTTAGCTAGATAGGCAGGCAGGGAAAGAGATACATAGGCAGGGACAGTGTGTTCTATGTTCTATTCTTTTCTCAGGCATCTGCAGGAGTTAGTGGGTGTTGTGTGCCCCCAGCACAGTATACACCTGTATATATCCGTCATTGCTGTTCTCTAAGCTAAATAGGCAGGCAGGGAAAGAGATACATAGAACACACTGTCCCTGCCTATGTTCTATTCTTTTCTCAGGCATCCGCAGGAGTTAGTGGGTGTTGTGTGCCCCCAGCACAGTATACACCTGTATATAGCCGTCATTGCTGTTCTCTAATACAGGCATCTGCAGGAGTTAGTGGCACAGTATACACCTGTATATACCCATCATTGATGTTCTCTAATACAGGCATCTGCAGGAGTTAGTGGTACAGTGTACATCTGTATATACCCGTCATTGCTGTTCTCTAATACAGGCATCTGCAGGAGTTAGTGGCACAGTGTACATCTGTATATAGCCGTCATTGCTGTTCTCTAATACAGGCATCTGCAGGAGTTAGTGGCACAGTATACACCTGTATATACCTGTCATTGATGTTCTCTAATACAGGCATCTGCAGGAGTTAGTGGTACAGTGTACACCTGTATATACCCGTCATTGCTGTTCTATAATACAGGCATCTGCAGGAGTTAGTGGCACAGTATACACCTGTATATACCCGTCATTGCTGTTCTCTAATACAGGCATCTGCAGGAGTTATTGGCACAGTATACACCTGTATATAGCCATCATTGCTGTTCTCTAATACAGGCATCTGCAGGAGTTAGTGGCACAGTATACACCTGTATATAGCCGTCATTGCTGTTCTCTAATACAGGCATCTGCAGGAGTTAGTGGCACAGTATACACCTGTATATACCCGTCATTGATGTTCTCTAATACAGGCATCTGCAGGAGTTAGTGGCACAGTATACACCTGTATATATCCGTCATTGCTGTTCTCTAATACAGGCATCTGCAGGAGTTAGTGGCACAGTGTACACCTGTATATACCGGTCACTGATGTTCTCTAATACAGGCATCTGCAGGAGTTAGTGCCACAGTATACACCTGTATATAGCCGTCATTGCTGTTCTCTAATACAGGCATCTGCAGGAGTTAGTGGCACAGTATACACCTGTATATACCCGTCATTGCTGTTCTCTAATACAGGCATCTGCAGGAGTTACTGGCACAGTGTACACCTGTATATACCCATCATTGCTGTTCTCTAATACAGGCATCTGCAGGAGTTAGTGGCACAGTATACACCTGTATATACCCGTCATTGCTGTTCTCTAATAAAGGCATCTGCTGGAGTTAGTGGGTGTTGTGTGCCTCCAGCACAATATACACTACCCAATTGCTGGTTTTCCCATCTCCCTGCAGGCCATTACTATGTCTGGAGAGCCAACAAAGAGAGGCAGACAGTCACAAGCCAATAAAAGAGGGCAAGCAGGCTCTGTGTCTGGGGGCAACAGTGCTGGTCGTGGACGCGGTGCATTGTCATCAGCACATATGCCATGGGACACGCTTGTCCTTATTTTCAGCAGCTGGACGTGTTGAGCCGCATCATGCCGAAGACTTGGTAGAGTGGATGACCAAGCCCTCCTCATCCTCCTCATCCTCTCTCACCCAGGCTCAGGGTACTGGCAAAGCAGTTGCCAAAGCATCCTCTTCCCTCGTATCAATGTCATCATCAGTCACTCCTTCCCTAGACCCACCATGTCCTCCTGAGGAGTCCCCCGAACTGTTTGAGCACAGTGTTGGGTACATGCTCCAGGAGGATGCCCAGCGTTTTGAAGGGTCTGATGATGATACCCAGCTAGAGGAAGGCAGTAACATGAGCGCAGAGAGAGGGGATGCTCAAGAAGGACAGCAATCTGGCAGTCATGTTCCAGCAGCTGCAGCATACTGCCAGATTGGCTCCAGTGATGAGGAGGGAGAGGATGATGAGGTCACTGACTCCACGTGGGTGCCTGATAGGAAAGAGGAGTAGGAGGAGGAGGATGAGGAGGAGGCACATCTCCAACGAGGCAGGATGCCCTCCGGGGGCCAGCGTAAGGACAGCACACCGACTGAATCACACCGCAGAGCTACGCCTGTGCAGGGCGCTGCCTCTGTCCGTTATTCCAAAAGTTCTTTGGTGTGGGCCTTTTTTGAGTCGAGTGCATCAGATCGCACCGCTGCTATTTTGCAACATATGTCTCAAGCGTATCTCGCGTGGCCAAAACATCAGCCGCTTGGGCACCACTTGCTTGACCAGACATATGTTGACCTGCCATGCAGCTCGTTGGCAAGCGTACCTTAAAGACCCACACCAAAGAACAAAGCGGACCTCTCCTTGCTCCTCATCAGCTGGGATCTCCAACCCCACTATAACTTCAGTCCTCTCTGAAACCTGCACTGAGAGGAATGAAGGTGTAGAATTAGGTGTGTCACAGCCAAGTACTTGCGGGCACTCTGCTAGCAGTACACCGACGTCCGGTTGTAGCAGGCAAATTTCCCTGCCCCAGCTGCTGGACCGTTGAAAGAAGTTCACTCCCAGCCATCCACATGCCCAGTGGTAGAAAGAATATGAATAGCAATTTAGCCAAGCTAGCATTCAAAGAAAAATGGCCAAGAAATCATATATTCTGCCAGGGTATGTAAACTTATGAGCACAACTGTGTGTGTGTTTATATATATATAGATATATATATTTATATATATATATAGATATATATATACTAGACTGTATATACATAATAATGACCACCTGAAGTGTATTATAAAATGTACACCACTGAATGCACAGTTTATATACTCTGCATTCTGTGTAGCCTATATACTGTATATATATATATGAATACACTGCCTGAAGTGTATTATATAATATACACCACCGAATGGACTGTAAATATACAGTTAGGTCCATATATATTTGGACACAGGCACAATTTTAATACTTTTGGCCCTGTATGCCACCAGATTAAAATTAAGACGAAACAATCCAAATGAGTTTGAAGTGCAAACTTATAGCTTTAATTCAAGGGGTTGAACATAAATATCAAGTACAAATTTTAGGAACTGCAACCCTTTTTATACACATTCCCCCCACCCCCCTTTTCAGGGGCTCAAATGTAATTGGACAGATGAATATAACCATAAATAAAATGTTAATTTTTAAAATTTTGTTGAGAATCCTTTACTGGCAATGACTGCCTGAAGTCTGGAACCCATGGACTTTACCAAAGACTGGGTTTCCTCCTTTCTGATGCTTTACCTGGCTCTAACAGCAGCTGTCTTCAGTTGTTCTTTGTTTGTGGGTCTTTCTGCCTTTAGTTTTGCCTTCAGCAAGTGAAATGCATGTTCAATTGGGTTGAGATCAGGTGATTGACTCTGCCATTGCAGAATATTACGCTTCTTTTCCATCAAAAGCTCCTGGGTTGCTTTTGCAGTGTGTTTTGGATCATTGTCCATCTGTACTGTGAAGCCACCGTCCAATCAACTTTGCTGCATTTGGCTAAATCTGAGCTGACAGTAAATCTCTAAACACTGCAGAATTCATCCGGCTGCTTCTGTCATCTGTCACATCATCAATAAACACCATTGACCCAGTGCCACTGGAAGCCATGCATGCCCATGCCATCACACTGCCTCCACCATAGTTTACAGATGACGTTGTGTGCTTTTGATCATGAGCTGTTCCAAGCCTTCTCCACACTTTTTTCTTACTGTCATTCTGGTAAAGATTAATCTTAGTTTCATCCATCCAAAGAATGCTTTTCCAGAACTGGTCTGGCTTTTTTATATGTTTTTTGGTAAAGTCTAATCTGGCTTTTCTATTCTTCAGGCTTATGAATGGTTTTCACCTTGTTGCGAACCCGCTGCATTTGCTCTCGTGAAGAATTCTCTTGATCGTAGACTTTGACAATGATACGCCCACCTCCTGGAGAGTGTTCTTCACTTGTCTGGATGTTTTTCTTTACCATAGAGAGGATCCTGCGATTATCCACCACTGTTGTCTTCCGTGGACATCCAGGCCTTTTTATGTTGCTGAGCTCCCAAGTGCGTTCTTCTTTCCTCAGGATGTACCTAACTGTTGATTTGGCCACTCCTAATGTTGCTGCTATCTCTCTGATGAATTTGTTTAGTTTTTGATGCCTTTCAATGGCCTGTTTCACTTGCATGGACAGCTCCTTTGAACGCATGATGTAGGTTCTCAGCAATAGATTCCAAATGCAAATACCACACTTAGAATCAACTCCAGACCTTTTGCCTGCTTAATTGATGAAGAAATAATGAAGGAGTAGCCCACACCTGGTCATGAAACAGCTTTTCATTCCATTGTCCATTTACTTTTGATCCCTTGAAAAAGGGGGGTGGATATTCTTAAGAGCTGTAATTCCTAAACCCTTCTTCCGATTTGGATGCACATACCCTCAAACGAAACCTGAGTGTGTGCACTTTCAGTTAGGGCGTAACTACGACAACACGCGACCCGGAAGTGACGAGTGCGCTCCAATGCTGCGCTCCACCGCCCATCGCCTCTACCCGGAAGTGTCTGCAGGATCTACACACGTTCCGAGTGACAGCCGAATACGGTGATAGCGCCCTCTGGGGCCACTCTATGCTCTTTTTTTGCTGTAATGATGTACGTAGTTAGATAAAGGGGTCTCCTGATGTATGGGAAACAGTTCTTTTAATAAACAGGATTACGCTATTTTGCTGTTATTTTCTGTTATTATATGACCTGCTGTGGAGCCCATTTTACTGGCGGACCCTGCTAAGAAGTGACGAGCCACAACAGAGTAGCGGATGTACTCTCTTTTTCAAGGCACATTTATATTGTGTTTCTGGTGAGTGTGAACCCCTAAGGGGAAAGTTTCATCATGCGGTGGATTGCAATTGATGTCTTTGGTGGTGGAAGGTGCTCACATGGACAATTGATGATACTCACTTTATTTTCTCTGGACTGGCTGTGTCACATTACTACGCTCTGGACTTTTATCAGTGGCTTGTCCACAAGTCTTATTTTAGTCTTTAAATTTTAGCGCTGTTTGGTGTAAATTAATATCCCAGCAATTTGCTCTGTCTTATTATTTTACCTCTTTTTCATTGTGATTCCTATTTTAAACAGCAGCTTAGGATTTTAGAATATTTTGAGAAAAATATTTTATTATATCACTTTCACGTGTGCTACTGCTAATCATTGTTGGTTTGAACTGGCGCTAAGTGTGTGTTACATTGGGCCTTTTTTAACACACCTCCCCTCCATAAAATATATATATATATATATATATTATTCTATTTTGTATGTATTGCACACCACACTCACTGTGCACATGGCACTAATAATGTTTTCATTACATGTTTGCATTCTTTCGAGTCCTGATTAGAATTAGTCTGCCTATGTTACGCCCCTAGTTACCATAAACGTACAATTGTAATATTAATGTGATATCTACGTAATCATGTGTATAAAAACCTTCAATTGCGTCATAATAACGCTGAACAGTTATTTGGAAAGATGCGGAGTGTATCTTTTGTGTCTGTTCCCTACTGCAGTAGTTATTATTAATTTGGAACCACTAATCAATATGAGGATAGGAGTTGGCTATCTATAAAATGTCCAGGTCAAGTGGCGAGCAGCCAGGAGGAGGATTTCCAGGTGACCCTGAGGATCCGAAACGGAGCTTGAGACGATCCGGGAATTTCTGATAATCATCCGGCTGAAAGGTAAGCCTTTGCTTACATTTGAGTTATCAGACTTCCTTGATCGGTAAGGCATTTTCGGGACAAAGGGTACCTATTATACTCCCCTTAATCGAACTGTATTGATTGGTGGTTATATGTTATGTTGTCACTGTCTACTGTCCAACTGAGTGTTATAGATAAGAAAGGGAAGAATAGTGTTGTTCACAGGTATACCTGTATGTAGTACATCTGCTAGTTAAAGTAGAGGCAAGAGGGTATAGGCACAAGTAGAGAAGACTGGCCAGTCATTATGGGCATTAAATTAAGTAAGAGAATGAAGGGTAAGAGACCCTCAAAAATGCCCAGCGCAAGAGGAGCGCTATAAAATATATGAACCGAAGGTGCAGTTCCGCCTATACTGAGCCCCTAGATTATTGGCTAAAGTGGTCAGGGATCCACAATGGGTAACTGGGTTACCACCAAAGTTTGCAGGGACTAAGAATCATGCAGAGTAAACAGCTAGAGAAACAGCTATTTATGTGAGCAGGATGGATCAAGGGTGACAATTAACACTAGACAGAAAGGGACATTTTGATGTTAAGTTGTGGGATGAATTTGGGGTCAGGCACTACAACTAGTAAAGTCAAAACAGAACACTTTATATGTTGTCAGAGAGGGAAGATGGGATGAGCACTATGGCTTTGCGTCTGATCATAGAAGGTACAGTATGTGAATTATGGGATTAAAATATGGGATGCAAAGGATATAAGAACAAAATAAGGAAAGCAGTATTTAAAGCAGGGAAATATTAGAGAGAGTTAAAAGAGAATGATATGCATGTGTTGTGTGCAAATGGGAAAAATGTAAGTGATTTTAGAGAGATATTCGTGTATGTGTGTGAATGCTGGAACCTTTAGTCCCTGCAGATTGTGTGTGTCATGTGTGCAGATGAGACCCCCCTCCTTTGCGCTCTCATGAAAGAATGTAGCTGGGATGAGAGAGCAGTGATAAGCTGGAAGGACACCCTTAGACAAAACATTTATAACAAAATGTGCCGGGTTAATTTTGAATCTGTTTTCCAAACATGGTAAAATGAAGGTTACATTTAACCGTGTATTACACAAATTGAATATCCTTAGATAGTGGAAACAGTGCATTTAAAAAAAGGAAATTTAAGTAAAATGTCCTCCTTTAAGGAAATATATCTGTGGATATATATTAGAATAAAGCCCTGTACACACGATCGGATTTCCTATGGATTTTAAACCGATGGATTTTTCCATCGGAAATCCGATGAAGCTGACTTCCATCAGTCTTGACTACACACCATCAGTTAAAAAACCGATCGTCCCAAATGCTGTGACGCAAAACACTCAGACAAGCCAAGAAAAATTAAGTTCTATGCTTCTGAGCATGCGTCGACTTGATTCTGAGCATGCGTGGGTTTTTTCCCCACAGACGATAGTAATTTGCTATCGTTTTTTTTTCCATCGAATAAATTTAAAACATGTTCTATTTTTTAACACCGATGGAAAAAAGACCGGTGGAGCCCATACACGATCGGTTTGTCCGATGAAAAAAGTCCACCGGACTGTTTTCATCGGTAAAACCGATTGTGTGTACAGGGCTTTAAGCCCTGTACACACGATCGGATTTCCTATAGATTCTAATCCGATGGATTTTTCCATCGGAAATCCGACGAAGCTGACTTCCATCAGTCTTGCCTACACACCATCAGTCAAAAATCCGACCGTCCCAAACGCTGTGACGTAAAAAAAACTCTGATAAGCCGAGAAAAATTAAGTTCAATGCTTCTGAGCATGCGTCGACTTGATTCTGAGCATGCGTGGGTTTTTTATCCGATGGAGTTCCACACAGACGATCGGATTTTGCTATCGTTTTTTTTCCCCATCGGAAAAATGTAAAACATGTACTATTTTTTCACACCGATGGAAAAAAGACAGATCGGTTCGTCCAATGAAAACAGTCCATCGGACTGTTTTCATCGGTGAAACCGATCTCGTGTACGCGGCTTTAGAGTGTGATGTTGAGATTATCACTTGAGTATTCATTTCTGATATAAATTTAACAATTTTATTAATAATATAGATATATTGTAATTGGTTTAGACAACCTTTGGTTGGAATTGAAATCCAGGTTATTGGGGAAATCTGTAAGATGGAATTAGTTTAGATTAAGATAACAATTTTGTAATTTTACATTTATACAACAACCCTTATTTATAAAAAAATTAGGATGTGGTTGTTAATTGGAATACAGCTGCCATAATATTTAACAAAGCCGAGATGGATGGGATACATAAGAAGTTTTTCTAAAGGTCTGACGTGCACCAAACACCCCTTTCCATTGAATAAAGAGCATCCACGTACACATTTACACATCTTTATTACATTTTGTTACTAAGCACCCCCCACTCCCTCCATCGTGTCTGGGAGGACAGCAAGGAGAAGCAGACATTCCCATGGCACTGTAAGGGGGCCAGCAGCGTATGTGTCCACAGGCAAAGGTGGACGTGGTCAGGCAGGGCATCATTTCCTCTGTTTAGTGATGTTGCCCATGCTATCCAGCCACAGCATGCAGAGGAGGTGGTGGACTGGCTTACTAAACCATCCTCATCCTCCATCACCCAAACAGAGACTAGTGTGCAGTCCCCTGCAGCTGCCAGAATGGCAAAACCTGCCTCCTTGTCCACAGCTATTCCTGCCATAGCCCCAGCATCAGGCATGGAGGAGTCAGTGGAGTTATTTGAACACAGCGTCAGCTACTTGCCTCTTGATGATGCACAGCCATTACTTAATTCAGATGTTGGTTCTGGGGTTTAGGAAGACAGGAACATAAGTCTACAGAAAGGGGAGAACCCTGGTACACAAATTGGCATTCATGTTCCCCCAGCCACAGCGTATTGCCAAGTTGTCCCCAGTGGTAATGAGGGTGGAGGAGATGATGATGGCAAGACAGTCAGCCGCAAAGTTCCACGTTACTGCTGACACGTGACAAGCATGGGCAGGGACAATATATTTAGTTCACAGCACAATGGTTAACTCTGCTTGCAACTCGCAAGGATGCAGGACAGGTCTCATTGCTGCAGATTTTTGTGGAGTGTGGGGGAGCTGAGGACTGGAGTGTGGGAGTGCTGAGCACTGTAATGTGGGGGAGCTGAGCACTGTAATGTGGGGGAGCTGAGGACTGTAATGTGGGGGGACTGAGGACTGGAGTGTGGGGGAGCTGAGCACTGTAATGTGGGGGAGCTGAGCACTGTAATGTGGGGGAGCTGAGGACTGTAATGTGGGGGGACTGAGGACTGTAATGTGTGGGAGCTGAGGACTGTAATGTGGGGGGACTGAGGACTGTAATGTGGGGGAGCTGAGGACTGTAGTGTGGGGGAGCTGAGGACTGTAATGTGGGGGAGCTGAGGACTGTAATGTGGGGAGACTGAGGACTGTAATGTTGGGGGACTGAGGACTGTAATGTGGGGGGACTGAGGACTGTAATGTGGGGGGGGCTGAGGATTTTAAAGTGGAGAGGCTGAGGACTGTGAATTGGGGGACTGAGGACAGGGGTGTGGAGGGGGGACTGAGGAGAGTAATGTGGGGTTATGATGTTAATAGGGGCAGAGGACAGTACTGTTAATGGGGGTTGATGTTAAGGAAGTTTGAGGACACTACTGTGGAAGGAGTGGAGGGGGATGATGTAAAGGGGGAGCTGAGGACATTCATCAAGAGTGGATCTTGATGTGAAAGGGGAGGGGACTGTGATGTGCACTGGGGACTAAGGAAGCTGATATAAGAATGGGTTAAGATCTGTGCATGTGCATGTGCATTAGGTGCACACGTCGTGGGTGGATCAGCCTATTTTAATGGGCTGCACTACCCACATGAAAACCGAGAGAAAGAAGTCACATTGTGCTGCAGCAACATGTCGTTTGGCGCATGCGAAAATGCATGACAGGGAACCGACATGATATTTGGACCTCTGCTATAAGAAAATTTTACTGACCGGACCTCGGCGAATTGTAATTCAATACCCCTGCATTCCAGCATTCAAGCATTCAAAGGGCTATTCAATGAGTTAGGCTAAAAGGTGCCATGCAGTGCTTCAGCTGGTGTGTCTAGGGGACAGGAACCACACTGGAGCAGAGATTCTTGCAGCTCTGCAGGGACAGGCCCAGAGGTGGTTTACGCCACGCCAGCTGGGGTCATGAATGGTGGTGTGTGATAGTGGCACAAACCGCCCTTAGACAGAAAATGTTCACACATGTGCCATGCCTGGCACGTGTCCTCAATTTGGTGGTGCAGCATTTCCTAAATAGGTACTGTAATGAAACATCCTACACTCCGCTTGAGTGCTTCCGTCATATACAGCTTCCTCCCAGTCTGAATATAGATATCAGATATTCCAACCGCTAACAAGCACAAAACAAGACAATACCCGTTTGGTTGCTGAACATGGACTGCTTATTAGAACAAGAATACAAGTCTTAAATACAGTTAAAGATACAAGTCTTAAATACAGTTAAAGAGGAGGTCCCCCCCTCCCGCTCATATTACTCTAACAATACACCTGTAACCAGAAACATAAATTAACATGAGCTAATTAACTAATCCCTTAAAGCAGCCAATGTGACTCCCTAACTACAATACACATTATCATAAATATCAACACAGAACTCCTTCATACAATTTCAGGGTTAATTAGCATAACCAACAATGGGTAAAAGACTCTTAGAAGCCATACTAGACTCATTTACATTATAGAAGACAACAGACAGACAGGTGGCTGGAGTTGACATCAGCATCTTCTAACAGTATGTGTCCCAACATTATGAATCAGTCACTATTTCTAATATGGCATATACAGGGTTGCCAGAGTCTGCGTGTCTTGGGGGACATGGACATGGACCTGAATCCAAAGTAACACCACCTCAAGGGTCCCCAGGCATACAGCTCACAAAGAACATCGTTCCCCCAAATGCCAGTGCCCATAATCGGTAGGCAAGAGGCTAGTATTCAGTCCCCTCCAAAAGCCTCTGTCCTGGCTAGGTCTGTCACAGGTACCCAGGGTTGGTTGATCTATTAAAGCAGACCAGAAGAGTCTGTAGCCCGTTTAGGCAGTCATACGCAGCCAGTGCTCGGTTGGCTGAAATTTCCACCTGCCCGTAAACCGCCTGATTTGTAACATGCCCACCAGGTGGAAGTCGACTTTGGCAATGCTGCAGTGGCTGCACATGCAGCAGAGGGCCCTCAACAAATGCCTGTGTGAGTATGGCACATCGACAGGCCCAGGCCAGCTCAGCTTTTTTCCCCACGCCAATGGCTGCTCATAAAGGATGCATGCACTGTACTGTCACCATTTGAGGAGGCCACAAAAATGGTGAGCTGTGACAATACATGCATCAGTGATCAATCCCTGTTGTGTTCCTGCTGGAGCAGACTATGCGTGGCATTATGGACAGGGCACTCAAGGCAGAGCAGCGGGACGAAGAGGAGAACTTCCTTTCCTTTCAAGGCCCACTTTATGTAGACACTATTGTTCCTATGCCACAGAACACACAAGAGGAGAGAGAGGAGGAGGAGGAGGATTCTGGCAGTTTCAGAGGCATTGTAGCAGAGGAAGACATACGTCAAACAGTAAAGCCCTGTACACACGATCGTATTTCCAATGGATTTTAAACCGATGGATTTTTCCATCGGAAATCCGATGAAGCGGACTTCCATCAATCTTGCCTACACACCATCAGTCAAAAAAACGATCTTCCCAAACGCCGTGACGTAAAACACTCAGAAGAGCCAAGAACAATTAAGTTCTATGCTTCTGAGCATGCGTTGACTTGATTCTGAGCATGCGTGTTTTTTTTATCCGATGGAGTTCCCCACAGATGATAGTAATTTGCTATCGTTTTTTTTTCCATCTGATAAATTTAAAACATGTTCTATTTTTTAACACCGATGGGAAAAAGACAGATGGGGCCCATACACGATCGGTTTGTCCGATGAAAAAAGTCCATCGGACTGTTTTCATCGGTAAAACCGATTGTGTGTACAGGGCTTAAGAGATGGTTTTCCATCCGCAGAGCCCTTGGGAGTAGTACATGGCTGGAAGGAGGCAGTTCCAGATACCGTAATCCTCAGTGACCCTGAGGAGCCTGCTTCTCATGCCTACGCAAATTTGCGGTGCATGGGCTCCCTCATGTTTCAAAGCTTGCGAAAGGACCCAAGAATACGTGGCACTAAGGAAAATAATCACTCTGGTGGTCCTCCTTGACCACCGTTATATGGGGAAAGTTTCAAAACTCATCCCGTTCCAACAGAGAGTGCAGAAGATGAAATCTCTTAAGGACACCTTAACCACTTAAGCCCCGGATTAATATGCAGCTAAAGGACCAGGCCCCTTTTTGCAATTCGGCACTGCGTCACTTTAACTGACAATTGCGCGGTCATGCGACGTGGTTCCCAAACAAAATTGACGTCCTTTTTTTCCCACAAATAGAGCTTTCTTTTGGTGGTATTTGATCACCTCTGCGGTTTTTATTTTTTGCGCTATAAACAAAAATAGAGCGACAATTTTGAAAAAAATTCAATATTTTTAACTTTTTGCTATAATAAATATCCCCAAAAAATATATAAAAAAACATTTTCCTGACGGCTCCATGTCAGCACAGCTGGGTGAGGCTCCGCCCACCCCCACGTGATCAGGACTTAACTATAAATTTTTCACTCACCTCAACCTCAGCGTTCTTCTCTTTTCCTCTTCGTGCAGGACGGAGGTGTGCTCCTCTACCTAGCCGGTCTAAATGGCTGGCGGACCGTCCATACATGTGGATGAAGCTGGACGAAGTCCCTGGTGTCTAGTCTGAATGACCATAATCCAGGGAGCCCCGCTGCTGGTCCTCGGGGCGTCTTTATCATGACTAACAGCCGTGTCTGGGGTCCGCTTGGTCCAAACAAGATGGACAGCGGTTGTGGCAGAGTACTCCCCCATGCACGTGCACCCACGCTGTGCCAACGTCGACGGTCGGATGACAGAGGTTGGGTGAGCTAAATGCTTTGTATCCAATGTATGCTGCATTACTGGACAGGGAGTACTCTGCATAACAGATACACAAAGTAACACTTTGTCTGTTCACACATGGATATAATCTGTTGGAGGCTGCTCATGTTTTGCTTACTGTCATGCCACTATGCCAAACCCCTCCAAAGACCAGCATTTTGCAGAGAAGGTATGTGGAGCACACCTGAAAAATGTCTACTGAATCCAGCCATGGCCTTTGGAGACATGGGATATCCTTGTATTTTTCTATGTGATCTTGGTCTTCCTTAAAAAAGAAAAAAAAAAAGAAGAAAAAAGAGTTTGGAGAAGCATGTTTATGATGTCTACAAATCCCTTGGTTTGTGTACACTGCAGATGGTTGTAATTTTGTTACAAATTCCTACCTTTGTGTTGCTGTTCTGAAACAAACATTTTCATCATAACCTGATTCCCAGGATTAGATCCTAGCCAAATTAACCTCCATCTGGTTAACAGGGCTGTAGATGGAAGCTTCTGCCTCCCTCTAGCTGTGTTTAACCCCTCAGGGTTTGTTACTAAGCAATCTATTTACTGCATTTAACCTTTTTTTCCCTAGTCCAGGGTCACACTGGGTTGCGGGAATAAAGCTGTGCTATTCAGCTTTGTCTCCCGTTGGTCAGTCTCGGTTCCGGTCGCAATTTTCAGAGACATCTGTGCAAGTCTCTGTGCGGATGTCAATATAGGTCGCAACCCGAAATCGCAAGGTAGTACAAAACTGCCTTTGTTGAAGTTGGCTTGGCGCCGCTGATGCAGCGGTGCACCGATTAGGGTGGTGCGATTGCCGCATATTATTTTCATGCGATTTGACTGGTCGGGTCGCATGTTAAAAACGCACTAGTGTGATCCGGGTCTATGGGTTGGTTTGCTGAATGGTGTACAAGCCCTGTGGTGAGGTTATCTATTAGTGTTTACCAATCTCAGAACGAACATGCTTCAGACCCTTCAATAAGAAGACATGGATGAACATGAAGGAACAGTCTCATGACTTTCCCAAGCAAACATCCCTCCTCAAGCTCTATAAGAGGAATACACGGATGGGCATGACAGTATTTATCCCACTGGCTTAAACACCCGGAGAGGAGGGTGACACCTAAAAGGTATTACACCCAATGAACGAATTGCCAATACGCTCTAAAGGGGTGTTCCTGGCTTACCCTGTGAAAGGGTCATCTGCTCTGACAATGAGAAGCTGCCTGTCCACACCAGGTGAAACAGACAATTTTCAGAATTTCCAGATGAGCATGACAGTATGTATCCCACTGGCTGGAACAGCCAGGGAGGAGGGTGACACCTAAAAGGTGTTACACCCAATAAACAAATTGCCAATACGCTCTAAAGGGGTGTTTTCGGCTCACCCTGTAAAAGGGGTCATCTGCTCTGACAATGAGAAGCTGCCTGTCCACACCAGGGGAAGCTGCGCATGTTCCAAATTTCCGGATGAGCATGACAGTATGTATCCCACTGGCTTAAACAGCCAGGGAGGAGGGTGACAACTAAAAGGTGATACACCCAATAAACAAATTGCCAATACACTCTAAAGGGGTGTTTTCGGCTCACCATATGAAAGGGTTATCTGCTCTGATAATGAGAAGCCGCCTGTCCATACCAGGTGAAGCAGCCCATTCTCCAAACTTCCGGATGGACATGACTGCACACAGTCTGCTTTATCAAGCAACCAAGGATATGGATGACGGCGCCTAACAGGTGGTCGCACTAATGAAACATGTGGTCAATACGCTCTAAAGGAGTGTTTCCACTCACCCTGTGAATTCTCCAAGCCTTCCCAAGCAAACAATCCGCTTCAGATCCTTCCATAAAGAAACAGACGGCAAGGATGCTACCTAGTTCAAGCAACCTAGGATAAAGATGACGACACCTAACCAGTTGTCACAATTAAGCAGATGGTCAAGACACTCTGAAGGAATGACTAGATTCTTCTCATATGGGGACCATCTGTTTGGCAATGTCCAGCCTTCTTTCAGGGCCTTCTTGGTCCAATCCACTTTCTCCAGTCTCTTCTGAACAGGAGAAAGAGGACGACCTGTGTCCAGATTGCTAAGGTTGGTGAAATGCCTGTGTATAGAGGTGAAACTTTGGAAGTATTTTAAATACCTCCAAAAGACGGCTGGATGTTGAATGGATCAAGTGCTTGTTCGTCAAGATTGGAGGATATTGTCACAGCAGGGTGTCAAAGTTACACCCTTTGGAACAAATAGAGGTCCAGGGGTTGGGACCACCCCGCTGGTTAGTATGTGTCCCTTGTGGGACCGGCCATTCACATGACCTTACCATCAGAAGGTGCGACCCTCAAGGACAAACGCGCTCACTGCATTTTTTTCTTAATCGCAGAAGAGCAAGCCTAAATTAAATAGTGGCCAGTCTAGCCTCCTGCCTCAAGATGAAGGTCTACTGAGTTAAAGAAGACCGAAAACTCAAGAGTTATTGTCCACGCTCACGCCAGAGAGCGTAGCTCCTGCGCTTTTCTGGATGGGAGTCCAGGAAAGACAAGGAAGCAAATCCTTAGTCCAAGAAGTCAATAAGAAATTCCATGTCAGGATGCTCTCTGTTATTTTGGGTTGGGCCACCCATACATGCCCTAGGGGCACTATGTGGTTCCTCTGTGAACATAGGGACGGCTTGTGGATGGACACGTGGTCCCCTAAGGAAAGCATTTTGGGCCATATTTGGAGATCTTTCATCCTTCACGTCTCAGATTGAGCCATAGAAATCGCCTTGCCCCAGCAGCTCGGACGATCTGGTGGTACAGGCAGATACCAGCCAGTTTAGGGGAGCCCTTCTTCAGTAACAATGAGCTCAGGACCAATGGTCTTTTGTCAAGGATCCAAGACTCCGTCTTGGAGTTGAAGGCAACCTTTTCAGGCTCTTAGCCTTCAGTCATCTCATCCAGAGTAAGCCTGTCCTGGGAAAGTTGGACAGCACAACGACTGTGGCCTACATCTGGAAACAAGGCTCAGTCTCTCACTTCTGAAGTTTTCTCTAATTCTAGAATTCACCCAAGTCAATCCTCCAAACGATTTGCGACCTATGTGCCTGGTCGGAAGAATCTTCAGACGATCTATTTGTCCAGGTCAAGTCTGATGACAATGGATGATCCAGACTACTATGAGTCTTTCGAGAACTAACAGAGATTGGTGTTTTGTCTGCCAGAGGTAGACCGCTTACATTCCCAGTCGGCACTGAGTCGCTGAAATTCCATTCCAGGGCCCAGGAGCCGCAAGCGCTCGGAGTGGAGGTGCTGACCGCAGAATGGATCGCCAAGACTGCTGATGCCTTTTTCAGCTGCTCCCTCTGATTCTCAGCTTCCAGCCAAGGCTGGGGCGAGGGAAGGTGACAGTTTTGGTACCCGCTACTCATCCTGATGAGTGTCAAGGAGTGACGCCCTCTGCCTGGTAGATCAAATCTTCTCCAGTCCCATTCATCCAGCATCCGACAGGCTCAGGCTGATGGCCTGGGTCGAGAGAGGCAGAGCCTAATGGATGTCGAATGCTCTGTGAAGATTTGAACAGTTCTGCGAAACAAGAAAGGTCAGCGCTAAGCATGCCTATAGTAGAACAGGACATATATGCCCAGTATATTCGCTGATCAAGATTTTACGCTGGGCTCTTTAGAAGCCTGCTTCGAATGTCTACAGGCATGGCTTGACTTAATTCTATATGCAAGCATGCTATAGAAATGCATTTTGGCTATCGCTGTCTTCACCGGCATTCAGCAAGCTTCCAACGCTTAATTATACAGTTTTTCAAGATTCAATTTGGTTGAAACCCCAAACTTGTTTCCGGAATGAGATATACCAATGCTGATGGATGTTATTTCATCGGATGCCTTCAATCACCCTGTGGTACTTTCTCGCTGAAACTGATTTACTGGTGGCAATTACATCAGCATCGGATGTGGTCTAAGCGCTAAAATATTTAATCAAGGCGACTCCTGCCATCAGGAGCTCTGTACATCTGTTTGTCCTTTTCAGGTGGAACACATAATATTCTTGCTGGGAGCCGTAAAATCATTATCTCTTGGTTGATAACCTCATCTCCTTGGCCTGCAGGTTGTAAGGCTGGCTGTGCCAGGAGAGTCACGGCATTCTCACTAGAAAGGTCCAGACCTTGAGGGTGACAGCAGGCCGGGTGTCTCAAACTATCCGTAATACAAAATATTCATATTCATGACAGTTGGGTTTGTCAGAGGCATTATGGTTTTTGTTACCGTTTTAGTCAGAATTGGAGTGTGTAGCATTATCCCTCCCCTGTTTTGGCTAGTTAATTCCCAGCTGTGCTGACATGGAGCCGTCAGAAAAACTGAAAATTTAATTCAAATACTTACCGTAATTTTCCTTTCCTGATGAGCTCCATGTCAGCACAGAACCCGCCCAGTTAAGTAGTAATAGTTACGAAACGCTGAGGTTGAGGTGAGTGAAAAATTTATAGTTAAGTCCTGATCACGTGGGGGTGGGCGGAGCCTCACCCAGCTGTGCTGACATGGAGCTCGTCAGGAAAGGAAAATTACGGTAAGTATTTGAATTAAATTTTCCGTTTTTTTTCCTCAGTTTAGGCCGATACTTATTCTTCTACATATTTTTGGTAAAAAAAAAACGCAATCAGCGTTTAGTGATTGGTTTGCGCAAAAGTTATAGCGTTTACAAAATAGGGGATAGTTTTATGGCATTTTTATGACTGCAACATTATGGCGGACACATCGGACACTTTTTTGGAACCATTGTCATTTTTACAGCGATCAGTGGTATAAAAATGCACTGGTTACTGTAAAAATGACACTGGCAGTGAAGGGGTTAACCACTAGGTGGCGCTGTAGGGGTTAAGTGTTCCCTGCATTGTGTTTCTAACTGAGGGGGGGTTGGGCTCTGTGTCACATGACACCGATCTCCGCTCCGAGTACACGGAGCTGAGATCTGTGTCATTGTCACTAGGCAGAGCAGGGAGATGCTTGTTTACACAAGCATCTTCCCGCTCTATACCTCCGTGAGATGATCTCGGGGATCACCGCGGCAATCGAGTCCGTGGGACCCACGGCCCGACTCACGGGGATGGCGGCAGGGTCACGAGCGCGCGTGACCACACGGACAGGCACTTAAAGGGGACGTACAGGTACGTTGATGTGCCTGTCCGTGCCATTCTGCCGACATAAATGTACAGGAGGCGGTCGGCAAGTGGTTAAAGAGGAGATTATTGAACACTGTTCCCAACTCTGTTAGGTTACAGTGTCATGGAAAACATAGTTTTGAAGCTTCTGTTGGTCAAGAGATTAGCGTTGGAGAAGGTGGCTGTCTAAGTGGTGCATTTATGATTTTTTTTTAGTCCTTGCGGCCCAGGCCTGTCAGCTTCCACATCCCGTCGGCATGGTGGACCATTATCTAGGGGCGAAGTAGATATATATTGACTACAGGTGCCCTTGGGTTGTAATCAACACCCTGATTAACAAATGTGCCACATCCTGATAGTTTTGAGTTAAAAAATAGATATAGGAAAAATGGACTTTATAGGCACATAAAAAAGGTAACAATTTTTAATGTTTCACAAATATAAACTGCTGTACAAAAGATGCATCTATAAAAAGAATACAACATTTTGAAAATAGAAAATAAAGAAAAAGGCCATGTGGTTAATCCCAGAGAATACTCAATTATTGTATTAAAGACTTGCTGCGGGGGTATTGACAGAAAAGATGCCCACGCTGTGTAGTGAGTGTACCAGGTACATTCCCATACTCTCCCTATCCATTGTCTCTACGAGCCTTCTCCGCCTGGCCCGTGGGGTCTCGGTAGGTGGCTACCCCAGTATCCCTATTGGGGTGGTGGTCTGCTCGGCTGCTGCATGTATAGGGCAGGAGTGACTTGTCCAACACTCTTTATCTGCACCAATTTAGATCGGTGAGTCTTCACATACACTAATGTTGTTGATGTCAATGTAATACATTGTTGTAATTATTTATTCTAATTGAGGTATGTTCTTTTTTTTTAAATTCAGAAGCTCCTGAGGAAGCGATTAGATAAGATCGCGAAACATGTAGAGCTATTTTAACCCCTTCAAAGGACCCCGTGGACATATACCCCAGAGACACTCTCTACTCAGCGTGGGCATCTTTTCTGTCAATACCCCCGCAGCAATTCTTCAATACAATTATTGAGTACTCTCTGGGATTAACCACGTGGTCTTTCTTTATTTTCTATTTTCAAAATGTTGTATTCTTTTTATAGATGCATCTTTTGTACAACAGTTTATATTTGTGAAACATTAAACATTGTTACCTTTTTATGTGCCTATAACGTCAATTTTTCCTATATCTATTTTTTAACTCATATCTAGGGGCGAAAACAGAGATGTAGATCTTTCCAGTCGACGATTCACTGGCTTACTGGGTCATGAGAATGGACCACTGGCCAGAACTTGCCCAGTATGCTATTGAGCTGCTGGGCTGCCCTGCATCCAGTGTGCTTTCCGAGTGGGAGGTTTTGTTTCTGATCATAGAACGCGTTTGTCCACAGACTCTGTGAACTGTCTGACTTTTATCAAAATGAATCAGTTCTGGATTACCAGCAGCTCTGATGCCGATGTTGCTGATTAAGTGTTTTTGGGATGTGGAATCTCTGCAGGACTTCTAGGCTGCCTAGTGTTGTGAGTGTTGATTTTATCTGGAAGAATGTTTTTGGTGTAGGTTTCATGGGCACAATTAACGCCCAAAGACCAATTTTTATGCACCTGCTTGATAGGTGTATCATTACAATTTTTGACAACAAGGCCACTTCTTGCTTTCATCAAGAGTACCTCTATAGGGTTACAATGTGAAGGCGCCACCGACACCCAAAGAACAATCTTTCTGCACCTGTTTGACAGGTGCATATCATTGCAATTTTTGATGGCAAGGCTAATTCTTGCTTTCATCAAGAGTACCTCTATAGGGTTATGGCGTGAAGGCGCCACAACAACCCAAAGATCAATATTTCTGCACCTGTTTGACAGGTGCATATCATTGAAATTTCTGACAGCAAAGCCAATTCTTGCTTTCATCAAGAGTACCTCTATAGGGTTACGGTGTGAAGACGCCACCGACACCCAAAGAACAATTTTTCCGCACATGTTACAGAAGTAGAAATCCAAAGTCTGTGGTAGAGACACCAGAATTTATCCAAAAATTCTCTAATCTTGTTCCCAGTGTACTACATTGTGACCTTATCATACAGACTGGCTCTCCAAGCCGTTGCTTACAAAATAAAGAAAGCTTGCAGGGAAAATGTAATTTTTTGGGCTTTATACAGTAAATGCAATTATTGCTGCAGCAGCTACTATACACAGTACAGATGTGCCACTTTACAGGTATACTAAGGGGACCCCCCCAGGCACTATATTGAAAGGAATTTCGCATTTTAATACTTTCACTTTAAGCATCAATAATTCACTGCCCATTTAAAAATGTAATTTTTTTTCAAACTTTTTTCATTTAAACATGTCCCCAGGGCAGTACCTGGACCCTCATAACCATTGTATGCCCAATTACTTGCATATAAGCCTTCAAAATGGGCACTTGTGATTTTTCACGTTCGGGTCCCATTGACTTTAATGGGGTTCATTATTCGGTTCCGAACTTTCGCAATGTTCGAAAGTTCTGGTATGCCCAGGGGGTCATTTGGCCCATCCCTATTAGGGATTTCATGACTGACTGGAGTACTTATAAAAACAAGAGCATCCTTTTTATTTTTGTCTGAAAGGGGTATTATGGGGTGAGATATCCTGTTTTCTGTGATTTAGAAAAAAAATACTATACTTCTTTATTATGTCTTAACCACTTACCTACCGCCCATAGTCATATGACGTCCACAGATGGGATCTCCCATCCTGGGTGGACGTCATATGACGTCCTCGGGTTTGAGGGGGGATATCTGAATGATGCCTGCAGCTAGAGGCATCATTCAGATATCCTTTTCTTGGGCCGGCGATTCTGCGCACCATAAGAATGATCATATCGGCGGTTCCGCCGCTTGATCATTCTTATAGGCGGCGGGAGGGGACATCCCCCCCGCCGCCATCCGGTGCTTCTCCGGGCTCTTCCGTGCGATCGGGGATCCGGGGAGAATCGTCCAGCGCCGGTGGTGGGTCACGTGATGAGCATAGAGATGACTGGTGACCAGATCATCTCTATGATCGTCGGAGGCCCGGGCGCGATGTGATGACGTCACGCCCGGGTCCTCATATGTAAACAAAGCCGCCATCTCATAGTAAGTATGAGATCAGTGAAAAAAAATTCACAATCTCATGCTTTCCAGCCTGGAGGAGAGATGTGGGGTCTTATTGACCCGCATCTCTCAATAAAGAGGACCTGTCGCACATATTCCTATTACAAGGGATGTTTACATTCCTTGTAATAGGAATAAAAGTGATGAAAAAATAAAAAAAGTAAAATAAGTGTAAAAAATAAATAAAATAAGTAAAAAAAATAAAATAATAATAAACATTTTTTTAAAACGCCCCTGTCCCCGGTAGCTCGCGATCAGAAGCGAACGCACACATAAGTCCCGCCCACATATGTAAACGCCGTTCAAACCACATATGTGAGGTATCGCCGCGTGCGTTAGAGCGCGTGCAACAATTCTAGCACTAGACCTCCTCTGTAACTCTAACCTGGTAACCTGTAAAAAAATGTAAAGCGTCGCCTATGGAGATTTTTAAGTACCGAAGTTTGGCGCCATTCCATGAGTGTGCGCAATTTTAAAGCGTGACATGTTAGGTATCTATTTACTCGGCGTAACATCATCTTTCATATTTTCCCAAAAAAGTGGGCTAACTTTACTGTTTTGTTATTTTTTAATTCATGAAACCATTTTTTTTCCAAAAAAAGGGCGTTTGAAAAATTATTGCGCAAATACCGTGCAAGAAAAAAAGTTGCAATGACCGTCATTTTATTCCCTAGGGTGTCTGCTAAAAAAACATATATAATGTTTGGGGGTTCTGAGTAATTTTCAAGCAAAAGAATGATGATTTGTACATGTAGGAGAGAAGTGCCAGAATAGGCCCGGTATTGATGTGGTAAAAGAGGAAGTAATCATATGACCACTATGCATAGAGTTTATAAACTCACCAGGATAAGAATTAGCATTCTAGGATCTTTCCTGCTGTTTCTGCAGCTTGGTATCTTTTTTATCTTTTCCTGCCTAAGCCAGCGCCATGTTTGCAGTTGCATTCCGATTCCAGCCTCATCTGTACTTCCGCCCTTTTCTCTCTGAAAAAGCCAGAATCTCGGGCATGCTCAGTAAAGATTAACCGAGCCTCGTTTTAGTATACCGTTACCATGGTAACGGCCCGGCAAACCAATAAGAGCACACATGTAAATTTCCTCCTAGTGAAAAAATTAATGTCCTTGTTCACACCCCCTGTGATGTTGCTGGTCACATGGGGAGTTTCAAGAACACTGAGATCTCGTGGGATTGTGATGCCGTGGAGCTCTGCTATCAGAGGCACGGCACATAGCAAGATGTCAGTCTATTCATCTGAGTGTGCCGTAAATGAGGGACAAAATGCGTTTGCGCGAGTGACGTCACTAAAACGTATATCGGCGCTATCTCCAATGCTGTATCCTGGCCTAGGCCAACAAGGCCCAGGTCTAGGGCAGCACTTTGCAAGGGGGCAGCACGCAAAGAGTCCCCGTCGGCTTGCTTCACCATTGGCATGGTTATATCTTCTTAGTCCTCTCCATCAAATTATTTTTTTTCATTTTTGGACAGAGCAAGGGAGGGTTATAGCCCCTGTCAGTTTATTTTTTACCATCCCTGTCCCATTGCAGAGATTTCCGTTCACTTCCTGCCCCATAGCCAAACAGGAAGTGAGAGTAAATCTATGCAAATTAAGGGAATCCATTGCCCCCCCAGGCCCTCAGAACTAGTGTCTCCACTCGAAAATTTCAGGGCGGGTCTTAAACAGAAAGGAGTGTGGCCTTGACAGAAAGGGGTGGGTCATATTTAAATGCACGAGTTTAGTCAGGCCTAGGGCAGCACAAAACCTAAATACACTACTGGCTATCTCCCAAACAGTTTGTGACATTTTTAAAGCCACCTACAAGTAAGTGATTGCAAATTGCTTTACATGAGGTAAAGTTGGGCATGGGGGGTTTACCACCACTTTAAC
The DNA here is from genome assembly GCA_029206835.1 of Rana muscosa. Lineage (NCBI taxonomy): Eukaryota > Metazoa > Chordata > Amphibia > Anura > Ranidae > Rana > Rana muscosa. The sequence goes on from CM055117.1 coordinate 327,045,227, forward strand.
TATCCAAAAGTGCAAGCTTCCAATAAATGTCAATCCAATGAACTTGTAATGTCTCCTTAGCAACCCTTTATCAGTTTGCAAAGAAGTGGATTATTTTTTGTGAATGTCCTTTCTTTGTAAATTCTGTAGATCTGGTACAAATCATGGAAAGGAGAGCTTGTAACTAGAATTAATTTTACTTATTACAGATAGTTATATAGCACAGGCAATTTATTGTACATTCACATCAGTTCCTGCCCTCAAGCTTACAATCTACTGAGTACCCGCAACTAATCTACACAGGAATATACAAACTCCATTCAGGTAGGGCTGCAAGGCAGGAGTGCTAACCAAAATTCTGTCCATATTGTTAGATACTTTTACAGCTTCAGCTTTAAATTTTGACATGGCAGAAGGCCTATACAGCAGTAATTTTGAAATGCAGTCCCAGTTTAATCAAAACATGAACATGAGCAATACATTCTCTGCTGGCAAAATGTCAAACAATGTCTTCTAAAGAAATCAAGAAACATACAGAAATGTTACTGGAGTCAGGATGTATTTCCCCCAAAAAAAGAAGAGAAATGATCTTAAAATTAGAGATGGTTGTAAAATTAATGACACAACAGATACAGCTGTAAGTTTATCCTAACAGGGCTTTATGAACGAACCTGAAATAGTAATGTCCTAGATTTATTTCTGAAGGTTAGTATGTCACTTTTAACATTTTTGATTGACATTAAACAACTTCCAATTTTGCTCTGCAGCATATATAATTTCTCCAAACATACGGTTATACAGACTTTCTTGATCAAAGGGGTTATGCACAGCATGCCTCTTTTTCAGCGTATCCTTCATGTTGTATTTGGAGGAGATAGAAGGTGGTTGGCAATTACTTTTTTCATAATTATTTGAAAATGATTATCACAGCTTTGCTTCCTTATGAGATTAAATTATAAAATTGAATTGTTTTTATTTTTTTTATTATTATGCAAGGAATAAGAAATGAATTCAAAAGAACTACAAGAATTTCTGCTTCAGCACTATTTGTGCCTAAAATGGTCATATAACCCAACTCTACTTATATTTAAGAAAAAAATAAAATTTCTATATATATAAAGGATTTCTTTAAGGTGATTTTTTAATTAATTTTGCAATAAAGAAGAATAATATAGGGAAGAAACTTAAAATAAATCCTTGAAAAGACTTGACGGTGTGTAGGCCCACAAGTGTAGGAGAGAACAATATATTTACATAAATATATGTAGGAGTGTAGGAATGATAATATGAAACTGTTCTATAGTCATACAAGGGTTTGTACAGAGGTAGATGGATAACAATCATTGATCAAACCTCACAACATTGGTTTCCTTGTGTCAGTGAGTGGCAGCTGCAGGAGGAGGGAGCACCAACAACAGCTACGCCATGGGGGCCTATGGGTGATATCATGGGCGATATCACAGCTCCTGGAATCCTAAGCCATTATCAAGCACTTCTAGAGTTGGAGCTGCAGGATCACATGACCAAACCAGAGCTGATTAAAAATAGGTAAGTACACATATCTGTTTATACAGGTTAGGTGGGATAGGTAGGAGGAGGGGAGAAGGGAAATTTATAAGAATAGTAAGAATGGTTAGACCTAGGAGTTTGGTTGAGGTGTATTAAACATGATGGAACTGTTAAAGCTGGATCATCCTTTTTAGATTGTAAACTCTCATGAGCAGGGCCCACCCAATTCTCTGCTTTTTAATTTTATTGTAACTATCTCCTTTTACCTTGTAAAATACTGCTCAAAACTTTGTTGTTATATAAATTCTGAATAATAATAATAATAATAATAGGGCTTCATGCATACTAGACATTTTTACAGCTGCTTCTAGGGGCGTCTGGTGTTTTTTTCCTGCCTCTAAACACCCCTCCATGTTAGCCTATGTGTCTATGCACACATAGGGGCTAATTTACTAAGAACAATGCGCTGCGCCGGTTCATACCTTTATTGGTGCGCCGGATAAATCATTGATTGGGCGTGCGAAGCGGCGCACGCAGACGCGCAACGCAATAATAAATATGTAAACGGCAACTGTTGCCAGGGTAACTGCTGTTTTCTCATTGATAATAGCGCATGCCCATCTCATTGGATGTGTCTTGTTAGGCAATTAGTAGGTGTTCTCACTTAATTAACCCTTAATTAACACTTGTGATGCTAATCTCATTCCTATTACTTCTAATATATCTTTGAAATGTTTTTTTTTTCCATTTTCAATACATTACAAAGAACAGAAAAGTGTTTCTAAACCCAATAAATTTATATTTTCAGATCTTGATCTTTAACGGTGACCATACACTGCAATCTTAAAAAAATTAGAAATTTTTTAAAAATTAGATTAGGCAAGAGCCTGTTTGATTTCCAAAAATTTGAATTAATTGACCAAGTGTGTACTCCTAATACCTATATTTCTTAAGGCTCAAGTTGTACAGAGATTGGCCAATCAGATTGCATAGTGCATGACCATCTTAAGTGCCAAATTTGGAATGTGGATGTGCCATGACCCACTTGTATTTTCACAAGTGGACACAAGAACCTTCATCTCTAGGTACATATTTGTGCAGTACAGTGGTGTAGTGGTTAGCAATTTCACCTAACAGCAAAAATGGTCGCTGGTTCGAATCCCACCCATGACACCGTCTGCCTGGAAATTGCATGTTCACCCTGTGCCTGCGTGGGTTTCCTCCAGATACTCCGGTTTCCTCCCACAAGCTTAAAACATGCTGTAAATCGGATCCTGTCTAAATTGCCCCTAATATGTATGAATGTGTGTTAGGGACCCACACAAACACCACCCCATGTTAAAAAAAAATAATCTTAATTTGCAAATAAGTATCATCTCTTCCTCAGAGAACTTAGCAGCAGTACAAGCAACTTCCTGTAGGGGCGTGATGTCATTCCTGTGTACTGGCCACCGCTTTCTGAGAGCCACATATGCGCATACCTGTGCGCACACAGCAGTTGTGCATCTCATATACACAGCGGTCGTGCATCTAGCTGCTGGAACTCACTTTTTATGGAAATTAATAGTAAAGCAGATGCAGATTTCCAGGACTGGACTAACAAATATTTCTAGTGAAAGGCAACTGTTGTTTTCTATTAAACAAGGTCTAAATGGGCCATTGACATGCATCACAGTTGTACTTAGGAATGTGTCTTTGCAAAGTTAAACTAAATTAAATCCTTTCTTCTTTTTGTTTGGGAATAGAGTGCAGAGGGGTTAGAAGTCTGGTCAGTTTTTGGGGATGTCTGCACCCCTGATAGGGTGAATACAACTCCCAAATTTTGCCACTTTCTCCATCAAATTTATTCATTTCCTGTCACATAGCCACACAGGAAGTGAGGGTAAATCCCTAAAAATGTCTTTCCTTGGGGACACACAGGTCAATCTAAATAGTTTTCCCATTATGTAAATTGCACTCCAGCATTTTGCTGTGTACACCCCAAATTATTAGGTATCTTGGACTTTGGGGTTTATTTACTAAAGGCAAATCCACTTTGCACTACAAGTGCACTTGCTGCATATATGAGGGGGACATGCAAGAAAAGCAGGGGTTCTAACACTCACTTGGTTTCCCTGAAATGCCCACAATTAGAATAGAATTGCCTTGAGTTAGATTTTAACGCAGTGCTCTAAATCAGTGCTTCTCAAGTACCCCCAACAGGCCATGTTTGCAGGTTTTCCTTCATCTTGCACATGTGCTTTAAATCACAGTCAGTGGCTTGGTATTTTGTACAGCAATTCTAGATAAGATAAATTCACAAAACATGTCCTGTCGGTGGTACTTGAGGACTGAGGTTGAAAACCACTGCAGTAAAAAGGAAAATTGAATACTTACCGCTAGGGATGAGCTTCGAGTTTGAGTCGAACTCATGTTCGAGTCGAACATCGGCTGTTCCACCGTTCGTCGAATTTCGAACATTATGGGCCGTTCGCGCCAAATTCGAGTGGTGCGTCACGGCCCATAATTCACTGCGGCATCGCAGTGTATTGCTGGCTGACGATTGGCCAAGCATGCACTATGACCCACATGCTTTGGCCAATCACAGCGCAGTAAGAACGGAGAGCCATAATTGGCTAAAGCCAGGGTGGCTTTGGCCAATTATGTCTCAGGGGGTTTAGTACACGCCCCACACTATATAAGGCCCGCCTGCGTGACGGCCTTGTGTGGTGTGTTGCGGCGGTGAAAGAAAGACAGAGAGAGAGAGATAGTGTCATTTCATTTCAGTTAGATAGAGCAGGCAGGCAAGTCAGTTAGCTGCAGGTACAGTGTGTAGAGGATATATATGCATCCCAGGTGTTGTGTGTATATATATATATATTAAATTAGGATTTAAAGATCACAATGTGTCATTACACTTTAAATTGTGCCATAATCAGGATCCCACTGGCCTTAAGTTCTGGGGAATAGACCATTTGAAACCCATGTGGAGAGGGTCTAATTTAGTTAGAGATCTGTCAAAGAGAGAGATCCAATGGATATTTTTGGTAGATACTCTCTCGCCGAAAGGCGGTGAAAGAAAGACCTTGACATTAATTGTTTCATCAGTGATTTTTTATTTTGTATCCTTGCTCTTTTTTAGCTCCTTTGCATATTATGTCTGATTTTAGCATTTTTATTCAGAATTGTTGTATTATGGATATGTATGGTTTTAATGACCTAAACAGTATAGAATGTTTACCATTTATATTGTTTTTTATTTAGTGTTGTGCTGGTTTATAATGTTTATCATTTAAATCGCCATCATTGTTTGTTTGAACAGTGATTTAATTTATTTTAATTATTATCTTTGCTGTGTTTAATATGTGTGCTAGCAATATCGCATATATATGCCCCCATTTATGACATTGGCGTATTATTTCCGTGTCTATGAATGTAGTGCAATTTACTCCTTTTTGACCCTCCTTCCCACCTGTATATGCCATCAGAGGTTTCCATGGTTGCCGCAATGTGCACCCATTGCCGCGATATGGAGGCACTGATTGGTGCGGGCGGTGTAGGGAGTGTCTTTATAAGGAGAGTGGCTTGGTCGTGTAGGCATGCCCTCTGTTGAAGTCAGGATATGACGAAACGTGTCAGGGAGTGACCTACACGACGCAAACGGAAGTGATGTATGCGCTCCACTGAGCCGGACCCGGAAGTAAGTTACTTCCGCATACACGTTGATGGGACGGATCGGCATTCTGTCCAGTGAGACGGTGAAGTGCATCTCTATGCTCATTATTGTTTTATTATATGTACATTCAATATATGAAGGGTGATGTGATGTGTTTTTTTTTAATTAATAAATAGAATTACGCTATGGGCTTTTATCTATGCATTTTTTGCTACGTCTGAGCCTCCATTGATCTGATGTCTCCCTGACTGATGCTGAGTGCAGTTCGTGTTTGGTGTTGATTATCCTCCTGTTGTCAAGGCTTGAGTTTGATCTTGCTTCGGTGAGTTTAAACCCCTGAGGGGGAGTGTGTTCCCACTGGGTGGACCTGGATGTTTCGGTGAAGGTGCACGCTGCTATTATCCATGATCATCTATGGACACTTTCTGACACTTCTGCACTGTCTATCTGTCTAAAAAACTGTTTGTTACTCTTTAAGGTGGTGTTGGCCACCTACTTCATACCAACATTAGCGCTGTTTTGGTATAATTCTGAAACAAACAATCTTTAATTTCCACAGCCCTAAAAAACAATATAAATTCCTCGATTAATCTTTAATTTTTTTAATCGATCAAAATTATTTTGATCGGTACGCACCTCTCTGCTGGCTTCCGGGTCTTCAGGGAGTTCTGTCGGAGATCCAGTGACGTCGCGGACAACGACGTCACCAGAATCCTCCCCCCTTCCCCAAGTGCCTCCATCTGCTAACGAAGGGAAGGGGGGAGGAGTTCGGTGACGTCTATGTCCGTGACGTCACTGGACAGCCTGGACAGTGTATATTTTGTCCTATTGGCTGATAAGCTATGGATTTGTGCCGTCCGGCGTGGCGTCTGCTGTTGCTATAACAGCGGCGTGCTGCAGTAGGTTGACACGTGATGTCTCAGGAGTGCCTCGCTGTGTCGGGCTTCAGCCGTAGCTATGGCGACGGTTCTCTATAATTAGTCTGTCGGGTGACGCCATAGCTCCGCCCCGCTGAGGAAGTTCCAAGGAATGTAACGCGTACGGGGGAGGAGCTGCGCATGACGTCACCCGCTGCTGTCCTTGGAAGAGATACGGACATATGATACATGCTGTATTCTATCGTTTTTATGTGAGTAGCTCGTGTTAAACACATTAATACATTTTTAATGTTATACAGTGAGCACTTAGATATTTTCTTTATACTTATGATCCGGTGCCCTTGCTGAGTAATAAGGAGACGTGCAGGAAGTCTTTGGTCCGTGCTAACCGACTGTTTTTCTGCTTGCATGATGATTATAATTAATCAAAATTAGTCGCTTAATTGATTAAAAAAAAAAAGATTAATCGAACACGAAAATTTTAATCAGTAACAGCCCTATTTTTTTTAATGTTTTTTATACCATTATTATTCATATATATATATATATATATATATATATATATATACACACTGTATTCAGTTTAGCTAGATCCGTTCCTGTTATTCTCTTCATAATATACTGACAGGCAGGGGATTGTGGTAGCTGCAGTATTTTCAGTTAGTGGTGTACTGTGTCCTTTGCACAGTGTGCATCTAAAGCTACCTGAATACAATTGCTGGTGTTCTCATATTAATACCACAGGCAAGGAGCTGCAGTATTTTCAGTTAGTGTACTGTGTCCTTTGCACAGTGTGCACCTAAAGCTACCTGAATACAATTGCTGGTGTTCTCATATTAATACCACAGGCAGGGAGCTGCAGTATTTTCAGTTAGTGTACTGTGTCCTCTGCACAGTGTACAACTAAAGATAACTGAAGACAATTGCTGGTGTTCTCTTACTAATAATACTACAGGCAGGCAGTTGACTCTGCTAGCTGCAGTATAATCAGTATATATATATACATCCCAGCTTTGTTCAGCTACATCTCACTGCAGGACATTAGTATGTCTGGAAGGACAACAAGGAGAGGCAGACAGTCATGAGCCAATAAAAGAGGGCAAGCAGGCTCTGTGTCTAGAGGCAACAGTGCTGGTCGTGGACACGGTGCATCCTCATCAGCACGTGGCCATGGGACACGCTTGTCCTTTTTTTCGTCAGCTGGCCGTGTTGAGCCGCAACATGCCGAAGACTTGGTAGAGTGGACATCGCTTTAACTGCTGAGGATTATTCACTCTGATCAATCAAGAGTGTTTTTCATCTCCAATTTGGATCAGCTGTGCAGACACGTCTCTGGAGACTCGCCTATTGTGGATGAAGTGTCTTCACTGGAATTTCTCTGCCTTCCATGGAGTGAACATCGCTCTACTAAGCTTGTTTTGACCCCCCTGAGAAGGGCGGTCGCAGGCTGTTTGGTAAGCCTTCATTTCTCACTTTGGTGGCGGGATCTTCACTTATTGTTGGAATAGCACTTACCAGCTTCATCGGATATCTTCTCTGTGGAACTCTTATCATCAATATAGAGGAAATCCTCTACACATTTATTTGATAATCTTCTTTCTTCACGGGCACTTATGAACTTGATTGGTTTATTTGCATTGTTTTATTAGTGTTTTTGATACTTTTTTTACGTATTTAATTTTAACTGTATAGATATATACAGTTCTTTCCAGCGCTACACTATTTTTGTATACTCATTTTGTTTGTACCTTATATCAAAGGTTTTTTTGGTGTTTAGCAGCAGGTTTCCTTAAGGGACATATTCATTTATTTATTTTTTTAAATCACTTTGCACCTAGCGCAAATTTTTACTTTTTATAACCAATAAAAGAGGGCAAGCAGGCTCTGTGTCTAGAGGCAACAGTGCTGGTCGTGGACACGGTGCATCCTCATCAGCACGTGGCCATGGGACACGCTTGTCCTTTTTTTCGTCAGCTGGCCGTGTTGAGCCGCAACATGCCGAAGACTTGGTAGAGTGGATGACCAAGCCGTCCTCAATCTCCTCATCCTCTCTCACCCAGACTCAGGGTATTTTGTCTGGCAAAGCAGCTGCCAAAGCGGCCTCTTCCCTCGGCTCAATGGCATCAGTCACTCCTTCCCTAGCCCCACCATGTCCTCCTGAGAAATCCCCTGAACTGTTTGACCACAGTGTTGGGTACATGCTGCAGGAGGATGCGCAGCGTTTTGAAGGCTCCGATGATGGTACCCAGCTAGAGGAAGGAAGTAATGTGAGCCCAGAGAGAGGGGGTGCCCAAGAAGGACAGCAATCTGGCAGTCATGTTCCCCCAGCTGCAGCATACTGCCAGGTTTGCTACAGTGATGAGGAGGGAGGGGATGATGAGGTCACTGACTCTACGTGGGTGCCTGATAAGAGAGAGGAGGAGGAGGAGCAGCACGAGGAGGAGGCACATCTCCAACGAGGCAGGATGCCCTCCAGGGGCCAGCTTAAGGGCAGCACACTGATAGCATCACACCACAGAGCTCCGCATGTGCAGGGCCCTGCTGTCTCTGCGCGTTATTCCAAAAGTTCTTTGGTGTGGGCCTTTTTTGAGATGAGCGGATCAGATCGCAGCACTGCTATTTGCAACATATGTCTCAGGCGTATCTCACGTGGCCAAAACATCACCCGCTTGGGCACCACATGCTTGATCAGACATATGTCGACCTGCCATGCAGTTCATTGGCAAGCATACCTAAAAGACCCACACCAAAGAACAAAGCGGACCTCTCCTTGCTCCTCATCAGCTGGGATCTCCAACCCCACTATACCTTCAGTCCTCTCTGAAACCTGCACTGAGAGGAATGAAGGTGTAGAATTAGGTGTGTCACAGCCAAGTACTTGTGGGCAATCTGCTATCGGTACACCAACGTCAGATTGTACCAGGCAAATTTCCCTGCCCCAGCTGCTGCACCGCCGAAAGGAGTTCGCTCCCAGCCATCTACATGCCCAGTGGTTGAATGCTAGCTTGGCTAAATTGCTAGCACTTCAACTGCTGCCTTTTCAGTTGGTAGACGCTGCCCCCTTCCGTGAGTTTGTGGAATGTGCGGTTCCTCAGTGGCAGGTTTCCAAACGCCACTTTTTCTAACGGAAGGTGATTCCGGCTCTCTACCGGCATGTGGAAGGCAATGTCTTGGCCTCGCTGGACAGGGCGGTCAGTGGTAAGGTGCATATTACCGCTGACTCATGGTCCAGCAGGCATGGACAGGGACGTTACCTATCTTTCACGGTGCATTGGGTGACTCTGCTGGCAGCTGGGAAGGATGCAGGACAAGGTGCAGTAGTGTTGGAGGTTGTTCCGCCACCACGCCTCCAAAATGCTACTACTGGTGATTCTGACACACCTCTCTCCTCCACCCCCTCCTTTGTGCTTTTTCCTCTGAACCAGTGGTGCTCTGTAGGCGTTCAAGGGGCTACGCAAGCACGCAGGCAAAAAGATGCCATGCGGTGCTTGAGCTGGTGTGCTTGGGGGACAGGAGCCACACTGGGGCAGAGATTCTGTCAGCTCTGCAGGGGCAGCCTCAGAGGTGGTTGACGCCACGCCAGCTTAAGCCAGGAATGGTGGTTTGCGACAATGGCACCAACCTCCTCTCCGCCCACCGACAGGGACAACTGACCCATGTGCCCTGTTTGGCTCACATCCTTAACTTGGTGGTGCAGCGGTTCTTGGGCAGGTACCCGGGCTTACAGGAGGTCCTGAAGCAGGCCAGGAAACTCTGTGTGCATTTCCGCCGGTCATATAATGCCAGTGCTCGGCTGGCTGACCTCCAAAAGGAATACAACCTGCCCAAGAACCGCCTAATCTGTGACATGCCCACCAGGTGGACCTCAACGTTGGCCATGCTGCAGCGGCTGCACATGCAGCAGAGGGCCATCAGTGAGTATTTCTGCCAATATGGCACGAGGACAGGGTCAGGGGAGCTTGTTTTTTTTTTGCCATGCCAGTGGGTCATGATCAGGGATGCATGCACTGTCCTGGCACCATTTGAGGAGGCCACGAGGATGGTGAGCAGTGACAGTGCATGCATCAGTGACACTGTCCCTCTTGTACACCTGTTGGAGCACACTCTGTATGGAATAATGGACAGGGCACTTGAGGCAGAATAGAGGGAGGAAGAGAAGGACTTCCTTACCTCTCAAGGCCCCCTTTATCCAGGCAGTGTTCCTGCTGGCCTGCCTATCACACAGGAAGAGGACGAGGAGGAGAAGGAGGAGGATTGTGTCAGCATGGAGGTGGAGCCTAGCAATCAGCATCAGCAGCAGTCTTCAAGGGATCAATTACAGTCCCAAGAAACCCATGGACTTGTACGTGGCTGGGAGTAGGTGGCTGCGGATCATGTCGTCCTGAGTGACCCAGAGGACTCCGGACCGAATGCCTCAGCAAACTTACGCTACATGGCCTCCCTGATCCTACAAAGCCAGTGGAAGGATCCTCGTATTCGTGTGATCAAGGAGAGGGATCATTACTGGCTGGCAACCCTCCTTGATCCACGTTACAAGGGTAAGGTTCCGGACCTGATCTTGCCGTCACAGAGGGAGCAGAGGATGAAACATCTTTGGGAGGCCTTGCAGAAAGGTCTGGGCAACGCGTTCCCAGAGACTGAGGGGTTACAAAATCCTGGTCCTGGACAACGTGTTGCTGAGGCTTTGGTCACTCAAAGAAGGAGCGGTGGAGAAGGTGGTCATCTGACCGATGCATTCAGACAATTTTTTAGTCCGCAGCCCCAGGGTATGATCGGTTCCAGCAACCATCGCCAGCGTCTGTTTTACATGGTGCAGGAATACCTAGGGGCAAGATCAGACTTGGACACCTTTCCCACCGAAAATTATCTGGGTTACTGGGTCTTGAGGATGGATCACTGGCCAGAGCTTGCACAGTATGCAATTGAGCTAATGGCCTGTCCTGCATCCAGCGTTCTTTCGGTGCTGGAGGCGTTGTAACTGATCACAGGGTGCGCCTGTCCACCAAAACGGTTGATCGACTGACCTTCATAAAAAATGAATCAGTCTTGGATCACCAGCTACCAAGCACCTGATGCTGATATAGCCGAATATTTTTTTTTTTAATGGGAGATCCCTTCAAGACTGCCTATGCTGATGCTGAGTGACTATCCTGTTATGCTGAGTGACTATCCTCTTCCTCCTCCTAAATGTTCATGCTGATAGCTTGTAAGAACATTTTTGGTTCTGGGCACCGCCACCAGTGGCTAAGGCCCAATTTTTCTTCCCCTGTTTAACAGGGGTGTGAAATTAAAAATTTTGATGCAATAATTTGCAGCAGGGCTCATTCATGCGCTCCAACTAGAGTTTCTGTGAGGGGTTGCAGGTTTGTGGCACCTGTGCCTAAGGCCCAATTTTTCTGCTCCTGTTCAACAGGGGCATGTAATTACAATTCTTGATCTAATATTTCACAGCAGGGCCCGTTCCTGCACCCACCAAGAGTAACTGTGTGGCAACACCAACACCTAAGGCCCAAATTTCTGCAGAGTATATAGGGCAGGCCCCTACTTTCAAACATCCAACTTACAAACGACTCCTACTTGCAAACGGAGGGAGACAACAGGAAGTGAGAGGAAATCTACCCCTAGGAAGAGAAATTCTCTCCTGTAATAGTTAATATGAGAAAAACGTGTTTCCTCTCCACTTATGCTTTATCACCAATCCTTGTTTCACTAAAAACCCCAAATTTTCAAAAACCAATTGTCATTGGGACAGAAAGTGAGCTGAACAGGTGCACAGACAGCAAAACAAATGTTACAGGGGTGATAACCCTTCCCTATGTTTTCCAAAAAGCTTAAAAATTTTTTTTTTGTCTGGAGCTACACTTTGCAATTTAGAACTGGTACATTTTTAAACAGATTCTACTTAAGAACAAACCTACAGTCCCTGTCTTTTTTTGCACCGCCTGTATACTGCTGTACAGAGTAAATAGGGCCTGAGGGCCCCACGCCTTTCCTTTTCTTAATTTGGGTGTGGGGTTCCCCTTAATATCCATACAAGACCCAAATGGGCTGGGGGGGGTTACCCATGCCAATTTTCTCAATGATTTTCATCCATATTGCCAGGACCACACATTACATTAAAGCCGCAAGCAGTTTTAAATGACTTTTTTTCCTTTAGAAATGTCATTTTGTGCAGGGACAGTTCTAAACATGGGGAAACACATGCCACTTTACAGGCATACTATAGACACCCCCAGGTACACTATTTAAAGGAATATTTCACATATTTTTTTCACTTTAATCATCATTAAAATCACTGCTCCTGAAAAAACTGCTGTTTTAAAACTTTTTTTTTGCATTGATACATGTCCCCTGGGGCAGGACTGGGGTCCCCAAACCATTTTTAGGACAATAACTTGCATATTAGCCTTTAAAATTAGCACTTTTGATTCCGAACGTTCGAGTCCCATAGACTTTAACGGGGTTCGATAGTTCACGCGAACTTTCGGTCCGTTCGCCGGTTCTGGTGCGAACTGAACCGTGGGGTGTTCGGCTCATCCCTACTTACCGCTCTGTATTTTTCCTTTCCTGGTGACTATCCATGGCAGCACACAATCCATGCATATGCTACCATGAAGGCACCAGGAAAGTAACTTTTAGAAAAATCACACCTGTTTTGTTTGGACATGCCAATCAGCCTAGTTAAGCTGCAGCTGTGAAATTTGCTGCATGAAAAATAACAAAAAACACAAACAAACATCCAAATTTTCAACAAATTTTATTGGTCAACAAAACAGGACTTGGAAAAGAGCAAGGAAAGCAAAAAAAAAAACGTATGGTAAATTGAAACACTAGTCACAACATCTTGAGAAACATTTTGCAAAATAATGCAGCACAGACAATTAAATCAAAGTGAACAAACGACACACATTAACAACATCAAAAATATTTCAGGGGAAAATATCCCCACCCTAAAAAAAACAATAAACCAAAGTAAAAAAAAAAAACATTGAATTTTGTTTGTTATGTCTTTGCAAAACCGAAGCGAAAATACATGTGTTACAAACTCGATAAGGAGACCAAAATGTACTCTCTTGCCGGCTGGCCACACACACACAATCTTGCCTCTTTTCAGGTCAAGGTAGAGAATGCTATCTGCAAGCTTTATATAACATAGGTTTGTGTGCTAATGAGGCAATTGAAAACACATGCACAGTCCATGAAACACACAAAACGCAAGTTCACCCAATGTAGAGACTTAACTTTAAAGTGGGTACACCTGTTAAGGATGTCCTTAAATTACTAACCCAAAAAACACGCTCTATGAGCATGCCCAGAAACATCCTAGTGCTGTTCACACACAAAAAGCACCAAAAAAAGCAAAGTCCCTGAGCATGCCCAGACCAACACAAATGCATTTCACACACCAAAAGGCACAGGAAAAAAGCAAAGTCCCTGAGCATGCCCAGACCAACCCAAAAGCAGCTAGCACAAAATAAGCCACCCCCTGTCCAAAATTAAGCACATCATCCAGCATGCTACTAAATTAGAGATGGGACAAACACCCCCCCGGTCCAGGGGGGCAAACAAAGAGCCTAACATGGGCAAAAGTTAGACAGCAAATGCCATTGCAGTCTATGGGAACTGACTTGTTAATTTTGCTAGTCCCCACTTGGCTGGCTTATCTTCTAGTTATTGGCCTTAAAATGGGTATGGGGGCCCAGGTCCCACCCTAAGGGACATATATCAATGTCACCAATTTGGAGAACCCCAAAAACAAAACAAGGAGAAGTGCCTTTAAATATGCCAAATTGCGTAAGGTGCAGTTCACACCACATGCAGTCCAGTGCATTTTTTATGCCTCAAAAATGCATGGAAAGTAGGTTATATGTTTTTCAATGGCATAGTTCACACCATTGCTTGCAGTTCCAGTGCGTTCCAGTTCCAGAAAATAAAGTAGAGCATGCTGCATTTTTCCTGCACTGGACTGTACTGGAACGCTGTAAAACGCTAAAAACCGCATCATAAACGCACAGGAACGCATCCAAAATGCATATGAAGAAAAGCATCTGGACTGCATTTCTATAGAGTGAACTTGCCCTAAAGTTATTAACTTGGGGGGGGGCGGGGGTTACTCTGCCTGTAAAGTGGTGCATCTGTAGCATGTATCCAAAATGCTGCTTCAAAGATGTATGGCTTTAGAGCAAACTTACAAATCGACATTGCAAAAAAAATAAGCCTGCCCCCCCAATACATACAAGGCCATTTGGGTCTGGAAAGGCGTAAAATGAGAACTCCCACATAAAAAATACCCCCTCCCATGCACTAACAAACCCCTAGCCAAACACAGCAAGCCAGCTAATGAAAGGGGGTGGATGCTTGGGTGCAGGAGGGGCTCAGGCACCCCAAAAGTGGTTTGGATTGGTAAAGGCAGCTCACAGCCTTTGGAGAATGGAGTGAAGTGTAGAGTTCCCCTTTAAAAGCAAAAGCTAGCCCAAAGATAACATATGCATTAGAAGGGGGGAGACAAGAGCATTGGAGAATGGAGTGTATAGTTCCCCTTTAAAAGCAAAAACTAGCCCAAAGAAAACATATGCATTAGAGGGGGAAGGTTAAATGCCATTTTATGAGGAGCTAGAGTAGCGAGAGTCTTTTTACATAATTTTACCAAGGTACATGTAACATGTTAACAACGTAACACGCTAACATGACCTGTGTGCAAATATTCTTAAAAAAAAGACATAAAAGTGAACCAGCGTTAAAAAAAAAATGTCACGTTTAGAGTTGCGCCTGTTCAACCCACGCAAATGCATTTACGTTACTTGACATTTACTAAGATTTTGCCGGCGCAGTGAACCAACGCATTTGAACGTGCGCAAATGCCGCTTGCACATGCGCAGTGCACAAATAGCCCTCACGCAGTTCTAAACGTACTTGCAGGCACAGCAGGCTTGTTCTGAAAAAGTTACTTTCTCATTCTATTTTGGCCATATTTGTTACTTGGGCAGTTGTTGCTATACTTCCTCACATCACCCCATAATATTGGCACTTACAGCTTCTTTTAATTTTGATTTGAAGATACTGTGCGCCAGGTCCATAGTGGCGCACTGATCGCCTCCTCCCGTGAGCCGAGAACACTTTAGTAAATGGGGAATAGTGCTGCGTTACCGGTGCAAACGTTTTGTGAATACCAAAACGGCCATTGCGCCTCGGCGTGCGCCGCAACTCAAGGCGCAAACAGTTCGTAAATCAGCCCCACAGGCTTTTAGCAGTGTTTAGTAGCAGGAGCTTGTAGAGGCAGAAAAAAAAACCCTGCCAGTGCACCCAGGAGCAGCAGAGTTTGGCCAGAAAAAAAAACGTTGACGCTACTAAAAGCTGTTAGAAGCTGCTAAAAGCTGCTAAACATGCCTAAATGTTAGTTCTTGAAAATTTAATTAATTTATTTCAATAGCCAGAAAGAAATTTGGGGCCGTGGTAAAGCTTTTGCGCCACTTTTTGGCAGCTAGCGGGGCGCTTTTAACCCCTCAAAAAAAATTGCTTTCAAAGCGCTTTTAAGAGGCTTTGAAAGCGCTGCTCATTTATTTCAATGGGCAGGGGCGTTTTGGGAGCACTGTTTACATCGCTCCCAATCCGCCCCAGAGATGCTGCTTGCAGGAATTTTTTTCCCGTCCCGCAATCGCACCGCCCCGGTGTGAAAAGGCACACTGGAATGAATGACAGGCAGTTTTCAGGTGCTTAGCAGAATCTATTTCTAGCACTAAAGCTATAAAAACCACTCCAGTGTGAAAGGGGTCTAGAAGCTCTTGAAAGCTTGCTTCAGGCATTTTTTCTGCAAAAACACGGCTGGCTTCTAGGAGAGTTAAAAAATGTCCTGTGTGCATGAAGCCTAATAATAATAATAATAACAATCACCCTATTTCTCAAGGAAATCACAGATGTCATAATTGTCTCCTTAATGACCTGCAGCGTCATTGGCTCACAGTCTGCCTGTCTCCTTCAGTAAGTGAGGGGGAAATTACGAGCAGAAGAGAACTGGTCAGGGCAGACAGGGAGCTGAGGCAGCTTCATTCATCCCTGTGACACAGACTCGGCATCCAGCAATGCACACAGAGGGATCACACAGAAATCTTCAGGTACATTTCTACATGCCAGGACTGTAGGGGGGAGGGGGGCAGAAGGAGCTATTATCACTGTGTCCTGACTCCTGAGAGACTGTAAAGCAGCATTTTAATCTCCAACTTTACTTCACGTCTCTCCATGTAATGCAAGTCAGTACAACTTCCCTTTTCTCCCCTGCCTGTTCATCTGCTATAGAGAAACAAAAGGCATTGTTCTTAAATTAACATTATTCACATGTAAATCGCGCTGGCATTGTTATGCAAATTAGATCGGCCGCCGCGATTCAGATGGGGGGGGGGGGCACAGTAGGTGTACAGACCCAGGAACTCAGCACAGGGATGATGGGAACCCCTCATAATGGGCGCAGTAGGTGTACAGACCCAGGAACTCAGCACAGGGATGATGGGAACCCCTCATAATGGGCACAGCAGGTGTACAGACCCCAGGAACTCAGCACAGGGATGATGGGAACCCCTCATAATGGGCACAGCAGGTGTACAGACCCAGGAACTCAGTACAGGGATGGTGGGAACCCCTCATAATGGGCACAGCAGGTGTACAGACCCGGGAACTCAGCACAGGGATGATGGGAACCCTCATAATGGGCACAGCAGGTGTACAGACCTAGGAACTCATTACAGGGATGGTGGGAATCCCTCAGAATGGGCACAGTAGGTGTACAGACCCAGGAACTCAGTACAGGGATGGTGGGAACCCTCATAATGGGCACAGCAGGTGTACAGACCCGGGAACTCAGCACAGGGATGGTGGGAACCCTCATAATCGGCACAGCAGGTGTACAGACCCAGGAACTTGTTACAGGGATGGTGGGAACCCCTCATAATGGGCACAGTAGGTGTGCAGACCCAGGAACTCAGTACAGGGATGGTGGGAACCCTTATAATGGGCACAGCAGGTGTACAGACCCAGGAACTCAGTACAGGGATGGTGGGAACCCCTCATAATAGGCACAGTAGGTGTACAGGGATGGTGGGAGGAACCCTCATAATGGGCACAGCGGGTGTACAGACCTGGGAAATCAGTACAGGGATGGTGGGAACTCCTCATAATACGCACCTCAGGTGTACAGACCCAGGAACTCTGCACAGGGATTGTGGGAAAACCGCATAATGGGCAAAGTAGGTGTACAGACCCAGGAACTCAGTACAGGGATGGTGGGAACCCCTCATAATGGGCACCATAGGTGTACAGACCCGGGAACTCAGTACAGCCTGTCCTTATACATTTACTTAAAATCACTTAGACCCGGTGGGTCTCTATAGTGGGAGGTAGCGCCAACACCCCATTCTTTTAAATTATATCCTATTCTCCCTAGGGAGTTTTAGGGGGCTGTAACCTCTGTCTGGTGTTTTCCTGAGCGCGGATTCCCTACTTCTTTAATAATAGTCTAATGTCCATAAAATTTCATAATCTACCCAATAGACCTCATGCACACAGGGTGTTTGCTTTGCTCCTCTAAACATCAGAACTCCTGGCAAGAGAAAGGCCCACTGCAGGCGCGTCATGCGTTTTATCGTAAATGTATCCTATTGGCCAAAATATTTATTTGTTCTGGCCATTTAAATGCATTACCTCTCAAATGCGCCTAAATGCGTCTAGCGTTTCAGTGTGTTTAGCTTTTTTCTGCACTTCCCCTCCTCTCCAAAAATGTGCTTTCCATGGGGTTTTTTTTTTCAGACTGTAATTGCTCTGCTTCTAATATGTCTGTAAACGCCTGTGTGCACATGAACACATAAGCTAACATACAGGTGCTTTTACAGGCTGAGAAAAAAAAAGTCAAATGCCAGTATTTTTTAAGCTTTAATATAATCTCATGTAGCCATATCCCTAAGCGATCATCACAAGTCTCTGTGCTTGATATACCATCAATCCGATTCATGCTTCAGAGTAAGTTTAAGGCCCCGTTCAGGCTAGATTCACACTTGTGCAGAGAGGCTCACAGCAGGGGTCCGGTGTGTCCCTGTTCTCCATTTCAGGGATGAATCGGGCCCGAGTTTTTGCCTGCATTTGGACATAAAACAAAGCATATTTCCAGGTTGTAAGTTGGCAAATGTCATTGCAGATCCCTACTTGTTATTGCTTGTATTGAAACTTACATAACACAGTTGGTGTTCTGTACATTGACCGTGTACAAAACACCACCCTACATGTACACCATGTTTAACCACTTCCCTACCCAGCCATAGTCAAATGACGTCCACAGATGGGATCTCCCATCCTGGGTGGACATCATATGACGTCCTGGCTTTGTAGGGGGATATCTGAATGATGCCTGCAGCTAGAGGCATCATTCAGATATCCTTTTTAAGTGCCGGCGATTCTGTGCACCATAAGAATGATCATAGCAGCGGTTCCACCGCTTGATCGTTCATATAGGTGGCGGGAGGGGACATCCCCCCTCCCACCACCATCCGGTGCTTCTCCGGGCTCTCCCGTGCGAACGGGGACCCGGAGAGAATCTTCCGGCGCCGTTGGTGGGTCACGTGACGAGCATAAAGATGACTGGTGACCAGATGGTCACCAGTCATCTCTGTGATCGTCGGAGGCCCGGGCGCGATGTGATGACGTCACATCCGGGTCCTCAAATGTAAACAAAGCCACCATTGCGGCTAGTAAGTATGAGATCAGTGAAAACATTTTCACTGATCTCATGCTTTCCAGCCTGGAGGAGAGATGTGGGGTCTTATTGACCCCGCATCTCTCAATAAAGAGGACCTGTCACACACATTCCTATTACAAGGGATGTAAAATAATTGTAAAAAAATAAATAAATAAGTAAAAAAAAAAAAAAAATAATAAAAAAAAAAAATTAAAACGCCCCTGTCCCCGGTAGCTCGCGATCAGAAGCGAATGCACACGTAAGTCGCCCACATATGTAAACGCCGTTCAAACCACATATGTGAGGTATCGCCGCGTGAGTTAGAGCGCCTGCAACAATTCTAGCACTAGACCTCCTCTGTAATTCTAACCTGGTAACCTGTAAAAAAAATTAAAGCGTCGCCTATGGAGATTTTTAAGTACCGAAGTTTGGCGCCATTCCATGAGTGTGCGCAATTTTAAAGCGTGACATGTTAGGTATCTATTTACTCGGCATAACATCATCTTTCATAGTTTCCCCAAAAATTGGGCTAACTTTACTGTTTTGTTATTTTTTAATTCATGAAACCATTTTTTTTTTTTTTAAAAGGCGTTTGAAAAATTATTGCGCAAATATCGTGCAAGAAAAAAAGTTGCAATGACCGTCATTTTATTCCCTAGGGTGTCTGCTAAAAAAACATATAATGTTTCGGGGGTTCTGAGTAATTTTCTAGCAAAAGAATGATGATTTGTACATGTAGGAGAGAAGTGCTAGAATAGGGCCAGTATGGAAGTGGTACAAAAAACCCTGTATTGAAGTGGTTTAACATTTGCCAGTTTTATGAGTCATAGCGGGCAGCAGATGAAACTACATAGGTAATTGTAATTGTAAAAATACAAAATGTAGTGTAGTACTTAAATTTTTTTCTTATCAAAAGCGAAATTACCTTTTAAATGCAACCCCTGTCGTCTAACGTTTAATGTTGTAGAGAGGCTATGCAATGGGTTAATAAAGTCAGAACTTAAAATGCAAGTTTAAACCATTTCCTAGTCTGTGATCTCCAGATATCGTCTGGGTTTTAAAACAAATTGAAGCTTCGTCGGTGTATAATGTGCAGCCTGGTATATGATGTGCAGAGCCCTGTGTATAATGTGCAGCCTGGTATATGATCTGTAGGGATGAGCTCTGGCGTGTTCGCATACTCCACGTGCAGAGCCCGCCAGGAAGTCGGCACGGCGCTGCGCTAATCACAGGCAGGGAGACATTGTCCCGATGCTCGGCTGCAGAGATCGGGAAATGTCTCCCAGCCTGTGATTAGCGAAGCGCCGTGCCGACTTCCTGGCGGGCTCTGCACGTGGAGTATGCGAACGCGCCAGAACTCATCCTTAATGATGTGCAGAGCCCTGTGTATAATGTGCAGCCTGGTATATGATGTGCAGAGCCCTGTGTATAATGTGCAGCTTGGTATATGATGTGCAGAGCCCTGTGTATAATGTACAGCCTGGTATATGATGTGCAGAGCCCTGTGTATAATGTGCAGCCTGGTATATGATGTGTAGAGCCCTGTGTATAATGTGCAGCCTGGTAAATGATGTGAAGAGCCCTGTGTATAATGTGCAGCCTGGTATATGATATGCAGAGCCCTGTGTATAATGTACAGCCTGGTATATGATGTGCAGAGCCCTGTGTATAATGTGCAGCCTGGTATATGATGTGCAGAGCCCGGTGTATAATCTGCAGCCTGGTATATGATGTGCAGAGCCCGGTGTATAATCTGCAGCCTGGTATATGATGTGCAGAGCCCGGTGTATAATCTGCAGCCTGGTATATGATGTGCAGGGCCCGGTGTATAATGTGCAGCCTGGTATATGACGCGCAGAGCCCTGTGTATAATGTGCAGCCTGGTATATGACGTGCAGAGCCCTGTGTATAATGTGCAGCCTGGTATATGATGTGCAGAGCCCGGTGTATAATGTGCAGCCTGGTATATGATGTGCAGAGCCCGGTGTATAATGTGCAGCCTGGTATATGATGTGCAGAGCCCTGTGTATAATTTGCAGCCTGGTATATGATGTGCAGAGCCCTGTATATAATGTGCAGCCTGGTATATGATGTGCAGAACCCTGTGTATAATGTGCAGCTTGGTATATTATGTGCAGAGCCCTGTTTATCCACTTAACGACCGCCCACTGTAAATATACGTCAGCAGAATGGCACCGACAGGCAGAATCACGTACATATACGTGATTGCCTTTGTATAGTTGGGGGGTCCGATTGGACCCCCCTTCTTTACAGTGGGTGGTCGTTTTACCTTCGGGAGCGATCCGGCATGAGGGGACGGCCGTTCGATTCCGGCCACCCCCTCTCGATCGCTCCCGGCGAATGAGAGAGCTTCCCCTGCCTGCCAGGAAGGAGGAAGTGATGTCATCTCTCCTGCGGCGCTCACATATACCGAGCGCCGTACAGGAGAAGATGCAGGTTAGTACACAAAACAGCACACTGACACCAGGACACATAGGCACATAAATCGCCCCCCCAGACACCCCCAGATCACCCCCCAGCCCCCCCAGCCCCCAGTCACAGTGTCACTGATTACAGTGACCATTTATTTAGTGATCACTGCAATCAGTGACATTTGTGACTGTAAAAGTGTCACTACATTTAGTTTTAGGTCCAGTGTAGCCCCCTAACCCCCCCTAATAAAGGTTTAACCCCCTGATCACCCCCCAGATAACCCTTTCACCCCCTAGCACCGCCGTCACTAAGCAATCATTTTTCTGATCGATGTCTTAGCGTTGGTGATGCTGATCGGTAGCCAGTAATTTTTTTTAGGTTCGCCGCAGGTTTTTATAGCGTCGGGTACCCCCATATATTACCTAATGAAGGTTTAACCCCCTTGATCGCCCCCCAGGTAACCCTTTCACCCCCTATCACCACTGTCACTAAGTTATAATTTTTCTGATCGATGTCTTAGCGTCGGCGATGCTGATCGGTAGCCAGTAATTTTTTTTAGGTTTGCCGCAGGTTTTTATAGCGTCGGGTACCCCCATATATTACCTAATAAAGGTTTAACCCCCTTGATCACCCCCCAGGTAACCCTTTCACCCCCTAGCACCACCGTCACTATGTGATAATTTTTCTGATCGATGTCTTAGCGTCGGTGATGCTGATCGGTAGCCAGTAATTTTTTTTAGGTTCGCCGCAGGTTTTTATGGCGTCAGGTACCCCCATATATTATCTAATAAAGGTTTAACCCCCTGATCACCCCCCAGGTAACCCTTTCACCCCCTATCACCACTGTCGCTAAGCAATCATTTTTATGATCGTTGTCTTAGTGTCGGTGATGCCGATAGGTAGCCAGTAATTTTTTTTTAGGTTCGCCGTCAGGTTTTTATATAGCGTCAGGTACCCCCATATATTACCTAATAAAGGTTTTAACCCCCTAATTGCCCCTAGTTAACCCTTTCACCAGTGATCATCATATAAGTGTTACGGGTGACGCTGGTTAGTTAGTTTGCTTTTTATAGTGTCAGGGCACCCGCCGTATATAACCCAATAAAGGTTTAACCCCCTGATCGCCCGGCGGGTGATATCAGTTAGGTTTTAGTGTCAGAGAGGGTCTGCGTCACACCCCAGGCAGCGTCAGGTTAGTGACAGTAGCGCTAACACCCACACGTGAAGCATACACCTCCCTTAGTGGTATAGTATCTGATCAGCTCAATATCTGATCTGATCAGATCTATACTAGCGTCCCCAGCAGTTTAGGGTTCCCAAAAACGCACTGTTAGTGGGATCAGCCCAGATACCTGCTAGCACCTGCGTTTTGCCCCTCCGTCCAGCCCAGGCCACCCAAGTGCAGTATCGATCGATCACTGTCACTTGCAAAACACAACACACATAACTGCAGCGTTCGCAGAGACAGGCCTGATCCCTGCGACTCCAGTGCTGTAGGAGGTGATTTCACCACCACAGTTAAAAAAAAAGCATATATGCCGAAGCATTGGGGCAGCAGGAGCGGAGGAGCGATTTTGCTCCTAATGCCGCATATATACGGTCGAAATTCCGACGGAGGCTTGCCCGTGGAAAAGTCTGACCATGTGTACGCGGCATAACTTTTGCGAGAAGATGCCCCCATGCTTCGGCATATATAAATGGTGCATGTATGCCCATCATTAGAAGTGGGTGGATGAAGGGCGGTATTCTAATGGTGGGCATACCCACCGATCAATCTTTTTTTTTCGTTCAGCCAACAGGCTGCATGAAAAAAAAAGATTACAATACATGTCCAACAAGGACCAGCAACGTACTGGTATGTTGCTGGACTTTGAATGTTTATACCAGAATGATGCCTGCGGGTTTAGGTATCATCTTGGTATCATTCTTTTCAGCCAGCGGCCGGCTTTCATGTAAAAGCAATCCTAGTGGCTAATTAGCCTCTGGACTGCTTTTACAAGCAGTGGGAGGGAATGTCCCCCCCGGATATAAAAAGCGTCATTGGGAAATTGGGAAAGCATTTTATCACACCGATCTTGGTGTGGTCAGATGCTTTGAGGGCAGAGGAAAGATCTAGGGTCCAATAGACCCCAGTTTTTTCAAAAAAGAGTACCTGTCATTACCTATTGCTATCATAGGGGATATTTACATTCCCTGAGATAACAATAAAAGTGATAAAAATAAATAAATATGGAAGCAACAGTTTAAAAATAAAATATAAAAGCAAAATTAAAAAAAAAAAAAAAAGCACCCCTGTCCTGCCCTGCTCTTGCCCAATGGCGAACGCAAGCGTCGGTCTGGCGTCATATGTAAACAGCAATTGCACCATGCATGTGAGGTATCACCGCGAAGGTCAGATCGAGGGCAGTAATTTTAGCAGTAGACCTCCTCTGTAAATCTAACGGGGTAACCTGTAAATGCTTTTAAAGGCTTTTAAAAATGTATGTAGTTTGTCGCCAATGCGCGTTTGTGCGAAATTTTAAAGCATGTCGTGTTTGGTATCTATGTACTCGGCCTAAGATCATCTTTTTTATTTCATCAAACATTTGGGCAATATAGTGTGTTTTAGTGCATTAAAATTAAAAAAAGTGTATTTTTTCCCAAAAAAATGCGTTTGAAAAATCGCTGCGCAAATACTGTGTAGAAAAAAAATGCAACACCCACCATTTTATTCTGTAGGGCCTTTGCTTTAAAAATATATATAATGTTTGGGGGTTCAACATAATTTTCTTGCAAAAAGGGCTTTGTCTTCAAGTGGTTAGAAGAGTGGATGTAAGCTTCCTAATGTTGTGTATAAAATGCCAGAACAGTTCAAAACCCCCCAAAATGACCCCATTTTGGAAAGTAGACACCCCAAGCTATATACTGAGAGGCATGTCGAGTCCATGGAATATTTTATATGTTGACACAAGTTGTGGAAAAAATAAAAAAAAAATTTTTGCACAAAGTTGTCACTAAATGATATATTGCTCAAACATGCCATGGGCATATGTGGAATTACACCCCAAAATACATTCTGTAGCTTCTCCTGAGTACGGGGATACCACATGTGTGAGACTTTTTGGGAGCCTAGCCGCGTACGGGACCCCAAAAACCAAGCACCGCCTTCAGGCTTTCTAAGGGTGTCAATTTTTGATTTCACTTCTCACTGCCTATCACAGTTTCGGAGGCCATGGAATGCCCAGATGGCACAAACCCCCCCCCCCAAATGACCCCATTTTGGAAAGTAGACACCCCAAGCTATTTGCTGAGAGGTATTGTGAGTATTTTGCAGATCTCGCTTTTTGTCACAAAGTTTTGAAAATTGAAAAAAAAAAGAAAAAAAAAATGTTCTTTCTTCATTTTCAAAAACAAATGAGAGCTGTAAAATACTCACCATGCCTCTCAGCAAACAGCTTGGGGTGTCTACTTTCCAAAATGGGGTCATTTGGGGGGGGGGGGGTTGTGATATTTTGGCATTTTATGGCCTTCAAAACTGTGATAGGTAGTGAGGAGTGAAATCAAAAATTTGCGCCCTTAGACATCCTGGAGGCGGTGCTTGGTTTCCGGGGTCCCGTACGTGGCTAGGCTCCTAAAAAGTCCCACACATGTGGTATCCCCGTACTCAGGAGAAGCAGCAGAATGTATTTTGGGGTGCAATTCCACATATAACCATGGCATGTGTGAGCAATATATCATTTAGTGACAACTTTTGTAATTTTTTTTTTTTGTCATTATTCAATCACTTGGGACAAAAAAAAAATATTCAATGGGCTCAACAGGCATCTCAGCAATTTCCTTGGGGTGTCTACTTTCTAAAATGGGGTGATTTGGGGGGGTTTTGTGCTATTTTGGCATTTTATGGCCTTCAAAACTGTGATAGGTAGTGAGGAGTGAAATCAAAAATTTGCGCCCTTAGAAATCCTGAAGGCGGTGCTTGGTTTCCGGGGTCCCGTACGTGGCTAGGCTCCTAAAAAGTCCCACACATGTGGTATCCCCGTACTCAGGAGAAGCAGCAGAATGTATTTTGGGGTGCAATTCCACATATAACCATGGCATGTGTGAGCAATATATCATTTAGTGACAACTTTTTGTATTTTTTTTTTTGTCATTATTCAATCACTTGGGACAAAAAAAAAAATATTCAATGGGCTCAACATGCCTCTCAGCAATTTCCTTGGGGTGTCTACTTTCTAAAATGGGGTCATTTGGGGGGGTTTTGTACTGCCCTGTCATTTTAGCACCTCAAGAAATGAGATAGGCAGTCATAAATTAAAAGCTGCGTAAATTCCAGAAAATGTACCCTAGTTTGTAAACGCTATAACTTTTGCGCAAACCGATAAATATACGCTTATTGACATTTTTTACTAAAGACATGTGGCTGAATACATTTTGGCCTAAATGTATGACTAAAATTGAGTTTATTTGATTTTTCTTATAACAAAAAGTAGAAAATATCATTTTTTTTCAAAATTTTCGGTCTTTTTCCGTTTATATCGCAAAAAATAAAAATCGCAGAGGCAATCAAATACCATTAAAAGAAAGCTCTATTTGTGGGAAGAAAAGGACGCAAATTTCGTTTGGGTACAACATTGCATGTCCGCACAATTTATAGTTAAAGCAGCGCAGTGCAAAATTCTGAATTCACCTCTGGTCCTTTAGCTACCAAATGGTCTGGGGCTTAAGTGGTTATAATATACAGCCTGGTATATGATGGGCAGAGCCCTGTGTATAATATGCAGCCTGGTATATGATGTGCAGAGCCTGTTGTATAATGCTGACACTATGAGTGGAATACAGGGGATGGAGTGGGTGGATTCTATAAGGGGTGTGGCTTATGAGAAGTGGGAGGGGCCAACCGTGGAGGGGCGGGGTTTTGCGCCCCCCCATCCTAAAACGTCACCAGCCGCCACTGCCAGTGACACTGATCATCTTGTAGTAAAATGATTCTCTATCTTTCCTTGGCCTTGTGACAATCAGGGCTTTGGATTGAAAAAACAGACACAATTAAAGATGGCACAACATCAGTAACTGGGAACCTAACACCCCCCCCCCCTTTTTCGGAGGGTTTTAGAAATCACATAATAAGGCGCTATTAAGCTCTTTTCTTAAATAACTTTTTGGAAAATGTGGCACGATAGGTGTGTGAGTGGGGAGGGGAAGGGGTATAGGGGGGAGGTTTTTTTTTCTCTGTGTGTAAAAGATATATGACTAAGGAGCTAGTGCGAACCTTTGGGGAAGGGGAGATTATGTGTTTTACGCTAGAGACTGGATTTATATAGACACTATGTATAGTGTGTATTTTTATGTTGTATGTTGAAATTTGTTACAATAAAGGAAAAAAGTGATTATAAAAAAAATAAAATAGAGACACAACCAATATTCATCCATGGGACTTTAAATGATGCATGATACAAAAGTAATAAAATATCAATTTATTGTACAAGGATTTGACACATAAATGTATAAAGTACCGTATATACTCGAGTATAAGCCTACCCGAATATAAGCAGAGGCACCTAATTTGACCACAAAAAACTGGGAAAACTTATTGACTCGAGTATAAGCCTAGGGTGTCCATCTGCATGCCTCACTGTGCCTCACTTTCCCTCACTGTGTCTATATGCATGCCTCACTGTGCCCATGCCTCACTGTGTCCATGACTAGACTGACGTTTAACATGTCTATGGAAGGGGTGCCCGGCTTTGAAAAATCGTTGCTCTCCGGCCATAGGTCCCCCAGACAATAAACTTTGTACACTTGTTGAGTAGAAATGGGGCTACATGTGTGCTAAGTTTTGGGTCCAGGGGACCTACGACCAGCCAATACCGGGTCCCCAAAGTCACCAGAGAAATTACCATTTAACATGGGAGTCTACGGAAGGGGTGCCCGGATTTGAAAAATCGGTGCTCCCCGGCCGTAGGTCCCCTGGACAACAAACTTTGCACAGTTGTGGAGGAAGAGTGGGGCTACATGTGTGCTAAGTTTGGCCAGTACTGGGTCCCCAAAGTCCGGGAGATCAGGTGCAAAAATGTGACTCGAGTATAAGCCGAGGGGGGCATTTTCAGCACAAAAAACAGTGCTGAAAAACTCGGCTTATACTCGAGTATATACGATACACATAAAAAAAAAAATTGGGAATATCAAGCCAATGGGTTACACGTAACAATATATAATGTAAATCAAGCTGGTATATTTTCAAGTACCGTATTTTCAAGTATTTTCAAGTATAAGCCGAGTTTTTCAGCACATTTTTTGTGCTGAAAATGCCCCCCTCGGCTTATACTCGAGTCACTTTTTGCGCCTGATCTCCCGGATTTTGGGGACCCAGTACTGGCCAAACTTGGCACACATATAGCCTCTGCCTCTACAAGTGTGCAAAGTTTGTTGTCCGGGGGACCTACGGCCGGGGAGCACAGATTTTTCAAAACCGGGAACCACTTCCATAGACTCCCATGTTACACGGTAATTTCTCTGGTGAATTTGGGGACCCGGTACCAGCCGGTCATAGGTCCCCTGGACCCGAAACTTAGCACACATGTAACTATATTTCTCCTCTATAAGTGTGAAAAGTTTTTTGTCTGGAGGACCTACGGCCGGGGAGCATCGCTTTTTCAAACTGGCCACCCTTCCATAGATTCCCATGTTAAACGTCAGTCTAGTCATGGGCACAGTGAGGCATGGGCACAGTGAGGCACAGTGAGGCATGCAGATGGACACCCTAGGCTTATACTCATTATAAGTTTTCCCAGTTTTTTGTGGTAAAATTAGGTGCCTCGGCTTATATTCGGGTCGGCTTATACTCGAGTATATATGGTACATGCTTTACATAACCAAGATGACTACAATATGGGAGAGGAATGCATCTTGTAACTTGATGCGTTTCGTGAATACTTTCACTTTTGCAGGTATAGATACTTCCAACAACAGAACTCTATACTAGAAAACAGATGTACACAAATTGTATTAAAGCACTTCCTAGAAAGGTGGGGGGGGACCATTCTACATATTGTTGTTCTAAAAAGGGACTTACAATCCAGCTTTGTTGTGGAAAAATGTATTAATGTATGTTGTCAGATGTCCCCCCAATGTCAGTTTTGCTGTAATGCGCTCATCTGAGCGTATTTGCACATACAGACGTTGGTGGAAGATCGGTGGCGGGAAAATCTTCCTATGGAAACAGCGATGTTTGCTCCAGTTAGAGATGTTGTTTTGCGCCCCGTTGGGGGACTGGCCACCTCCTGATGGGGGGCGTTAAATGACTCCGAGCGCACAGATCTGTGTCCACAAGAACAGTAACATAACTATAAAACAGTTGTGGTCCATTGAGGCATAATTGTCATATAGTTCCCGTCATTGTAATCAGTGCATGTCACTGCTAGTCTATTTGAATGTATACATGTCTGTAATTGTATGGGACATCTTGTTGGAAGGATGTCCTTGTATGGTCATTCTCCTGTGTGGAAGGGACATCCTGTGATGTCCCCGCCCATGGGGGAGGTGATTGGTTGCTGCAGCCAATCACCTCCTGTCTGAGATCTTTTGAGGCTAATAAAATTCCTTGAGGGGGCATCGGCTAGGCACTCGGCGCTAGGATGACTTGACGATAAGGCCTGTGTTGGTGCTTTTCCTTGAATGAATGATGGGATGAACGGTGAGTGGAACTTAGCAACCTTACTTATAGATAGCATTATTGCAAAAAGATGAAATCTGAAGTGTGCTTAGATAGCACAGGAATTATAGGCTATGTGCTCTGTAAACAACAGCCTAGAAATTCCACCACAGTTTATGGCGGGCCAGGACCTTTGGGAATAGATGGAGTCCCTTTGGACATCGGATCGAGATGGGGGGGGGGGAGAGTGGATCTACGTTCCGATGTGTGGGGGCTCTACTCTGTAAAAGAACAAAAAAAATTTGTCTTTTTGAAATAATGCTGTAAGTTTGCGTGTGTGTGTGTGTGTGTCTGTGAATCCGATCGTATGCTTGTGAATTTGATTGTGTGTGCCTGTGTGGGTATGCCTGCATGTGCCTGTGTGTGATTAGATTGTTTTGTGCGATGTATTGAGCAGTTTGCAGCCAGCCATTGCTGCTGCATTGTTAAAGTCTGGTCCCTGTGTGCCATGTGCTTTGGTGGGGACGGGGCAGGCAGCATGGTCATCAGTTACAGTGGTGAGAGTTGGTGGCTCTCTGTGGGTGGTATGCAGGAGTTTTGTGCTGGAAGGGCCCTGAGGGATGATGATCTGATGTTACAAGCAACAATATACTGTATGTGTGTAGTGTTTGAGATTTCTATGAAAAATAGAAATGGATAAATTGTGATTTCTACCTTCGTATGGGACAAAGACACATGTCCCCATAAGTGTAAAAATATTTTAACGAAAGTGTTTGGTTTTTGAGTTGAAAGTTCCCGCCGCATATCCAAGTGGCCAGGCATTGCTAGAAGGCAGACAATAGTATGTCTGTGCGATGGTTTGCTATGGAATCTGAGGCCACTGTGTGTGAACTTTAGGTAGAGAAAAGTGTTGAATAATGATGTAACTAACATTTTTTTAAATGTGCTGTTTAGTGGCCAAAGGGTTTTAAAATGTTTTAGTGGTCATGTGGTGTCTCAGGTGTGTGGCTTTGTGGAGATGGCATGAGCCTTGTGGAGTGTAGGTGACTCAAGACACACATTTTTCAGTGGATTTTGATGATCATTTAGAAAAATCTCAATGGTGTAGTCTGTCTTTAAAAGAAAATCAAAAATGTTTTTCTCCACAAAGAGATGCTGGTTTTGGCGAAAAAAATACATGCGTTAATGGCCTCATTCTTGGCTCTTGATTAGCCTTGTGGTTTGTCTGCCATTTTGAGACACAGTTTTTCCTTAGCCTGTGGGTATCCTATAAGGGAAGGTGCAGCCACCTTTCCTTTGGGTATGATATCATGTGACCATGCTGTGGCATTCGTCAGCTATGTTGCTGGTGGAATTTCTCAGTTTTTGATGTTTGGTGCGAATGTAGTGCGGTCTTTTCTGCGTTGGAAACTGGTGGAGGCCATTTTGTGTTTTTCTTTGTGTGGGGGAACCCATGTGGTGTTCATTGTGATGTCCCATGCTGGTTTTGGCCATGAGGCTTGCGATGGTTCATCCACCATTCATGGGCTTGCCTCTGGTAAGCTGTTACCTTACCTTTGTTTGCTGATGTCACTGGGTGTTGCATAATCATCTACTGATCTCAGCTTGTGATTTTGCAGGATTTATGCCTTTGCAATGGGACTATTAATCCATCATTTTTAGTTCTATAATTCAGTATTGTGGTTTAATTTTTTGGGGTTTTATTGCATCATCTGGGCATTCATCTGGACTTTTATCATTAAATGTTTTCATTATTTTTTGGCATCTAGTGGCTAGTGCCTTTGCTGAGTGTGCACTGCTTTTTGCACATCAGCCCCTGGATGCTATATTAACATTTGTTGATTGGCGCAGTTTTCTTCTGTTCTATGCATTTACAGTTCGACCTGTGCACTGCTGGGGAGAGTAGTGAGACACCACGGTGACATACTGAGAGGCTCTTTTTGTTTAATGTTAAATTTGCTAGATTAAATAGTTTTTCTAAGCATCGCCTTTTGAGTTGAGTAGAGTGGTATCTTGAGATAGCGCGGTCTTACCCCGAGGGGCCACAACGTGCTTGCGGACACACGCACATGCTGGGGCCTATTTATGGATGGGATCTGGCTGACCTACCAGCATTTGGAGTGTGGGGGGAGGCCAACGCAGAGACAGGGAGAACATGCAAACTCCATGCAGGTGGTGTTAGGTTGGGGATTTCTCTGTTTTCATTTAAGTGAATGTAAGCTATTGCAGGGTCAGCTGACTTTGCAGTATATGAGCGGCGGTTTTTTGTATTGGATTTTGTTTTTAAGTAAAAACTCAACTTTACACTGAATTTTGATAGATTGTAAGACTAACAGAGTATTTGTACAATGATGTGTTTTTATGTTTAAATATTTGGGAGTTTCCCAGAAGGCAATTCATATGTTTTGAAGCTTGTATTGTATAGCCTGTAGAGGAGGAGTGGGGGTTTGGTCGAAACTCCTAGAGCCATCTTTTTGCAGGAGTTTTGTATTTGAGTCTCAACTTGTGGTTTTGCTTGCAGGGGATGTTTGGGTCAGGACCCTTCCATTTGCAAAGGGGGTTTTATTCCATCATTTTCTTGACAAGGTTTTAAATTGTTGAAATATAGAATGTGTAGCCATGGATTTTTTTTGGAGTCTTGATAGACAAGGCGATTAGGGCTAGGCCTCCCCTCCCCCTCCCTCTTCCTGAACAATTGATATGTAAATAAACCAGTTTGTTTTTTTTGAGAGCTGAGCATGTAACCGGAAGTTTCTTTTCAGCATTTATATATCAGCAGAAAGTTGGTGGGAGGAGCTTGGGGTTGTCTGAAAGGTTGGCCAATGGGATTTGTGTTTGGAAGGAAAATGGAAAGCATTTTTACATTTAAAAGTGTTTTATATTTTGTTCCAGTTTTGTGAAGTTTTGTACTGTAATACAGTTTTGGGTAGAAAGCAAAACAGGGGGGGCATCACCATTGTTTTATCATCTAGATACAGAGAGAAGCCACATTGTTCTGCAGGTGGTAAACTGGCGTAAGTGTTCTGTGAGGTTTAGTCTGACAACGCAGTGTATGGGTGTATAGCGGAAAATGCTTGTGTATGCATGCACTGTGAGGGGTAGAGGCCTAATTCGGGGGTTGATCTGTGGTTGTTGCTGTAGTTCCAAAAGTGTTGGGACAACAAGCCATAGAGTTGACGCCTCGGTTAGGGTTTCTAGTTGGAGGACTTGACCATATAGTGGTTGTAGTTCTTCAATCCACCGTATAAGAAGACACCTGGCGGTGCTCTCTGAAATGGGTGCAACGGTTTAACCTGGACGCAGGTTTAAGACGATAAGCCGAATCGAATCGCCATGGACACAAGGAGGTCTGTGCAAAGGGAAGGAATGGAGGCTTCCCATAGTCAGACGGTCACACAGTGCACAAAGCCTAGTTTTGGGGCAAAGGCCTTTGAACCCCAAAAAGATTAACATAGATGGTCCAAGGATACTATTTTGGGTATCCCTCTGGAATGGATGTAGTTGAGCTGTGGCTTCAGAAATCTGTAATGATGAGGAACGGTGGCTCATGCCCGTTTGTTTGAACTTTGTATGGCTGGTCCATGAAGGTTCTCGAGTTGCTCTCATGTTTGTCCCATTGTATTTTTTTCTATTGCTGAAAGAGTGAAAGGAGAATTCTGGCTGTTTTTTTCATTTGTGGTTTTGGAAACTGGGAAGTATTTCCCCCACGTTTGTATCGGAATGTTTGTATGTAGTAACGTGAATATGTTCGAACTTACTGCGGCGATCCTCTGATGTGTCGCGGCTGTTGTATTTTTGTAGGAACGGGAAAAGTAAGGGTTACAGAGGGTTTTGTTTGAATCGGTTTTGAAAGAATGTCATTGACAATTTACCATTCTTTGCAGGTTAAATATGAAGCATAGAGTAATGATTTTGCTTATAAGTATTTTTCAGGTCCAAGGAGTTTGTACACAGAGAACAGGTGTATGTAGACAGCGGTACATATGGATAAATACGAGTCTAAGGAGGTAAAAGTATCATAGGTTATTTCATTGTTTCTTTTTCCCTGCACCACGCATTTCTTCCTTCAGTCTGTAATGAGGAAGAAAAGGGGGGAGAAGTGATAAATGTAAGAGTGACAGTTTTTTTTTCAAACTAATAATAACCTCTGTAATTCTAACCAAGTTTGTGCCAAGACTGTCTTTCTTTGATAGAATTGGAATCGGCAAGCAGCAGTCAGGTGAAGTAGGTTCCCATCCCAGAGGCTAAGAACCTTTTGTCAATGGTTCCAGGTATTGTAAGCCACGCACAGGTTATGCAGTGACCACAGTCCCGATGTCTGGGTTATTGTCATATGAGGGTTGTTTGGAGGTCAATCAAAACCAGAGTCGTACTTTCCTCATTAGCTGTCACTTATATTCTCGGCTGATGGGGGAGGTGCGATCGTTGTGACATGAACTTCAAAATGTCCACCACAGGGTTCACGAGTCCCCCCTGGACCCTGACTCAATAATCAGTTTACATTCTTTCCAACCAGGTTACTGGGTCATTGTAAAGAAGCTTGAGGGATGAGACCACGCCAGCCACTGCAAGAAGCTGCTCAACCACACCAAAGAATGAGGAGTATCTTTGTTTATTTATATTTTTGTTGTTTAGTAAATTTTAGCGAGGGTAACGATGAAAAGCATCCCAAGTTATTATGTAAAGAATAGTGATGAGCCGAACACCCCCGGGTTCGGTTCGCACCAGAACCCGCGAACGGACCGAAAGTTCGAACGAACATTAGAACCCTATTAAATACAATGGATGCGAACGTTCGAATTCTAAAGTGCTAATTATAAAAACTATTATGCATGTTATTGTCCTAAAAAGGGTTTGGGAACCCGGGTTCTGCACCAGGGGACATGTATCAATGCAAAAATAAGTTTTAAAAACGGTCGTTTTCCGGGAGCAGTCATTTTAATGATGCATAAAGTGAAAAAAAAAAAGTCAAATATTCCTTTAAATATCGTACCTGGGGGGTGTCTAAAGTATGCCTGTGAAGTGCCACGTGTTTCCCGTGTTTAGAACTGTCCCTGCACAAAATGACACTTCTAAAGGAAAAAAAAGCCATTTAAAACTGCTTGCGGCTTTAATGTAATGTCTGGTCCCGGTAATATGGATGAAAATCTTTAAGAAAAATGGCATAGCTACCCCATGACCCCCCCCCTACCCCAGCCCATTACCAGCCCCTTTGGGTCTTGTATGGATATTAAGGGGAACCCCGCACATAAAATAAAAAAGGCCCTATATACTCAGAACAGCCGTATACAGGCGGTGCATACAAGACAGGGACTGTAGGTTTGTTCTTATGTAGAATCTGTTTGTAATTTTGAACAGGTACATTGTTGAAGTGTAGCTCCAGACCAAAAATCTATTTTTAAACTTTTTGGAAAACATAGGTAAGGGTTATCACCCCTGTAACATTTGTTTTGCTGTCTGTGCCCCTGTTCAGAACATTTCACCTCACTTTCCGTCCTAATGACAACTGTTTTTGAAATGTGGTGTTTTTCTTGAAACAAGGATTGCTGATAAAGCATCAGTACAGAGGAGACACCTTTCTCCCATATTTATTCTTACAGGAGAGAATTTTCCTTCCTAGTGGTAGATTTCCTCTCACTTCCTGTTGTCTTCTTGCGTTTGCAAGTAGGAGTCGTTTGTAAGTTGGATGTTTGAAAGTAGGGACCTGCCGTATATACTCTGCAGAAATAGGCCCCTTAGTTGTTGGTGTTGGCACAACACTGTAAGCACTCACAGTTACTCTTGGTTGGTGCTGGAACGCCCTGCTGTCAACTATTATATCAGGAATTTTAATTACATATAATTGTTGAACAGTGGTAGTAAAAATTGGGCCTTTGATGGTGGTGCTGGTGCCACAACACTGTAAGCCCTGACAGTTACTCTTGGTGGGTGCAGCAATGGGCCCTGCTGTGAATTATTAGATCAAGAATTGTAATTACATGCCCCTGTTGAACAGGGGCTGAAAAATTGGGCCTTAGGCACTGGTGGCACAACACTGCAACCCTTCACAGATACTGTACTTGGAGCACAGCAATGAGCCCTGTTGCAAAGTATTGCTTCAAAAATTGTAATGACACGCCCCTGTTAAACAGGGGCTGAAAAATTGGGCCTTAGGCACTGGTGGCACAACACTGCAACTCCTCACAGATACTGTACTTGGAGCACAGCAATGAGCCCTGTTGCAAAGTATTGCTTCAAAAATTGTAATTACACGCCCCTGTTAAACAGGGGCTGAAAAATTGGGCGTTAGGCACTGGTGGCGGCACCCATAAACAAAAATGATCTTCCAAGCTATCATCATCAATCGTATCATTGAGGACTCGGAGGAGGAGGATAGCCAGTCAACATAACAGCACAGGCACTCAGCATCAGCATCAGTCTTGAAGGGATGTGACATTTTAAAATCAATTAGTCTGTTATATCAGCATCAGGTGTGTGGTAGCTGGTGGTGATCCAAGACTGGTTCATCTTGATGAAAGTCAGTCGATCAACCGAGTCGGTGGACAGGCGCACCCTGTGATCCGTGACAAATCCTCCAGCAGCACTGAATGTGCGTTCCGAAAGAACGCTGGATGCAGGACAGGCCAGTAGCTCAATTGCATACTGTGCAAGCTCTGGCCAGTGATCCATCCTCAAGACCCAGTAAGCCAGAGGATTTTCGGTGGGGAAGGTGTCCAAGTCTGACCTTGCCCCTAGATATTCCTGCACCATGTTTATCAGACGCTGGCGATGGTTGCTGGAACCGATCATACTTTGGGGCTGCGGACTAAAGAATTGTCTGAACGCATCGGTCAGACGGCCACCTTCCCCACCGCTCCTTCTTTGACTGGCCGAAGCCTCAGCAACTCGTTGTCCAGGACCAGGAGTTTGCAACCTCCCAGTCTCTGGGAACGCGTTGCACAGACCTTTCTGCAAGGCCTCCCGGAGTTGTCTCATCCTCTGCTCCCTCTGCGACGGTAACATAAGGTCCGCAACCTTACCCTTGTACCGTGGATCAAGGAGAGTGGCCAGCCAGTAATGGTCCCTCTCCTTGATCCGAAGAATACGAGGATCCTTCCGCAGACTTTGCAGGATCAGGGAGGCCATGCAGCGTAGGTTTGCTGAGGCATTCGCTCCGGAGTCCTCTGGGTCACTAAGGACGACATGATCCGCAGCCACCTCCTCCCAGCCACGTACAAGTCCACTGGTTTCTTGGGACTGTAAATCATCCCTAAAAGACTGCTGCTGATGATGCTGAGTGCCAGCCTCCACCTCCATGCTGACACAATCCTCCTCCTCCTCCTCCTCCTCCTCCTCCTCCTCTTCCTGTGCGATGGGTGGGACAGAAGGAACACTGTCTGGGTAAAGGGGGCCTTGAGAGGCAAGGAAGTCCTCCTCTTCCTGCCTCTGTTCTGCCTCAAGTGCCCTGTCCATTATTCCACGCAGCGTGTGCTCCAACAGGTGGACAAGAGGTACAGTGTCACTGATGCATGCACTGTCACTGCTCACCATCCTCGTGGCCTCCTCAAATGGTGCCAGGACAGTGCATGCATCCCTGATCATGCCCCACTGGCGTGGAGAAAAAAAACCAAGCTCCCCTGACCCTGTCCTGGTGCCGTAGTCGCACAGGTACTCATTGATGGCCCTCTGCTGCGTGTGCAGCCGCTGCAGCATGGCCAACGTTGAGTTCCACCTGGTGGGCATGTCACATATAAGGCGGTTCTTGGGCAGGTTCAACTCCTTTTGCAGCTCAGCCAGGCGAGCACTGGCATTATAAGATCTGCGGAAATGCACACAGACTTTCCTGGCCTGCCTCAGGACATCCTGTAAGCCCGGGTACCTGCCCAAGAAGCGCTGCACCACCAGGTTAAGGACGTGAGCCACACAGGGCACATGGGTCAGTTGTCCCTGTCGGAGGGCGGAGAGGAGGTTGGTGCCATTGTCGCAAACCACCATTCCTGGCTTAAGCTGGCGTGGCGTCAACCACCTCTCGGCCTGGCCCTGCAGAGCAGACAGGACCTCTGCCCCAGTGTGGCTTCTGTCCCCCAAACACACCAGCGCAAGCACGGCATGGCATCTTTTTGCCTGCGTACTTGCGTAGCCCCGTGAACGGCTACGGAGCACCGCTGGTTCATAGGACAAACCACAGGAAGAGGCCATGGAGGAAGAAGAAGAGGAGGGGGTGGAGGAGAGAGGTGTGTCACAACCAGTAGTAGCATTTTGGAGGCGTGGCGGTGGGACAACCTCCAACACTACTGCACCTTGTCCTGAATCCTTCCCAGCTGCCAAAAGAGTGACCCAATGGGCCGTGAAAGAAAGGTAACGTCCCTGTCCATGCCTGCTGGACCATGAGTCAGCGGTAATATGCACCTTACCGCTGACCGCCCTGTCCAGCGAGGCCAAGACATTGCCTTCCACATGCCGGTAGAGAGCCGGAATAGCCTTCCGTGAGAAAAAGTGGCGTTTGGGAACCTGCCACTGAGGAACCGCACATTGCACAAACTCACGGAAGGGGGCCGAGTCTACCAACTGAAAAGGCAGCAGTTGAAGCGCTAGCAATTTAGCCAAGCTAGCATTCAACCGCTGGGCATGTGGATGGCTGGGAGTGAACTTCTTTCGACGGTCCAGCAGCTGGGGCAGGGAAATTTGCCTGCTAGAATCGGACGTCGGTGTACTGCTAGCAGAGTGGGCGCAAGTACTTGGCTGTGACACACCTAATTCTACACCTTCATTCCTCTCAGTGCATGTTTCAGAGAGGACTGAAGTTATAGTGGGGTTGGAGATCCCAGCTGATGCGGTGCAAGGAGAGGTCCGCTTGGTTCTTTGGTGTGGGTCTTTGAGGTAGGCTTGCCAACGAGCTGCATGGCAGGTCAACATATGTCTGGTCAGGCATGTGGTACCCAAGCGGCTGATGTTTTGGCCACGCGATATACGCTTGAGACATATGTTGCAAACAGCAGCTGTGCGATCTGATGCACTAGCCTCAAAAAAGGCCCACACCAAAGAACTTTTTGAATGACGGGCAGAGGCAGCGCCCTGCACAGGCGGAGCTCTGCGGTGTGATTCCGTCGGTGTACTGCCCTTACGCTGGCCACCAAAGGGCATCCTGCCTCGTTGGAGATGTGCCTCCTCCTCATCCTCCTCCTCCTCCTTTCTCCTATTAGGCACCCACGTGGAGTCATTGACCTCATCATCCCCTCCCTCCTCATCACTGGAGCCAATCTGGCAGTATGCTGCAGCTGCTGGAACATGACTGCCAGATTGGTGTCCTTCTTGAGCATCCCCTCTGTCTGCTCTCACGCTACTGCCTTCCTCTAGCTGGGTTTCATCATCAGACCCTTCGAAACGCTGGGCATCCTCCTGGAGCATGTACCCAACACTGTGCTGAAACAGTTCGGGGGACTCCTCAGGAGGAGGACATGGTGGGTCTAGGGAAGGAGTGACTGATGATTTGTCTGACATTGATACCAGGGAAGACGACGCTTTGGCAGCTGCTTTTCCAGTACCCTGAGCCTGGGTGAGAGAGGATGAGGAGGAGGAGGAGGGCTTGGTCATCCACTCTACCAAGTCTTCGGCATGATGTGGCTCAACATGTCCAGCTGCCGAAAAGAAGGACAAGCGTGTCCCATGGCCATGTGCTGATGACAATGCACCGCGTCCACGACCAGCACTGTTGCCCCCAGACACAGAGCCTGCTTGCCCTCTTTTATTGCCTCCTGACTGTCTGCCTCTCCTTGTTTGCCTTCCAGACATTCTAATAGATGGCCTGCAGGGAGATGGGAAAAAAGCAATAAGGGCTACCTTCAGGTGTCCTTCTCTGTCCCTTGAAACAAGGACTTTCACAGTGAAAGAAACTGACACTGTCCCTACCTAGAGTTTTCTGTCCCTAGAATAAATGTTTTTTTTAATCACAATATAGCACAAGGACAATTCACTCAATGTCTCTCCAGGTCCCTGGAAACAAGGACTTGCAGAGTGAAAGAAACTGACACTGTCCCTACCTAGAGTTTTCTGTCCCTAGAATAAATGTTTTTTTTAAGCACAATATAGCACAAGGACAATTAACTCACTGTCCTTACAGGTCCCTGGAAACAAGGACTTGCAGAGTGAAAAAAAAAAAACACTCTCCCTACCTACAGTTTTCTGTCCCTAGAAAAAATGTTTTTTTTAAGCACAATATAGCACAAGGACAATTAACTCACTGTCCTTACAGGTCCCTGGAAACAAGGACTTGCAGAGTGAAAGAAAAAAAACACTCTCCCTACCTACAGTTTTCTGTCCCTAGAAAAAATGTTTTTTTTAATCACAATATAGCACAAGGAAAATTAACTCACTGTCCTTACAGGTCCCTGGAAACAAGGACTTGCAGAGTGAAAGAAAAAAAACACTCTCCCTACCTACAGTTTTCTGTCCCTAGAAAAAATGTTTTTTTTAATCACAATATAGCACAAGGAAAATTAACTCACTGTCCTTACAGGTCCCTGGAAACAAGGACTTGCAGAGTGAAAGAAACTGACACTGTCCCTACCTAGAGTTTTCTGTCCCTAGAATAAATGTTTTTTTTAAGCACAATATAGCACAAGGACAATTAACTCACTGTCCTTACAGGTCCCTGGAAACAAGGACTTGCAGAGTGAAAGAAAAAAAACACTCTCCCTACCTACAGTTTTCTGTCCCTAGAAAAAATGTTTTTTTTAATCACAATATAGCACAAGGAAAATTAACTCACTGTCCTTACAGGTCCCTGGAAACAAGGACTTGCAGAGTGAAAGAAACTGACACTGTCCCTACCTAGAGTTTTCTGTCCCTAGAATAAATGTTTTTTTTAAGCACAATATAGCACAAGGACAATTAACTCACTGTCCTTACAGGTCCCTGGAAACAAGGACTTGCAGAGTGAAAAAAAAAAAACACTCTCCCTACCTAGAGTTTTCTGTCCCTAGAAAAAATGTTTTTTTTAAGCACAATATAGCACAAGGACAATTAACTCACTGTCCTTACAGGTCCCTGGAAACAAGGACTTGCAGAGTGAAAGAAACTGACACTGTCCCTACCTAGAGTTTTCTGTCCCTAGAATAAATGTTTTTTTTAATCACAATATAGCACAAGGAAAATTAACTCACTGTCCTTACAGGTCCCTGGAAACAAGGACTTGCAGAGTGAAAGAAACTGACACTGTCCCTACCTAGAGTTTTCTGTCCCTAGAATAAATGTTTTTTTTAATCACAATATAGCACAAGGAAAATTAACTCACTGTCCTTACAGGTCCCTGGAAACAAGGACTTGCAGAGTGAAAGAAACTGACACTGTCCCTACCTAGAGTTTTCTGTCCCTAGAATAAATGTTTTTTTTAATCACAATATAGCACAAGGAAAATTAACTCACTGTCCTTACAGGTCCCTGGAAACAAGGACTTGCAGAGTGAAAGAAACTGACACTGTCCCTACCTAGAGTTTTCTGTCCCTAGAATAAATGTTTTTTTTAAGCACAATATAGCACAAGGACAATTAACTCACTGTCCTTACAGGTCCCTGGAAACAAGGACTTGCAGAGTGAAAGAAAAAAAACACTCTCCCTACCTACAGTTTTCTGTCCCTAGAAAAAATGTTTTTTTTAATCACAATATAGCACAAGGAAAATTAACTCACTGTCCTTACAGGTCCCTGGAAACAAGGACTTGCAGAGTGAAAGAAACTGACACTGTCCCTACCTAGAGTTTTCTGTCCCTAGAATAAATGTTTTTTTTAATCACAATATAGCACAAGGACAATTAACTCACTGTCCTTACAGGTCCCTGGAAACAAGGACTTGCAGAGTGAAAGAAACTGACACTGTCCCTACCTAGAGTTTTCTGTCCCTAGAATAAATGTTTTTTTTAAGCACAATATAGCACAAGGACAATTAACTCACTGTCCTTACAGGTCCCTGGAAACAAGGACTTGCAGAGTGAAAGAAAAAAAACACTCTCCCTACCTACAGTTTTCTGTCCCTAGAAAAAATGTTTTTTTTTAATCACAATATAGCACAAGGAAAATTAACTCACTGTCCTTACAGGTCCCTGGAAACAAGGACTTGCAGAGTGAAAGAAACTGACACTGTCCCTACCTAGAGTTTTCTGTCCCTAGAATAAATGTTTTTTTTAATCACAATATAGCACAAGGACAATTAACTCACTGTCCTTACAGGTCCCTGGAAACAAGGACTTGCAGAGTGAAAGAAACTGACACTGTCCCTACCTAGAGTTTTCTGTCCCTAGAATAAATGTTTTTTTTAAGCACAATATAGCACAAGGACAATTAACTCACTGTCCTTACAGGTCCCTGGAAACAAGGACTTGCAGAGTGAAAGAAAAAAAACACTCTCCCTACCTACAGTTTTCTGTCCCTAGAAAAAATGTTTTTTTTAATCACAATATAGCACAAGGAAAATTAACTCACTGTCCTTACAGGTCCCTGGAAACAAGGACTTGCAGAGTGAAAGAAACTGACACTGTCCCTACCTAGAGTTTTCTGTCCCTAGAATAAATGTTTTTTTTAATCACAATATAGCACAAGGACAATTAACTCACTGTCCTTACAGGTCCCTGGAAACAAGGACTTGCAGAGTGAAAGAAACTGACACTGTCCCTACCTAGAGTTTTCTGTCCCTAGAATAAATGTTTTTTTTAAGCACAATATAGCACAAGGACAATTAACTCACTGTCCTTACAGGTCCCTGGAAACAAGGACTTGCAGAGTGAAAGAAAAAAAACACTCTCCCTACCTACAGTTTTCTGTCCCTAGAAAAAATGTTTTTTTTAATCACAATATAGCACAAGGAAAATTAACTCACTGTCCTTACAGGTCCCTGGAAACAAGGACTTGCAGAGTGAAAGAAACTGACACTGTCCCTACCTAGAGTTTTCTGTCCCTAGAATAAATGTTTTTTTTAATCACAATATAGCACAAGGACAATTAACTCACTGTCCTTACAGGTCCCTGGAAACAAGGACTTGCAGAGTGA
Organism: Rana muscosa; assembly: GCA_029206835.1. Lineage (NCBI taxonomy): Eukaryota > Metazoa > Chordata > Amphibia > Anura > Ranidae > Rana > Rana muscosa. Next base: position 327,087,049 of record CM055117.1, read on the forward strand.
AAGAAACTGACACTGTCCCTACCTAGAGTTTTCTGTCCCTAGAATAAATGTTTTTTTTAAGCACAATATAGCACAAGGACAATTAACTCACTGTCCTTACAGGTCCCTGGAAACAAGGACTTGCAGAGTGAAAGAAACTGACACTGTCCCTACCTAGAGTTTTCTGTCCCTAGAATAAATGTTTTTTTTAAGCACACTATAGCAGAAGCACAAAACACACTGACACTCTCCCTACCTATCCTTCTCTTTCCCTAAACTAAAGGAATCCAGGTTAAGCAAGAAAGAAATAACAGTCACTGTCCCTGCCTATGCTACTCTATCCCTGCTCCGGAACACACTACACTAGGCCGCCGTGCTGGCGGCCTTTTATAGTGTGGGGCGTGTACTAAACACCCTCAGCAATAATTGGCCACAGGCATCCTGCCTGTGGCCAATCATTGCTCTCCTCGCTGCCGGCGCTGTGATTGGCCAAGCATGCGGGGTCACAGTGCATGCTTGGCCAATCACAGCGCCTGGATGACACTGCGATGGCGTAGTGCATTGTGGGCCGTTCGCGTCACTCGAATTTGGCGCGAACGGCCCAAATCGTTCGATCTTCGTCGAACGATCGAACAGCCAATGTTCGAGTCGAACGTATGTTCGACTCGAACACGAAGCTCATCCCTAGTAAAGAATATGTCCTGACTAGCTCAGAAAGCGAACAGGACCGATTGCTGGGTCTGTTCTGAGTCTTCACCGAGTTTTAGTCCCCAGCGATGACAGCGGTACATGCCATTTATGATGTTATTATGGATATGAGGAGTTTTGACAAACTAGTGAAGACTCCAAACAGACACTTGTCAATGGAATCTAACAATGTATTTTTAGAGGGTAAAATTGGTTAGTTTTAATAGCTCTGCCTCTTGTCGGTTTGGGTATCTAGGCAGCCTACAAGTGGGTTTGAACTTTAGTTTGGTGTTTATGTGGATCTGCAGCTTATAAAGGTAATTCCCCTAAAGCAAGAGGTTCATGCGTGATGGTGAAGCTGTCCCAGCACCTTATCTCACGGCCGATCGCGAGGATCTGATGGCGCAGGAAATTAAGAATGGCAGGGACAGCTAGAAGGGATTTGTTCACCAACCCCGACCAGGTCTGGGCATGGGGTCCTGGATGTACAAGGTGGGGGGGGCTCGAGCTTGGGATACGATTGAACAATTCTCATCCGTTAAGGATAGGGTTCTTCATGTAACTGTTGAAGCCAGAGCTGTAGCTAAGTGAAGGTTGGGAGTCCTTTTTAAGGGTCTGGGAATCTTTGGGGATCTAATTTTTATTTTACAGCGGATCGTGGTTAAAGGAAGTGGGAATATATATACTCATGTCGTTTTTATTCCTATTCTTTCTATGTCGTGAAGAGATGCTCCTATTGCCTGATTTGACGCGTGACCAGAGTTTCCTTGATGAGACGCCACGAAGCCGGACCCACATACAAGACACAGAGGATCACAGACGGATCGGCGATTACTACAGCTCACCATGTCGTGTCCTCCTTTATAAGTCATGCCCCTGAAGAGTAGAGTCTACATGTCAAGCCATGTTTTCCTTTTTATGGACTAAGGACTGATTCATTTCCGGGTGTAAGAAGCAGATCAACTTTCATCGAGGGACACATGGGATGCATATGACAAAAAAGGGAGGACTGTTGTGGAAAAATGTATTAATGTATGTTGTCAGATGTCCCCCAATGTCAGTTTTGCTGTAATGCGCTCATCTGAGCATATTTGCACATACAGACATTGGTGGAAGATCGGTGGCGGGAAAATCTTCCTATGGAAACAGCGATGTTTGCTCCAGTTAGAGATGTTGTTTTGCGCCCCGTTGGGGGACTGGCCACCTCCTGACGGGGGGCGTTAAATGACTCCGAGCGCACAGATCTGTGTCCACAAGAACAGTAACATAACTATAAAACAGTTGTGGTCCATTGAGGCATAATTGTCATATAGTTCCCGTAATTGGAATCAGTGCATGTCACTGCTAGTCTATTTGAATGTATACATGTCTGTAATTGTATGGGACATCTTGTTGGAAGGATGTCCTTGTATGGTCATTCTCCTGTGTGGAAGGGACATCCTGTGATGTCCCCGCCCATGGGGGAGGTGATTGGTTGCTGCAGCCAATCACCTCCTGTCTGAGATCTTTTGAGGCTAAAAAAAATTCCTTGAGGGGGCGTCGGCTAGGCACTCGGCACTCGGCGCTAGGATGACTTGACGATAAGGCCTGTGTTGGTGCTTTTCCTTGAATGAATGATGGGATGAACGGTGAGTGGAACTTAGCAACCTTACTTATAGATAGCATTATTGCAAAAAGATTAAATCTGAAGTGTGCTTAGATAGCACAGGAATTATAGGCTGTGTGCTCTGTAAACAATAGCCTAGAAATTCCACCACAGCTTGAAACTTGGCAAAACATAATGGTGACTCGAGAGTAGAAGGGGTCCAAGATGCCCAATGGGAAAACCAATGAGGCACAAGAGAGTTCATGGCTATGGTAAAAAAATAGTACCAAAAACCAACCTAAAAAAGAGGGAAAGGGTGAAAAGAAATTAGAAGCGTACTAAGTACCTCCAAACTTACAGAAATCAGTTTAGTATCAACATGTTGAAAGACATATTTTTCTAGATTTGTAAGAGTGACTACATAGGTCACTCCTAATTATGCCTTGACTGCGTGCCTCAATTTTAAATAACTAAAATATGGTTCTATTATTCCTTATTGGATTAACATTCAAAGAGAAAAAGGAAAACAAATACAACGTATAAGTTGTCAGACAGCATACATCAGCATATATAATAAAGATTGTACAGCATGTCATAAGACTAGCAAGAGACAGTCTAGTACAAAGCAGGTAATATCAACATCCTGGAACTGTCTGTATACCCTACCAACATGCAAAACAGGCATAGGAAAAAGGAAGGGCATGAAAATCTAGAAATAAGTGCAATCAAGTCAAGGCAGAATACCATGTACCATGGTGCTAACCTACTCATATATATGAGTAGTCTCTGGGTTAGCACGTATTAGGAAAGCCTGATGGTCAATTAACATATAACTTTCATATAGTACAGTGCAGATGTTAAAAAACAAAAATATGATGTGAACATAATGCACTACTCACCTTGTAGCTGTTAAAAATGTCTAATAGTCTTATACAGATGGGAGGTACATATGACACCCACTGGGCCTCAGAACAATGCAATAGGAACAGAAGCAAATCCAGGAAACGTTAGGTTAACCCAGATGGGGTTATGCGGCATATGAGATCGGATGTCTCCAAGGAATAATTTAGCTGCATAAGAGAGGATTTACAAAGTAGGTTTATTTATTATAAAGCCACACTCAGTTGGGGTTGTTCTTTTAAACACAAAATTAGAGGGGGGGCGGGTTTGTAAGAGGAAGCTGCTTGCTGAAGACATCTGGGTGGGATTAAACACATTGAGGTGGGCACTTCCAGACGCAAACATCACTTCCAATGAATTCACTTCCTGGCGGTGAACCACATCCTGGTTCCAGGTTGAACAGAACAGCCACGGCCATATATTTTCTCTTATGCATTGTATATACTGGGTGTCACTTAGGGCACCAGGAATATGTGAGTGGAATCACAATTTTTTACTTATGAATAAAACAAATTGCGCAATGATCCTCTCCTGTTGTTGAGCACCAGTCTTGTCAACACAGTGGAGCAGCACAGACTTTGCTTGTTTAATGGGAAGGGCACAGACTCTGTTGATTTGATAGTGGGCTATAATTTGGAAGCTGCTTGCTGAAGATGTCCAGGTAGGATGAGTGTTGAGGCGGGCACTTCCATCCATGAACATCACTTCCGGTGATGTGACTTCCTAGCGGTGGAATTCATACCGGTTCTGTTTGGATGGAACAGCGGCAGCCATATATTTGCTCTGTTGTGCTGGCCATTTAGGGCACCAGGAATATGTGAGTGAAATAGCATTTTTTTTACCTTAAATCTTTTAAATAAAAACCTGTTGTGCAATTATCTCTCTCCTATGGATTTGTTTCCCTTAATTGGAACACTCTGGCAAAGGCTTTACTTGAGAGGCGGGGCCATCTTCTTTGCATTGGTGGAGAGGCAGAACCCTGGGCAACATAAAGCATATATTATGAATAGTGTTGAGCGAACCTGAACTGTAAAGTTCGGGTCCGTACCAAACTTTAGCTTTTTTCCGAACCCGAACCCGGACTTTGCGTGAAAGTCTGTGTTCGATTTCGGGTTCGGCAATCTAATGGCGCAGTTAGAAATGCCTCAGGGGCCAGCCAATCACCTTTTGATTAGCTGGTGTGCCCTTAGAAGCCATCATAGCCATGCCTACTAATGGCATGGCTGTGATTGGTCAGTGCAACATGTGACCCAGCTTCTATATAAGCTAGAGGCACACAGCACACACGTCACTCTGCTTCAGAATAGATAGGGAGAGGATCTTGTCTGCTGCTGTTGCTTATTGGGAGAGATTGAAAATACATGAGTTAGTCCTGATTCTGGAATCTGAGGGAAAAGATAGAGATACAGTGTAGTGTAGGGCCAGGTTCCTGTTGGTGCTTTCAGGGAGAGAGATTTATTATATAGGAATAGGAGTCCAGATTCAGAGATATAACTCAGCGATCTGCATAGGTTTACCTGTTTGTGTTGCAGTGCACAGTCTTTTTACACTGCCATGAGCCCAGTGTCAGAGAAAATCTAACTTTTATCTGCAAGCTCAGTGCACCAGCACTGCATATATTACATTGAGAGATACACCGTTTCCATACTGTGGGTGTATTCTGCTCTTTTCCAAAAGACCCATTTAGGGCAAAAAAAAAATAATTGCATTTTATTTTGCTCGTGCAAAAAAAGACCCATTTAGGGCAAAAAAATAAATAAAAATTTGCACTTTAATGTACTCTTGCAAAAAGACCCATTTAGGGCCACAAAAAATATTTTGCAGTGTGTTATACATATGTGGAGGCGTGTGAAATAAACCATTTCTATATATTTGTCTTCTACTGTGCTATGCTAAAAAAACACATTTTTTTTTGAATAGCATTTTTTGCAGTTCTGCAGCTGTGCGATTCAGCGGTTACATACTGTGGGTATGTTGTGGTCTTCCAAAAAACGCCATTTAGGGCCACAAAAAATATTTTGCAGTGTGTTATACATATGTGGAGGTGTGTGAAATAAACCATTTCTATATATTTGTCTTCTACTGTGCTATACTAAAAATTATTTTTTTTTTTAATAGCATTTTCTGCAGTTCTGTAGCTCTGCGATTCAGCGGTTACGTACTGTGGGTGTGTTGTGGTCTTCCAAAAAACGCCATTTAGGGCCACAAAAAATATTTTGCAGAGCCAATGTGGACAAGCTCACGTTCATTAAAATGAACCAGACATGGATCCCACAGGACTTGTCCGTACCTTCTGCAGAATAGACATGTATACCGGTGTTGTGACAAAAACTGTCCGGCCCGTACTGCGAAGGCGCAGTGCTTGCGCAGTACAGAGGACAAGGAGATTCACAAAATCTCCGAAGATGAACGGCGCCTGCGCCGTGAGTGCAGGTTCAAGCCCCACCATCCAAGTGGACATACGGTAGCACATAGTAACAGGGCCCCTCACGGGCTCGCTTCGATCGCCACGCTTCGGGCACGGCCTCACTTGGCTCGGCTTGAACCACGGATGGTGTGGCCTTCACCTGAACTCACCACGCAGGCGCCGTTCGTCTTGGGAGATTTTCGAAATCCCCTTGTCCTACATACTGAGCAAGCGCAGTGGACACTATTCGACGGGGGACAGAATTCGACACATCACCGGCCTTACCCAGCCATTGTTGTATTTTTGAACCAGTGTTGGCTACCTCGTCCTCCTCCACCGCCGCTTCCACCTACACAGCCACATCCACCGCCACCTCAACCTCCTACTCCATATGAACCTCGTCCTCCTAGGTCAAGATTATAATTTTTATTTTATTTTTTTGTAGGGCACAGATCCTTTCCCCCTTACCTGCCTTTATGTTGTTGGCTCCTCGCAGGAGGGAGAAAGGCACACCGCACTACCAGCTCATACCCTCCTATATAAAGAGGTTGAGCGGTGTACTTGACGGGACGTGTCCACAGCCAGAGTCAAAACTCCTCCAAAGGATGATTCTCACCTCTACTGTAGGTAGAGGCAAGTCCTTTAATTCCCAGTAAAGTCAATGTCCACCCCAGCTGAAACTACAACTCTTATTCTCTCATGGCAAAATAAACTCTACTCGGATAGAAAAGGTTGGAGCAAAGAAACAGGACAGCTTAAGGTGTGGAGGATGTCCAGGCACAAACTTAGCACATTCACTTCACTGCTTAGGTTTCTCAAACAGTTTTAGGCACACGGTCTCTGCCACAGACCTTGAGGTTGGTCTCTGCCACAGACCGGGTGTACAAGGCCCCTGCCACGGACCTGGAGAACTTTGGTTTCTGCCACAGACCAGGGTGTATAAGGCCCCTGCCACGGGCCAGGTGAATAAGGCCTCTGATACAGTCAAGATGACCTTGAGCTTCTCCTTCTACGAACCTAGCCCATATCAAGGGGAAGACATCTCTCCAGGGAGTCAACAGACCCTTCCTTCACCGCGAATCCCGCATCGGTCCATCAGAATGATCCTCCCTTCCCTGGAACAGGGTCCCCTACACGAGGCGGCACCCTAAGACTCCTCGACCCTTAGCGGACTCCAGATGAAGGCTCTGGACTCCAGGCTTTACTCCCGCCCCTAGGCCTCCATACCCAAGGCAGCAGGAACTCCAGGATAGTACCTCACCCCAGGCTAAAGGTGCCCGAGATGGAACAGGAATACATGCACCCAGGCCGAAGGCACCTGGGCGCGGACCCCACTGGACATCAGCCCCCAGGCCAAAGGTCTGCCCCTTTTATATGCTCTCCCGGCATGCACAGCAGGTTCCCCGCCCTGCTGTACTACTGCCAAGAGGGGACACAAAAGGCACAGCACTGTATCGGCGGTTCAACCCTAGCCTACCATGGCAGCGTCACCTGTAGGCCGCAGGGAACTGCACACCAATACTGTCCCCCGAGGACAAAATGGTCCATGAATCCTACAGAATTAGGGTGTTTGAGCCTATTTACCACTCAAACACTTCCCTTAAATTTAGCACCCCGCTACATTTTTATTTCAAAGTATTTTATTTTCCCACTAGCTTATCCATTAAATTGAATAATTTATTCCAGAAAGGGCGTATTCTGGGGCATTCCCACCATATGTGTGGCATTGTGCCGTTGAGTTTCTGAGGTTCTTAATGACTTCCTGTACCTCTTCTGCTGAAAAGGGGGCCTCCAGCATATTTTTTTATTTTTTTATTTTTTTTATGTTATTTTAAGTTATTTCCCTATCCACATTTGTTTGCAGAGCACTTGCCATGCTCTTAACAACATTTTGCTGCCATTTGCAGCCCTCTAGCCCTTTCCATTACTTTTTTAGAGCCTTTTTAGTCCAGGTCCCCATTGACTTCAATAGGGTTCGGGTTCGGGTTAAAGTTCGGTCCCGAACCCAAACTTTTTTCCGAAGTTCGGCCGAACCCGTCGAACCCGAACATCCAGGTGTCCGCTCAACTCTAATTATGAATTAATAAGAAGCTGTTCTTGCCCTTTCTATGTGCAAGATATTGTGTGCAAAATAACAATACATGTAGAATTCATTATAAATAAAGTGCCTTGAATAGTTACTTAAAGTGCAGAGAAACATATATAATGTACTGTAGGTCCATATAGTATGATAAAGACCAACAGATTCAAAGACCCAGTAGTGACTGTGCTTTGGTGACTATCCTTATAAAATTTACTTTGAGAAAAAAATGCTCTGTGTATCCACAAAATCACAATCTGTGCCCCCACCAGGCTATGCACTCACCCACTGCTGTGGACCCCCTACGCATATACTGAGGTGGGTCAACCAGCCTTTAAATTACTGCGGTATTGCTAGCCAGATGCAATGGATCCACATCTCAATATAAAGCTCAGAGAAGAAGAGAGACCAAGGAGAGCATCATAGCGTAACTCTGTGTTTTATTATTAAAACCAAGTAAAAACATATATGCAATTACAAAGAAGGTGCCCTGTCCTGACACCGGGAATTGTCTGCCGATACACCAAAAAGATGGCCACCGGTGCTCCATAGCTCCCTTGAGCCAGTGTGCGTTCCAATGTGACATAAACGATCCTACGTATTTTGTCACCAAGGACTTCATCGGGAGGGTGGCTTACCGCGCCATCTCCGCCATTTGTCTAGAATGTGTCTAGAATTGGTCCACGCTCTCCAGTATAGCTAATTGTTTCAAACAAGTCTAAATCTCATACTAAACCCATCGTCAGACAATCCTTACAATAAAAACAATACCTTTTACAAAATACCGATAATAAAACTAAAATCACAATAACCTGTTAAAACAAGTCTCCCATGGGCTACGGCCATCTTGTGGTCATGAAAAATGTTACACCTACTGCACACCTATAACAGCCATAGGATATGCATGACAATACACCATGACATCTATTACATCCCATGGATGTTACAGTGTGTGCTTAAATGGTAGTAAAAATATTTTTGGGGAAAATATACTAGGAACCTAAACTAACAGCCATAAAAATAATTAATAAATAAAATAATAAAAAAAAACATATTTTTATTATTATTTTTTATTATTGTTTTTATGACTATTGTAATCTAAAAGCAAAATTGGAATATTGTTTTTAAAATACGGTTGTAAGTTTTGTGTCCTTCTCAAAACTGCATCTTACTACAACTGATTCAGTGATGACTGTGCAATATTTCTTCTTTGTGTCTGACATAATCCAGTTATTGTTATTTCTGGTGCAAAAGGACAAGCAACAGAGGGCGCACCAGCCTTGTGCCTTACATACTTTATTCATACAAAAGGTAAAAACATACTCACAAACTATAAAGGTATACAACATGTCTAGCCAGCCACCTCGTGGCACAGTGGATAGTAGGACCCAGAGTAATCCAATGTCATTTCCAAGATCTCCCTGTCACCCTCTGTGGGCCTGTGTCTGTTGGGAGTGGTGGAGGAGCTAGTTCCAATGGTGGCAGAGAGGAACATGCTCAGTCTACTTCTGTTTTATACCCGTAAGGCCATAACAATGTCCTGGAAGAAGGCTACCCTTCATTCCCTTAACTTTTGGAAACATCTCATTAATACCAATCTGCCTATGTATAAAGATACCTATGCTAATAGGGGATGCCCGAAGAAATATGATAGGGTTTGGTCCAAATGGTTGGCTGATCCTTCGACAGCGTCTATGCTAGACAGTTCCTAATCACGTGTCCTCCCTTTATAGTGCTCTGTATATTAATGAGGTGTGAGGTGATACTGGAGACCTATTTTTCATATTAGATACATTACAATGTATGCAAAGTACTTGTGTGACCTGAACCATACATACCTCCACCATGGTTGCCTAGCTCCTGGGGGTATCCTGTATGTTATCAATGGCCCCTGTGTGGGTGACTGTGTCTTAGCCCTGGTTCACACTGGTGCGATTTGACATGCGATTTGACATGTCAAATCGCATGTCAAATCGGCGAAATTCGCCGCAAATTGCGGGCAATGGCACCGTCCTAATCGGTGCGACGCCGCATCTGCGGCGCTGCACCGATTACAAAAAGTAGTTTTTGTACTACTTTTATGCAATTTCAGCCGCGATTTACATTGACATCTGTTTCAGATGTCTTTGAAATCGCGGCCGAAATCGGGACTGCCAGCAGGAGTGAAATCGTGCGAGTTCAGCTGAACTCGCAGGCTTCACTCCCGCAGCCCCAGTGTGAACGTGGGCTTACACTGAGACTTTTGGTTTTATTTGCTCTGCTGTCTTAGCTTTGTTGTTGTAATTCTGGTCTACTGGATATATTAATAAAAAAATTAAAAATTAATGCGTAAGCCAGCTCTCTGGATCCTGGACAGCGTCTTCTTGGCGTTGGATTACTCTGGGTCCTACTATTAACTGTGCCATGAGGTGGCTTGACATGTTTTATACCTTCACTCTTTGCGAGTATGTTTTTACCTTTTTTATAATAAAGCATCCTAGGGATAATGTACTAGGCTGGTGTGCCCTCTGTTGTTTGTTCTTTTGCAGCTGTTAGCCAGACTAGGCATTCCCCAGGCCTTGTTGTTACCTGTTAGCCAGACTACCCCAGTTGCTAGAGGGCAGCAAGGCCTGGCACATCCTCTAATGCTTTTTCAGAAGGAGGCATGCGCTAATTGACCCCAGTCCACCACACTTGTGCGCAGGAGGTGTTACATAATTTTAGTCACAAGAATTGTTATTTCTGGATAAAAAGTGCTTTGTCACTCAGTGCTTTAGTAATGTGTTCTACTGAAAGGGCGTACATATGCCCATGTAACGCTTCTGCCTTGTGTCTCTGACACAGTCTACTGCAAGTTTAGTTTCTGGATAAAATGTGCTTTCATTCTCACCCTTCAAATGCAGCCTACCAAAAAGGTTTCTGTAAGCGTGTATTCGTACTATTTCTGCTGTTTGTCTCTGTCATAATCCAATGTAATGCCAAAACAAAAATGCTTCATCTCTCCCTCTTCAAATGCAGCTCATTAAATGGCCTACATTATGTGCAGCGTGTCTCTGTAAAATTTCTGCTTTGTGTCTCTGACATAATCCACTATAATTGTTATTTCTGGCTGTAAAATGCCTCATCTCTACCTCTTCAAATGCAGCCAACCAAAAAAGCTTACATGATATACAACATGTCTCTGCAATATTTCTGCTGTGTCTCAGACATAATTCATTAAAACTTTTATTTCCAGATTAAAAAATGCCTTGTATCTCCTTCTTCAAATGCTGTCTACTAAAAAATGCTTTCATAATGTGTAACAATTTTCTATAATATTTCTGCCTTTGACATAATCCACTGCAATGTTTATTTTTGGATCATAAATTCCTCACCTGCCCCACTTCAAATGCAGAATACTAAAAAGGCTTACATGATGTACATCACATCTCTGTAGTTTTTCTGCTTTGTGTCTCTGATATGATCTACTGTCATTTTATTTTCTAGATAAAAAAAATGCTTTGTCTATAATTCTTTGAATGTGGCCTACTAAAAAACTTACATGACATGCAGCATGTTTATGTAACATTTCTGCTTTGTGTATCCTTGATAGAGTTTGGCGAACAGTTTGAGCCAAGCAAAAGTTTGGCCCGAACATCACCTGTTCACCCATTTGGAGAAACCCCCGAATTTGCAGAGCGCCCCACAATGCAATGTCCATTCTAAGTGCATTATAAGTCTTGACTGGGCAAAGTTTTGCCCAATCAGGGCACAGTGAATATCTAGTTGTTAAGGACAGAGTGGCTGGCTTCCCAACTCACTCCTCAACAATGAATGAGTCATCAGCTGTCAAGATGTTTTCCTACTTTCCTACTGACAGATAAATAAAAAAAACAACATTGCTGGCAATAGAAAAAAGTGGAAAAAACGGCGTGGGGGTCCCCCCCCAATCCTTACCAGGTCCTTATCTAAACATGCAGGCTGGCAGGACAGGAGGAGAGGAGCGAGTGCACCCCCTCCTGAACCATACTAGGCCACATGCCTTCAACATGGGGGGTACTTTGAGGCAGCATGCACCAGTCAGTGATGTCACAAGGGAATGGTGAGCACCAGGGGACGTTACCAGGTGGCCCCGCCCCTTACCTACTTGAGAACTGTCAAATGGCAGAGCAGGCATTCGGTAGTTATCCTTCGTCGTGTGCAGAGCGTTTGTTTTTTCCGGGTGCTGTGGTGTGGTGGGCGTCATGCAGTGTTAATTTTGTCGACTAAAACCGACTAAAACATTTTAGTCGACTAACTTAATATCATTTTAGTCTACTAAAATACGACTAAAACCAAAACAATTGCAGAAGACTAAAATGGGACTAAAACTAAAATGCCATTTTAGTCCTAATGCCGCATACACACGACTGTTTTTAATGTCATGGAAACAAACAACGTTTTTCTCGACGCGATTCTTCTCAAGCCTGCCTTGCATACACACTATCGTGAAAAAAAATGCTCAAGCAAACCGCGGTGACGTACAACACGTACGACGGCACTATAAAGGCGAAGTTCCATTCGGATGGCGCCACCCTTTGGGCTGCTTTTGCTGATTCCGTGTTACCACGTGTTAGTAAAAGTGTTAGCCGATTCGCACTTTTTAGTCTCTGCGCTTTTCAGTCTGTTACAGCATGACGAATGTGCTATCTCCATTACGAACGCTAGTTTTACTTGCTTCTTTTTTTCCTGTCGTTAAAGCGTACACACGACCGTTTTTCACGATGAGAAAAACAACGACGTGAAAAACGTTGAGAAAAATGCTCTGGAGCCTACACACGACCGTTTTTCGCGACCAATTTAAAAAAATGGCATGTTTCTCGTCATGAAAAACGGTTGTGTGTACGCGGCATAAGACTAAGACTAAAACTACAGTAAATCGAAATTTTCTGCCAAAATGAACACTCGCGTCATGATTGATGATGGGTCTACATCGGGGAAAGTAATAGTTTTTGGCAATTAATTTATTAAAAAAATAAAACAACCACCTGTCTGTAGTGAAGTCGTATATTCCACAGGTGACCCAATACTTAGGTTATTAAGATGATGGATATATAAGTTATGTTTCCCACAGCATACACCCACGTTCTCCAGAGATTGCGCTTTATTGACTTCCAATACAGAACAAAGTCCAATACTTGCACAGATGACAACGAAGCCAGTCAGAGTCTACATATATTTCCGAGTCCCACGTCTCCTAGATCATATTCTAGACCTGTGCCTTCATATTCCTACAGAATATATCCTGTGCCTTCATATTCCTACAGAATATACCTGTGCCTTCATAATCATGCAGGAATATATCTGACTAGCCTGAATATTAGCTTTATATATCTTATCTATTGAAATGACTGAGCAATTTGATTGGCTGTCTTTGATCTACACTCTGTCATTCAGGATGACAGAGAATGACCCCCAACCTAGCCGGAGACGACCCCAGCCCTCATTTGTATTCCTGCATAACAACATCAACAAACTGTCTTTTGACATATGCAATTAGATTGTGGAGACGGAAGGTGGCCTGAATACCGCCTTGATATGTAAAAATAGATTGACATAAATAAGTCCCCTTGACATGTGTAGTAGATCCTGTTTGGCCCTTTGGTCGACAATTAAGTACCTCACACACATAAGATTAACACATCAAAGCTGTTTTCTGGCCTCTCCCATATCTGTAATCCAGTTGACTCTGACAACTGAATTATCTACTAAAATCTGGCCTGGTCAATATTGTACTCACATATAAATAAATATATACACACATCCAATAACATAACGTCCCACATAAATCAGCCAACATATTACAACATACCCCCACTTGGGTCATTTCTAACTACTAGAACTGACCCATAAATTAAGCAACAAACATCATTATGATTTGAGGTACTGGATGCTTTACAATGGCTCATCTGAAATATGAAGTTGAGACTGGTTACATCTCTCTTCACCAGTCCCCCTAAAATATTCCCATGAAACAGTTATTGGATAACATAACTTTAGACCATGACTGTAAAAGGATTCGGTAAACATCCGTGGCCTGTATAGCTGTTAGACCTTATTTCAAAGCTTGCTCTTGAGTAAATCACATCACGATCTTGAATATTGCGCAAAAATTAGCTGATGTCACAGTCCATTCTGACTTCATCACATCTCTCACCATGTCACTGAAAGTAAAGCTTGGTATGCGTTGGGAGCTCCAATCCACATAAGTCCAGGATTCTCTCATATCCAGGCTCAAAGTTTTCTTTCTTAAAGATGCTTTTACACAATCACCAGCAAATCCTGAAATTCTGCTTCCATCTTTATAGTAAGAAGAACCATCAATATACCAGCAGTCCCTTCCAAGGTCAAGAGGTTTGGATATGGCAGTAAAAACTCTGTGCTGCAAACTATTTCCTTGCACTTGACATTCATGAGCTTGACCTTCAGTCATCAATCCACCAATCAGGATACTGGGTTCTTTTAACGTCGAACCCTCAATATTCTCTGACAACAAAGCTGTAGTCCATCTTGCAAGCATTTCACAATTAACATCTGCTTCTTTCCATTCCCTATTTGAGCAATGATGACCTTTTCTGTACCTGTCAAGTAATTTTCTGTTTGACAGCCACAATTTGAATTTGCTGTAGGCCACCCCTCATTGCCTTTAATAGAGCAGTTACTTGTATCATTCAGTCCATAATTCCACCAGAATGGTATACCAACATATATTTATATACCCCCACGCGATGGTTCAAATGGAATCAGCTTGACATCAGTGTCTATCAGATCTTCTATCCCGACAAAGCGGCAGTGGAAATTCTTGTCAGTATCTTCTCATGAAAGGTAGAAAGGTCTTTGTCATCCATATAAGTCGTAGCCTTCAGCATATTATAAACAACTGATTCAACAAAATTCAAATCATGACTAGAGTGATGAATTTCACTCACCCCTCTTATAAATTTAGGTAAACCACCCAACATTCTATCCAAGCCATTGTGCCGCATCACCTCAGATGTCAAAGCTATTGATATCAATATGCACTATGTCATATGTACGGATATTATAAAATTATCTTAGGTTTCAAATGCTTCGCTCTGGTTTTAAGATAAGGTTCAAGAAATAAAACATAAAAAATAAAAAATAAAATGAAAACATAAAACATATCAGGGAAAGGGAGAAAATGAAAAAATAGGGCATTGGGGAAGTCCATTGAAAATAAAAATGAAAAATAAAAATAAAAATAAAATCAAAATTGGAAAAAAAAAGAAATTTGAATGTTCAAGAAAAAAAGTCAATTGCTTGATGAATATTGAGAGAGTGTCCATCCTTGTATATTGTCTATCAGCGTTTCTCCCCCACTAGCCAACTTCTGTTCACATTCAAACGAGTTCCTCCGAGAATCTGAAAGACAAAAATTCTCAGACCAAAACTCATTAGCAAAGTCCTTAGTATTTTTTTTTGAAAACAAAGTACTATTTACAGTTTACAGTCTAAAGCTAATTTACCCCCACTGCTAGAGAAACGCCATTTGCATTCAAAAACAGATCTGGAGAATGTACATTTGTATTTATGACACCCTGTAAAACTGTTCCAATAATGTGTCACGTTCTTTTCTCATCTTGTCATACTCAATTTTCAGGTGGTCATATTTCTGTTTTAATTGAGAAAATGGTATCCAGGTCCTTTTCTTATTGTTATCTTGGTCAGCTCTGTTTTTCATATTATTATCAAACAATGTGGCTACATCAATTTTGACAGCTTTCTCATTTGATTTTCTCCATAAATGATCTGCCCTCAACAATACGTCTTTTAAATCATGGGGATTTGGGGTAACTAATAAAATATTTTGTTTGATATCTTCATGCAAAGCATCTAGAAACATACTCATATGTACCAAGCCTCCACGCTCAAATGCAAGATTATTACCGACCAATAATTCCATAATAGTAGATATCCTGTGTGACAATTCATAGGGCGATTCACTTTGCATTTGTTTGATCTTCCCATGAATAGCAACATCAGAACGTACCCCATAAAAAACACATAATAGTTCCATTAACATGTCCCTTGTCCTCAGAGGCTGAATACATATTGTGAGGGGGTTAACTCGGTAGCGGGGGTGTGTGATCCCCTGGATGGGCTCCCCACACAAAAACAGGCCCAGCAGACGGAGGTTCTGGTTTTCAAGATCAAAAAGGTGCGGTTTATTCCTCTATTTACAGTGACAAAAAAAACACAGCAAAGCAAAAAGAAACATAAACAAAATAAATCCTGGTCAACTTGACCTCTGACTAAACATACAGGTTTCCTAACTAACAACTGGGATCAGCCTAGTGCTGTCCTAGTCCCTAAGTCCCTGGTTTTAAATGTCCAAGCAAATAGCCACACAGGCTTTGTCTCACCGCACAGGGGTTCACTCTCCCTAGACAGTCCACACAGGTCTGGGTCCAGGCATGAGCTAACATCTAATGAAGCTGGGAGTTCTTATAGAGGCCTAAATGAGCTGACAAGCTTCAGCTGGTCTCATCAACTCCCTGTCTGCATGACGCCCCACACTCTCCCTAGAGGTATGAGTCATCCATGAGCCCACTAGCCTTATACAACTCTCCACCTAGTTGTATAAGTCGGCGTAAAGCCTGAATCTGGGCGAAATATACCTACCCCCCTGGATGCAACCAGGTGACTTTACCTTCCTGCTGTCACATACCCCCCCCTCTTGTTTTAACCTTGGGGTTGGAACACCAGCAATCAGGCATTCATGTACTCGAGACAAAGCATCCACATTCCCCATTTGAACGCCAGGGCGATGCTTTACGGTGAAGTTGAATTCCTGTAGGGCCAGGAACCACCTATTCACTCTTCTATTTGTCTCCTTGTTTTGAGCCATCCACTTTAACGGAGCGTGATCCGTAACCATGTCAAAGTGCCTACCTAGCAGATAGTACCGAAGGGAATCTAGAGCCCACTTCACCGCTAAACACTCCTTTTCAACCGTGGCGTAATTTACCTCATGGGACTTCAACTTCCTGCTGAGGTAAATGACTGGGTGCTCTTCCCCGTTCCAGACCTGGGACAATACTGCTCCTAACCCCACATCTGACGCATCACTTTGTACGACAAAGTCTTTAGAGAAGTCGGGTGAGTACAACACTGGCTGGCTACATAAGGCTTGTTTCAAGAATTGGAATGCTGCCTCAGCCTCGGGGGTCCATTTAATCATGCCCGACCCTTTCCCTTTCGTCAGGTTGGTTAGGGGCACAGCCTTAGAAGCAAAGTGGGGAATGAAGCGCCGATAATAACCCGCGATTCCCAGAAAGGCCCGTACCTGCTTCTTGCTGTTGGGACGTGGCCAACTCTGGATGGCCTCGACTTTGTTGAGTTGGGGTTTTATCACTCCCCTGCCAATGGTGTACCCAAGATATTTGGCCTCCTCCTGCCCAATGGTACACTTCTTGGGGTTAGCCGTAAACCCCGCTTCCCGGATAGAGTCTAGGACTGCTTGCACTTTTGGCAGATGTGAGGCCCAATCTGTGCTATGGACAATTACGTCATCCAGGTAAGCCGCAGCATACTTCCGATGGGGCCTCAGTATCTGGTCCATTTTCCGCTGGAATGTGGCCGGCGCATTCTGTAACCCGAACGGCATTCTCTTATATTGGAACGCCCCGTCTGGGGTTACAAATGTGGTTTTCTCTTTGGCCGACTTGGCCAGGGGAATTTGCCAATACCCTTTTGTGAGGTCAAGAGTCGTCATGTATCGGGCTGTTCCCAGCCGGTCGATCAACTCATCTATACGTGGCATGGGGTAGGTGTCAAATTTTGTAACTTTGTTCAACTGACGAAAATCGTTACAAAATCGCCAGCTCCCATCCGGTTTAGGCACCAACACAATGGGACTAGACCAATCACTTTGGGACTCCTCTATCACCCCTAAGTTCAGCATTTTCTGTACTTCCTCCCGTATTGCCTCCCGTCGGGCCTCTGGGATCCGATAGGGTTTTAACTTCACCCTTTCACCGGGCGGGGTAATAATATCATGCTCTACCCCAGATGTTTGTCCCGGCAGCTCAGAGAACACCTCCTTGTTGCGAAGCACAAACTCCTTAACCTCCTGTTGTTGGGGTTGTGACAAGGTGGCTGCTATTCCAACCTCCGGAATCACGCAACCAGTTTGAGCTGGTGACCAAGTTTCTGCGACTAGGGACTCTCTATCCCTCCAGGCTTTCAACAGATTAACGTGATAGATCTGTTCGGGCTTTCGCCTTCCTGGTTGTCTGACCTTGTAATTCACTTCGCTCACTTTTTCCATTATCTCATAGGGGCCTTGCCATTTGGCAAGGAATTTACTTTCAACCGTAGGGACAAGTACCAGTATCCTATCCCCCGGGGAAAAGGTACGGGTCTTGGCTCCACGGTTGTACACTCTCTGCTGTGCTAACTGCGCTTGGGCCAAATGTTCCTTCACGATGGGCATTACCTGTGCAATTCGGTCTTGCATCAGGGCGACATGCTCAATCACACTCCTGTGGGGAGAACTCTCACTTTCCCAAGTTTCCTTGGCAATATCCAACAGCCCTCTTGGGTGTCTCCCATACAGTAACTCAAAGGGGGAGAATCCCGTAGAGGATTGGGGCACCTCCCTAATAGCAAACATCAGATAAGGAAGTAGACAGTCCCAATCCTTTCCATCTCTATCCACCACTTTCTTCAACATTTGTTTTAGGGTTTTGTTGAATCTTTCAACCAGCCCATCGGTTTGGGGGTGATACACAGATGTACGTAATTGCGTCACTTTGAACAATTTACACAGCTCCTTCATAACCCGGGACATAAAGGGTGTACCTTGGTCCGTAAGCAGTTCTTTACAAATACCCACCCGGCTAAACACAAGAGATAGCTCTTTGGCTATGGTTTTGGCCGAGGTATTTCGGAGAGGGATCGCTTCTGGATAACGGGTGGCATAGTCCATTATAACCAATATGTACTGGTGCCCCCTAGCGGACTTGATTATAGGACCTACCAAATCCATTGCGATTCTCTCAAACGGGACCTCAATGATGGGTAGAGGGACCAGCGGGCTACGGAAATGTGGCATCGGGGCCGACCTCTGACACACAGGGCAGGAGGAACAATAATTTTCTATGTCCTTCATCACCCCAGGCCAATAGAATCTCTGTAATACCCTCTCTCGGGTTTTCTCTGTCCCCAGATGACCTCCAAGAATGTGCCCATGGGCCAACTCCAACACCAACTTCCTGTAAGGTTTGGGCACCACAAGCTGCTCAACGGTTTCTTCTGCCCTTTTTGCCACCCGATACAGTAGGTCCTTCTCTACGCTGAAGTATGGGTAAGTGCAGGTATTATCTGGGTTCACTAACTCGCCATCTATTTCCACTACGTTTTCCCGTGCCTTTATTAGGGCGGGGTCTTTTAACTGTTCTGTGGCAAAATTTTCCCTGTGAACCTCCAGATCAGAAAACTCCACAGACGGTAGGTTTTCGTCTGAGGAGGTGGGCTCCTCTCCAGTTTCTTGAGTCTCCCCTGCCAATACTGACAAGGGAAATTCTGGAGAGTCCTCACCACTCTCAGAGGAGTTCTGGCTATCACATTCCTGGTACATAGGGGCACCAGTGGGGGGCTCAGGATCATCCCACAGTTCCCAGAACTTCGGAAAATCCCTTCCCACAATGGCATCATGCGGTAATTGAGATACTAACCCCACTGGATGAGAGAGGGTACCTTTGGGGGTCTCGAAACACACTGTAGTCACTGGATACTCTCGGGTGTCCCCATGCACACAAATAACAGCTACCTTGCTATTCCCAGAGACCTCTGTTTTAACTAATTCAGCCTTTATCAGGGTCACAAGGCTACCTGAATCCAGTAATACCACAACATTTCTACCATTAATACACATTTTGCATAAATGTTTCTCAGTTCCCCGAATGGCAGTGCATGCGACTGTCGCACACAGCGACTGACGTCGGTCCGTCAGAAAGTCACATTGCATGGGTTCCTCCACAACCGGGCAATTTGCTGCAATATGTCCCGCTTGCCGGCAGCGGTAGCAAACAATCCTTTTGGCTGTCTCTTGAGCCCCTGACTTCCCAGGCTGTTCTCGCCAAACTTTGGGTAGAGCTCCCACCCTCTCACTCTCTCCACCCTCACCCCTTGGAATCCTCTTATCCGCCCCTGGGGATGGTCTGGTCTTAGGGTGGAAAGTCCGAGAGTCTCTGGAAGAGGCCGTCAGGTTCTCTGTAGCCAAGTATTTCTCTACACGATCCACAAGACCACCGGCCGTCTCTGGGTCTCCATGGCTTACCCACTTTTGGATGGCAGTAGGAAGAGCTCTCAAAAACCGATCCATTACAACACGTTCCACAATCTCTGGTGCGGACAAAGTCTCTGGCTGTAGCCACTTCCTGCTCAGGTGAATGAGATCATACATTTGAGACCTGGGGGGTTTTCCAAGCTGGAAAGTCCAGTTATGCACACGCTGAGCCCGGACAGCCAGGGTGACACCCAGCCTTGCCAATATTTCAGCTTTTAGCATCACATAGTCTTTTGCTTGGTCAGGCTCTAGGTCATAGTAAGCCTTCTGCGATTCACCAGTTAACAGAGGAGCCACCAGTCCAGCCCACTGCTC
Source organism: Rana muscosa (assembly GCA_029206835.1). NCBI lineage: Eukaryota > Metazoa > Chordata > Amphibia > Anura > Ranidae > Rana > Rana muscosa. The sequence continues at coordinate 327,107,312 of CM055117.1, forward strand.
CTCAGGCCACTTTTCTCTTTCAGCGGTCCTTTCAAATGTGGTCAAAAATACCTCTGGATCATCCTCTCCAGTCATTTTTGTCAATAAACGACTCACCCCAAAGGACGCGGTATTAGTGGGACGGCTTTCCTCACTGGTCTGCGGACGTTGCTGCATTACTGCTTCCATTTGTTGTAGTCTCTGCTCTTGCTTCTGTAACAGGTCTATGAAGCGGGCCTCAGATTGCTGCTGGGCTTGTTGCTGGGCTGCAAGGCTCTGTTGGTGAGCTTGCTGCTGTTCTGCAAGGCTCTGTTGATGAGCTTGCTGCTGGGCTGCAAGGCTCCTTTGCAAACCTGCATTTGTCTGCTGTTGATTGGCATTTGCTAGAGCCAGCTGTTTCAGTATCTCCTCCATGCTGGCTTAAAAAAACTGCCACTGGTTCTCCACCAACTGTGAAGGGGTTAACTCGGTAGCGGGGGTGTGTGATCCCCTGGATGGGCTCCCCACACAAAAACAGGCCCAGCAGACGGAGGTTCTGGTTTTCAAGATCAAAAAGGTGCGGTTTATTCCTCTATTTACAGTGACAAAAAAAACACAGCAAAGCAAAAAGAAACATAAACAAAATAAATCCTGGTCAACTTGACCTCTGACTAAACATACAGGTTTCCTAACTAACAACTGGGATCAGCCTAGTGCTGTCCTAGTCCCTAAGTCCCTGGTTTTAAATGTCCAAGCAAATAGCCACACAGGCTTTGTCTCACCGCACAGGGGTTCACTCTCCCTAGACAGTCCACACAGGTCTGGGTCCAGGCATGAGCTAACATCTAATGAAGCTGGGAGTTCTTATAGAGGCCTAAATGAGCTGACAAGCTTCAGCTGGTCTCATCAACTCCCTGTCTGCATGACGCCCCACACTCTCCCTAGAGGTATGAGTCATCCATGAGCCCACTAGCCTTATACAACTCTCCACCTAGTTGTATAAGTCGGCGTAAAGCCTGAATCTGGGCGAAATATACCTACCCCCCTGGATGCAACCAGGTGACTTTACCTTCCTGCTGTCACAATATCTGTTTAATTCTCATCCAAAGACCATTTCCTATTGAATGTTGCAAAACTCTTTCTAAATCAGATGGGTTTAGATTGTACATATCTCTGACATTCTGCAAGTCACAAAACCACTTCAAAAATCTGTTAAAATCATGGCAGGGAACCATTCCTATTTCTTTAAGAATTGCATTAAGTTATTTTGGTTTCAAATGCTTCATTACAAGCTGAACTTCACCTGTATTAATATTATTATTGTACGCTGTGGTGGTCACAGTGGGTGCGGCTGGCAATGAATTATCAGATTTGATATGAGGTTCTGTTTCATTTGATAGAAAGTTTGTGTTTGTATTTTGCTGCAGATTGCTTAATCCAAGATTTGATGCATACCTGCATTCCTGAGATCTGTTCTCCAAGTCCATAATTCTTAATTTTAATCTCTCAATTTCCTCTGATAATTCATCACAACGTTTAGATTTCTCAAGCAAAGCTCCACCAATGGTAACTGTATGCAATTTTAAATTTACTGTCTCAGTTTCTGATTGGTTTTGTAACCTCTGACAAACATTGTTGCTATTTACAACTGCATTCTGTAAATGGGCAATTTCCTCAATCTTACCCTTCAAAGAACTTTCCATAGTTAAACAGCAAGATAACAAGCCCTGCAAAATGCAACCTTTTCTTTTACTTTCTGAAATTTTGCTATCAAAAACATTTTTCTCAAAAAATTCCTTCATTATAGTCAATGTCTGCTTACATTTTTCTGGAATTTCATAAGGACCGCCATGACGCTTAATACATTTTAATACCCATCTGTTAACTTTATCAGAACTGACACTAGCTTCACACTGAGTAAGCATTTTGGCTATATTGCTAATAATTTAAAAAAGGAAATATTTTACTCACCGCATTAGAGGCTCCACCTTGTCAGTTCCGGTCTTCTGGTACACGACAGTCTTTCTTTTTGTTGTTTCCAGTCTCCAGAGAATAATTCTGGGGTTCCGAACTTGTTTAATCTTGTATATCAGACTCTTATGTCACAACCAGACATTAGAGTCACAGCACAGCTCTTGGGTCTCCATCAGACTTCAGACTTCTGATTGTTGTCATCACCGCTTCTGTTACTAAGTCCTGAAAATGCACTTCTGGTCGCTTGAACGGCACCAATGTAGTGATATAGTATAGTGGTTTCCAGTTGATAATTGATGTTTAGGTTATTAGTAATGATGATATATATAAGTTATGTTTCCCGCAGCATACACCCACGTTCTCCAGAGATTGCGCTTTATTGACTTCCAATACAGAACAAAGTCCAATACTTGCACAGATGACAACGAATCCAATCAGAGTCTACATATATTTCCGAGTCCCACATCTCCTAGATCATATTCTAGACTTGTGCCTTTATATTCCTACAGAATATATCCTGTGCCTTCATATTCCTACAGAATATACCTGTGCCTTCATAATCATGCAGGAATATATCTGACTAGCCTGAATATTAGCTTTATATATCTTATCTATTGAAATGACTGAGCAATTTGATTGGCTGTCTTTGATCTACACTCCGTCATTCAGGATGACAGAGAATGACCCCCAACCTAGCCGGAGACGACCCCAGCCCTCATTTGTATTCCTGCATAACAACATCAACAAACTGTCTTTTGACATATGCAATTAGATTGCGGAGACGGAAGGTGGCCTGAATACCGCCTTGATATGTAAAAATAGATTGACATAAATAAGTCCCCTTGACATGTGTAGTAGATCCTGTTTGGCCCTTTGGTCGACAATTAAGTACCTCACACACATAAGATTAACACATCAAAGCTGTTTTCTGGCCTCTCCCATATCCGTAATCCAGTTGACTCTGACAACTGAATTATCTACTAAAATCTGGCCTGGTCAATATTGTACTCACATATAAATAAATATATACACACATCCAATAACATAACGTCCCACATAAATCAGCCAACATATTACAACACTGTCTTTATTTATTTTTGACACTTTTTTGGTGAATGTACCCCATTCTCATTTACATAGGGAGTGTGCCGGGATCTGTGGGCCACCTTGTTAAAGGGGGCTTCTGGATTTCGAGAAGCCCCCTGCCCACAGACCTGGTATAGAGTGGGGGGGACCCCACGCCGTTCATTTTTTTTTATTGCCAGCAATGGTACACCAAACACTTAAAATATACAGTGCCACTCCCAGCGTGTTATCAGTATTGCTGCCTGGATCCAGCTGCTCACTCCAGGCTTTGAACATGAACTTGGGCAGCATGGTGATGTCACATCCACAGCCTACGCATTTCATCTACAGACGACCTCTAGAAAGAAGTTACCGCTCAGACGTGGCTGTTGATCTGCTCACTGGATCCAAAGCCGTGGGTGCAGGCGATTGCATATAACAATGCAGAAACTAAAGAAAAGCTTGGACAGCCGCACTCCAAAAAATTTGTTGGTTCTTTATTTAAAAAAACAAGGTCACATCAACACATATGACAGCAAAAAACAGCAAGAGGAGCTGACATGTTTCACACTACAAATCAGTGCTTAATCATAGCTAACATACACTCAATTCACATCAAATATATACCTCTATTCACATGACAAGTGAAAAAATAATCAAAGTTCCAATTGGTTAATTGGTAAAATGTTGGGTGTTACCTGTGAAGGTAATTAGGGTGAGTGATGTGATTGTGAAGAAGAACACACACCTGTGTTAGAAAAAGAAAAAGGGGAAAGAGGAAGAAGAAAAGAATAAAAAAAGATAAAAAAATTAAAAAAGAAGAGACCATTCAAAAAAAATTATTTTCTACTCCGTACAGCACTGAGTACACTAAGATTAAAAACATCGTCATTAAATACGTTCCCATTTTATTCAATGATGTCACATATAGTGAAATATTGTCTAAGGGCAAAAAAACGGTATCACGAAGAGCACCTACATTGGGGGGTTCCCTTTCACCAAGCCTTTTTTCCAGCAAAACCCCAGGTAAAAACTGTCTCCAGTTCAAAGGCACATTTAGGTGTGGCATTAACAGCTGCGACTATTGTCGTTTCATCAAAAGGGGTGATCAGGTTACATCTTGCACCAATGGACGAACATTTGATATCACACAATGTATCAATTGTAACACCAAATATGTGATTTATGTAATAACCTGCGAATCATGAAATGTACAATACGTGGGACGCACAATCCGCAGGCTCAGAGATCACTTACGAGATCATTTTATATGATATTGAAATCAATAAAAAAAACGAACGCAGTCCAATATTGGAATGCTATACATTCAAAAGACACTTCCGATCTTCGGATACAGGGCATCGAATACATGAAGGTTCCCATTAGAGGTGGGGACAAGTTCAGAATGTTGTGCAAACGTGAAGTATTCTGGATATTCTCGTTACACACAATAATTCCATTAGGATTACATTTTGAGTGGGACGTGTCCCACTATTATGATTAGTCTTTTCTAAAGTAACTCCTTTAAGCTCCAATTTATTTTATTTTATTCACTTGTCATGTGAATAGAGGTATATATTTGATGTGAATTGAGTGTATGTTAGCTATGATTAAGCACTGATTTGCAGTGTGAAACATGTCAGCTCCTCTTGCTGTTTTTTGCTGTCATATGTGTTGATGTGACCTTGTTTTTTTTAAAATAAAGAACCAACAAATTTTTTGGAGTGTGGCTGTCCAAGCTTTTCTTTAGTTTCTACAGACGACCTCTAGTACAGGCTCCACCCGGACATATTTATTTGGCCTCTTGAGAATCTATTCTAAGATGAAACATGTTGGGATGGAGCCTGTGCTGATGTCCTTATGCTGCTGGACTGAGCAGTGGCTGGGTTGTTTGATTTGCTTGTATACTCTGCTACTTAATGTGACTATCTCCCTTTGTTGCTAATACGAGTATATAGTTTGTTATTTTTTCTTTTTGGTATAATCCAGACACATGCTAAGTGGATGTACTGGCTGCAGCTGAGTTCTCTTGATCTCTGCTGGAGTGTGGTGTGGTTCCCAATCAACCCAAGGCATTTACATTGTGTGTAAATTGGCTTCTGAAGTTTTGAGGTCTGTTTATCTGGTAAGAGGCTGTCCTTTTGTATATTGGTGGAGGAATCACAGGAGATTTTGAAGATGTTTTCATTTCACAGGATCACAATTATATTGGATATGTTGGACTTATATACATTGTGACAGACAGTCCCTGCTAGTTGTGGATGGAGTGTATTTGCGCTGAAAAAACGCCCCTCTCCATTGAAATAAATTGAAAGCGCTTCAAAAGCGCTTCAAAAGCGCCTGAAAAGCGCTTCAAAAGCGCTCAGTGTTTTACTGGCAGTTTTTTAAGCGCCTCAGTATGAAAGTGGCCTACTGTAACACAGACTAATAAAAAAACGAATAAACACAGACAGGAAGCCCTTAAACCTACATGCGGCTTAGATTACTACTCTGCAAGCGCTCCACTTAAGCTGAATCCCACATATATATATAAAAAAGGACTTGTCAAAAACTCTCTCTGTGTTTTTGATTTATTTTTGACACTGTTTTTGGTGAATGAGTAGGGTACTCCTACTCATTCACATGGTGTGACCAGGATCTGGGGGCCCCTTCCTAAAAGGGGCTTCAAGATTCTGATAAGACCCCCCACCCACAGACCCCCACAACCACTGTCTAGGGTTGTGGGGATGAGGCCTTTCTCCCCATTAACATGGGGACAATGTGCTTTGGGGGTGCCCTCCCTGCCCCAAAGTACCCCTGCATGTTAAGGGCATGTGTCCTGGTATGGTTCAGGAGGGGTGCACTCGCTCACCCCCCCCTTTCCTGGTCTGTCAGGCAGCATGCTCAGATAAGGGTCTGGTATGGATTTTGGGAGGAACCATGTACCATTTTTTTTAATTTTGGCGTGTGGTTCCCCTTAAAATCTATACCAGACCCAAAGGGCCTGGTATTGATCTTGGGAGGAACCCCACACCGTTTTTTTTAAATGTTGGCGTGAAGTTCCCCTTTAAAATCCATACCAGATCTGAAGTGCCTGGAATGGATTGGGGGGCCCACGCCATGTTTAATTTTCCTTTCTTTTTGATCTTTAATGCTATTTCAATCCAAATATACTAAACGAATGCTAAAGATACAAAACTAATTTTGAAATGTAATAAAAACATCATGCCCCCCCCCCTCCCAATCCATACCAGGCCCTTTGGGTCTGGTATAGATTTTGAGAGGAATTCCATGTCAAAATTTAAAAAATAATGGTGTGGGGGTCCCCCCAAAATCCATACCAAGTCTGTTATGGATTTTTAGGGGAACCTCGTGCCATTTAAAAAAAAAATGGTGTGGGGTCCTTTCCAAAATCCATACCAGAGCCTTTTTTGAGGATGCAGCCCAGCAGGCCAGGAAAAGGGGGGACAAGTGAGTGCCCCCCCAACCATACCAGGCCACATGTCCTCAACATGGGGAGGGTGCTTTGGGGCAGTGGGGCTCTCCCCCAAAGCACCTTGTCCATGTTAATGGGGACAAGGACTTCCTCCCTACAACCCTGGGCAGTGGTTGTGGGGGTCTATGGGTGGGGGGGCTTATCGCAATCTGGAAGCCACCTTTAACAAGGGGGCCTCCAGATTCTGTTCCCCCATGTGAACATTGTACCCCTCATTCACCAAAAAAAGTGTCAAAAATAAATAAAAACACAGAGACAGTTTTTGACAAGTCCTTTATTAAAAAAAAAAAAAAAGTCCTCAGAAGAAAATCTCAACCATGATGAAATACAACCTAAATCTTATTTTCTTTGTGAGGTTCAAAATCAACTCTCCCTTACCCTGTAGTAGAAGAGAATGAGGAAGTGTGCACTGCACATGCGCATGTTTGAAAACAGAAGTGTGCTCATTCCTGGGATGTTGGGAGGGAGTTCCTAATGGTTGGATTGTCCTGGGTACTTGGGCAGAATGGGCTGATCTCCTCAGTGGGAGGTTTTCTGGCAGGCTTTGTTGATGTCCCTCATGGGACATGGCCTAATGGTAAGGATTTTAAAATAAAGATAATACTGCAATACTTCACAGGGTTTTTAGCACACTGGGGCCCCTAGACTACATAGTCTGTTTCCCTAAATAGCTGAACCTTTAAGGATATTATTCTAAACCTGTATCACTTGGACAGTTAATTCCTCAACATTTGTGGCAATCTTACCATTAGCCATTTACCAAGTGTGTTCTGACATTAGCAAGGGTGCCAGCAGTTGTTTCGCATACATGTTCTGGCACAAATGTCTCACTACCATTTCCAGGACTTACCGTTGTCAGTATATGATGTTCTAAATACCAGTTCTCTCCACTGATTTTCTGCATACTTGTTATCTTTATCCCAGTTAACACATCAGTTAACACAGTGTTGTGCTACTCAATTTTCTTTGAAAACATTTCACTGAAACATGGGGTTGAAATCTTGCCTCTAATAAAATGACTGTAAAGTGCTCAATGCGTGACTCATGCTGTGAAAACAGATCTGATCTGAACAAAGGTTATGCATCTCATCTTTGGTAATCACAATTTGCCATTCTGCTGGTAATACCCATACATGAGCCTCTGGTATGCATGCTCTTGATTGTTTAATAATTGACTTTTCAGTGAACAATAAATACTATCCTTTCAGCTCAAATACAACATACTCATATTCAGGGGCGTCGGAACAGGACAGGCAAACCAAGCAGCTTGGGGCCCCGAGCTGTCCTAGGGAGCCAGAGGACTCGAGGAGGCAGCACGGGAGGAGGAGGAAAGACATTCCCCCGCATATCCACTGTAATATCGTGCGATCTGCGCCCCCCCCTCCCGCAAAAGGGAAATTCCTTCAAACGGCCCTGCTCATATTAGACATACCAACCTTCTGACCAGTAGAATAGACAGCAGATCTAGGTTGCCAAAAGCATTCCTGTAGTCTTCACAGCATCCAAATTGAAAAATAAATATCCCATCAGTGTTTTTCTTTAAAATCAACTGGATTCGTTTGTATATGAGTCGGCTTGTAAGTATGAAAAAATTGATTGTTGAAAAAGTAAGATTGTCTGCAGATTTTCTATGGTCAGATGGAAAAAGTGGAACAGGTTCCCCCATCTACGCTGAACTGTGTGGATGGAAGAATCTCCCACTTTTTCCATCTAACCATAGAAAATCTGCAGATAATCTATAGGTGTATGGCTTGCCTAAGTGTTTTTTACATCCATGATCCCACTCGTGTCCTGCTGTCCTATCTTTCAGCTCTCCATACTTGCTGTCTGTCTGTTCCTTTTTTGCTGTACATGTCCTGTTTGGGGGATTTCCCTTAAATTTCTGTTCTAAACATGCAACAAAAGTGAGACTTAAGCCCCATACACACGGTCGGACTTTTGGCCAACAAACTTCATTTTGAGCAAGTTGGACCAAAAATCCGACTGTGTGTACGCTCCATCTGACAAACTTTTTTTGCTTTTTTCTTGTTTTCATCGGACAAAAGTTGGGTCTGCAAACGGACAAACTTTTGCCCAACAAAAGTCCGATGGAGCAAAGTCCGACTGTGTGTACAGAAAACCATCGGACTTTTGTCCGATGGACAAAACAACTAATGTTAAAATCAACCAACAATAGCAGAAGTTGACCAAAGGGTGTCGGTAAAGAGCAGAAAAGAGCAGAAAAACCACGTAATGTTGCAAAAAGTTTGCAGAAAAGTCCGAGCGTATGTATGCTATGGGTGTTCCCGACCAACTCCGTTCGGACAAAAAACCACAGAAAAATCCGATGGAAGTCCGACCGTGTGTACGGGGCTTAAGGGGTTTATTTACTAAAGCCAATTAGGCTGTTCACTTTGCAAGTGAAGTTGCAGTATGCAAAGGAAAGTTTCCCCATAACTTTGTGAATGTGGTGACATTTCACTTTGCAGAAAATACCCAAATCATGTGCAAAGAAAAGCATTCTTGCTTGCACATGATTTTAGGGAAGGAAGTCAGCAGTGCTTCACTTACTTCACTAAGCTCTGGAAAAAATTCAAAGTGCAACTTCCCTTGCAAAATGAACAGTCTATTCACCTTTAGTAAATCATCCCTAAATCTCTGCAAATAGAAGGAATTCCCTCTTATGCCGCGTACACATGATCAGAAATTCCGACAAAAAATGTCCGATGTGAGCTTTTTATCGGATATTCTGAACGTGTGTAGACTCCATCGGACATTTCCTGTCGTAATTTCCTACTACAAAAATTTGAGAGCTGGTTCTCAATTTTTCCGACCAAAAAAAGTTCTCATCGGAAATTCCGATCGTCTGTATGCAATTCCGATGCACAAAAATCCTACGCATGCTCGGAATCAAGTTGACGCATGCTCGGAAGCATTGAACTTTTTCTCGGCTCGTCGTAGTGTTGTACGTCACCGTGTTCTTGACATTCGCAATTTCAGACAACATTTGTGTGACCGTGTGTATGCAAGCCAAGTTTGATGGAAATTCCGTGCATGAGACAGTTGTAATTGGAACAAGTGTACCCGTTAGAAGATTTAGCATCACCATCAGTTCCTGTGACAACTCAAAAAACTGGGATTTCCTATTGCCCATGTGAATCAGCCCTTATACATATATATTACAATCTGATATATCTACTTTTTATATGTAATTTTATATTTTGTCTGTTTTAACCCTGAAGAAATAGGATTTTTGTACTCACCGTAAAATCCTTTTCTCTGTAGTTCACTGACTGACACAGCTCCTTTACTTTAGACCATCGGGTTGTTACGCCCCCTTCAGGAGAGGACTAGGCAGAACATGTTAACATGTACAAAAAAACAGAACTTTCTAGTTCCGCCCAAGGGGCGGTCCCTTCAGTAACAACCCCCCAGCCTGCACCTTGCAGCCTCAGTACGTCAACAAGCAGTATAATGTAAAAAAATAGGAGGGGTGGGTGCTGTGTCAGTCAGTGAACTACAGAGAAAAGGATTTTACGGTGAGTACAAAAATCCTATTTTCTCTTACGTTCACTGACTGACACTGCTTGGGGACGTCCCGATGGTCTAAAGTAAAGGAGCTGTGTCAAACGAGGGGTGGGAAAAACATAAAAAACTTCACCCACAAAAACAGAAGTGCTCCCTAACAGGTGAGACACCACCTTATCTAACCGCCTCAGAACTTGCGGTAACAATGCAACAGTGCATTGACTGAAAAGAAACTGTGGTTCTTGCCAAAAATCAAGTGCAATTGCAAATTACACGGCCGCCTGCAAAACTTTGCGGCCAAAACAGGCATCAGCCGATGCACTGACATCTACTTTGTAGAATTTTGTAAAAGTATGAACCAAGTCGCCGCTTTACACACTTGAGCGACAGACGCTTGATGTCGGAAAGCCCAAGAGGTTCCAATTGCCCTGGTGGAATGGGCCGTGACCGGAAAGGGGGGCACCTGCCCCTTCAAGACATAGGCCTGAACCACAATCTGTCTGATCCACCTGGAAATGGTGGCCGACGAGACCGCCATGCCTTTTTTCGGACCAGCTACCGAAACAAACAGAGAGTCTGACTTCCGAAAGGGAGCCGTGGCAGACAAATATACCTCTAACGCCCAGACCATGTCCAGGGAATGGAGGGCTACTTCCTTGGGATGTGTCGGTCTAGGGCACAGAGATGGTAATACAATGTCTTCATTGATGTGGAACGCCGAAACCACCTTCGGCAGAAAAGAAGGTTGCGGACGCAACACCACCTTATCCTTATGGATAACCAGATAAGGCGACTTGCAAGACAAAGCCGCTAGTTCCGACACCCTCCTGGCCGATGTAATGGCCACAAGAAAAACAACCTTTTGGAAAAGAATCAACAAGGGAATCTCTCTGATATTCTCAAACGGCGGCTTCTGAAGCGCCGACAACAACAGGTTCAGATCCCACGGGGGTAACGGTGGACGCACCGGAGGAACTACATGCCAAACCTCCTGAACAAAGGTGCTCACCAGAGAGTGAGATGCCAGGGGTTGCTGAAAAAAGACAGCCAAAGCCGATATTTGTCCTTTAATGGTGCTTAACGCCAATTTCCTGTCAACTCCTCGCTGCAGAAACAGCAAGACCCTAGATACGGAATAGGAACGCAGACGCCAGCCTTTCTCCTCACACATAGCGATGTAGGCCTTCCAGGTACGATGATATATCTTCCGAGACAAAGATTTCCGAGCTCTCAACATAGTTGAAATCACCGAGTCCGATAGGCCCCCGGTTCCTTAGCACCTGGCTCTCAACAGCCATGCTGTTAAACCCAGCGATGGTAAAGCAGGATGGAGAATCGGACCTTGAGATAAAAGGTCCTCTCGTAACGTAGTAGCTTGAGCGGAGGAAAAGCATAGATCAGTTGGTACTGACCCCACGGAGCTACCAGCGCGTCTGACGCGTCTGCCCAAGGATCTCTTGTCCTGGACACGAACCTCTGCACCTTCCGATTGAGACGGGAAGCCAGGAGATCCACGTCCGGTGTGCCCCATCGCAGGCACAGCAGCCTGAACACATCCGGATGCAGCGCCCATTCTCCTGGGTCCAGCATCTGGCGACTTAGATAGTCCGCCTGCCAATTCTCCACTCCTGGGATGTAAACGGCCGACAGGGCCGGTACATGTCGCTCTGCCCACTGAAGGATGTGAGCGACCTCCCGTGCGGCGGCCGCGCTTCTCGTTCCTCCTTGATGATCGACAACGCCACGGCAGTGACATATGTCAGACTGGATCCTGATCGGACATCCTCGAAGTCTCATTGACCACGTGGAGAGGCATAGCCTGATCGCACGTAGCTCGAGCACATTGATCGGCAACTTGGATTCCTCCTCTGACCAGAGGCCCTGGGACGACTGTACTCCCAGTACTCCACCCCAGCCGGACAGGCTGGCGTCCGTCATGATCACTGTCCAATGTAGAGGTAGGAACGACTTCCTGGACCGAAGTGCCGGGGATCTCAGCCACCAGAGCGGGGAGTCCTTGACCGACCGGCTCACCTGAATCTGCCAATCCAGGGAGAACGGAGATTTGTCCCATTTTGTCAAGATCTCCTTCTGTAAGACTCTGGTGTGAAACTGAGCATATGCTACTGCCTCGAAGGAGGCCACCATGAGCCCCAGGACTCACATGCAGAAGCGTAGGGACGACCACCTGCGGTTCACCAACAGGTTTACCGCGGCTCTGAGAGTCTGTAGCTTGTCTGGAGGGAGAAACACTCTCGCTTCCATGGAGTCCAGCAGTAAACCCAGGTACTCCAAACGCTGAGTCGGTAAGAGTACCGACTTTTTTAGGTTCAACAGCCACCCAAAATCCTGCAGGGTCTGCATGGTGATCGCCACATCCTCCTTTAATTCTGAGGCGGAAGATGCTCTCAGGAGGAGATCGTCTAGGTAGCCTACGATCGCGATCCCGTGTTGTCGCAACAACGCCAGAACTGGAGCCAATACCTTGGTAAAGACTCGGGGGGCTGATGCCAAGCCAAAAGGGAGAGCCACGAACTGGTAGTGGGCATCCCCAACCGCAAATCGTAGAAACTTCTGATGCCAAGGGCATATGGGTATGTGTAGGTACGCATCCTGGATGTCCAAGGACGCCAGGAAGTCCCCTTGATGGAGTGCAGTGACTACCGAGCAAACTGATTCCATTCTGAACCTCTGTACCTTCACGAAGCAATTGAGAGCTTTTAGGTCCAAGATTGGACGCACACCTTCCTTTTTGGGAACTACAAACAGATTGGAGTAGAACCCCTGGAATTTTTCCGTCTCTGGAACAGGTACTATCACCCCGTGACTCAGCAAGTCCCTGACCGCCCCCATGAGGGCCTCCCGGCGAGCCGGAAGCAGGGGTATGCTGGAGGGAAAGAATCTGTTTGGTGGCCAAGAGAGGAACTCTATCCTGTAGCCAGAGGAAATCAGTTCGCAGACCCATCGGTCGGACAGTCGAGAGGCCCACCGGGCTGCAAACTCCCGAAGGCGACCCCCCACCCATGTGGCGGGCGGGGGCAAACCTTCATGCGGTAGCGCCTTTGCTCGCAGGCTTGTTAGGCTTGTGGTTCCAGGGACGCTTCTGTCCCTCAGAGGTCGTCCTGTCGGGCTGGGGACGTTTAGCCGAAGCCCCGGAGGGACGAAAAAGCCGCTTGTGAGCGGAAAAAGAGGGCCCTTGCCTACGGCGTGGCTCCTTAGCCTTCCTGGTCTGCGGAAGTAAGGTACTCTTCCCACCGGTGGCATCCTTAATGATGTCATCCAACGAGGCTCCAAAGAGCCGTTCGCCAAGGAAGGGTAAATCCGTCAAAGCTTTTTTAGATGCCTGGTCCGCAGACCAGCATTTTAGCCAAATCAGGCGCCTCAGCACCACTGCTGACACTGAAGCTCTGGATAACAGAGGGAGGGTATCCAGGGCTGCGTCACAAACGTACTTAAGGCCTTGTACTAACTGGTCTGCTAGTTCCACGCAGACAGGAGAAGCCTGTTGCTCCCCCAATTCACGGTGCAAAAGTTTTGCCCACTCGGTCAGTGTCTGTGACACAAGCGCGGAGGCCAGTACTGGTCGCATCGCTGACCCCACAACCGTAAATAAGGAACGGGCCACTGCCTCGGCCTTCCTGTCCGTGGGGTCCTTAAAGGCAGGAGTCCCCTCTACCGGGATCGTGGTTACCTTATTTAACCTGGATACAGGGGGGTCCACGACCGGAGGAGCCGACCATTTCTTAAGAAGGCTCTCCTCAAAGGGGTAACGCACCGCCATATATCTTGGGACCGAAAAGGTCCGTTGCGGACGCCCCCATTCCTTGTATATAAACTTATCGAAATAAGTCAGATACGGAAACACCTTAGGTGTACGGGCTGGCTTACGGGACCCAAAAGGGACCACTACTTTAGCAGAGAAATCTGTTGCATCCTAAATCTTCAGGGAATCACGCACAGCTGTGATAAGTGCTCCAACTAGCGCTTTGTCGGGCGCGGACCCGGACGGGGACTCATCCTCACTGTCCGATCGGTCCTGGTCAGCATCATCTGAAACAACAGAGCAGGGGTCACCAGCCTCAGCGGGGCCCGAGTCTGCGTCAGAGCTCTCCCCGGAGGATGGGGGGGCGGAGGCCGCTTTTTACCACCTTTGCGGCCACGCACCACCTCCATCTCGGCAATGAACGAGTTAAGGACCACCGACAAAGCGTCCAGAGGCACCACACTGACTGCAGGCGAACTGGTTGCAATTGCCTGGATTTCGGGGGAGGAAACACTAGGTTCTGAAGCCATGCTGACCCACCCTGTCTGCCACCTGTTGGGGACTTAGGACAGTGAATGGTCCCACCCTCCTAATTGCTGCAGACTGAGGGGCCCCCACTGCAGGACTCACCACCCTGACCGAGTTCTGTGCCGTCCAGCTAGGTGTGCCTGTGTCCTGTGTCAGCTCCCAGGTGTCTGTGAGAGGAAACCATGCCGTTCTGAGCCTCCTGGATCAGCGCTGAGCATAAAAAAAACAGCCAGGCTACAACAAAATGGCCGCTGACCGTCCAGTATAAAGGACATAATCACAGGGAAAATGGCCGCCGAACTACAAGAAAATGGTTCCTGACCATGCTTCTCCCTGGGCACACCAAAGATGGCCGACAAACAACTGTATGCAGGGAAAGATACAGTGAAAAAACAGCAGAAAACAGCATAGAAGCCCTCCAGACACCCAGAGGAGAGACAACAGACACCCAGGACATAGCCACCCAGCACAGCCCCCACCCAAGGTAAGAGCCCCCCCGGGGGACCCCTGTCCATGTGGCACACACACCGAGTAGCAGCCCATGCAGCATCCCCCACAGAGGGGGGGAGGGAAGATAGGGACAGGGAGAGAAGAGAGGGAGGAGAGGGACCCCCGAATCGACCTCCCAGGGAATGCCCAGCTGCTCAGCCCCACCGGGACAGGGAGAGCTGTACTTACCATTCCGGACGAGCTGGGGACATTCCACCACAGATCCACTCTCCGATCAGTACGGGGTGGCTGCTGGCCCGGCACACTGTGACGCAGACATCAGTAGCCCGGTCATATGTGTGCCCCGGAACATTACGCTCACCGGCCGCCCCTGGAGCCTGAGGGGCATGTCGTGGCCGACCCAGCGAGGAGCTCTGGTCGGCACACGCTCGCTGGCCAGGCTGGGGAGACTACAAGGATAAGGTTATCCAGCCTGTCACCCAGCCGGCTGTTGATAGCAGATCACAGGATCCTAATCTTGCGCAAAAGGCAAACTTCTGCAGAAAGAAAAAAAAAACACCACGGACCGATGGGCCCGCAGGGTTCCTAGGTCCTTCTCCTTCACTAGGCAAAAAAACTGAGGCTGCAAGGTGCAGGCTGGGGGGTTGTTACTGAAGGGACCGCCCCTTGGGCGGAACTAGAAAGTTCTGTTTTTTTGTACATGTTAACATGTTCTGCCTAGTCCTCTCCTGAAGGGGGCGTAACAACCCGATGGTCTAAAGTAAAGGAGCTGTGTCAGTCAGTGAACGTAAGAGAAAGAGAATTTGTTTGACCACCGCTACACATTGGATATTTTACACTTTACACCCACCGTGGACTGATCTTCTTCATTAAAATATTTTGGACTCTTGAACATTTGTGTAAGGCTACTTTCACACTAAAGCACTGGATGCGCTGGCGGTATAGCGGGGCTATTTTTAGCACCGCTATACCGTAGTTTTTGCCGCGATTTGCATACGCTAGCGGGGTGATTTTAACCCCCGCTAGCGGCCGAAAAAGGGTTAAAAACGCCTGCAATAACGCCTCTTTGTGGTGTTTTGGAGGCGCTACCCCATTGATTTCAATGGGCAGAGGCGCTATAGAAGCGGTATTTTTACCGCTCCTATCGTGCCTCAAAGATGCAGCTTGCAGGAGTTTTTTGACCCTCCTGCAAGCGCAACGCTCCAGTGTGAAAGCCCTCGGGCTTTCACACTGGATACAATGAAGCGGCTTTTTCGGGGTGCATTGCAGGCGCTATTTTTAGCGCAATAGCGCCTGCAAAGCGCCTCAGTGTGAAAGGGGCCTTAGAGTTCTATTTTTTTCCATATTTTGCTCTGCTCTCTGTCTGTGTGTGGGGGGCAGCCATTTTTTGTAGTGTTTCAGAGCTGCCAATCTGATAACTGGTGATCTGATACAGGTTAGAGAATATGTAAGAAGCAGTCGGGGAAGTGGTGGAAGCACAAATCCATGAAGTGAATGAAGTAAGAGCAGGAAGATGCATGCCATGAAGGTCCTCGGGTACAGATTTGTATATGGGTCTGTGCACCTGTCCCTGCATACCTATCAAATATGGTTGTGTAGGTGAGTCTGTACAGCCGATGCATATGCATTCTCTTTCTCTAGGCTGCCTGTATGCAGTTCAGTGGAAGTAAAAAAATTTAAACTATCATTGGCAGTGAATGTTATGGGTTATATGAAGTACAAGGATAGTAACTAACCATGGGAGTTAAAAAAATACATCACAAATAACAGATAAATAGAAAAATAATACCATCACAATGTTGCAACAATGTGTAACGTGTAGTAAAGTAAACAACATCAGCATAAACCATAACCAGCGGTGCTAGTATACCAGGGACTAATATACTGATACTCACTTCCTCAGGATCAGAAATGTGCCTCTGGCTTAATGTAGTAGTACTCTTAAGGTGGAATAATTAACATGGGGTAGTCTGTGGGGGGAGGGAAAAAATATAAATATAGGCCTTCCACAAAAATGAGCAATCTATTAAAGCGGTTGTATACCCGCTGCAGCTTTTTTTTTCATACCTGAAAGGAAAAAAGGCATAATGAGCTAGTATGCACCGCATACTAGCTCATTATGAAATACTTACCTTATAACGAGGCGTCGGGAACTTACCTGGTCCACGCCGTGGGAGATGTCACCTTGCCTCGGCGCGTCTTCCGGGTATCCCCGCTCCAGCACTGTGAGTGGCTGGAGCGGCGATGTCGTCACTCCCACGCGTCGGCAAGGTCCGGCGCCTGCCGACTTTAGCCGAGAATCCCCACTGCGCATGCGACGCTGCAGTCATCTGCTCATTGCGAGGGGAATATTTCCTAAACCGTACAGGTTTAGGAGATATTCTTTTTACCTACAGGTAAACCTTATTATAGGCTTACCTGTAGGTAAAAGTTCAAAAATAAGGTATACAACCGCTTTAAGTAGAAAAACTGAGTGAGATAGTGAGAGATATTTTTTTACTTTCAAAATATTGTATTAAACTATTTCTTAATAAACTTTAGTAAAATGTCAGATATTCACATATTTTTTGCAACTGATACTGATCTGTCATACAATAAAGCTATATGGTACTAACCACAAGTGTGTTTTGATTATTGAGAGATATAGGAGCTCATGAGTCTGAGACATGTATTGAGAGTGCAAAGCAATGGTAGAAAATGCGCTGGTAGGTATAAACAAGGACAAAGGCTGGCAAAAAGTAGTCAGACAAACTATATAATAAAACTGCTAATATGTAAATTGCCGCGATAAATGTAATACTGTAGAAACATATAAAGGTGAATCAAATAATGTGAAATCTAACATATAAAATAGACATATGTGCATGTGTGTAAAAAAAATTTAAATGAAAAAAAGTCAATTTAATCTTCAAGGCACTGCTATGACACTTTGCAAGAAAAAATCGTTCAATCCACTGTGGCAATCAGCACGTGAACCATCACCAACCACAAGGAATGGGCTCTTACAAGAACATAAAGTTCACAGAAGGTCTAGCAAGTTTTTACGCGTGTCAAGACTGGTCAGAAGAGTCAAATCAGCCTGTATATGACAATCCTATCAAATAAAAATCCAGCTCACACTGCTTGGCTGGAGTTCCACGGTATGTTTCATTTTCCAGAAAATGGTAACAACAATAGAAACCATATAGTACACAAATTTTCACATAAAATCAAAATGGAAGAATCCACATAGTGTAAATCCAACTAAAAAACTTTATTGCACTTCAAATTTCGAATACTTACTAAAATACTTTATTGCAACTTCAAATTATGATTGTAAGGACAGTACCACTGTTCATGGTAAAATGAAATGAATAGAAATATTGTCCTGATCCAACCTGTTCCGGCTTCTAAACTATCTAGTAGATATTTACCAGATAGAAAAATTATGTATGGAAGCCTTTACCCCCTGGTGCTGAAACTACCGTTCTTGGCCCATTAAGAGGATCTGAATGCCAGGAGATGGGCTTTCTTCTGGCTTATTCCCAGCAGAGGTTCAATGTTAAAGCCTCCCTGCTGGATGTATGGAGAATAGGAAGAGAAAAAAAAAGAGAGAGAAAAGAGAATAATAGAAACTCTGCAAAGAGAAGAATATGGAGGGCAGGGGGAGCAATGCGAATTCTAAATAAGAAAAGAAGGAGAAGGAGAGAAATAAAGGGGTGGGGGGGGGGGGGAAGGGAGAAGTGGCAAAAACCCTGGAGTTCTCCATAACCTTCCTTCCAGGACCAAGATCCTTTTACAGAAGTATAGCTTTCAAGCAGAATTGAGGCACAACTATGCTGGTGAGTTTGTTTAAAGTGGAAGTAAACCCTCCTATCGTTTTCAGCCAAGGAAGCTGCCATCTTGGCCTCTGTTTAATCTTCAACTGCCATGAAGCTGCAGATGTGACCAGTTATGAAACCAGCTATTGGATGGTTTGACAGTTTGGTTGAGAGCACAACCAATGTGGAAGTTAGTTAAATTCCCGGCATGCCGGGAATTTAACTGTTTTTTTAAACTGTTAAATCAATGGGTTTACTTCCACTTTAACTTCCAAGAATTGTTTCTTACAAGCCTTAGAAATAGTTTGTTTAGCTGCAACTGAAACATAAGTAGTAAGTTTAAGTTTGGTGAAGAAGTAAGGTTTGAGAGAGAGGAGCGCAAACCAAGTAAGAACTATTTTTTTTGACGTGAAACTCACAGGACACCTTATACCTAGCTAGCTATTGGGCTATAAGTGATGATTAGACTTTGTCTACTGAAAAAGTATATCCATCTCTTAGCTTTCACCTTTTTTGGACAGAGCAAACAAGGTACTGTAATGTATTAATGTGAAGAATATTAGCTCCAGAAAGCCTATAGGAAACACTGGTGACTAGTCCTCTGCTTGCCTTTTTCAGGCACACCTATTCAGTATTCTTTAACTGCTTAACGACCGCGCACTGTAGATATACGTCGGCAGAATAGCAGGGACACTGCCGTGTGCTCGCGCATGCGCCGCCTTCCCCGTAAGTCGGACCGCGGGTCCTGCTGACTCGATCACCACGGGGATCCTCGTAATCGTCTCACGGAGGTATAGAGCAGGGAGATGCTTGTGTAAACAAGCATCTCCCAGCTCTGCCTAGTGACAATGACACTGATATCGGCTCCGTGTACACGGAGCGAAAATCAGTGTCATGTGACACAGAGCCCAACCCCCCCTCAGTTAGAAAAACAATGCAGGGAACACTTAACCCCTACAGCGCCACCTAGTGGTTAACCCCATTCACTGGCAGTGTTATTTCACAGTAACCAGTGCATTTTTATAGCACTGATCGCTGTGAAAATGACAATGGTCCCAAAAATGTGTCAAAAGTGTCCGATGTGTTCTCCATAATGTCGCAGTCATGAAAAAAATCACTGATCGCCGCCATTACTAGTAAAAAAAAAAAAAATTTATATAAAAATGCCATAAAACTATCCCCTATTTTGTAAACGCTATAACTTTTGCGCAAACCAATCAATAAACGCTGATTGCGTTTTTTTTTACCAAAAATATGTAGAAGAATACGTATCGGACTAAACTGAGGAAAAAAATGTTTTTTTTTATATATTTTTGGGGATATTTATTATAGCAAAAAGTAAAAAATATTGCATTTTTTTCAAAATTGTCGCTCTATTTTTGTTTATAGCGCAAAAAATATAAACCGCAGAGGTGATAAAATACCACCAAAAGAAATCTCTATTTGTGGGAAAAAAAGGACGTCAATTTTGTTTGGGAGCCACGTTGCACGACCGCACAATTGTCAGTTAAAGCAACGCAGTGCCGAATCGCAAAAAGGGGCCTGGTCTTTAACCAGACAAAATGGTCCGGGGCTTAAGTGGTTAAAAATGGATTTTTCTTTTATTTGGCCATAGTTGAGCTTCATATTAAATTTTTTTAAATGTTGTCATTCAACTTTAATTCAAATAATAAGTATTATAAATAGTCACATCATCAAAATGGTTTACTTTATTTCTTTGCAAGTCCTTCCCTTTGTCTTTAAGGAAATATTTTTATTACCACTTGTACTTGATTTTCAGACCAGAATGAATGCCTTTCTTTTACCTGTATTCCATATGCAAAATTGCTTTTAGCGTTTGTATAGAAAATTACATAAAAAATGTCATACCTCTATAAAGGTGATTGCTTGATATGTTGATAAAATAACATGACAGATGACACATTAGTCAGAATAAGCAGACGGAAAGGTATGCATTGGTGTATAGCAAAGTGCAGCAATTTAGGTTAATGCACTATCTGAAGTGTGTTATTGAGCTTATTAAATGTTCCAAAAGCAAATGCACAACAGCACTGGCCTTTTACTTTTCAGCAACAAAAAACATGGTAAGTGCTCAGGGAGGCATGCAAATCACTTTTCTATGCATAGTGATGAATAGATTTCAGTACTTCTACCTAGATTTTAAACATCTCATAGCAGGGACCTTGTCACCCACTGTGCTTTATCTGCCTGTACATCTCTGATCATTATAGGTAATATTTGACTCTTCCGCTGAGGTCTCCAGACTTGTTATCGTGCTGCTTTTCTGTTATCAACTACAAGCAAGAAAAAAAAAATATTTTACCAAGCAAGAAAAAAAAAACTTTACATTATTTTAAGGCACACAATGGCTTGTATTAATATCAGCTTAACATTAAGCATTGCAAAAATGTATATTTAAAAAAACATAGGGTAGGAGTAACATTAAAAGAGTACTTATTTGACTAGGTGATGTTTTTAACTCTTTGAAAAAAAATGTAACGTAATATGCAAATATAATTAGTTTCTAAAAAAGGTTCCTCATGCTGCAGATTGATTCAATATCGCTCATGCTGGTGTGGTACACCGTACGATGAAAACTGAATCTCAAATGTTCTGTAGCTGTGTCAGGGTCATGGATTCATAATAGTCAAACTCTACAGAAATGCATACCTGCTTTAAAATATATATATATATAGGATGTACAAGTTTTTTTGAGTTCTCACTGTCATGAAAACTATGAGGATACTATTGCTACAATCCTTCCGTAAAAGTTACATACTTGGCTGTTCTGCTCCAAAATGTGACGTAGAGAAGTCAGAGTCAACATGACAGCCATGCAAGTAGTATTTTAAGAAGGAAAGCTTAGCAGTGGAAGCCCTCATCTTGGTCTCATAGCAGTGTAGTGACCTCACCTTTCACTCCCTCCTTCTCTGTCAATGTCAATGGCTATCGTCTAGGGGACCAAGGAGGAGAGTGTGACGCACCACCAACTCACATCCTCCAGTGTGTAGAGGTGTGAGCTATAACCAATTACCTTCGGGGTAAATCTTCCTTTGAGAATGACCTTTAACTCCCAGAAAGCCAAGTTCCACACCATTGAAAGCCCAACACTTATTTATTATTTTAGAGCAATAAATAGTCCTTTGCGAGCAGACTGGTCAGACAATGAACAGACAAGGTGGTGAGGAAGGTCCAGGCACAAACATGAACTTGTTACTCTCCTGTTTCGGTATGCGCAAACAGGCTTGGTGCACGGTCGCTGCCACCGACCGCGAAGGTGGTCGCTGCCACCGACCGGGTGAATTGGACTTGAGGTCTCTGCCACCGACCTGGGTTTCAGTTGGGTCGCTGCCACCGACCATGAGAATGTGGACTACCTTCTTGAGATGCGGCCCCTGTCAGGGGAGTCATCCATCCGGACGGTCACCAGAGTCCTCCACCGTCACCAGCCAATGCTGCGCTGGATCTCCGGGAAGGTCACCTCTCTGGTCCTCCTCGCCCTAGATTCGGGTGTCCAATACTGGAGGACACCCTAGGAATCCTCCATCCCTTGCGGGACCCAGTCGAAGGTACTGGGCCCCAGGCCTCCAGAGAGTACCTCACCCCAGACTAAAGGTGTCTGGGGTGGAATCACAGCTCCATCCCCGGGCCGAGGGCGCCCGGAGACCACCAGCACGCACACCCAGGCTGAAGGTGCCTGGGCGTGGACCCCGAGCGGAAGATGTCTGCCCCTTTTATCCCCTCTCCCAGCATGCACAGCAGGTTCCCCGCCCCGCTGTACTACTGCTGCGAGAAGATAAAAAGGGTACAGAATTACAATGGTGGTTTAACCCCAGCCAATGGTGACAACGCCACCTACAGGCCACAGGGAACTGGACACCCCTGTATCCTCCACTGGCACAAATTGGTCCATGAACCCTAACAATTGCTGCATCTGAGCCATTTATCACTCAGATGCCTCCCCTAAATGTAACCACCCGCTACAGCAGGTTACCTTGAGGCTGGGTTCATACTGCAGCACAGAGCGGCTCACAGAAGGGGTTCGGTGCGTCCCTGTTCACCGTTTCAGGTCTGATTTGAGTCCAAATTTTTGGCTGAATTCGGACCCTGAAATGGACCGGAAGATGCACAGGATTCCTGTGCAAAACACTCCGGAACCGCACCAGAAATGTGTGAGCCGGCTCCATAGAGACCAGGTCACAATCTCCTGACATTCAAATTGGATGCAGAGAAACCCGCATCCAATTTGCAATAGTGTGAACCCAGCCTTAAGTGACATGTGCCATTAGAGAATAACCCTGGAGTTTAAAGTTGGGTTCACACTAATAGAATTTCATTCAAAATTTTTCATTTTAGGAACATTCATTTGATTTTCTAATTGTTAGTGTAGTCAAATCCACATTTGTTTTTGAGCTCAGTGATGAGAAAATTCAAAGGAGAAGGGTGTGAAATTTTTCTCAAACAAATGAATTTCTAACAGTGTATGTTGTTGTTTGGTAAAGTTAATTTGTTCCAAAATCAAATGTTAAAAGCAAATAACATTTTGTACTACACTGTACTTTCAAATGACATTTGTCAAGTCATCGAATGTACTGAGAATTTTCACATTAATTAATTTGTATAAATTTCCTACGAATTGTCATTTGAAAATCTAAAAGCATAAAGTGGTTGCAAAGCCAGAAGTTTTTTTTATTTTAATGCATTCTATGTATTAAGATAAAAAGCCTTCTGTGTGCAGAAACTCCCTTAGCCGCCTAATACTGATGTTGCACGAGAGACTCGGCTGTCCGAGACTCTCCCTCCTCATTAGCTGAGACAGCAGCAAAGCGCCATTGGCTCCCACTGCTGTCAATCAAAGCCAGGGAGCCAATGAGGAGAAAAGGGGGGGCGGGGCCGGGTCATGGCTCCGCGTCTGAATGGACACACAGAGGGGAGAGGCCAGGAGCCCTAAAGAGGGACCCGAGAAGAGGAGGATCTGGGCTTCTCTGTGCAAAACCACTACTACTAGTGCTAGATAAAGTGGCAAAATATTAGATCAAGTTATGCTAGGTTTACCTGACTTAATTGGGAAAATTATTTAGACCCTTACACACGATCGGACATTCCGACAACAAAACCGTGGATTTTTTTCTGACCGATGTTGGCTCAAACTTGTCTTGCATACACATGGTCGCCCAAATGTTGTCGGAAATTCCAATCGCCAATAACGCGGTCACGTACAACACGTACGACGGCACTATAAAAGGGAAGTCCAATACCAAGTGCGCCACCCTTTGGGCTCCTTCTGCTATTCTCGTGTTAGTAGAAGTTTGGTTAGAGACGATTCGTGCTTTTTAGCCTCGCATTAAAAGATCCATTACAAACGCTAGTTTTACCAGACCGATCGCTTCCGTCTCGTACTTGATTCAGAGCATGCGTGGCGTTTTGTGTGTCGGCATTTTCTACATACGCTCGGAATTTACGAGAATGGATTTTGTTGTGGGAAAATTTGAGATCCAGCTCTCAATTTTTTGTTGTCGGAAATTCCGACAGCAAATGTCCGATGGAGCCTACACACGGTCGGAATTTCTGACAACAAGCTTCCATCAAACATTTGTTGTCGGAAATTCAGAGCGTGTGTACGCTGCATTTGTGTATCAGATAACAGCTAGTATGTATGAATAGTAGGTTAGAGACAGGAATTATATAGTGATCAATAGGAAAAGTACATATTTCTGCCATAGATTTATATGTAAAAATTCCGTTATGTATCAACATACGATACTTGAATATTGGAAAGGAGTAAGCTGGGAGTACAGTTGAAGAGCTGTTGTATGTAACCCGATGGTAGTAAAATGGAAACTAATGGCTAGTACACACACTAAGAAAAATCGGAGCGATCTTCCAATAATGTGATCATTAGTACACAGCTTTAGAGAGCCAATCACAACAGTTCATGCAACAATATCCCAAAGGACAAGCACAAAAATGTTCTCGTACGATAACAGACCAAACGATTTTCATTTAATTAGAATGGCATTTGTAAAAAAACTAAATCGTGTGACTAAGACCGTGCATGCAAATGAAAAAGTAAATACCTGTGGTTCCAGAAAAGAAAATTGCTCCATCTATGGCCGGCTTCACTGTTTGTTGCAATAGCTACTGTATGCCATTGTTCTAGGGAAATTGTTTGTGGGAGGTCTGCTTTCCATTTCAATAATGAGGAGAATTTAGAGAAGTTATTTTCATTCTGCTATATGTTAAACAAAAAGTACAGTATATACTCGAGTATAAGCCGAGTTTTTTCAGCACATATTTTTGTGCTGAATATGCCCCCTCGGCTTATACTCGAGTCACCTTTTTGCGCCTGATCTTCCGGACTTTGGGGACCCGGTACCAAACTTGGCACACATGTAGCCCCACCCTTCCTCTACAAGTGTGCAAAGTTTGTTATCCGGGGAACCTACAGTCGGGTAGCACCGATTTTTCAAAGCCGGGTACCCCTTCCATAGACTCCCATGTTAAACGGTCATTTCTCTGGTGATTTTGGGGACCCGGTACTGGCCGGTTGTAGGTCCCCTGGACCCGAAAATTGGCACACATGTAGCCCCATTTCTCCTCCACAAGTGTAAAAAGATTGGTGTTCCCCAGGTGTAGGTCCCCCAGACAACAATTTTTCAAATCCGGGCACCCCTTCCATAGACTCCAATGTTAAACGTCAGTCTAGTCATGGACACAGTGAGGCATGGGCACAGTGAGGCATGAGCACAGTAAGGCATGGGTACAGTGAGGCATGGGCACAGTGTGGCATGAGCACAGTAAGGCATGGGCACAGTGAGGCATGGGCACAGTGAGGCATGAGCACAGTGAGGCATGGGCACAGTGAGGCATGGGCACAGTTAGGCATGCACATGGACACAGTGAGGCAAAGTGAGGCACAGTGAGGCATGCAGATGGACACCCTAGGCTTATACTCAAGTCAATAAGTTTTCCCAGTTTTTTGTGGTAAAATTAGGTGCCTCGGCTTATATTCGGGTCTGCTTATACTCGAGTATATACGGTATATGCTTTTTTTGCACTGCTGTAGATATGAAACATTTCCAAATTGAAGAAGTGATTTCAATAGTCTTTTGCAGTCTTATTTTTATAGAAGTGTCTAATTTGATATTGTTTATATATTTTTCCCCCCACTAAGATCCTTTGGTAGGTTTTCTAAAGTACCATATCCTTTAACAATCCATTCTTGTACATTAAGATGTGGGAACAAATATTCATACGTTTGACTCTGAGACTGATAAGACTGGCCTTGTTTTGATTTACAGGACTTTGCCCTGTTTTGTAATGCTTGCTTGCCCATTTGATTTTGAACACCATCTTTATTGATGTCATACCCTCAACCTCCAGGACTGATTGGAGACCAAACTACTATAGTGTTACATTTTATTAACTGTCCCACCGGACCGTACCATCACTGGCTCTGCTTCTCGAGCCCTACCTGCTCCACATATAGTTTAGTCATTTTCAGGGAAGGGAAGGACCTCTAGATGTCACTGTACAACCCTGTTGATGAGACTTTCTACATTTTGATGTACCATGCCTGTTTTTCCATTTCCACCTATGCTAACCAAGGCCTTCTGAAACGCTTCTTACATGAAACTGTCTCTAATTGGCGAACATTAAAGTTCTAAAGTTGTTTAGGGGCCACACTTTTTCGGGAGATCCCTGCCTTGCCCCAACCCCTCCTTTTGAAACTTTGCTTCTGAACTCAGATCCTTATAGTTGAGTTTGCATAACCCTTTGTTACATCTCCTGCCTCTACTGCTAACAGGGGAGGCTCGATCCATGGTGCCTTATTCATCTGCCTGGTGGGCATCATGGGGGCCGCCACGCCTTAAGCAGATGGACCCCCGGGACAGTCTGCCGATTAGTTGTTGTTTATTACCTTGTTATCGCACTGTTTAGCACTTTATTCCCCTATTGGTTCATTTCTCTTCTGGTACTTGGCCTCATGGCCTAGGCCACCATGCAAAGTAATTTTGGATCTTCGCTACTCTCAAAAGGCTGCATATGTTTGCTCCCTAGGGCCTGCTTTAAGGATCCTGCCTGCAGCACCCCTTCCTCCCTCTATTTTAAGTCTTTGAATATTGTGTGAGGTCCTACTCCTATCATACATGTTACCATGCCTTCTAATATGTTGTTGCTATGGATGATAGTTCTATATGCCACTGTTCCCTCCTGGTCTCGAACAACCTCACACATTTGCCTGGTGGACCTCTCACAGCTTCACACAAGTACAACACTTTGACAACCCATTTCCTACATGGGCTTCCTTCCAAGAAACATATGAAGCTCCCTCCTAGGAATTTTATCGGTACTTTCATCTCCAACACTGGATTCTGTCTCTCTGTGGAACCTCAACATACCTGTCACATACCTAGCGGTGATGAGCCCGGACTTGCAGAGGAAGGCCTCCCTTACGGCTCCCACCAGCGGCCCCTGGTAAGGTAACAGCAGGCGCAGAGGTAGGAGGGGTACGAGTGCCTGGCAGGATCAACCAAGGTGAAGGTAGTTATGCAGACTTGGTAGGCACACTGGAACACAGCAGGTAGAACTGGAATCAGGAACACTCAGCAAACTGGAATCGTTCAGCAGACTGGACCGGAACCAGGAACA
Organism: Rana muscosa; assembly: GCA_029206835.1. Lineage (NCBI taxonomy): Eukaryota > Metazoa > Chordata > Amphibia > Anura > Ranidae > Rana > Rana muscosa. Next base: position 327,134,484 of record CM055117.1, read on the forward strand.
CAGGAACTCAGCAAACTGGATCAGCTTAGCAGTCTGGACCGGAACCAGGAACACAGGAACTCAGCAAACTGGATCAGCTTAGCAGACTGGACTGGAACCAGGAACACAGGAACTCAGCAAACTGGATTAGCTTAGCAGACTGGACCGGAACCAGGAACACAGGAACTCAGCAAACTGGATCAGCTTAGCAGACTGGACCGGAACTAGGAACAGTGAGATTGGTCAGACAAGCCGGGTCGGTTAACTGGCTGGCAGCAAGGTACAGAGGGATCAGACAGAGGAGAGGTCACAACAAGCCAGGGGTCGGATGCAGGCAGAAAACTGGAGAAGTCACAGGCAGGTCGGGTCAAACACAGGTAAGTCTTCAGATCAGGTTTTCAGGTACTCAACGCTGTAGAGCAGACAGCAGGGACTGTCTGCGATTGACAGGTTTAAATAGCCCCTCTGGCGCCACCTGCAGGGCGGAGCATGCGCAACCGAGAATCAGGAAGACCGGGACGCCTGCTTCTGGCAGGATCTCCATGACAATACCCCTACCGCAAGAGGAACTTTGTACATACCTGTCAATACTTACCGGGGTCTTCTGGTTTAATTTCTGCCCTATACGCTTCTTTGAACATCAAGCGCTGTTAGCACCCCTCTCTTATGTAACACAATGGGAATGGGACTTAGATCGATCAAGAGGATTGGAGTAGGGCCTGGGCAACTGTAGCAAAATGTTCCTTTAACACGGCACCCCACAAATTCTTTTGCGGTGGTACTGGGTTCCTGCTAGGGTAGTACAAAACCTTGCAAGCTGCTATGTAGTACACTGTGTAAAGTACTGTATATCTAGTGAATCGTCCACAACTATCACACTCTGAAATGCACATGTCATTAGCATATAATAACCAACTGGTGCTGTGCTTGACAATATTTCCAACTAAAAGATCCTCAATTACATTAACTGCTTGCCGACCAGCGCACGACTATATACGTCGACAGCATGGCACAGACAGGCAGAAGGACATATATATATGTCCCCTTTAAGATCGCGGCATTGTGGACGCGTGCGCCCGTCGCGAGCTCCGTGAGCCCGACCGCGGGTACCACGGACTTGATCGCCGCGGGGATACCCGCAGTCGTCTCACGGTGAGGAAGAACGGGGAGATGTTGATGTAAACAAGCATCTCCCCGCTCTGCCTAGTGACAATGACAGTGATCACCGCTTCCTGTAATCAGAAGCGGTGATCACTGTCTTGTCACACACAGCCCATCCCCCCTACAGTAAGAATCACTCCCTAGGGCACACTTAACCCCTACAGCGCCACCTAGTGGTTAACCCCTTCACTGCCAGTGTCATTTTCACAGTAATCAGTGCATTTTTATAGCACTGATCGCTGTAAAAATGACAATGGTCCCAAAAATGTGTCAAAAGTGTCCTATGTGTCTGCCATAATGTCGCAGTCATGATAAAAATCACTGATCGCCGCCATTACTAGTAAAAAAAATAATATTAATAAAAATGCCATAAAACTATCCCCTATTTTGTAGACTTTTGCGCAAACCAATCAATAAACGCTTTTTTTACCAAAAATATGTAGAAGAATATGTATCGGCCCAAACTGAGGAAGAAAAAAAATTTATATATTTTTGGGGGATATTTATTATAGCAAAAAGTAAAAAATATAGAATTTAAAAAAAAATTGTAGCTCTATTTTTGTTTATAGCGTAAAAAATAAAAACCGCAGAGGTGATCAAATACCACCAAAAAAGGACGTCAATTTTGTTTGGGAGCCACGTCGCACGACCGGGCAATTGTCAGTTAAAGCGACGCAGTGCCGAATTGCAAAAAGTGGCCCGGTCATTGACCAGCAAAATGGTCTGGGGCTTAAGTAGTTAAATAAACAAATTGGTGTAAATATTACCACCATAGATAAACAAAAAATGAATAAATGGGAATTAAAAGTCAATCAAAGAAAAATGAAATTAAATAAAGTAAAAATAGTCCCAAAAATCACTTCACAATGGGGTGCAATAGTGATGAGGAAACAATATTCAGTGTTGTCAGCTCGTCACCCACTCCTTAGCCCAATGCACCAATCAATGCCAGTTACACTCCAAGTGACTTGTGCACCCTCCACCAGATGTGCTCTCACCTGGGATAAGTGACTGTACAATTAGGCATGGTCTCAAAGCACTTACATCCCATGAATGTGAACTAAAGAATGTTCTTCATATGTAAAATCTGCTCCACTTAGCCGTACATACAAAGGAAAGAGTGACTATCCATGGTCCTCTTTAAAACGAATCTATTATTAAAAAAAACTCCACTCACACTTATCAGGGTTTTTTTCGGATTTTTGAATTTTCGTTCTTTCGAATTTTCGCATTTTTGAATTTTCGGATTTTCGCATCTTCAAATTTTCGAATTTCCAAATTTTCAAATTTCCGAATTTCCGGATTTCAGAACTTTCAAATTTACTAATTTATTTGAATTAATGAATTTCGATCAAAACAAATGACCCAAAAAACTATAAAAATAAATACCGTATATACTCGAGTATAAGCCGACCCGAGTATAAGCCGAGGCACCTAATTTTACCCCAATAAACTGGGAAAACGTATTGACTCGAGTATAAGCCTAGGGTGGGAAATGCAGCAGCTACTGGTACGGTAAATTTCAAAACTAAAAATAGTTACCAATAAAATTACATTCGTTGAGTCATCAGTAGATTAAATGTTGTTGAAATATTTATTTCAAAGACAAACAGTAAACTAGCTCTGTAAGTGCAAAAGACGGTCAACAAAAAACAATATGGTAGCTCAATCAGCAACCAAGCTAAAAGCTAAAACACAAGTTAAAATCCTTCAAAACTGGATTCCTCCTCATCATCTGTATGTCCAAAGAGAGCTTCAGCGTTAGCTGGTGTGAGGTTATCAGCGTAGACATTGTCATCATCACTGAGTTCGCAGTCATCACCATCACTGCTGTCGTTCTCATACAAAACGCTGTCTTCACTGCCATCCATAGCATTACTAATGTCTATCATCAAGCAGATGTCTCCCTGAGGAAGCCACGTGACCCTGTGGTGTAACAAATAGGGGAGAGGCTTGATGAAATCATGACGCTCTGCACACAAGGCACTGTGATAACGATACTCTATGGAGTACTGTCTGGAGTACTGTCTGTATCTGTTGATGGATTTATACACATGCTGGTATAGCTTGGTACACTATGAGCAACTGATAAATGCAAGTGAATATTGTTTACTCGTCACTATTGCCCCCCATTGGGAAGTGATTTTTGGGACTTTTTTACTTTATTTTATTTCATTTTTCTTTTATTGACTTTTAATTCACATTTATTGGTTTATTGTTTATCTATGGTGGTAATGTTTACACCAATTTATTTATAATATGTAATCTGGATCTGTCAGAGCACTGTCAAATTTTAGTTGGAAATATTGTGAAGCGTGGCAACATTTGTAGAGATACTGAAGGGCGGATACCTTTTCACTATATACAATAAGTTAGAAGAATGGATATTTTAATACATTATATGGGACATTTGGTTGGAAGCTATCACACTTAAAAGGATGTTTTCCTTTCTTTTTCACTATACATAAGAGTATATACATTTAGAACTGCCTCTTCAAGACTAATATTGATTTTTTTCAGTCTATGAAATGTCTCCTAAAGCGTATCTCTGGTCTCTAACAACTCCTGTGGCATGTTTGTAGTCACTGATCATCTCCCGCACCATGCCTTTAGTCTCTAAAGACTACTGACATGCTGCAAGAGATGGTCAATCATCTCCTGCAGCATGTATGTAGTCTATGACCATCACTTCTAGCATGCCCATGTACAGAGCTTCAAGGGTTGCAGGGGTTGCAGCGGCAACTCCGCTCATGCTCCAGGGTATTTAAAAGAATTAGAGAGGTATGTCAAAATGTTGACAGTTTCTCCAAAATCTTTTGAATTACCCTTTTAATTTGTAAATAAAGTTATGAAATAACTCTTTAGCCACTTGGAGTATCTTGGTGCATGGTGGAAGTATCTTGGCATGCTGTGGAAGCAGTGGGTGGTAGTGGGAGGGCATGAGGTCAACACTTGCATTGGGCCCCGAAAGCTTCAAGCTACACCTCTGACATGCTCCTAGGTTTCCTTATGTAGAACCAGTATAATATACAGGGCAATAAGAAATCAAAAATTTTTTTTTTGGTCCAGATCTAGGAATGACAAAGAAACAAGTATACAATATGATTATAAGCTATGAGCAATAAAAGTTGCTGAACAATTCTTGAAAAGCTGACAAACTATAGTTGTACAATTTTGACTGTGATAGTTACCAGTATATTTGCTGATGGGTGGCTTACAAATAGATCTGTCATTAGTTAACGCTAGCAGGACGTATACTGTTATAGGTGCAAACTGTCAAAGAACTTAAAAAATGTTAAGTGGCGGTCAAGAGTACTTTAACCACTTAAGCCCCAGGCTATTTTGGCTCGTTAATGACCAGGCCCCTTTTTGCGATTCGGCACTGCGTCGCTTTAACTGACAATTGCGCGGTCGTGCGGCGTGGCTCCCAAACAAAATTTACATCCTTTTTATCCACAAATAGAGCTTTCTTTTGGTGGTATTTGAATACCTATGCGGTTTTTATTTTTTGCGCTTTAAACAAAAATAGAGCGACAATTTTGAAAAAAATTCAATATTTTTTACGTTTTGCTATAATAAATATCCCCCAAAAATATCTAAAAAAAAAATGTTTTCCTCAGTTTAGGCCGATACCTATTCTTCTACATATTTTTAGTAAAAAAAAATCGCAATCAGCGTTTATTGATTGGTTTGCGCAAAAGTTATAGCGTTTACAAAATAGGGGATAGTTTTATGGCATTTTTATACATTTTTTTTTTTTTACTAGTAATGGCAGCGATCAGTGATTTTTTTCGAGACTGCGACATTATGGCGGACACATCGGACACTTTTGACACATTTTTGGAACCATTGTCATTTATTTTCACAGCGATCAGTGCTATAAAAATGCACTGGTTACTGTGAAAATGACACTGGCAGTGAAGGGGTTAACCACTAGGTGGCGCTAAATGGGTTAAGTGTACTCTGATGAGTGTTTCTAACTAAGGGGGTGTTGGGCTCTGTGTGACATGACACCGGTCTCCGCTCCGAGTACACGGAGCCGAGATCCGTGTCATTGTCACTAGGCAGAGCAGGGAGATGCTTGTTTACACAAGCATCTCCCTGCTCTATGCCTCCGTGAGACGATCGCTGGGATCCCCGCGGCGATCGGATCCGCGGGACCCCGGTCCGACTCACGGGAAGAGTAGCGGCGTCGCAAGCGCGGCGGCGCGAGCGCAACCCCCACGTCGGGCAGTTAAAAGGGACGTACAGGTACGTTGATGTGCCTGTACGTGCCATTCTGGAGACGTATATCTACTGGAGGCGGTCCTTAAGTGGTTAATGCTTTTTACTGGGTTTATTCTGGTTATATACAATAAAATGTATCTTGACTTTCTTCCAGGTCTAGTCTGTGTGACCTATTCTGTTTTTTTATTTTAAAACCTTTTGAACTGCAGTTCAGTTTGTGTTCTTTTAATGTAAATTATTTTCTTTTTGTAGTCTATTTCATGTTGGAATGCAGTTCTTTTAAACATTTTACATGTTTTTCTAGCAATAAACTAACTGATCTATATTCATTAACCAATGCTAGAAAGCAACACTGGCAAATGCTTAGTAATGGACATGCCTCAGTTGACTGGTAAGCCAAATTTCAGCTAATTAAGGTAGTGTAACAACTGCCCTTTACATATGTCCCCAAGGTATTTGCTTTTGAAAGACTCTAATTCAATGCCTTGGCTTATGGAGCAGAACATTTATAAATTAAGGACATAACTTTAGCATGTTTACTTCAAAGCAAGTAAAGCCTAGCCAGTTTTATTATAGTAGTTGAATTCACTGCTAATGCTAAAATGATGACCTAAGAACAGGGAATCCCCTAGCCAAACCTTCAATTTGTATTTAAAAACACTTAAAAACACCTATCAACATTATTTGTATTAATGTATTAATGTCTAAAAACAAAGCATGTATGATACAGTTAAAAATTGATATTGTACAATGCACAGTTTATCTAAGTGTTTTTCCTAGGGGATGTTTATTCAGTCATTAATGCCCATGCAGTAAGAGCAGTGGTTCTCAACTCCAGTCCTCAGGATCCACAAACAGGCCAGGTTTTCAAGATAACTAAAAAACTGTACATCACAGGTGATATAGTTTGTTGCTCAGTGATTGCAGTATTCTAATCTGCATCTCCCCAAGGTAATACCTCAAATCTGGCCTGTTAGTGGGTCCTGATGACAGAAGTTGATAACCACTGAGTAAGAGGTAGTTATAAAGATGATGCTAGTCCTGACAGAATGTTATAACAACCAATAAAATGTAAAATAAATGATTCACTTGATCCTAAATGTGGAAATGCATGAAATTTTGCTAGATAGTACCATGGTAGGTTTATCCTTCACATATGCAATATCAGGACATTTGACGGGTTCCCTGAAAGTCTTTTGCAAAATCCAGTAAGACATTCATTTGCCTCTTGCCCTCTGCAGCTGCTAGTCGGCAGGACTTGCTTCATCAGGCACAAACCCCTATATAAAACAATGGCAGAAAATAATTTTGCATTGGGTCAGATTACATTTAGTCACATTGCTAAAGGGTCCATGTTCACTTCTCATTGCTCTCATTACCTATGCTTGGAAAGTTTGGTGAAGATGCAGATAGTAAGCAAATCAAGTAGTAGAAATTAAAGGTGTAAAAAAAAAAGATTTATGTTTTAAATAATTGAGAAGCTTTACATCTGTGCAGTTTGCACATTGTTTGATTTTACCCACTTGAGACCCACGCTATAGACGAAAGACATCTGCAGCGCGGCTCTCAAGTGCCGGGTGGACGTCCCTGGACGTCCTGCTGTGTTACATCCCGCTGCGCGCCATAGAGGGAACAGCTGTGCCCGCCACGTCACGTGATGCCGATGCACGTGCCTGGCGGCCGCAATGTCCACCGGGTACACGGGATCGGCTGTTACAGAGGCAGGACGTGAATCTCTGTGTGTAAACACAGAGATCCACGTCCTGTCAGGGAGAGAGGAGACCGATGCTGTGTCCCTTGTACATAGGGACACAGATCGGTCACCTCCCCCAGTCAGTCCCCTCCCCCAGACAGTAATAAACACTAATAGGGAACATATTTAACCCCTTGATCGCCCCCTAGTGTTAACCCCTTCTCTGTCAGTCACATTTATACAGTAATCAGTGCATATTTATAGCACTGTTCGCTGTATAAATGTGAATGGTCCCAAAAAAGTGTCCGATATGTCCGCCGCAATATAGCAGGCCAACAAAAATCGCAGATTGCCGCCATTACTAATAAAAAAATATATATATAATAAAAAATGTCATAATTCTATCCCCTATTTTGTAGGCGCTATAACTTTTGCGCAAACCAATCACTATACGCTTATTGCAATTTTTTTACCAAAAATATATAGAAGAATACGTATCGGCCTAAACTGAGAAAAAAAAATAGTTTTTTAAAAAAAAATTGGGATATTTATTATAACAAAAAGTAAAAAAAATATTTTGTGATCAAATACCCCCCAAAGAAAGCTCTTGTTGTGGGAAAAAAAATGATAAAAATATAATTTGGGTACAGCGTTGTATGACCGCGCAATTGTTATTCAAAGTGTGTCAGCGCTGAAAGCTGAAAATTGGTCTGGGTACGAAGGGGGTTTAAGTGCCCAGTAAGCAAGTGGTTACAGCAGCCACTAAGTTGCAGAAAAGCTTTAGGTCATAATTGTGTTGGTGCACTGTAGATTTAATAACAATTATGAGGCCTAGAGAACACCGCCTACCACTGCTACTGTGCCGCTCTGTTGAAAGATCTAGTAACTTGGCAGATGTGCTGTAAAAAATTCTACCTACATTTCTTTAAAAAAATTAAGCTCACTTGCTATTGTTTGGTGTCCAGGCCTCTTTTAACCAGAAATTATCTGTCATCTGCCTCTGTGAAGAAAAAGAGGGAGATGTTGAAATGAATAAAAAAGGGGCAAAGCAGAGGTTTATCTATAGCGTTGAGCGAACCCGAACTGTAAACTTCGGGTCCGTACCGAACTTTAGCTTTTTCCCGAACCCGAACCCGGACTTTGCGCAAAAGTCCGGATTCGGGTTCGGGTTCGGCAATCTAATTACGCAGTTAGAAATGCTTCAGGGGCCAGCCAATCACCTTTTGATTAGCTGGTGTGCCTTAGAAGCCATCATAGCCATGCCTACTAATGGCATGGCTGTGATTGGTCAGTGCAACATGTGACCCAGCTTCTATATAAGCTAGAGGCACACAGCACACACGTCACTCTGCTTCAGAATAGATAGGGAGAGGATCTTGTCTGCTGCTGCTGCTTTTAGGGAGAGATAGAAAAATACATGAGTTAGTCCTGATTCTGGAATGTGAGGGAAAAGATAGAGAGACAGTGTAGTGTAGGGCCAGGTTCCTGTTTTTTGCTTTTAGGGAGAGAGATATATTATATAGGAATAGGAGTCCAGATTCAGAGATATAACTCAGCGATCTGCATAGGTTTACCTGTTTGTGTTGCAGTGCAGTCTTTTTACACTGCTATGAGCCCAGTGTCAGAGAAAATCTACCTTTTATCTGCAAGCTCAGTGCACCAGCACTGCATATATTACGTTGAGAGACAGGGCCACCATCAGGGGGGTACAGGCAGTACACCTGTAAGGGGCCCAGAGGTCCCCAGGGGCCCGGGTGGCAACACCCCCTTTTTTCTTTTTATTTTTTTTACTTTATTTTTTTTTTTCCTTTTTTTTTTGTAAGAAGCCCGGAGGTCCCCAGGTCCCCGGATGGCAACCCCCCTTTTCTTAATTTTTTTTATAAAAAAAATAAATAAATTACAATTTTTTTCTTAATTTTTTTTTTATTATTTCTTTTTTTTTTTTTTGTAAGGGGCCCAGAGGTCCCCAGAGGCCCGAAGGTCCCCAGGGGCCCACATGGCAACCCCCCTTTTTTAATTTCTTTTTTAATGAATTTTTTTTTGCAAGGGGCCCGGATGGCAACCCCCACTTTTTTTTGTAAGGGGCCCTGAGGTCCCCAGGGCCCCGGATGGCAACCCCCCCTTTTATTTTTTTATAAAAAATAAATACAATTTTCATTTTTTTTTTTATTCTTTTTATTTCCTATTTTTGTAAGGGGCCCAGAGGTCCCCAGAGGCCCGGAGGTCCCCTATTCAAAAACAAATTTTGAATAGCATTTTCTGCAGTTCTGTAGCTGTGCGATTCAGCGGTTACGTACTGTGGGTGTATTGTGGTCTTCCAAAAAACGCCATTTAGGGTCAAAAAATATTTTGCAGTGTGTTATACATATGTGGAGGTGTGTGAAATAAACAATTTATATATAGTTTTCTTCTACTGTGCTATACTAAAAAAAAAAACATTTTTTTTTAATAGCATTTTCTGCAGTTCTGTAGCTGTGCGATTCAGCGGTTACGTACTGTGGGTGTATTGACCAGGGTGTATAAGGCCCCTGCCACGGGCCGGGTGAATAAGGCCTCTGATACAGTCAAGATGACCTTGAGCTTCTCCTTCTACGAACCTAGCCCATATCAAGGGGAAGACAGTCACGGTGAAGGAAGGGTCTGTTGACTCCCTGGAGAGATCCCGCATCGGTCCATCAGAATGATCCTCCCTTCCCTGGAACATGGTCCCCTACACGAGGCGGCACCCTAAGACTCCTCGACCCTTAGCGGACTCCAGACGAAGGCTCTGGACTCCAGGCTTTACTCCCGCACCTAGGCCTCCGTAACCAGGGCAGCAGGAACTCCAGGATAGTACCTCACCCCGGGCTAAAGGTACCCGAGATGGAACAGGAACACATGCACCCAGGCCGAAGGCACCTGGGCGTGGACCCCACTGGACATCAGCTCCCAGGCCAAAGGTCTGCCCCTTTTTATATGCTCTCCCGGCATGCACAGCAGGTTCCCCGCCCCGCTGTACTACTGCCAAGAGGGGACACAAAAGGCACAGCACTGTATCGGCGGTTCAACCCTAGCCTACCATGGCAGCGCCACCTGTAGGCCGCAGGGAACTGCACACCAATACTGTCCCCCGAGGACAAAATGGTCCATGAATCCTACAGAATTAGGGTGTTTGAAATAAAAATGTAGCGGGGTGCTAAATTTAAGGGAAGTGTTTGAGTGGTAAATAGGCTCAAAGTATTTTATTTTCCCACTAGCTTATCCATTAAATTGAATAATTTATTCCAGAAAGGGCGTATTCTGGGGCATTCCCACCATATGTGTGGCATCGTGCCGTTGAGTTTCTGAGGTTCTTAATGACTTCCTGTACCTCTTCTGCTGAAAAGGGGGCCTCCAGCATATTTTTTTAATGTTATTTTAAGTTATTTCCCTATCCACATTTGTTTGCAGAGCACTTGCCATGCTCTTAACAACATTTTGCTGCCATTTGCAGCCCTCTAGCCCTTTCCATTACTTTTTTAGAGCCTTTTTAGTCCTTAGAAGTCCGGGTCCCCATTGACTTCAATGGGGTTCGGGTTCGGGTTAAAGTTCGGTCCCGAACCCGAACTTTTTTCCGAAGTTCGGCCGAACCCGTCGAACCCGAACATCCAGGTGTCCGCTCAACTCTATTTATCTACACAGTTATTCATTTGTCTACCAACTAAAAATTTACCTAAGTCGCTCATGTTGCAGTACCTGCCGTACCCATTATTTCATTCCATGTTCTTCACAAACATATGACATAGACTGTGGTACAATGTAGGATCTAAATCCACCAATAACAATGCTTCCCATGTGCTGAAAACCTGCATTTCTGATAATGTGACATTTACGTATGATATTATAGAAGATCTTTATTATAATTTCCAACATACTGTATGTCTGAGGAAGCAAAATTAATCTATGAAACACATTGCTAGCTGTCCTATGTCTAAGAGAAATGTTGGGTTAATATATGACAAATGATCCTCTTATCAAGGCAATATCTGATTTACTTGAAAACCCATATGACATTGGTGTAAGGCATACTGTAGGTATATGAGGAAATGTTTGAAGAAATATTGCAAGAACTCTGTGGCACATACAGTACATCGTGTTTCTTATTTTGCATTTTTATGTATATACAAATAAAGATGTAAAATATTTTTTTATCAAAACTATTTTCCTGTAAAAAATTATTTAATGGACAAATCCTTTTCAATTTTCATTATAGTATAAATTGATAATTTATTCTTAGAATGTAATATTCAGTAGTATGCATTCCACCACTGATGCATGGGGAAACATAATTGGCATTTGGACAATTTTTGGATTTTGGACAATAATTTTTGGTGTCTAGGGTTGTTGAAAATGCAGTTGGAGTAAGGAAGCCTGTAAACTTACCCAAATACTTTTTTTATCCACCCTGTTCTCATGTATATCCTGTTAATCCATTCAATCCAATGTATATTTGTGAAAGACACTGCTGTAAATAACAGGCAACACTTTGGGAATAGTGATGAGCCGAACACCCCCGGGTTCGGTTCGCACCAGAACCCGCGAACGGACCGAAAGTTCGAACGAACATTAGAACCCTATTAAATACAATGGATGCGAACGTTCGAATTCTAAAGTGCTAATTATAACAACTATTATGCATGTTATTGTCCTAAAAAGGGTTTGGGAACCCGGGTTCTGCACCAGGGGACATGTATCAATGCAAAAATAAGTTTTAAAAACGGTCGTTTTCCGGGAGCAGTCATTTTAATGATGCATAAAGTGAAAAAAAAAAAGTCAAATATTCCTTTAAATATCGTACCTGGGGGGTGTCTAAAGTATGCCTGTGAAGTGCCACGTGTTTCCCGTGTTTAGAACTGTCCCTGCACAAAATGACACTTCTAAAGGAAAAAAAAGCCATTTAAAACTGCTTGCGGCTTTAATGTAATGTCTGGTCCCGGTAATATGGATGAAAATCTTTAAGAAAAATGGCATAGCTACCCCATGACCCCCCCCCTACCCCAGCCCATTACCAGCCCCTTTGGGTCTTGTATGGATATTAAGGGGAACCCCGCACATAAAATAAAAAAGGCCCTATATACTCTGAACAGCCGTATACAGGCGGTGCATACAAGACAGGGACTGTAGGTTTGTTCTTATGTAGAATCTGTTTGTAATTTTGAACAGGTACATTGTTGAAGTGTAGCTCCAGACCAAAAATCTATTTTTATACTTTTTGGAAAACATAGGTAAGGGTTATCACCCCTGTAACATTTGTTTTGCTGTCTGTGCCCCTGTTCAGAACATTTCACCTCACTTTCCGTCCTAATGACAACTGTTTTTGAAATGTGGTGTTTTTCTTGAAACAAGGATTGCTGATAAAGCATCAGTACAGAGGAGACACCTTTCTCCCATATTTATTCTTACAGGAGAGAATTTTCCTTCCTAGTGGTAGATTTCCTCTCACTTCCTGTTGTCTTCTTGCGTTTGCAAGTAGGAGTCGTTTGTAAGTTGGATGTTTGAAAGTAGGGACCTGCCGTATATACTCTGCAGAAATAGGCCCCTTAGTTGTTGGTGTTGGCACAACACTGTAAGCACTCACAGTTACTCTTGGTTGGTGCTGGAACGCCCTGCTGTCAACTATTATATCAGGAATTTTAATTACATATAATTGTTGAACAGTGGTAGTAAAAATTGGGCCTTTGATGGTGGTGCTGGTGCCACAACACTGTAAGCCCTGACAGTTACTCTTGGTGGGTGCAGCAATGGGCCCTGCTGTGAATTATTAGATCAAGAATTGTAATTACATGCCCCTGTTGAACAGGGGCTGAAAAATTGGGCCTTAGGCACTGGTGGCACAACACTGCAACCCTTCACAGATACTGTACTTGGAGCACAGCAATGAGCCCTGTTGCAAAGTATTGCTTCAAAAATTGTAATGACACGCCCCTGTTAAACAGGGGCTGAAAAATTGGGCCTTAGGCACTGGTGGCACAACACTGCAACTCCTCACAGATACTGTACTTGGAGCACAGCAATGAGCCCTGTTGCAAAGTATTGCTTCAAAAATTGTAATTACACGCCCCTGTTAAACAGGGGCTGAAAAATTGGGCGTTAGGCACTGGTGGCGGCACCCATAAACAAAAATGATCTTCCAAGCTATCATCATCAATCGTATCATTGAGGACTCGGAGGAGGAGGATAGCCAGTCAACATAACAGCACAGGCACTCAGCATCAGCATCAGTCTTGAAGGGATGTGACATTTTAAAATCAATTAGTCTGTTATATCAGCATCAGGTGTGTGGTAGCTGGTGGTGATCCAAGACTGGTTCATCTTGATGAAAGTCAGTCGATCAACCGAGTCGGTGGACAGGCGCACCCTGTGATCCGTGACAAATCCTCCAGCAGCACTGAATGTGCGTTCCGAAAGAACGCTGGATGCAGGACAGGCCAGTAGCTCAATTGCATACTGTGCAAGCTCTGGCCAGTGATCCATCCTCAAGACCCAGTAAGCCAGAGGATTTTCGGTGGGGAAGGTGTCCAAGTCTGACCTTGCCCCTAGATATTCCTGCACCATGTTTATCAGACGCTGGCGATGGTTGCTGGAACCGATCATACTTTGGGGCTGCGGACTAAAGAATTGTCTGAACGCATCGGTCAGACGGCCACCTTCCCCACCGCTCCTTCTTTGACTGGCCGAAGCCTCAGCAACTCGTTGTCCAGGACCAGGAGTTTGCAACCTCCCAGTCTCTGGGAACGCGTTGCACAGACCTTTCTGCAAGGCCTCCCGGAGTTGTCTCATCCTCTGCTCCCTCTGCGACGGTAACATAAGGTCCGCAACCTTACCCTTGTACCGTGGATCAAGGAGAGTGGCCAGCCAGTAATGGTCCCTCTCCTTGATCCGAAGAATACGAGGATCCTTCCGCAGACTTTGCAGGATCAGGGAGGCCATGCAGCGTAGGTTTGCTGAGGCATTCGCTCCGGAGTCCTCTGGGTCACTAAGGACGACATGATCCGCAGCCACCTCCTCCCAGCCACGTACAAGTCCACTGGTTTCTTGGGACTGTAAATCATCCCTAAAAGACTGCTGCTGATGATGCTGAGTGCCAGCCTCCACCTCCATGCTGACACAATCCTCCTCCTCCTCCTCCTCCTCCTCCTCCTCCTCCTCTTCCTGTGCGATGGGTGGGACAGAAGGAACACTGTCTGGGTAAAGGGGGCCTTGAGAGGCAAGGAAGTCCTCCTCTTCCTGCCTCTGTTCTGCCTCAAGTGCCCTGTCCATTATTCCACGCAGCGTGTGCTCCAACAGGTGGACAAGAGGTACAGTGTCACTGATGCATGCACTGTCACTGCTCACCATCCTCGTGGCCTCCTCAAATGGTGCCAGGACAGTGCATGCATCCCTGATCATGCCCCACTGGCGTGGAGAAAAAAAACCAAGCTCCCCTGACCCTGTCCTGGTGCCGTAGTCGCACAGGTACTCATTGATGGCCCTCTGCTGCGTGTGCAGCCGCTGCAGCATGGCCAACGTTGAGTTCCACCTGGTGGGCATGTCACATATAAGGCGGTTCTTGGGCAGGTTCAACTCCTTTTGCAGCTCAGCCAGGCGAGCACTGGCATTATAAGATCTGCGGAAATGCACACAGACTTTCCTGGCCTGCCTCAGGACATCCTGTAAGCCCGGGTACCTGCCCAAGAAGCGCTGCACCACCAGGTTAAGGACGTGAGCCACACAGGGCACATGGGTCAGTTGTCCCTGTCGGAGGGCGGAGAGGAGGTTGGTGCCATTGTCGCAAACCACCATTCCTGGCTTAAGCTGGCGTGGCGTCAACCACCTCTCGGCCTGGCCCTGCAGAGCAGACAGGACCTCTGCCCCAGTGTGGCTTCTGTCCCCCAAACACACCAGCGCAAGCACGGCATGGCATCTTTTTGCCTGCGTACTTGCGTAGCCCCGTGAACGGCTACGGAGCACCGCTGGTTCATAGGACAAACCACAGGAAGAGGCCATGGAGGAAGAAGAAGAGGAGGGGGTGGAGGAGAGAGGTGTGTCACAACCAGTAGTAGCATTTTGGAGGCGTGGCGGTGGGACAACCTCCAACACTACTGCACCTTGTCCTGAATCCTTCCCAGCTGCCAAAAGAGTGACCCAATGGGCCGTGAAAGAAAGGTAACGTCCCTGTCCATGCCTGCTGGACCATGAGTCAGCGGTAATATGCACCTTACCGCTGACCGCCCTGTCCAGCGAGGCCAAGACATTGCCTTCCACATGCCGGTAGAGAGCCGGAATAGCCTTCCGTGAGAAAAAGTGGCGTTTGGGAACCTGCCACTGAGGAACCGCACATTGCACAAACTCACGGAAGGGGGCCGAGTCTACCAACTGAAAAGGCAGCAGTTGAAGCGCTAGCAATTTAGCCAAGCTAGCATTCAACCGCTGGGCATGTGGATGGCTGGGAGTGAACTTCTTTCGACGGTCCAGCAGCTGGGGCAGGGAAATTTGCCTGCTAGAATCGGACGTCGGTGTACTGCTAGCAGAGTGGGCGCAAGTACTTGGCTGTGACACACCTAATTCTACACCTTCATTCCTCTCAGTGCATGTTTCAGAGAGGACTGAAGTTATAGTGGGGTTGGAGATCCCAGCTGATGCGGTGCAAGGAGAGGTCCGCTTTGTTCTTTGGTGTGGGTCTTTGAGGTAGGCTTGCCAACGAGCTGCATGGCAGGTCAACATATGTCTGGTCAGGCATGTGGTACCCAAGCGGCTGATGTTTTGGCCACGCGATATACGCTTGAGACATATGTTGCAAACAGCAGCTGTGCGATCTGATGCACTAGCCTCAAAAAAGGCCCACACCAAAGAACTTTTTGAATGACGGGCAGAGGCAGCGCCCTGCACAGGCGGAGCTCTGCGGTGTGATTCCGTCGGTGTACTGCCCTTACGCTGGCCACCAAAGGGCATCCTGCCTCGTTGGAGATGTGCCTCCTCCTCATCCTCCTCCTCCTCCTCTCTCCTATTAGGCACCCACGTGGAGTCATTGACCTCATCATCCCCTCCCTCCTCATCACTGGAGCCAATCTGGCAGTATGCTGCAGCTGCTGGAACATGACTGCCAGATTGGTGTCCTTCTTGAGCATCCCCTCTGTCTGCTCTCACGCTACTGCCTTCCTCTAGCTGGGTTTCATCATCAGACCCTTCGAAACGCTGGGCATCCTCCTGGAGCATGTACCCAACACTGTGCTGAAACAGTTCGGGGGACTCCTCAGGAGGAGGACATGGTGGGTCTAGGGAAGGAGTGACTGATGATTTGTCTGACATTGATACCAGGGAAGACGACGCTTTGGCAGCTGCTTTTCCAGTACCCTGAGCCTGGGTGAGAGAGGATGAGGAGGAGGAGGAGGGCTTGGTCATCCACTCTACCAAGTCTTCGGCATGATGTGGCTCAACATGTCCAGCTGCCGAAAAGAAGGACAAGCGTGTCCCATGGCCATGTGCTGATGACAATGCACCGCGTCCACGACCAGCACTGTTGCCCCCAGACACAGAGCCTGCTTGCCCTCTTTTATTGCCTCCTGACTGTCTGCCTCTCCTTGTTTGCCTTCCAGACATTCTAATAGATGGCCTGCAGGGAGATGGGAAAAAAGCAATAAGGGCTACCTTCAGGTGTCCTTCTCTGTCCCTTGAAACAAGGACTTTCACAGTGAAAGAAACTGACACTGTCCCTACCTAGAGTTTTCTGTCCCTAGAATAAATGTTTTTTTTAATCACAATATAGCACAAGGACAATTCACTCAATGTCTCTCCAGGTCCCTGGAAACAAGGACTTGCAGAGTGAAAGAAAAAAAACACTCTCCCTACCTAGAGTTTTCTGTCCCTAGAATAAATGTTTTTTTTAATCACAATATAGCACAAGGAAAATTAACTCACTGTCCTTACAGGTCCCTGGAAACAAGGACTTGCAGAGTGAAAGAAACTGACACTGTCCCTACCTAGAGTTTTCTGTCCCTAGAATAAATGTTTTTTTTAAGCACAATATAGCACAAGGACAATTAACTCACTGTCCTTACAGGTCCCTGGAAACAAGGACTTGCAGAGTGAAAGAAACTGACACTGTCCCTACCTAGAGTTTTCTGTCCCTAGAATAAATGTTTTTTTTAAGCACAATATAGCACAAGGAAAATTAACTCACTGTCCTTACAGGTCCCTGGAAACAAGGACTTGCAGAGTGAAAGAAAAAAAACACTCTCCCTACCTACAGTTTTCTGTCCCTAGAAAAAATGTTTTTTTTAATCACAATATAGCACAAGGAAAATTAACTCACTGTCCTTACAGGTCCCTGGAAACAAGGACTTGCAGAGTGAAAGAAACTGACACTGTCCCTACCTAGAGTTTTCTGTCCCTAGAATAAATGTTTTTTTTAAGCACAATATAGCACAAGGACAATTAACTCACTGTCCTTACAGGTCCCTGGAAACAAGGACTTGCAGAGTGAAAGAAAAAAAACACTCTCCCTACCTACAGTTTTCTGTCCCTAGAAAAAATGTTTTTTTTAATCACAATATAGCACAAGGAAAATTAACTCACTGTCCTTACAGGTCCCTGGAAACAAGGACTTGCAGAGTGAAAGAAACTGACACTGTCCCTACCTAGAGTTTTCTGTCCCTAGAATAAATGTTTTTTTAAGCACAATATAGCACAAGGACAATTAACTCACTGTCCTTACAGGTCCCTGGAAACAAGGACTTGCAGAGTGAAAGAAAAAAAACACTCTCCCTACCTACAGTTTTCTGTCCCTAGAAAAAATGTTTTTTTTAATCACAATATAGCACAAGGAAAATTAACTCACTGTCCTTACAGGTCCCTGGAAACAAGGACTTGCAGAGTGAAAGAAACTGACACTGTCCCTACCTAGAGTTTTCTGTCCCTAGAATAAATGTTTTTTTTAATCACAATATAGCACAAGGAAAATTAACTCACTGTCCTTACAGGTCCCTGGAAACAAGGACTTGCAGAGTGAAAGAAACTGACACTGTCCCTACCTAGAGTTTTCTGTCCCTAGAATAAATGTTTTTTTTAAGCACAATATAGCACAAGGACAATTAACTCACTGTCCTTACAGGTCCCTGGAAACAAGGACTTGCAGAGTGAAAGAAAAAAAACACTCTCCCTACCTACAGTTTTCTGTCCCTAGAAAAAATGTTTTTTTTAAGCACAATATAGCACAAGGAAAATTAACTCACTGTCCTTACAGGTCCCTGGAAACAAGGACTTGCAGAGTGAAAGAAAAAAAACACTCTCCCTACCTACAGTTTTCTGTCCCTAGAAAAAATGTTTTTTTTAATCACAATATAGCACAAGGAAAATTAACTCACTGTCCTTACAGGTCCCTGGAAACAAGGACTTGCAGAGTGAAAGAAACTGACACTGTCCCTACCTAGAGTTTTCTGTCCCTAGAATAAATGTTTTTTTTAATCACAATATAGCACAAGGAAAATTAACTCACTGTCCTTACAGGTCCCTGGAAACAAGGACTTGCAGAGTGAAAGAAACTGACACTGTCCCTACCTAGAGTTTTCTGTCCCTAGAATAAATGTTTTTTTTAAGCACAATATAGCACAAGGACAATTAACTCACTGTCCTTACAGGTCCCTGGAAACAAGGACTTGCAGAGTGAAAGAAACTGACACTGTCCCTACCTAGAGTTTTCTGTCCCTAGAATAAATGTTTTTTTTAAGCACAATATAGCACAAGGAAAATTAACTCACTGTCCTTACAGGTCCCTGGAAACAAGGACTTGCAGAGTGAAAGAAACTGACACTGTCCCTACCTAGAGTTTTCTGTCCCTAGAATAAATGTTTTTTTTAAGCACAATATAGCACAAGGAAAATTAACTCACTGTCCTTACAGGTCCCTGGAAACAAGGACTTGCAGAGTGAAAGAAAAAAAACACTCTCCCTACCTACAGTTTTCTGTCCCTAGAAAAAATGTTTTTTTTAATCACAATATAGCACAAGGAAAATTAACTCACTGTCCTTACAGGTCCCTGGAAACAAGGACTTGCAGAGTGAAAGAAACTGACACTGTCCCTACCTAGAGTTTTCTGTCCCTAGAATAAATGTTTTTTTTAAGCACAATATAGCACAAGGACAATTAACTCACTGTCCTTACAGGTCCCTGGAAACAAGGACTTGCAGAGTGAAAGAAAAAAAACACTCTCCCTACCTACAGTTTTCTGTCCCTAGAAAAAATGTTTTTTTTAAGCACAATATAGCACAAGGAAAATTAACTCACTGTCCTTACAGGTCCCTGGAAACAAGGACTTGCAGAGTGAAAGAAAAAGACACTGTCCCTACCTAGAGTTTTCTGTCCCTAGAATAAATGGTTTTTTTAAGCACAATATAGCACAAGGACAATTAACTCACTGTCCTTACAGGTCCCTGGAAACAAGGACTTGCAGAGTGAAAGAAAAAAAACACTCTCCCTACCTACAGTTTTCTGTCCCTAGAAAAAATGTTTTTTTTAAGCACAATATAGCACAAGGAAAATTAACTCACTGTCCTTACAGGTCCCTGGAAACAAGGACTTGCAGAGTGAAAGAAACTGACACTGTCCCTACCTAGAGTTTTCTGTCCCTAGAATAAATGTTTTTTTTAATCACAATATAGCACAAGGACAATTAACTCACTGTCCTTACAGGTCCCTGGAAACAAGGACTTGCAGAGTGAAAGAAACTGACACTGTCCCTACCTAGAGTTTTCTGTCCCTAGAATAAATGTTTTTTTTAAGCACAATATAGCACAAGGACAATTAACTCACTGTCCTTACAGGTCCCTGGAAACAAGGACTTGCAGAGTGAAAGAAACTGACACTGTCCCTACCTAGAGTTTTCTGTCCCTAGAATAAATGTTTTTTTTAAGCACACTATAGCAGAATCACAAAACACACTGACACTCTCCCTACCTATCCTTCTCTTTCCCTAAACTAAAGGAATCCAGGTTAAGCAAGAAAGAAATAACAGTCACTGTCCCTGCCTATGCTACTCTATCCCTGCTCCGGAACACACTACACTAGGCCGCCGTGCTGGCGGCCTTTTATAGTGTGGGGCGTGTACTAAACACCCTCAGCAATAATTGGCCACAGGCATCCTGCCTGTGGCCAATCATTGCTCTCCTCGCTGCCGGCGCTGTGATTGGCCAAGCATGCGGGGTCACAGTGCATGCTTGGCCAATCACAGCGCCTGGATGACACTGCGATGGCGTAGTGCATTGTGGGCCGTTCGCGTCACTCGAATTTGGCGCGAACGGCCCAAATCGTTCGATCTTCGTCGAACGATCGAACAGCCAATGTTCGAGTCGAACGTATGTTCGACTCGAACACGAAGCTCATCCCTATTTGGGAATAGGGATGAGCTAAAATGCAGTGGGTTTGGCAATCTTCATAGAAGTTCAGACGCTGAATTGAAACTCCATTGAAAATCATTGAGAGCAGAACCTGTCTAATTAAAAATGCCTATTTTCTGAACAAATTGGCAAAGGGGTGTTGAAAAATAACATGGGGGGGTAGGCACTGTCCTAGGGGAACATGCACCAATGCAAAACAAAATGTAAAACATCCATTTGGTTAAGAGCAAAACATTTTTAAATGCTTAAAGTGAAGCATTAAACATGCCCAATTATTTTAACCCCTTCCTGCCAACTGCACACATATGTGCCACCTTAATTGTATAAAAGTAATGACAGTTGTACATATGTTATTATCTTTTTCTTGCAATAAAAATCTCTATTGAAGAGAATAAAAAGAAGATAAATATGATAAAGAAAGAGAAGAGCCAGAAGCAGTGGAGAGAGGTGGGGAATCGGTCACTCCGGAGGGAGATAGCCAGTCTGTTTCTGTACAGTAGTTACCACGTGCTGGGTGTTTGCAGAGATCAGGAATCGAAGGACAGCATGTGAGCACAAATATATATATATGTATGGCTATAAAATTGGCATATGTGCTAAATATTTTTATTCTTTTCCACAAGTTTGTCCTCAAAGAACGATCACAGCTAAAGCTTCTTGCCAGGTAATCAGGCCTGAAAGTCAGGAAATGGACTTTCATGATATACTTCATGGAATAAATGCAAACCTCTTGCAGAGAGGAGAGAAGGGATCCTTTAATGATCCCAATAATGCAAATGCTGCATTCCTTAGAAATATAGAACACGTCTTAGATAAAACGCCAACTGAGAAGCAGGAGGAGGTCTAAATGTCCATTTTCAATTATGCAGGTGCTTGCGTAAATACTGGCATGGCAGAAAATCCTTTGTCAACTATTGTCACAGCTGTTCCCTTTTAGAGGCCATACCGATACCAGCAATTCCAATAAGAAGCTACAATGATGCACACTCCACCTCATCAACAAACCTTTCTACAGCATGCTTCAGGTTACGTAGCCGCCTCTCCCTGTAGGTCCACCCATGGCAGTTATCTTCTGATTTTTTGCAATCACAAAGCCAAGCTATTTGAGTTTCTCCCTACCTCCCTCATACTCTCCTACCCCTTTCAGGTTTTGTGAAATAAATTGACAAAACTTTATTTTGGTATAAGAAAATAAAGTAAAATAAAATAAAATAATAAGAAAATAAAAGTTTATTTAATATTCAGCTTGATGATTTTGGTTAAAAAAAATTGTCTCTTCATAATAAATAAAAAATAATGCAAAGGTACAATGTGTAGTATCAAACAGCTATTGTACTATAGTGAAAAAGCACATTTTGACATATACAATAACAGATAATGTTGTCTTTGATTATAAAATCAATGTGAAAATACCAAATTCTGACTTTTTTAACAGATATTCATACTGCCAAGGAACCTCTCCTGATGGTGATGGAAAATAGTCAGTGAATATATCACACATGGTAATATGTAAGCTATTTGATCACACTCTTAAAAAATGTACAGAGGGTAGGTTAAACACCTCCTCTTCCTCTACATTTATACCTTCCTTATCACAAATTACATAATATAGAACACAGCATGCCTGTATAGCCTACTCTACATTCTCAGGGTTGAGTTGAATGGTGCTTTGGAATAGGCCACATTTGCTTGCCAAGATTCCAAAGGTGCATTTGATTAGGAACATTTTCTTATCATCTAGATTATATTTGGCATGAGGCCTTAAGAGGTGTCTGAAAGTGCAAATTCCTCATCTGCAACAAGAACATGAGGCAGATCTGGTCCATCAGTTCAAGGAAGTGGTTTATCAGATGGTAGGTTGAATTGCCACTCTTGAAGTCTTCTGCCCATTGCAGATTCCAAGAAAACTCTTTAGTCAGATGTGCTTGCATATGCTCCAATGTCTACAGCAATGAATCTATAATTACTATCACACATGGGCAAAAATATTTTATAATTAAAATAGCGAGCTCCAGAGGGAAGATGTATTTGGATGTGAACATGCTTTTTACCAAAGGCACCAATGCACCTAGGAAAGCTGGTCCAGCTGAAAAATGCATCTGATATTCCTTACCACATGCTCTGACCAGGCACCGACAGATGGACGCATCTCCTCCCATATGGCTTTATATGTGTCGTGAACAATCTCAGAAATGCTGATGATTCCAATAAAAAAAATTCAGAGATTAATACATCTGGCCAGTTACAAGTAACCTAAGACGAGAAGGTAATGTAAGCTAGATTTTGGAAAGTCATGAACAACATATGGGTTATATAGGTATGGCAATGGGCACAATTCAAAATAGCACATCAATGCTTACATTCAAAAGAACCTGCATTATGTTTATTTGGAGCAGACAATCCATGGAAAAATTTCAGCACATGCATTACACTATTTTATTTTTTTTACAATTTTGCTGACTGATTGTGCTTTATCAATTGGGGAGTAGCACTGTCACCTTAGTACAAGAGGTGATTTAGGACTGAAAAAAAAACTCCATAACAAAATATACATTTTGGAAGTGTGCTGAGGTTCAGTGTACAGGAAGTTGTAAGCCCACAAGATTCATGGCAGGATCACATTTTTTTTTCCATATTCAAAAGAATGTTTATGCTATATTTACAGACCAGAAGGGAGTAAAGAAGGTAAGGGATTTTTGTAATATTTAAATAATTATCATTATTTTTAGTGAAGCCCTCAAGGTCAGGGTTAGAAGAAAAACTGGAGTGCACAAAATCTGGTGGAGCTGTGCATGGTAGCCAATCAGCTTCTAACTTCAGCTAGTTCAATTAAGCTTTGACAAAAAATCCTGGAAGCTGGTTTTTATGTAGAGCTGCACAAGATTCCGCACTCTACAGTTTTAGTAAATCAACCCCGTTATTCACTGAGACCACAATGCAGAATGGGGAAGCACAATACATTCTGGGGAAAAGAAAAGTGTCTTGGAAATTTTCATATACTTTCATTAAGCATGAATTCAGACATAAAAAACGGATGTAAATGGATGAAAAATTAATGGAACAGGACTAAATCGAAGTGATTTGCAAAACAAAACAAGTGTGCTGCCCCCCAAGGAAATCTATAACAGACTCTTCAGGTCTTATATGGGTTTTAAGGAGGACACCACACAAAAGAAGCAAAAAAAAAAAGTTCTGTTAAAAATCCATACAAGGCCCTTAAACCGAGCATGGAGCCTCACTGGCCAGGAAGATATGTGTGTCTGTGTGTGTGTGGGGGGGGGCAGGCATGAGGCCCCCCTCCTGAACCATATCAGAACACATGCCCTCAACATGGGGAAAGTGCCTTGTTGATGAGGACAATGGCCTTTTCCCCACAACCCTTAAAAGTGTTATTTTTGTGGTTAACAAAGCAAAAATCTGTATAAAAGGGATATCAATGGAGACTTTGTGTTGACAGTGGTAAATTATATTAAATCAAATGATAGGGAGCAGTAGTGTGTAACCAGCCCCTTGGGCTGGTTCATTTACAGTGCCTTGAAAAAGTATTAATACCCCTTGAAATTTTCCACATTTTGTCATGTTACAACCACAAACATAAATGTATTTTTGGGAGATTTTATGTGATAAACCAACACAAAGTGGCACATAAGTGTGAAGTGGAAGGAAAATGATGAATGGTTTTAATTTTTTTTTACAAATAAATATCTGAAAAGTGTGGCGTGCATTTGTATTCAGCCCCCTCTACTCTGATACCCCTAACTAAAATCTAGTGGAACCAATTGCCTTCAGAAGTCACCTACAGTAATTAGTAAATAGAGTCTACCTGTGTGTAATTTATTCTCCCTGGTCATCTCTCACCTCGGTTATTGCAACTCCCTTTTCATAGGCTTACCTCTGCATACTCTATCCCCCCTTAAATCCATCATGAATGCTGCTACCAGGCTCATCCACCTTACTAATCGCTCTGTGTCTGCTACTTCTCTCTGTCAATCCCTCCACTGGCTTCCGCTCACCCAAAGAATTAAATTCAAAATACTAAGGACTACCTACAAAGCCATCCACAACTCTGCCCCCAGCTACATCACTGACCTAGTCTCAAAATACCAACCTAATCGTTCTCTTCATTCTTCATTCTTCGCAAGACCTCCTGCTCTCTAGCTCTTTCATCACCTCCTCCCACGCTCACCTTCAGGACTTTTCCAGAATCTCTCCAAGCCTATAAAACTCCTTACCCCAATCTATCCTTTTATCTCCTACTCTATTAGTATAATATAATATAAATCCTGTATAATAATAATAATAATACACAAAAGAATGTAAAAGGCCTCTCTACAACCACGGTTATATGGTCATTGCCAATAAATAAATACAAATACAATTAGACTAATGGGAGGTAAACAGAATAAGTCAGATGCACAATCAAGACCACAGAAGATGAAGCTACAGTAAATATCTGAACTGACCAAAGAGAAAAAAGCCCCAGTAAATTATTGGAACATCAAAAATATCAGTACACAGCCTACAGCACATAGCCAGGAGATAATAAATCTGAACAGTGTTGCTGACTGTACAGAGCCAGGGGGAGAAGGAAATACAGTGAAGAAATCTATCGGTAAGGATGACAACCTGCAGCCTATTGCACAAGCCAATGGGGCGATGAGCCACACTGAATGATAGAAAACATTAAGGATAAGACTGCACAGCCTGCAGCAAAAATCCAGGAGGAGGAGAAGTCATATTAAAGGAGTGGAGCAATAAAGATGAGAGTACACAGCTAGCAGCACAGAGCCTGCTGGGGAGAAAGTGCCACACTTTGAAAGTGGAACAGTAACTGGTCAAAAAGCAATGTATGGTCAACTTTAAAGTGTGTTACAAAGCCTTCAGTACAAAGCCAAAAGGAGAGGAGCCATGGTGGAGGAGTGTAATAACAAAGATAAGCCATTACAGGTTGCAACACAAAGCAAGATGTGAGATAGGGTCATAATTATGAATCGAAGAAGTGACAAAAATGAAATAAGAAGTGGAACAGTGGGTAGTGAGACATACAACCTACAGCATACAGCTGGGTGAAGAAGGTGCCACAGTGAATTACTACAACAGAAAGTGTGAGATGTACATCCTGAAGCTCAGAAAAGAAGGGGAATTTGAACACAGAGGGAGAGAACAGAGAGGGAGCTGGTACATGCTCCCTGAGGGTATAGAGCTGAATGTGTGCAAGAACCCTCCATAAATTCTGAGGGGAAACAGGACACACCATTCTCTAATTTAATTATACAGGATATATATACAGTATATATATATATATATATATATATATATATATATATATATATATATTAGATCACTATATCACCAGTAATTCTGCTATTATTTGTTATGACGTTTAAACAGTTTAGCAAACAAATAGATTAATGTAACAGATATATTTTTTTGCCTAGAGATAGGCATCATTTAATTTTGACAACCTAACTACTGCTGTATCTCTGTGTTTTCTGTGTTGTATAAAATCTGTTGTTAGCACATCTGAGAAAAACAACACATCAAAGAATGTAATCAGATAGATTGTTCCCTGGTATTGTGTGCTACTCTCTCTGATTTAAGAGCCCTTCAGATAATATAATAAAATGAAGTGGTTTATTTGACAACTACATTAAAGTATGCTGCTGAAATAGCTACTCTAGAATTATCTGTAGGTGAAACAAATATTGTGGTTGAACTTGAAAATACTTTTCAGTACATTGTGTTATTAGTTGTTTTTTTATAGTTAGGAAAACTAGTCTAAAAGTTATTCAGTGTTTCTGGAAATTTTCAGTTTTATTTAAAAAAAAAAACTAGTAGATATGTTTTGTGAGTTAGAAACAGGAAAACCATAATGAAAATGTATATTATAGATCTAAAGAAAAACTCAATGCAAAACATAAAACACCATTTTGGATAAATCTTTCCAACTAAAACTACCAAAGATGTCATTTCTGGGATTCATCATTTATGATATTCTGTAGACAGAACAATAGAAACATTTTTAAATGTGGAAAGTTTCCCATTATGTGTTACAATTGGTAGGTACACAGGAGGCGTAAACTATGATTTTCTGTGTTTTTATTAAAAGAAAGACAAACAATAAAAACTCTCAGAAAAAACAATGTAGGAGCCATACCTTTGATCTCAAGTGTTTTCACACAGACTTGTATTGCATAGGAAAGAAGGGCGGGGGGGGGGGGGGTGTCAACTAGTACTGTTACCAAGCATAGATTACTGAGACTACTAGGGATGATTTATTAAAGGCAAATTTTCCAAGGTAATTTTCTCCAGAGCTTAGTGAATGCAATGACATGTTGCTTTGCAAAGGAGGGAAGAAAAATAAAAAATAGGATTTTTGCTTGCACATGATTGGACGATAGAAGTCAGCAGAGCTTCACCTCTGGGTAAAATTTCCTTTGCAAAGTCCAACTTCCATTCCAAAGTGGACAGTCTATCTGCCGTTAGTAAATCAATGCCTATTGATCTAACTCTAGTGCTATTGCACGGCCCAACTAAAATATATTTTTTTGTCTTCAATAGAGTGTAAAGGGTTAGAATATAATTTTTCTTCCAGTTTGTGATGCCACCAGGAGATTTCACTTTACTGTTCTTGTGAAGTGAGTGAGAAGAACAGAGGTCACTTAGGTAGAAATGTAGAAGCAGCAATAAGATCTTTTGGGTTCTAATATTTTCAAGATTCACTTAAAGTATGTTGTTGATGTTCCCACTGGACAGATTTTCCATCATTCTTCCTCTGACCTACTGACAACTGGACAGGAAGTTCTTGTCTACTGGACAAAAAGGGGGGAGTAATGCCCAGTAGACATGTGCAATTAGCTTCGGTCTGAATACAAATTTGGACAAATGTTTGGTTATTTGGAGATTCAGATGTATCCAAACTTCCAAATGAAATAGTAACGAATAGCAACACATTGCATTGAAATTCATTAAAATTTGTTTTGTTTATGCGTTTTCTAATGAATTCCAAATTTTCAGAAAGATCAAAATTCGGATTGGTCGAAAAATTATCAACCGATTCAAATTCTGTTTGAAGAATGCCGCTTAATAACTCATCAGCTGTCAGAGCCCCCCCGCCCCAAATGTTTAGGGGTTTGTGGCCTGATATGGTTCAGGAGAGGGGGGGCGCTCACTCTTCCCCCCCTTCCATGGCATGCTAAGCTGCATGGTAAGGACTGGGGGGAGGGTCCCCACACCGTTTTTTACTTTAGTTTTTTAAATAGCTGGGTGCCGGTAATTGCAACCGTGAGTCAATTTGAATGTGAGTTCTATACATGCTGCAGATGCGCAGATACAGATGGTTTGGATTTGGGATGGCGGGACCCCACACCATTTTTTGGGGAACTTTCTATTGCCGTTTTTTTGTTTGCATTTCAGCTGTCAGTGGGGAAGCCAGCTGACCTGCTGATGAGTCATCGGTTGTTAAGGACGTTGTTAAGCAGTGGGCCGGGAAGCTGGCCGCCACGTCCTTAACAACCAGCTATTCTTCACACAGAATTTGAATTGGTCAATAATTTTTCCACCGATCTGAATTTGAATCGTTCCAAAAATTTGGAATTTGATAGAAAATTAATAAACAAAATGAAATTTTATGGAAACTAAACTAAACTAATTCTGAAACCAAACCAAACGAATTCCTAAACTAAACAAAATAAGTAACATAACAAATCTATCCGAAACTAAACAAAACAAATGTTTCCATTCTGCACATGTCTAGTGCCCAGAATATATGAGTGCCAAGAAGCTATTACTTAAATGTCCATGGCTTTTCATGCAATCTTTTTGAACATCAAAAATATCAGGAGTCTTTGAAATATTTACAATAGGACTATTATTTGAACTCATTTTAGCTGTTAACACATAATTCAAGCTGTACAAGTTGGTTTTGGGCATTTGACACTGTGCACCCATTAAAGAATCTTATTATCTGACGTGGTTTTATTTATTTTTATTAGCAAAACATCTTTACACTGTAAACTCGTCTATGATAAATATTTCACAAAATATAATAGCAATAGCACAAACATGCTTTAACATTTTCTCTTTTACTAATGTAAGGCTTATGTTGGTGTCAGTGACTCCACTGTCCCACCTAGAGTTGCCACCTCATCCCTTTAAACCCGAACACATATGAATTACACAGGTTCTGAGACTAATTTAATGCAGATAAGGCACCAAGTGAGTTTAATTACCACCTTAATCAGCCACAGAACCAGTGTAATTAATATGTGTTCGGTCTTAAAGGGATGAGGTGAGTAGAGAGAGATCAGTGGTCCTCCCTCTGGTGAATGAATCTGGATTTTCATAGTTCAGAGCTGTCATTCCCCAGCTGCTGTGGCTGGGGATGAAGCTATACAAGCACAATCTTTGCTTGATCAGCTTCATTGGAGTACATAGGTGACGCTGGGGGGCTAATAAACCCTTAATGTCTCCTAAAAAGGACCTATCACCAGCAATAGGCTATTACTCATTAAAAAGTTTTAAAAAATAACAAATGAAACATTTAAAAAAATTAAAGCCTCCCACCCTCATGCATACATACATACATAAATGCACACACGAGGGGGAGAGAAATAATTCT
The DNA here is from genome assembly GCA_029206835.1 of Rana muscosa. NCBI lineage: Eukaryota > Metazoa > Chordata > Amphibia > Anura > Ranidae > Rana > Rana muscosa. The sequence goes on from CM055117.1 coordinate 327,163,552, forward strand.
AGGGCTAATATTCAGAGTGAGAGAAATAATTATAGGGCTAATAATCACAGTTATCTCTAAATGTAAGATCTGTAAAGGATTTTAAAGTGACACCTATGCACATTTTGGGTACCGAAGTTTGTCTTGGTTTCACATATACATGTAATTTTAGATCCTGACATTTTGACATGTTGGGTATCTATTTACTAGCTGGGACCTTATGTTTTATATTTTACTATATTATACTATACTATTTTATTCTCCAGGGTCTCTGTTTTCAGAATATATAAACTGCTTGGGGAATTTAACTAATCTTCAGGCCTAAAATGTGTGTGCAAACAATGCAATAACTACTCTTGCAGTAAAGAGCTAAACCCATCTAGAGTACTAAACAACGTAAGGGTTGGAAATTTAAAAAAAATAAAGCTAAAAACCAGAAGAAAACCAAATGAATAAAAATAACCCCAACACCCACTCGAAAACCAAATAAAAATCCCTTTTTATTTAATTATTTTTATTTGTTTATTTATTTTTATCTTTTTCATGAAAAAATGTAATAACATTACCTACTATCAACAAAAAGCTAAGGAAAAATAGTGAAACAGCAGTGAAATAGCAACAGAATCTGATTCTGCCCAAAAAAAAAAGTAGACCTAAAAAGTAAAGTTTAAATTGCAATGAATGCACCTAGCCACACAAACTGTAATTCGCTGCAATGTATCATTAGCAAATATACAACACACAATATAGTACTATTTATAGCACCGAGTACTCTGTATATAGCATTAAACTGTAGAATTGTATATAGCATGATACTGAAAGCACACTACAGTAAGCTGTCTTCCCCTAACAAATGCCAGCTGTCTATCACACTGAATTAACTAACTCACTGACAAAAGGCTGCTGAAAGAGGAGCCATTAATAGTGTGTGGGCTGCAATGTTTCTGTGAAACAACATTGGTTAAAGTCTTGCACCTGAACAGAGGTCACGTGCAAGACCTTGGCCAATGATGGCTCAAGCAATGCATAATGAGATGTTCGGTAAGAGGGATTTCTGCTGACTGTTCTTTTGATCATCTCTGAACAGCGAATGTTCAACTCATCCTTATTTACAGGGAACATACTCACATAATCATACTGGTGGCATGCCATTTTGCTTTATAGGTGTTAAAATTATGATTGCAATTTTGATGCTTGATCGATAACTAGTTAAGTTATTTTGCATGTGTTGCCACTTTTGTCAAAATTATACAATTGCATTTATTGCTTTGAAGTGATAATTTCCTACACTAAATTACTTTTGTTTCTCTAGTAGTGACAGTAGATGAAGGAATAGGCACTATGTACTTTATGATAAATAAATGAATAGCCACTAAGTAGTTAATGAGCATATTTTGTAATTTTTGGTTAAAGGTAATGTTATTTTCTTAGTGGTGTTAGCCTTGGGGTTCTCACCATCATTCCTCCTTTGCAACTATTCACATAACTGAGTCCTCAAGTTTCCTCTATCTGGTTATGAAGTAATGATTTACATTATGTGCATTTGTATGTACAGACAGTCCCCAGGTTACAAATATCCGACCTACAAACGACTCCTAGTTATAAACAAGGGAGAAAACAGGACGTGAGAGGAAATCTAACCCTAGGAAGTGAAATTCACTTGTGTAAGAGTTATCGTGAAGCCTTATCACCAATATTTGTTTCCACAACAACCCAAAATTTTCGAAATCTATTTATTATAAAGACAGAAAGTGAGGTAAAAATTTTCTGAACAGGGACATAGACAGCAAAACAAATGTTAAAGGGGTGTTAACCCTTCCCTATGCTATCCAAAAACCTTAAAAATTACACAATTCGGGTGCTAAATCTGATCCATGCAGCTAAGTCTTCAAACCGGCCTCTTCTCTTGCTGTCCACGGACGCAGAGAAAGCTTTTGACCAGGTGAACTGGGCATTTATCAGGGCCACTCTACAGCATATCGGGCTCGGGTCATCCATGTTGAGTTGGATCTTATCCCTTTATTCTAATCCCTCAGCCGCAGTCAAGGTCAATGACACAAAATCTGAATTTTTTAACATCACTAATGGCACACGGCAGAGCTGTCCCTTATCCCCCCTTATTTTTATACTTTCCCTGGAGCCCATCTTGTGTACAGTAAGAGCAGACCAGGGCATTGCTGGCTACCAAAAATAATCGAGTCGCACAAAGTGGCCACGTTTGCAGATGATTTGATCTTTTTTTCTGACGGATCAGCTCACTTCTCTTTCAAAACGACTTAAGTCCCTACAGGATTACGTAACTCTTTTTTTTTCTGAATCAACAGTCCTCTGTCCTAAACATTACGGTCGGCAGTGAGACGGTCCATTCTCTGCATTCTTTGTTCCCTCTCCACTGGGCGAATAACTCTATCCACTATATGGGAGTGGATATTACTTCCGACCCCTCTGCGCTTTACTGAGCCAAGAGTTGGCCATGGATAACCTCTCCCTTACCAAAGGCTCTCGGTGACCATCCCACCCTTGGCAGCACCTTGTTGGTCGCTAGGGATGCTTTTCGACACTCTTCGGTGTCTATACTGGGTAATCCAGAATTTGAACCAGGCCCCCAGAACTCTAATTTCCAGCATCTGGCTTTGAATGGCCGCCTTAATTTTTGTGACTTTATAGGACCTGCTGGTCAGCTCTCTTCTTCTGACGGAGAGACTGCGACTGACCCTCCACTAGACTTCTGGAGCAATCTCCAGTTATGCAATTTTCTGTGCCGGTTTTCGCATTCTCCGGGTATACTTCGCCAGCTTACAAAACTGGAGCACATCTGCCATAGGAGGGAACCGATCCACCATTGTCTTTCAATGATTTACTCCTCCCTGATTTGGCCAGAGACAGGTTATGTCCCTATGTTCCTTACTATGTGGGAATTAGACCTTAAAACCCGATTCACTGACTCACAGAAGGAGAAAATGCTTCATTTTGCCCAGAAATCTTCCATAGTCTAAGAGACTTGTTACAAGATCTTGACTCTTTGGTACAGGGTACCCACTACTGTGCACCGCTTTTTTCCTCAGATCCCTATTACTTGCTGGAGATGTGGCAATGCTGAGGGAACAATGCTATATATTTTCTGGGATTGTCCCAAACTCAGGCCCTTCTGGCAGGGGGTGATCTGTACTGTGAAGCTCCTGACTAACGTTGATTTGGAGGGGAACCCTGCGGCATGCTTGTTACATCTATCGAAACAACCTATTAAGAAATATAAGGATTCGCTTACAATTCAGATACTAAATGCGGCTAAGGCATTCACCCCCTTGTGTTGGAGATCTGAGAACCCGCCGTCGAAGTCCCTGTGGCTTTCCAAAGTCAATGAACTAAGGGATATGGAGGATCTCACAGCTACCTTGAACAACCGGGAGGAGTTCTTTCGTGACACGTGGAGACCTTGGCAGTATTTTGCAAACAAACACTGATGCTTATCTTCAGGAGGTCTCACAGCCTGGCTGATCTCCTGGACTTGGGGGCTCTATCTCTCTATCTGTCTATTTATCTATCTATTGTTCTGCATCTGTACTTTTTCTTCTACCAAAGGACACCTGGCCCCTTACTCTTTCTCTTCTCTAACGTCCCCTCCCACCTTGTTTCCCTCCCCCTCCCCTGTATACCTGGCTCAGCTGTGAGCACGTTATTTCTTTCTTTAGATATTTGAATATCCTTTTTCGCATTTTCCGTATCTCCATGTCTGAGCGCGGATGGCCATCGGGATGCCCAGCTTTCCGATATATTGTTGTGTTTTATATAGTTGCAGAGTCTTAAATCTATGAGTATTTGTTCTGGGTCTTCCATGCACACCACCTTGTATGCCTTATATTCCCTGTACATTGATGATCAAGTTAATGTTGGTCATAATTTATGTACTCGTATATACTATGTCTTACCTAGCCTGTTGGCTTATGGATCTAAATGGTGTGACCCTCTTGCGTGTGATTTGATAAATACCGTATTTATCGGCGTATAACATGCACTTTTTTCCCCTTAAAATCAGGGGAAAATCGTGGGTGCGTGTTATACGCTGATCCCCCCCGATCCCCGCTGATTGTGAGCGGAGCGGAGAGATCGCCGCCAAGATACACATAGCCGAGTGTACTTGGCTCTTCTCGGCTTCGCTCACAGTCACGCCCAGTCCCGCCATTGGACCTGTGTTATGTCCATCATAGGGCGGGATTGGGCATGACTGTGAGCGGAGCCGAGAAGAGCCAAGTACACTCGGCTATGTGTATCTCGGCTCCGCCAGGTCCCTGCGATCTCAGCGGCGTTTGCTCTGCCCCGCCCAGTCTCGGCGGTGATCTCGGCAGCGCCAATTTTAAATTCGGGGAAGGCTGCAATGGACACTGGGGGCAAGGCTGCAATGGACACTGGGGGCAAGGCTGCAATAGACACTGTGGGCAAGGCTGCAATGGACACTGGGGGCAAGGCTGCACTCGGGCAAGGCTGCAATGGACACTGGGGGCAAGGCTGCACTGTGGCAAGGCAGCACTGACAAGGCTGCAATGGACACTGGGGGTAAGGCTGCACTGCGGCAAGGCTGCACTGACAAGGCTGCAATGAACACTGGGGCAAGGCTGCACTGACAAGGCTGCAATTGGACACTGGGGCAAGGCTGCACTGACAAGGCTGCAAATGACACTGCATTGATGGGCATTTAAATGTAAGTTTTTTTTTTCCTTAAACTTCCCTCCTAAAAGTTTTTTTCCTTAAAATTCCCTCCTAAACTTTAGGTGCGTGTTATACTCCGGTGCGTGTTATACGCCGATAAATACGATAATTTGTTTTCCTCTTTTGTTTACCTAACTGTAAACCGCAACTTTTTGAAAATAAAGGAAAAAAAAAAACGTAAAAATATATTTTTTGGGCTGGATCTAAACCTGTTCCGACTTACATTCAAATTCAACTTAAGAACAATCCTACGGACCCTATCTTGTTTGTAACCCTGGGACTGCCTGTATTCCTATCTTATTGCACTGTTAATGTTTTCTGTGGATCTATTGCCTTTGTCTTATGTGGGGTGCTATTCACACTCTTACACTTGTTTATATTAAGCACATGTGGGGTGTTTGGTCTTGTATATTATTTTTTCAGTTATTTCTCATTTGTTGCTATGTTGTCCTAGGACATCACTTGCTGTGTAATTATTATTTCATGTTATTATTATTATAGGTGATCAATGCCTGCCTTGTGTTCGCCATGTGCAATGGAGGCCATCTTGTGCTTGTTTGCGCTATGCTTTGTTATTCCTACTTTTTTTGCATTTTGCCAATTTTATGCTGGATCTAGTACTGGATAGCCTTATTTAGGTTAGAATTACCGTATATACTCGAGTATAAGCCGAGATTTTCAGCCCTTTTTTTTGGTCTGAAAGTCCCCCCTCGGCTTATACTCGAGTCAGCGAAATGTTTCCATTGTAAATAGTACCTGTAAAGAAATTGCGGCTGCAGCGTCCATCGTTCAAATTCCGCGGCGTCCATCATTCAAATTCCGCGGTCTCTTCCTGTTCCTTCCGTGATAGGCGAGTCTCATCAGACACTCTCCGCCTATCACGAACGTTCTCTCATCCTCAGTTTTCCAGCAGACGTCTGTGATTGGCGGAACACCCAACACAGTGTCTGCTGGGAAAACGGAGGATGAGAGAATGATCGTGATAGGCGGAGAGTGTCTGCTGAGAATCGCCTATCAAGGAAGGAACAGGAAGAGACCGATGGACGCCGCGAAATTTGAACGATGGATCCCGCAGCTGCAACTTCTTTACAGGTACTATTTACAATGTAAAATAGGGAACAGCGAGCTAGGGAACAGTGGACAGTGAGGCATCGGCTTATACTCGAGTCAGTAAGGTTTCCCAGTTTTTTTTGGCAACATTAGGTACCTCAGCTTATACTCGAGTCGGCTTATACTCGAGTATATACGGTATGTATATTTTGCTTTTTTTATTGACTATTGTGATTTACTCTTTTTGTCGTCTTTTCTTTACCTCTACCCTGTATGTATTTTTTACCCTTGCATTGTGTGAGGTTGTTACAATGGAGTGTTGTTGTTGGATGGGGCTTTGGGTTTATTGGTCTGTTCACTTCCATGTGATAGTGTCTTTAGAAAGATGGATTGAGCTTCATCGCTCGCCGGGTATTTATAGGACTGCCGTGATTGTCCTCATGTAACAGCTGAGCGGAGGAAGTGCTGCCTGCCCCACACTGCCGGAATACACCCGCTGGTGGACGCCGGTACTACGGCCCATGGATCAGACAGTACCACCAGCAGGTAAGATCCTCCACCATAGATACTGGCTGCAAGAAGACACCTGTTGGAGGACACTAGTACTGCAATCCATAGGACCAACAGCGCCACCAGCGGGTGAACCCTTTCCTGCCACCATTTTTCTAGGTAAATATATTTCTAAAAGTGCTATTGACATGACATTTTCACCACGTGTCGGTAACAACCTGGGCAATCCATACATACAAAGAAACGAAAACAAATACGTCCAAAATGAAGTTCTGTGTAATAAAATGGACTGTCACAGGGGAAAAATATTGAACACGCTAACTGAGATTATATAAATCCTTTGTTGGTAATGACAGCTTCAACACGCCTCCTGTATGGAGAAAATAGTTTCATGCATTGCTCGGGTGGGATTTTTGCCACTCTGATCTTTAGTTCTTTTTATAGATTTTCTATTGGATTCAAGTCAAGTGATTGGCTGGGCCATTCTAGCAGCTTTATTTTCTTTCTTTAAAACCAATTGGGAGTTTCCTTGGCTTTGTGTTTGGGATCATTGTCTTGCTGAAATGTCCACCCTCATTTCATCTTTATCATCCTGGTAGATGGTAGCAGATTTTTATCAAGAATGTCTTTGTACATTTTTCCAGTTATTCTTCCTTCAATGATATGAAGTTTTCCAGTACCGTACGCTGAAAAACCGCCCCACACTATGGTCTTCCCACCTCTAAACTTCACTGTTGGTATGGTGTTTTTAGGGTGATGTGCAGTGCCATTTGACCTCCAAACATGGTGCGTATTATGGCATCCAAAGGGTTAAATTTTGGTCTCATCTGACCAGACTATATTCTCCCAATATTTCACATGCTTGTTTGAATGTTGTGCAGCAAACTTTAAACCAGCTTCAACATGCTTTTTCTTCAGCAATAGAGTCTTTCATGGTGAGCTTGCATACAGACCATGGCGGTTGAGTGCATTACTTATTGTTTTGTTTTTTTAAACAATTGTAACTGTTAATTCCAGGTATTTCTGAAGATCTCTTCAAGTGGTCCTTGGCTCTTGGACAACTTTTCTGATAATTCTTTTCACTTCTCTGTCAGAAATCTTGCGAGGAGCACCTGGTCGTGGCCGGTTTATGGTGAGATGATGTTCTTTCCACTTCCGGAATATGGCCCCAACAGTGCTCACTGGAAACATTCAGAAGTTTAGAAATCCTTCTGTAACCAATGCCATAAGTATGTTTTGCGACAATAGGCTTGCGAAGGTCTTGAGAGAGCTCTTTGCTTTTCCCCATCATGAGATGTTTCTTGTGTGACACCTTGGTAAGGAGACACCTTTTTATAGGCTATCAGCTGAGACTGAACCAGTTGATATTAATTTTCACTGACAAGGGGCACGGTTGCTTTCTAATTACTCATATATTTCAGTTGGTGTCTTGGCTTTCCATGTCTTTTTGCACCTCCCTTTCTTCATGTGTTCAATACTTTTTACTGTGTCCCATTTTATTACACATAATTTAATTCATGAAGAGATTTGTTTTGGTTTCTTTGTATGTATGGATTGCATGGCTTGTTACCAACAATTGGTGATATATAATTGTAGCGGGGTGGTCAATTTAGGGGGAGTCTCTGAGTGGTAATTAGGCTCAGACACCTTAATTTATTAGGGGTTATGGACCATTTTTTTGTCCTCAGGGGATAATGCTGGTGATGAGTTCCCTGTGGCCTGCGGGTAGCACTGCCATTCTGGGCCAGGGTTGAACCGCGAGCGTAGTGCTGTGCCTTTTGTGTCCCCTCTCAGCAGCCATACAGTGGGGCGGGGAACCTGCTGTGCATGCCGGGAGAGGATATAAAAGGGGCAGACATCTCCTGATCGGGGTCCACGCCCAGGCATCTTCAGCCTGGGAGTGAGTGAGGTTTATCTCCGGGTGCCCTAGGCCCGGAAGCTGTGTTCCTGTTCCATCTCAGGCACCTTTGGCCTGGGATGAGGTACTACCCTGCCGTCCTGTTTGCCTGGGTATGAAGACCCAGGGGTTGTGGAGAAGGCCCGGGGCCCAGCACCTTCGGCTGGGGTCCGCTAAGGATTGAGGAGTCCAGGGTGCTGCCTTGCGAGGGGACCCACACTCTCAGAGAAGGGAGGATCATTCCGAAGGACCGATACACGAGTCACGGTGAAGGAAGGGTCTGTTGACTCTCTAGGGGGACGTCTTCTCCTTGATAGGGGCCATGTTCTAAGAGGGAGACTATTTCACCACGTCAGTGGCAGTGGCCTTATTCACCAGGTCTGTGGCAGAGACCAAACTCACGGTCTGTGGCAGAGACTGTGCGCCTAGTATACTGCTTGAGAATCTGAGTAGTGAAGTAAAGAGCTACGTTTGTGCCTGGACCTCCTCCACACCTTGGGCTGTCCTGTTTCCTTGTTCCAACCTTTTTCCTATCCAAGAGACTGTTCATTGCAAAGCGAGAATAAATCTTAAGTTGGAGTTTCAGCTGGTGTGGACATTCATGTTACTGGGGAAGTCAAGGACTTGTTTCTACTTACGGTAGAGGTGAGAATCATTCTCAGGAGGATTTTTGCCCTGGCTGCAGACAAGACCCAACAAAAACACCGCTCAACCTTTTTACACAAGAGGGTACGGGCTGGTAGTGCGGTGTGCCTTTCTCCCCCCTGCGAGGAGCCAAGTTAAATGCAGGCTGGGGGAAAGGTGGGTGCGCTACATAATATATATATATATATAAATATATTTACCTAGAAAAATGGTGACATGGTCAATGTTTATTTTACCTGCTGTATATATATATATATATATATATATATATATATATATACATATATATATATATATATATACATATACATATATATATATATACATATACATATAAAGAGAACCATGTGTGAAAATAGAGGAAAAGACCTTTTAAAAATGGAAAATCATTTAGAGGAAAAAAAGAATGAGGGTTAAAAAAACTAGGGAGATAAGAAGACTAGCATTTAATCATATAATCAGGACATGTATGATTTACACAGGTTCTACTGTTGGCTGACTCTGAGTAAGAGGTCAAATTTGTTCTAAGCGCTGCTATTTAGCAATCAGTATGTGATTGATAGCGTCTTCTTTATTCTAAGTACCAATGTTTAGCAAGTAATAACTGATTGATAGCACCTCCTTTGATATTTTATTACAGGTGTTGTCATCACCTAGCGCTTACTTATTAAAGTTAGTGTTTGGTGTGTAGCCTTTACACCCTATGTAAATTATAAAATGAAATATTGTACTAATCCAGCCTTATATATCCAGTACTACAGTAGTAATCTAACTACATAATTCACTGCTTGCGTCACACTTATTAATCAGACTAGCTCCTACTAATCAAATTAAATAACCTAAAATAAAAACCAAAAAAACTCCTCCTCCCTTTATATTAATGATCAACATTGCCTTATGCTCCGAATTCCCACTCTAAAAAGCGACCGTGTTCACATTGGTAGTGACAGATTGTAAAAGCAGATCCCAATAGCATAGATCTATAAGTCAACGCTGTATCCTGGCCCAGGCCAACAAGGCCCAGGCCTAGAGCAGCACTTTGCAGGGGGCAGCACGGAAATAGTCCCCGCCGGCTTGCGCTACACTGTTAGTGTAGCGCCAGTCTTATGGGGCGGACTGGGCAGAGGCAAATTAGTCTAGTGCCCCCATAAAGCGGCCGCACTGCCTCCGGTATGCGGGCGGTGCTTCTAATTTTGACTATACTATCATCCTGGACTACAAACCTTCCTCACTGTGCTATATGTTTTCTGCTGCACCATTGGCATGGTTATATCTTCTTAGTCCTCTCCATAAAATTATCAGAAATTTGTGCTTAATGTAAAACTATAGGCAACACTTTTTTTTTCATTTTGGATAGAGCAAGGGAAGGTTATAGCCCCGATCAGTTTATTTTTTACTATCGCCAAACAGGAAGTGAGAGGAAATCTATGCAAATTAAGGGAATCCATAGCCCCCCTACCAGGCCCTTAGAACTAGTGTCCCCACTCAAAATTTTCAGGGCGGGTCTTAAACAGCAAGGGGTGTGGCCTTGACAGAAAGGGGTGGGTCATATTTAAATTAAAGGTGGGGCACGAGTTTAGTCAGGCCTAGGGCAGCACAAAACCTAAATACACTACTGCTATAAGTGTATGTTTAAGATGCAAATACTATTCTTGACTTTTCTGTACAGATTGCAGGGGCTGAATATCGACAAGACTTTGGAAACTTTAAACAATGACAAAAGTCAAAAGTGTATTTGTTGTTATTGCTGAAAACATAATTTGAAACTGATTTTTTGATACTGAATTGAATTACACGGGAGCTAGAAAAACAGAATACTACCTTTAATTTAAATATGTAATGAAATATGGTGTCATGAACTCCCAATAAAAGGCCTTTTAATTACATTGGTGGCCAAAGATCTATCTATTCACTGTTGTATGATTTACATTCAAACAGCTTTCCTGCCACTTGTCTCAACCAATCACTTTGTGGGAGGTGCAAGGCCTCTCCGCTGATATGAAAACGTCAGAATGCACGTGCAGGCTGCCATTCAAAGTTTGTAGTAAGAAGAAGGGTGGGAGAGGGTAGCTGCTGCTGGAAGACAGGAACCTTCTGCAATTTATTATTCTTTACAGTTTACATTACAAGATTTAAATGACTGCTGCTTTACTTCATTTAGTGCTCAGTGTCATTTCCATCTGTAAAACTAACATTTTGCAGTTTGCATCAACATTTCAGACTTATGCTACTGACCAGTATGTGCATACACTTGCCATATTACATGCATTGGAGACTGACTGTCTGCATCTTCATTTTTTTAATAACTTCATTAATGTTAAGCGAACCCTCCAACCAAACCCAGGTAAGTTTCAGCTCATCCCTAATAAATCTTTTAGTGTATGATTCCGAGGATCAGGCATGGGCAATGGTCTAGCTTTTTTTCCAATTAAAATGTTCTAAAAGATAAAATTCTTCTACAACTTAAAGTGTTACTAAACCCAAAACCAAAAAATGTAATATATTGCAGCTTACCAATCAATAGAATGCAGTGGCTGCAATTTTTTATTTTTATTTTTACTTTTGTTTTCACCCGGTGATTTGGCCAGTTACACACCTCCTATATTAGAGTGTCTACATTCTGAATGAAGGAGCCATAGAGACACCTTTGAGCAGCAACAGTGTTAGTCTGGGGGTGGGGATGTGTTAGATGACTAGCAGATTTACACACACTAACAAGTTGAAGCCAAACACCAGCTAACACTTTAAAGGCAGTTACAGAAATGGTTGTGTTCCTTTTGGGATAAGGGTTTTACATAAAAAATAAATAAAAAAAAGACATTGTAAGCACCCTTATCGGTGTTAAAGTGCTACATTTGCAGGATAGCTTGTTCTGTTGAAAAACAAGAATACTGGCTATTTCAGCAAGTGAAAATAAAATAAATCTATCCTGAAAAAGAAAATGAATGCAACCACCACATATAAGAATTAGTAGGCTGCAATATAATTATAATTATTATTATTATTATTATTATACAGGATTTATATAGCGCCAACAGTTTGCGCAGCACTTTACAACATCAGGGAAGATAGTAGTTACAATTAGTGATGTCGCAAACATAAAATTTTCCGTTCGCGAACGGCGAACGCGAATTTCCGCAAATGTTTGCGAATGGGCGAACCGGGCGAACCGCCATAGACTTCAATAGGCAGGCAAATTTTAAAACCCACAGGGACTCTTTCTGGCCACAATAGTGATGGAAAAGTTGTTTCAAGGGGACTAACACCTGGACTGTAGCATGCCGGAGGGGGATCCATGGCAAAACTCCCATGGAAAATTACGTAGTTGACGCAGAGTCGGGTTTTAATCCATAAAGGGCATAAATCACCTAACATTCCTAAATTGTTTGGAATAACGTGCTTTAAAACATCAGGTATGATGTTGTATTGATCAGGTAATGTAAGGGTTACGCCCGCTTCACAGTGACAGACCAAACTCTGACAGACCAAACTCCCCGTTTAACGCACCGCAAACAACCGCAAGGCTTTAATGATCACCTTAGATGATCACAAAGAAAATGAATGTTTTTTCTATGCAAAATTATCCAGCCAATCGCTTTTGGTCTGTTAACAATGAAGCAACGACCTTATCATCTGGGGTGTGCCAACATTGCCATTGCCAACACACTCATAGAGGTGGTCGCTTCATTGTGATACGCAAGCCCCTTCACCACAACAAGGTAACGATCACGAATGGGAATTGACACATGTATGTGCTTTTTTTTTTGTTTTGTTTTTGCAGCCACAGTGCAGCACCAGAGGCCAGAAAAATTAGGCATGTACACATGCCTGAAAAACTAGGTATTGTTGCAGCCACTGCTGTAGCAGCGGCCAGAAAAAATTATGTTTTACAGGCAGAAAGTGCCCTAAAACATTGCGGCTTGAACTCTAGTTGGTGGCGGATAAGTCACGCAAGTCATCCGGCATGCAGAGATAAAATACAGCAGCGTGTGGACCATTTTTAGCCCAAGGCAGCTCATCAGGCCTTTTTTAGTCAAATGTATCGCCCACTGTCAGTCCCTTCGGGATCCTGCCTCATTCATCTTAATAAAGGTGAGGTAATCTAGACTTTTTTGACCTAGGCGACTTCTCTTCTCAGTGACAATACCTCCTGCTGCACTGAAGGTCCTTTCTGAAAGGACACTTGAAGCGGGGCAGGCCAGAAGTTCTATCTCAAATTGGGATAGCTCAGGCCACAGGTCAAGCCTGCACACCCAGTAGTCAAGGGGTTCATCGCTCCTCAGCGTGTCGATATCTGCAGTTAAGGCGAGGTAGTCTGCTACCTGTCGGTCGAGTCGTTCTCTGAGGGTGGACCCCGAAGGGCTGTGGCGATGCGTAGGACTTAAAAAGCTCTGCATGTCCTCCATCAACAACACGTCTGTAAAGCGTCCTGTCCTTGCCGGCGTGGTCGTGGTAGGAGGAGGATTACTTTCACCTCTTCCCTGTTAGATTCCCTTTGTGCTGTGACATCACCCTTATACGCTGTGTAAAGCATACTTTTTAATTTATTTTGGAACTGCTGCATCCTTTCCGACTTCCGGTAATTCGGTAACATTTCAGGCACTTTCTGCTTATACCGGGGGTCTAGTAGCGTGGCCACCCAGTACAGGTCGTTCTCCTTCAGCCCTTTTATACGAGGGTCCCTCAACAGGCATGACAGCATGAAAGACCCCATTTGCACAAGGTTAGATGCCGAGCTACTCATGTCCCGTTCCTCGTCCTCACTGATCTCACTGAAGGTCTGTTCTTCTCCCCAGCCACGTACAACACCACGGGTACCAGATAGGTGACAACGAGCACCCTGGGATGCCTGCTGTGGTTGGTCTTCCTTCTCCTCCTCAAAGCCACATTCCTCCTCTGACTCCTCTTCCTCAGACTCCTCTTCCAGCGTTACCGCAGGTCCAGCAAGCGATGCTGATAAGGCTGTTTCTGGTGGTGATGATGACCACAACTCTTCCTCTTCCTTTTCACGCTCATCTACGGCCTGATCAGGCACTCTTCGCAGGGCACGCTCCAGGAAGAAAACAAATGGGATGATGTCGCTGATGGTGCCTTCAGTGCGACTGACTAGGTTTGTCACCTCCTCAAAAGGACGCATGAGCCTACAGGCATTGCGCATGAGTGTCCAGTAACGTGGCAAAAAAATTCCCAGCTGCGCAGAGGCTGTCCTAGCACCCCGGTCATACAAATACTCGTTGACGGCTTTTTCTTGTTGGAGCAGGCGGTTGAACATTAGGAGTGTTGAATTCCAACGTGTCGGGCTGTCGCAAATCAAGCGCCTCACTGGCATGTTGTTTCGCCGCTGGATATCTGAAAAGTGCGCCATGGCCATGTAGGAACGCCTGAAATGGCCACACACCTTCCTGGCCTGCTTGAGGACATCCTGTAAGTCTGGGTACTTATGCACAAAGCGTTGTACAATCAGATTCAACACATGTGCCATGCACGGCACATGTGTCAACTTGCCCAAATTTAATGCCGCCAACAAATTGCTTCCGTTGTCACACACCACTTTGCCGATCTCCAGTTGGTGCGGAGTCAGCCACTGATCCACCCGTGCGTTCAGGGCGGACAGGAGTGCTGGTCCGGTGTGACTCTCTGCTTTCAGGCAAGTCAACCCCAAGACGGCGTGACACTGTCGTATCCAGGATGTGGAATAGCCCCTGGGGAGCTGGGGGGGTGCAGTTGATGTGGAGCAAGACGCAGCAGCAGAAGAGGACTCAGCCGAGGAGGTCATCGAAGAGGATGGAGTAGGAGGAGTAGAGGAGGTGGCAGCAGGCCTGCCTGCAAGTCGTGGCGGTGTCACCACCAACTCCTCTGCAAAGCGACGCATTGCATGCTTGGCAGCCGTCAGCAGGTTTACCCAATGCGCAGTGTAGGTGATATACCTGCCCTGACCGTGCTTTGTAGACCAGGTATCAGTGGTCAGATGGACCCTTTCCCCAACACTGTGTGCCAGACATGCCATGACTTCCTTTTGCACAATAGAGTACAGGTTGGGGATTGCCTTTTGTGAAAAGAAATTTCGGCCGGGTACATTCCACTGCGGTGTCCCAATAGCTACAAATTTTTTGAAGGCCTCAGACTCCACCAGCTTGTATGGTAAAAGCTGGTGGGCTAACAGTTCCAACAAGCCAGCTGTCAGACGCCGGGCAAGGGGGTGACTCTGTGACATTGGCTTCTTACGCTCAAACATGTCCTTGACAGACACCTGACTGTGGGCAGATGAGCAGGAACTGCTCAAGGTGAGAGACGGAGTGGCGGATGGTTGAGAGGGAGCAAGGAGGACAGCAGTGGTTGACGGGGCTGAAGATGCTGGACCAGGAGGAGGATGGTGGCTTTGAGCTTGTGTGCTGCTTGTACTCGTCATCATGTGTTGATCCCATAGGCGTTTGTGATGTGCGATCATGTGCCTTCGCAAAGCAGTTGTACCTAGGTGGGTGTTGGATTTCCCACGACTCAGTTTCTTTTGTCACAGGTTGCAAATGGCATCGCTGTTATCAGAGGCAGACACACAAAAAAATGCTGGCAGGGAACTGACTGCTATTCTATTGCAGTCAAAATTTTATTTATTTTTTTAAATGTAATCTACTGTGACACAAGATATATGAGTGGTGGCACTGGGCAAGTGGGCACAGTATACACTGTGAGCCTGACACACACACGCTGGCAGGGAACTGACTGCTATTCTATTGCAGTCAAAATTGTTTTTGTTTTTTTAAATGTAATCTACTGTGACACAAGATATATGAGTGGTGGCACTGGGCAAGTGGGCACAGTATACGCCTTAGAGCCTGACACACACACGCTGGCAGGGAACTGACTGCAATTCTATTGCAGTCAAAATTGATGTTTTTTTTGTGAGGACTCAGTGGGTGTAAGCAAATAAAACATTTTTTTATTTTTATTTTCAAATAGATTTTTATTGAACATTTTCCAAAATTACATCCGTAGAGACATTGAAAAGTTCAAGCTTCAAACAACTTGTGCAATATCACATTTGTAGAAATAGATCAACATATAACTTTCAGAACAAAGCAAGTAATCGTGCTATGAACTTATGGTTAACAAATGGGTAATAGGGAAGAGGGAAGATAATCAAGGGTATACAGTAAGAAAATATAATAAAATAAAGAGGGATGGGAGAAAAAAAAAGTAGCGAGATAAAGTAGGAGCATCACTGTAGGTACATATTCAGAAATATACCAGAGTATCAAACTATTTAATCAAAAGGTTGTCAGATTGGTCTTTTCGTATACCATTGTTCCCAGGGGGACCATAAGGGGGACCATAAGTTACTTGTTTTTTGGTGTGAGGGTTTCCCACGCGACAAGATAGTTTCATGAGTGTAATGTAGTTGTACAAGAGCAATGACTTCTGTTACCGTTGGGCTTGTCTGTGATTTCCAGCATCTAGTTATGAGTAGTCTTGTTGCCAGGAGAATGTCTGTGGTCACTAGTCTCAAGGAAGGGGGAAGCGATTCTGTGTTTAAGTTTAGGACAGCTAGTTGTGGGGTGAGTGTCAGAGGTGAGTGAGATATATCTTGTAGGATATGCTCTACATCTTTCCACAGGTTAGTTATTGCTGGGCAGGACCACAAGATGTGTAGTAAAGTGCCTGTATGTTGGCATCCTCTCCAGCAGGTAGGGGAGGTAGTTGTTTGGAATTTAGATATTTTCTGTGGGGTCAGGTACTATCTTAGATATATTTTGCGTGACAATTCCCACAAGGAGGTGCAGCAAGTGACCTTGTATATTGACTTAAAGGCTGTTTGCCATTGTTGGTCAGAGAGGTGTGTTTGCAAATCCTCTTCCCAATTTTTGAAGGGTTTAGATTTGTGAAATACTGTTTTTTCTTGAAGTGTAGGGTATATAAGTGAGATTCCTTCGGTGCTAGTATTGTGTAGGAAGTAGTCATTCCATAGTTTGGTTGGTAGGATCCCTTCTAGATGGGAGTGTGCTCTCAGGCAATCTTGGAGTCTATATATGTTGAAATAATCGTTACTGGGTGTGTTGCATGTGGTTTGGAGTTGGTTTGTTTAGTATCATAGCCCTGAGTTCAGATGTGTAGTGTACCTGTTCTAGTACCCACTTGGGTATGATGAGGTCAGGCGATATCAGTTAGAGGGTGCGAAGAGGAATTAAGAGCGGTTTGGTGGGAAGCTGTGACCATTTGAAAGAATGTAATTTTCTCCATGCTTTTACCGATGCTTGTATGGTCACTAATACAAATTTTTCTTTGAGTTTGGGTTCAGGACTGGTTTGGTTTTGATCTTCTATGTGTTTGATACTGTACGTGAGTGTGTCTAGATGCTGTGATCTCCTATTCCTCTCCCTAGCACTAAGTTGAATAATAATTCCTCTAGCTTTATGAGCGTTCCACAATATGGTATTGTTAGATGGTGATCCTTTGTTCAGGTCAAAAAATTCTTCAAGTCGTTCACGAATAAAGACAAAGTGTTCGGTCGAGTGGAGGACAGAGGAATTAGCTCTCCATAGCCTTGTGCGCGGTTGGGAGATCGTAGTATCAGTGGTTATCGAGACTGGAGCGTGATCCGAGCAAGTTATCGTGTCTATAGTAGACTCAGAGATTTTAGATAGTGTCCACTTTTCTACCAAAAAGAAGTCAATCTGGTTATAGGAATTGTGCCGATGTGAGAAAAAGGAATAATTACGTTTGGTTGTATGGTGGGACCTCCAAACATCGTATATGTCATGATATAAAGGTACCCATCGGTGATGATAGTCTCGTGTGGCGGGAAGAGGTGTCAAGGGAGTTATCGGGTACTAGGTATGAGCCGAACACCCCCGGGTTCAGTTCGCACCAGAACCCGCGAACGGCCCGAAAGTTCGCACGAACGTTAGAACCCTATTAAATACAATGGATGCGAACGTTCGAAATCTAAAGTGCTAATTATAACGACTATTATGCATGTTATTGTCCTAAAAAGGGTTTGGGAACCCGGGTTTTTCACCAGGGGACATGTATCAATGCAAAAAGAAGTTTTAAAAACGGCCGTTTTTCGGGAGCAGTCATTTTAATGATGCATAAAGTGAAAAAAAAAGTCAAATATTCCTTTAAATATCGTACCTGGGGGGTGTCTAAAGTATGCCTGTGAAGTGCCACGTGTTTCACGTGTTTAGAACTGTCCCTGCACAAAATGAAATTTCTAAAGGAAAAAAAAGCCATTTAAAACTGCTTGCGGCTTTAATGTCATGTCTGGGCCCCCCCCCACCCCAGCCCATTACCAGCCCCTTTGGGTCTTGTATGGATATTAAGGGGAACCCCGCAGACAAAATAAAAAAGGCCCTATATACTCTGAACAGCCGTATACAGGCGGTGCATACAAGACAGGGACTGTAGGTTTGTTCTTATCTGGAATCTGTTTGTAATTTTGAACAGGTACATTGTTTAAGTGTAGCTCCAGCCAAAAAATCTATTTTTAAGCTTTTTGGAAAACATAGGGAAGGGTTATCACCCCTGTAACATTTGTTTTGCTGTCTGTGCCCCTGTTCAGAACATTTCACCTCACTTTCCGTCCCAATGACAAATGTTTTTGAAAAGTGGGGTTTTTATTGAAACAGGGATTGGTGATAAAGCATCAGTAGAGAGGAGACACCTTTTTCCCATATTAACTCTTACAGGAGAGAATTTCCCTTTCTAGGGGTAGATTTCCTCTCACTTCCTGTTGTCTCCTTCCGTTTGCAAGTAGGAGTCGTTTGTAAGTTGGATGTTTGAAAGTAGGGGCCTGCCCTATATACTCTGCTGAAATTTGCCCCTTACATGTTGGTGTTGCCACAACACTGTAAGCCCTCACAGTTACTCTTGGTGGGCGCATGAATGGGCCCTGCTGTGAATTATTAGATCAAGAATTGTAATTGCATGCCCCTGTTGAACAGGGGCTGAAAAATTGGGCCTTTAGTGGTGATGGTGGTGGTGTTGACACAACACTGTAAGCCCTCACAGTTACTCTTGGTGGGTTCAGGAATGGGCCCTGCTGTGAATTATTAGATCAAGAATTGTAATTACATGCCCCTGTTAAACAGGGGCAGAAAAATTGGGCCTTAGACACTGGTGCCACAACACTGCAACCCCTCACAGATACTGTACTTGGAGCACAGCAATGAGCCCTGTTGCAAAGTATTGCATCAAAAATTGTAATTACACGCCCCTGTTAAACAGGGGCTGAAAAATTGGGCCTTAGGCACTGGTGCTGGTCCCACGACACTGCAACCTCTCCCAGATACTCTAGTTGGAGTGCAGGAATGAGCCCTGCTGCAAAGCATTGCATAAAAAATTGTAATTACATACACCTGTTAAACAGGGGCTGAAAAATTGGGCCTTAGGCACTGGTGGCGGCACCCAGAAATAAAAATGTTCTTCCAAGCTATCATCATCAATCGGATCATTGAGGAGGAGGAGGATAGTCAGTCAACATAACAGGACAGTCACTCAGCATCAGCATCAGTCTTGAAGGGATGTGACATTTGAAAATAAATTAGTCTGTTATATCAGCTTCAGGTGTTTGGTAGCTGGTGGTGATCCAAGACTGGTTCATCTTTATGAAGGTCAGTCGATCAACCGAGTCGGTGGACAGGCGCACCCTGTGATCCGTGACAAATCCTCCAGCAGCACTGAATGTGCGTTCTGAAAGAACGCTGGATGCAGGACAGGCCAGTAGGTCAATTGCATACTGTGCAAGCTCTGGCCAGTGATCCATCCTCAAGACCCAGTAAGCCAGAGGATTTTCGTTGGGGAAGGTGTCCAAGTCTGACCTTGCCCCTAGGTATTCCTGCACCATGTATATCAGACGCTGGCGATGGTTGCTGGAACCGATCATACCTTGGGGCTGCGGACTAAAGAATTGTCTAATCGCATCGGTCAGACGGCCACCTCTCCCCACCGCTCCTTCTTTGACTGACCGAAGTCTCAGCAACTCGTTGTCCAGGACAAGGAGTTTGTAACCTCCCAGTAACCTCCCAGTCTCCCAGTCTCCCAGGTTTGTAACCTCCCAGTTTGTAACCTCCCAGTCCCAGGACAGTGCATGCATCCCTGATCATGCCCCACTGGCGTGGTGAAAAAAACCTGAGCTCCCCTGACCCTGTCCTGGTGCCGTAGTCGCACAGGTACTCATTGATGGCCCTCTACTGTGTGTGCAGCCGCTGCAGCACGGCCAATGTTGAGTTCCACCTGGTGGGCATGTCACATATAAGGCGGTTCTTGGGCAGGTTCAACTCCTTTTGCAGCTCAGCCAGGTGAGCACTGGCAATATAAGATCTGTGGAAATGCACACAGACTTTCCTGGCCTGCCTCAGGACATCCTGTAAGCCCGGGTACCTGCCCAAGAACCGCTGCACCACCAGGTTAAGGACGTGAGCCACACAGGGCACATGGGTCAGTTGTCCCTGTCGGAGGGCGGAGAGGAGGTTGGTGCCATTGTCGCAAACCACCATTCCTGGCTTAAGCTGGCGTGGCGTCAACCACCTCTCGGCCTGCCCCTGCAGAGCAGACAGAACCTCTGCCCCAGTGTGGCTCCTGTCCCCCAAACACACCAGCGCAAGCATGGCATGGCATCTTTTTTTTTGGCCAAGCATGCAGGATCACAGTGCATGCTTGGCCAAATCACAGCGCCGGGATTGCACTGCGATGGTGCAGTGTATTGTGGGCCGTTCGCGTCACTCGAATTTGGCGCGAACGGCCCAAATCGTTCGTTGTTCGCCGAACGCGCGAACAGCCGACGTTCGAGTCGAACGTATGTTCGACTTGAACACGGAGCTCATCCCTATCGGGTACCATATTAAAGTCCCCGCATATGATAAGGTGTCCGTTGCAGAATTTGCAGATTTTTTTTATCAATTTCGAAAGGAATCGTATTTGTCTGGTATTGGGCACATACACATTGACAATAGTGTATCTGGCGTTGTTAAGTGTGCAGTCTAGGGCCAGGTATCTGCCTTCTTCATCCAGTAAGCTGTTGTGGAGTGTGAAGGCCAGCATGTATTTGATTGCTATCAACACCCCGTTTTTTTGGTGGGGCCTGACGCCCGATAGATGTGGGGGAAGTGCTTGTTGGAGCATTGGGGTTCTGCGTTAGTTTTGAAGTGAGTCTCTTGTATGCAGAGAATATCACTGTTAGATTCTAGTGCTGAGCGCCATAGGGAAGCTCTCTTAGCAGGGTGATTCAGCCCTTTGGCATTGAGTGATAAGAATTTCGGCATCTTTGGTGGCTTGTGGGAGATGCTATGTCAAGTGCGGTATTTACTCACGATTGGATGGAGGTATACGGTTTCACCGTAGGTTCAGATGTTGAACGTTGTTGGAGTTGTGTTCTTCGGATGCTCTTTGGAGAGGAAGGGAGGATAAAGATGGAACTGTAAACTTAGGATGTTAAATGATCAGATATTGAGCAGGAAAAAGGAAAAGAAGGAAACAAAAACAACAAAAATCAGCAGTCTGCTGTGTCTGGAACTGCTGTATATCAACGGGGTAAAAGTTTGTGGAACAATTTGCAACGAGCAAGGCACCGACCGGTAGTGTGGCATGTGAACTAGCTAACGATTCCGCTATCCTGGCCATGTTTAGTGTTTACCAGCTTGGAGATTATTATTGTAGGTGCAAGCATTCTCCTTGCTATTGGGTAGCGTTAACGCATTTTGGTCAGGAATGATTCCCCAAATGCGTAGGAGTTTGAGACCTTCTTCTACTGTGAAGATATTGTGTTTGACACCATTTTTTGTGACCATAATTTTGCTGGGAAAACCCCATTGGTAGGGGATCTTGTGATTATTGAGCGGCTTAGTAATGGTGTTCAGTTGTTTCCTCAGTTGGCGGGTATGTTAGGAGATATCCGCATACAGTTGGCTATTGGTATATGGGGCTGGGAGGCTACCCAGGTGTCTGGATTTGTATAAGAGTTGGTCTTTGGCGTGAAAAAAGTGCACCCTCATTAAAACATCGCGGGGGACGTCCGCAGGGGGGTGAGAGGGTTTGGGCAAGCCGTGAATACGGTCCACAATGGTTTCCATGGGAGAATGTTCTGGTAAAAGTGTGGAAATCAGATTTCTGGCATATGCATTGAGATCTTGGGGCATGACGGTTTCGGGTATTCCTCTAAGCTTTACGTTATTGTGACGAGACCTGTCCTCGAGGTCTGCCATTTTGGCTCTCATCCACCGTTGTTCTTCATGAGTGTGATCATGTGCCTCCACAAGATCATTCACTGTTTCAGTCATCTCTCCCATTTGGGCTTCAATATTGCATACTCTCTGCCCCATGGAATGCATTTGTGTGGAGAACTTAGAAAACATGGTGGAAATGTCATAATGCAGGGAGCTCTGAAGTGAGATGAGCATCTCCTTCATAGTGGTATCTAGCACAGGCTGATTTGATGTGGGGAAGGCCGCTATAGGGGATGGATGGATTAAGCTGTGATCTGAAGCAGGGCACACCTCAGGGCTTGTGGCGGTAGAATCCAGTCGCATCCTCGACTTAGCCGGGCTGTTGCTGGCAGATGATGGCAGGGAGAAAGGAGAGGCACCCAGGGAGTCATTCTGTGCTGATATTTCCAGTCCGTCAGCATCAGGGAGATCTGTGTAGGCTGCAGCAGGTCCGTGTGGAGAGCCGCGGCCGCCATCTTGGATTTTCGGCATGATGAAGAAATCTGTCAGTTTCTTAGGCTGCCTGAATTCTTTCCTCTTGTGGGTCGGATATGACATTCTGGGGATGTAATCTTGTGTGTTGGAGGTCCGGATGGCTTCTGAGAGTGATCAGGATAGCTGTGGTTAAGTGATGGGATCTGGTCGGTGCTGGAGCTGTGGAGACAGATGTCCATCTTACTCGGCGGTTAGCCACGCCCCTACCAATAAAACATTTTTTAACAACTAAATTGCTATCACAAGGGATGAACATCATCCCTTATGATAGCATGGCCAGAGACAGGTACTCTTTACTGAGACATCTGGGGTCTATTAGACCCCAGATCTCTCCTCTGCCCTTAAAAGCATTTTATCACACCAAAATCAGTTTTAACAGATGTTTTCACAGGCCGGTAATGGCCCATTTACATGAAACTAAAACCATAAGTGACAAAATACTCATCGCTTCCGGTTTCATAGACCAGAAGATATGATTGGGGGTGTTCCGGTCCTCAGTCATCTCTACAGCAAGCCAGAGGAACGCAGCCTGTGAAAGAAATCCAGCAGTTAATCAACCTCTAAAATTGCTTTTAGATGAAAAAGCATCGCCCGCTGTGAAAAAAAATTACTGGGTTCATGGTATACAGCTGCAACCATAACCCTGGTATAAGCACTTGAAGCCAGTCACGTACATGCATGTGATTTGGCGTCAAGTTGCTAGACAATCGCTTGCCTATTAGGCTTAAAAATGGTGAGATTTTTTCCCCATTTAGTGCTGAGCGCCTACAATGAATGTACCCACATTCTTTGGCCCTTTGTTTTCAAGGTTGTAGGCAGGTGAGCTCAATGTTTCACATGTGGTGGTCATGTGGTAAGGTTTTGCAATTCTGGATCAGAGCCCATAACTTAATATACCCTGTGACCATGGTAAGTGTTATTGAAGACCCCAAAATAGCTCTACTTAATGAACCTGTGGAGGGGATACCCTGACATTCGCAGGCTCTAATTTACTTCATGTTCCTGGTGGCCAAAATTGCAATCGTCGCTGCCTGGATAAAACCTGTGGTTGAGTTGGCGGTAATGAAGCATAAGCTTATCTGGATAATGACTAAGGAAACGTTGGTCAGCACACTTCGTGACACTGCTGTCTGTTTTGAAAGGGTCTGGAGCCCTTGGATTCAATATCTTCAAACTCCTGTATAGGGAGTAGTCTGGTGGTGGCCAGGGGTGCAGATGTGCAGAGTGGAGATCTCGATTTCTTATCTCTGCTTTTCTATATTTTTTCTTCTTCTTGCTTTTCTACTACTTTTATTCCTTCTTCATCTTTCCCCCTCTTCTCTTCTTCCCATTTCTTTCTCTGCCTGCCTCTTCCATCTATTCCTTAAGGATGGTTGGACTTAGACCCTGTTTCTCCTCTTATGCAAAGTGCTTCTTAATTGAATAAGCGCTGACAAAACGCGTTACCTTTTACGTTCCTGTCATACCTGTGATGTGATTTTAATGCTTCAATAAAGATACCACGGAGTGCAGCAATATTCTGGATTTTGCAAGTTACTGCTTCTCAATTAAAGTGTGGTTGGGGGGACAGGTTTCCACACAGTGTTACAGTGTCTCAGGGCTTTTTGTATCAGGATTGTGCTATGCACAGAATGCAGGGTTCAGGCTCTTTTCACAGCTGCTGACCTCTGCATTCCCCATGCCATCACATCTAATTTCTGCACTCCTTCCTAGCTCTGACCTCTGTACACATCTCCAAACCTCACATGTGCACATATCCCCCCCTACTCCCCTCATCTTAGAGCCCCCCCCTTCAATCCTCCCCGCATTTACCTTGTAAAAAGCACATCTCAGCACAGCACACTGATTTTGCTCCACGTCTCCTCCACCAGGCAAGAAAACAGGGGGTCATGGAGGTGATACGCATTTACCACACATTAACACACAGTTCCAGCTGCCCCTGAGTACAAGGGCATGGTGGGTTTTGTAGTAGCTAACTGGAGAGGTGTTTTGTCACATTTCTGGGGCTATGTTTGATATGTGCAAAGAGAGATCACACAAATACTTAAAAGTATAACATTTATTAAAAGTAATGACAAATAATATAATATTTAATACCTTAAATGGAAAATTAGGGATCTAAAGTGTAGATACCTACTTTCCTTTCTCTGTCTCATTTACCTGCACAGAGAATCTCATTTGGTTATGTTAGGGCTGAAAAATATAAAAATAGCCAAGGTTCAAAAAATAATATGTTGGACTAACAGAAGAACACCAAACTTTTCCTTTCACAAGCACAGTAGCAGGTATGAACATAGAAATTTTCTTTCCAAGTGTTTAAAAGCATACAAGCTTGTCAAAGTCCTCCATATCTGGTGATGGACAGCAGAGTGTTAGACATCCGGTTACCTGATCACAGCTACAGCACAGCACAGCAATTGCAACACTGTAGAACTGAAAGAACTGTAGAATACAAAGTCCATATCATCCTCTGTACTATTGCAGCTCACAAGTCATAGACGTGCAGGTACATAATCACCATGGTAGATGGAACATTTTTTTATTTGTACAGACAGTTCAGGTACTTGACCATCAAATCAGATAAAACAGTTCAGGTACTTCACCGTCAAAACAGATAGAACAATTCAGTTACTTGACCATGATAGTGAATGAAACAGTTCAGATAACTGACCACCTGAGCAGGTGAAACTTGCACCAACAGTTTAGCTGTTGATCAGTGGCAAAGTCTTTATACACGGTTGCTGCTGTCGAAAGCCTTTGTCTTCTTTCTCCAATATGCTTGTGGTTGATGTCAAGGCAGGTGTGTTACCAAGACTGTCAGTCCAACATTCCATAACTAACAACAATGCCCATATAGCCCATCATAGATTTGTAAACAGTTAATCTGCAATCTCTAGTGACCCAGCCTAACACTAAAAGAAAAATCTTTTTCCTTAAGGGCGAAATATTGGTACAGGAACACCACCACCAGGGATGAGCCGAACACCCCCCTGTTCGGTTCGCACCAGAACCTGCGAACAGACAGAATGTTTGCGTGAACTTTAGAACCCTATTAAATAGAATGGACTCGAACGTTCGAAATCTAAAGTGCTAATTATAAAGGCTAATATGCAAGTTATTGTCCTAAAAAGTGTTTGGGGACCCGGGTTCTGCCCCAGGGGACATGTATCAATGCAAAAAAAAAGTTTTAAAAATTGAAGTTTTTTTGGGAGCAGTCATTTTAATAATGCTTAAAATGAAAAAATAAAAGTGAAATTTTCCTTTAAATTTCGTACCTGGGGGGTGTGTATGATATGCATGTAAAGTCGCGCTTGTTTCCCGTGCTTAGAACTGTCCCTGCACAAAATGTAATTTCTGAAGGAAAAAAAGTCATTTAAAACTCACTCGCGGCTATTAATGAATTGTCGGCTCCCGGCAATACATAGAAAAGTCATTGATAAAAAAAATAAAAAAAAAGCGTGGGGGTCCCCCCAAATTCAATTACCATGCCCTTCAAGTCTGGTATAGATATTAAGGGGAACCACGCCGCAAATAAAAAAAAAATGCGTGCGGTTCCACCCAAATATCCATACCAGGCCCTTCAGGTCTGGCATGGATTTTAAGGGGAACTCGACCCCAAATTTAAAAAAAAATGGCGTGGAGTCCCCCCAAAAATCCATACCAGACCCTTATCCGAGCACGCAACCTGGCAGGCCGCAGGAAAAGAGGGGAGGACGAGAGAGTGCCCCCCCCTCCTGAACCGTACCAGGCCACATGCCCTCAACATGGGGAGGATGTCCCCATGTTGATGGGGACAAGGGCCTCATCCCCACAACCCTTGCCCAGTGGTTGTGGGGGTCTGCGGGCAGGGGGCTTATCGGAATCTGGAAGACCCCTTTCATTATTAAAATCACTGCTCCCAAAAAAACTGCAGTTTTTAAAACTTTTGTTTGTATTGATACATGTCCCCTGGGGTAGGCCCCAAACACTTTTTATGACAATAACTTGCATATAAGCCTTTATAATTAGCACTTTAGATTTCTCCCATAGACTTTTCGAATTTGCCGCGAACACCCCAAATTGTTCGCTGTTCGGCGAACGGGCGAACAGGCAATGTTCGAGTCGAACATGAGTTCGACTCGAACTCGAAGCTCATCCCTAACCACCACCCATCTCCCACCTGAACTCGACCTTACTCTGTATCTAAACCAAATAATATCCAACCATAGGCCCAACTTCAAACTACTTAATGTGTGTATTTTCTCTGTGTACTCCCAGACTTTGTCTACACTGACCCCAGTACATATTACCCTTACATATATGTCACCATACTCTACATGCCAGTCCCAAACCCAAGCAATCGGGAAGGATTGAGGAAAACCAAACCTGGGAACCTATCCCATTTCATATTAATTTACCAAGAAAATTGAATCAAGTGTATCAAACGTGGTGGCCAAAGGATCGCTGAGTGTCAGATATAACATTGTATATATCAATATTTAGAGCACCTTATTTTGAAGGACTTGCTTTAAAATTTGCAACCAACCATTGCAGTAATCATGATTATCTTTGATTGAAAACAACAATTATGAGTGGACATAAAATTACTTATTCCACAATGAATGATATGATTGGCTTAAATTTAAACTGTCATTCATGTAGTAAAATATTCTTCAATTCAAACACCAGTTATGTGTAAAACCCCAAGTTTAAACCTTTACCTTTAGTGTAATTCTTTCTCTTCCTGTACTGTGCACATCTCATGGATTCTGTTTTTAAAACGTATGCACACTCCAACAGTGGTCCCACTACAACGATTATGGCAGAATATACCAAAGTACATGCTACCATAATCAAGCCTCAGTACACACATACAGGAAGGGACAATTCAGGAAGATATACAACCACATTTTTAATGTTTAGGTATTCTTACACCCTCCAAAGCATTAAAAATAAGTAAACCATCCCAAATTTAATACAATGTTACTGTTGATCAGACACAAGTATTTTTCTCTATTTTTTCAGATTTAACTTAATCAGAGAAAAAAAAATTAAATACCCATCACTTAGCATCAAAATTATTTGCTGCTCTGTTTACAGTCAGTTCTAACAAAAACTGTCATTACATTTACATAAACAAACAAAATATCAACAACAACAAGACAACAGATGTCAATGAATGCTGTAATTGATGCATATCAGATAGGTGGATTGATGCTGTTTAGTACTATCTAGGAACAAAACAAAAGGTCTTAGTGGGTTATCATTACATTTTCCACCTAGAAATAAACAAAGGGTTAGCAACAAACACATATTAACCACTTGTCGCCCGCCCACCGTCAAATGACGTCTTGTTCATATGACGATGCCCCAGAACAGACACTCCCGCGCGCCTGCGGGGGCGCACAGCATGGTGATCGTGGCAGCGCCATGTTCCTAGGCCCCAGCCTGACCCCAATCTGGGTAAAGATCCAATGACGGGGTTCTTTAATCATGTGATTGTCTGTGTCCAATCACAGCCGGTCACATGTAAATGCGGAAGTGCCGGTTATCGGCTCTCCTCACCTCACACTGACGGAGTGTGTGGCGAAGAGAGCCGATCAGTGGCATCTCCTCGCAGGGGAGACCAGGACAGGTAATAATGGCACTGTTTATCAGTGCCCTGATTACAGTAAAGCCCCAGCAGTGCCGATCGGTAACATCAAACAGTGCTCGTCAGTGACACCAATTGGTACCCATTAGTGATGCCAGTCAGTGCTGCCTTTTAGTGCCCATCAGTGCCTGCTCCTCAGTGCTGCCCATCAATGCCCATTAGTGTGACCATCAGTGCTGCCCATCAGTGCCCACCAGTGCCACCCATCAATGCAGATCAGTGCAGCCTATCAGTGCTGACCAGTCTCACCTATCAGTGCCCATCAGTGCCGCCTATCAGTGCTTATCAGTGCCACATATTAGTGCCACATATCGGTGCCCATCAGTGCTGCATATTAGTGCCTCTTCATCAGTGCCACCTAATCAGTTCCCTTCAGTGCCATCTCATCGGTGCCCATCAGTGCAGCCTATCATTGCCCATCAGTGCACATCAGTGAAGGAGAAAAATTGCTTATTCACAAAATTTACTGACAGAAACTAAGAAACATTTTTTTGTAAAAAAATAAAAAACCCAGCAGTGATTAAATACCACCAAAACAAAGCTCTATTTGTGGGGAAAAAAATTATAAGAATTTAATATGGGTATAGTGTTGCATGACTGCGCAATTGTCATTCAAAATGTGAGAGCGCTGAAAGCTGAAAATTGGCCTGGGCATGAAGGGGGTGAAAGTGCCCAGTAGGCAAAATGCAAAACATATGGCCATGTTGTTTATTGAGTGCACTCTTTTCTACCCATAGTTAAAATTCACGATCACTATTATAGTGTGTTCATCACAAGGATTATACATCACCAAATCCATATTGATTTTTTCTATTTCAACCTCTTGTTTAATCCCATACAGATCTTGGAAACTTCTAGGAACAGATCCGATTCCTTTTGAAAATGAAAAAACATTTAAAACAATCATTAGTGTTGTATTCTAAAGTATCACACTTCATTACAATTACCAATAAGGACAATACAAAGTAGATATACATACAGTATTTATCTCCAGTGATCCTTCATTATTATCTTATGCTGTTACTCTTTGCTTGGTCATACATTTAAGATGTTATACTGAACTTGTCTAGTCAGCTATCTTGTTCAACTACCTGGGTACAACCAGGTTTGTTTAGGTCTCTGTTCCAATAGGCTGGAATAGAGACTTAAATAAT
The DNA here is from genome assembly GCA_029206835.1 of Rana muscosa. Taxonomy (NCBI): domain Eukaryota; kingdom Metazoa; phylum Chordata; class Amphibia; order Anura; family Ranidae; genus Rana; species Rana muscosa. Next base: position 327,192,817 of record CM055117.1, read on the forward strand.
TATAATAATCATGGCTGCCTTCAGGAATTTAAAGGGTGTTAACCTTAATCAACCATTTTCCATCCTTTGTCTCAAATGAATGCTAGAGTTACATAGCAAAAACAAACTATTTCAACTAGGATTTTATTTATAAAATAGTATTTAAACATTTCCTTTAGCTTAAAAAGTTGTTTACATCACCTACATTTGAAAATCACAATTAACAGTATATTACTAATTTTTTAGATGTTCAGACCTGTCTTTCTTTACAGACACTCTTTCTTTTAAAAAGGGTTAAGAAGGGGTAGGGGGTGTCTGAAATTCATCCTTTGAAGGAGGCAGGGGGAGGCTTTCTCTCCCTTTTTACACAGGAACACAGGACATGTAAGGGAGAGGTCAAGTCTCTCACACATACAGGCTGCTCCTCTCCCAAATGCTTTCTCACACAGGATGACCCTCAAATTTCAGTAACAAAACTTATTTTACAAATCAGCGATACTTAGCGTTACCTTTGTCTTAATTTTGGTAACATTGTCACATGTAACACAGACAAAACAACATGCATTTAACATATCTTCATACAAGCAACATTTCCTAATCATTAGTTAGCTAACACAACACAAAGAGCTGAGTGGTCAGCTCATTGTTTTTAAAATTCAAAAACTCTCATTGCTCTGAAACTTCTACAGTCCAAAGACCAATGCTTTTACTATCATAAATTGAGGCTTCCTGAAGAACCAACCTACCAATTGTATATGAGTCTCTCGCCCAATTTTTCAAACTAAAAAACAAAATCTCAAGCCAGTGTCTAGTCGTGGGCACCAAAACTAAAATGGGCTTGCATCTGATCACCTAAAGGCATCTCAATTAAATCAGCTAAGTATCTGATGCATTTTTTACACTTTCTGAATGTACTATGGCTTACAATACAAGAACACATTAAACCCAGCACAATTCTGCCTCTGATTTTTGTAAACAAGAAATACAAATATAACACCCCACTTCTGGTACCAAGTGTTTTGTCACGTTTTTGGGGCTGTGTTCGATATGTGCAAAGAGAGATCACACAAATACTTAAAAGTATAACATTTATTAAAAGTAACGACAGATACAGGCAAAGATAAAGAAAATCTAACAAGAATACTTAACTAAAGATGCTGTTTCCATGGAGAACCCTGCACATGCAGCATGGAGATGATCAGATCAGATGCTTGCATGGTTGCAAGCTTTGGTGTGAGACTAACTTATTCCAGTTTGGTCATTTACTCACATACTAGCCTGTATCTACCACAACCCAATCAAAGTTGTTTGGACAGTGATATCACCTTTTGAGGGGCATAGTGGGCTCAGTCGTCCTGCATTCCTCAAGCTTTTCAGTAAGGTAAAACAATACATATTACCTCATATTGCTCCATGAGCCACATTATTAATCAGTAAATATGAAATATGCAATGTCCCCATCAAGAGGTGAGCTGACAATTGTTAACACAGATGCCGCACTTCTGTGTTTACAAGTGACGGCAGTGAGCAGAGCACAGGGATTGGAGAGTGGTGGGCTAGATATACTTTTGTACCCCTCTCTTTAGTCACCTTTTTGTGTGAGAATAACAACTGTAGTTTCTGTATATGTGTGTGTGTATTGATAGGGGTGACAATGCTCTGCTCCTGTCCACTACAATCTCCTACCTTCAAATCGCCCTGTTGCTGTCCCAAAGGAAAAAAAAAAACTTTTGTGCACATCCTCATTGCCTAGTAATAATACACTGTTTTTACAAAACAAAAAGGTACCCAGCAACAATTAGAATATCTGTCCCATAAAAATGTACCTGAAGCTGCTTAGTAGTGAAATTATTATTATTAATATTATTATTATTATTACACTGGATTTATATAGTGCCAACAGTTTACGCAGCACTTTACAATATAAAAGGAAGACAATACAGTTACAATACAATAAAATACAAGACTGTTAGGAGGTCCCTGTTTAGAAGAGCTTACAATCCAATAGGGAGGGGTGGGTGATACAAAAGGTTGTAACTGTGGGGAATGAGCTGATGGAAGTGGTAAAAGATTAGTTGGAGGTGTGATAGGCCTCCCTGAAGAGATTAGCTGCCTTCAGGCGATCCCTGAAAATTAGAGTAGGAGATAGCTGGACAGATTGAGGTAGAGAGTTTCAGAGGATGGGAGAGGCTCTGGAGAAATCCTGGGGACGAACTAGGGAGGAGGAGACAAGGTAGCATATTTTAGAGATTTTAAGGAGGTGAAGTCTACAAGGTTTTGACAACGATTGGATTTGGGGCTGAACAGGTCAGAGTTTAGGATTACACCTAGTACCCTGGTGTGAGGGGAGGGATTGATGGTTTCATTATTGATTTTGATAGAAAAGTCATTGCGGGGGCATGGGTGGGGGGGGGAATATTATCAGAGCATATCAGAGATTTAGTTTAAGGAAGTGATGTGACATCCATGCTGATATGTCAGATAGTAATGCGAGAGGAGACTGAAGACGTGAGTAGATTTGGGTGTATAGATGGTATTGGAAGCCATAGGTGGTTATAAAGTGAGCAAGAGAGGAGGTGTAGATAGAGAAGAGAAGGGGTCCAAAAACAGAGCCTTGGGGGACCCCCACAGAAAGGGACAATGGAGAGGAGGAGACAGAGTTGTAATTAACACTGAAGGAGCGCTGTCATAGGTAGTAGGAGAACCAGGATAAAGCAGAATCTTGAAGGCCAAGGTAACAGAGTTTATTGAGAAGCAGTGGGTGCAGTTCAACAGTATCAAATTCCGCAGAGAGGTCAAGTAGTAGGAGTTTGAAGTAGTGGCCATTCGTTTTAGCAGTTAGTAAATCGTTAGTGAGTTTGAGTAAGGTAGTTTCTGTGGAGTGCTGCTAGCAAAAGCCAGACTATAAGGAGTCAAGAAGGTTATTTTCACTAAAATGCTTGTGAACTCAGGGAAAGGCTGTTAAATACATTTCAGCCAGCAAAAATATAAAATATGTCTTTTTAACATTCAGCCTATTATGACTATATGTAATATGTATTACATGTGAAGACAATGTAGGGAGGCTGCAGGACACACATCAACAGTATTAACATGAAAATATTTCTCACACCCACTCTCAAATTACCCAGGATACACAGTATTTTTCTCCATAAAGGACATCAATTCATCTCCTTTAAATATCTACATTACTTTGTCCTTACGCTGGGAACCATGTTTTCTTTGATAGTGAGGTGTTGGCAAATAAATAAAAACCTCATTAATGCCCATTCTAAGTTGCTGAACCTAATTTCAGAGGCCAGGAAGTGGATCATTGGTAGTTGATCACTATGGTGGCAAACAGCCTCATGAGTTCACTGGGTCTGCAAACTGGTTAGGATCACTGCAAACCTATGCTCAATCCAAACTCAAAGCTCATGTCTAGAACAGAGTAACCAGCTGAAAGTGATTCTACTTCACAGGATACTTTTTAGAGAGAATTTGGCTCAAAGATGACCTTTATTGTAGCCCAGACTATGAGTTCAAACTTTCAGTCAAGAGGATAGCAAAAAAAAAAGTAGAAACACTAAATGTATGTAATTGTAAAATGTGCAGCAAGCAAAATGAAGGCATTATTAACATATAATGAACTCTATGATACAATTAGCATTGCTAAGAAATGATGATGGGCATATGTGTGCTGCACAGAGCAATTAAATGCAAGGAAGAGGAGTATGTCTCTGTGTCAAGATATCAAGCTATTTAAAAAATGGCATAACCCTAGAAGAATTATATAAAAACTAGAACAATATTATATTATACAGGATTTATATAGCGCTTTACAGAATAAAGGGAGACAGTAAAGTTACAATACAATTTAAGAAAAGATGGTTAGAGGGACCCTTCTCATGAGAGTTTACAATCTAAAGGGAATGGAAAGTGATATGAGTTTTCAGAGATCATCTAAAGGCAAACAGAGTAGGAGAAAGCAGTACCGATTGGGGTAAGGAGTTCCAAAGGATGGGAGAAGCTCTGGAGAAGTCCTGGGGTCAAGCATTGAAGAAGGTGACAAGTAAGCTAGAGAACTGGTGGTTTTATGAGGAACAAAGTGAATGGTTTGGTTGATATTTTGAGATGATGAAGATTATTTTAGGGATTATCTGGGGGCAGAATTGAGTATGGCTTTGAGTTGTTGATATATAGAATTTTATTTGCTGTGCAATTGGAAGCCAGTGGAGGGATTGGCAGAGAGGGGTGGCAGACACTGAGCAGTTGGTGAGGTGGATGAGTCCAGCAGCAGCACTCATGATAGACTGAAGGGGCCTTTGTAGAGGTAGACCAATGAGGAGAGATTTTCAGTTGTCGAGGCAAGAGATAGCAAGTGAGCAAAATATTAGCTTGGAGTTGTTGCTTGTTAAGAAGGGACATATGTTGTAAATATTAGACAGGTCAGGTATTCTATCCCCTATCCCCTTAAACGCTTTCGACATGTGCAATTCGCTTCAGTCCGAATGTAAATTCGAACAAATCTTTGGTTATTTGGAGATTCGGATGTATCCAAATCTCCAAATGAAATAACGAGTTTCATTGAAATTAGTTTAATTTAGTTTCTTATATTCGTTTTCTAACAAATTCCAAATTTTCAGAATGATTTGAATTCAGATCGGTCAAAAAATGATTGACCAATTTGAATTCGGCATGAATAATAGATGCTTGTTAAGGAGCGGGCTGGGAAGCCGGCCAGCGCGTCCTTAACAACCAATGACTACATTTCAGCTGTCAGTGGGGAAGCCCGCTGACAGCTGATGAAACAAAAGAATGCCGGCAATGAAAAATTCCTTTGAGTCTAGTATGAATTTTAGAGGGAACCCCACGCCAACATTTAAAAAAAAAATAGTGGGGTGCCTCCCCCCAAATCCATACCAGACCCTTATCGGAGCATGCAGCCCCGGAGGCCAGGACCATACCATGCCATTTACATGCAATAATGGATGGTGCCATGGGAAATTTCCAATAAATAATAATTGCTTTCCAAGTATAAAATAAGGGATTGTCACGAATGAGTTGCTAAAAAAAATGCAACTTTTAACACAAACTGATCTTAGAGCAATCCAACAAAATAGCAGCTAGGCACAAGCTGCAGTATAAGGTCCTATTCACACTTTGGGTAGTGGGAACTCGTGTTCCCATTCTCATATTTTCAGGTGATTTTCAACTATTCCACATGTCACACAGGGCAGCATATTCACTTCAGTGAGCTGCCTTATGCGCATTTGTCACCCGAAATAAGTTCCTGCTGTTCGTTTTTGGCGATAAGCTTTACGCAATTTCTGTTGCATGACAATAGTGGCACCCAAATGCACATTGCATGTTTTGTAGCGATTGCCACATGATTTGGAACCATGGGCAGAATTGAGCCTATTTTGCCCACAATTCCAAATTGCCAGACGTAAATGGAGCCTAAAGCCACATACACGGTCGGACTTCCATCAGACTTTTCCTTGGATTTTTGTCCGAACGGAGTTGGCCGGGCACACCCATAGCATACACACCACAGGACTTTTCTGCAAACTTTCCCAAAACTTTTTGCAACATCACATGGTTTTTCTTCTCTTTACCACCACCCTTTGGTCAACTTCTGCTATTGTTGGTTGATTTTAACATTGGTTGTTTTGTCCATCGGACAAAAGTCCTATGGTTTTCTGTACACACAGTAGGACTTTGCTCCATAGGACTTTTGATGGGGCAAAAGTTTGTCCGTTCGCAGACCCAACTTTTGTCCGATGAAAACAAAACCAAACTCAAAAAAGTTTGTCCGATGGAGCGTACACACGGTCGGATTGTTGGTCAAACTTGCTTAAAACTAAGTTTGTTGGGCAAAAGTCCGACCGTGTGTACGGGGCTTTAGAGTACGTTTTTTCAATAGAGCTTGTATGAGCAGCATGATTCAAACCGAATTTGCTAGAAAATGAATAAAATAAAGATGTGTGAGTACTAGAAAATATTTTATTCTTTATAAATTCAAAGGACAACTAGATCTGATCTTGAATCATCCTAACTAACAAAAGCTCAACTCCACATGAAAATAATATTATCAATAATAGTAAAATTGGTAGCCCAGATTAAAAATAATGTTCTTACATGGAGCCTTTGGGGAGTACCTAATCACTTTAACACTAGTGACACCCCCGTCCCTGGGGTAAATCCTGAATGCTGACTTATACAAAGTCCCTAACCTATTGCAGCCACTACTCAATAGCACTCCACAACACTTCCAATGGCAGCATGTTTGTGTGTTTAATGTTCCTACATGGAGCCTTTGGGGAGTGCCTAATCACTTTACCATTAATGACTAATTGTTGTTAACATTTTTAAATTTCTGGTATTGTATTGCCGGCAATTTAAATGTCATTTTTTTTATTTATAAATGTCAGTTTTGCTGCAGCAGGTTCTATACATGGTGAAGATGCGCTATTTTACGGACAGATTAAGGGGACCCCCCAGGCACTATATTTAACCACTGGCTTACTGGGCACATATACCCCCTTCCTGCCCAGGCGAAATTTCAGCTTTCGGCACTGTCACGCTTTGAATAACAATTGCGCGCTCGTGCGACGTGGCTCCCAAACAAAATTGACGTCCTTTTTTTTCCCACAAATAGAGCATTCTTTTGGTGGTATTTGATCACCTCTGCGGTTTTTATTTTTGGCGCTATAATCAAAAATAGAGTGACAATTTTGAAAAAAAAGCAATATATTTAGATTTTTGCTATAATAAATATCCCAATTTTTTTTTCAATATTTTTTTCCTCAGTTTAGGCCGATACGTATTCTTCTACATATTTTTGGTAAAAAAAATCGCAATCAGCGTTTATTGATTGGTTTGCGCAAAAGTTATAGCGTTTACAAAATAGGGGGTAGTTTTATGGCATTTTTATAAAAAAAAATTTTTTTACTAGTAATGGCGGCGATCAGTGATTTTTTTCGTGACTGCGACATTATGGTGGACACAGCGGACACTTTTGACACTATTTTGGGACCATTCACATTTATACAGCGAACAGTGCTATAAAGATGCACTGATTACTGTATAAATGTGACTGGCAGGTAGGGGTTAACACTAGGGGGCGAGGAAGGGGTTAATTATGTGCCCTGGGAGTGATTACTACTGTAGGGGGAGGGGACTGACTGGGGGAGGTGACCGATCTGTGTCCCTATGTACAAGGGACACAGCATCAGTCTCCTCTCCCTGACAGGATGTGGATCTCTGTGTTTACACACAGAGATCCACGTCCTTGTCTGTGTACCGGCCGATCACGGGTACCTGGCGGACATCGCGGCCACCAGGCATGCGCATCGGCATCACAGTGACGCACTGGGCACGCACGCACGCCCCCCAGTGGCCGGAGGAGCAGAGGCCATAAAAAGACGGCCTCCCGGCATTGTAGAGCCACCTTGCGGCCGTACATAGTAGTACAGTGGGCGCGAGGTGGTTAAAGTACATTTTATTTTTATTGTTTCACTTTAAGCATTATTAAAATCATTTATACCTCTAAAAACAATCTTTTTTTAAAACATATTTTGCATTGATACATGTCCTCTAGGGCAGTAGCTGGGCACCCATACCCTTTTTATGGCCAATAACTTGTATATAAGCCTTCAAAATGCGGACTTTTGATTTTTCAAGTTCGGGTCCCATAGTCTTTAATAGAGTTCATGGCTCAGTACCAAACTTTTTACGTGTTTGGGAGTTCTGGTGCAAAAATTCTTCAAACACGATGCCTAAAATTACAGCAAAAATGCAAATGTACAGCGACAGAGTAAATGAAGCAGTAAATATATTTTACTCTAATTGCCTTCTATTCTATCTGCAAAGGATATGTTTCTTTTGGATACAACTTGCTTCTCTGAAATTGGCGTTAAAAACATGCACCAGTAAAAGTATAAATGCCTAGGAGTAATGTCTTTAAGCACACTGCCAAGTATTACATCCTTCTATTGGATAACATGTACAGCAATAAGTAAAGAAGACAACAAATTAATTTCCTTTTTGCGTCAATTTGAAACTTAGATAAAGTGGAGAGGGATTAAAACACCTGTCAGGTTTTTATTGCTGTGTGTGCCCCTCTACTATCGAAAATGAAAGTAAAGAAAATCCCTAATTTTGGGGTGACAAGAGAACAAGAATAGAGGGGGAAATCTTTCAATGGGACACTAGTTCTGGTGACCGGGTGACACCATGAGATTCCCTCACTTTGGAGGGATTTCCTTTAACCACCTAAGGACCGGCTCACGAGGATATACGTCGGCAGAATGGCATGGACAGGCAAATCAACGTATATTTCCGTCACTATGAATTTGCCGCCGCGCGTGCGCAGCACGCCTGCCGCAAGCTCCGTGACCATGCCCGCGATCATGTTACGGAGCTAAAGAACGGTGTAAACACAGAATCTCCCCGTTCTGCCTAATGACATGTCACATGCCTAGTGACATGAAAATTTTTCTAAAGGCACTCTGGTTAGAAGTGTGAGCCTCAGAAAAACTTGCAGTACTTTTCTTAGCTACAAATAGTATGCCAAGTAGCAATCCCAGCAAAATTAGCCTTCCATGAAAGTAGATTTGTAAAAATACAAACACTGAGCAAAAGAGTCTTTAACATTGTTACAGTATTTTTCTCAGATTTATGATTTCAAAATAGTGGACGTTTTGATACCAAGTAACAAAACCAGCAGACACAAGCTTTTGTGAAATCAATTTACTTCAAGTGCAGGCACTGTATTGTGTAACCTATAAAGCTGCTGCATATTGACAGTTGTAGCATAATTCCCAACTGTTCTTGATTTCGAGGGACTGTCCCTTATTTAAACAGATATGAAGTAAAAAAAAACACAGTACCCCCTTACAAATGTACGTACCAAAAAGTAAAAGATCTCAGGCCCTCAGGGCGTGACTCCTTGGCGACTAACTGGAAGTGACGCGTGCGCTCCACGGACTGAGAACCAGGAAGACGCGGAAGGAACTGGTAACAGATGTCTTCAGTGTCTTGAATGTCCGAGCATTCACACTCACTAGTATATACCGTATTTATCGGCGTATAACACACACTTTTTTCCCCTTAAAATCAGGGGAAAATCGTGGGTGCGTGTTATACGCCGATACTCCGTCGAATTCCCCTGCTGAAAACGAGCGAGAGGAGCGAGCGGAGCCGAAGCCAAAGTACAATCGGCTTTACTCGGCTCCTCTCGCAGTCCCGCCCATCTCTGACTGCGCCGCTGACATAGAGAAAGCCGAGTGTACTTTGGCTAGTCTCGGCTCCTCTCGCAGTCCTGCCTGTGACTGTGAGCAGAGCCGAGTCTAGCCGAAGTACACTCGGCTTTCTCCGTCAGCGGCGCAGTCAGTGGAGATGGGCGGAACTGCGAGAGGAGCCGAGTCTAGCCGAAGTACACTCGGACCCGCTCGCTCCTCTCCACAGAAATCGGCGCCAAATTTTAAAAACCGCCGGGACTGACACGATCGCAAAGGCACTGGGCAAGGCTGCAGATGGACAGATGGACACTGGGCAAGGCTGCAGATGGACAGATGGACACTGGGCACGGCTGCAGATGGACAGATGGACACTGGGCACGGCTGCAGATGGACAGATGGACACTGGGCACGGCTGCAGATGGACACTGGGCAAGGCTGCAGATGGACACTGGGCAAGGTTGCATGCTGCATCTAAATGTAAGTTTTTTTTCCTTGAATTTCCCTCCTAAAAGTTTTTTTCCTTAAAATTCCCTCCTAAACTTGGGGTGCGTGTTATACGCCGATAAATACGGTACTTTATACATTGCCTGAGATCTTTTACTTTTTGGTACGCACATTTGTAAGGGGGTACTGTGGGGTTTTAATAAACTTTTAAACGGTACTGCTCTATGTGGATATTTATTTTCCTCACATGTGATTGTGGACCCCCATATCAAGCAAGAGCTATTGGTGGTGGAGATTGCAGTACAAACGGCGGATGTCTATGTTGATTTAAGGCTTATTTGATTCTTATGCCCCGTACACACGATCGTTTTTCATGCCGTTAAAACTGCCATTTTAAAAAATGGCCCTGAAAAATGATCGTGTGTATGCTCCAGAGCATTTTTAACGACGTGAAAAACGTCCATTAAAAATTCCGGACATGCTCTCTTTTTTCACGTCGTTTTTCATGTCGTTTTTTTTAACGACGTGAAAAACGATAGTGTGTATGCTTTAACGACGTGAAAAAAAACGCGCATGCTCAGAATCAAGTATGAGACGGGAGCGCTCGTTCTGGTAAAACTAGCGTTCGTAATGGAGATAGCACATTCATTACACAGTAACGGACTGAAAAGCGCGAATCGTCGCTCAACAAACTTTACTAACATGAAGGGTGGCGCCATTCGAACGGAACTTCCCCTTTATAGTGCCGTCGTACGTGTTGAACGTCACTGCGCTTTGCTTGATCGTTTTTTTTAATGATGGTGTGTACGCAAGGCAGGCTTGAGAGGAAACATGAAAAAAAACGAGGAGAAAAACGTTGGTTTAAAAAATGACATTAAAAACGATTGTGTGTACGGGGCATTACAGTACATCTGACGAGTGCATCCCCAAAAGGGGAATTATCCCCCCATGTGGTGAACATCCCTTGGTGAAAGGAGCACTATGTAAAGATCCTTGACTAATCACATTCATCCTCCTCTGCATCACTACTGTTTTCCTATATGCATCATATATAGAAGACTTTCAAACGGGGGTTTGATTTTAGTGCTGCTACAGTGTTATTATGGACTCTGGGATAGGGTTGAGCGAACCCGAACTGTAAAGTTCGGGTCCGTACCGAACTTTAGCTTTTTCCCGAACCCGAACCCGGACTTTGTGCGAAAGTCCGGGTTCGGGTTCGGGTTCGGCAATCTAATGGCGCAGTTAGAAATGCTTCAGGGGCCAGCCAATCACCTTTTGATTAGCTGGTGTGCCCTTAGAAGCCATCATAGCCATGCCTACTAATGGCATGGCTGTGATTGGTCAGTGCAACATGTGACCCAGCTTCTATATAAGCTAGAGGCACACAGCACACACGTCACTCTGCTTCAGAATAGATAGGGAGAGGATCTTGTCTGCTGCTGCTGCTTTTAGGGAGAGATTGAAAAATACATGAGTTAGTCCTGATTCTGGAATCTGAGGGAAAAGATAGAGAGACAGTGTAGTGTAGGGCCAGGTTCCTGTTGGTGCTTTCAGGGAGAGAGATATATTATATAGGAATATGAGTCCAGATTCAGAGATATAACTCAGCGATCTGCATAGGTTTACCTGTTTGTGTTGCAGTGCAGTCTTTTTACACTGCCATGAGCCCAGTGTCAGAGAAAATCTACCTTTTATCTGCAAGCTCAGTGCACCAGCACTGCATATATTACGTTGAGAGATACACCGTTTCCATCCTGTATGTGTATTCTGCTCTTGGAAAAAGATCCATTTAGGGCAACAAAAAAAAAAGGCACTTTATTGTGCTCTTTTCCAAAAGACCCATTAAGGGCAAAAAAAATAAAAAATAAAATTTGCACTTTAATGTACGCTTGCAAAAAGACCCATTTAGGGCCACAAAAAATATTTTGCAGTGTGTTATACATATGTGGAGGCGTGTGAAATAAACCATTTCTATATATTTGTCTTCTACTGTGCTATACAAAAAAAAAAACATTTTTTTTTAATAGCATTTTCTGCAGTTCTGTAGCTGTGCGATTCAGCGGTTACGTACTGTGGGTGTGTTGTGGTCTTCCAAAAAACGCCATTTAGGGCCACAAAAAATATTTTGCAGTGTGTTATACATATGTGGAGGTGTGTGAAATAAACAATTTCTATATAGTTTTCTTCTACTGTGCTATACTAAAAAAACAAAATTTTTTTTGAATAGCATTTTCTGCAGTTCTGTAGCTGTGCGATTCAGCAGTTACGTACTGTGGGTGTGTTCTGCTCTTCCAAAAACACCCATTTAGGGCAAGATCCTAAATTTGGAAAATATGAGGAGAAGGTCAAAGGGACGTGGTGGCCCCGGTCGTGGTGCTGCTGGTGGAGCTCCTGTTGCAGGGAGAGGACCTGGTGGATCTGTGCCAGATACACGCACAAGTGAAACACCTTCCTCAGGTGCGAGTAGGCGAGCGAGCCTGCCAAGGTATTTTGTCGCGCCTAATGAGGCTGTACGAATGTTTAGGCCAGGACAAGTACAGGCGATAGTAGATTGGGTTGCTGACAGTGCCTCGGGTTCCTTCACATTGTCTCCCACCCACTCTTCTGAGCTTGCCCTTCATGCCTTGGAGGTGCTGGCCTGCCCTGCAGCCAGTGTATTATCTGAACGTGTATTTAGCACGGCAGGGGGCGTTATCACAGACAAGCGCAGCCGCCTGTTCAGAGCCAATGTGGACAAGCTCACGTTCATTAAAATGAACCAGGCATGGATCCCACAGGACTTGTCCATACCTGCTGCAGAATAGACATGTATACCGGTGTTGTGACAAAAACTGTCAGGCCATCGGATTGTGTCCGGCCCGTACTGCGAAGGCGCAGCGCTTGCGCAGTACATAGGACAAGGAGGTTCACAAAATCTCCGAAGATGAACGGCGCCTGCGCTGTGAGTGCAGGTTCAAGCCCCACCATCCAAGTGGACATATGGTAGCACATAGTAACAGGGCCCCTCACGGGCTCGGTTCGATCGCCACGCTTCGGGCACGGCCTCACTTGGCTCGGCTTGAACCACGGATGGTGTGGCCTTCACCTGAACTCACCACGCAGGCGCCGTTCGTCTTGGGAGATTTTCGAAATCCCCTTGTCCTACATACTGAGCAAGCGCAGTACAGGGTGGACACTATTTGACGGGGGACAGAATTCGACACATCACCGGCCTTACCCAGCCATTGTTGTATTTTTGAACCAGTGTTGGCTACCTCGTCCTCCTCCACCGCCTCTTCCACCTACACAGCCACAAACACAGCCACGTCAACCTCCTACTCCATATGGACCTCGTCCTCCTAGGTCAAGATTATAATTTTTATTTTATTTTTTGTAGCGCACAGATCCTTTCCCCCTTACCTGCCTTTATGTTGTTGGCTCCTCGCAGGAGGGAGAAAGGCACACTGCACTACCAGCCCGTACCCTCCTATATAAAGAGGTTGAGCGGTGTACTTGACGGGCCGTGTCCACAGCCGGAGTCAAAACTCCTCCAGAGAATGATTCTCACCTCTACTGTAGGTAGAGGCAAGTCCTTTAATTCCCAGTAAAGTCAATGTCCACACCAGCTGAAATTACAACTCTTATTCTCTCATGGCAAAATAAACTCTACTCGGATAGAAAAGGTTAGAGCAAAGAAACAGGACAGCTTAAGGTGTGGAGGAGGTCCAGGCACAAACGTAGCACATTCACTTCACTGCTTAGGTTTCTCAAACAGTTTTAGGTGCACGGTCTCTGCCACAGACCTTGAGGTTGGTCTCTGCCACAGACCGGGTGTACAAGGCACCTGCCACGGACCTGGAGAACTTTGGTCTCTGCCACAGACCAGGGTGTATAAGGCCCCTGCCACAGGCCAGGTGAATAAGGCCTCTGATACAGTCAAGATGACTTGAGCTTCTCCTTCTACGAACCTAGCCCATATCAAGGGGAAGACATCTCTCCAGGGAGTCAACAGACACTTCCTTCACCGTGACTCCCGCATCGGTCCATCAGAATGATCCTCCCTTCCCTGGAACATGGTCCCCTACACGAGGCGGCACCCTAAGACTCCTCGACCCTTAGCGGACTCCAGACGAAGACTCTGGACTCCAGGCTTTACTCCCGCACCTAGGCCTCCATACCCAGGGCAGCAGGAACTCCAGGATAGTACCTCACCCCGGGCTAAAGGTACCCGAGATGGAACAGGAACACATGCACCCAGGCCGAAGGCACCTGGGCGTGGACCCCACTGGACATCAGCCCCCAGGCCAAAGGTCTGCCCCGTTTATATGCTCTCCCGGCATGCACAGCAGGTTCCCCGCCCGCTGTACTACTGCCAAGAGGGGACACAAAAGGCACAGCACTGTATCGGCGGTTCAACCCTAGCCTACCATGGCAGCGCCACCTGTAGGCCGCAGGGAACTGCACACCAATACTGTCCCCCGAGGACAAAATGGTCCATGAATCCTACAGAATTAGGGTGTTTGAGCCTATTTACCACTCAAACACTTCCCTTAAATTTAGCACCCCGCTACATTTTTATTTCAAAGTATTTTATTTTCCCACTAGCTTATCCATTAAATTGAATAATTTATTCCAGAAAGGGTGTATTCTGGGGCATTCCCACCATATGTGTGGCATCGTGCCGTTGAGTTTCCGAGGTTCTTAATGACTTCCCGTACCTCTTCTGCTGAAAAGGGGGCCTCCAGCATATTTTTTTATTTTTTTTAATGTTATTTTAAGTTATTTCCCTATCCACATTTGTTTGCAGAGCACTTGCCATGCTCTTAACAACATTTTGCTGCCATTTGCAGCCCTCTAGCCCTTTCCATTACTTTTTTTTTTAGAGCCTTTTTAGTCCTTAGAAGTCCGGGTCCCCATTGACTTCAATGGGGTTCGGGTTCGGGTTAAAGTTCGGTCCCGAACCCAAACTTTTTTCCGAAGTTCGGCCGAACCCGTCGAACCCGAACATCCAGGTGTCCGCTCAACTCTACTCTGGGACTTTTAGAGTTTAAATATTACTGTTTGAGCCTTTGGCCCCCGGCGATGACCACTTTTTCCACTCACCATGGCCACCACCCCGGTAGTGACTTGGAACGTTCGAGGGGTTCATGATCCGTTGAAACGCACAATGCTTAACTCGTGTTTAAAAAAGTTCCACCCTAGGGATACCCTACTTAGGTATCACACTCACTAAATCCACAAAAGGTCTTTTCACACACAATTATGCTACACTGAAACACATGATCATCCGAGAAACGTCAAAAATATCAAAATTTGAATTCTCCTGGGCAGGGCGCCTCGCCGCCTTTAAAATGATGATACTACCTAGGCTATTGTACATCTTTCGTACACTCCCTATACCAATCCCTCAATCCTATCTTAGGTCCTTGCAATCCATTTTAACTCAGTATCTATGGCAAGGCAAAAAATCCAGATGCAACCATGCAAAACTCATCAAACACAGATCTGTAGGTGGGATGGGCCACGTTGATATAAGAGACTATTATATAGCGACAATTCTTTCACAGCTTAAGGAATGGATGAACTCTACTCCTCTCACACTTTGGGGACACATAGAAAATAGCATGACTCCTGGGCATAACTTGTCCCACTGGTTATTTTGCACAACCACAGGAAACACGCCACTACACCTTTACTCCCCCACCATTCAAGCCTCTGTTAAAATATGGAAAATAATCCACTCATCTAAATGGGTGAATCTCCCAACCAAAGATATCCCAGTACCTATAGGAACTTTGTCATTACTTACTCCAGACCTACATATCCCACAATGGATTACTACTCAAGTGTCTAACACACGTGAACTACGCTCTTTAGTTCTCGATCAGCCGTTTTCCCATGCTCAAGAGACACTCGAAGTGCCTAACGCAGATTACCTTACATACTTTAGAGTGCAACACTGCCTCACTACGAACCCTTCTATAGAAGGCTCCCTACCCATTACCTTATGGAACTACCTCTTCTCTAACACCACAAAAGCTAAAGGCACCTCCTTGATATACTAAATCCTACAGGAGAAAGACACATTTAACAAATCCAAACCCATTACTGATTGGGAAAATGACTTCCTTACACAGTTCTCTGAACAACGATGGCACACAGCAATCAAATCCGTATATAAGTATACGTCCTGTACCTCTCTGTGGGAACTCACCCAAAAGTTGTTAATGAGATGGTATCTGACACCATCCAGAATAGCCAAATTTCACACTCACACATCCCAAGATTGCTGGAGAAACTGCACCCTCTCTGGTACACTTATAAATATTTTTTGGACATGTCCCCGCCTGCGACAGCTCTGGAATGCAGTAGAGTCAATACTGAGAGACATACTTAATTTTCCTATCTTGCTGACCCCCCATCTAGCTCTTCTGAATCTAACCATTGATGACATACCACCCAACCTTAGGCTGGTGGTCACACACATCCTCTTAGCGACAAAA
Source organism: Rana muscosa (assembly GCA_029206835.1). NCBI lineage: Eukaryota > Metazoa > Chordata > Amphibia > Anura > Ranidae > Rana > Rana muscosa. Next base: position 327,208,946 of record CM055117.1, read on the forward strand.
CTTCTGATAGCCAGACACTGGAAATCCACAGACATCCCCACTCTCACAGAAGTAGTGAACCTGGTACAAACTCACCACACGTATGAAATCATCCTCTCACGGGGATCACCTGCCAACCCTGCTTTAAAGAGCCTCTGGAACCCATGGAAGATCTGGTACGACAACAAATTTAACCGCTGATTTATAGTATTCCTTTAAAGCTCTCCTGCTTCTCCTCCCCTTCTACCCCACCATTACTACCCCACTCCCTCCTGACCTACCCCCCGGCTTCACCTGTTCAAAAAACGTCAATGTGTAGATGATTATTGTTTGATTACTACTTACTGACTGTTTGAACTGCTATATTTTGAATCTATAACAAGATGGTACACACTATCTGGATTGATCTTTCACAGATTTCCAATGTATTCTACACTACTTATTTTATATCATTTTTGTACTTACATATATGTATGTTTGAAACCTCAATAAAAACTATTCAAATAAAAAAGTTCCACCCTGCTATTGTGGGCCTCCAGGAGACCCACCTCACAAAAGATACGGTTGGTTGTTTGGGATTTGCTTCGGTGGGCGCGTCATACCACTCCACTCACACCTCATACTCTAGGGGGGTGAGTGTACTGGTACACAAGTCCCTGGCTTTCCAGGAACTGGATGTGGAGGTAGACCCCTATGGGAGATATGTTTTTGTGCATTGCAAAGTGTTTACTGTGATGATAATTCTTGCCTTTGTGTATATACTCCCTCCCTTTTCTAGGGAGGTTTTGCAATTACTACTGTCTTATCTAGTTAACAAACCCGATGTCCCCATTATGATTATGGGGAATTTCAATGGATGCCTTGACCCCAGGTTGGATAGACATCCACCGGTTCAGCCACCGCTGGGGGGTAGGGGCACTGTTTTGAGCCGCCTGCTGGCGTAGGTGGGCTGGGTGGATGTGTGGAGGGCCAGATATCCGACTACCAGACAATTTTCATGTTTTTCCAAAACCCATGGTTCATTATCTCGCATTGATCTATGTGTGGGGTCCCAACAGGTTGTGCATGTGGTCCCTAGGATAGGATACTTCCCTAGGGGGGTGTCCGACCACTCCCTGCTGGCGGCTCACTTGGTTACCCGTCCCGCTTCCTCCCTGCCCAGGGCACCGTGGAAATTGAATGCCTACTGGCTAAAACTTTTCACATCCCATGACCGGGTCACTTGCCAGATTGATCAGTACTTTTTAGACAACCACCTTGGGGAGAACTCAGCGGTGGGCTGGGATGCCTTTAAGGCCTGTTTGAGGGGTTCCTTTATCGCTGAAATCACGGCCATCAAACACAACTCGTCTGCGCTTTTGGCGCAGGTCGAAGACCAGGTGAAACAATTGGAGCTTGCATTTGTAGTGGATCCAACTGATTCCGCGAGGGAGGCTTGGATATCGGCCCAGGATTCCCTGGACCGGTTGAGAACCTCCGCTGCGGAAAAAAATAGGTTCTTTACTAGTCAGGCCTTCTATGAGGAGGGGAAGAAGACGGGCAGGCTTCTGGCTAGGATTGCCAGGTCACAGCAGGCCTCCCTGGCGATTGGAGCGATCCGAGACTCCCGGGGACGACTGGTGAATGACCCTGAGCAGATTATAGCGGAATTGGCGTCCTTCTACAGCATTGCCCCCTTCCATGAATAGAGCTAATATTATACTGTTGTTAAAGGCAGGCAAGGATCCCTTGGATCCCGGCTCGTATAGGCCCATTTCACTGCTGCAGAGCGACGTTAAAATTTTGGCTAAGGTGGGGTTCATGCCTCGCAGCTCCACCGCAACTAATCTTAGGCGGCTATACTTGAACATGCAGACCCCCTCGGAATCCGTCGGCCACAGGGCACTGTTGTCCCTTGACGCCAATAAGGCATTCGACAGTGTTGGCTGGCGGTATCTCTGGGCTGTACTGGCCAAGTTCGGGTTCGGACCCTGGTTCCTAGGGTGGGTGAGGCTGCTGTACGGCTCGCCGCAGGCGGCCATACGAATGTCTGACAGGATGTCTCACGCCTTTGCGTTGGGCTGGGGGACCAGGCAGGGCTGCCCCTGTCCCCCCTGCTCTTCGCTCTGGCCATTGAGCCCCTGGCGGCTCTGGTGAGAGACTGCCGGTCGGTCAGGGGCTTCCGCTATGGCAATATACACGAGAAAATTATGCTATACGCCGATGACATGCTCCTCTTTTTGGAAGATGTGGATGAATCACTGGCTCAGGTCATGGCCCTTATCACAGAGTTTGGCCGTTTCTCGGGCCTTACAATTAACTGGTCCAAGTCGGCTCTGATGTTCCTGGATGGGGCCCTGTACGGCTCGCCGCAGGCGGCCATACGAATGTCTGACAGGATGTCTCACGCCTTTGCGTTGGGCTGGGGGACCAGGCAGGGCTGCCCCTGTCCCCCCTGCTCTTCGCTCTGGCCATTGAGCCCCTGGCGGCTCTGGTGAGAGACTGCCGGTCGGTCAGGGGCTTCCGCTATGGCAATATACACGAGAAAATTATGCTATACGCCGATGACATGCTCCTCTTTTTGGAAGATGTGGATGAATCACTGGCTCAGGTCATGGCCCTTATCACAGAGTTTGGCCGTTTCTCGGGCCTTACAATTAACTGGTCCAAGTCGGCTCTGATGTTCCTGGATGGGGCCCCCGCGCTAGGTGAGGGGCCCTCCTGCCCGGTCCCCATAGTATCCTCATTTAAGTACTTGGGTGTATTCATCTCCCCGGTGATCACAGAATACTGTCAGCTGAATATATACCCCTTATTGACTAGATTCAGGGATAAAATACAGATATGGAATAGACTGCGGATGTCCCTGGCCGGCAAGACGAACCTTATTAAAATGATACTAATGCCCCAGCTGCTGTACCTGCTACACAATGCTCCTGTTGTTATCACGCTTAAAATCTTCAGGGTCGTCAACTCCCTCTTTAGACAATTATTGTGGCACAACAAACCCCCCCGGATCAAATTGGAACAACAACAGCGACCAAAGGAGGGGGGCCTTGCCCTCCCCAACCCTTGGATATACTATCTGGCAGCGCAACTACAGCACCTGATAGGTACCATGGTACCGGCTCCTGTGGGCTCCTCGGCTAGGCTGATGCTGCTTGGCTCGGGGGCTGACACGGTGCCGGAGGGGCTGGAGGCTCAGCGGTTTCAGAAATCAATTAAAAAGATGCCCACATATTCGCTCCTTCAGAAGGTGTGGAATATGGCCAAACAACTCCAGAATGTCACGGGGTTCACTAGGTACAGCCCGCTATGGGGGAACGGCAATTACACTGAACTGGCCAAACTTCAGCAGGGCCCTAAGTGGAGATCACTAGGTATAACCCACCTGAGACAAGTGTTTCATAATGGGGCCTTACTTCCTTTTCATGTACTTCAATCGAGATTTGCGCTCCCGTCCAATATGCTGTTTTACTACCTGCAGCTGCGACATGCTGTCAGGGCTCAGGGGGATGCAGTGGAGTGGGTTCAGTCCCCCACCCCTGTCTTTCACATGCTGCAGGATGCTTGTGAGACCAGGGGTGTCATCTCTCAGTGCTATAACATGCTGCTGTCCTCGTTTTTGGAGGGACACCCCATGAAAGTGGTGAGCCAATGGGAGGCGGATGTTGGTCCTATAGAGGGGGAGCTCTGGGAGGAGGCAATGCAGGCGGTAAACGCCTGCTCGCTTAATGTGGCACAAAAGGTATCCCAACTATATATACTACTGAGAGTACATTTTACACCGGTAAAGCTATTCAATATGGGAAGACTGCCCCATCCGCTATGTGGTAGATGTAGGGCGGTGCCTGGAGATCTGATTCACCTCCTCTGGCGTTGCCCCAAACTCCATAGATATTGGACGGAGGTACTGGCTACGCTTAATTTGGTGTTCCAGACCAACGTTCCTTCTGACCCCTTATGTTGCTTGTTAGGAATACTGGAGGGGGAGATCCCGGAGGAGGTGACTCGAATGGCAATTACTAGGGCATTGTTCCAGGCGAGAAAAACTATTCTACTACTGTGGAAGTCTGCGGAGCCGCCTACGGTCCAGCTGTGGATACAGCAGATGGGTAAAATGCTTTTGATGGAGAAATACATATACCAGCACAGGGGCAACGCGGGGAAGTTTGATAGGTTCTGGGATGCATGGCTTGCTGTACCGGGTTTAAGTCCCATGGAATTGGTGAGGATGAGGCTGCTGGGAGGTGTGTAGCATGCTCCCACCGGCAACAGGTGGGCGGGTGGTAGGAGGGGATAGTCTGATGGGATATGTACAGTTCACCCTATGCTATTTGAAATTCTGAGCGGATTGTTTAATGTATGTGATTTTAGATGTGACCAAGGAATGTCAAAAACCTATATTGCTACTTGTAAAAGATATAATATGCTGCATATTTTTGTACCTCGTATATTTTTTGTGAGCAATAAAAACCGTTTGATTTAAAAAAAAAAAAAATATTACTGTTTATGCATGTTTGGATTGATTTTAACCACTTAACGACCGCCCACCGCCGATTTACGTCGGCAGAATGGCACGGACAGGCAGAATCACGTAGATCTACGTGATCGCCTTTGTGCAGTTGGGGGGTCCATCCGGACCCCCCTTCACTGCAGTGAGCGGCCGTTAAGTGTTCGGGAGCGATCAGGCATGAGGGGGCGGCCGCTCGATTCCGCCCCCCCCCTCGCGATCGCTCCCGGCCAATGAAATTGCTTCCTCCGCCATGTGATGTAAACACAGGCTGGAGGAAGTGATGTCATCTCCCTCGCCGCGGTCTTTTCGTTCCCGGCGCCGAGGAGTGAAGACAGAGGTTAGTGCTCCAACAGTCCACTGACACGTAGGTACACATAGGCACACAAATCACCCCCCAGTCACCCCCAGATCACCCCCCAGGTCACCCCAAAGCCCCCAATCACAGTGTCACTGATTGCAGTGATCATTTATTTTACTGATCACTGCATTTAGTGTCATCTGTGATTGTAAAAAGTTGCAAGGCAGTTAGGATTAGGCCCCTTTAGGTCCAGGGTAGCCCCCTAACCCCCCCTAATAAAGGTTTAACCCCTTGATCACCCCCCAGGTAACCCTTTCACCCCCTAACTTCAGCGTCACTAAGCGATTGTTTTTCCGATCGCTGTATTCGTGTCGCTGGTGTTTTAGATAGGCAGTTATTTTTTTTTTAGGTTCGCCGCAGGTTTTTATTGGTGTCAGGTACCCCCATATTTAACCTAATAAAGGTTTTAACCCCCTGATTGCCCCTAGTTAACCCTTTCACCAGTGATCACCATATAAAGGTTACGGGTGACGCTGGTTGATTAGTTTGCTTTTTATAGCATCAGGGCACCCGCCGTATATAACCCAATAAAGGTTTAACCCCCCTGATCGCCCGGCGGGTGAGATCAATTAGGTTTTAGCGCCAGAGAGGGTCTGCGTCGCCCCAGGCAGTGTTAGGTTAGTGCCAGTAACGCTAACACCCACGCGCAAAGCATACACCCCCCTTAGTGGTATAGTATCTGATCAGATCTATACTAGCATCCCCAGCGGTTTAGGGTTCCCAAAAACGCAGTGTTAGCGGGATCAGCCCAGATACCTGCTAGTACCTGCGTTTAGCCCCTCCGCCCAGCCCAGCCCAGCCCACCCAAGTGCAGTATCGATCGATCACTGTCACTTACCAAACACAACACACATAACTGCAGCGTTCGCAGAGACAGGCCTGATCCCTGCGATCGCTAACAGTTTTTTTGTAGCGTTTGATATATTTGCTGACGACAGTCAGGTGCTTTTTTTCCTGTGAATCTTACTAGTGTACCCCTAAATTTAGAGCCCAAAATGGCAAGTCGAAGGTACACTAGTAAAGAGGCCTACGAGATTCTGAGCATGACAGATAGTGAAGAGGAGGTCACGTATCTGTCAGATTCAGGCTCAGAATATCTTCCCGTAGAAGACAGTGACGTCAGCGGCCCCACGTCAGATAGCTCTGACGACGAAGTTGAGGTCCCTGCTAAGGTCAGGCGTACCCGATCCCGATCTTCTGAGGTTGTTGAGGAGCAAGAACCGCAGGTCTCTCGTATCATGGAGCAGAGTAGTACTAGCGCCGCTATTCCTTCTGGTGAACTGGCAAGCACCAGCGGCCTAGTACAGCCTGGACGTACATCCAGCACTGCAGTAACACTTGGTGACGTGGCGAGTCCCATAAGTGCAGTTCAAGCTGGCGAGGTGGCAAGCACAAGTAGTGTCCCGCTGCCACCAAGAAGACAAAGGCAGGCCCGTCGTGCCCATACTGCCCTTCCTGCAGAATTCGCCTATCCTGATTGGGTCCCCACCACTTCTGCAGAACCCGTACTTCCCCCATTCACTGCCCAACCCGGTATTCAGGTGGAAACAGCTGATTTTATGCCAATCGATTTTTATTCGCTATTTTTCACGGAAGATCTCTATAGATCTATTGTGGACCAGAGTAATTTATATGCTGGTCAATTTATCGCCGCTAACCCCCAGTTGCCTAAAATTGCCAGAAATTGGAAACCAATTACGGTTTCCGAATTTAAGACCTTTCTGGGCCTTTCCCTCAACATGGGCACACATAAATTTCCGTCATTGCGTGCTTATTGGTCCACGCACCCAATTGACCACATGCCCGTGTTCTCTGCCTCCATGTCCAGGGCACGATACGAGCAGATTTTGCGGTTCATGCACTTCAACGACAATGAACTTTGTCGTCCACGTGGGGACCCTGAATACGACCGGCTCTATAAAATTCGGCCCCTCATAAACCACTTCAACGAACGTTTTGCAGCCTTGTTTACTCCCGATCAAGTTGTCTGCGTTGATGAGTCCCTGATTAAATTTTCTGGCCGCTTGTCTTTCAAGCAGTACCTTCCCAGCAAGCGTGCCAGATACGGGGTCAAGCTCTACAAGTTCTGTGACAGGGCAACAGGCTATGTAGTGAACTTTACGGTTTATGAGGGAAAAGACAGTCAGATTGAGTCGGTCAACTGCCCGGATTACATAGGGAGCGCTGGCAAGATAGTGTGGAACTTGGTGTCACCCTTATTCGGAAAGGGGTACCACTTGTATGTGGACAATTATTACACGAGCGTGCCACTGTTTAGTCACTTGTTTGATCATCAGATTGGAGCATGTGGCACCGTGCGACCTAATCGCCGGGGCTTTCCCCAGCGGCTTGTAGATGCCCGTCTTAGGCTGGGGGAGAGAGCCTGCTTGAAGTGTAATAACTTGCTCGCTATGAAGTGGAGGGACAATAAGAATGTTTTCCTTCTTACCTCCCTTCATGCAGACACGACAGTCAAAATTCCTACGGCGACTGGTGTTGTGGAGAAACCCCTCTGTGTCCACGAATATAACCAAAATATGGGAGGGGTGGACCTCAACGACCAGTTGATGGCGCCGTATCTAATTGACCGTAAGGCGAGACGCTGGTACAAAAAAGTGTCTCTATCATTATTCCAATTGGCTTTGCTGAACGCTCATGTGCTATACAGAGCTTCAGGCGGGACGTTATCTCTTCTAAAATTCCAGAATGAGATAGTCACAGAACTCCTGTATCCAGGCGGTTCTGCACCTCACCATCCCCAACCAAATGCAGTAAGCCGGCTGCATGAGAGGCATTATTCGTATGTCCTCCCGAGTACCCCTACCCAAAGCCACCCCCAAAAAAGATGTCGTGTCTGTAGCAAGCGCGGATTTAGGCGTGACACCCGTAGTTTTTGTCCACGCTGTCCTGACAAGCCTGGTCTTTGCCAAGGTGAATGTTTTGAACGCTACCACTCAAAAGTGAAGTTTTAGCGTAGGGTACAGCATTTCACAGACTAGGACACACTTACACAGGGTCTCCCAAGATGGCATTACATTTTGAGAGACCCGAACCATTACAGTTGTAAAGTTACAAAAAAAAGTGTAAAAAAGAAAAAAAAAACGTAAAAAACAAAACACAAAAAAATATAAAATAAAAAAACCAAAAATAGTTGTCGTTTTATTGTTCTCTCTCTCTCTATTTTCTCTCTATTGTTCTGCTCTTTTTTACTGTATTCTATTCTGCAATGTTTTATCATGCTTGCTTTTCAGGTATGTAATTTTTTGTTTTCAGGTGCGCCATTCAACTGCAGCGCGGAATTATTTATCTTGACAGCAACAGCGTTTGCTCCCACGATACATAAAGCCGTGACTCCAGTGCTGTAGGAGGTGATTTCACCACCACAGTTAAAAAAAAGAGCATATATGCCGAAGCATGGGGGCAGCAGGGGCGGAGGAGCGATTTTGCTCCTAATGCCGCGTACATACGGTCGAAATTCCGACCGTGTGTACGCGGCATAACTTTTTTGCGGGAGGATGCCCCCATGCTTCGGCATATATATATTTTAGGCACAGGTTGCGTTAAAACATTTTTTTATTTTTTACTAGGTTTTGTTTTGGTATTTGCTTTGCAGGTATGGCATGGTAAGGTCTTACTGTTGTACTGTAATGTTACTTTGTTTTAATGTTAACCACCATTTGCTTAGCAGGTACGCCATTCAGTTGCAGCGCGGATCTATTTATCTTGACAGCAACAGCGTTTGCTCCCACGATACATAAAGCCGTGACTCCAACGCTGTAGGAGGTGATTTCACCACCACAGTTAAAAAAAAGAGCATATATGCCGAAGCATGGGGGCAGCAGGGGCGGAGGAGCGATTTTGCTCCTAATGCCGCGTATATACGGTCGAAATTCCAACGGAGGCTTATCCGTGGAAAAGTCCGACCGTGTGTACGCGGCATAACCTTTTATGCCGCGTACATACGGTCGAAATTCCGACGAAGGCTTGACCGTGTGTACGCGGCATAACTTTTTTGCGGGAGGATGCCCCCATGCTTCGGCATATATGCCCATCATTAGAAGTGGGTGGATGAAGGGAGGTATTCTAATGGTGGGCATACCCACCAATCAATCTCTTTTTTTCGTTCAGCCAATAGGCTGTATGAAAAAAAAGATTACAATACATGTCCAACAAGGACCAGCAACGTACTGGTATGTTGCTGGACTTTGAATGTTTATACCAGAATGATGCCTGCGGGTTTAGGTATCATCTTGGTATCATTCTTTTCAGCCAGCAGCCGGCTTTCATATAAAAGCAATTCTAGCAGATAATTAGCCTCTAGACTGCTTTTACAAGCAGTGGGAGGGAATGTCCCCCCCCCCGGATATAAAAAGCGCCATTGGGAAATTGGGAAAGCATTTTATCACACCGATCTTGGTGTGGTCAGATGCTTTGAGGGCAGAGGAAAGATCTAGGGTCTAACCCCCCAATTTTTTTCAAAAAAAGAGTACCTGTCACTACCTATTGCTATCATAGGGGATATTTACATTCCCTGAGATAACGATAAAAATGGTAAAAAAATAAAATATGGAAGGCACAGTTTAAAATAAAATAAAAAAGCCAAATAAATAATAAAAAAAAAAAAAAGCACCGCTGTCCCCCCCTGCTATTGCGCAAAGGCGAACGCAAGCGTCGGTCTAGCGTCATATGTAAACAGCAATTGCATCATGCATGTGAGGTATCACCGCGAAGGTCAGATCGAGGGCAGTCATTTTAGCAGTAGACCTCCTCTGTAAATCTAACGTGGTAACCTGTAAAGGCTTTTAAATGCTTTTAAAAATGAATGTAGTTTTGTCGCCGCTGCGCGTTTGTGCGCAATTTTAAAGCATGTCGTGTTTGGTATCCATGTACTCGGCCTATGATCATCTTTTTTATTTCATCAAACATTTGGGCAATATAGTGTTTTTTAGTGCATTAAAAATAAAAAAAGTGTGTTTTTCCCCCAAAAAATGCGTTTGAAAAATCGCTGCGCAAATACTGTGTGGAAAAAAAAAATGCAACACCCACTATTTTAATCTGTAGGGCCTTTGCTTTAAAAAAATATATAATGTTTGGGGGTTCAACATAATTTTCTTGCAAAAAAAAAATTTCTTTCATGTAAACAAAAAGTGTCAGAAAGGGCTTTGTCTTCAAGTGGTTAGAAGAGTGGATGATGTGTGACATAAGCTTCCTAATGTTGTGCATAAAATGCCAGGACAGTTCAAAACCCCCCCAAATGACCCCATTTTGTAAAGTAGACTCCTCAAGCTATTTGCTGAGAGGCATGTTGAGCCCATTGAATATTTTTTTTTTTGTCCCAAGTGATTGAATAATGACCAAAAAAAAAAAATGTACAAAAAGTTGTCACTAAATTATATATTGCTCAAACATGCCATGGGCATATGTGGAATTACACCCCAAAATACATTCTGTTGCTTCTCCTGAGTACGGGGATACCACATGTGTGGGACTTTTTGGGAGCCTAGTCGCGTACGGGACCCCAAAAACCAAGCACCGCCTTCAGGATTTCTATGGGTGTAAATTTTTGATTTCACTCCTCACTGCCTATCACAGTTTCGGAGGCCATGGAATGCCCAGATGGCACAAAACCCCCCCAAATGACCCCATTTTGGAAAGTAGACACCCCAAGCTATTTGCTGAGAGGTATGTTGAGTATTTTGCAGATCTCGCATTTTGTCACAAAGTTTTGAAAATGTAAAAAAAGAAAAAAAAAAAGAAAAAAAAATGTCTTTCTTAATTTTCAAAAACAAATGAGAGCTGTAAAATACTCACCATGCCTCTCAGCAAATAGCTTGGGGTGTCTACTTTCCAAAATGGGGTCATTTGTGGGGGTTTTGGGCTATTTTGACATTTTATGGCCTTCAAAACTGTGATAGGTAGTGAGGAGTGAAATCAAAAATTTATGCCCTTAGAAACCTTTAAGGCGGTGCTTGGTTTTTGGGGTCCCGTACGCAGCTAGGCTCCCAAAAAGTCCCACACATGTGGTATCCCCGTACTCAGGAGAAGCAGCAGAATGTATTTTGGGGTGTAATTTCACATATAACCATGGCATGTGTGAGCAATATATCATTTAGTGACAACTTTTTGTACATTTTTTTTTTCTTTTTGTCATTATTCAATCATTTGGGACAAAAAAAAAAAATATTCAATGGGCTCAACATGCCTCTCAGCAAATAGCTTGGGGTGTCTACTTTCCAAAATGGGGTCATTTGGGGGGGTTTTGTGCCATCTTGGCATTTTATGGCCTTCAAAACTGTGATAGGTAGTGAGGAGCGAAATCAAAAATTTATGCCCTTAGAAACCTTGAAGGCGGTGCTTGGTTTTTGGGGTCCCGTACGCGGCTAGGCTCCCAAAAAGTCCCACACATGTGGTATCCCCGTACTCAGGAGAAGCAGCAGAATGTATTTTGGGGTGTAATTTCACATATGCCCATGGCATGTGTGAGCAATATATCATTTAGTGACAACTTTGTGCAAAAAAAAAACTGTTTGTCATATTCCCGCAACCTGTGGCAAAATATAAAATATTCCATGGACTCAACATGCCTCTCAGCAAATAGCTTGGGGTGTCTACTTTCCAAAATGGGGTAATTTGGGGGGGTTTTGTGCTATTTTGGCATTTTATGGCCTTCAAAACTGTGATAGGTAGTGAGGAGTGAAATCAAAAATTTACGCCCTTAGAAATCCTGAAGGCGGTGCTTGGTTTTTGGGGCCCTGTACGCGGCTAGGCTCCCAAAAAGTCCCACACATGTGGTATCCCCGTACTCAGGAAAAGCAGCAGAATGTATTTTGGGGTGCAATTCCACATATAACCATGGCATGTGTGAGCAATATATCATTTAGTGACAACTTTTTGTACATTTTTTTTTTCTTTTTGTCATTATTCAATCATTTGGGACAAAAAAAAAATATTCAATGGGGTCAACATGCCTCTCAGCAAATAGCTTGGGGTGTCTACTTTCCAAAATGGGGTCATTTGGGGGGGTTTTGTGCCATCTTGGCATTTTATGGCCTTCAAAACTGTGATAGGTAGTGAGGAGTGAAATCAAAAATTTATGCCCTTAGAAACCTTGAAGGCGGTGCTTGGTTTTTGGGGTCCCGTACGCGGCTAGGCTCCCAAAAAGTCCCACACATGTGGTATCCCCGTACTCAGGAGAAGCAGCAGAATGTATTTTGGGGTGTAATTTCACATATGCCCATGGCATGTGTGAGCAATATATCATTTAGTGACAACTTTGTGCAAAAAAAAAAAAGTTTGTCATATTCCCGCAACTTGTGGCAAAATATAAAATATTCCATGGACTGAACATGCCTCTCAGTAAATAGCTTGGGGTGTCTACTTTCCAAAATGGGGTCATTTGGGGGGGTTTTGTGCTATTTTGGCATTTTATGGCCTTCGAAACTGTGATAGGTAGTGAGGAGTGAAATCAAAAATTTGCGCCCTTAGAAATCCTGAAGGCGGTGCTTGGTTTCCGGGGTCCCGTACGTGGCTAGGCTCCTAAAAAGTCCCACACATGTGGTATCCCCGTACTCAGGAGAAGCAGCAGAATGTATTTTGGGGTGCAATTCCACATATAACCATGGCATGTGTGAGCAATATATCATTTAGTGACAACTTTTTGTAATTTTTTATTTATTTATTTTTTTTTGTCATTATTCAATCACTTGGGACGAAAAAAATAAATATTCAATGGGCTCAACATGCCTCTCAGCAATTTCCTTGGGGTGTCTACTTTCCAAAATGGGGTCATTTGGGGGGGTTTTGTACTGCCCTGCCATTTTAGCACCTCAAGAAATGAGATAGGCAGTCATAAATTTAAAGCTGTGTAAATTTCAGAAAATGTACCCTAGTTTGTAAACGCTATAACTTTTGCGCAAACCAATAAATATACGCTTATTGACATTTTTTTTACTAAAGACATGTGGCTGAATACATTTTGGCCTAAATGTATGACTAAAATTGAGTTTATTCGATTTTTCTTATAACAAAAAGTAGAAAATATCATTTTTTTTCAAAATTTTCGGTCTTTTTCTGTTTATATCGCAAAAAATAAAAATCGCAGAGGCAATCAAATACCATTAAAAGAAAGCTCTATTTGTGGGAAGAAAAGGACGCAAATTTCATTTGGGTACAACATTGCATGTCCGCACAATTTACAGTTAAAGCAGAGCAGTGCCGAATCCCAAAAACAGGCTTGGTCCTAATGGCCCGAAATGGTCCGGGGCTTAAGTGGTTAAGCAGCTGCTGTAAGTCTTAGTTTTCACATTTTACTGCGTGTTCTCACAGACCTCAATTGCCATTTCCTGAGCGCTGAGTGGTACTTTTTAGTTAGGTTATCTTTGTGTACTCATAAAAGGTACTTGAACCACCCTAAGTAAATCCAAGATGCAGTTTTTAATTATTTCATTTATTAAGGAAAAAAAGCTGTTCAAACCTGCCTGGGCCTATGTGAAAAAGTAATTGCCCCCTTCCATGCAGAATCATGAATGAACTGTGATTAACCAAAATTTTAAATTTTACTTGCCACACCCAGGCCTGATTACTGCCAGACCTGTTAAATCAAGAAGCACACTAACAGATCACAAAAAGCCACACATCATGCCACAATCTAAAAAAATTCAAGAACAAATTAGAAACAAAGTAATGTACGTGTATCGGTCTAGTAAGGGTTACAAAGCCATTTCTAAAGGCTTTGGAACTCCGGTGAACCACAGGGAGAGCCATCATCCACAAATGGAGATAACTTGGAACAGTGGTGAACCTTCCCAGGAGTGGCCTACAAAAATTACTCCAAGAGCATGACCACGACTCATCCAGGAGGTAATAAAAGAACCCATAACAACATCTAAAGAACTGCAGGCCTCACTTGCCTCAGGAAATATCAGTGTTCATGATTCAACAATAAGAAAGAGACTGGGCAAAAATGGCATCCGTGGGAGAGTTCCAAGGCCAAAGCCACTGCTGACCAAAAAGAACACAAAGACTCATATAACATTTACCAAAAAACATCTTGATTATCCCAAAGACTTTTAGGCAAATATTATGTGGACTGATGAGACAAAAAAATTACTTTTTGGAAGGTGCGCATCCCGTTACATCTGGCATAAAACGAATACAGCATTTCATAACAAGAACATCATACCAACAGTCAGACATGGTGGTGGTAGTGTGATGGTCTGGGGCTGCATTGCAGCTTTCAGACTTGGTTGACTTGCCATAATTGATGGAACCATGAATCCTGAGTTCTACCAGAAAATCCTAAAGGAGAATGTCCGGCCATCAGTCCGTGACCTCAAGCTCAAGTGCACTTGGGTTATGCAGCAGGACAATGACACGAAACAAGCAAAATTTAGGTTTTGGAGTGGCCTAGTCAAAGCCCGGACTTACACAGGCCGTTCATGCTGGAAAATCCTCCAATGTGGCTGAATTAAAACAATTCTGCAAAGGAGAGTGGGCCAAAAATGCTCCACAGAAATGCGAAAGACTCATTGCCAGTTATCACAAACACTTGATTGCCGTTGTTGCCACCAAGGGTGGCACAACCAGTTGTTAGGTTTAGGGGGCAATTACTTTTTCACATAAAGCCAGGCAGGTTTGGACACCTTTTTTGCCTTAATAAATTAAACCATAATTTAAAAGCTGCATTTTGTATTTACGCAGGTTATCTTTGTGTAATAATAAAATTTGTTTAAAAAAATATGTGTGGAATAGTTAGTATACAATAGTAAACAAAACACCCCACTCCCAGCCTTTATGAACCAAATTCCAAGAGTGTTCTAGCAGCTACTATAGACAAAATAGAATATAAACATATATGCTGAATGAAATCCAACATTAGCAGCGCTCAAATTCAAATTGTATAAAGTCCACGTAATTGGATATATGAATCCATCCATATAATCACATATGTTGATTAAATAAAATCACAAATAAAAGTTTGTCCATGTGTTCCATGTGATATATATCCTAAATGCTTGACCGTTACCACACCTCATGAGATCTCACCCCTATGGTAGCGAACTCACCGGATAAACAATAGGTATGAGTCAATATAATTATCCATTCAGGGAGCAGCAAACCGGTCCTTCCATCTAGATGTCACTCAAGACAAAAGGATGCATATACATAGTGTAATTTCGTAAGGTAAAATGCATTGATTAAATTCCCGTTCCCCATACAGATTGCACTTACAAGCACAAAGAAAAGTAAAAGCATTTGAACAAAGACAGTCCTGTCACAATCGGTCAAAACTCTAACCGCCTGATGGATCTCTCACACTGACGGAGCCCTCTGATGAAGTGATGATGAAACGCGTCAATCATCACCACGCAGCCATCCAGTCTGTCGATCAGCTGTCAGCTCGACCCGGGTACGCCGCTGTGTGAGAGATTCATCAGGCGGTGAGAGATTTGACTGATCGTGACAGGACTGTCTTTGTTCAATTGAATGGCCGGGAAGGGGTTAAACATCTAGGGTGATCAAAGGATTAACTGTGTGCCTAACTAGTATTTGTGTATGTGTGCTTTTAGGGGAAGAGATGGATTTGAGTCCCTGCTTTGCAAGAACACATAATCCCCCCCCCTGTCAGAACAGAACTCTGCCTTGTTTACATAGGCAGAGCTCCGGTCTAAATCTCTGCCTGACGGTTTTCGGGTGCCGGCGGACATTGAGTGAACCCGCAGAGTCCGAAATCCGAAAAATAATAAAAAAATGCTTTATTTTTGTATCCATTATATTTTCGTATCGTTGCGACAACAGTTCGAAATAGATAGATAGAAGATTCGACATGACGGTGACAATAGCGATCTGTGTCTATCAAACCTGTGGTCGAATGTGCCCAACCTTACACTATTAGTCCAAGATTATTCGACATAGAGAGAAAAGATTTAACATTATAGAGACAATAGTAAAAGAGCTGTTAGTGGTCGCTGCTGGAATGGGTGGGGGAAGTAAAATGATGATGATGATGAATGTTATTGGCTGATTGTAACCAAAGAGGAGGAGCAGTAAAATAGCTAGAACATAAGAACACATGAACTGCCTGGAGCCACCGTCGGATGCCGCCATCGCCAGTGTGAACCAGAACCGTTAGGAGAGCAGAACGAACAGGAAGGAAGTTATATGCTTGAATTTCGATACAACGCAATTCCATTGGCTGTTGGGGTAGAACGTTCGACATGAACAGAAACAAACTAGTATTGCATCATTCGATACAATCAAAAATATGTATAATACTGTTCGACATGAAGATTTGACGAAACAGCTAAAATCATACGATAGCCACGAGCGGACATTTATGGTTAAATTCTCTGCCCATAGGCTATAGAAGAGATCTAATGTTGTTTGACTAGTAATAATAATTAATTATTATTACTAGTCAAACAACATTAGAATTCTACTATAGCTTGTGGGAGGAGCAGTCGCCTGGAAATGTACGATCGCGGCGGCGTCGTACAGTTTAGCTGCTTCGTCAAATCTTCTTAGAACATCCGACAGACACCATAAGCCTTCAATTTACAGAATCAACCTTAAAGGGGTTGTAAAGCTTTGTGTTTTTTCACCTTAATGCATCGTATGCATTAAGGTGAAAAAACACCTTGCACTCTCGCCCCCCCCCCCCCTTTTACTTACCTGAGGCACGAAACTCCGTGGGCTCGTTCCCGCAATGGTTTCCCCCAGCTTGAGGCGGCTCTTCATTGGAGATTTGATTGACAGCAGCGGGAGCCAATGGCTGCGCTGCTATCAATCAAATCAATGAGGCGACACGCCAGGGGCGGGGCCGAGTGATACACTTGGTGGCTATGGCCGCCACTGTATCACACGGGAGCGCGCCCACAAGCTAACCCCCTTGGGAGAGAGCTTCCCAGAACAGGGGGTTAGCTCTTGCGGGGAGGAGCTGAGACAGCTGCCGAGGGACCCCAGAAGACGAGGATTGGGGCCACTCACGAACTGCACAGTGGAGGGAAGTATGATATGTTTGTTATTTTTAAAAAATTAATAAAATACCTTTACAACCCCTTTAATTAATTCGGATTTGTATGAATGTATATTTTTTAACGAAACAAAATAGATAAAAATAAATTTCGGTAGTAACTAAATAAATGTATTTTTCAGGCGAAACCTAAATTCCAAAACAAAATATTTCAGTATGCACATGTCTACTTATAAGTATTCTGATTGAAAGGAGAAGCAGTGCAGTGATGACCTCATCTATTTGTCACTCTGCTTTTTTATTTCTCAGTTCAGTAACAGTGAGTTGGATTCAAAAAGAAAAACTGACCACCAACACATCCAATCCTGTTGACTGCACATTGCTAATGACTGCTCCCAAACATGGACATGACCAGATTTAATCAGTGGCATCACAAGAGATCCTGGTTTACATCATTTACCAAATTATAATTATGTCCATATCTGGTTAGTGGTGTCACCTGGGATTCCTCACCCTTTGTTTACGTTCAGCTTTCAGCTTGGGTGCGGGTGGGAGGATGCTGGAGCATTTCAGGCTGCATGCTCAGATAAAATCTGACATAGATTTTGGAGGAGACCCCATGCTTTTTTGATTATTTTTGCATGGGGTGCCCCTTGGAGATTCATACCAGACCTTAAGGGTCTGGTATTGAATTTGGAAAGGGACCTCATGTAATTTTTTGCTTGTTTTTTTTTGCATGGGTCCCTCTTCACATCCATATGAGACTCTTATCAAGAATAAAGGCCTGAAATGTATTTTTTAGATTGAATCCCACACCATTTTTTGTGTGGGGTCCCCTCTTAACATCTATATCAAACCCTCATCTACGACAAAGTTGTGGTATAGACAAAGGGAAACCCTGTCTGCTTTGTTTGCACACAAAACAAAGTGTCTGCAAACTGTCATTTACCTACAATTTAACCACTTGACAACTGTAGGCTGTATATAGGTTGAAGCTGTTAGTTTGGCACCATTCTTCTCAGCCAGCAATTGACTTTGCTGAAAAAAATTATCTGGGTGGCTGTAGAGCCCCTCATTTACTTTTGCAGTACTAAGCACATGACTCTGCTTTCAGAAACAATGTAATTGTATTGGAGGTTTAAATAGTTTTCTAAAAAATGCAGATTTTAACATGTGGGTGCAGAATAAAGAAAATGCCCGGGACTTCAAGTTGTGTTTTATTTTTTATTTTTTTTATGTCCATTTTGCTGTAGTAGAATGTATACATTGTACAGATGAACCACTTCACAGACAGGTCCAGTGCATTCCCCAAGCATGTTATTTGAAGTGGTTGTAAACCCTTACATATAACCAGTGTAGTTAATGGCCTCAGGTGAAACACCAAGATGAATCGAATCCTGCTACATCACTTGTACCTGTTTATCTGCAGTCTTATCTTCTCTACAACTGTTCAAAGTCCACAATATATAAACAATGTCTGAGCTGTCATAAAAAAAAGGCCTGGAGAACTGAAAAGACACACTAGAAAGCCCTGGGAACTGGTTGGATGGAAAGGGACACACACTCCTTCTCACAGCACACAGGAACAGAACTGAGGCTGTCAACCTGCTGGAAATCTTTCCCCTTTCACCTTTTTTTACTTGGTGTCAGGAAAACTTGTCAGAAGTGCCTCATGCATATAGCAGAGACACAAGACAGCAGACAGAAATGAAACTATACATATAACATATACTATACATGACACTATAGAGGGATATGTTTTGTTCGTATTTTATTTCTGAGGTTTACAACCACTTTAAAGGACCTTGCTTTCTTAATGTTTCACTTTAAACATTTTTTTTTAAATCCCTGCTTCCTGTCTAACTGATTTCTTCTTAGACTTTTTATATTTTGTTTAGTACATGTCCATCTGGGTACTTTCTATCTCTATTCTCTTTGTTTGAAATCCATGAGCTCTGATATTAGAAATCAGTTGCCCATTTTCTAGAAAATAGGCAAGGGATTATCAAAGGGGTTCAGATTTGACATTCAAATTCGTACCCTAAATTGAACCAGGTATGTTTGGATTATTACTATTGTTAATGTACCCAACAGACATCCACAATTGTCACTTGCCTAATGAAGGTGTTTTTGCAAGGCTCTGAAACATTGCACTCTTGACTTTTTCTGAAGATCCATGATGTGCTGGCAAATATTTACCTGGTTGAAACTGAACCAGGTACGTTTGTATAATCACTATTGTTAATGTACGCAACAGACATCCACATTGTCACTTTTTGTACAAACAGCAGACATAACCTAAGCCTACAAAAAATTACAAAAATTACAAACTTGCTGTCTTTTTTTCTAATAAATAAAAGATAACCAAGGAGGATGCTTTTTACTGTACCAGTAGCACAGTACTCACTCAGAGTGAACTGGCAGTCACATTGAGCTGTCCTCTCAGTGTAATCTGCAGGTCTAAACAAGAAAAAAAATGGTGGGTTAATATGGCGCACTCTGGTATTAGCTGTCTAATAATAAACAAGATTGGAAATGAGATTGGGAAGAGGGAGCATAGTCACTCTAAGTTCATATATAATATAATATATATACATATATGTCCATGTATGGAAGTATGATACAGCGAAGTTGCTGTAATTATAGATGGCTGCCAGTCCAGATAAAAGCTAGAAGAGGCTCTCGGAACAGACAAAAAAAGAGAACGGCGCCCTCTAAGTGCAGCAAGCTAAAAACATATTTAATTTAAAAGGAATAAAAACACTCACATATGAGCAGAAGGTATCAGGCATATCAGGGGTTAAGTTGTTTCATCCGCATGGTCCTCTTGTATGGTGTACACAACACGGGCTGCTGGAAGGGGTCCTCTGTCCTGTAGCACTTCCTGTCTGCACTGGATGTAAACAGCGCCGGCCGGGGGCTTGGACGTGGACTGTGGAGGCTCCGTGGAGGTCGTGAGGTTGTCACTTCCGAGACTGAGGTGAGCGGGAGGTGCTTCGCGATAGGGACATGCGTGTCCCTTCTTCAGGCTTATATGGCAGCCATCTTAGAAGTGGTAATTTGTACCATAGTGTGAGGGGAAGTGGGAGGGTTTTGTTATTCAACACAGGCAACCATGGTAACCACACAGGCTGGGACGTGCTGTGTGCGGCGGCTTGGGAAAATAAATGTCAGACTGCTGAGTGCAGCGGCCGGGAATATAACTGTCACTAATAGGGATTAGTGGAAATTGTTAAAATGACTAAACATATAGTTCAATGCTGTGCTTATAAAAACTATATAGTATACTACATTATCATGTTATCATTCTATTGTTATACTCTGTTCAATAGATTTTTATTTTTCAAAATAATCATAGACATTACAGAAGTACAATATGACAAAGGGTTAATTCATGTATTACAAAGAAGAAGAAAAAAAAAAAAAAAAAAAAAAAAAGGCAGATCATTGTTCTTAACAGCAAAAAAAAAAACAGATAATCAATAACTAGTCTTTAAATGTTGTTTCAAAGAAAAACCTCAGGTTTGAGTAAATAAGGTATGAGTGAACCCCTGGTACGGAAAGATAATTGAGGCATAAAAAAAATGAATCGTAGGGATAGACGGACTGGGAGATCCTACCCATCCTGGACACCCCAAAAGGGATCTTCCTGTGTCCGGTCAGGCCCCCCCCCCCCCCAGCTCGCTCTCTCCATAAGAACCAAATCACCAGATTAAGAGGTAATCTAATGAAGTGAACAATGAGACCCCAGCTCTAAGATGTTTATTTAGAACAAAATACAGAGTTGCTGAAGCAAATTCAAAACAGTTTGTTGTTTTAAAACCCCTAAGTCACATTTATCAACTTAAAATAATAAAAGATTAATAGTAATAAAATGATACGACACAAAAAGGAAAAAAAATAAAATAAAATAACGATAAAAAGAAAGAAGAAAAGGAGGAGCGAGATAAAAAGAGAGAAGAAAATAAATCACGTGCCTATTGTGGTGTGTAGTGGATAGAGTGATCAGAGTTGCGTTTGATCACTAGGGAAATACCACAATAAACAGCCCAAGGCTCCCATACAGCTTCAAATTTATTAAATGTATTTAATAAGATACTAGCCAACTTCTCTTGTGCCATAATCCAGGAGATCTTACTGTGTATAGCCAGAATGGAAACCATGGGCTGCTTCCAAGCCCTAGCAATAGTAAGTTTTGCCCCCAGTAGCATAAAGCGGATCAGCTGCTGAGTGGGTTTGGGGATACTAGGGATATGAGCATTAAGGAGAGCGAAAGATGCCGACCTGGGAATCTGGAACTTAGTGACCTTGAATATGAGTTTGAATATCCTTTTCCAGATTGACCTTATCCTAGGACAATCTCACCAGACGTGCACCATTGAACCCAAAAGGTGGCAGCCTCTAAAGCAATTGGGAATAGTATCTCTATTTTTGGGGACACCAAAGTAGATAATCCAAGGAAATATGGGGGGTAGCCTGTCCCTCTAAAAATACCCAGTCCGGTTTTTCATTACAGGAGTATACTACAGATAATTGGGCTAGTCTAGCGGCTAAAAATAGGATTTTATAACAGCTTACCTGTAATCCTTTTCTTGGAGTACATCACGGGACACAGAGCGACATAGTCATTACTAATGGGTTATATAGGTACCGTCAGGTGCTGGCACTGGCAACTTCCAAAACCGGAAGTACCCTCCCCTATATAAGCCCCTCCCATCCGGGAGCACCTCAGTTTTGTAGCAAAGCAATAAGTGTCCCCAAAGAGGGGCGGGAGCTCTGTGTCCCGTGATGTACTCCAAGAAAAGGATTTTACAGGTAAGCTGTTATAAAAATCCTATTTTCTTTCTCGTACATCACGGGACACAGAGCGACATAGTCATTACTAATGGGATGTCCTAAAGCAATGCCCAATGAGGGGGGGGGGATACACCATATATAAGCTGAGCGCTATCAGAGATGAGGATCTTTTGCGGCCTGCAACACACTGCGCCCAAAGGCGACATCCTCCTGACTTCTAACGTCCACCTGGTAGAACCTAGTAAACGTGTGTACTGAAGACCATGTTGCGGCCTTACAGATTTGAGCCAGGGAGGCCTGGTGATGCACTGCCCATGAAGTTCCAACTGCTCTCGTGGAGTGCGCCCTAACTTTGAACGGAGGCGGTCTACTTCTCAAGCCATAGGCTTGCATTATGACCTGTCGAATCCACTTGGCTAAAGTAGATTTTGACGCTGCCTGACCCCTTCTGGGGCCTTCCGGCAGAATAAACAAAGTATCCGTTCTGCAAATCTGAGCAGTGGCTTTTAGATAAGCTTTAACTGCTCTTACTACATCCAAAGAATGCAATAACTTTTCCTCTACCGAAGTAGGTTTGGGGAAAAAAGAAGGAAGAACCACATCTTGGTTCAAATGAAACCTCGATACCACCTTAGGAAGAAAGGCTGGATGAGGGCGTAACATTACTCTATCCTTATGGATAACCAGATATGGCTCCTTACAGGACATAGCTGCTAATTCCGACACTCTTTTAGCCGAATAAATGGCTACTAGAAAAATCAATTTCCTGGTGAGAAGAACCAAAGAAATATGCTGTAATGGTTCAAATGGTTGTTTCTGTAGAACCGACAGAACCAAGTTTAGATCCCATGGACATATGGGGATATTAACCGGAGGACTAATACGCATCACTCCTTGTATAAAGGCTTTGACTAGTGAATGCGAAGCCAAGGGCCTTTGAAAAAATATTGACAAGGCCGAAATCTGACCCTTGATAGTACTCAAGGCAAGCTTCCTATCTACAGCCCATTGTAGGAAGTCCAGAATCCTACCTATTACGTTTTTACGTGGATGCCATTTCTTGGCCTCACACCAGGCGATGTACGCCTTCCAGATTCTATAGTAGATCTGCCTGGATACCGGCTTCCTGGCATTGATCATGGTAGATACCACAGAATTAGAGAGCCCTCTCTTTTTTAGAATGTGGGCTTCAATAGCCAGGCCGTCAAACCTAGGGCTGGTAAGGAAGGGTGGTATATCGGTCCTTGCGAAAGCAGGTCCGGACGGCGTGGGAGAGTCCTAGGACTCCCCACTGACATTTTACAATCTCCGCGTACCGCGCTCTTCGGGGCCACGCTGGAGCCACCAGAATCACTGGTTTCTTTTCTACCCTGATTCTGCGGAGTAATCGAGGTAACAATTGTGGCGGTGGAAATGCATATATCAGCTTGAACTGATCCCAAGGGAACACTAGGGCATCCGAGCCGCAAGCTAGGGGATCCCTTGTCCGAGAGACAAACCTGTCCACCTTTGCGTTGAATCTGGATGCTAGAAGATCTACATCCGATGTTCCCCACCGCTGACATATTGTCCAGAAAACCTCGGGGTGAAGGGACCCTTCCTCTGGGCATAATTGCTGGCGACTTAGAAAGTCCGCCTTCCAATTCTCCACTCCTGGAATGAATACCGCAGATATGGCTGGGACATATCTTTCTGCCCATTTCAGGATGTAATTTACTTCCCTCTGGGCTGCACGACTCCTGGTGCCCCCCTGATGATTGATATATGCCACTGCTGTGGCATTGTCTGATTGAATTCTGACAGGGGACCCTTGGAGTTTGGATGTCCATGCTACTAGGGCATACCGGGCTGCTCGTATCTCTAAGAGATTGATGGGCAGGGCCTTTTCTGCATCCGACCATCTGCCCTGGAGAGACTATTGCTCCAGTACTGCTCCCCAGCCTATAAGGCTGGCATCTGTAGTGACCACCTTCCAAGAAATCAGACTGAAGGATTTCCCTTTTTCCAGATTCTGCGGAACCAACCACTAACGGAGGCTCTTGCGAACGGAAGGGGACAAGGACATTGTAAGTCTAGGGCCTGAACTTTTTTGTTCCAGGCTGACAGTATGGCCCCTTGCAAATTCCTTGAATGGAATTGACCGTAGGGTACTGCTTCGAATGATGCCACCATTTTTCCCAGCAGCCTTATGCACAGGCGTATGGACGGCTGTCTTTTTTGTACCCACTAAGTGGATCAAATCTTTCAAAGACAACACCTTTCCTCGAGGCAAGAATATTTTTCTCTGGCCTGAATCCAACCTTAGCCCCAAGTATTCCAGACTTTTGACTGGTTTTTAGGGCTGACTTGTCTCGGTTGATAATCCAACCGTGAGATTCCAGATACTTGATTGTCTTGTGAACGACCACGTCTAGTTTTTTCACTGAGTGGTCTATCAGCAACAAGTCATCTAGATATGCCATTATCATTACACCTTGTGTTCTTAGATTGGCCAATAAAGGGCCAGAATTTTTGTAAACACTCGTGGTGCTGTGGCCAAACCGAAGGGTAAGGCTCTGAACTGACAATGGCGCCCTTCTACTGCAAAGCGTAGAAACTTTTGGTAGACTGGAAAGATGGGAATGTGCAAATAAGCATCTTTGATGTCGATCGCGGCTAACCAATCCTCCCCTTGTAGGGCAGTGGCCACCGATCGAATCGACTTCATCGGAAAGTCCTGATATACAGGAATTTGTATAGCCCTTTTAGAATTAATATGGGCCTCCCGTCCGCGTTTGCTTCGGGACTGTAAAGAGGTTTGAGTAAAACCCGAACCCTCATTCTTCCAGGGGAACCTCCATAATTACTCCTTAGAGCAAAAGCTGTTCTAGTGCCAACAGGAGGGACTCTCTTCCGGGGATCCCTTGGCACGTTTGACCTCAAAAATGGGAAGGAGGAGAGTCTCTTAACTCCAATCTGTATCCCAAACATACTGCGGAGAGCACCTATCTGTCTTGATCGTGTCCCGCCAGGTCTCTTGCGAACAACTGGAGTCCTCCCCCCACCCGACTGAGTGGGGGCAACCCTTCAATGAATTTAACTTTGGGGGAGGTTTTGTACCTCCCCTGACCCAGGGTTTCTCATTACCCTGCTATTGTCCCTGTTTTTTACCCCCGGGAAATGCCCCAGGGACTGGAGAAGCAGGCCTCTTAAAGAGGGACCTCTAACTCTGTTTTTAACCGGCAAGAGCGTATTTTTACCGCTGGAAATTTTCTGGATATATTTGTCCAGGTTTTCCCTGAATAAGCGTTCACCATGAAATGGGACGCTAACCAGCCATTCCTTACAGGGAGCTTCAGCAGACCAGTTTTTGAGCCATAGAAGCCTACGCATATGTACTATAGACAGCGTAAGGCGGGAGGCCTGATGGACTGAATCCTTTATGGCGTCAACCGCAAAGCCTAAGGCTCTAGGTAGATCAGCTAGGGCAAGGCCTGCTGATCTGTCAAGTCCCTCAAGACCTGTTTTAACTGATCCTTCACTGCTTAGCAGACCCCAATAGCTGCTACTGCTGGTTGTGTCACCAAGCTTGCTGTAGAAAGAAGCAGACTTTCATAAGGACTCCAATCTTTTATCTATTGGGTTCTTGAACATTTGGACATTATCCACTGGACATGTCAGTGATTTATACATACAAGAGATGGCTGTGTCCACTGTAGGGACCTTCCATTTTTTTTTTTTGATGAACTTATCCTCCATGGGATAGACCACCGGAAATCTCTTGGGGGAATAAATATTTTCTCAGGACGTTCCCAATCCTGGTAAATAAGCCCTTTCAGTAAAGGGTGAAGTGGAAAAGAACAGACAGTCTGGGGGCTTCTAGCGACCCCAACGAGGATACAGTAGTGGTTGATGGTTCCGCAAGGTGCATTTTTAAATGCCGATCGGACCATGTTAGTCAGAGACTGAACCCATAATCTTTCAGCTTGAGCTGCTGAGAAAGGTTCCTCCACTGTTGATTCCTCTATAACAGAATCAACCTCATCCTGATCCCCTTCAGGCAGGTCGATCCCTGTATGGGACTGTTGCTCTGCTAACAGGCACTCTGAAGGAGGAGACGGAGATCGGCGTGCTTTCCCTGACAGGGAGGCAGCGATCAATGTTGACAATCTCTCTCTAATCCTCCCAGAGCTGAGGAAAAAACCTCCTCTGTTACATACACAGGAGCAGGTGAACTGATGACAGCCACAGTACCAAGTACCCCTGCGGGGTCTCTACGGTCACTTACCTCTGAACTTCAGGGGAGACTGGTGCAGCAGAAGCATGCCCAAGATCCTCAGAGCCCGATGAGACCCCCTTCGCTTCCTGGAAGATTCAGTTCCGGAGCTTCTGGACGGCATATTCCTAAGCCTAAAGCTGAGGTATTCCAGCCGTAATACACCACTTTTACTGAGAATAGTCTAGCACAATTGCTGCTATATCACAGTTGGTGTCTACTAAAGTGCCTTTCTAGGGGATGCCTGCATCAACCGCCTCTGTGTGCCTTTATCTGTTGCTAGCTCTGTCTGTGCATTCAATAGCCAGCTATAATGTGCTTTAAAACACGCTGGACGCCCGCACATGCGCAGTAGCGCCGCGGCGCACACCTGAGCGTCATCCACCCGCTCCGCCCCTTTTTTCAGATCGCCTCTATGAATAGAGGCGCGTGCACGCGCGCCTTCGGCGCCTTTTTTTAAAAACAATAAGGAGCTAGATGGGAGCCAGGGCCCCCTTTGCCGCAGGGCCCGGGGATGGATGAGCGCAGCAACAGGGCAGAGGAGACAGCTTCCCAGCAGAGAACATACCAACTGCCTGGATTTGATTCTGGAAGAAAAAAATCCACATTACAAGAAAAAGAACCATAGCGGCCTCTAGTGTCTAACACAGGTACCGCGGTCTTACATTTTTTTTTTTTTCTTGCCTACTATTAAAATTTTTACATTTTCTCAGTAGTAACAGGCATACACAGAATATTAGCGGGAATACCTTAGGTAACAGGCAGAAAGACAAAATAGGCTTGGGGGTCCCTCAATAGAACCAAGTTCCCGAGGGCCCCCACTTACCTTTTCCTCGCCGCAGGACTTTGTTTGGTCCACAGAAGCCCAAACTTCACCTATCACGGCAGGCATTGTAATCAAACCTTCAGGGACCGGGTTCCCAAGGATTCCACTCCCCTGGACCTGTATAGCACCCTGCACAGAAAACATCTTGGTCGTGGGTATGACCAGAGCTCTGGATCCCAGGGTCCAGCTCTCCTAAGAGAAGCATTACAGGCAAAACCTTGCTCTTCTCTTGCAAGGCCCGGGTACCGACCGTTTAGCTATGAAGCTTTTTTGGTCGGATCCGGAATAGCTTACTGAGGCCCAAAAGAACCTGTACGCAAGCTCAGTGAAAAACACATGTTTCTTCTTGGCCAACACCTTAGACACTGGCAAAAAACTGAGGTGCTCCCGGATGGGAGGGGCTTATATAGGGGAGGGTACTTCCGGTTTTGGAAGTTGCCAGTGCCAGCACCTGACGGTATCTATATAACCCATTAGTAATGACTATGTCGCTCTGTGTCCCGTGATGTACGAGAAAGAAAAATAATTATATAGGTTAGGCAATCCCATCCCCCCTTTTTCCTATGTAAATAAAGAGTGTTCTGGGGGATTCTGTAACCAGACTTACCCCACACAAATTTGAGAATTTTACTTTGTAAAGACTGTAACTGTTTTTTTTCTGACGGGTATGGGTAGGGAACGAAATAGGTACAAAATTCTAGGGAGAAGGGTCATTTTGATGGAGTTAATTTTGCCAAACCAGGAAAGTTCATATTTGGACCAATTTTTTAAATCAGATGTAAGTTTACGGAATAGGGGTAGATAATTGCTTGCGTAAAGGGATTCCATTCGTGCAGTAAGGGAAATTCCTAAATATTTGATAGAAGAGGGGCTCCATTCAAATTTGAAGGACTGTTGTAGGAGTGAGACTGTGGAAGACGGAAGAGATACATTTAAAGCTTGCGATTTGGCAAAATTGACTTGAAGCCCAGAAATTTTGAAGAAATCTGAAATAACTTTGTATAGGTTTGGGAGGGATGTAATGGGTGAAGTAAGGAAGAGTAGCAAATCGTCCGCAAATAATCCACATTTGTGTGTCTGATTCCCACAGGATACCCCCTTTATGTTAGGATTTTGCAGAATGGCAATGGCTAGGGACTCAATTGCTATGGCAAAAATAATAGGGGACAACGGACATCCCTGTCTCGTGCCTCTGGCAATATGTATTGGGGAGGAATAGTATCCCTGCAATCGGATTTGGGCTTTGGGTTGGGAATAAAGTGCTCTGATTACACCTATAAAACGTGGACCGAAACCCCATCGATCCAGAAGGGAGAGAAGATACTGCCAAGACACAGAGTCGAAGGCCTTCTCCAGATCAAGTGCCAGGAGAAAACCCTGTTGTTTATGACCTCCCTCCCAGTTGGACTGTAAAATGGAGACAATGTCAATTGCCCTTCTCACCTGATCCGGGCCTTGTCTTCCCAGTACAAATCCTACCTGATCCTTGTGGATATATTTATTAATGAAAGAAGAAAGGCGGTTAGCCAGAATTTTAGTGAGAATTTTTAAATCATTATTTTTCAACGAGATAGGGCGGTAACTAGAGACTTCTTCTGGGTTTTTATCCAGTTTTGGGATAACAGAAATGTAAGCGGTATTGAGTTGGGTACCTAATTGGGAACCATGGGTTTTAAAATTGAAAAATTCCGTCAAATGAGGAATAAGGGTGTCTGTGAAAGCTTTGTAATAGGGAACTGATAAACCATCAGGTCCCGGAGCCGACCCTGTTTTGAGACCACCAATAACCGTTGCCACTTCCTCAACCGAAAAGGGAGTTTCAAGAAAGTCTCTATGTTCCGCATCCAAGGATGGAATAGGTAGGCCATCCATGAATGCGGACACCGAGTCGTTCGGAAGTTGTGAAGGAGCAGTATATAGTTTGGAGTAATACGTATGAAATGCCTCAAGAATCTTCTCTGGGTTTGCCGTGGGTTCCTGTCCAGCTATGTGGATCTTAGGCATAGAGCAAATCCTAGTCCTAGGGGATAATTTAGTCGCTAACATCCTACCTATTTTTCCTTTCTGAGTGTAAAACCTATTACTACTCCAACGTAAGGATCTTTCCGCTTTTGTCGTGAGCGTTAAATTAATTTCCAGTCTTGTTTTATCAATTTCAGCCAATAAAGTTGGAGAAGGATTCTTTTTGTGCTGTGTTCTCAGGGACCTGTATGACCTCTCCAGTCGCACAATGTCCGCTTCGCGTTCCTTTTTTATTCGTGTGGAAATTTTAATAATTTTGCCTCTAATAAAAGCTTTGTGGGTAGCCCACAAGGTTTCAGCGGAAATATCCTCCACATTATTCAAGCGGAAGTATTCTTGAAGAGCGACATCAATTTCTGCCTTTATTGTTGGGTTGGAGAGTATGGACTCATTTAGTCTCCAATGGCTCCTCTTTGCCAAACCGGCCATAGAGCCAATGGACATGATCACCAAGGAGTGGTCAGACAGGATCGTATCTATAATTTGGGATTTAATCACCGCCGGGAGTATATAATAAGGTACCAGGATATGGTCAATCCTGGCATAGGTATCATGTGGGTGGGAATAATGGGTGAAATCTCTCATAGAAGGATTCGTTTCTCTCCAGACGTCTGCTAAACCTCTATCGTGAAGTAGCTTGGCAATCTTTAGGCTAATCCTAGTGGGTCTGGTAAGTTGGGCACAGGGGGGTTTGGATTTATCCAACCCCTGGTCGAAAGCTGCATTTGAATCTCCTCCCCAAACAACTGTGCCTTCCAACAAGGGAGATAAGGTGTCCAATATGAGACGGAAAAATTTATCCTGCCCAGAGTTAGGGGAATAGTATGAGATCAGGGAGTATAAATGACCCTGTAGTGTGCCCTTAACTAAAATAAATCTACCCTCTGGATCTTTAAATTCAGAGACAAAGTGAAAATAACAGGATTTAGAAATAAAAATTGCAGCTCCTTTTGTTTTATTTTCAGCACTTGCCAAAAAGAATTGGGGGGATTGGGGATGGATGTATTTGGGATCATACTGCCTAGGAAAATGGGTTTCTTGAATCATAAGAATATCAATACCAAGAGATTTATAAAAAATCAAATAGTTTACGCCTTTTAATGGGGAATTAATACCTTGAACATTATGCGTGGCTATTTTAAGTGAGCTCTGTATAGAATTAGCCATGGGAGTCAGGGGAGGTGCTGTGTCTATCATCTAAGTCACTCACCCCTCCAACCACTTTGTTCTCCAGGCATAGCAAACCGTCAAGTCCGCCAGCGGAAAGCCAGGACATCATTCTGTGTAGACGATCATTACGATCCAGAAAACATTCTGTAACATAAGAGCAGATTAGGCATGTGGAAGAAAGATCAGATAAAGAAAAGGAAAGAAAAGATCTGAAAAAGAAAAAGAAATAAAAAAAAGATTTCAAAGACAAAAAATGAAGAAAAATTACAAAAAACACCAAAAAGAAGAAAACTCTGCGAGAGGGGAAGTTCTCCCCCAGAATCTCTACCAAGGTAGAGCAAATAAGGCCCATTCCCCAAGGGGAAAAGGCTACCTTTCCCCCAAAGCTCTTTGGGAGTCTCGAGGGAAAGGAGGAGGTACATGGGGCCCACCCCAGCCTGGGCGCCCCTGAAAAACTATATATATAAAAAAAATTATAGCAGGAACTACCAACAATGCAGTATCTTGAGGCAAGACTATATACCCCAAGAACCGGTCCAATCTGAACCTGATCTATCATAAGTCACCCTCAGTCCTTCCTCCCAAAGGGGAGCAAGGAGTGGGGGCCCTCCTAATCAAAAAGTGGAGTAAATACCCTATAGGATGAAAATCCTCTCAGGATATATAAAACATATTTAATAAAAAATGAAAATGCAACAAGAGCAAAAATATTAAAGAAAAAGTACTGCATAGTCATTCTAGTCCCCTTAGTATAAATTCATCCCTGGACCTTAAAGGGTCAAGGTGTAAGTGAAAAGATCTATCATTAGAGACTAGATCAAGTGGGACCATTGTCCTTAGCCTTCTTGGATCTTGATCTGGTCCACAACGGAGATTGAGGACTTGTAGGATTCGGTCTTTTGGACGAATTCTGAACAGAACGGGAAGTGTCCATATCAGCCTCTTGTGAGATGAACTTGAGGTTCAATAGCAATCTTTCACCATCCTGAAAAGTGGAGAAATAGTAATTCTTCCCTTTATCCATGAATTTCACTGCAAATGGGAATGCCCATTTATATTTTATGTCCTTTTGAGTTAGGGCAAGGAGTAGTGGTTTCAGAGACCTTCTACGCTGTATAGTAGAAGGGGAAAGATCTGCGAAGATTTGGACAGAATGACCGTGACACTGAACATCAGACATGGTGCGAGCCTTTCTCATAAATTCCTCTTTTACTGCATAAAAGTGAGGTTTAGCAATTATGTCTCTTGGTAAGCCATCCTTTCTGGGGGGTCCAAGGGACCTGTGGGCTCTATCCAATTCCAGGTGGTGTTGTGGGATATCAGGTATCAAGGACTGGATAACATTTTGTACTGCTGCTGGGATGTCAGTGATGGATTCAGGAATACCTCTGATACGTATATTATGTCTTCTGGACCTGTTCTCTAAATCGTCAATCTTATTTAGGGCCACTTCCAGTTGTTCCTGCACTAATTGAATATGTTCCGAATTTTGGTTTGTGATGGACACCGTTTGGTCAAGCTTGTTTTCAATATGTTCAATTCTGGTCCCCAAAGTTTGGAAGTCAGCTTTTAATTCTCCAGTAATTTTAGCCGCCGTTTGGGAGAGCCCCCTGTCAAGAAGTTCAGCCAGGGCCTGGTACAAATCCATTACAGAAAATGCAGAGGGAGCAGTTATAGAGCTGACAGGAAAAGAGCCTTCCTGACACACAGCAGCAGGACCCATAGGGGAAATAGCATAGGATTCTGGAACATGTCCCCTCAGGGAGTCAGTGGAGATTGTAGCAGGAGAAATACTCAGCTGGGTATTCTCATGTGTCAGGGGAGGATATTGCTGGGATATTTCTTCAGGCAGTCTCCTACCTTCCTGAAGTACCTCAGCTGACTAGAAGCTGCGCCGCGGCCGCCATCTTGGAATTTCGGCCGATTTTTAGAACAAAAATTGCGGCTCCCAGGTAGGTATTTTTTAATTTCTGAATAGGTAGGGTTGTGCCCGGGTGTATGGGGAATCCGGAGATACCTGTGGCTCCGCTCTAAGTTCAGTATTCACTGAGATATGAGCGCCGCTGGACTGGGGTGGTGAGGAGCTCCTGACTCAGGCAGCCATCCTCAGAGCTCCGCGCATGCGCCTCCCTATTGTTATACTCACAGCCAACTTATGGGAACTGATAGGAACCGTAGGGATCAGTAATAGTAGCTATATGGGAGATATATTCATAGTTTAGAAAAAATAAATAAGTAAATAATTATAGACAAGACTAACATAGAATCTCATAAAGGATCTGATCACTGATTTGAGGGATTACGTGGGATACAAGGATGGTGACAAGGCGAATAGTAGGGAATATCTGTGTATATATACACAGTATACATATATACATACACACACAAATACACAAAATTGGTTAAAAGTGGTTAATAATTAAAAAAATTATAAATGATTAAAAAAAATATATTAATAAAAATGATTAATAAAAGAAAATATTAATAAAAAAATAATAAAAAATGTATAAAATTAATTGAAAAATATTAGAATTTAAGGGAGATGGGCATCAGTGTAATTGGGTTACGGATGATACCAATGTTATGTTAGGATGAGTAAGTATTGGTTGGTAGTAGCTGGACTGATGGACTTGGCCATTAGTATACCAATACATACGTACCGGATACTATCAGCAATGGTAAAGATATTAGTACAAGTTTATGAACATGTAGGGTGTATGGCAAGTATGTTAAAGAATCACATGGAATACACATGCTGATGGTACTACAGTGCAGGTCACAACAGAATGTTAATTTCAATGCCCTCGTTGAGGCCTCCTGGCGATAAAGTGTCCAAAGTATATATTCAGTAGTTCTCTCTTTCACACAGTCTCTTATAGCGTTCAGCAGTGGGGAAGGTGTGGGGTATCGATTCAATGACCCACACACGCAGTCCTAAGGAAAGTTGTTTATGGCATTCCTTAAAGTGTCTGGGCACACTGTGCTTATCTGAACCCTTTTCTACCAAGTTACGGTGCACTCCAAAGCGCTTATGCAGTGTACGTATGGTGCGGCCTACATAGAGTAGGCCACAAGGGCATGTAAGGCAGTAAACTACGAACTCTGATCCACAGTTGAAGAAGTCGGGAATGGTGTATAGTTTTCCTTTTTGGGTGAAGTCCCTCTGTCTGTGCGTGACATGTGAGCACGTAAGGCAAAGGGGCTTCCTGCATTGATACATGCCTATGATATTGAAGAACATGGAGGGAGCACTGGCTGCAGGGCGTAGTGGTTTTAGTTTGCTGGGGGATATTTGGGTTTTTATATTTTTGGCCCGCCTATACGTCACTAAGGGTCTATCACTAAGGGTGGACTTAAGGTGAGGATCCTCATTCAAAATCGACCAATGTTTTGTAAATATTGTTTCCATTCTTTTGAATTCATTGTGAAATTGTGTCACAAATCTGACCGGTTGTATGTTATCTCCAGTATTTTCAGTGTTTGCTTCTTCTCTGGTGGTCCTTACATTATCCTCTAGGTAGTGGTGGAAAGCTTCATTGACAATCTGGTCTGGGTAACCCTTTTCTTTGAATTTGGTTTTTAGGATTTGACCCTGGGTGTTGTAGTCCTGTTCACGCGTACAGTTATGTTTGAGATGGCAGAATTGGCTTTTTGGAATGTTCTTCACCCACCGTGGGTGGTGGCAGCTATTATAATGTAAATACGAATTTCCTGAAGTGGGTTTAGTATAGTGGTAGCGCAAATTATGTCATTGTGGTGAAAAAGTTCTAAATCCAAGAAGGCCAATTTGTTGCTGTCGGATACCGAGGTAAAGGATAATCCCATAGTGTTGTTGTTGCAATGCGGGACAAATGTGGGAATAGAGGACTCAGGCCCATCCCAAATAATAACAACATCGTCTATATATCGCCCATAATAGACTATATGGGATGTATGTGGGTTATTGTTCAATATGTGATGTTGTTCCCAATGGCCCATGGTTAAATTTGCGTAGCTCGGGGCAAAATTTTCCCCCATGGCTGTCCCCTGTGTCTGGATATAGAAGTCTCCGTTGGATTCGAAATAATTGTGGAAGAGACAATATTCAAGAGTTTATAATAGAAATTAGGTCTGGCATGTATTGAGTAGTGGTTCATTGTTAAGATAGTCCTGTACAGCCACGAGTCCAATATTGTGGGGGATAGATGTATATAGGGAGACCACGTCTAAAGAGAGCCAGCGATATACGGGTTCCCAAGTGTAATGTTGCAGCATATTGAGGAGATGAATGCTGTCTTTGATATAGGATGGTAGATTTTGTACTATTGGTTTCAGAAAATGGTCTATATAAATAGAAAAGTAACTGGTAACACTTTCCATAGCAGCGACTATGGGTCTGCCACGGGGCTTTGTCGGGTCTTTGTGTACCTTCGGTAGGTGATAAAAATATGGTCTTTTGTAGAAGTCATGCTTTAGGAATGCAGCTTCATGTGCTGTGATTATACCATCTGCGGTAGCTCTGTTACAATATCGTGTGCTTCAGTGATAAATGTCGGTAAAGGATCTCTAGGAAGTTTCTTATAAGTTGAACAATCTGATAGGAGTCGGGTGGTCTCCATCAAATAATCTGAACGGTTTTGGACTACAATCCCTCCACCCTTATCTGCTGACCTGATGACAAGTTGTCTGTTGTCAGTTAGTAATTTGAGGGCTCTGCGTTCTGCAGTAGTCAGATTGGATATAGAGTGCGTTTTATCCGTGGATTTATTACACATACGTAAGATATCCACGTAGACCACCTGGTAAAAAGTCTGAACAAAGGGTCCTTTCGCGAATGTGGGGTTAATAATGGATTTGGGCCTAAATTTGGTACGTTGAATAGGTGGGGAGGTGGCCAGGTGTTGAGTTAGTGTTTCAACAAGATGATCGGTGTATAATTCTTCAAGTTGATTGAGTGCCCTCAAATCTGGTGAGCCCAAGATGGTAGAATCTTCAATGGAGGTATATCCTCAATGGTACTGGAATCTTTAGGGGTGTTGTCTTCAATGGTGGTATCATGTTCCCGTCTATCTTTTTTGGATGCTTGGATATTGTAGTAGCGTTTTGGTGATATTCCTAATAAATCTATTAAGATCTAGGAAAATGGTAAATGGATTTGGTGGTGCTGTGGGCGCAAAGGTTAGGCCACGAGCTAACAATGATAATTCCGGTGTAGATAAGGTGTGGTCAGAGAGATTGAAGATTTTTACAGTCTGCGCACTTTCTCTCTCCCTCCTGTGTCTATGTCTCCCCCCTCTTCTGCCTCTGTGGAGAGCTTTTTATTGGGCAGGATAGGGGGGGACCACTAAAAAAGAAGGAGAGTTAACGGTGGTGTCAGATGCAAGGGTGAATGTAGATGGAGGATCACTAACAGTGGCTGAAGAAATCGGATTGGCATTGGAGTGATGTGTATGGGACCCACCTGCATTAGTGGGTACAGGGGGTAGAATATTGAGATCAGAAATTCCAAAATCTAGTTAAGATAGTAGGGTGTTGGGAGAGTGTGTTTTTCTGTTGTGACCGTGTCTAGCTGTGTGATGGATATGGGGGAGGGAATAGGAATGGGAATGGTATCTGTTTTGGCTTTTACATTGGTCATCTTTATAGATGGAATTGTAGATTTGGTGATGGGTACATCAGGCACCAAACATGGACCATGGTAGGGTCTTGGGACACAGATGGCCGTGGATGTCTGGGGGATGATAGTCGCCTGTTGCGATTACTGTGATAAAGTTGATATTGGTAGAGGGATTTGGGGAATGAAAATATCGAAGGGGAATGGTAGGCCTGGGTTTACAGTTCATAAAAGGAATAGGGGTATGGCCCTCAGACCTAGATGAAACGGGCATATGAACTCGATTATTAGTATCTTCATATGGCCAAGGTTGTTGTGTTGTGAGTAGGGCTGGGCGATTTTCCCCCCCAAAAAAATCTGCGATTTTTTTATAAAAAACTCGATTTACGATTCGATTTTTTTTTTATTATATTAATTAAAGTGCATCAACAAACAAAATTGCAAAGGCAAACCCTTTCTCTAACTGCAAAGTCAGTGTGCAACAAACACACAATATATTCCAGCGCTCATGGAACATACATTATTAACTATTGAAAACTCTTGAAACTCTGTGTGTGATTCCTTCTGTCCCAGCCTTGCTGTGATCCTGGCTCTGCATCCTTTTGGGTTGGAGGGCCCTCCACACTCTGGTCTGCCTGTTGTCCATCATTCAAGGTACTGTGCTCACACGGAGATCATGCCACAGGCTTTGTTTTGACTTTTTTAACCCCTCTTTGCTCCACGGATGTCACTGCAAGTTTAACAAGTTTGTCACCACTGGCAACTGGAGAGTTAAGATTCATTTGCCCTCTGCACATTTGGGATTGGATCCCTCTCTTTATTGTGATAAATGGACTAAGCTTTTTTATCAATTCTTCAAGAGTTTTCAATAGTTAATAATGTATGTTCCATGAGCGCTGGATTATATTGTGTGCATGTTGTGTATTTTGTACTTCTGGGTACGGATTTTTTCTTGCTGCGCTGGATCCTGTTTTTTCCCCCTTTTGGATACTTTGTACTTCCCAAAATATTTGGGATTTTTTTCTTATTATTATTATTATCATCCATTATATTTTTTTCTTTATCCACCAATTTAGCGCTTGTGACCTTTTGTTGTTTTTTGCAGTGTGCAACAAAGATTGTTAAACATCCAAATTATTAATACTGTATTTGGATTTAGCTAATAAAACAACAAAAATCCTGAGGTTACTCTTAGTTGAATTGAACTGTGTCCATGCCTCACTGTACCCTTGTCTCACTGTGCCCGTGTCTCACTGTGCCCATGCTTCAATCACTGTGCCCGTACCTGATGCAGATTTTCATGGTATACGGATTTTACTGCTACACCGGTGGCCATTCCAGTATTCAAAAGCCGCGCCTCCTCCTCGTCTGTGATAGGCGGAACACTCAATTTCCCAGCATTCAGTGTTCCGCCTATCATGGTCATCCTCATAACACAGACGAGGATGAGAGGATGTCCGTGAAAGGGTGAATACTGCCTGCTGTGAAATTGAGTGTTCCGCCTATCACAGACGACGAGGACTCGGGAGGCGCGGCTTTTGAACACTGCAATGGCCGCCGTCTGTCTGCATGACACGCTGATCAGGTAGGCAGAGGGCGGCTGCAGCGAGTAGATATAATTGGGGTAACGCTGCCCAGTGCCATTCCGGATACGCCCCCTGCAGTCCTGCTACGGAAACTTTGAAGGGAAAAAAAAAATTTTTTTTTTTTTTTTTCAAAAAAAAAAAAAAAAAAAATCTAAAAAAATCGATTTTCTTCAAAACTGAATCGATTTGAGCTCAAAACTCGATTCAAGATTAAAATCGATTTTTTTCCCAGCC
Source organism: Rana muscosa (assembly GCA_029206835.1). Lineage (NCBI taxonomy): Eukaryota > Metazoa > Chordata > Amphibia > Anura > Ranidae > Rana > Rana muscosa. The sequence goes on from CM055117.1 coordinate 327,246,232, forward strand.
CTAGTTGTGAGTCTCGATTTCTTCCAACAAAAGATTCTATCAGTGTTATAATCATCAAAGTCTCTACATATCTTTTGTAGTTTATATCTGATGAGGCAGTCCTCTTCATATTTGGTGTTGAGTTTTAGTTTTTTGTACCATGACATAGGCAGGGAAGAGATATGTGACTTCAGATTCTGTATTAATTTCATTAGTTATAGATGTTATATTGGATGTTTCTTTGTCTAACAATTATTTCCATCCATTTCTGGGTGCAGAACTCAGAAATAGTGGACCATTCGGAGGCTGGATCTGCGCCCAAAAATGAACAGGTCTTTTGGTTCCTAAGACCTCTGGGAGAAATTTTGTGTTGTAAATATAGCTCCAAAAAGAACCTATCCCACCATTGTTGGTTAATAGTACTATTAATGGTGTCTTCTATTTTGCGAAACTTAGCACATGTGTGTCTATAAGTTTGCCGTGGGACAGATGGTGATGGAAGGAAATATCCATCTGGGAAATGTATGTATAGTTCATCAAGTGGTCTGGTGTATCAAATGGGTAGTAGCTGAGTGTACAAAGAATGTACAATGGTAGGTACCTGGCAAGTGTGGTATCTATTGCGATATTTTATGCATAGGTAGAACAAAGACTTGCCAGCTTATAACCAATGGCAGCGCATATACATGTAATTCTTACAAAAGTTAAAACAAGAAAAAAATGGTGGGTTAATAATGGCGCACTCTGGTAATAGCTGTCTAATAATAAACAAGATTGGGAAGAGGGAGCATAGTCACTGTAAGTTCATATATAAAATAATATAAATATAATATATATATACATATATGTCCATGTATGGAAGTATGATAAGGCAAAGTTGCTGTAATTATAGATGGCTGCCAGTCAAGATAAAAGCTAGAAGAGGCTCTGGGAACAGACAAAAAGAAGAGAACGGCGCCCTCTAAGTGCAGCAAGTTAAAAACCTATTTAATTTAAAAGGATTAAAAACACTCACATATGAGCAGAAGGTATCAGGCATATCAGGGGTTAAGTTGTTTCATCCGCATGGTCCTCTTGTATGGCGTACACAACACGGGCTGCTGGAACACAGATATTCCCTACTATACACAGATATTCCCTACTATTCGCCTTGTCACCATCCTTGTATCCCACGTAATCCCTCAAATCAGTGATCAGATCCTTTATGAGATTCTATGTTAGACTTGTCTATAATTATTTACTTATTTCTTTTTTCTAAACTATGAATATATCTCCCATATAGATACTATTACTGATCCCTACGGTTCCTATCAGTTCCCATAAGTTGGCTGTGAGTATAACAATAGAATGATAACATGATAATGTAGTATACTATATAGTTATATAGAGTTTATAAGCACAGCATTGAACTACTGTATATGTTTAGTCATTTTAACAATTTCCACGAATCCCTATTAGTGACAGTTATATTCCCGGCCGCTGCACTCAGCAGTCTGACATTTATTTTCCCAAGCCGCCGCACACAGCACGTCCCAGCCTGTGTGGTTAAAATGGTTGCCTGTGTTGAATAACAAACCCCTCCCACTTCCCCTCACACTATGGTACAAATTACCACTTCTAAGATGGCCGTCGTACAAGCCTGAAGAAGTGACACGCATGTCCCGATCGCAAAGCACCTCCCGCTCACCTCAGTCCTAGAAGTGACGACCTCGCGACCTCATGGAGCCTCCACAGTCCACGTCCAAGCCCCCGGCCGGTGCTGTTTACATCCAGTGCAGACAGGAAGTGCTACAGGACAAAGGAAACCTTCCAGCAGCCCGTGTTTTTATACACCATACAAGAGGACCATGCGGATGAAACAACTTAACCCCTGATATGCCTGATACCTTCTGCTCATATGTGAGTGTTTTTAATCCTTTTAAATTAAATATGTTTTTAACTTGCTGCACTTAGAGGGCGCCGTTCTCTTCTTTTTGTCTAATCTGCAGGTCTGGGTTATCATTTTCACAGATGGTCCTGCAATGTGCAGGAGATGGCCAGGGCCATGCAAAGCTCCTGCCCCAGCTGTGCCTCTCACCACCATGATTGGTAAGTCAAGATCACCTGCTAGCCTCTGTCTAGAATATACAGAACAGAGGAAGAAGGTACAGCTTGTGTGTAGATATACCTGGTACTAGACATGTGCATTCGTTTTCGTTCAAATGCATTTTCGTCCGAATTTCTGGGATTTTCGCGTTCGTTTTAACAAACGATAACGAATGTGCAGAGTCCGAAATTCGAAAGATCCGACATAAAAAATGCTTTATTTTCATTTAGTTTTGACAACAGTTTGATATAGATAGAAGATTCGACATGACGGTGACAATAGCAATCTGTGTCTATCGAATCTGCGGTTGAATGTGCCTAACCTAACTCTATTAGTCCGAGATTATTCGACATAGAGAAAAAAGATTTGACATTATAGAGACATGAAGATTCGACATAGAGAGAAAAAAGTCGACATAGAGAGAAAAGATTTGACATGGAGAGAAAAGATTCAACATTATAAAGACATGAAGATTCGACGAAGCAGCTAAAAACATATGATCGCCACGAGCGGACATTTATGGTCAAATGCTCCGCCCATAGGCTATAGAAGAATTCTAATGTTGGCTGACTAGTAATAATAATTAATTAATATAATTATTACTAGTCATACAACATTAGAATTCTATTATAGCTTGTGGGCAGAGCATTCGACCGGAAATGTATGATTGCGGCGTTGTACAGTTTAGCTGTTTCGTCGAATCTTCTTAGAACATTCGACAGACACCATAAGCCTTCAATGACAGATTCTACCTTAATTCATTCGGATTTTTGGACGAATGCATGTTTTAACAAAACAAAATGAATAAAAATGAATTTCGGAAGTAACTAAATAATTTTATTTTTCGGACGAAAACGAAATTCCGAAACAAAATATTTCAGTGTGCACATGTCTACATGGTACCAGTTTATGAGAGTAATGTAGGTATTGGGCAATGATTTCTAACTCATCCAGTTACTTTATTCCTTCAAACTAACTAGCTTGACTATATGAAGTTGCTTTTTATTTGCTGAAAATGTCCAGCTCAAAGACTGCCATTTTATGTTCATGAGCACCTTTATGTTAAGATGTTGGCCAGCAGTATGTTCTAGCCAGGTCATGATGCTTCTCACAAAAGCCAGTAGCTTTTGATTTATAAAATAGACAACAGCCATTCTTTACCACTGAGAGTGGAAAAGCAAGGTAAAGAGGAAGACTCATCACACGGAACCTACCATAATTAAAAAAAAAAAGAAGTATCGTTTTTTAGTTTTTTTTATCTTTAGCAAAAATACTCAGTTTTTCCCAGTATTAGTAGATGTTTACTATAATATAACATTTTAACAAGCTTAATTCAAAAGAAGTACCTATGTATTCCAAGTCTGTATTGTATCCAGCATCATTTATTCTATTTTTTTCAAGAAAGAACTAAGAATCTGGGTCTGAATAAAAAATGCACACACATTAGCTGCCATGATTTCTAAGCCATATTGATTCTTTGCAAATCATTGTAGCAGCTGTTCTGTAGACAATGCATAGCATTTCAAAGCATGTCTGAACCTCTATTTCAAATACATAGAAGATCATCTGTCATTTATAGTCCTGAAATGATATATTGACATGGTGACATTTTTATTGTAATTGGTATAACCACAGAAATGAATACCAGTCCACTGTTAAGTAGCCTTGTGCTGATCTAAAATGTTAAACCTTGTAATATAATGTCAAAAGTCACTTAATGGAGTTTGTGTCATTTTAAAATTAACTATAACAAACAATCCCCCATGGTACCTGTTATAATTTCAGGGATAAAAACTGAAAATGCAAACTGAAATTTGCAATTTTGTGGTTTAGAAAGGTAAGGCCTATTAAAAAAAATAATTTGAAGTCATTTCAGAGCAAGATTCTCAAATTTATTTGGGGTTCCTCTGGTTACCGTGTATCTCAGAGCACTCTTTTTCTTCATAGAAATAGAGGGGGACTAGGTCTCCCAGACTTATACAAATACTTTGTTTCAGCAAGATTAGCACAACTCTCCTCAATATACTCTAAGACTGAAAAGCCTGATTGGGTCTTAATAGAAAATCAAGCAGCACCCTGTTTTTCCTTGGATTATCTCCTATGGTGCCCTTCCAAGTTTCGTCCTCCTATAATGTCTCCTATCTTGTCGCAATCTATAGCGCTTTGGGACAAATTTAGAAATCTTCCAACCCTTACATCTGCTGAATGGCCTCTCACACCTGTATTTAATAATCCAGATTTTCCCCCTGGTCTGAATGTTGATGATTTCAGATGGTGGACTAATAGGGGACTATACCGTATAGGAAACTTCATTAAATCTGGGTGTCTTATATCCCTAGATCATTGTATCAAAATATTAAAACTCCCAGACTCTGAAAAATTACATTATCGCCAAATTTCACAATTCCTGACTAGTACATGGAAGCATATCCCTTCCTCGATCCAATATACTAATTACGAAACATGGTGCGATAGAGCTATGGAACCAAGGGGAGGTATTTCTCTAGTGTATTTGTCCCTCACTCATTCTAATGAGAAGTCCCCCTACATGACAGCTTGGGAAAAGGACTTCCGTTGTACTTTGGACCTGAAAGTCTGGCATACTGCTTGTTCGAAGTCCTTTAAAGGCGTTCTGAATGTATATCTGGTGGAAGCCAATGTAAAAGTTTTAACAAGGTGGTATCTTACCCCCTCTAAATTAGCTACTATTTACCCTTCAGCTGATCCTTCATGCTTCAGAGGTTGCCAACTTATAGGATCAATGGCCCATACATGGTGGGAGTGTCCTAGGATTCGCCCCTTTTGGAATAAAGTTTTTAATTTAATCTTTAAAGTCACTGGAAACCAGATTTCCAGATCCCCATTTGTTGCTCTCCTGAATGCACATGTTCCTCGTATATCTAAACCTACTCAATTACTGATTCACTTCATTCTCACCGGAGCCAAGATCACCATAGCAAAAGCTTGGAAAAAACAAAAACCCTTCCTTTTTGATGTCAAACGAAAGATTTCTTGGATTATGACTCAAGAAAAATTGGTTAGTATATTAAATAACACAGTTCCAAAATTTGAAGAGATATGGGAACCTTGGGCGAATTATATTGGATTATCTCTTCATTGAATTGTTCCATTGCTTTCCAGCTTGGGATCGTTAAGTCAGGCACCCCTCTCCTTTTCTCCCCCCCTCCTTCCATCTTTTATTGTGCTTTTGTCTTCTATTTTTATTTTTATCTTTATTTTTTCTGATATGAATCTTGGAGATCCTTATAAGAAACATATTCTTATGATATTCCTAGGGTCTTTACAACATTTTTTGATTGAAAGGTTATAGTGTGGATGACCCTTCATCCTATTTCATTGGTTTTATCTCATGATTTGTAAGGGTTAGAGGGCTTTATTAAGAGTATATGTATTTACATGTGGGATCCCCTCTTCTGGCACAGCATGATCCCTATAGGGGTGCCATGGAGGGGCGTGGATCTCGATTAATTCATTTTTTCTTTTTATTCTGGTTTAGCTAAAGTAAATCTATATAGCATTTTTCAGGCTTTCTGGCCTTTATCGCATAAATCTTCTATTGAAAGTAAAGATACGTATTGCTCATTTATTTTTTATTTTTTTATAAAAAAATTTGGAGTATGGAATATTATTTGTGCTGTCTATATTATTATTCTCCTGTATGAATTATTCGTATGTTATACTGTATATTATTTGTTTTATTTTATGATTTATTTTATGATGATTGAAAAATAAAATATTTTGAAAGGAAATGTAAGGCCTCATTGCTGAAATTATGCATATAAAATTATGGCTGCCTATGAAAATTTTAAAAACATATACTGACAATATGGCTGCTGTGATGGCTGTATGGGGGCATGATTATCGGTTCCCTCAAATTATTGGCTATTGTGAGTCAGCTGACCGGAGGAAAAGGCTATGCACTGCAATATAAGTTGTCCCTTATTTTTGACAGTAAATTTGCAAACTTCACAAATTTGCAACAAACCCATAGCAAAACCCTATCCCTAGTGTCACTTTTTTTTTTACAGTAAAGGTTTTTTATTTCGAAAATAACAGATATATACAAGGCATCGACAGAACAAGAACATAGGTTTTCTTCAGAATGACAATAATTACAAAGTCATAATGGGTAATCATTCAGGAAGGATATTCAGATAATTCACAGTAGTGCATAGCGATGGTATCGTTACATCATACTACAGGCGGGGGGTACATAAAGATTTATAACAGGACCTCATCTCTCCAGGGATTTCCCTCCCCCTTGTCTTGGGGGAGGGAGGGTAGGGGGGAAGGGGGGGAGAGGGCGACCAGTGAGAGGAGAGGATAGACGGGGGGGGGAGGAGGAGTAGGGGGGGAAGGAGGAGGGGGGGAAGGGAAAAGGGAAAGAGGTCAGGAGAAGCCGCAGAACCTAAAACCAAGCATCATCATACTCCAGATATTGTGACCGGGCGCTAAAGACCTACAGGACCGTCACCACAACCATCCAACCAGGAGGACCATATTTTGTCAAACTTTGCCGGGCAGTTCCTGCTCTCATATGTGATTTTATAAAGTGGTAGCACCCTGTTTACAGTAGTTTCCCAGGCGGCCCTAGAAGGGACCTCCTCACTCCTCCACCGCAGAAGAATTTCTCTCCTGCCATATACCAAACTATGCATTACCTTTTTACTGTTCTATCTGTCCCCCTCAATGTCGCCCAGGTAACTAACCAGGAAGAATAGGGGGTCAAGCGTCAGGTCAAGTCCACCAATCCCCCCACAGTCCCCGCCACCGCCCACCAGTATGGCTGGATCTTCGGACAGGTCCAAACCACATGGAGGAAGGAGCCCTCAGCTTGCTTACATCTCATACACATTGGGCTCAGGGAGGGGTAAATGTTGGCCAGTCTTTGCGGAGTGTAGTATGCTCTATGTAAGAACTTTAGTTGTATGAAACGATCCCTGGACGCAATCATGGACGGGATATAAGAGGAGACCAGGTCCTCCCAAGACTCCCCATCAAGATCAGGAATGTCCACCTTCCATTTGTGAAAGAGGGCCACTGTGTTGGTGTCATGTGCTACCGTGAGGTAGAGATAGAGGGAGGAGAGGGGCCTTCCCATCACCCCAGAAATAAGCAGTCTTTCTATTGAGTCAGACTCAAGGATAATCGTGAATTGTGAGTTAATGGCGTGCTTAAGTTGCCAGTTTCTAAAGGATTGGGGCAGTCGGTGGGTCTGTTTCAAGTTTTGAAACGTCGCAATCTTTCCGTTCGTGATTACGTGCTTGAGATTCACTATCCCATATTTGGCCCAGGCAGCCGGGTCAGGTACCGAATTTAGGTGGGGAAGAAGGGGGTTACCCCATAGCGGGGTGTGTGGAGAGTGTGTGTGAGGCTTGATTCCCGAAGCCCTGGAGGTCTGCCAGACCCTTATAGTGGTTCTCATTAGTTCAGTTACTTTGGGGTGTGCCTTGGGTCCCCTAAAAACAAGGTTGGAGAGAGCTGCATAAGACCCGAGGAGAGCGGCTTCAAGGGTAACTGCGGGATTCAGCTTAGGTTGGGAGAACAACCACCTGACTGTTACCAGGACCGCGGCCCAGTAATATATGAGGAAATTTGGAAGGGCCAAACCCCCAGCAGATATTGAGTATTGGGCAAACGTATTGAACTGCGCCAGGGCCGAATCAAGGGAGGTGGAGCTATCTGCCAGGTATAGGAGGGAGTCATCTGCATACAGTGAGAGTTTTTCTTCTAAAGGACCTACACGTATGCCCTTAACCAGGAGGTCCTTCCTAATATGTGCGGCGAGAGGTTTCAAGGCCAGGGCAAAAAGGGTTGGGATAGCGGACATCCCTGGCGGGTCCCTCGCTCCAGGAGAAAAGGATCAAACAGTGTGCCGTTAGTAAGAATGCGGGCCTTGGGATGTGCGTACAGCATTTGGAGCCACTTCAGGAATTTCGGGCCAAAGCCGTATCTGGATAGGACCGACCATAGGTAGCCCCACTCGACTGAGTCGAAAGCCTTCTCAGCGTCAAGTAAGGCCACCACCCCCGAGGTATCCGGGTCAGCGCTCGCGATGTGTGTGTGTAACCGATGGATATTGATGTCTGTACCCCGCCCCGGCATAAGCCCAGTTTGGTCAGGGTGGACTAATGCTGTGATGACCGTATTAAGGCAGTTCCCTAGAATTTTTGCAAATACTTTGGTGTCAACGTTGAGGAGAGAGATGGGGCGGTATGAGGAACACAGTAAGGGATCTTTGCCCGGCTTGGGGATGACCACTATAACAGCGTCGCTCATTGAGTCTGCAAGGGCCCCGAATTCTGAAGCCCGTGTCAGGGTTTGCAATAGTCTGGGGGCTAGGTCCTCCACGTAGGTCTTATAGAATTCCACCGGGAACCCATCCGGGCCCGGCATTTTATTTGTCTGCATCCCCTTCAGGGCTGATTGTATTTCCTCAATCTTTATTGGGGCATCTAGTTTGTTGGCAGCGACGGTATTGAGGACCGGTATGTCAATCTCGTCTAAATAATTCTCAAGGTCTTTCTGGTCATAGGTCGCCCTGGAGGTGTAAAGCTGCTGATAATAAGTGGCAAAGCACTGGTTAATGTCCTGGGGGGTAGAGAGTAGGTTCCTATCTTGCCCCTGTATATGTGCGATTGTCGCTATCCCAGATTGTTCTCTAGACAGCCACGCAAGGAGGCATCCTGTCTTCTCTCCTTGTTCAAAAATCCGTTGGGATTGATGAAGGAGCTTTTTTTGTGCGAGAGATGTGCGAAGAAGTAAGGCTTGTTGTGGTCAGGGACTGGAGTTGGGTGTAGTGTGTTGGGTCACGGGTTCTGACATAGAGGGCCTCCTTTGCAGACGCCTCTCTTTCGACCCTCTCAAGATCTGCTCTACGGTCCCTCCTCACAGCAGCAATGATAGATTGATATTGTCCCCTCGAGGAGGCCTTGAAGGCATCCCATGTGGAGTTTTCCCCGGCAGACCCTGAGTTTTCTGCCCAGAATAATCGTAGCGTGTCATGGAATCTAGAATCAACATCTTTATCTGAGACCCAAAATCTGGAGAGTCTCCAGAGTCTGTCCGAGGGGATTGTGGTCAGCTCCAGGGACAGTAATAGCGGGGCATGATCTGAAATGCCTCGAGGGAGGATAGAAATGTTGCGGACTCTAGGGAGGACAGGTGCCGCCACGTATGCAAGGTCAATCCTGGAGAACGATTTGTGTGTGGCCGAGTGGCAGGTGAACACTCTGGAATGGGGGTACTTCCACCTCCACACATCCGTAAAGCCATAGGTGTCAGCCCATGCGGCTAGTCCACTCGCCGCGGCACATCTGTCCCTGTCAGAGTCCGGGACCAGGTTGAAGTCCCCAATGAGTATAACATTGTCCGGTGGGAACTGAGCTAACTTGGCCGTGAGCAGATTTAGAAGCTTGATGGAGGCCGGGGGGGTAGGTAGAGGCCCACCATAACCAAGGGAACACTGTGAATTAAGGCATGGAGTAGTATGAATCTGCCATCAGGGTCAAGCACTAAATCTAGCAGTTTAAACGGTAGGGATTTTGCAACCAGCACACTGACACCTCTGGCAAAATTAGAGTAGGTAGAGTGGTAGTGGTGTCCCACCCATGGTCTCTTAAGGCTCATTGTTTTGCTTCCCACCAGACGCGTCTCCTGCAACACACATATGTGCGGATTATGTTTTTTTATGTATTGGAAGACTAGAGATCTTTTAATTGGGGAATTCATGCCCCGTGTGTTCCAGGAGAGGACATCAAGCGTAGTCATCAACATCTTTCAACACATTATAGAGAGGATTAATGCACATTATAAGGCCCGGTGTTCTCCAGCCAGCCACAACAAGGCCGGGGAGAGGACCAGGTCTCCATAGCAGTATAAATGTCACCATCAACATCATGTCTGTCATGCAGCATACAATCATGAACTGGGAGCCAAAAACGCGGCTCAACTTTCCCAAACTCCCCCCCACCCCCATCCCCGGAGGGGGATTTGAATCCCGAAACAAATGTCAGCCCAGGTGTTGAACATGGAGGCAGCGAGCAAGAGGCAACAGGCCCCTTTTCAGTAAACCAGTCAAAATGAACTTAGGAATCCGGTGAAGGATATGGCACGTGGATCTCCCGGCTGGTCCGGGGGCACTCTTCTTGGGTCTAAGGGTCATCCGTTGTTCCACATGCAAGTAGGAACAGCATCGAGTTCACGGGGGGGGGGGAGCCCCAGAGGGGGGTCCGCAGCAGTGACAATCTATCTGAGCCCTAACATACAGGTAATTCCCACCCTGTCTTCCCTCATAGCAGGGGTCAGGGAGTCAATGAGGAAATTGTAGAGGGAGGGGGGAAATCTTCCTTCGGAGCGTGTCCTTCCCGCCATCGCACAGTAAAAGTCATCATCCCCAGTACATAACAAGAAGTGTGGAGGCGCTGGTAAACAACAGGTCAGGCCATCATGGGTATGGGGCTTGTAAGGAGCACCAGTTGGGGAGGATCATTTCCTCATGGAGGAGTAATGGGTCCAGCAGAAAGTAGCATGTGGCCCAGTGAGACATGTTAAGCCCTCTGAGTGCAGGCGGTGGGATCTAGAGTGGCCCGACCCCCCCCCCCCCCCGGAACATACTCACAGTTACTAGCAGCGGGTAGAGAGCCTCAGGTACGGAGCGACTCAGCCCACGTCGCTGCCTCTCTGGGCGAAGTAAAAAATTTCATGCGCTCACCATCCTGGACCCTCAGCTTGGCAGGAAAGAGCATGCTGTACTTGACACCTTTAGCTCTCAGGATGGCACGGACCGGGTCGAATGACTTCCGCTGTCTTTGCGTTTCGACGGAGTAGTTGGGGAAGATCAGTATCTTCGCATTCTCGTACTTCAATTCCCCTTGTGCGCAGGCCGAGCAAAGGACATTGTCTCTATCTCTGTAGTGGAGAAGCTTGAAAATAAAAGTGCGCAGCGGCGCTCCAGGCGGGCCTCGGAGGGCCGGCATACGGTGCGCTCGTTTGATGGAGAAGTGCGGGGAAAAGCGGGCTCTCGGGAGCAGGGTGGGGAGGAGCTGCTCCATGAAGGCTACCGGGTCCGAGCCCTCAGCACCCTCCAGGGGGCCGAGGACCCGCAAGTTATGCCGGCGGTTCCGGTTCTCGGCATCCTCGGCTCTTACTTCCAGGGCCCTCACCTTGGATTTGAGGATCTGTAAGTCCACGTGGTGTTCCCTGTGCACATCCTCTGTGCCCGAGATCCTCCTCTCCGCCTCCGACACCCGCTCCCTAGTGTCACTTTAGATATCACTTTAAGGGTAAGTTCACCTTTGTGCACTTTTATTTATTTTTTTATTCCAGTTCCCCTATGCACCAATATAGCATTCATGTACTTTTTTTTGCAAAAATACCAAAGCTTTCCATTAAATTTAGAGTCACTTACTTTCCAGACATTTCCATTAGTAATGTCATCTTCCTTATCAGACTGTAGGTCAAGACACAGGAAGGAGTTGACCAGCTGACCTCATAAACACACACCCTGCATCATCCACCCTCCCATTACTAGGTGCATGTTTTTTAAATGAAATGCAATCAATCAGCGATCACCATTCTCACTAGATACACAATATACAATCAGATTGCATAGTGTATGGCCATCTTTATACATGTATATAGGAGGGAGTGGACAGAAACTTTTTTTTAGAAACAAGGATTGCCGCTCCAAACAGGCTTACCCAAAATAAAATTCACCTTTCCAGGAACCGAGGGTGCTGGCAATGCACAAGGCAATTGAAAAAATAATGATGATCTGGACAGCCGCACTCCAATCCAACGTGGCTTTATTCACAAAGTAAAATGAAAACAGGCACTACATGTCACAGCAACAGAAAAATGGGGACAACTTAGAAGTGCTTACTCATAGCTAGTGTATGTCCCCATTTTTCTGTTGCTGTGACATGTAGTGCTGTTTTCATTTTACTTTGTGAATAAAGCCACGTTGGATTGGAGTGCGGCTGTCCAGATCATCATTATTTTTTCAAACTTTTTTTTAGGAGCGGAGCTTGGTGCATTTTTTACAGCAATTTTTGCTGCAGCGGATTTCTGAAATGCTAGGAAATGCACAGATGTGAATGGAGCCTCGTTGTTCTTGTATTATCGCACCAATTTCACTTTCAGGCCCCATTCACATCTATCATAGTGGGAGCGCACATTTTGTGTCTCGTTTTTCCTGTGACATGCATAAGGCAGCCTGTTGGTTTAAATTGGCTGCACTACATTTGGTTAATGGAACATTTTAGCGTTTTGTGGGTTGTGGGTTTTTTACTGTGCGTTTTGCAGCATTTTCCCCTAATTTTTTCACATGGCAAAATGTGTGTTTGTTATGTGTTTGGTGTGCCATTAACAATTAACAATTAATGGCACTGAAAGCGCAAACAGTAATTTTAGGTGTATAAACATGACCATACACTATGCAATCTGATTGTATTTTGTGTATTTAGTGAGAAGGGTGATTGCATTTCATTAAAAAATCGTGCACCTGGGAATGGGAGGGTGGATGATGCAGGGTGTGTGCTAATGAGGTCAGCTGATGAACTTCTTCCTGTGTCATGATCTAAAGTCTGATATCAGGAAGAAGACATTACTAATGGAAATGTCTGGAAACGTGGATTTAAAAAGAAAAGTAAGTGACTGTAGATCTAATGGAAAGCTTTGATATTTTTGCAAAAAAAGTTCAAGAATGCTATATTGGTGCATTGGGGAGCTGGAATGTAGAAAAAAGAAAAGAAAAAGGGTACAAAGTTGAACCTACCCTTTAACCACTTCAGCCCCGAGCCTCTTTTTGACAATTGTTGTTTACAAGTTAAAATCATTTTTTTTGCTAGAAAATTACTTAGAAAAATATATATATAATGTTTGGGGGTTCGAACACCCTAGAGAATAAAATGGCGGCCGTTGTAATACTTTCTGTCACACCGTATTTGCGCAGCGGTCTTACAAGCGCATTTTTTTTGGAAAAAATACACTTTTTTTTATTAAAAAATAAGACAACTGTAAAGTTAGCCCAATTTTTTTTATATTGTGAAAGATAATGTTATGCCGAGTAAATTGCGCCTGCTCGTGGAATGGTGACCAACTTTTACCCTAAAAAATCTGCATAGGTGATGTTTAAAAATTTCTACAGGTTACCAGTTTTAAGTTACAGAGAAGGTCTAGGACAAGTATTATTGCTCTCGCTCTCGTTTTCATATGCAGGCACTACTCACATATGCGTTTGCTTCCGCGCGTGAGCTCGTCGGAACGAGGCGCTTTAAAAATTTTATTATTTTTTTTCTTATTTATTTTACTTTTTATTTTTATTTTGGTGACTTTTATTCCTATTACAAGGAATGTAAACATCCCTTGAAATAGAAAAAAAGCATGACAGGACCTCTTAAATATGAGATCTAGGGTCAAAAAGACCTAAAATGCAATAAAAAATTAATAAATAAAAAAGTCACTTGGAAAAAAAAATATTCTCCCTTAAAGGAGTTGTAAAGGTTTGTTTTTTATTTTCTAAATAGGTTCCTTTAAGCTAGTGCATTGTTGGTTCACTTACCTTTTCCTTTGATTTACCTTCTAAATGTTTTTTTTCTTTGTCTGAATTTCTCACTTCCTGTTTCTCCTCACTAAACTTCACACCATCATCCGAGTGGTGTGGAGTCACCCAGAACAGCTTACTGAACAGCTTACTGAGGAGGAACAGGAAGTGAGAAATTCAGACAAAGAAAACAAAGAAAAAATAAATTTAGAAGGGAAATCCAAGGAAAAGGTAAGTGAACCAACAATGCACTAGTTTAAAGGAACCTATTTAGAAAATAAAAAACAAACCTTTACAACTCCTTTAAAAGAATTAACATCTTAATTCTCTTAAATTAATTCTTAATTAATTCTTAGTTAATTCTTAAGACGTTTGACGTCGCTTCCGCCCTCCTATGCTATGGAGTGGAGCAGGGACCATATTCCCCTCAGTCGGCAGCCAAGCATCCACGGGAAAAGACGTGATCGTCTCTGCCGCTAATGGCGGGTCCGGTAAGCAGCAGAGACGACCGGAGAGCAGCGGGAGGGGGGTGGGCACCTCTCCCACCACCGATAAAAATAATCTCATTGTGAATCTGCCACAGAGACCACTTTTATCTGAAAGAGATTTTATAGCAGAAAGTAAAAAATATTGTATTTTTTTAAATTGTTTTGTATATTTTTTGCAAAAAAAGCCAAACACAGAGGTGATCAAATACCACCAAAAGAAAGCTATATTTGTGGGAGAAAAAAAAGGACATCAATTTTGTTTGGGTACAGCGTCGCACGGCCACGCAATTGTGAGGTAAAGCGACGCAGTGGCGTATCACAAAAAATGGCCTGGTCATGAAGGGGGTAAATCCTTTCGGGGCTGAAGTGGTTAAACCACTCATTTAATTACCGTATTTTTCGGACCATAAGACGCACTTTTTTCCCCAAAAAATATGGGGGAAAATGTCTCTGCGTCTTATGGAGCGAATGTGCATCAGGCATCGCCCCCCGCCGCCGGCGGCAACGCCCCCCGCCACTGCCAGGAACGCCCCCCGCCACTGCCGGCAACGCCCCCTCTCAGTGCTGTGTTTTGACCTAGGCATGAAAAAAAGCCAAGCCCCCCACCCGTCTTCCCGCGGCCGCCTCCCGCCCGGAATCGACAGAACACCTGCGCTGTTTCACATTTCACACACTGAACGCTGCTTAGCGATGGGTGACGAGCGCCCTGTGATTGGTCGAATAGGGTCATCTGCGGGCTGCCGACATGGGCGTCTGCGATTGGCCCCGGTGGTGGATGTGGAGGCGGGACTGGTCTGTGAGTGACCGTGGTGTTCCGTCAGATATAGCGACCGGAACAGCTGCAGTGTGAGTCCCGCCTCTCTGCCTGGCACTCTGTGTGTCTCCTGAGGTCTCCCTCTGATCACTCTGTCAGCCCCCCTCCCCCTCTGTCTATCAGCCCACCCCTCTGTCAGTCAGCCCACCTCTGTCAGCCCCCCTCTCTATCAGCGCCCCTCCCCCTCTGTCAGTCAGCCCACCTCTGTCAGTCCCCCACTCTATCAACCCCCCTATCCCTCTGTCAGTCAGCCCCCCCTCTCTATCAGCCCCCACTCTCTATCAGCGCCCCCCCTATCTGTCAGCCCCCCTCCCCCTCTGTCAGTCAGCCCACCTCTCTTTATCAGCCCCCCTCTCTGTCATCGCCCCCCCCTCTGTCAGTCAGCCCCCTGTCTGCCCCCTCTCTATCAGCAACCCCTCCCCCTCTGTCAGTCAGACCACCTCTCTTTATCAGCCCACCCCTCTCTGTCAGTGCCCCTCCCCTCTGTCAGTGGCCTCTCCCCCTCTGTCTGTGCCTCCTCCCCCTCTGTCAGCCCCCCCTCTCTATCAACCCACCCCCCCTTGTCAGCGCCCCCTCCCTCACTGTCAGTCAGCCCCCCCCTCTCTATCAGCCCCCCTCTCTGTCAGCGCCCCCTCCCTCACTGTCAGTCAGCCCCCCCTCTCTATCAGCCCCCCTCTCTGTCAGCGCCCCCTCCCTCTCTGTCAGTCAGCCCACCTTTGTCAGCCCCCCCTCTCTATCAGCCCCCCTCTCTGTCAGCGCCCCCTCCCCCTCTGTCAGTCAGCCCACCTTTGTCAGCCCCCTCTCTATCAGCGTCCCCTCCCCTCTGTCAGCCCTCCTCCCCCTCTGTCAGCCAGCCCACCTCTCTGTCAGCTACTCCCTCTCTGTCAGCCACCCCCCCGTCAGTCCCCCCACCTCTCTTAGCCCACCCCTCTGTCAGCCACAGCAGGGTGCATTGTGCCAGCCACCCACTCACTGACTCACAGTAGGGAGCCAGGCCAGCCACCCGCAGCAGGGTGCACCGTGCCACCCACCTGACTCACAGCATGGAGCAAGGCCAGCCAGCCACCCACAGCAGGGTGCACCATGCCAGCCATCCACTGATCCGCAGCAGCCTCCCACTGACCCGCAGCAGGGAGCCAGGCCAGCCACCCGCAGCAGGGTGCCAGCTAGCCACCTAGAGTGACATACCCTCAGCAGGGTCAGGGTGCCAGCCAGCAACCCAGGGTGACCCATCCACACCAGGAAACCAGCCAGCCACACACAGGAGCCAGTCAGCCATGGTGACCCAACCACAGCAGAGAGCCATCCAGCCACAGTGACCCATCCACAGCAGGGCCAGGGTGCCAGCCAGTCACAGGAGCCAGCCACAGAGGACGCGGGAGCCAGCCAGCCACAGCTACAGTACCCCTAGTTAAGGTAAGAGGAGCGCTACAATGGTCGGGCTGCATTTCTTTGGCAATGGTCGGGCTGCATTTCTTTGGTAATGGTCGGGCTGCATTTCTTTGGCAATGGTCGGCTGCATTTCTTTGGCAATGGTCGGGCTGCATTTCTTTGGCAATGGTCGGGCTGCATTTCTTTGGCAATGGTCGGGCTGCATTTCTTTGGCAATGGTCGGGCTGCATTTCTTTGGCAATGGTCGGGCTGCATTTCTTTGGCAATGGTCGGGCTGCATTTCTTTGGCAATGGTTGGGCTGCATTTCTTTGGCAATGGTTGGGCTGCATTTCTTTGGCAATGGTCGGGCTGCATTTCTTTGGCAATGGTCAGGCTGCATTTCTTTGGCAATGGTCAGGCTGCATTTCTTTGGCAATGGTCAGGCTGCATTTCTTTGGCAATGGTCAGGCTGCATTTCATGGGCACTGGTAAATATTTTAGTACACCATTTGGTTAAAAATGTTTTTTTTCTTGTTTTCCTCCTCTAAAACCTAGGTGCGTCTTATGGTCAGGTGCGTCTTATAGAGCGAAAAATACGGTAATTTATTAGCCTTTCCTTTTAAAGTATATGTGAAAAAAAAGCTTGATTTTGATTAACTGATACAAAAGGGTCCTAATATCTTGTGAGAGTTTAACTGCTTTACCCCCAAGCCAATTCGGACATTTCGGTCACGCACATTTTTTTGCTGTAAAATTACTTAGAACTTTTGATACATTATATATTTTTTAAAGTAGGAATTATGGATAATAAAAGGGTTAATGTTGGAATTTTTTTATGTTGCACAATATTTGCATAGCCATTTTATTGCACACAAACACAATAAAATACCAATTTTTAATATAAAATATTATGTTATTTCGAGTAAATGGATACCTAACATCTCACACTTTAAAATTGCGTACACCCGTGGCCAAACTTCAGTATCTAAAAATCACCATGGGCGGCGCTTTAAAAGTCTTTACAGGCTACTAGTTAACGCTGATGATCGTGGCGATACCTCACATGTGTGGTGTGATCACTGTTTACATATACATACGGGACTTGTGTATGCGTTGGCATTTGCTTGTGACCACAGGGAGACAAAGGCACTTATTTATTTTATTTAAAACTTGTTTACACTGTCCCTTTCATTTTTTTATCAACTTTATTGCTATCACAAGAGATAAACACTGCCCCTTGTGATAGCAATAAGCAAAACAAGTCCTCTTTATTAAGGAGAGACCAGGGGTCTATAAGACCCCAGATCTCTCCTTTGCCCTCAAAACCATCTGAAAAAACTGAGATCGGTTACAATATTAAAATTACAATATTACCGTGCAATGTGCTTAAATTTATTTTCCATACTGATTATAATAAAAAAAAAAGCTGTATACAGTCTCTTTGCTGTTATTTTTTAAAGGAGCAGCTTTAAAACTGATCTGAATTGGAGTTTGTCAAAAAACTGATGTTTCCTCGTGTATACAAGAATCATTCATTCTGGTCATTCGTCTGTGGATGCATACCACCCTAAATGTTAGTATCACTCAGTGTACCGTCCCGCCACAGCAGCTTTCAGACACTCGTGGAGTTCTACTGGCTTCGGCAGTTGGTCTGGATGGTGCACCTTTGCTTTTTACCTGCACAAAAATATTGGGCACAGGGGCCAAACGTATGCATGTGAACTGAAGGACTGGATTGATTTTCTGTAAATTTTATATATTTTGTCTTTATAACAGTATTTGGCATGTGAAATTTCCATTTATTTATTTTATTTATCACAGTAGGTATCACTACACCCATTTTTTATATTACAATTTTACTTTTTGATATAGTAGCAGTAATAGTCAAACATTGACAGAAATACTTCTAAATAAAGTAAAGGCAAAAGAACTGTTGTTTTTAACTCCCATTTTGAACCAATCCCTCACTTCATAGGTGTGAACAAGCTCAGCATGAGTCCTACAGTTTATTTCAAAGGTATCAGGTACACTAAAGAAAATTAAGATACAAATCTTGGGAAAAAATACGGTAATTAAAACGTGAGAGAAAATGGGATTTAAAAAGTAACAGTAATAAATCCTTTAAAAGTGAGAATTTGCAGAAAGAGTGCTTCTAAATCCAGAGTGTGTAGTTATCCAAGACAAACAATATCAGAGAAAACTGAATTTGTAGTGGTAAAATGCCTGTTTTTGACTCCTACTTCCAATCAACTTAGTTCACAAGATAAGTGTGAGCAAGACTTTTGAGTTTTCAGACAGCTGTAAATTACAGCAGTCTGTCTTTCTTCTTGATTGCAAGGGGAATAGGAAGTCAGAACTGTATAGCAAAGCTGTATTTTTGTAGCACTGGTGATCACTGTTACATGACACCAAATACTAGCTGGAGGTTACAGCCAAGTTCCAGTTTAAATCATTATTAAAAATAAGTCTGGTTCACACCATATGCTTTACAGAGTATTTTTAAATGCATCCAGAATGTAAAAGGAGGGCACTTGTTAATAGGTTTAATATAGAATTTTATAAAAAAAAGTACACTGTCTCTAAAATTTAAGACAAAAACCTTTTCCAGTAGTTTTTTTTTTGGAAGCTTCTGGAAAATTTGGGAACCCTAGCCTTTGCCAAAGGAGCTATAATACTGCTTCTTTAGAGACATGTGCATTCGTTATCGTCCAAATGCATTTTCGTCCGAATTTCGGGGATTTTCGTGTTCGTTTTAACAAAACGATAATGAACGTGCAGAATCCGAAATCCGAAAGATCCAAAATAAAAAAATGCTTTATTTTCGTATCCATTATATTTTTGTATCATTGCAACAACAGTTCAATATAGTTAGATAGAAGATTCAACATGACAGTGACAAACCTGTGGTCGAAGTTATATGCTTGAATTTCGATACAACGCAATTCCATTGGCTGTTGGGGTAAAATGTTTGACATGAACAGAAACAAACAAGTATCATATCATTCGATATGATCAAAAATATGTATAATACCATTCGACATGAAGATTCCACGAAGCAACTAAAAACATATGATCATGTTTACGGTCAAATGCTCCACCCATAGGCTATAGAAGAATTCTAATGTTTTTTGACTTGTAATATTAATTATTACTATTCAAACAATATTCAAATTCTATTATAGCTTGTGGGCGGAGCATTCGACCGGAAATGTATGATCGCGGTGTCGTACAGTTTAGCTGCTTTGTCGAATCTTCTTAGAACATCCGACAGACACCATAAGCCTTCAATTGACACATTCAACCTTAATTAATTCGTATTTTCGTACAAATGCATTTTTTAACTAAACAAAATAAATAAAAACAAATTTTGGGAGTAACTAAATAAATGTATTTTTTGGACTAAACCGAAATTGCAAAACAAAATATTTCAGTGTGCACATGTATACTTCTTTTAAGGCGGACCATTAAAGGGGTTGTAAAATCGATTTTTTTTTACCTTAATGCATTCCTTGCATTAGGGTAAAAATGTTTAAGTGTCAGCATCGCCCTCTCAGCCCCCCTTTACTTACCTGAGCCCTCATTCGATCCAGTGGTGTGCACATCTGCAGATCTTCTCTCCTCTCACTTTCAGGTCTCGCTGGTTTTACTAGGGCACCAGAAGTCATTGGCTACAAGTGCTGTCAATCAAAGCCAGTGACGAGGAAGCAAGGGGTGGGGGCGGGGGCCGAGTCCCGTTGTCTGTGTCAATGGACACAGCAGAGGGATTAAGGTGCGAGCACACACGACTGTCCCCATGGGACGTTGCTTCCCATGGGGCACCGGCCAGAGAGGATGGACCAGGAGCCCCTACAGGGGACAATAAAAAAGGAGGTTCCCACCAATGACACAGAGTAGGTAAGTATAGACATGTTTGTTAATTAAAAAAAAAAAAAGTACCTTTACAACCATTTTAAGACCCTTCTCCGGGGGATCTTCTGGAAAGCGTCAGAGATGAAGACTGGCTACGCAGATGCCTGGCGCTAGCTGAAGGAGATCAAAGCTTCATCCAGGGAAGACTCACTGAAGTGGCTGGCATCAGAGGCTTCTGCAGATGAACAGTGCCTTCTTCGTTGCCAGAAGAGGAACCAGCCTCTGGAGCAGAGGAAAAGTGACGTTGGCGGGTCAAGAGGAGGAGTGGAGGAGTCATGTGATGGATGACGTCCGCCAGGAGGAGGGACCAGGATGCGCTCGGATATAGCGCAAAGCCTACTCCCCTTCACTAGCAAGCAGGGGAGGTAGAAGTTCCTGGCCATGCCTCTCAGAAGGTCAGGCCTGTATGCTGCCTCCGTCTATGGCCATCGCTAGGCAACAGGAAGAAGCTTCAGCTCTGCTGTCAACTCCTGGACTGGATGTCTCAAGTGCTGCTGACTGCTGTGATGGCTCCACAGTGGCACATACAGTGAGCAGTGCTGTTCCTGAGGTTCTTTCACAAGCTGCTCCTGTCAGCCTGTCAGTTATTCTCCCTCAGCTCCTGGTGAGTTTACTAATGTCAATGTTTATCATTTATCAAAATTAGTTCAGGTGGTTTTTTACTAATTTTAAACCAATTTCATCATTGGTTAATAATTCTTCTCCTGCTGTTTCTGTTTCGCAACCTGTTTCTTCTCTTATGTCTGTAGAAGAAAAAAAAGTTTTTTTTTCTGAAAATAATGTGGTACCTGAAACATGCTTTAAATAAGTCATGCCTTGTGAGGTTTCCCCACTTGGATATCATTTACCTTTATCTGTAAAAGAGAACATTTGGAAAGGAAAATTTGTTGATGTCCTTCCTTTCAATTCTTCCTTGTGCTAAAGATTTTTCTTTTAGATATGACAGAAAATCCGAAGACAAATCAGAGGATTGTAAGTATGTTACTAGGTCATTTTTTAATTGGTTACAAGCATACTGTATTTTTTATAGTGTGTTAGCGGAGAATCAACCAGATTTATGTGGCAGTAAGAGCATGTTTTAGAGGCATACAAAAATTTTGGAGGGATGGGATGGTTTTACTATGATGAGTCCTTTTGTCAAAAATTGTCTATACATCCCACATTGAAATGGGGTATGAAAGACGTGAGTTTCTGGTTGAATTTAATCCTCCCACAGACACCTCCTGTCCCTAAACAATATACTACTAGTAATGTAGCATCAGCTTATAAAAGGGGTATTAGTTTCGTATTTAACGAATCACAGTGCAAGTGGAATACATATTACAGATACAAGCATTAATGTTTCTTTTGCACAGGTGCACACCCAGTGGTTACCGTATATACTCGAGTATAAGCCGAGTTTTTCAGCCCCTTTTTTTAGGCTGAAAATGCCCCCCTCGGCTTATACTCGAGTCAGTGTCCCCACTTACTGTTCTTTTGTGTCTCCGGGGCCGCTCCAGTGTGTGCGGGTGTTCTCGGGGGATGAAGAGGCTTTCAATTAAGCTCCTGAGCTAACTGCATTTGCCGATGGAGGTGAGGGAGATAAGATGATGTCATCAGTCAGAGCCTGAGCAGGGGAAGTTTTCTTTTGTGAGATCGTCTGAGCCAGGGGTCTCCAAACTTTTCAACACGAGGGCCACATTGTAGATTTTACAAGTATTCGGGGGCCGGGAAAAAAATCAGTTATGTATAAAATGAATGAATACAATTTAAATAAATGTATATATTTTACATGGATTGTTTTTGTAATCAGCATGATATGACTGAGAACAAAAGAGAAATAACTTGAGCAAAACAACGCAAAGACATTCAAAATAAACTTGAGCCTTTAATATGAGTAGAACAAAAATAAAATCAGTCTGCAAACTTTCAACACAGATCTGGCAATTTTGTGTAAACAGCAAAACATAACGCAAAGAACTTTGTGCTTCATGGTCACAAAACAAAAAACATGTAAACAATTTTAATGTGAACGATGGAGCTGATTTTTTAATTTCAAAATGTCACTGTACTGAGGTTTCAAGCTTGAGGAGCCAATTATTAGAATGGACTTCAAATGATCATCTGATAAATTTGCTCGATATTTGGACTTGACATACTTCATTTTTGAAAATGTTTGTTCACACAGGTATGTTGTACCAAAAACTGACACAAGTCTACGAGCAAATTGCTTCAAATTTGGAAACTGCTCAGGCTGCAAAGATTTATAAAATTGGATCAAATTTCCTTCTTTATATTTGTCTTTCAGCATGTCATCTGATTGTAGGTCAATAATTTCCAATTGAAACTGACTTGGGAGTGTTTCAACATTGCAGTCAAATGGATTTTGAAACAGTTTTATATCATCTGCTCTACCATCAAGATCAGAAAATCGCTCCTGAAATTGTTTTTGCAAGCCCTGAATGATTACAGTTGCAAATGAAGAAGGAAATTCTGTTTCGCTTTCTTTATGAAATTTTTCACAACACGGGAAATGTACCAAATTATGGTCTTTCACCTGTCCTTCAAAAAGCATGAGTTTTGCCCTGAATGACTTGACATGCACAAATAGGTCACAAATCAAATTGGTTTCACCTTGCAATTTCAGATTCAGTTGATTCATATGGTCTGTCAAATCTGCAAAAAATGCCAATTTCCAAAGCCAGTCAGTGTTTGACAAAAGTGGGTCGGGTCGATTCTTTTCTGTTAGAAATGAATTAATTTCTTCTCTGAGATGAAAGAAGCGTGATAGAACTGTTCCACAACTAAGCCATCGAACTGCTGTATAGTAAGTCAAGTCAACATACTTTGAGTCAATTTCTTTTAGAAAATCACGAAACTGGCGATGATTAAGCCCATGAGATCGAATAAAATTTACTACTGAAACAACAGGTTTCAGAACACAAGACATATCCAGATATTTCCCACACAATGCTTGCTGATGGATAATGCAATGCAGGAACATGGGCTTTGAGAATCCACCAACCTCGCAAGTTTTTGTTATTTGTCCAACTAAACCTTTCTTCGGCCCAGACATGTTTTTTCCTCCATCAATTGTCACACATTGCAGTTTATTCCACTCCAGGTTGTATTCCGTCACAGTTTTTTGCAGTTCTTTGAAGATGTCTTCTCCAGTTACTGTGCTGTGCATGCTATGCACTGATGCTAACTCTTGTGTGACATTAAATTCGCTGTCGACACCACGAATGAATACTAAAAGTTGTGATGTATCACACACATCAGTTGACTCATCAAGTGCGAGAGAATACGCCAGAACATTTTTTGCTTTTTCTGCAATTTGATTAACTATATTGCTTCCTATATCATCAATTCTACGAGCAACAGTATTTGGTGCAAGACTTATAGTTTTGAACAAATTAGCTTTTTCTGGGCATAACTCTTCCACTGCTTCCATCATACACTCCTTGATAAGATCTCCATCAGTAAATGGTTTTCCTCTTTTAGCCAAGGCATAAGCTATTTTATAACTGGCCCGAGTTAAAGCTTCATTTTCACTTTTCTTTTGCGTAAATAGAGCTTTTTGGGAAAGCAAATTGCGTTGCATTGATTGCAATTTTTCCGAACGCTGTGTTCCTGTGAATTTGGAATAACTTTGTTCGTGTTTTGTCTCATAGTGCCGACGCAAATTGTACTCCTTCAAAACTGCAACCATTTCATTGCATATGAGACACGAGGCTTTATCACCTGCTTGTACAAAAAAGTACTTCATGCTCCATTGTTCATTAAACAGGCGGCATTCGCTGTCCACTTTTCTTTTCTTTTTTCCTTCCATAACTGAAGGAGATATCTGAACAAGGAAAAGGTTTGGGAGTTTACGCTTACATCAGAGTCCTCATCATAGTCCCCCCTTATGTCTGTGCCGTCCTCAAGATCCCCTTTATATCTGTATCTCAGACTTCCCCTCACATCTGTTTCCCCATCAGAGTCATCCCATACAACTGCGTCTCCAACAGAGTCTCCACCACATCTGTGTCCCCAGAAACTCCTTGCACACCTGTGTCCACATTGGAGCCTTTCCGCACACAAAATACTGTCACTGCCCCCACCTATGACAGGTCTTCACAGCAAGGAGCACTGGATGGGCGGATGCATGTAGACAAAAAACACAAAATATCCAAGCTCAACTTACCAACCAATCAGCAACCAAACAAATTCACCTGTCTAACAGTGCGTTTAAAAACAGGGGTTTAGTTGCACGCATTTGCAAATACACGTGTAAGCTGCAGGCCCCGTCAAGGCTCCCTGTGTACTGCAGTCCTAACTCTAAAATTTAAGGTCTCCTCAGTGGAAGCACATGTATGCTGATGGATAGATGAAGGGCAGATGACTGGAGGGAGCCCCACCCTCCTTAAAGGGGCAGGAGCACACTAGACACCCAGCACATAGAAGCAAAGGTGCTAGTGCGTTGCCTGACCACAATGACATCAATAGCCTTTCCGCACATCCGTGTCCCAATCAGAGCCTTCCACACATCTGTGTGCCCATCAGAGTATCCTTGCACATTGTGTCCCCATCAGAGCCTTTCTGCACATCTGTGTCCTCCATCAGTCTCCTTGTACATTGTGTCCCCATCAGAGCCTTCCACACGTCTGTGTCCCCATCAGAGCCTTCCACACATCTGTGTCCCCATCAGAGCCTTCCACACGTCTGTGTCCCCATCAGAGCCTTCCACACGTCTGTGTCCCCATCAGAGCCTTCCACGCGCCTGTGTCCTTATCATAGCCTTCCACGCGCCTGTGTCCTCATCAGAGCCTTCCACACACCTGTGTCCCCATCAGAGCCTTCCACACACCTGTGTCCCCATCAGAGCCTTCCACACACCTGTGTCCCCATCAGAGCCTTCCACACGTCTGTGTCCCCATCAGAGCCTTCCACACGTCTGTGTCCCCATCAGAGCCTTCCACGCGCCTGTGTCCTCATCAGAGCCTTCCACGCGCCTGTGTCCTCATCAGAGCCTTCCACACGCCTGTGTTCCCATCAGAGCCTTCCACACACCTGTGTCCCCATCAGAGCCTTCCAAATACCTGTGTCCCCGTCAGAGCCTTCCACACACCTGTGTCCCCATCAGAGCCTTCCACACACCTGTGTTCCCATCAGAGCCTTCCACACGCCTGTGTCCCCATCAGAGCCTTCCACACGCCTGTGTCCCCATCAGAGCCTTCCACACGTCTGTGTTCCCATCAGAGCCTTCCACACGTCTGTGTTCCCATCAGAGCCTTCCACACGTCTGTGTCCCCATCAGAGCCTTCCACACGCCTGTGTCCCCATCAGAGCCTTCCACACGCCTGTGTTCTCATCAGAGCCTTCCACACGCCTGTGTTCCCATCAGAGCCTTCCACACGTCTGTGTCCCCATCAGAGCCTTCCACACGTCTGTGTCCCCATCAGAGCCTTCCACGCGTCTGTGTCCCCATCAGAGCCTTCCACGCATCTGTGTCCCCATCAGAGCCTTCCACGCGTCTGTGTCCCCATCAGAGCCTTCCACGCGTCTGTGTCCCCAGCAGATCCTTCCACGCGCCTGTGTCCCCATCAGAGCCTTCCACGCGTCTGTGTCCCCATCAGAGCCTTCCACACGTCTGTGTCCCCATCAGAGCCTTCCACACGCCTGTGTTCTCATCAGAGCCTTCCACACGCCTGTGTTCTCATCAGAGCCTTCCACATGCCTGTGTCTTCATCAGAGCCTTCCACACGTCTGTGTTCCCATCAGAGCCTTCCACACGTCTGTGTCCCCATCAGAGCCTTCCACACGCCTGTGTCCCCATCAGAGCCTTCCACACGCCTGTGTCCCCATCAGAGCCTTCCACACGTCCGTGTCCCCATCAGAGCCTTCCACGTGTCCATGTCTCCATCAGAGCCTTCCACACTTCTCTGTCCCCATCTGAGCCTTCCACACTTCTGTGTCTCCGTCAGAGCCTTCCACACTTCTGTGTCCCCATCAGAGCCTTCCATGTGCCTGTGTCCCCATCAGCAGGTGTCCCCATCAGCAGGTGTCCCCATGTCCCCATCAGCGGTGACCCCATGTCCCCATCAGTGGTGTCCCCATCATTGCTGATGGGGATACCGCTGATGGGAACACCAATGATGGGGACGCCGCTGATGGGGACACCGGTGTCCCCATCAGCACTGATGGGGTCCCTGTTGATGGGGTCACTGCTGATGGGCACACCAATGATGGGGACGCCGCTGATGGGGACACCGGTGTCCCCATCATTGGTGTTCCCATCAGCGGTGTTCCCATCAGCAGGGACCCCATCAGTGGTGTCCCCATCATTGCTGATGGGGACACCGCTGATGGGCACACCAATGATGGAGACGCCGCTGATGGGGACACCGGTGTCCCCATCAGCTTTGTCCCCATCATTGGTGTCCCCATCAGCAGCATCCCCATCAGCAGTGTCCCCATCATTGCTGATGAGGACACCGCTGATGGGCACACCAATGATGGGGACACCGGTGTGGCATTTACACCGGTGTCCCCATTAGCGGTGTCCCCATCATTGCTGATGGGGACACCGCTGATGGGGACACCAATGATGGGGACACTGGTGTCCCCATCAGCGGTGTCCCCAGCAATGTTCCCATCAGCACAGCACAGCAATGTCCCCAGAAATCCCTATCAGCACTGCCCCCAGCAATGTCCCCATCAGCACAGCACAGCAATGTCCCCAGAAATCCCTATCAGCACTGCCCCCAGCAATTTTCCCATCAGCACAGCACAGCAATGTCCCCAGAAATCCCTATCAGCACTGCCCCCAGCAATGTCCCCATCAGCAGTGTCCCCAGAAAGTGTTGCCTCCTCTTACCTCCTGATTGCAGCTCTTCTGCAACTCCTGTCTCCCAATTTACGATCCTCCACGAGTGATGTCCCAGGCGCAGCACCTCCCCTCTTCCCGCCCGCTGTTTGAATTTACGATCCTCCACGAGTGACGTCACAGGCGCGGCACCTCCCCTCTTCCGGCCCGCTGTTTGAATGGACGATCCTTCCACGAGGGGAGGTGCCGCGCCTGTGACGTCACTCACGGAGGATCGTAAATTCAAACAGCGGGCGGGAAGAGGGGAGGTGCCGCGCCTGTCACTCGTGGAGCAGTCATTTTAAACAGTGGGCGGGAAGGGGGGAGGTGCCGCACCTCGGCGTTCCCAGCAGCAAAAAAACAAACAAAAAAACGGCGTGGCAGGCAGCGTGGGCGGCTTTGTATACACAGTACAGTGCACTACAAAGGACCTGCCAGCTGCGGGCCGGATTAAACCCACAAGCGGGCCGGATGTGGCCCGCGGGCCGGGGTTTGGAGACCCCTGGTCTGAGCTATCACTGCACTGGCATCCCCGGCATCCCTTCAG
Organism: Rana muscosa; assembly: GCA_029206835.1. Classification (NCBI taxonomy): domain Eukaryota; kingdom Metazoa; phylum Chordata; class Amphibia; order Anura; family Ranidae; genus Rana; species Rana muscosa. The sequence continues at coordinate 327,273,822 of CM055117.1, forward strand.
ATGAGCAAAATCAGCAGACAATAAAAAGGGGAAATACTAAAAGGAATGACAAAGTCAGAGGGGATGATTCTTCTACAGGATTCCACATGGATCAAGCAGCCAGGTAAGAAGCACCAGTGCCCCCCTCCCCCACTGACTGGCAGTGCCCCCAAACTGCCCCCATTAGGCACCAGGACCCTCATCTCCCCTCACTAAACACCAGGACCCCCATCTCCCCTCACTAAACACCAGGACCCCCATCTCCCCTCACTAAACACCAGGACCCCCATCTCCCCTCACTAAACACCAGGACCCCCATCTCCCCTCACTAAACACCAGGACCCCCATCTCCCCTCACTAAACACCAGGACCCCCATCTCCCCTCACTAAACACCAGGACCCCCATCTCTCCTACTGGATGCTGGTTGCTTAGAACACTAAAGAAATTTACCGTACCAGTAGCTGCTGCATTTCCCACCCTGGGCTTATACTCGAGTCAATACGTTTTCCCAGTTTTTTGTGGTAAAATTAGGTGCCTCGGCTTATACTCGGGTCGGCTTATACTCGAGTATATAAGTAAATGTTGTAAAAGGAACATGGCAGCTGGTCAGTCATAAAATAATATTGTTTATAAAAGCCTGCACGCCAGTGGGGCTGGTAAACATGCGTCCATGGTTGGACAAATATCTAACCAGGGAAAAAGCTAGATTTCTAATTCAGGAGTTTTCTTTTTCTTTTTTAATTTAATTAATTTTATCGAGATTACAAAAACATTTCCACATTCCAAGCATTAATTGCATAGATACAATATAATAGATACTAAGGGAGCTCTCGGCTCCGTAACCTTACACACACATTTCTAAAATCTCTATTTCTCCCTGTTCCCCCTCCCCCCCCTCCCTTCTACCTCTAAAGCCCTGTACACACGATCAGATATCCTATGGATTTTCGTCTGATGGATTTGTCCATCAGAAATCCGATGAAACTGTTTTCCATCAGTCTTGCCCACACACCATCAGTCACAAAACCGACCGTTCCAAACGTGGTGACGTAAAACACTCCGATGAGCTGAGAAAAATGAAATTCAATGCTACTGAGCATGTGTCGACTTGATTCTGAGCATGCTTGGGTTTTTTATCTGATTGATTTCCCCACAGACAATCGGAAATTGCCATCGGTTTTTTATCCATCAGATAATTTTAAAACATGTTCTATTTTTTAAAACCGATGGAAAAAAGACTGATGGGTCCCATACACGATCGGTTTGTCTGATGAAAACCATCCATCGGATGGTTTTCATCAGTCAAACTGATCGTGTGTACAGGGCTTTACTCTCTACTCTAGCGTCTCAAATTTTCTGCATAACTCCATGTTTTCTTAAATCCTTTCCAACATTTCCACTTGTTTTGAAATCCTTTTTTTTCTTCCTCCACCCCATATTTTAGTCCCTCTATACTGTATGTTTCCTCTACAGAGTCAATCCACTCCCATATTAATGGGCTATCCACTTCTCGCCATTTTTTTGGGATGAGCCTTTTGGCCGCATTTAACAGATAAGGGGTCAGTGATTCTTTATACTGTTTTACTCCTCCCTCTCCTCCGTGGAATAGAACTGTCCATGGATCTTTTTCAATCTCCTTCTCGGTAATTACTTTTATCAGTTCTAGGATTTTTTCCCAATATTTTTTGATTTTGGGGCATTGCCACCACAAGTGAGCCATTGTTCCCATTTTTCCACATCCTCTCCAACACTCTGCGCTCTGTCCCACCTGATAATTACTTAATTTGTCTGGTGTAATAAACCAGCCTGTAATACACTTGTAGTTAATTTCTGCGGTCCTGCTGTCCATAGCAGACGAGTGGGTCAATTTTATTATTTTATCTATAGTTCTTTTATCCCTTTGTGTTCCCAATTCCCTTTCCCATTTTTTTATATATATGGGGGCATCTCCAGTTCGTCCACTGTCAATAACAATTTATAAAGTTTGGATTCTCGGCTATACAAAGCCATTCCATCGTCGTAAGCTCCTCCCCTGACCTAATTGGCTGGGGCAGGCTTTGTACAAAGTGGGCCAACTGATGATACCTCCATTCATCTAATATCATTAAATCCCTTTTATGTCTTAACTCCTGAAATGGTGTAATTTTTCCTTCCTTTATTATATCTCTTAACTGTGCTTTATCTTTTTTAGTCCAATTTCCTCCCACTGTTTTCTTTCCTGGTGCGAAATATTAATTTTCTTTTAATTCTATAAAGGGGAGAATTGTAATCCCTATCTATTTGTTTGTGCAACCTGTCCCATATTTTAAGTGCAATTCGTGTCATATCGTGAGTGTTTTCACCTAGTGTTCTATGCTGGGGGGGTTCCAAAATATACTTCCCAATTGTGTCTTTGCCAGTGCTTTTTCAATTTTAACCCACCTTTTTTCATGTCTGTCATTGGCCCACTCTACTACTCGAGACAGCACCACCGCGTTGTAATATTTTTTAATATCTGGTACAGCCAGCCCTCCGTGTTTTTTATCCTGTTTTAATACCGAGAAGGAGATCCTATGTTTTTTATTTTTCCATATAAGTTCATTGGCATGTTTTTTAACGCTCTGAAGTATGGTTGAGGTATTGCCACCAGTAGCATCTGAAATTTATATAGAATCTTTGGTAGGAGAACCATCTTCAGGATGTTAATTCTTCCTAGCCATTATATTGGGCGATTTATCATCTTTCTAATTTCCGATTTTATTTTGTCTAGCAGAGGGATGTAGTTTATCTTATATATTTTCTTTGTTGAATTGGCAAGTTTTACTCCCAAGTACTTAACTCCCATAGTTTTCAAAGTTTGGATCATGAGTCCCCAGTCTACCCTGTCAAATGCCTTTTCTGCATCTACTGACAGGAGTAGACCTGGGGACCCATTCTCTTTTATCTTCCGGAGAAGGAACAATGCTCTCACCCAGTGGCATAGCGTGGGGGGGGCAGGGGGGCCGTGGCCCCGGGCGCAACATTGGGGGGGTGCAAAATCCTGCACCAGTTTGTGTCACTTTTCAAAATTTTGTGAAATTCCCTCAATGTGTCACCGCCGGACCCCGGCCGCCATTTTGCGCCCTGTGATTGGGCGAATGTGGTCATGTGCTGGCAGCACATGACCACAGTGCTGCAGCGGGCTGGCCAGTCCTTGAACGCGGGCGGCGCATGCGCGAAGGCTGCTCCTGGAGTCCTGCCCATGCTTCCTTAAGCCGCAGCAATCTTCTCCTGGAGTCCCGCCCACCCTTCCGCCTGAGTCCAGACCATGCCGATTTGAAAGAAAAGGCAGTGCGAGTCCGACTACTTCATCTGAGACTGAGTGTGAATTCATCCCAAGCTGATCGATCTCATGGACAACAAAAACCGGAGGTGAGTCACGCGAGTGAGCCGGTGATGGATCCGGCGGGCGGCTGCTCCCATGATCTGAGATGGGGCTGCCTTCATGATGGAGGCAGCTGAGGCAGCCATCTCAGATCATGGGAGCAGCCGCTGGTCAGCTGCACTGCAGTTAGGGAGAGTCACGCCACCATGCCCCCATTGCCAGCACACACACACAGCATCATGCCTGCGAGCCTAAGTACAGTTGATGCCAAAAGCCCCCCCCCCCCTCCTACTGCTGCAGAATTAATAAATTACAGGCTGCGTATTGTATTGTGTAGTTTGTGTAGTTTGTGTAGTGTAGTGGTCAGTATAGGAGTCAGGTAGATTAGTGTAGCGGTCTGTGGGTAGTGTATTGTGTAGTTTGTGTAGTGATTAGTATAGGAATCAGGTAGGTTAGTGTGGTGTGTGTAGCGTAGCGGTCAGTGGGTAGAGTATTGTGTAGCGGTCAGTGTGTATTGTGTAGTGGTCAGTATAGGAGTCAGGTAGATTAGTGTAGCGGTCAGTGTGTATTGTGTAGTTTGTGTAGTGTAGTGGTCAGTATAGGAGTCAGGTAGATTAGTGTAGCGGTCAGTGTGTATTTTGTAGCGGTCTGTAGGTAGAGTATTGTGTAGTGGTTAGTATAGGAATGAGGTAGGTTAGTGTAGTGGTCAGTGTGGTGTGGTGTAGTGTGTTGTGTGTATTGGTCTGTGAGTTGGTCTGTGAGTAGAGTATTGTGTAAGTGTAGAAAAGAGAGTTGGGGGACTCTGCGCAAGGGAATTCAAACGCTGCACAGTAGGCAGAACTGCTGCCTCTACTAATTACTACCACCTGTGTAGGTGGAGCAAGAAATGTGAAAGGATAAAAGGTGTAGTTGTGGCGCTGTTCTGGCGTGTGAACCAACCTATTTTAGTGATATTACTGTGTGATCTTGAAATTGAACCTCAAAAATTAAATAAAAAGAAAAAATCAAAAAATGGCCGATGTAAAAATCAAAAAATGCGAGATCCCCACATCTCACATTATACCAGCAATCTAGCACTAATACACTACATCGGCCATTTTTTGATTTAGTAAACACCCGGCTGAGACACCACCTGAAGTTTGGATATTCACCAATCTCTTCACTATACAACCTTTTATGGACACATTCCAAACCAGGATTCATCCAAAACCCCTAAATAAGCCCTCCCCACAATTCGGGCTGTAGCAAACACCCGGCTGAGCCAACACTTGGTTTTTCTTTTTATTTAATTTTTGAGGTTCAATTTCAAGATCACACAGTAATATCACTAAAATAGGTTGGTTCACATGCCAGAACAGCGCCACAACTACACCTTTTATTGTGTAAGTGTAGTGTGGTGTGTATTGTGTAGTCGTCAGTATAGGAATCTGGTAGGTCAGTGCTATTGTAGGAAGGGAAGGGACTCGGAATGCGAAAAGTCCGCAGGTTAGGGGGGGGGGGCGCAAATTACTTGCCTTACCCCGGGCGCTGACAACCCACGCTACGCCACTGCTCTCACCCCATTGTCCCTTCCTTCCCTTCCTGGGATGAATCCCACCTGGTCCGAATGGACCAATGTGGGCATCAATCCCTTCATTCTTTCTGCCAAAACTTTTGCGTATAGCTTTATATCCGCGTTTAATAACGAGATCGGCCTGTATCTGGAGCATAGCATTACATCTTTCCCCTCCTTCAGAATGACCGTTATTGTGGCTACTGAGGCCTCCCTACTCATTTCATATTCCGACCCTAACCCATTCATATATTTACATAGTCTGGGTATTAATATCTTCTTACACTTTTTATAGTATAACGCTGTAAACCCATCGGGACCTGGGCTTTTCCCTGGAGCTGAGTCTGTCAGCGCTCTGCTTATTTCCTCTTCCGTTATGGGTTTATCTAATTCCAGTTTTTCGTTCTCATTAATCTTGGGCAGTCTCGCCTTTTCTAGGAATTCCTTTATTTTTTGTTGCTTCTCTCCTACCCGCCATCCCTTCTGCTCCACTGAGTATAGCCTTTCGTAGTAGTTTTTAAATGTATCTGCGATATCCTTTGTTGAATATACTACCTCTCCGTTCTTTTTTTTGATCTTCTCTATAAAGTTTCTGGTCTTTTTCTGTTGTACCATTCTTGCTAGATGTTTTCTAGGTTTATTCCCCCACTTATATCTCTATTTTGCTATGCGATTTAGTGTAATTTTAGTCTCTTGGTCCATAAGTTTTTTAAGTTTGTCCCTTTTTATCACTAATTCGTGGTATAACTCTTGTTTTTGCTCTTGTTGTTTTTTATGTTCCTGTTCGGCTTTGAAAATTTCCCCAATCAGTAAATTTAAGTTTTCTATTTCTCTCTTGTTCTTCCCTTGCCCCTTCCGAAATCAAAATCCCCCTTATATATACTTTATGTGCCTCCCATAGGGTTGCCCCTGTGATCCCTTCCGTATCATTTGCCTGGAAGTAGTACTCTAATTCCCTTTTCACCCTCTCCAGTCTCTCCTCGTCCCGAAGCAGTTCTTCATTTAATCGCCAAGTATAGAGTTGCTTTTGATAGTCAGGCAGTTTTAGTTTCATGCTTACAGGAGCATGGTCCGAGAGGGAGGCAATTCCTATATTTGATTCCACCACCATATCCAACATTCTATGTTCTACCATTATGTAGTCTATCCTTGAGTATGTCCCGTGTACAGGGGAGAAAAACGTATAATCCTGTGTTTTGGGGTGCATAATCCTCCATCTGATTACCATGCATTTTCTGTTTTATCTTTGTCAGTTGTAGATTATTTGTCCCCTGTACACAGACGTACTATCTACTACCGGGTCTACTACCGGGTCCATACAAAAGTTCATATCCCCCATCACAATAATATATCCTGCCCCAAAATCCTTCAATTTACCCAAAATTTCATAGATGTTTGCCAAGGTGCATTTCATTCCACCTTCCCTTTTAGAAAAATATATCTACCGTCTCTATCAATCATTCTTTCCTCCAATGCGAACCTCATTTCCTTGGAAACCCCAATTGCGACTCCTCTCGCTCTCTTGGAGATAGTATCCCCATAGAACCATTTCGGGAAACTAGGTGAGTATAATTTGATATTTGATTCTATGGTCAGATGGGTCTCCTGTAAAAGACTACATCTGCACCATAGTGTTTTAATTCTTTTAAGATCTTGTGCCTTTTGGAGGGTGTGTTTAGTCCCCTGACGTTGTAGGACAGAAACTTTATTACTGACATTTCTTCTTTTTTTTCTTAAGCTGTTTGTATTTTATCTGTCTATCATTTCCTTTTACATTTCTTTCTTGTAGAGTGAAAGAGGTAGAGTCCCTCCCTTTCCCCCCTTTCCCCCCTTTATTTCCCCCTTTTCCCTTCTCCATGAGTCCCTCCCGCATTCCTTCCCCCCTCCCCCCTCTCTCCAAGACCCCCTCCCTCCTCCCACCTCCTCCCTCCCCCCTTTTGGCCCATTTTTGGCCTTGGAACCATTAGTGGTCCTATTCTTTTCCACTTGGTTCTCTCATTTTAGAGATGTGACTCTGACTTAGCCGCTCAGGCTCCCCCGCCCCCCCATACGATACTGGAGGGGCGAGGTAGCCCGGAGGTGCCAGCCAAAGACCCGGTCGGCCGTTCTCCGCCTTTTCGTAATTCAGGAGTTTTCTTTCGGCTTTGCACTTCCTTCCTTTCAGGGTGAAGGTTGTACCTTAGTACAGAATCTTAAATCTGTTAATAGTGCCCCTTAGATAATTTGGGAGAAGTTACTCAAAGAATTGGCAGAAGATTGAATAGCAGGTTCTTTCGTTTACCCTCCTTTTAAAAATGTTTGGTTTTCCCCATTAGGATTAGTTCCCCAAAAATTAGCCCAATTCCTTTAGAATTATTCATCATTTATCATTTCCCACTGGAAATTCTTTAAATGATGGGATAGATGATTCACTTTGAGGAGAAATTGTTGAAATAAGGTCTGTCGATCATGAAACTTTATTGGCTAAGGCTGATATTATATCGGCCTGTAGGCTTTTACCAATTTCTCTATCGGCATTTAGTTCTTTAGGTTTTTTTTCTTTGATGGATTTTTTTTATTATTGTCTCCCAATAGGATGTTCGCTATCGTGTTCTTATTTTAAAACTTTATCAAAATTTTTACATTGGGTACTTTCGTTTGAGTCTGGTTGGGATGGGATTGTCCATTATCTAGATGATTTTTAATTTATTGGCCCCAGTGAGTCTAGCCTTTGTTTGGACCTTTTAAATAAATTCAGAGAGCTTGCAGCTTATTTTGGGTTCCTCGAGCTGAAGAAAAGATAGTTTTTTTGTTGTTTGAAAAATATTTTACCTTTTCCTCCATTTAAAAAGTATATATTAGCCTTTTTAGTGTCCCTAATAAAACAGCAACTTTCTCATAGACATATAAATAAACTATTGACTGGTATTTCTTTCTTTTTTCTCCTTCAGAAGCTTCCGGCTTGTACCAGCTTGTTTTCAGTCAAACAGGCTTTAAAAAGGATATCAAAAAAGAGAGGTTTACACCAGATGATAAGAGACCCATTTCTTTTGACATTTCTTCTCTGAAAAAGATTTGCCAGATTACCAGTTCTGCCTGTTTTTCACAGTATAAGGCTTTGGTTTTCAGCTCAGCTTTTGTGCTAGCTTTTTTGGGGGCTCTACATATATCTGAGTTAATTCCTTCCAATAAAAGATGTATTTCCCGTATTATGTATGAGCATGACGTATTTGACTACGCAGTCGTTAAATTATTTAAACATAGATCAAAGACTGATCAGCTGAGTGAAGGTCAGTGGATAGTTATTTCCATCCCACAAGGAGATTACTTGCCCAGTTTTTACTTTATGTCAATATGCATCGGTGCGCCCTCCTGGCTCAGGTAATTTTTTGATCCATTTTGATAGTACCCCACTAAGTTTCAGTTTGATGCAGTTTTGATTCACAGAGGTTTGCCGGATGATGACATTAAAAAAATAGGTAGGTGGGATTCAAATTGTTTCAAAGTCCACATTCGTCCTAATGTATGGATCGTGGGACATTCATACATTTACTGGGCAAGTAAAAGAGCAGCACAGCATACTAAATAAACTGAGAATTTATAAATGCCTCCAGATTCTTTCATCGTGCTTTGGAAAGGCATTCAAGGTCTCTGGTGGTGTCAGCTTTAAATGGTGTTAGCACGCTCATACGAGGCTTGGCCTTTTACCTTCCATTTTATTTGTTCACTTAGGTGGTAATTATTTTTTGACAAATGTGGACACTTAATTTTCCTGTTTATGAAATAGTGCCCCGCTTGCGTTTTTTTTCAGAAATAGTGCCTCGCTTGCGCTGATTGTCTTCTGCTCAGTGTAAGGTCACGGAGAAGATTAGGAAATGGATTTATAGGCCATTTCTACGTTTTTGCTTTGCATATAGACATGTTGATCTGGAAGGTAGAATCCTGGGATTGTATAGACAGGGCGGGGCACACCTTTCAGATATTAGGATTGACCTATTTAATCTTGGTTTACAGAATTGTATCGAAATGGCCGCTGTTTTGGGTAAGGCCGGTTCTTGTTCTTCAAACAAATATCGGCATGTGGGGATATATATTGTTCATTTTATTTAAATTTGGCTCATGTTCTAATAACTGAGCTTATATTGACTATTTACTTTATTTATGGTTATTGGTTATTTATTGGTTAAACTAGATGGACTTGTGTCTATTTTCAACCTGACTAACTATGTAACTATGGTTGAATAATAAATAAATATTTTATTGATATTTGAAGTTAAAACCAATAAAGTGCCATGGCCATTATTTACCATAATGTTAGAGCGTTGAGTCTTTATTTATTGCTCCTTTTGGGAAACATTTATTTGGTTTGGGGCAGTGGCTGCCTGCAATTCCATGTAAAAGGAGGGTACAAGTATTTATGCCTGCCTTCGTGGGTTTGCAGATGCTCCCCCCCCTTTCTTTACTTCTTAACAGGTTTAATATAGGATTTTATTTAAAGAGGTATACTGTCTCTTTAAATTCTAAGAAGAAAACTTTACCCTATAGGATTTTATTGAAGCTTCTAGAATATTTGAGAACCCTCTATGTGGGGTATTATGTGGTTTAGTCACCCTGGATTGCTAGGGGGAACATTTATTGTTTATTTTATTAAAATTTGGCACAAGTACTAATAACTGAATGAGTTCTAATTAACTATTTGATTTATTTATTGTTGAATAATAAATAAATAATTTATTTATTAATATTTGAAGTTAGTACCAATAAAGTCCCACGGCCAATATTTGCCATAATGTTAGAGTGTTGGGTCTTTATTTATGGCTGTAATTGGGGAAAAAAAATTGTTTGGGTCAGTGGCTGCCTGCAAGTGCAATGTTTTCCAATCATCCAAGATCATACCAGTGCATTAAAAATGTGTTTAAACCACATGTATTCATGCATGCAGAAATGTATCTGGAACATTGGAATTGTGGTTTGAACAATCCCTAAAAGCAGAAAAACAGTATGCAATGCTTTGTGTATTTGTCCACCAAATGCCAATCATCTTTTTGGGCAGAATTGTCTTACTCAACCAACTTCCTGGGAACCCAGGCTGTCATGGAAACAATCCCTGGGGATGTGTCATCATGCAGCCTAGACTCATGTACAGAACAAAGTCACATGACACTACAAAGGCACTGCCCTGTGCAGCAGTGAGGACCACCCACTATTAGGATATAAAACAAAAAAAGTGTAATTCAGAAGGTTAAAAAACTATTGCTGCTAAATGACAGTTCCTTCCCTTGCCTACTTCTATTTGTAAATACAGAGGATGGGGGATGATGGATGACATAATTGACTACATATTGACATTCAGCAACTAGCTGGGTTGTATTTTGTGATGAGAGTCTGGATGAAGATGATTGTCAACACATTTGTTTCAATAAAATGTCAGAGAGTAGTTGCTGATGGAACTACATTGTTAGCTGACGTAATTGATGATAGATTTACACCATGACCATGAAACATGTTTCTTTTTAATTAAAACACTTTGGCAACAATCTCTATATGTTTATTTACATTGTACTTTTTTAGTGAATGAGTAACAAGGTATACTAATATCCCTCGCTCATTCAGGTGGGGTCAGATATCCGGTGGATGTGGGGCTCTGTGGGGGGCACTTATGAGAACCTGGAAGCCCCCTCTAGAATATGGGGAGCCCCACATATCTGCCTAATTATGTAAATGGGTAGGGGTTACATAGTACCCCTTTGTTCTCAATCACAAAAAAGTAGAATGTACATAAACGCAAAGACTCCAGTAACAAAGTATTTTAAGGTGGTTGTAAACCCCATTCATGAAATCTGACCTGTGGACATATATTTGTAGTGTTTACTAACCTCTCTACAAAGCTCTGAGTGCCGTGTCTTTCTGCTGCCTCATTCCTCTGTGATCAGCATGATACCTTCTGACAAGCTCTCCAACACACAAGATAAAAGCAGTTGGAAATGTGTGTCAGGGAGGGAACTTAGAGATAGATAAGCAGAGAGCTTGCCTATTCAGACTGCAGCTCTGCAAGTTTCTTTGTTCCTCTGCCTATGTGGAGGGGAGGGTGTGCCTTTCCTTCAATCAGCTCTCACACAGTGTATGCCCAGACTCCACACCCAGTGCTGAATGAGGTAGAAAGATTTGTAACACAATGTGCACTTTCTAAAGAATGTAAAAAAGGAAAAATTGCAGATATACATGTAAATCTTATGTAGGGAGATTTGTATCTCCTCTGTGTATCGAGTGAATAAATGGGTGCAAGGAGACAGTTCCCCATAAGAGAGTCTCCAGAGCAAAAGGGACAGAAAGGGAAAATGGACTATCGCGGTACCCTGAATAGATAAGATATCTGATAAAAATAAGATTTCTTTATTAATACACAATTAAAATAGAGTATCTAAATACAATGATAATGGCTGTGAAATTTTTTACAAATTGATAGCCTGACACTGGTACTCAAATACACTCCATGATGATGATTGGGAGTTGTATGATTTGCCTCAGAGCACGATCATCCTCAACATGCTTCGCTGTCATAAACCGCTTCTTCAGGAGTAGGGATGAGCTCGGTGTTCGAGTCGAACATAGGTTCGACTCGAACATCGGCTGTTCGCGCGTTTGGCGAACAACGAACGATTTGTGCCGTTCGCGCCAAATTCGAGTGACGCGAACGGCCCACAATACACTGCGCCATCGCAGTGTAATCCCGGCGCTGTGATTGGCCAAGCATGCACTGTGACCCTGCATGCTTGGCCAATCACAGCGCCGGCAGCGAGGAGAGCAATGATTGGCCACAGGCAGGATGCCTGTGGCCAATTATAGCTGAGGGGGTTTAGTACACGCCCCACACTATAAAAGGCCACCAGCGCGGCGGCCTCGTGTAGTGTGTTCCGGAGCAGGGAAAGTGAAGGATAGGCAGGGACAGTGTCAAATCTATTCTTTGCTAAACCTTGTGTGTAGGGAGAGAGAAGGATAGGCAGGGAGAGTGTCAGTGTCATATACTTTGATAAACCTTGTGTGCAGGGAGAGAGAAGGATAGGCAGGGGACAGTGTCAGTGTCATATTCTTTGCTAAACCTTCTGTGCAGGGAGAGAGAAGGATAGGCAGGTAGAGTGTCAGTGTCATATACTTTGATAAACCTTGTGTGCAGGGAGAGAGAAGGATAGGCAGGGGACAGTGTCAGTGTCATTGTTGCTAAGCCTCCTGCACATTATACACCTGAAATTAGCCCGTATTGCTGCTTTTTCCTGTTGTGTTACACCAACAGGCATTTGCGGCACTTACAGCAGGCGGAGTGTGCCTCCTGATCATATTACACCTGAACTTAGCCTGTATTGCTGCTTTTTCCTGGTGTGTTACACCAACAGGCATTTGCGGCACTTACAGCGGGCGGAGTGTGCCTCCTGATCATATTACACCTGAACTTAGCCTGTATTGCTGCTTTTTCCTGGTGTGTTACACCAACAGGATTTTGCGGCACTTACAGCGGGCGGAGTGTGCCTCCTGATCATATTACACCTGAACTTAGCCTGTATTGCTGCTTTTTCCTGGTGTGTTACACCAACAGGATTTTGCGGCACTTACAGCGGGCGGAGTGTGCCTCCTGATCATTATACGCCTGAACTTAGCCTGTATTGCTGCTTTTTCCTGGTGTGTTACACCAACAGGCATTTGCAGCACCTACAGCAGGCGTAGTGTGATTCCTGCAAAATATACTCCTGAAGCTAGGCCTTATTGCTGGTTTTCCCATTTCCCTGCAGGCCATTAGAATGTCTGGAAGGCAAACAAGGAGAGCCAGACAGTCAGGAGCCAATAAAAGAGGGCAAGCAGGCTCTGTGTCTAGAGACAACAGTGCTGGTCGTGGACGCGGTGCATCGCCATCAGCACGTGGCCATGGGACACGCTTGTCCTTCTTTTCGGCAGCTGGATGTGTTGAGCCGCATCATGCCGAAGACTTGGTAGAGTGGATGACCAAGCCCTCCTCATCCTCCTCATCCTGTCTCACCAAGGCTCAGGGTACTGGCAAAGCAGCTGCCAAAGCGTCCTCTTCCCTGGTATCAATGTCATCATCAGTCACTCCTTCCCTAGACCAACCATGTCCTCCTGAGGAGTCCCCCGAACTGTTTGAGCACAGTGTTGGGTACATGCTCCAGGAGGATGCCCAGCGTTTCGAAGGGTCTGATGATGATACCCAGCTAGAGGAAGGCAGTAGCGTGAGAGCAGAGAGAGGGGATGCTCAAGAAGGACACCAATCTGGCAGTCATGTTCCAGCAGCTGCAGCATACTGCCAGATTGGCTCCAGTGATGAGGAGGGAGGGGATGATGAGGTCACTGACTCCACGTGGGTGCCTAATAGGAGAGAGAAGGAGGAGGAGGAGGATGAGGAGGAGGCACATCTCCAACGAGGCAGGATGCCCTCGGGGAGCCAGCGTAAGGGCAGCACACCGACGGAATAACACCGCAGAGCTCCGCCTGTGCAGGGCGCTGCCTCTGCCCGTTATTCAAAAAGTTCTTTGGTGTGGGCCTCTTCTTGCACCGCATCAGCTGGGATCTCCAACCCCACTATACCTTCAGTCCTCTCTGAAACCTTCTCTGAGAGGAATGAAGGTGTAGAATTAGGTGTGTCACAGCCAAGTACTTGCGGGCACTCTGCTAGCAGTACACCGACGTCCGATTCTAGCAGGCAAATTTCCCTGCCCCAGCTGCTGGACCGTCGAAAGAAGTTCACTCCCAGCCATCCACATGCCCAGTGGTTGAATGCTAGCTTGGCTAAATTGCTAGCGCTTCAACTGCTGCCTTTTCAGTTGGTAGACTCGGCCCCCTTCCGTGAGTTTGTGCAATGTGCGGTTCCTCAGTGGCAGGTTCCCAAACGCCACTTTTTCTCACGGAAGGCGATTCCGGCTCTCTACCGGCATGTGGAAGGCAATGTCTTGGCCTCGCTGGACAGGGCGGTCAGCGGTAGGGTGCATATTACCGCTGACTCATGGTCCAGCAGGCATGGACAGGGACGTTACCTTTCTTTCACGGCCCATTGGGTCACTCTTTTGGCAGCTGGGAAGTAGGGATGAGCTTCGTGTTCGAATCGAACATACGTTCGACTCGAACATCGGCTGTTCGATCGTTCGACGAAGATCGAACGATTTGGGCCGTTCGCGCCAAATTCGAGTGACGCGAACGGCCCACAATGCACTACGCCATCGCAGTGTCATCCAGGCGCTGTGATTGGCCAAGCATGCACTGTGACCCCGCATGCTTGGCCAATCACAGCGCCGGCAGCGAGGAGAGCAATGATTGGCCACAGGCAGGATGCCTGTGGCCAATTATTGCTGAGGGTGTTTAGTACACGCCCCACACTATAAAAGGCCGCCAGCACGGCGGCCTAGTGTAGTGTGTTCCGGAGCAGGGATAGAGCAGCATAGGCAGGGACAGTGACTTTTATTTCTTTCTTGCTTAACCTGGATTCCTTTAGTTTAGGGAAAGAGAAGGATAGGTAGGGAGAGTGTCAGTGTGTTTTGTGCTTGTGCTATAGTGTGCTTAAAAAAAACATTTTTTCTAGGGACAGAAAACTGTAGGTAGGGAGAGTGTCAGTTTCTTTCACTGTGCAAGTCCTTGTTACCAGGGACCTGGAAGGACAGTGAGTGAATTCTCCTTGTGCTATATTGTGCTTAAAAAAAAACATTTTTTCTAGGGACAGAAAACTGTAGGTAGGGAGAGTGTCAGTTTCTTTCACTGTGTAAGTACTTGTTTCTAGGGACCTGGAAGGACAGTGAGTGAATTCTCCTTGTGCTATATTGTGCTTAAAAAAAACATTTTTTCTAGGGACAGAAAACTGTAGGTAGGGAGAGTGTCAGTTTCTTTCACTGTGCAAGTCCTTGTTACCAGGGACCTGGAAGGACAGTGAGTGAATTCTCCTTGTGCTATATTGTGCTTAAAAAAAACATTTTTTCTAGGGACAGAAAACTGTAGGTAGGGAGAGTGTCAGTTTCTTTCACTGTGCAAGTCCTTGTTTCAAGGGACAGAGAAGGACACCTGAAGGTAGCCCTTATTGCTTTTTTCCCATCTCCCTGCAGGCCATCTATTAGAATGTCTGGAAGGCAAACAAGGAGAGGCAGACAGTCAGGAGGCAATAAAAGAGGGCAAGCAGGCTCTGTGTCTGGGGGCAACAGTGCTGGTCGTGGACGCCGTGCATTGTCATCAGCACATGGCCATGGGACACGCTTGTCCTTCTTTTCCGCAGCTGGACATGTTGAGCCACATCATGCCGAAGACTTGGTAGAGTGGATGACCAAGCCCTCCTCCTCCTCCTCATCCTCTCTCACCCAGGCTCAGGGTACTGGCAAAGCAGCTGCCAAAGCGTCCTCTTCCCTGGTATCAATGTCAGACTCATCATCAGTCACTCCTTCCCTAGACCCACCATGTCCTCCTCCTGAGGAGTCCCCCGAACTGTTTGAGCACAGTGTTGGGTAAATGCTCCAGGAGGATGCCCAGCGTTTCGAAGGGTCTGATGATGAAACCCAGCTACAGGAAGGCAGTAGGGTGAGAGCAGACAGAGGGGATGCTCAAGAAGGACACCAATCTGGCAGTCATGTTCCAGCAGCTGCAGCATACTGCCAGATTGGCTCCAGTGATGAGGAGGGAGGGGATGATGAGGTCACTGACTCCACGTGGGTGCCTAATAGGAGAGAGGAGGAGGAGGATGAGGAGGAGGCACATCTCCAACGAGACAGGATGCCCTTTGGTGGCCAGCGTAAGGGCAGTACACCGACGGAATCACACCGCAGAGCTCCGCCTGTGCAGGGCGCTGCCTCTGCCCGTCATTCAAAAAGTTCCTTGGTGTGGGCCTTTTTTGAGGCTAGTGCATCAGATCGCACAGCTGCTGTTTGCAACATATGTCTCAAGCGTATATCGCGTGGCCAAAACATCAGCCGCTTGGGTACCACATGCCTGACCAGACATATGTTGACCTGCCATGCAGCTCGTTGGCAAGCCTACCTCAAAGACCCACACCAAAGAACAAAGCGGACCTCTCCTTGCACCGCATCAGCTGGGATTTCCAACCCCACTATAACTTCAGTCCTCTCTGAAACATGCACTGAGAGGAATGAAGGTGTAGAATTAGGTGTGTCACAGCCAAGTACTTGCGGCCACTCTGCTAGCAGTACACCGACGTCCGATTCTAGCAGGCAAATTTCCCTGCCCCAGCTGCTGGACCGTCGAAAGAAGTTCACTCCCAGCCATCCACATGCCCAGCGGTTGAATGCTAGCTTGGCTAAATTGCTAGCGCTTCAACTGCTGCCTTTTCAGTTGGTAGACTCGGCCCCCTTCCGTGAGTTTGTGCAATGTGCGGTTCCTCAGTGGCAGGTTCCCAAACGCCACTTTTTCTCACGGAAGGCTATTCCGGGTCTCTACCGGCATGTGGAAGGCAATGTCTTGGCCTCGCTGGACAGGGCGGTCAGCGGTAAGGTGCATATTACCGCTGACTCATGGTCCAGCAGGCATGGACAGGGACGTTACCTTTCTTTCACGGCCCATTGGGTCACTCTTTTGGCAGCTGGGAAGGATGCAGGACAAGGTGCAGTAGTGTTGGAGGTTGTCCCACCGCCACGCCTCCAAAATGCTACTACTGGTTGTGACACACCTCTCTCCTCCACCCCCTCCTCTTCTTCTTCCTCCATGGCCTCTTCCTGTGGTTTGTCCTATGAACCAGCGGTGCTCCGTAGCCGTTCACGGGGCTACGCAAGTACGCAGGCAAAAAGATGCCATGCCGTGCTTGCGCTGGTGTGTTTGGGGGACAGAAGCCACACTGGGGCAGAGGTCCTGTCTGCTCTGCAGGGCCAGGCCGAGAGGTGGTTGACGCCACGCCAGCTTAAGCCAGGAATGGTGGTTTGCGACAATGGCACCAACCTCCTCTCCGCCCTCCGACAGGGACAACTGACCCATGTGCCCTGTGTGGCTCACGTCCTTAACCTGGTGGTGCAGCGGTTCTTGGGCAGGTACCCGGGCTTACAGGATGTCCTGAGGCAGGCCAGGAAAGTCTGTGTGCATTTCCGCAGATCTTATAATGCCAGTGCTCGCCTGGCTGAGCTGCAAAAGGAGTTGAACCTGCCCAAGAACCGCCTTATATGTGACATGCCCACCAGGTGGAACTCAACGTTGGCCATGCTGCAGCGGCTGCACACGCAGCAGAGGGCCATCAATGAGTACCTGTGCGACTACGGCACCAGGACAGGGTCAGGGGAGCTTGGTTTTTTTTCTCCACGCCAGTGGGGCATGATCAGGGATGCATGCACTGTCCTGGCACCATTTGAGGAGGCCACGAGGATGGTGAGCAGTGACAGTGCATGCATTAGTGACACTGTACCTCTTGTCCACCTGTTGGAGCACACGCTGCGTGGAATAATGGACAGGGCACTTGAGGCAGAACAGAGGCAGGAAGAGGAGGACTTCCTTGCCTCTCAAGGCCCCCTTTACCCAGACAGTGTTCCTTCTGTCCCACCCATCGCACAGGAAAAGGAAGAGGAGGAGGAGGAGGAGGAGGATTGTGTCAGCATGGAGGTGGAGGCTGGCACTCAGCATCATCAGCAGCAGTCTTTTAGGGATGATTTACAGTCCCAAGAAACCAGTGGACTTGTACGTGGCTGGGAGGAGGTGACTGCGGATCATGTCATCCTTAGTGACCCAGAGGACTCCGGAGCGAATGCCTCAGCAAACCTACGCTGCATGGCCTCCCTGATCCTGCAAAGTCTGCGGAAGGATCCTCGTATTCTTCGGAT
Organism: Rana muscosa; assembly: GCA_029206835.1. Classification (NCBI taxonomy): domain Eukaryota; kingdom Metazoa; phylum Chordata; class Amphibia; order Anura; family Ranidae; genus Rana; species Rana muscosa. The sequence goes on from CM055117.1 coordinate 327,291,473, forward strand.
CAAGGAGAGGGACCATTACTGGCTGGCCACTCTCCTTGATCCACGGTACAAGGGTAAGGTTGCGGACCTTATGTTACCGTCGCAGAGGGAGCAGAGGATGAGACAACTCCGGGAGGCCTTGCAGAAAGGTCTGTGCAACGCGTTCCCAGAGACTGGGAGGTTACAAACTCCTGGTCCAGGACAACGAGTTGCTGAGGCTTCGGCCAGTCAAAGAAGGAGCGGTGGGGAAGGTGGCCGTCTGACCGATGCGTTCAGACAATTCTTTAGTCCGCAGCCCCAAAGTATGATTGGTTCCAGCAACCATCGCCAGCGTCTGATAAACATGGTGCAGGAATATCTAGGGGCAAGGTCAGACTTGGACACCTTCCCCACCGAAAATCCTCTGGCTTACTGGGTCTTGAGGATGGATCACTGGCCAGAGCTTGCACAGTATGCAATTGAGCTACTGGCCTGTCCTGCATCCAGCGTTCTTTCGGAACGCACATTCAGTGCTGCTGGAGGATTTGTCACGGATCACAGGGTGCGCCTGTCCACCGACTCGGTTGATCGACTGACTTTCATCAAGATGAACCAGTCTTGGATCACCACCAGCTACCACACACCTGATGCTGATATAACAGACTAATTGATTTTAACATGTCACATCCCTTCAAGACTGATGCTGATGCTGAGTGTCTGTGCTGTTATGTTGACTGGCTATCCTCCTCCTCCGAGTCCTCAATGATACGATTGATGATGATAGCTTGGAAGATCATTTTTGTTTATGGGTGCCGCCACCAGTGGCTAAGGCCCAATTTTTCAGCCCCTGTTTTACAGGGGCGTGTAATTACAATTTTTTTAGCAATAATTTGCCATAGGGCTCATTGCTGTGCTCCAAGTACAGTATCTGTGAGGGGTTGGAGTGTTGTGGCACCAGTGCCTAAGGCCCAATTTTTCAGCCCCTGTTTAACAGGGGCGTGTCATTACAATTTTTGAAGCAATACTTTGCAACAGGGCTCATTGCTGTGCTCCAAGTACAGTATCTGTGAGGGGTTGTAGTGTTGTGCCACCAGTGGCTAAGGCCCAATTTTTCAGCCCCTGTTCAACAGGGGCATGTAATTACAATTCTTGATCTAATAATTCACAGCAGGGCCCATTCCTGCACCCACCAAGAGTAACTGTCAGGGCTTACAGTGTTGTGGCACCAGCACCACCATCAAAGGCCCAATTTTTACTACCACTGTTCAACAATTATATGTAATTACAATTCCTGATATAATAGTTGACAGCAGGGCGTTCCAGCACCAACCAAGAGTAACTGTGAGTGCTTACAGTGTTGTGCCAACACCAACAACTAAGGGGCCTATTTCTGCAGAGTATCTACGGCAGGTCCCTACTTTCAAACATCCAACTTACAAACGACTCCTACTTGCAAACGCAAGAAGACAACAGGAAGTGAGAGGAAATCTACCCCTAGGAAGGAAAATTCTCTCCTGTAAGAATTAATATGGGAGAAAGGTGTCTCCTCTGTACTGATGCTTTATCAGCAATCCTTGTTTCAAGAAAAACACCACATTTCAAAAACAGTTGCCATTGGGACGGAAAGTGAGGTGAAATGTTCTGAACAGGGGCACAGACAGCAAAACAAATGTTACAGGGGTGATAACCCTTACCTATGTTTTCCAAAAAGTTTAAAAATAGATTTTTGGGCTGGAGCTACACTTAAACAATGTACCTGTTCAAAATTACAAACAGATTCTACATAAGAACAAACCTACAGTCCCTGTCTTGTATGCACCGCCTGTATACGGCTGTTCAGAGTATATAGGGCCTTTTTTATTTTATGTGCGGGGTTCCCCTTAATATCCATACAAGACCCAAAGGGGCTGGTAATGGGCTGGGGTAGGGGGGGGGGTCATGGGGTAGCTATGCCATTTTTCTTAAAGATTTTCATCCATATTACCGGGACCAGACATTACATTAAAGCCGCAAGCAGTTTTAAATGGCTTTTTTTTCCTTTAGAAGTGTCATTTTGTGCAGGGACAGTTCTAAACACGGGAAACACGTGGCACTTCACAGGCATACTTTAGACACCCCGCCAGGTACGATATTTAAAGGAATATTTGACTTTTTTTTTTTCACTTTATGCATCATTAAAATGACTGCTCCCGAAAAACGACCGTTTTTAAAACTTCTTTTTGCATTGATACATGTCCCCTGGTGCAGAACCCGGGTTCCCAAACCCTTTTTAGGACAATAACATGCATAATAGTTGTTATAATTAGCACTTTAGAATTCGAACGTTCGCATCCATTGTATTTAATAGGGTTCTAATGTTCGTACGAACTTTCGGTCCGTTCGCGGGTTCTGGTGCGAACCGAACCCGGGGGTGTTCGGCTCATCACTACTGGGAAGGATGCAGGACAAGGTGCAGTAGTGTTGGAGGTTGTTCCACCGCCACGCCTCCAAAATGCTACTACTGGTTGTGACACACCTCTGTCCTCCACCCCCTCCTTCTTCTTCCTCCATGGCCTCTTCCTGTGCTTTGTCCTCGGAACCAGCGGTGCTCCGTAGGCGTTCATGGGGCTACGCAAGTACGCAGGCAAAAAGATGCCCTGCCGTGCTTGCGCTGGTGTGTTTGGGGGACAGGAGCCACACTGGGGCAGAGGTTCTGTCTGCTCTGCAGGGGCAGGCCGAGAGGTGGTTGACGCCACGCCAGCTTAAGCCAGGAATGGTAGTTTGCGACAATGGCACCAACCTCCTCTCCGCTCTCCGACAGGGACAACTGACCCATGTGCCCTGTGTAGCTCACGTCCTTAACCTGGTGGTGCAGCGGTTCTTGGGCAGGTACCCGGGCTTACAGGATGTCCTGAGGCAGGCCAGGAAAGTCTGTGTGCATTTCCGCAGATCTTATAATGCCAGTGCTCGCCTGGCTGAGCTGCAAAAGCAGTTGAACCTGCCCAAGAACCGCCTTATATGTGACATGCCCACCAGGTGGAACTCAACATTGGCCATGCTGCAGCGGCTGCACACACAGCAGAGGGCCATCAATGAGTACCTGTGCGACTATGGCACCAGGACAGGGTCAGGGGAGCTCGGGTTTTTTCCACCACGCCAGTGGGGCATGATCAGGGATGCATGCACTGTCCTGGCACCATTTGAGGAGGCCACGAGGATGGTGAGCAGTGACAGTGCATGCATCAGTGACACTGTACCTCTTGTCCACCTGTTGGAACATACGCTGCGTGGAATAATGGACAGGGCACTTGAGGCAGAAAGAGGAGGAGTTCCTTGCCCCTCAAGGCCCCCTTTACCCAGACAGTGTTCCTTCTGTCCCACCCATCGCACAGGAAGAAGAGGAGGAGGAGGAGGATTGTGTCAGCATGGAGGTGGAGCCTGGCACTCAGCATCATCAGCAGCAGTCTTTTAGGGATGATTTACAGTCCCAAGAAACCAGTGGACTTGTACGTGGCTGGGAGGAGGTGGCTGCGGATCATGTCGTCCTTAGTGACCCAGAGGACTCCGGACCGAATGCCTCAGCTAACCTACGCTGCATGGCCTCCCTGATCCTGCAAAGTCTGCGGAAGGATCCTCGTATTCTTCGGATCAAGGAGAGGGACCATTACTGGCTGGCCACTCTCCTTGATCCACGGTACAAGGGTAAGGTTGCGGACCTTATCTTACCGTCGCAGAGGGAGCAGAGGATGAGACAACTCCGGGAGGCCTTGCAGAAAGGTCTGTGCAACGCGTTCCCAGAGACTGGGAGGTTACAAACTCCTGGTCCTGGACAACGAGTTGCTGAGGCTTCGGTCAGTCAAAGAAGGAGCGGTGGGGAAGGTGGCCGTCTGACCGATGCGTTCAGACAATTCTTTAGTCTGCAGCCCCAAGGTATGATCGGTTCCAGCAACCATCGCCAGCGTCTGATATACATGGTGCAGGAATACCTAGGGGCAAGGTCAGACTTGGACACCTTCCCCACCGAAAATCCTCTGGCTTACTGGGTCTTGAGGATGGATCACTGGCCAGAGCTTGCACAGTATGCAATTGATCTACTGGCCTGTCCTGCATCCAGCGTTCTTTCAGAACACACATTCAGTGCTGCTGGAGGATTTGTCACGGATCACAGGGTGCGCCTGTCCACCGACTCTGTTGATCGACTGACCTTCATAAAGATGAACCAGCCTTGGATCACCACCAGCTACCAAACACCTGAAGCTGATATAACAGACTAATTTATTTTCAAATGTCACATCCCTTCAAGACTGATGCTGATGCTGAGAGACTGTCCTGTTATGTTGACTGACTATCCTCCTCCTCCTCAATGATCCGATTGATGATGATAGCTTGGAAGAACATTTTTGTTTCTGGGTGCTGCCACCAGTGGCTAAGGCCCAATTTTTCAGCCCCTGTTTAACAGGGGCGTGTAATTAAAATTTTTGATGCAATACTTTGCAACAGGGCTCATTGCTGTGCTCCAAGTACAGTATCTGTGAGGGGTTGCAGTGTTGTGGCACCAGTGCCTAAGGCCCAATTTTTCTGCCCCTGTTTAACAGGGGCATGTAATTACAATTCTTGATCTAATAATTCACAGCAGGGCCCATTCCTGCGCCCACCAAGACTAACTGTGAGGCCTTACAGTGTTGTGTCAACACCACCACCACCACCACCACCAAAGGCCCAATTTTTCAGCCCCTGTTCAACAGGGGCATGCAATTACAATTCTTGATCTAATAATTCACAGCAGGGCCCATTCATGCGCCCACCAAGAGTAACTGTGAGGGCTCACAGTGTTGTGGCAACACCAACATGTAAGGGGCAAATTTCAGCTGAGTATATACGGCAGGCCCCTACTTTCAAACATCCAACTTACAAACGACTCCTCCTTGCAAACGGAAGGATACAACAGGAAGTGAGAGGAAATCTACCCCTAGGAAGGGAAATTCTCTCCTGTAAGAGTTAATATGGGAAAAAAAGTGTCTCCTCTCCACTGATGCTTTATCACCAATTCTTGTTTCAATAAAAACCCCAAATTTTCAAAACACATTTGTCATTAGGACGGAAAGTGAGGTGAACTGTTCTGAACAGGTGCACACTGCACAGACAGCAAAACAAATGTTACAGGGGTGATAACCCTTCCCTATGTTTTCCAAAAAGCTTAAACATAGATTTTTTGGCTGGAGCTACACTTAAACAATGTACCTGTTCAAAATTACAAACAGATTCTACATAAGAACAAACCTACAGTCCCTGTCTTGTATGCACCGCCTGTATACGGCTGTTCAGAGTATGTAGGGCCTTTTTTATTTTGTGTGCGGGGTTCCCCTTAATATCCATACAAGACCCAAAGGGGCTGGTAATGGGCTGGGGTAGGGGGGGGGGCTGTGATGGGGTATCTATGCCATTTTTCTTAAAGATTTTCATCCATATTACCGGGACCAGACATTACATTAAAGCCGCAAGCAGCTTTAAATGGCTTTTTTTCCTTTAGAAATGTAATTTTGTGCAGGGACAGTTCTAAACACGGGAAACACGTGGCACTTCACAGGCATACTTTAGACACCCCCCAGGTACGATATTTAAAGGAATATTTGACTTTTCTTTTTCACTTTATGCATCATTAACCACTTCAATACCATGCACTAATGCACCTTCCCGCCCAGACCAATTTTCAGCTTTCAGTACTCTCACACTTTGAATGACAATTACTTAGTCATGCTACACTGTATCCAAACAAAATTTTTATCATTTTCTTCTCACAAATAGAGCTTTCTTTTGGTGGTATTTAATCGCCACTGGGTTTTTTATTTTTTGCGATATAAGCAAAAAAAACAGCAATTTTTTAAAAAAAAAACACTTTTTTTTAGTTTCTATGAATTTCTAAATTTGTGCCAAAATGTATACTGCTACATATCTTTGGTAAAATGAACCCAAATTAGTGTATATTATTTGGTCTTTGTGAAAGTTATAGAGTCTACAAACTATGGTGGCAATCACTGAAAATTTATCACATCTGATCACGCCTGATGTACTGAAGGGATATCTCATTTCTTGAGACACTAACAAGCGAGGAAAGTACAAATACCCCAAAATTACCCCTTTTTGGAAAGTAGACAGTCCAAGGTATTTACTAAGAGGTGTGGTGAGTTTTTTGAAGTTTTATTTTTTTCCCACAATTCTTGGGAAAATTTTTATTTTTTCTTTTTTTTACACAAACTGGTCATATTAACAGTTTTTTCTCTCACACAGCATATGCATAATTGCAACTACACCCCAAAATACATTCTGCTACTCCTCCTGAGTGTAGCGATACCACATGTGTGAGACTTTTACACAGCCTGGCCACATACAGAGGCCCAACATTGAAGTAGCACTTTCAGGAGTTCTACAAGCATAAATCGCACATATCCTTTCTCAACCACCTATTACACTTTTGAAGGCCCTGGAGCACCAGGACAATGGAATTTTCCACAAAATGACCCCATTTTGGAAAGCACACACCCCAACATATAATCTATGAAGCATTATGAGTCTTTTGAACGGTTCATTTTTTTCCAGAAGGTTTTGGAAAATGTGGAGAAAAAATGAAAATGCATTTTTTTTTACACAAAGTTGTCCATTTATAAGATATTTCTAACGCATAGCATATACATAGCAAAAATGACACCCCAAAATGCATTCTGCTACTCCTCCTGAGTATAGCGATACCACATGTGTGAGACTTTTACACAGCCTGGCCATATACAGAGGCCCAACATTGAAGTAGCACTTTCAGGCGTTCTACAAGCATAAATCGCACATATCCTTTCTCAACCACCTATTACAATTTTGAAGGCCCTGGAGCACCAGGACAATAGAATTTTCCACAAAATGACCCCATTTTGGAAAGCACACACCCCAACGTATAATCTATGAAGCATTATGAGTCTTTTGAACGGTTCATTTTTTTCCAGAAGGTTTTGGAAAATGTGGAGAAAAAATTAAAATGCATTTTTTTTACACAAAGTTGTCAATTTATAAGATATTTCTAACACATAATATGTACATAGCAAAAATTACACCCCAAAATGCATTCTGCTACTCCTCCTGAGTATGGCGATACCACATGTTTGAGACTTTTACACAGCCTGGTCACATACAGAGGCCCAACATCCAAGTAGCACCTCCAGGCATTCTAGCAGCATTAATTGCACATATCATTTTCTGACTACCGATCACATTTTTGAAGGCCCTTCATATATCTAACACATAGCAGGTACATACCAAATAACAAAAGATTACCTGTGGTTTTAGAAGTGCAGTGGTCCACAGAGGAGAGCATCGGTCCAGGCAGCAGGCAGGGATGAGGTCAGCGACAGCAAAAGCAATCATCCAGGCAGCAGGCAGGAATACTGTCCATAGTTCGCACAGGCAGAGATACTGTCAGCACAGCCAGAGCACAGCCAAAGCACAGGTCCAGGTAGCAGGCAGAGGTGTCCCGGCAGAAATGCTGTCCAAAGTCAGTAGAGGCAGCAGGCAGATATATGGTCAACACAGCCAAAGTATTGGTCCAAGCAGCAGGAAGAAACATGGTCCATAATGTCATGGGTCATTACAGGCAGTAATATGGTCAGCACAGCCAAATTATTGGTCCAGGCAGCAGGAAGGACCATCAAGCTTAGGGCCAGGGGGACAGGGGTAGAGGCTTCTCCCACCCAAATCGCTTTGAAGCCTCCGGGCAACCAGACCCTGTTCTTGGAACACAGAAAACTAAAAACTGGTTTTCTCTACTCAGAACGCTATTCTGAAGCCCCTCACATATGTGAGACCCCTGTGTACTAAAAGTAGATGGCCAAAAGATCAGTCCAAGTGGCAGGCAAAAACATGGTCGATTAACAGGCCAAGGTCGGTACGCGTGGAAGTCAGAAACGTGGTTTAAATCGGCAGGCAAAGACATCGTCGGTAAACAGGCCAGGGTCAGTTAATTAACATGGAAGGTAGTTAGTAACATGGTAGCAGGCAAATAGGGAAATGGCAATCTGTTAATAATAAGGGGAACTAATGGATGTATGATAATTTTTTAAGCAATTTCCGATGCACAGGCCAGGTTGGGAGGGACAATCAGGACAATAATAGCTGGTGTCTCTTCTTACTCCTCCTCTGCTGCATACACGGCATTTCTTTTGGCATCTTCTTCCAGATTCTGTGGGGGGGATGCTAAAGGGATAGTGTCGCTCGTGAAGCCGACTCACACTATCAGAGCGAATGCTTCCTGGGGCGGGATCTTGTTGGTAAATGAGGGCATCGATGATATCTTCGATATATTGGAGGTAGTGGAGTCAGTGATTTTGAGTTGCTTTTTGGTAGCAGACAAACAAATTAAAAAGGGCCATGTGAAACAGGTGAAACGCAACTTTTTTGTGCCAATAACGGGACTTTCTGGTTGATAAGTAGGGCTGTAGCATCTGGTCGTTTAAATCCACCCCCCCATGTACAAATTGTAGTCGTGGACACATTCGGGCTTTACAATGGAGCCGCGTCTTCTTGGGATCTCCACCATGGTGTCATTGTGGATCGTAGAGAGGATGTGGACATCTTTCTTGTCCCTCCACTTCATGGCCAACACCTCCTCGTTCCTCATGGATGCTGATTCTCCAGGTCGCAATTTTTTTGGTCAATAAATTTTGTGGGAATCCCTTCCGTTTTTTTTTTTTTAAGGTACCGCAGGCCGGGGTTTGTTTACTGTAAAGGTGGCGAAAAGGGGCAGGCTGGTATAATAATTATCAACATATAAATGCTAACCTTTTCCGAACAGGGGGTATGCCAACTCCCAGACAATTTTCCCACTGGTTCCAATATATGTGGGGCAATCACGGGGCTGGAGCTGGGAGTCTTTGCCTTCGTAGATCCTGAATTTGCAGACGTATCCAGTGGCTCGATCACATAATTTATTTAATTTTAACCCATACCTGGCTCTCTTGCTTGGTATGTACTGCTTGAACTGCAGTCGGCCGGTGAAATATACGAGGGACTCGTCCACACAAATTTTTTGGTCTGGGATGAAAACTTCTTCAAATCGCTGGGAAAAGGCATTGATTAGGGGGCGTATCTTGTACAATTTGTCGTAGTTGGGATGATCTCGGGGAGGGCACTGTGAATTGTCATTGAAGTGGAGAAAGCGCATAATCATGTCGTATCTTTTCCTGGACATGACAGCGGAATATATGGGCATGTGTTGGATGGGGCGTTTGGACCAATATGAATGGACTTCGTTCTTTTTTGTAAGCCCCATATTGAACATAAGGCCCAAAAATAATTTAAATTCCTCCAATGTTAGACGCCGCCACTGGAACATGCGGGCATAGGAAGAATCGGGGTTGGCAGCAATAAATTGGGATGCATACAGATTCGTTTGATCCACTATATTCTGCAGCAAATCTTGTGGGAAAAATAAACAAAAATAATCAAATTTAGAAAAATTTGTAGTGTCGGGCTGCACAACTGGCTGTGCGGTGAAAGGGGGGATGATAGCGGATCCTGAGTTGGCAGGCAACCATAAGGGGTTTGCCAGGGCATCGGGAAGGTAGGATTGGGGCTGGATTCTTCGGGTTGGGCGTGCATTTCCATTGCTTGTACTGGGCTCCTCTTCCTGGGGTATGGCGCTGCTGGTGGTGGGCAGTTCTCCTGATCTTGGTGCTGATCTTGGTGCCGATCGCATTCTTTTGGGAGGGACGGTTTCCTCCGGGGACTCGGACTCTGAGCCACTATCCTCCACTGGCTCGTATTCCGAACCAGAATCGGATAATGGGAGCTCCCCGCTGCTCTCATCATCCGACATGGCAAGAATGGCATATGCCTCCTCAGGTGTGTAAACCCTTTGGGACATTATGGCAGTGCTTATTGGTGGGCCTGTGTAATGGTACTGCTGGTGGTAGTGGTGGCGGTCTGTGTGGTAGTACCAATGGAGGTATTAGTGGTGGGCCTGTGCGGTGGTACAGATGGCGGTATGGGTGGTGGTGGTACCAATGGCGGTACAGGTGGTGGTGGTACCAATGGCGGTACGGGTGGTGATGGTACCGATGGTGATGGTACCGATGGCGGTACAGGTGGTGGTACAGGTGGTGGTGGCACTACCGACGGTGGTACTGGTGGTGGTACCGATGGCGGCACTAGTGTTGATACTGGTAGCGGGCCTGTGTGGCAGTATAGATGCTGGGCCTGGTGGCGGTACTGGTGGTGGTACTGGTACCGATGGCGGTACTGGTAGCCTGTGTGGCGGTGCCAATGGCGGTACCGATGGAGGTGGGCCTGTGACAGATGATTGACAGATGGGCTGTTTGATTGACAGATGGGCTGTTTGATTGATTGACAGATGGGCTGATTGATTGACAGATGGGCTGATTGATTGACAGATGGGCTGATTGACAGATGGGCTGATTGGCTGGGCTGATTGATGTGCTGGGCTGTGTGACAGGTCCTCTTTATGGGGGGGGGGCGTGTTGTGCACTGTAAACTTATGTAGACAAACTACACTGAGCTAACTTACTGATCTCTTCTCTCTCCTCACAGATCGGTGTGTGAGGAGAGAGCAGGGATCAGGTAGTAACTCCTGTGGAGTTTGTTTACATTTGTGACCGGCTGTGATTGGACACAGCCGGTCACGTGGTAAACAGCCAATTCATTGGCTGTTTACTCTGATCGGGGACACGCTGTGTCCAAGGGACACTCGCCTTCCCCGATCCCCGCTCTGCAAGCCTGTGGCGGAGCGCGCCGCCGAGTTTGTTTTGACAGGTGATCGGCTGTGACTTTGACACAGCCGATCACATGGTAAACAGACAATGAAATTGGCTGTTTACCGTGATCGGGGAAGCGCTGTGACCGAGGGACACATGCCATCCCCAATCACCGCGGGCGCGCGCAAGGCATTATCCTGCAGGACGTCATATGACGTCCAGTATCGATAATGCAACCACTTCCCGGACGTCAATTCACTATTGACTGGGCGGGAAGTGGTTAAAATGACTGCTCCCGAAAAAACTGACATTTTTAAAACTTTTTTTTGGATTGATACATGTCCCCTGGTGCAGAACCCGGGTTCCCAAACCCTTTTTAGGACAATAACATGCATATTAGTCGTTATAAATAGCACTTTAGATTTCGAACGTTCGCATCCATTGTATTTAATAGGGTTCTAAAGTTTGTGCGAACTTTCGGTCCGTTCGCGGGTTCTGGTGCGAACCGAACCCGGGGGTGTTCGGCTCATCACTATTCAGGAGGAGCACAATATACAGTCTATAAATAGGGTGATAAGATTGACATGTTAAGTACCAATCTATAATGATTGTTTACAACAAGAACAGTTAAGCCTCATACACACGATCGGATTATCCAAAGAAACTGTGTGATGACAGGCTGTAGGTCCTTGGCCTGGAGAAACCCTTGGTAGGTCATTATTATAATGCCACGTATTCTGGTTATGCCAGGGGGGTTAGTGTACTCATCCATAAATCCCTAGCTTATACCCTATTAGATGTAAAAATTGACCCGGACGGCAGGTACGCCCTACTGCATGCCATTGTGGATACGGTGGAAATGCTGATCCTGGGCCTTTACATACCGCCACCGGCCACGATATCCCTTCTGAAGTCCTTGGTTCCTATCCTCTCTAGGTACCCCACGGATAATCTCATTATTGCGGGGGACTTCAACATGGTCCCGAATCCGTCCCTGGATAGACTAACCCCGGACGCCTGCAGTGATTCCCCCCTACAGAGATGGACGTCACTGTATGGTCTCACTGATGTCTGGTGTTGGAAATTTCCGACGGACAGGGCATACTCCTGTCATTTCACCTCCTATCGCACCATGTCCAGGATTGACCTAGTATATGTTACCTGGGGGCTACTCCCCCGGGTGCGAGAGGTGAGCATACTCCCCAGGGGTATCTCGGATCATGCTCCTGTACTCCTCAGTTTGCGGACCCAGACGCCCCCGTCAGAGAGACTTTTCCGCTACTGGATCTCTGATGAGAGGATTGAATTTGAGATCTCCAAATGCATTGCTGATTTCTGGGTGACTAGTGTGGGGTCTACGCTTATGTACAATAGGTGGGACGCCTTTAAGGCGTACATTCGGGGATGCTACCATTCATCCATATCCCGCATTCGATATGATGATAGGATCTGTCTCGAAGAGGCTGAGGCTAAAGCACAAGCCCTGGAATCCCAATACGTTCTTACCCATAACTCGATCACCTACTTGGATATGCAGGCGGCCTATCGTGAGGCCATGCTTCTCTGAGTGGCTAAGGTAAATAAGCAGCAGCTGGCCCAGACGCAGCGCATCTTTGAGCAGGGGGAGAAGACTGGGCGTCTCTTAGCTTGGCTTGCCAAAGAGCAACAACCTGTCACCACTATTGCCCGTATTCAAAATGCTGATGGGACGATAGAGAGAGACCCGGCGGCCATTAACGAGTGCTTTGCCTCATACTATGGTGCCCTGTATTCCTCTAGGGTGGACTATTAGGCGGAGGAATTAGACTCCTTCCTTGGGCAGCTCACCTTCCCGACTCTTAGCGACGAGGCCCGTGTGCACTTGGATAGTGGAATTACTCTTGAGTAGGGATGAGCTTCGTGTTCGAGTCGAACATACGTTCGACTCGAACATCGGCTGTTCGATCGTTCGACGAAGATCGAACGATTTGGGCCGTTCGCGCCAAATTCGAGTGACGCGAACGGCCCACAATGCACTACGCCATCGCAGTGTCATCCAGGCGCTGTGATTGGCCAAGCATGCACTGTGACCCCGCATGCTTGGCCAATCACAGCGCCGGCAGCGAGGAGAGCAATGATTGGCCACAGGCAGGATGCCTGTGGCCAATTATTGCTATGGGGGTTTAGTACACGCCCCACACTATAAAAGGCCGCCAGCACGGCGGCCTTGTGTAGTGTGTTCCGGAACGGAGTAGGGAAAGAGAAGCATAGGCAGGGACAGTGTCATTATTTTTCCTTTACATAATCCTGGATTCCTTGTGTTTAGGGACAGATAAGGATAGGTAGGGAGAGTGTCAGTGACAGTGTGCTATTCTGTGCTAATCCTTGTTTGTAGGGACAGAGAGGTACAGTGAGGGAAAGTGTCAGTGTGCTATTCTGTTCTAAAACTATTTTGCTGAACCATATTTTCAATCCTTGAGTTGAGGGACAGAGAGGTACAGTGAGTGAAACTGACAGTGTGCTATTCTGTTCTAAACCAATTTTGCTCTTCCATATTTTCAATCCTTGAGTTGAGGGACAGAGAGGTACAGTGAGGGAAAGTGTCAGTGTGCTATTCTGTTCTAAAACTATTTTGCTGAACCATATTTTCAATCCTTGTGTTTAGGGACAGAGAAGGATAGGCAGGGGACAGTGTCAGTGTCATTGTTGCTAAGCCTCCTGCACAGTATACATCTGAAGGTAGCCCTTATTGCTGTTTTTCCCATCTCCCTGCAGGCCATCCATTAAAATGTCTGGAAGGCAACCAAGGAGAGGCAGACAGTCAGGAGGCAAAAAAAGAGGGCAAGCAGTCTCTGTGTCTGGGGGCAACAGTGCTGGTCGTGTACGCGGTGCATTGTCATCAGCACATGGCCATGGGACACGCTTGTCCTTGTTTTCGGCAGCTGGACATGTTGAGCCACATCATGCCGAAGACTTGGTAGAGTGGATGACCAAGCCCACCTCATCCTCCTCATCCTCTCTCACCCAGGCTCAGGGTACTGGCAAAGCAGCTGCCAAAGCGTCCTCTTCTCTGGTATCATTATCTTCATTAGTCAATCCTTCCCTAGACCCACCATGCCCTCCTCCTGAGGAGTCCCCCGAACTGTTTGAGCACAGTGTTGGGTACATGCTCCAGGAGGATGCCCAGCGTTTGGAAGGATCTGATGATGATACCCAGCTAGAGGAAGGCAGCAGCGTGAGAGCAGAGAGAGGGGATGCTCAAGAAGGACACCAATCTGGCAGTCATGCTCCAGCAGCTGCAGCATATTGCCAGATTGGCTCCAGTGATGAGGAGGGAGGGGATGATGAGGTCACTGACTCCACGTGGGTGCCTAATAGGAGAGAGGAGGAGGAGGAGGAGGATGAGGAGGAGGCACATCTCCAACGAGGCAGGATGCCCTTGAGTGGCCAGCGTATGGGCAGCACACCGACGGAATCACACCGCAGAGCTCCGCCTGTGCAGGGCGCTGCCTCTGCCCGTCATGCAAAAAGTTCTTTGGTGTGGGCCTTTTTTGAGGCGAGTGCATCAGATCGCACAGCTGCTGTTTGCAACATATGTCTCAAGCGTATATCGCGTGGCCAAAACATCAGCCGCTTGGGCACCACATGCTTGATCAGACATATGTTGACCTGCCATGCAGCTCGTTGGCAAGCCTACCTTAAAGACCCACACCAAAGAACAAAGCTGACCTCTTCTTGCACCGCATCAGCTGGGATCTCCAACCCCACTATACCTTCACTCCTCTCTGAAACCTGCTCTGAGAGGAATGAAGGTGTAGAATTAGGTGTGTCACAGGCAAGTACTTGCGGGCACTCTGCTAGCAGTACACCAACGTCCGATTCTAGCAGGCAAATTTCCCTGCCCCAGCTGCTGGACCGTCGAAAGAAGTTCACTCCCAGCCATCCACATGCCCAGCGGTTGAATGCTAGCTTGGCTAAATTGCTAGCGCTTCAACTGCTGCCTTTTCAGTTGGTAGACTCGGCCCCCTTCCGTGAGTTTGTGCAATGTGTGGTTCCTCAGTGGCAGGTTCCCAAACGACACTTTTTCGCACGGAAGGCTATTCCGGCTCTCTACAGGCATGTGGAAGGCAATGTCTTGGCCTCGCTGGACAGGGCGGTCAGCGGTAAGGTGCATATTACTGCTGACTCATGGTCCAGCAGGCATGGACAGGGACGTTACCTTTCTTTCACGGCCCATTGGGTCACTCTTTTGGCAGCTGGGAAGGATGCAGGACAAGGTGCAGTAGTGTTGGAGGTTGTTCCACCGCCACGCCTCCAAAATGCTACTACTGGTTGTGACACACCTCTTTCCTCCACCCCCTCCTCTTCTTCTTCCTCCATGGCCTCTTCCTGTGGTTTGTCCTTGGAACCAGCGGTGCTCCGTAGGCGTTCAAGGGGCTACGCAAGTACGCAGGCAAAAAGATGCCATGCCGTGCTTGCGCTGGTGTGTTTGGGGGACAGGAGCCACACTGGGGCAGAGGTCCTGTCTGCTCTGCAGGGGCAGGCCGAGAGGTGGTTGACGCCACGCCAGCTTAAGCCAGGAATGGTGGTTTGCGACAATGGCACCAACCTCCTCTCCGCCCTCCGACAGGGACAACTGACCCATGTGCCCTGTATGGCTCACGTCCTTAACCTGGTGGTGCAGCGGTTCTTGGGCAGGTACCCGGGCTTACAGGATGTCCTGAGGCAGGCCAGGAAAGTCAGTGTGCATTTCCGCAGATCTTATAATGCCAGTGCTCGCCTGGCTGAGCTTCAAAAGGAGTTGAACCTGCCCAAGAACCGCCTTATATGTGACATGCCCACCAGGTGGAACTCAACGTTGGCCATGCTGCAGCGGCTGCACACGCAGCAGAGGGCCATCAATGAGTACCTGTGCGACTACGGCACCAGGACAGGGTCAGGGGAGCTCGGGTTTTTTTCACCACGCCAGTGGGGCATGATCAGGGATGCATGCACTGTCCTGGCACCATTTGAGGAGGCCACGAGGATGGTGAGCAGTGACAGTGCATGCATCAGTGACACTGTACCTCTTGTCCACCTGTTGGAGCACACGCTGCGTGGAATAATGGACAGGGCACTTGAGGCAGAACAGAGGCAGGAAGAGGAGGACTTCCTTGCCTCTCAAGGCCCCCTTTACCCAGACAGTGTTCCTTCTGTCCCACCCATCGCACAGGAAGAGGAGGAGGAGGAGGAGGAGGAGGAGGATTGTGTCAGCATGGAGGTGGAGGCTGGCACTCAGCATCATCAGCAGCAGTCTTTTAGGGATGATTTACAGTCCCAAGAAACCAGTGGACTTGTACGTGGCTGGGAGGAGGTGGCTGCGGATCATGTCGTCCTTAGTGACCCAGAGGACTCCGGACTGAATGCCTCAGCTAACCTACGCTGCATGGCCTCCCTGATCCTGCAAAGTCTGCGGAAGGATCCTCGTATTCTTCGGATCAAGGAGAGGGACCATTACTGGCTGGCCACTCTCCTTGATCCATGGTACAAGGGTAAGGTTGCGGACCTTATCGTACCGTCGCAGAGGGAGCAGAGGATGAGACAACTCCGGGAGGCCTTGCAGAAAGGTCTGTGCAATGCGTTCCCAGAGACTGGGAGGTTACAAACTCCTGGTCCTGGACAACGAGTTGCTGAGGCTTCGGGCAGTCAAAGAAGGAGCGGTGGGGAAGGTGGCCGTCTGACCGATGCGTTCAGACAATTCTTTAGTCCGCAGCCCCAAAGTATGATCGGTTCCAGCAACCATCGCCAGCGTCTGATATACATGGTGCAGGAATACCTAGGGGCAAGGTCAGACTTGGACACCTTCCCCACCGAAAATCCTCTGGCTTACTGGGTCTTGAGGATGGATCACTGGCCAGAGCTTGCACAGTATGCAATTGAGCTACTGGCCTGTCCTGCATCCAGCGTTCTTTCAGAACGCACATTCAGTGCTGCTGGAGGATTTGTCACGGATCACAGGGTGCGCCTGTCCACCGACTCGGTTGATCGACTGACTTTCATCAAGATGAACCAGTCTTGGATCACCACCAGCTACCACACATCAGATGCTGATATAACAGACTAATTGATTTTAAAATGTCACATCCCTTCAAGACTGATGCTGATGCTGAGTGCCTGTGCTGTTATGTTGACTGGCTATCCTCCTCCTCCTCCTCAATGATACGATTAACGATGATAGCTTGGAAGATTATTTTGGTTTATGGGTGATGCCACCAGTGGCTAAGGCCCAATTTTTCAGCCCCTGTTTAACAGGGGCGTGTAATTAAAATTTTTGATGCAATACTTTGCAACAGGCCTCATTGCTGTGCTCCAAGTACAGTATCTGTGAGGGGTTGCAGTGTTGTGCCACCAGTGCCTAAGGCCCAATTTTTCAGCCCCTGTTCAACAGGGGCATGCAATTATAATTATTGATCTAATAATTCACAGCAGGGCCCATTGCTGCGCCCACCAAGAGTAACTGTCAGGCCTTACAGTGTTGTGGCACCAGCACCACCATCACCACCACCACCACCACCACCAAAGGCCTAATTTTTCAGCCCCTGTTCAACAGGGGCATGCAATTACAATTCTTGATCTAATAATTCACAGCAGGGCCCATTGCTGCGCCCACCAAGAGTAACTGTCAGGCCTTACAGTGTTGTGGCACCAGCACCACCATCAAAGGCCCAATTTTTAGTACCACTGATCAACAATTATATGTTATTACAATTCCTGATATAATAGTTGACAGCAGGGCGTTCCAGCACCCACCAAGAGTAACTGTGAGTGCTTACAGTGTTGTGCCAACACCAACACCTAAGGGGCCAATTTCTGCAGAGTATATACGGCAGGTCCCTACTTTCAAACATCCAACTTACAAACGACTACTACTTGCAAACGGAAGAAGACAACAGGAAGTGAGAGGAAATCTACCCCTTGGAAGGAAAATTCTCTCCTGTAAGAATTAATATGGGAGAAAGGTGTCTCATCTCTACTGATGCTTTATCACCAATCCTTGTTTCAATAAAAACACCACATTTCAAAAACAGTTGTCATTGGGACGCAAAGTGAGGTGAAATGTTCTGAACAGGGGCACAGACAGCAAAAAAAATGTGACAGGGGTGATAACCGTTCCCTATGTTTTACAAAAAACTAAAAAAAAGGAATTTGCCATGGAGCTCCACTTAAACAATGCAGCTGTTCAAAATTATAAACAGATTCTACATAAGAACAAACCTACAGTCTCTGTCTTGTATGCACCGCCTGTATACGGCTGTTCAGAGTATATAGGTCCTTTTTTATTTTGTGTGCGGGGTTCCCCTTAATATCCATACAAGACCCAAAGGGGCTGGTAATGGGCTGGGGTAGGGGGGGGGGTTGATGGGGTAGCTATGCCATTTTTCCTAAAGATTTTCATCCATATTACCGGGACCACACATTGCATTAAAGCCGCAAGCAGTTTTAAATGACTTTTTTCCCTTTAGAAATGTTATTTTGTGCAGGGACAGTTCTAAACACGGGAAACACGTGGCACTTCACAGGCATACTTTAGACACCCCCCAGGTACAATATTTAAAGGAATATTTGACTTTTTTTTTTTCACTTTATGCATCATTAAAATGACTGCTCCCGGAAAACGTCCGTTTTTAAAACTTCTTTTTGCATTGATACATGTCCCCTGGTGCAGAAGCCGGGTTCCCAAACTCTGTTTCGGACAATAACATGGATAATAGTCGTTATAATTAGCACTTTAGAATCCGAACGTTCGCATCCATTGTATTTAATAGGGTTCTAATGTTCGTGCGAACTTTCGGTCCGTTCGCGGGTTCTGGTGCGAACCGAACCCGGGGGTGTTCGGCTCATCACTACTCTTGAGGAGGTTCAGCAGGCTTTAGGGGAATTACAGGCAAGGATGGCCTTCCCCCGGAGTTCTATAAGCAATATGGGGAACAGCTGTCACCTAAACTGCATGAAATTATTGTTATATCCCTGAGGTATGACACCCTCCCCCCCTCCATGGCCGAAGCGGTTATAGTTGTCATTCCCAAGCCGGGTAAGGATCCTGCACTATGCTCTTCCTACCGTCCCATTTCCCTCCTCAACGCGGACGCTAAGGTCCTTACTAAGGTTTTGGCTGGGACTTAACAAGGTTATCCCCACCCTGATTCATGAGGACCAGACCGGCTTTATGCCCGGTAAGGGCACGGACATAAACCTCCGTAGGCTCTATACGGTTCTGGGCACCCGGAGTTCCCTTGACAAATTTGATGCAGTGGCCTCCCTGGATGCAGAGAAAGCATTCCATTCAGTGGAATGGAATTACCTATGGGAGGTCCTGCATCGGTTTGGTTTTGGGCCTAGATTTGTTTCCTGGGTACAGTCCCCATACAGGTCCCCTACAGCTAGAGTCGGCACGGGGTCAGTTCTGTCTTCACCCTTTCGTCTTTATGGGGGTACTAGGCAGGGTTGCCCGCTATCCCCAGCCCTTTTTGCGCTGGCCATTGAGCCAATGGCGATTCTCCTACGTTCCTCTCCAGAGGTTCGTGGTATCCCTATAGGTCCGGTCCAGGAGAAAATATCTCTCTATGCGGACGATACCCTGCTGTATTTACGGAAAGAGTCTGACTCCCTTGGGGCGGCCCTAGCACTTATTTACACGTTCAGTAGATACTCAGGGGTTTGCATTAACTGGGGAAAGTCTGTTATCTTCGCGCTGCACCCCTCGGAGGCCTCTATACCTGCAGACACCTGTCTGCAACGGGTTTCACAGTTTAGGTACCTTGGAGTGGTAATTCACAGAGACCTGACACAGTTCATCCCTCTTAACCTGACTCCGGTGCTGTCCCTACTGACTCAGAAATGCGCTGCTTGGAAGACGTTGCCCCTCACCCCGGTCGGACGGGTTAATCTTGTTAAAATGACTGTCCTCCCAAAGTTTTTGTATATCTTCCGACAGACTCCTGTCCATATCCCGAATGCCTTTTTTAAGAAACTGGATAGCTTGATTACCTCCTTCATCTGGAATGGTGGCACCCCGAGAATTGCCAGATCCACTTTACAATTGCCTATTACCTTGGGGGCCTGGCTCTCCCATGTTTTCAAAAATACTATTGGGCTGCAGTCCTTGTCATACTTTGATGGTGGCTATCGGAGGAGCCAGCTAACCCGGCGTCCACTTTGGAGACCGCGCTGCTTGGATCCTATTCTGAACTGCGCAATCTCATACATCGGGGTCCTAGATCCAATCCCAATGTCACGCCATCAATGCGGACTACGCTGAGGGTCTGGGAGGCTATCCGGACCATGGTTCAAAAACTGGGTGGCTGGTCTCCTCACACCCCGCTGTGGGGGAAACCGCGATTGGCGCACTTCCATTCCATCCCGGATCCCGTGTTGTGGGCCCGGTTTGAAATCAAGACCTTGGCGGATATAGTTTCTTCGGGTGGTCTGCTTGCCTTCAATGAGCTAAAACAACTAAAGGGGCTCCCTAATCATATGTTTTTTCGGTACCTTCAGCTCCGCCACACTTTCCGGTCCCAGTTCCCAGAGTCACTGGTACTGGAAACGACGGGTGTTGAGCGTCTGCTTGCTATGGCAGAAGAAATTAAACCTTTGTCCACCCTGTATTCCCTGTTGGCGGGTTTGGATACCTCTAAAGTTTCCCAACTGTTCTCAGTGTGGCAGGCAGATATCCCCACCCTGGCTGACGACGACTGGGAGGAGGGCATTCAGCAGTACCTCACCCTGGTGGTCTTTGCCAGAGATAGATTCACACAGATAAAGTTTCTCCTTAGGGCATACTTCTCCCCCAAAAGCCTTGCTAAAATATACCCACAGCAGAGCCCTGTCACAGGTGTGGCACGGAGGAGGGCTCCTTCTTTCATGTTGTATGGTCCTGTCCACTGCTACAGCGTTTCTGGAGGGGGGTGGTTCACACTATCTGCTCTGTGAGCAAACTCACAATACCCTGTGACCCGGTCCCACTGTTGCTCGGCATAGTTGATACGCTGGAGGGCCCTCAATCAAAAAAAATATTTGTTTTCTACTCGGCCTTCTATGCCAGGAAGGCCATCCTGATGCGGTGGAAGGAGCCCTCCCCACGTCCATACAACAATGGAAAGCCTTGATTAACGCGACCCTCCCCCTCTATAAGCTTACCTATTTGGGCGTAACTGTCCCAAAAAATTTGATAAGATCTGGGCGGCCTGGGTAGATGGGCTTTCAGACTTGTCTGTGTGACACTCTACGAATGCTGTACCTGTTTGTCTGTTGAGGTGGTATAGGTGCCTTTTATAGAGCTGTTTTATGCTGTCCCTGTCAGTGCAACCTATGCTGGACGACTCCCCCCCCCCCCATCTGCAGTATCCTGTTTGATGTTCCGGTTAGGGCCTCCCATCCCAACGCAGTGTGCGATCCCTTCCTCGTTTTTCCTTCCCATCCCCTGATGATGGGTTGGTTCCCTTGCCCTACCCTTTCTCAGATGGGGGACCAAGGTACCCTTGACTAGTATTGTTATAAAATGCTACTGTTGGTTAATGTATTTTCTGTTCTATCTATGGGTTAACCCTCTCTGAAAGAACAACTGCATCGGCAATTGATTTCTTGTGTAACATCTCTGAGACTATGTATGATCACTGCAACTCTTATCTCTGTTGTTTTGTTTGTTTTCTTTTACAAATAAAAAACTCTTCTGTTAAAAAAAAAAGATATAGTGCCCAACTCAGCATCAGACAACACGCGGGCAGATGCCCATGTGTTACGTCGCCGAGTCAGATTATTCACAAGGCACACGTGAGGAGCATGCGCACATGCGCATAAAAGTCGCACATCGTGGCTATGACGTCATACGCTGATTTGGGGACTATATCTAGCGAGTGGTCATCCAGGGGAAGTTATTTGCGGAGGCCTTTTTTTATGTAAGCAGGGGAACACTACACTACACCAGTCAGTGTCCATACAGGGTTGACATTAGTTTTTCTGTTATAAGCTCATAGTCACTTAAGTGGACCCATGCATCCCTGTGCTGGTAAACATGAGGGTACGCTTTAGCACACACCATTGAACGAGCCCTTATTAGGACACTGCTGATCACAGAGGACACTGCTGATCACAGATTGACTACCTCAATCAGTGGCTTTTTGCCACGTTATCACGTGTCCAATCACAGCTAATCATGGATGTAAACAGAAAAGCCGGTTATCGGCACTCCCTTTCTAATGCTGACAGCATGAGGAGAAGAGAGCCGATAACTGTATTCTCTAAAAAGGACATGTACAGTGATAATCAGGGCACTGATAATCAGTGCAGTCCCTACAGTTCCCCTCAGTGCTGCCAATGTGTGTCCACCAGTGCTGCCAATAAGTGCCCACCAGTGCTGCCAATCAGTACCCATCAGTGCTGACAATCAGTGCCCATCCTATAAGTTCAGCCTCATCAGTGCCCACCTGTGCCTCCTCATCAGTGCCCAACAGTGCCGCCCTTATCAGTGCCCATCAGTGCTGCCTCATCAGTGCCCATCAGTGCAGTGTAAAAGTGCCCTTTAGTGCAGCCTATCAGTGCCCATCAGTGAAGGAGAAAAATTACCTGTTTGCAAAATTTTATAACAAACTATGAAAAAGTTTGTTTTTGTTTTTTCAAAATGTTCAGCCTTTTCATTTATTTATCAAAAAAAACACAGTTGTGATTAAAAACTACCAAAAGAAAGCTCTATTTGTGTTAAAAAAAAATTATAAAAATATTTTTTGGGTACAGTGTTGCATGACCATGCAACTGTCATTCAAAGTGTGACAGCGCTGAAAGCTGAAAAGTGGCCTACTTAGGAAGGGGGTAAAAGTGCCCAGTAGGCAAGTGGTTAAAAAGGCAGAGTTTAAAATTGACAAATATTTGTTATTTATTAACCACTTAAGCCCCGGACCATTTGGCTGGCCAAAGACCAGGCCACTTTTTGAGATTCGGCACTGCGTCGCTTTAACTGACAATTGCGCGGTCGTGCAAAATTTACATCCTTTTTTTCACACAAATAGAGCTTTTGGTGGTATTTGATCACCTCTGCGGTTTTTATTTTTTGCGCTATAAACAAAAATAGAGTGACAATTTTGAAAAAAATTCTATATTTTTTACTTTTTGCTATGATAAATATCCCCAAAAAATATATATAAAAAGCAGGGAAAGAAAATTAATCACAGCCCTTAGTAAAAGCACCACACAAAGTACACCAAAATACTGGCTAGGCACACGTTCGACCCTTTGATCGCCCTAGATGTTTAACCCCTAGTTAAACATCTAGTACAGTGCCCGTGCATATTTTTAGCACTGATCACTGTATTAGTGTCACTGGTTCCCACAAAGTGTCAAAAGTGTCAGTTAGTGTCAGAATGTATGCTGCAATATTGCAGTCCCGCTATAATTTGCTGATAGTCGCCATTACTGGTATAAAAAGAAATGAAAATACAGTATATATCCCATAGTTTGTTGAAGGTATAACTTTTGCGCAAACCAATCAATATAAACTTATTGGGATTTTTTTTTGCTAAAATATGTAGCAAAATACATATTGGCCTAAATTTATGAAGAAATTTGATTTAAAATTTTTTTTTATTGAATATGTTTTATAGCAGAAAGTAACAAATATCTTTTTCATTTTTTTGTTTACAGTGCGAAAAATGGAAAGCGCAGTGGTGATCAAATACCTCCAAAAAGAAAGCTCTATTTGTGTAAGGTATAAGAAGATCATGAACCAATATTCATGGTTAGAGTTCTCCTCAAATATATATATATTTTACAATAATGTTTCTCTGACATGAGTGTGAACAGGATGTGACTTTTGTGGTCAAGCTAATCTTTCTTCTGTGTAACAGGCATGTATATTTAGGTTGAAATGTGACTTTGTGGTTAGGCCTTTTCCGGGAAAAAGTTTATCTCACTTCTGCTTTTTAACTGACAGATTGACCACACTGACATCTGGCGTTTCTTATCTTCCTGTTTCAAATGTCAGAACATGTCTAGTTTGACCACAATTGACGTATGTTAACTGACCGCTTTTGCAGAAGTCAAAAAACCTGTTAGAATTTATTTTTGTCTAACTCATGAGGTTTTTGCGTATTGCTGATAGGTCCATAGGAGGGAGGCAACTTTTCTCGCTGTGTATAAAAAAGGACATGTAACCATTAAATGACATATTCTAGTATACCCATTCACTGTTTATTGGTGTCTTGAATATCCGACCGGTCAGAGAGACTTCCACAGATCCTGAGTCCAGCTCGAGCCAAGAAGGTCCAACAGAACCAGAACCTTTCAGTGGTACCAGAAGTGGGGTGATCCAATTGAACAGGTAAGACCCCCTTTAATTATTATTGGGAACAACAGTCTTGCCTTGTCAATTGGTTCACCATAAAGTAGACTCTCGAGAAAACTACAAGTTTTCTGGGACTCTGTTAAGATTGAAAGGTAGATTTAGAATAGATACAGAGGGTCTCGCTAGGTTGGCCAGACCAGGTTGTTAGATTGAGAAAGAATCTTAAATTCTTCTCTACATAGGACGGATCTGTGGAAACTCTGTATCTAAAGGTGTACACAAAAAGGGTTACCTTTTTAAATGTCGACTGTATATTGTTGTCCTGAATGTAAAACTGGTTTATTGTTTGCTTATAAAGGGAAGACCACGTCATTAGTGGCAATTGTTCCAGGGGGGTATCATGTCAAAATTGGCAAGGTCCTATGTTCCAGGGATCAAAACAACATATGTTAAGGTTTAATATACACAACATACTACCCCCCAGTCCGGTGTTCGAGGGACTAAGTGTAGCAGAAATACAGTGTCTGGTTGTATTTAAAAAAGGAGAACACTGGGTTCCTTGTCATAAATCTATAAATTGTCATAAGTTTAAGGACATTTTCCGCCCCTGGAACGAAATAGAGAGAGCAAGACAGAATTTTTTTAATTTTAAAGTATAAGTATTATTGTTTGCTATAATGGGTAATCAAGCAGGAAAGGAAGCTGAAGGTAAGCAGCACCAACCCTCTCTGATTGATTACATTAAAGTCAATTATGGGAAAAATTATACTGATCCTTTTTGGTCACTAGTTTTAAAAAGAGCACATCAGTTAGAAGTGCCATGTTCGGGGGAATACGGACCATGTTCCGAGGAAGAGAGTGGGAGGAAGTGACCAGAATATGTGGCCAACATAAACAGTATAATTATCCCATAAAAGACCTTGACAAAGATTACGTGACTAAATGTTGTAAGATTTGGGCAAAAGGGTAAGAAGGAATATAGAAAGAAATATACAAGTGTAAAAATGGAAAAGAAAGAGCAATTAGAAGACGCAATAGGAAATCCATCAGCTCCCCCTAAATTTTTATCAAGAAAAACCCCCTCCATATGCTATGGTAAAAGATGAATCCCTTGTCCCAAAGAAAATATACCCCTCGTTAGATCCAAATGTTATAGCAGGAGTATTAACCATAGCTAAACAAAAGGGAACTAATTGGTTACGAGAGGGGGAAGATAGAAGACAGATAAAGGAACGTTTAAGTCAATTAGTAAAGGAGGAAGAACAGTGTATTAAAAAAAAGAGGAAGATGAAGAAAAAGTGATAGAAGGAAAGCTGAGGAGGATAAGGATGATGAGGCAGTGGGTGGCTTGACTTCGAGGATAGAAGCCCTCAAATTCCCAGTTATTCACATGGGAGAAACCCAGGTCCATATCCCACTCCCCCTCGGGATGTTAAGGGGTATTAAAGATCTTTGCCCAAAGCCACACAAACACCCAAGAGAGGCAGCTCTGTTCTTACAGAGACATTGCGCGGGCACTGGCATGAATGCCGATGACTGTGAAATAATAATACAGACAGTGGATCCAGATCCCATCTGCGATGTAGAAGTTAAGACATTATTTGCTGATAATGACCCCTTTAAAAATGCAAAGGGATGGGAATCATTTTGGGCAGCTGTGGCAGCTGTTTGGCAGTAAAGTTACAAAGGAGAGAGCGCTTTGCAGATAATGTGCACTGCAAAGCAGGGACCGGGAGAAAACTTTTATTCATTTTGTAAACGGATACACCAGTTATACAAAGATACAGAAATGGAGAACCCTGAACTGTATGTGAGCACAGTCATGTCCGGGGGAGATCCCAAAACAACACAGTTACTTAAATTAATTACCCCCAATTGGTCAACATTAAAACCTGATGCCTTTCTCAAAGACATTAAAAAAGCGTGCATCCTCGGGCTTATTCACTACAAAAGGAGGGGTATTTCCCTCATTTAACCCCGAACAGATAGAAAGCCCGCAGTTAGCTGTGAACAAATGGTTGTCCCTTATACACAACCAGTTCCCCAACAATCCCAACAAGTACAATAACAAGCATATCCCCAGGATAACCGCAGGGGTAATATGGGAAGAGGCAGATTACCCGTTGGTACAGTTCATGACCAACATCTTTTTAAATGAGTTTTGCCATTCTGACTGACCACTTCCTCTGGGAAGAGACTTAATGTCAAGTTTAAACATTCACATCAAATTTACAAAAGATGGCCAGTCCTTACTGCCCATCTCACGCATATTTGAAGCTTACCACTTCTGAAGTTCATCTTTGGGTTTGTTTGTAATTTTTGAGTGGATTGCCTTCTTTTTTGAGATTGAACTGCTTGTTTGCTGCTGTTTTTTACTGGAATTTTATGGTTGCTTTTAAATAAATTCCCATTTTTGGATTTACACTATGTGGAAGTGCTCTTTCCTGTTTTTTTGGTGACACCATCCATATGGAGGGCTTCGGGTCTATATGCTGATTACCCACACCTGGAGCGAGTCACATTTGGAGACATTGAAAGACGCCACCAACAGGAGAGGACAACTTTGGTTTCTATTCGCTGGTCCCTGACGTGGACATAAGCCTGATAGATCCACCGCTATATGGTGAGCTGGATCTACAACACTTGGTAAGAGTATTTATTTCTTACTTATTGTCCCTGACCCAATGGTGAAGGCACTCCCGGGTGTTACATCATATTGGCATACAAACCATCTATTTCAAGGAACCATTTGAAACAGGACTTGCTTATCCACAGACGACTACTTTTGGATATTGTTTTCCTACCTGTACTCAGAGACATTTAGAAATTTTGTTTGCACTGAACTTTGTGGATATTTCATATGTCACATAGTTCTGTTCCTTATAGGTGATTTACAGTTTTGTATATGATTTAGACACCAACAGGTGTTACAGATTCTTTATGATTGTTTATAAGTGTTCACTGTAAAGAGTCACTACATTTTTTATTTTTTATCCATTTCTAGGGGTATCAGTAGTTCTCTTAGATCACGGTGACACATCACCGCACCACTGTTTGAATAGATTCATCATACTTTTTATTTTAAGTATACACGTCACACGTGTTTGTTACAACGTTTATTATTTGGTCTTCATTAGACCATTCGGTTCTCCATTGAGTCCCAACACACATTTGAATTCACTTTCGAATTTCACGTAGCGCCTACATTTATATATCCTTATACACAACCAGTTCCCCAACAATCCCAACAAGTACAATAACAAGCATATCCCCAGGATAACCGCAGGGGTAATATGGGAAGAGGCAGATTACCCGTTGGTACAGTTCATGACCAACATCTTTTTAAATGAGTTTTGCCATTCTGACTGACCACTTCCTCTGGGAAGAGACTTAATGTCAAGTTTAAACATTCACATCAAATTTACAAAAGATGGGGGCCTGCTAGCTACATCAGAAATCTGTGATTTGTCTAACCCAAAAAAGACAGGATTTTAGAGGGTACTTTATGTTACTACCGGCACACCTTGAAGCACACCCTATATGGGCACTGCATACATTGTACACCATACAAGCCCATCATTGGGGAAGGAGCAGTAGTACATTACCAAAAACAATATCCCCTGTCAGAAGGAAAAATTGCAGGCATAGCACCACAAATAAAGCAATATTTAGCAGAAGGAATACTGAAACATACAATCAGTCCCTGGAACACCCCCATTCACCCAGTCAAAGCCAGTGGTGAATGGCGCTTTGCACAGGACCAAAGGGCCCTGAACAAAGCTATTGTCCCCCTTCCACCTTTTGTTGCGGATATTGCTACAATATTTTGTGAGATACCGGCAACGTCCAAGATCTACATGGTCATTGATTTAAGTATCACGTTCTCTTCCATACCTGTTGCAGAGGAAAACCCAAAATTACTTTAAACCTGGGCTAGGCTCCCGCAAGGCTTTGCGAACAGTCCTGCAGCGTGCTCCATGGTCTTGAATCGATCTTTGAGCAATTGGGTACCAAAAGAAGGCTCAGTGTTGCTTCAGTATGTGGATGTCCTATTGCTGTGTAATGGAAATGAGGTCAGCTGTGCGGAGGACTCAGAGCACCTACTAACTCGCCTCGCCTCAAAAGGTCACTTGGTGTCTCGCAAAGAGATCCAGTGGTGCAGGTCGCAGGTTGAGTACTTGGGGTGTATAATCCGAACCGAACGTTTGGTGTCACCAGCTCGAGTCAAGGCACTGTCCTCCTGGAGTCCACCAAGAGACAAGTCAGCGCTTCTCACTTTCCTAGGGTCCATAATATACTGCAGGCAGTGGATACCTGATTGCCCTTATTATGATTCTATCCTAAGGTCTGCTACCCTGCAGGATGCCCCAAAGTTTATTGATTGGACAACAGAGAGGGTTAAGGCTTTCACAGCATTAATCAGCTCTCTAAGGCAAGCCCCTGCATTGGGACTTATAGAGTGCGCAGGGCCTTTTTCATTGTACTGTGTGGTATCTGGACCTATGGTTGCAGCGGTCCTAGCACAATCACATGGGAATTCTCTGAGACCCGTATCATACATCTCAAAGAAACTTCCAGATCAAGTTCAAGGTATGCCACATTGCTTACAGGCCGTAGCAGCCTGTGCAATGGCCGTACAAGAGGCTTCAAAGGTGGTTCTGGGACATGACCTCACACTGTATACTACACACCTCATGACAAACATGAACACACAACACATGACAATGCAAAGGTGCAGCGGCTATGAGATTATCTTGCTAAAAACACATAATCTAACCATAAAATCATGTTCAGAAACCTCAAAGCCCATTAGGTTTTTACATTCAGGAACACGATTGCACTGAGGTACTTGCAGAAACTACCCTCCCTAGACCAGACCTCACAGATGTTCCGTATCCAAATGCGGAAAATGTTTATGTAGATGGCAGCTGCTCCCGACCTGATGACAAAACTTATCAAACTGGTTATGCCATTGTTCAATTGCCAGATGTAATGATTGAAGCCAAATCTCTGAATGCTAGTTCAGTCCAGATTGCAGAACTCATTGCTGTAACTATGGTTTGTCAGATTTTTGAAGGAAAACATGTAAACATTTACACTAACAGCAGATATGGGTACACGGGTTGACAAAGGATCCTACTGGACTTTGGTCAACCAAGGAGGGAATAATAGGGAATAAAAGGGGTGCACCACATGATAGAATCCCTAGATTACACACAAGTCCCCACACAGAAGGGCAATTTAGAATATCTTTTGGTTATAGTTGACAGATTTACAGGATGGGTAGAAGCAATCCCTACCACAGGAGAGACAGCTAGAGTACTAATAAATCAGTGGATCTGTAGATTTTGCCTTCCGGCCACTATATGGTCAGATCAAGGTCCAGCATTTACCTCGGCCTTAGTGAAGGAGCTCAGGAGTAGAGGAAAGCATGAACAGAACCATAAAAGACAAATTGAAAAAAGCAACAGGTGGCACAATGAAAAACTGGTTAGATTACTTGCCAGCAGTCTTATATCAAATCAGGACTACCCCCCCCCCCCCCACAGAACAGGAATATCTCCTTTTGAGATACTTATGGGTAGGCCAGCACAGAGGAAACCTGATGAGGGAGAGGAGGTTAATCTTTATTCTTTACAGGAAGAGTATGTGAAACATCTGGTAAGTAGCCTTAGTGAAACAGAGGACAAGGTTGCTGTCACTTTTCCTCCTCTCTCCACAGAGCCTACACATCCGTATATCCCAGGAAACAAAGTATTGATAAAACAACTTGCTGTCCGGAAACAACCAGGCCCTATCTTCCAAGGACCATTTGAAATTCTGAAGGTTGCCAGAACAGCCGTTCTTACAGATCAAGGACCACAATGGATCCATGCATCCAGACTAAAGACATTTCCGAAGGGAAACTGGAAGAAGGTGAAGGAGAAGACAAAGACCTCTGTTCTGGAGAGTATTCCAGAAAAGGATCCGGAAAATACTCCCTAGTGGACCATAAAAAACAAGAAACTCAGAGTTCCATACCCATAGACATTAATGGTCAAAAAGGAGGGGTCACTTCGGCAAAACTTTTTATTTTTTCCTTAATGATTACATTGTTTATTTTAATGCTCAATCATAGGACACTGTTGGTCAGATAATTCTAACAGACCAAAAAGAAGTATGGAAGACAATTTTAGTGGTAAAATGCTGCTGCTTAAATTTTAAGTATGCTTATGCTCAAAAATCAGGATATGAAAAATGTTGGATATGTAGTAAATTCCATCCTAGCACTGCTAGGATCCCCCTAATGGCAGTACCTCTAAACTTCACCCCTCTCCTAAACGGCACACCACCTGTCGTCCTTAATAATCCAATGATCGATGGGCTTCAATTCTTGAAGCCATGATCATAAGGAGGGGTTGTAAGGTATAAGAAGATCATGAACCAATATTCATGTTTAGAGTTCTCCTCAAATATATATATATATTTTACAATAATGTTTCTCTGACATGAGTGTGAACAAGATGTGACTTTTGTGGTCAAGCTAATCTTTCTTCTGTGTAACAGTCATGTATATTTAGGTTGAAATGTGACTTTGTGGTTAGGCCTTTTCCGGGAAAATTTTTATCTCACTTCTGCTTTTTAACTGACAGATTGACCACACTGACATCTGGCGTTTCTTATGTTCTGACATTTGAAACAGGAAGATGTCTAGTTTGACCACAATTGACGTATGTTAACTGACCGCTTTTGCAGAAGTCAAAAAACCTGTTAGAATTTATATTTGTCTAACTCATGAGGTTTTTGCTTATTGCTGATAGGTCCATAGGAGGGAGGCAACTTTTCTCGCTGTGTATAAAAAAGGACATGTAACCATTAAATGACATATTCTAGTATACCCATTCACTGTTTATTGGTGTCTTGAATATCCGACCGGTCAGAGAGACTTCCACAGATCCTGAGTCCAGCTCGAGCCAAGAAGGTCCAACAGAACCAAACAGAACCAGAACCTTTCAATTTGTGGGGAGAAAAAAAATTACAGTACATACATTTTATTTGGGTACAGTGTTGCATGACTGCGCAATTGTCAATTTAAATAACACAGTGCCATATCACAAAAAATGGCCTGGCGATGAAGGGGGGTAAATCTTCCAGAGATATAATAGTTAAGGTAAAAAAATTTTTTATCTTTTAGAACCACTTTAACCTGTGCAGTGCCATGCTGCATGCTTCATGTTTCAAACAGACAGAAACTGCTGACACTGTAATGTAAAGATTTACTCTACTATAGGCTATGCATACAGGCCAACAAATCACACCATGAAACTACATGATCAATGCACATCTTACGCAGGGGAAAAACACAAGGTACTTGCTGGTAGGAACGTTCAGCAAAATTGTAACAAATGTGTCAAGTTTTTGATACATTTGTTACAATTCACAAAGAATTTACTGAACTAATTCTGGTAACTACCTTTGACTTTCCTTAAAAAGAAATGATAAAAATCAATTATTATTTACATGCAGTTAGTGTTGGCAATGGTTTTCATTTCAAAGAAAATGTAACATATTTTCCCATCTTTGTACAAAGTGTATAAACATGTCAAAGTTGACCAATTCTAAATAAAATCAAGATCTTCACAACTGATAAACTTCAAAAAAAGAAGGGAAAACTTTTGTGGAAACTCAGTTTTACTTGATTACACGATTACTTCTTAGAGCACTTGGAATGGGAAGAAAAGAAAAAAAAACAAAACTTCAAATTCTCCACAATCAGCCAAGCAGAACCTATTTTCTCTTACAATGCAATTAACAGCACCAACATTTACAAAATATGATTACAAGCACTTTGGTTAAGTAGAGAAAAGTATATTAGATAGCAGCGAGGGGTTGATCGTTATGTGCTTTTTTTTCAAAAGACTTGCATTTTCTTTGTGCAAATAAAGAGGTCCTAAATTCTCAGTAGGCACTAAAATCAATGCAGTGGAACCGTGATAACAAACATAGGCTCCACTTTTTGCTACATCCCCCAATTAATTAAGCCTTTCACGGGCATGTAATTAGGAACATTAGCAAGTCATAAAATTGCAGTGAGTCTTTAAATTATGTACTGGCCCTCAGCAATTTGTTTTAAATTCCTTTTGAAGACAATGGCACTGTGGGGCCCCATAGATCTTCATACAAGCCTACTGTTTACTTCTTTATGGCTCTGCTAAGGAGCTAACTATTTCTACTACTCCCAAATGCACCTATACCATTTGTATGCATTTTCATTGGACAGCCTGGGATCAAATTAAATACGATAGAATATTCACTGCACATACATTTATTGCAAATCAGAAATAGAAATGTATGTCATTTTTGAAAGAATGATTTTTTTATTTTTTTACTTCCTCAAAATGCTGAGGAGATTTTATACATTCCTAAAAAAAAGGAGCATTACTGATGGGTCATCTTCAACATCCATCCTTTTGCTGCAGGCTGGTGAACCAAATACCAGTCACTGCTTGTAAAAGCTGCTATTCTGGTCAGTTTATTACAGTATAAACACTCTTGGGTTTCCAGTACAATATAATTGATGAATTTGTATTGGGGAACCATTGTCCTGTTGGATGGTATTGGAAGAGTACCTGCTATTGATAACTTGGATCAAAACAATAGGTACTGATATTTTGACAGGAAATAAAACACTCCTTCATGAAAATCTACAGATGTTTTATGGTAATTGACTTGTTAATTTTTTTGAAGAACCAACATATTAAATCCTTATTAAATGTTGAGAGCAAGTTTAAAATGGAAAGTGGTCAGTGGTTATTTAGCTACATATCGTTCTTATGTTACACATTGTTTTTTTTTTTTTTTTTGGAGTCTCAATGACCAATAGGGAGGAGCTGAGTAAGGCTGGGTTCAAACTATTGTGAATTGGATGTGGGTTTCCCCGCATCCAATTCACATAGCAGGAGATTGTGACCGACTCTCTATGGAGCCGGTTCACACATCTCTGTGCATCTTTTGGTCCATTTCAGGTCCAAATTCAGCCCAAAATTTGGGCTGAAATCAGACCTGATACAGTGAATGAAGACGCACCAGACTCCTGCTGTGAGCCGCTGCGTTCTATAGTGTGAATCCAGCCTAAGGGTCTTACCCAAAGAAAAGTGCTCTTGCAGTCACCAGTCTATGTTCAGCTTCAATGAACTTACAGTGTGAACCACTAGTTACTTGATGTCTCATTCCGGCAACACAGAGATCCGCTGCTTCTTTATTGCTTTATGCAATAAAGAGAAGCCTTTTCTAAAGCCTCGTACACATGATCGGATTTTCCACGGACAAAGCGTAGGACTTTTGTCCGAAGGTCTTGCATACAAACGGCACACAATTGTCAGCCAACAAACACGAAACTACGTGGTTTTTCAGCTCTTTAGCGCCACCCTTTGGGCACCTTCTGCTAATGTTGTGTTTGATGAGCATTGATTCCGAGAATGCATGTTTATACTTTTGATTTTTGTCCGACAAACTTGTGTACACACAGTCGGAAAATCCGACAACACACAATTGTCTCAGAATTTTTTTTAAGGATGCTATCCAACATTTGTCCCAGAAAATCCGACAACAATTGTCCGATGGAGCATTCAAACGGTCGGATTTTCTGCCAACAGCATGTCATCATACAATTCCCGTCGGAAAATCCGATTGTGTGTATGAGGCCTGGTTCACACTGGGGCGACAAACGCTCCAACATTGGGAGCTCATGTTGCATGACGTGTAAAAATCAATGTTTCCCTATGGAAGCCGTCTTAACTGGTCCGACACATGTCGGTCCGACTTTGAGAATGCTCCCTGTACTACTTTGGTCCGACTTTGATCCGACTTCAGCCCATTGACTATCATTGAAGTCGGATCAAAGTCGGACCGCAGTCTTGCATGGTCCGACTTTGGCATGCGACTTGTGCTGTACTGCTCTTGAGGGGGAACTCCAGGCCAAATTTTAAATAAAAAAACGGCGTGGGTTCCCCCTCCAGGAGCATACCAGGCCCTTGGGTCTGGTCTGGATTTGAACGGGCACCCCTACGCCGAAAAAACAGTGTGGGGGTCCCCCCAAAATCCAAACCAGACCCTTATCTGAACCGTACCAGGCCGCATGCCCTCAACATGGGGGGGTTTGGTGCTCTGGGGCAGGGGGGCGACCTGCGGCCCCCCCACCCCAGAGCACCCTGCCCCCATGTTGATGAGGACAGGGCCTCTTCCCGACAACCCTGGCCGTTGGTTGTCGGGGTCTGCGGGCGGGGGGCTTATCGGAATCCGGGAGCCCCCTTCAATAAGGGGGCCCCCAAATCCCGGCCCCCCCACCCTATGTGAATGAGTATGGGGTACATCGTACCCCTACCCATTCACCTGGTGGAAAAAAATTGCAACAAAAAAACCACACAGCTTTTTAAAGTATTTTATTGCACAGCTCCGGGGGTCTTCTTCCGACTTCGGGGGTCTCCGGTGTCATCGCCGCGCTCTCCGGTTCTTTCTTCTGCCGGCCCCTCCACTAACTTCTTTAGCTCTTTCGCTAGTGGAGGGGCCGGAAGACCCCCGGAGCTGTGCAATAAAATACTTTAAAAAGCTGTGTGGTTTTTTTATTGCAATTTTTTTCCACCAGGTGAATGGGTAGGGGTACGATGTACCCCATACTCATTCACATAGGGTGGGGGGGCCGAGATCCAGGGGCCCCCTTATTGAAGGGGGCTCCCGGATTCCGATAAGCCCCCCGCCCGCAGACCCGGATAACCAACGGCCAGGGTTGTCGGGAAGAGGCCCTGTCCTCATCAACATGGGGGCAGGGTGCTCTGGGGTGGGGGGGCCGCAGGTCGCCCCCCTGCCCCAGAGCACCAAACCCCCCCATGTTGAGGGCATGCGGCCTGGTACGGTTCAGGAGGGAGGGGGGGCCGCTCTCTCGTCCCCCCCTCTTCCCCTGCGGCCTGCCAGGTTGTGTGCTCGGATAAGGGTCTGGTTTGGATTTTGGGGGGACCCCCACGCCGTTTTTTTGGCATAGGGGCACCCGTTCAAATCCAGACCAGACCCAAGGGCCTGGTATGCCTCTGGAGGGGAACCCACGCCGTTTTTTTTTTATTTAAAATTTGGCCTGGAGTTCCCCCTCAAGATTCATACCAAACACAGTGCCTGATATTGGCGGGGATCCAAGTCGGATCCCCGTTCATTGAAAGTCGGACATATGTCGGCTTCATGTCGCAGGGCAAAGTCGGATCCAAAATAGGACAGATGTCGTGTCGCACTAGTGTGAACCCAGCCTGAGGCTTTAGTATAGAAGCAATTATGCACTTATGTATTGACAGCAGCTGAAGATGTGTTGCTTTTTAATACTAAAACATGGCTGCAGACAGAGGGGTTGATTTACTAAAGGGAAATCCACTGCACTACAAGTGCACTTGAAAGATCTGAGAGGAAGCTCTGCTGATTTTATCATCCCATCATGTGCAAGCAAAATTGCTGTTTTTTATTTTCCTTGCGTGTTCCCCTCAGATCTACAGCGACTGCACTTCCAAGTGCACTTGCAGTGCACTTGTAGTTGCAAAGTGGATTTGCCTTTCCTAAATAACCCCTTAAGAGTCGATAAACTCCAGTGCAGTCACTCCCACTTCTTTTACCTGTCAAAAGATACTTAGAAACAATAAAAGATCGTCATCTGATACCGGCATTTTTTGAAGAACAGTATGGCACAGTGGCTATAGGACACAACAGAACAAGGCTGACATCTTCAAATATTCACCTTTATGGGAAAATAAGAATTTTTTAACTGAGCTAAGAGTAAGACTAGATTGTAAATCTATCACATATACTGTACATGTATGCACCCAGGATTTTCGTTTGTATCTGTGGCTGATGAATGGAAGGAAGGTTGATATTTCAATATTCAGCTAGCATATTATCTACAGTAATAATAGCATAAACATAGGACAGGTTAAATTATTAATTTATACAATAAGCCTAACCACTTAGCTTTTTGATGTCCTTTGGAGCATGTTAGTGCAAAATTAATCGTACACAAATAGTTTAAGAACATTAACAATTAGAAATAGATTTAGAACACTCTTTTTGGCCATTTCCACTTGAAGTGCTACTGGGGGCGAAAACCCCACCTCTACTTGCGCTACAGATATTCTCACATCCTCTAATTGGCCCCACTTAAAGGCATTGCTCTGCATCCAAGCTGCCCATCTTGGAATCGCCCCTCTTCCTATTGTACAACAGACCCTCAATTCTGCAATCTCCTTGTGAAAGGTTCCCTCAGACTATTTCACTTCATCTGCCAAAACAAATTTATGACTGAGGCGCACATTTCCTTAGATCACTACCAGATACTTTTCATAACTATCTGGTGCCTACTCATATTAACACACTGGGGTTGATTTACTGACTTTGGAGATTGCAAAATCTGGTTGCTGTGCATAGCAACCAATCAGCTTCCAGGTTTTATTGTCAAAGCATAATTGAACAAACTGAAGTTAGAAGATTGGCTACTATGCACAGCTGCACTAGATTTTGCACTCTCCATTTTTAGTAGATCAACACAACCCCGCTGTGCCTAAATGCCACTCCATTCAGACATGCCCTATTCCTATCTTTTTCAACTTTGACCTCGAGCAACCATAACAAAGACTCCATCTTCATAAATCAATTGCAACAAGAACTGCACACCACATTCTCACAGGCCCAGAAAAATGTAATATTATTATTATTATTATACAGGATTTATATAGCGCCAACAGTTTGCGCAGCGCTTTACAACATGAGGGAAGACAGTACAGTAACAATACAATTCAATACAGGAGGGATCAGAGGGCCCTGCTTGATAGAGCTTACAATCTAGAAGGGAGGGTCAAGTGGAACAAAGGGTAGTTAGTAGCTGTGGGGGGTGATCAGATGGGCAAAATGAAAATACAGTTGTTAGGTGTGGGTAGGATAGGCTTCTCTGAAGAGGAGGGTTTTCAGGGATCAATACTCCTCTTTGCACATAAGGCGCCTCTGGCGAACACATATCAAGAGAATTGATGTGAAATCCTGACTTGATTGTATAAAACAACACAAAAAATTGATCCCTCAATTTCTTCTCTTTAGTGGTGGTGCCAAAGCATGGAGGGTTTATTACTACATATATTTTGGGACTGCCCACTGTTGACACTTTTTGGACAGGGGTCAATAAACTGAAGGGGGTGTCTATCGTAGGTAAGCTGGCAACTTATCTGCTACACGATACACAACTTTCCTTTAAACATTACAAGAATTCTCTTCTCAAACATCTCCTGAATTCTGCAAAAGCTTACATTCCTGATATGTGAAAAAAGGCAGACCCACCTAGCATGGAAGAGTGGCATGCCAAAATCTCAGATATTGAATTAATGGAGCAGCTTTCCGGAGAGACTTAAAGTGCCCATCTGAAAAACATTTTCAAAAATGCCCTGGATCCTATACATAGAATCCTAGGGTTCTGATGCCCAGAACCCATGAATTATGTACAGCTAAGACCAGTGGCGACTGATGCTCAAAATTTTTGGGGGACAAAAACCAACTGAAAAATACTGGAAAAAAACAAAACATAAATTGCAGCCATTGTGCCCATCATATGCAGCCACTTGTGTCCATCATATCCAGCCACTTGTGCCCATCATATGCAGCCACTTGTGCCCCATCAAATGCTGCCACTTGTGCCCATCAAATGCAGCCACTTGTGCCCCATAATATGCAGCCACTTGTGCCCATGAAATGCAGCCACTTGTTACCATGAAATGCAGCCACTTGTGCCCCATCAAATGCAGCAACTTGTGTCCATCATATGCCGCCACTTGTGCTCATCAATAGCCGCCACTTGTGCCCCATCAAATGCCGCCCACTCTCTGCCCGGCACATACCCCATCTTAGTGGTGGGTGAGCCAGCAGGTGACAGCGGCGAGCTGTAGGACGGCTCCTGTGTCCTCCATGCTTCCCACTCCTCTGTTCCGTTCTGCTAGGCATCCAATCAGAGCACCTGTTCCTTCAGCCAATAAGGTAATGGGTAGTAGACCCATGCTACCTGATTGGCAGAGAGGCGGTTCAGTGTTAGAAAAGCAAATATTCATTTGCTTTTCTAACACATCTGGGTTGACTGCGAGCGCAATGCTCTGCGCTCCAAGTTCACCTTTTTTAAGCCTATTAGAGCCTATGGCTCTAATCAGGTGCTTCAAAAAAACATCCCCACCACTAGAATTCAGGCGCCTGGCATTCGAAAAGGGGCAACACGCCTGAATAGGGGGTGGCAGCGGCGGCCATGGATAGACTCATGCAATGCATGGATCTATCCATTAGTCATAGAGGGGGTGGCTGGAAACAGGGGGCGGCGCCCGTGCACCCTTAATAGACGGACCACCCCTGGCTAAGACTCAGGTTGAATAGCTTATAGTTCCAATGTCTCTAAGAGAGGAAAGCCCACAAAGTTTATAAGCAACAAACATGGATCATGCGTATTAAGCTACCCTGGGTGTCAGCTGAAGATCCATGTATGAAGATCTATGTATTATCTCTAAGGGTCTGTTGATCTTATTTGCTGACATACGTTCTGTAATGGGATTGAGGAGCCAATATCTGTCAGAATGTGAGGACTTACATTTGATATATCTGTGCAGTGGAATTACTGTTACTATGTTCATGTTCCAGCCTTGAAGTTATACTTATCGCCTAGTGCTGAGGTCTTCATTGTTATGTGTGTCGTGTGTTGCCTGGTTGTCAGGCTCTTTAAATGTTCTATGTGTTCTTTTTGTATTACTACTGCAAAAATCATTAAAAAATCATAAAAAAAAACAAACAAACATGGATGACACTTGGCAGGTACAAAGCCTGTGAAAATAGTACCAATTCCTAGTTAGTTCTGTAAGTCTTAGAGGCAACTGAGTACTATTCGTAATACTTTTTTTAAATTTGAAACAACATACAATTTTTTAGGATAAGCTTTTGGAGTGTACCCCCTTCTGCAAGGTCCAAGCAGTACTGCTTGGACCTTGAAGATATGGGTACACTCCGAAAGCTTGTCCTGAAAAATTGAATGTTAGTGCAAACCAGTAGCGGCTGGTGCTCCATTTTATGAAGGAGCGGCATTGTCACAAGTGGGTGGGCTCAGGGCGCAGTGCTCTGCCTTTTTGAAGCCAATTAGAGCCTCCAGCTCTAATCACGTGCTTCAGAAAAAAAACCCGTAGAACTCTATGAGTCCTGCGCCCTGCATAGAGATTAGGGGGGGGGCGCCCCTGCACCCCTTATGGACGTGCTGCCGCTGGTGCAAACAAAAAAAGTATCAAGGATAGTACTAGTTGTTTCTGTCACAAGTGCACTAATATAGCTACAATCACTTCCGAGATGCACAATCAGTGTATTAGGATTTCAAATTAAAAAGGTACAAAATTGTTAGCAATGATATTTTAGTTGGTAAGATACACATGTATTGGGTTTCAAAAACAATAATCATTTAAAAATTTACATATTGGAAAATAAAAGACACACATTTGCAACATAAAATGTTTTTTTCTAGCCCTGGTGATAACTGGTGAAACAGTCAAGCTCCACAGTTTACATTGTATATTCAATAAAGAATCCCAATTCCCTGCATCTAAGTAGAAAATTCATAAAAAAAATCAAGCATGCAAACAACTGAAGGCAGCATTTTCATCTTGAGGAATAGTTGACATGGCTTGTGAAATGTCCAATGGGTAGATGTCAGATATTTACAGCAGCTTTGAATGGTATTCATACATAAAAATATATTTTTTAACCTGCGTTTGATAAAGAAAATGTCAGTTTACATTCTTTTTTACTATGAGTATTCTCTTTTACTATGAGCACCAGGATCTATCACAATCCTTGACTGATAAGTGCACTGCTGCTATTGCTTCATGATATTTCACAGAGATATTTTACAAAAGGCTTCTCACTGCCTGAGGCACACACAATCACCAGGTGGAGTTTTGAAACAACTGACCATTTCAAGTGATAATGAAACTGGGGAGCATCATATGCTTTTATGGATCCACCTATGGCAAATATAAAGATGGTGTGCCTTCTCTGATTGACCAGTCTGATCAATATTCCTATCGCACATGTTCCTGGCAAAAAATGGCTCATAAAATAGTGGGTGCTGCAACGATTACCAGTTCTGGAAACATCAAACAAGCGTACATATTAGCCAGCACACCATGGATCGATAACTTCCGTCCAAAACGTTTTTAATGAGAAAGATCACATTACAAGGGATAGTGCAATGTTTCAGGGCCATGCAGGGCCCCTTCGTCAGGCATGTTTCAGACCAGATCACCAGTTGAAATAAAAAAAAAAGCCCCCAAAAAAAGAAAGCCACGGGATCTAAGGATTGGAAAGTTGCAATTTATGAAATTTTTGTTTTTGGGTTTAATACTGCATTAACCCCTCTGTTTTTCAGGATATTGTTCCATTGTTTTATTTAAGAGTAGTGGACTTCTGTGTGGTAACCCATTTTTTAACCACCCTTTTCTTATTGAATACTTCTGAGAGGTGTAAAATAGTCCCACAAACCCTCTAGATGTTTGTCCTCTTTGTGAGTAGCATGCACTTTTGTAATGATCAGTAGGGATGAGCTTCGAGTTTGAGTCGAACTCATGTTCGACTCGAACATTGCCTGTTCGCCCGTTCGCCGAACAGCGAACAATTTGGGGTGTTCGCAGCAAATTCGAAAAGCCGTGGAACACCCTGTAAAAGACTATGGGAGAAATCTAAAGTGCTAATTTTAAAGGCTTATATGCAAGTTATTGTCATAAAAAGTGTTTGGGGACTCGGGTCCTGCCCCAGGGGACATGTATCAATGCAAAATAACGTTTTAAAAATGGCAGTTTTTTCAGGAGCAGTGATTTTAATAATGCTTAAAGTGAAACAATAAAAGTGAAATATTCCTTTAAATTTTGTACCAAGGGGGTGTGTATAGTATGCCTGTAAAGTAGCGCTTGTTTCCCATGCTTAAAACTGTCCCTGCACAAAGTGTAATTTCTGAAGGAAAAAAAGTCATTTAAAAGTACTCGCGGCTATAATGAATTGTCGGCTCCCGGCAATACAGAGAAAAGTCATTGAAAGTCATTGATAAAAAAAAAATGCATGGGGGTCCCCCCAAATTCAATTACCAGGCCCTTCAGGTCTGGTATGGATATTAAGGGGAACCCTGCATCAAATAAAAAAAAAATGACGTGGGGTTCCCCCCAAATATCCATACCAGACCCTTCAGGTCTGGTATGGATTTTAAGGGGAACTTCACCCCAAATTTTTAAAAAAATGGCTTGGAGTTTCCCCCAAAAATCCATACCAGACCCTTTATCTGAGCACGCAACCTGGCAGGGCGCAGGAAAAGAGGGGGGGATGAGAAAGCGCCCCCCCTCCTGAACCATACCAGGCCACATGTCCTCAACATGGGGAGGATGTTTTGGGGGTCTGTGATATATCGTCGCCGCAACCTGACAGGTCTTATGTAGCTGAGGACGGGGACCCCGTCCCCCTCTGACGCAAGGGGAAACCCGGGCTTACCCAGTAACGTGCGGGTGACCCGCCCCCTCTGATGCAACGAAAACCTGCGTTACATCAGAGGGGGGCGGGGTCACACGCACGTCACTGGGTAAGCCCGAGTTTCCCCTTGCGTCAGAGGGGGACGGGGTCACGTGACGGGTGGCCCTGTACTCAGCTACATATGAGACCTGTCAGGCTGCGGCGACGATATTCCCGGGATGTCTCCGGTGGAGACAGGATGCGCTGCGCTGGACATCTCATCGCTGGAGCCTGGACCTGGATGAAGAGGAGATCATCCACCGCTGGACCCTGGAGAGGAGAGCATCCATCACAGGATACCGACAGCGTCGGAGTGGAGACCGAGAGTGGATTACCACCGCTGGAAACTTTTTTTTTTTTCTTTTTAAAAGGACTTATCCCAACGGTGTCTGTGTGTTTTTTTTTTTTTTTTTACACTTTCTTTGTGAAATGGTAGGGGTACAATGTACCCCTTACCAATTCACATAGGGGGGTCTGGGATCTGGGGGTTCCCTTTGTTAAACGGGTCTTCCAGATTCTGATAAGCCCCCCGCCCGCAGACCCCCACAACCACCGGGCAAGGGTTGTGGGGATGAGTCCCTTGTCCCCATCAACATTGGGACATGGTGCTTTGAGGGGTTACAGACCCCAAAAGCATACTCCCCATGTTGAGGGCATGTGGTCTGGTACGGTTCAGGAGGGGGGGCGCTCTCTTGTCCCCCCCCTCTTTTCCTGCGGCCTGCCAGGTTGCGTGCTCGGATAAAGGGTCTGGTATGGATTTTTGGGGGGAACTCCACGACATTTTTTTTTTATTTTGGGGTGGAGTTCCCCTTAAAATCCATACCAGACCTGAAGGGTCTGGTATGGATATTTGGGGGGAACCCCACGTAATTTTTTTTTTATTTGACGCAGGGTTCCCCTTAATATCCATACCAGACCTGAAGGGCCTGGTAATTGAAATTGGGGGGACCCCCACGCAGGAATATTTCACTTTTATTGTTTCACTTTAAGCATTATTAACCACTTAACAACCACCTGCCGACAAATAACGTCGACAAGGTGGTTGCTTAACTCTGGGAGGACGTTATATAACGTCCTCCCAGAATCGCGCTCCCGCGCGCCCCCTGGGGCGCGCACACGGGAAACTCCGTGACCGCCGGGTCCAGAGGACCCGGCGGATCACGAATCGTGGTAAATCGCCGCTGATAGCGGCCGTTTACCACGTGATCGCTCCGTCAAATGACGGAGCAATCACTTGTAAACAGACCGGCGTCATTTGATGACGCCGGTTCCTCCCTCCCCTCTCTGTACCGATCGGTACAGTGTGAGAGGGGAGGGGGAGGGAGCGGATGGCAGCAGCAGCACTGTGGGCTGGATCTGTGACAATTGCAGTCACAGATCCAGCCATCCATCCATCCCTGCTCAGCCATCCCTGTGCTATACCCTGCCAATACTCTGCAATACACCCTGCCAATACTCTGCAAAATACCCTGCCAATACTCTGCAAAATACCCTGCCAATACCCTGGTGCAATACTCTGCAATACCCTGGTGCAATACTCTGCAATACCCTGGTGCAATACTCGGCAATACCCTGGTGCAATACTCGGCAATACCCTGGTGCAATACTCTGCAATACCCTGCAAAATACTCTGCAATACCCTGCGCAATACTCTGCAATACCCTGCGCAATACTCTGCAATACCCTGCGCAATACCCTGCAAAATACTCTGCAATACCCTGCGCAATACCCTGCAAAATACTCTGCAATACCCTGGTGCAATACTCTGCAATACTCTGGTGCAATACTCTGCAATACTCTGGTGCAATACTCTGCAATACTCTGGTGCAATACTCTGCAATACTCTGGTGCAATACTCTGCAATACCCTGCGCAATACTCTGCAATACCCTGCGCAATACTCTGCAATACCCTGCGCAATATTCTGCAAAATACTCTGCAATACCCTGCACAATACTCTGCAATACCCTGCACAATACTCTGCAATACCCTCCACAATACTCTGCAATACCCTCCACAATACTCTGCAATACCCTCCACAATACTCTGCAATACCCTCCACAATACCCTGTGCAATACCCTCCACAATACCCTGTGCAATACCCGTGCAATACCCTGCCATACACCGCAATACCCTGCCATAGTCCGCAATACTCCGCAATGCCCTGCAATACTCCGCAATGCCCAGCAATACTCCGCAATGCCCGGCAATACTCCGCAATGCCCGGCAATACTCCGCAATGCCCGGCAATACTCTGCAATAACCACTTCCCGCCCTCCGGCCGTCATATGACGTCCTTGACTTTGTGCGGGGATATCTGAATGATGGGAGCAGCTACAGGCATCATTCAGATATTAGCTTTTTCAGCCGGCGATTCACTACACCATAAGAACAATCATAGCGGCTGTTCCGCCGCTTGATCATTCTTACGGGAGGCGAGAGGGGATGCCCCCCCCCCCCCCCGCCGCCCTCCGGTGCTTCTACCGACTCACCGCTACGATCAAAGCCAGGATTGTTGTTTTTTTTTTGTATTTTTTTCAGGCTTCCCAGCCTAGAGGTGAGATGTGGGGTCTTATTGACACCCCCCCCCATATCTCACTGTAAAGAGGACCTGTCATGCCATATTCCTATTACAAGGGATGTTTACGTTCCTTGTAATAGGTATAAAAGTGATCAAAAAAATGTTTAGGGCGGAAAAAACATGTCAAACTAAAATAAATAAAGTAAAATGAAGAATAATTTTTTTTTTTTTTTTAAAGCGCCCCTGTCCCCGTGAGCTCGCATACAGAAGCGAACGCATACGTAAGTCCCGCCCACATATGAAAACGGTTTTCAAACCACACATGTGAGGTATCTCTGCGAACGTTAGAGCGAGAGGAATCATTTTGGCCCTAGACCTCCTCTGTAACTCAAAACATGTAACCAGTAAAAATATTTAAAGCGTCGCCTATGGGGATTTTTTAAGTAGCGAAGTTTGGCACCATTCCACGAGTGTGTGCAATTTTTAAGGGCGACATGTTAGGTATCTATTTACTCGGCGTAACTTCATCTTTCACATTATGCAAAAACATTGGGCTAACTTTACTGTTTTTTTTTTTTTTAAGCACAAAACATTTTTTTTCCGTAAAAAACGCGTTAAAAAAATTGCTGCGCAAATATCGTGCGAGATAAAAAGTTGTAACAAC
Source organism: Rana muscosa (assembly GCA_029206835.1). Taxonomy (NCBI): domain Eukaryota; kingdom Metazoa; phylum Chordata; class Amphibia; order Anura; family Ranidae; genus Rana; species Rana muscosa. The sequence goes on from CM055117.1 coordinate 327,336,205, forward strand.
CACCATTATATTCTCTAAGGTCTTTGCTAAAAAAACATATATAATGTTTTGGGGTTCTATGTAATTTTCTACCAAACAAATGATGATTTTTACATGTAGGAGAGAAATGTCAGAATTGGCCTGGGTGCTCCAGAACGCCTGAAGGTGCTCCCTGCATGTTGGGCCTCTGTGTGTGGCCACGCTGTGTAAAAGTCTCACACATGTGGTATCGCCATACTCGGGAGTAATAGCAGAATGTGTTTTGGGGTGTAATTTGTGGAATGCATATGCTGTGTGTGAGAAATAACCTGCTAATATGACAATTTTGTGAAAAAAAAAGAGAAAAAAAAATCTTGATTTTGCAAAGAATTTTGGGAAAAAATGACAACTTCAAAAAACTCACAATGCCTCTTTCTGAATACCTTGGAATGTCTTCTTTCCAAAAAGGGGTCATTTGGGGGGTATTTGTACTTTTCTGGCATGTTAGGGTCTCAAGAATTGAGATAGGCCGTCAGTACTTCAGGTGTGATCAATTTTCAGATATTGGCACCATAGCTTGTGGACTCTATAACTTTCACAAAGACCAAATAATATACACCAATTTGTACTTATTTTTACCAAAGATATGTAGCAGTATAAATTTTGGCCAAAATTTATGAAGAAAAAATAGTAATTTGCAAAATTTTATAACAGAAACGAAAAAAAAAATCATTTTTTTACAAAATTTTCAGTCTTTTTTCTCTTATAGCGCAAAAAATAAAAAACCCAACAGTGATTAAATATCACCAAAAGAAAGCTCTATTTGTGTGAAAAAAAGGACAAAAATTTCATATGGGTACAGTGTTGTATGACTGAGTAATTGTCATTCAAAATGTGAGAGCACCGAAAGCTGAAAATTGGTCTGGTTATTAAGGGGGTTTAAGTGCCCAGTGGTCAAGTGGTTAAAATCACTGCTCCCGAAAAAACAGCAGTTTTTAAAACGTTTTTTTGCATTGATACATGTCCCCTGGGGCACGACCCGGGTCCCCAAACACTTTTTATGACAATAACTTGCATATAAGCCTTTAAAATTAGCACTTTAGATTTTTCATGTTCGAGTCCCATAGACTTTAACGGTGTTCGGATGTTCGAACAAATTTATTGCCTGTTCGCATGTTCTGATGCGAACCGAACTGGGGGGTGTTCGGCTCATCCCTAATGATCAGGCCATATTCTATTTTCCACAGTATTAAAGTGGTCCTTCAGTCTTATAAAAAATTAAAAGTCAGCAGCTACAAATACTGTAGCTGCTGACTTTTAATAAAAGGACACTTACCTGTCCAGGAAACCAGCACTGTCCTCACCCGGGCAGGTTTTTCAATGTTTTTTTTTGTTCGCTGGTGTGGGTATCTTAACACCTGGTAAGCCAGATGTGACTACTTCAGGCTTACAAGCCAGCTTCTCACTGAGCATACATGAGTTGCGCTGTGCTTTATGAATGGACCTTCATTCTCCTGGAACCTTTGAAGATTTGATATAATAAATTCACGATTATTATATATTTTTTTACATTATGTATAATCCAAACAACATAATCTGGATTTTGAAGATGGTAAGAATTGGAAATTCATGTTGGTATAGTTCAGTCCCTAGAGTATAGACCCTAGATGAGATAAGAAGCCACCACTTGGTTTAGACTGCTGGGTACCACACAAAACTGAAATAACATTTTGGGTGTAATTGCTCTTCAGGTAATAGAGGATGAAACACTCAATTATAAAAAGATGCTAATGTTTATATTAAATAATTTTACATATGCAATAGAACATTGCTTATCACTTTCTTAATCTCTCATTTTAATTAGGAATAAGGAAATCTGACCAAATTTACTTTGTGAAAAGTTTAGAAAATCTTGGCCAAAGTTCATAAATCCATTAACCTCTTCCTTACTGCGCTATAGCTGAAAGACAGCTACAGCTCGGCTCTGTTGTTCCAGGAGGGCATCCATGGACATGCTTCCCGCAAGCCCCCTGGGGCATGCATCCGGCAAGCTCTGTGTGTGCTGTGTCCTTCCAACACAGCCAATCACAGATTCGGGGAAAGAGCCAGTCACAGCGGCCCTTTACATTGAGATCATCTGTGATTGGACACAGCTGATGACATGGTAAACAGACTTGCTAGTGATTGGCATTTCTTTCCTCACATGCTGTCACAGGGGACATGTACACAGAAAACCAGGGCACTGATCATCCGTGCCGTGGTTATCAGTACAGCCCAATCAGTGTCCATTAGTCCTGCATATCAGTGCCCATCAGTGGAGCTAATTAGTACCCATCAGTGCCTCCTCATCAGTGCCATCTATCAGTGCCGCCTATCAGTGCCCATTAGTGCTTCCTTTCAGTGTCCATCAGCGCAACCTCATCGGTGCCTCCTCATCAGTGCTGCCTCATCAGTGCCCATCGGTGCAGCCTCATCAGCACACATCAAGGAGAAATTATTTGCAAAATTTTGTAACAGAAACTAATAAAATTTTGTTTTTTCCCCCAAATTTTGGTCTTTTAAAAAACCCAGTGGTGATTAAATACCACCAAAAGAAAGCTCTATTTGTGTAAAAAAAAAGACAAAAATTTCATATCGGTGCAGTGTTGCTTGACCGTGCAATTGTCTTTAAAAGTGCAACAGTGCTGAAAGCTGAAAATTGGCCTGGTCAGGAAGGAGATGAAAGCGTCCAGTAGGCAAGCAGTTAAAGTCTATTGGTGGTCAAATCCTGCTAGTAAACTCTGATTATTTGAGGAGCTAACAGGCAGGCTATTGTTAAACAAAGGGCAAAGGAAACTGAATACTGCCATTCAGTACAATGCCAGTACTGGAGCATTTTCTCATGAGATTTGGGATCCTCAGCATTTCCAGGATCTCACTAAAAGGACCATGAGATCACCCTCTTCAATGTGGATGTCAGGTATAAGGTAAGTATATTGTCTAACTTTTGCAGCATTTTGGAATGGTGGTGTGAGTCCGGATGTAAAAAGGGGACCAAAATAATGCTCTATTTATTTCTTTTTGGCTGTTATGGGTTACTGAGATTCAAATAATTGTGTGTACACATTAGGACAGGAAGAGAAGTACACTTATCCAGGCTTGCAGGTTCTGCACATTTTCCACTATGGAATAATTGCAGAATCTGGATCGAGATGAAGCATGTCAAGGTAAAAAAAAAATGTCACGGTAATATATAAAAAAAAAAGGTATTTAGTATATTTCTGCACTACATCACATTTCCCCATGTTTTGTCTCTTTAAACACAGTCACTGCATATGTTATTGTGCCATAATATTGTGTGCTCCAACCTTCCTGCTTGAGATGATGTGGTGTCTTGAGCTCTGAAAACCTAAGCACACGGTGATAGCCCGGTCTACTTTATTTTTGATAGATTACAAAGCACACAGCTCTCTCCTCATCTCTACAACCCATAGTGCAAAGAAAACTATCATTTCACAAGATTTCTGGCGGAATCAACAGGTATTGTTTTGAACTTATTCAACAGAAATATTGCAGAGCTTGTAATGGTACATTTAGCAGAACAAAAGGGTTAAAATAAAAGAAGTTCAATGCTTGGATTTACCTTGACTTTCAGATATTCACTAGCTGTAGCAGAAAATACCGTATGTACATAATTATGTAAGTTGAAATTCATTGATTGAATTTAGTTTCTTTATTACATAGCCTGCCTTAGACTACAATTTGACTCTCCTTCATAACAAGATGTTCACTGGAGTTCACATATTATGTGTTTATCATGTGCAAAAGGAGCATAGTGAAACCTAATGCCTTCTACACACGATCGGAATTTTCGATGGAAAAAGTTGACTTTTTCCATCGGATATTCCGACCATGTGTATGCCTCATCGGACTATTTCCATCAGAAATTCAGAGGAATTCCGTCGGAGTTAAGATAGAGAACATGTTCTCTTTTACTCCGATGGAATTCCGTTGTGATTTTGGCCAGGCAAAAGTCTGATCGTGTGTACAGGGCATAACACTAGAAAGAAGGTGCTAAACAATTATAAACAAAAAGTTTTGATCAATTGATTCAATGATAGAAATTGTCAGTAAACATTAACAGTAATACACATGGTAAAAATAAAGGAAATGGAGTAGAATATTCCAGTAACACATAAAGTAGAAGAATGTTAAAATAAATACATCACAAAACTGGAGGCATACGATGGAAAAATACATATGCAAAGTTTATTTTCAGTAAAAACACATGTAAAACATTTAGCAGATCCATTAATAAAGATACAGTATGTTTACCTCTATATTCAAGTTTTGACCCTATCCCTTAAAGTGGTTCTAAACACAAAAGATGCATATCTGCATTAAAGGGGTTGTAAAGGTTTGTGTTTTTTCACCTTAATGCCCCCCCAGCCCCCTTGTTTTACTTACCTGAGCCAGTTCACCTGCTCGGCACGTCCCTGTCATCCTCCTCTCCACGGAGTCCCGGCTTTGATTGGATAGATTGATAGCAGCGCAGCCATTGGCTCCCGCTGCTGTCAATCAAATCCAATGATGCGGGAGCCGGGGGCGGGGCTGAGTCATGCACTCAACGTCTATGGACGCCGAGTGTATGACTCAGGAGCAGGCCTGCAAGGTAACCCCCTTGGGAGAGAGCATCCCAGAGGGGGTTATCTAATGCGGGGAGGAGCCGCGAGAGCCACCGAGGGACCCCAGAAGAGTATGTTCGGGGGCCACTTTGTGCAAAATGAGTTGCACAGTGGAGGTAAGTATGACATGTTTGTTATTTTAAAAAAAAGAGTATCACTTTAAGTTAAAAACCTTACAATACCTGCTCCCCTTCCCCCCCCCCCATCCCTAAACACCAACCTGAGTCCTCTCCCACTCCAGCGCTGTCCCAGCTGCTGCTCTTTCTTACTGGTCTCACAGGAGACTCTGAGAGCAGCAAAAGACAAATTCTGTAAGGAAGGAGCTGGGGCATGGACAAGCAGTGCTGTGTGTGTCTATGGATGCACACATCAACCCTGAAGAAAGACATTGCTCTAGGTGAGACACAGACACCCTTGTATTGTCCACACATGGGTGCCCGCCACAGTAACGCTGTTTTACCAGAAGAAAAAAATGGGAGTATAGCCTCAGATACGAAAATAATAATGAAAAAATAGCAACGTACCATCTTACTACCACTTCTGGGCCACTCCTACTTTTACCCTGGTCGGACGGATTCTGGATTCCTCTCCTGAACTAATGCTCCACAGCTACTTTTTGGGAACTTATCCCACTACGGCAACTTAAAACCTCATTGCCGATTACTGGACATGGAACTAAAAGAAAAAAGAGAATGGTGGCACACCACAGGACAATTAAACATTTTTGAGGCTATTAAAAAGACATTTACACAAAATGTATGTACGTTTGGGCAATTCCACCAGATATGCATATATGTACCCCGTTCTAGACAGCCACGAAAACAGAGATCCGAACCACCCTCCCTTCTTAGTCACAATATTTATTATTATAATGCGTTGATTTACTGATTTGCCGGCAATATTCATCAGCAGAGCAAGATGAATCCTCCGTGCAAACTCCTTTCCTGGTATCAAAAATGGTGTGTTTATTCTTTCAATAAAGTAATATCTGGTGATCTTGCCATGAAGGTCCTTTTACATGCATTTCTTGTTTTCGGGTGGCAAGGCTTTTTCTTGCACCTTGTCACCCTGTCACATGTGCTCCCAGTGGGGTATACAGGCGACTATCCTGATACTCATAACACATGCATGTTCCACCCTTCATTACCATGAGGGAGTCTGTCCTGATTAATAGTGTGCAGCCAAAGCAGGAGTGCATACATGTAGACATAAAGTGAATGCAAAGAGGCTGCATTAGATCAGCAGCACTGAGATGAAAAAAAAGATGAAAAGAGCATAAAAACAGTATTTTCTTCCGGAAAAAATTGTTTATGATACATGGGGGGATTTTTCAAAAGTGAAGCAGACAGAATCTGGAGCAGCTTTGCATTTTAACCAATCAGCTTTTATCTTCAGTGTGTTCAGCTAAGCTTTAGATAGAATCTGATTAGTTGCCATGCACAGCTGCTCTAGATTCTAGCTGCTTCAGTTTAGATAAGTTCACCTCACAGTATTTTAGCAAACTGGATGTCATCTTGTTGGTATTTACATCTACAGTACTTTATCTTGAAATACTATTCTTCAATTTATTCATACTATTTTAATAGCACATTACTGATTATTTACTATTATTATCATTATTATTATTATTATTACGACTAATATATTTGCAACATAATGGTAATAGTTTTTATTGACAGAGAACTGTGTTCCCTTTACATCGGCTGTGTTTTTAACATATAGAATACTTTTTGTAAATAAGAGGATAATTTTAATGGCAAATGGGTCATACCTTAGATTTGAATATACATTTTTTTGTGGGTTCACACATCCAATTGTGTTTAAAGCAAAATCCTAGTTTTGTTGACAGAAAAAAACTATTTACCTTTACATATATATTTCCAAACTTTTTTCCAAATCATTAACTATATTTGTTCAATAGATAGAGATAGGTCACACAATTGCTAAAAATATTTCAAAATCGATGATAAGTAATGCTTTTACTATAAATGATACGTGCATTTTCTTTAACTTAAAATTTACCTTTCATTACATTAAAACCAAGGTAATTACTGATAATGCCATTTACATTGAATCATCTGCTTAGAATTTAAGCTCTGTGTGAATTAAGGCTTAATTTACATAAGCGGACAGGGGTGCATAGTTTGCTGCATTCAAAAGGTAGCTAAATGATGCCTCTGGACGAGCTATGGGTATGGCTGCATACAAACTGGCTGAATACCTTTGGCCAGTTTGTGTGTGGCTTGAACCCGCACACAAATTAGAATGCAGATACACTGACCCTGGATGCACTCTGTCTGCATCCAGGGATCAGTTACAGGCTCTAATTGCATGTAACTACTTTGTTGAATGGTTACGTGAGACCAGCAGTGACACTGACAATTGATTAGTACATAGTACAAATCTGATAGCTGCTGCTGTTCACATACAGTGTGTACAGACAGTGTTTCAAACCACCAGCAATGATCTACTGATTCTTGCTGGTGGCTTCTCTCTGGTGTTCTCTGTTTTTTTTTTTTATATTGGCCGCCTAGGAGGAGGGGAGGAGGAGGAAAAAGATGAATGAGAAGCTGACGCCCGGAGGGGTAATGGGGTAAGTGCGGGGGGGCGACCAACTGACTGATGGGAGGTGCGGTTGACCTGACTGACCCAAAAAAAAAAAAATCCAACCGCCATTGCAAATGTAAAGGGTATTCCTTTTACTGATCACCAACATAAGGTGGATTCTTTTTTCCCAATATACTGCACTATACTGCAGTGTATGGTTACACTATGCCATAATTAAAAAAAAAATGCTCCACCCTGGGTTAAATACTAAAGGTATACCACTACCTGGCTGGGAGTTGATATGAAAACTGCATTCCTAACAATAGTCAATATATTCTATTAGAGGCAGGGCTCTCCCTAAGTTCTAATGCCTTTCTGAGTTGAATGGGGCTGCATTTGTCTGGCCTGGGGCTGGAGAACACAAGGAGCTTCCTGGGGGTGGAGTCCTAGGGGGTGCTGGAAAAATGCTTTTGGGTTGCACTGCACCACAGTGTTTCACTGGCACAAGGTCACATTACCTCATGCATTTCTTGCACCATGCCTTTGGATGGGACTTTAAGCCAGACAGAACAATTTTTTATACTGCCCAAAATGCCCACTGTTTATTGCACATGGCACCTTTCTTTTTTGCATAGAGATGGAGGGTGCAGGTCATCAGAGGGACTGACCTGGTGTCAGGGAGAGGTTCTGTGGCCTTTGGGTCTTTTGCCTCCCACTATTCGGAGGGTTTTCTCTTCAGGAGAGCCCTTTACCAAGTACTTGGTAGACCGGCTACTGCACACTGCTACACATTGGGGGCGTGACCAGATGTTGAGGTGAGAGGCCACTGCAGCACGGACCTCACACCCACTCCCATGCTGCACGCTGTCTAATAATTTGTATGGAGGAAAAGGGGACGCAGAGAAGCCGAGACGCTGACTAAACGCTGTGTATGCTGCGGTAGGCACACGTGAAACTACCTAATTGACCCTGATGTTCCGGTCGGATTGACTCTCACCTCATTCTGCTGTTTGCTGTCTGGCTGTGCCTTGAGCTGTCGCGGCGCCTGGGCATATCTCTCGGCTCCCTTCTAGCTGCCTTTGAGAGCCTGCCTGCCGGGGGAAGCTGGGGAGGCGGACGCCGCTGAACCCCGCTGGGATCTGTGCCACCGGAGCTCACTGGGACCCTGTCTCTGGAGGTTCGTGATACTGAGGCTGGGGGGCGGAGCTACGTGAAACAAACATTCGGTAGCAGAGCAAACCGGGAAGCCCAAGCACAAGGGTGAGCCTGAGATAAGGATGGTGCAGACGGAGATCCCCGTGGGCTGCTGGAATCTGGGGAGAAATTGCAGAAACGCAGGACCAGTCAGAGGCCAGTCGGAGGCCACGGAGGAGGTGAGGAGTGGAACGGATAGTTTGAACAACTAGCTGGAAATGCCGGGTACACTGTCTGTCATGACGTGGAAGCGAGGGGAGGAAGTTGCCTCCCAGGATGGAACTTGCATGGGTGCTGGAGCGTAGACACAGCCGGTACAGGGGACAAAGGCAAGCCAGGCCGCAGCGGCGGCCAAATTGGAGAAATACGCGCACACACCGGTGCATACAGCCGGCCAGACACCCAAGAAAGGGCAGGGGGTGCAACAGCCTAACCCCCAGAGAAAAAGCCAGGGCCAGGCAACGACAATGGAGACATCAGCAACCGCGGTAAATAACCAGGGGACCAAGACAAAGACACAGAAAGAAATCACGGAGACAACCACAGGAATAGTGGAAGAGGATGAGCCATCCATGAAAGAGATTTTTCAAGCAGTCAACAACTGTAAGTTTTCATTACTTGAATTATTTGATCAATTGAAAAGTATAAAAGAGAACATGTCAGTGCTTAAACATGATGTACAGGGGATTGGTGAACAGACTTCTGCCTTAGAGGGGAGACTTTGGCCTCGTACACACGACCGATTTTCTCGGCAAGAACCAGCAAGAAACTTGCTGGCAGAGAGGTCTTGCCGAGTAAATCGGTCGTGTGTACGCTGCTAGCGGGTTTCTCGTCGAGAAAACCGACAAGAAACCTCGACGAGAAAATAGAGAACCTGCTCTCTATTTTCTCGTCGAGATTCTCCTCGGCGTGTTTCTCGACGAGAAAAGTGAGTGTGTGTACACTTACCTGTCCGCCCGGAAGCCCGCGCATGTTCGAAATGAATTCGACGCATGCGCGGTAGCTACCTAGGCATACGTAGGGTATACCAAGATGGCGGCGACGGCATCGAATGTGACGAGCGCATGCTCGACGTAGTCGATGACGTCACCACGTACACTCATTTCAAAGAACCGCGGGTTCTTTGAAACGAGCGTGTGTACACTCGGCCGGGACAAGTTTCTTGTCCAAGAATCTCGTCGAAAAAAACGACATGTTTTTTTCAACGAGAATCTCGGCCGTGTGTACAAGGCCTTAGTCAGGTTTAGGATGATATCAACCCAATGAAACACGAGATAAAAGTAATGAGAGAACAGTTGAATATGTGCATCCACAAAATGGATGATACGGAGAACAGATTACGCAGGAAAATATAAGGGTACTAGGTCTCCCCGAAAAAAGTGAAGGTAACAACTAGGGTTGTCCCGATACCGATACTAGTATCGGTATCGGGACCGATACAGAGCATTTGCGCAAGTACTTGTACTCACACAAATGCTCCCGATGCCTGACCTGATACCTGGTCGGCGGAGTTAGTGAGCAGAGAGGGCGGGCAGAGTTAGTGAGCGGAGAGGGCGGGCAGAGTTAGTGAGCGGAGAGGGCGGGCAGAGTTTGCGAGCGACGAAGGCGGGCGGAGTTTGAGCGATGAAGGCGGGCGAAGTTTGAGCGACGAAGCGGGCGGAGTTTGAGCGACGAAGGCGGGCGGAGTTTGCGCGACGAAGGCGGGCGGAGTTTGAGCAACGAAGGTGGGCGGAGTTTGAGTGACGAAGGCGGGTGGAGTTTGAGCGACGAAGGCGGGCGGAGTTTGAGCGACGAAGGCGGGCAGAGTTTGAGCGATGAAGGCGGGCGGAGTTTGAGCGACGAAGGCGGGCGGAGATTGAGCGACGAAGGCGGGCGGAGTTTGTGAGCGGCGAGGGCGGGCAGAGTTTGCGAACGGAGAGGGAGGGCGGAGTGGGCGGGACACGTCCGTAGGCGGAGTCAGTGGGGCGGAGAGCGAGTCCTCAGCTAGGTAAGCTGGAAGTGTGCAGGGCGCAGCCGCATCAGGATTGGGTGACTGTCAGCTTGGACATCCCGACGCCCATCTTGGTACACGCTGCACTTGGCCACAGTAAGCCAGCAGCGGACATCTTGTTACACCCAGCCCAAATAGTTTGGGCTGGGTGTAACAAGATGTCTGCTGTTACTTACTGATGCTGAGTGCAGGGTGTACCAAGATGGCCGTTGCAGCATAACATTTCAGAATCTTTTCCTCATGTCATGTGCAGGCACTGAAATGCTGCAATAAATAAGTGCCAGCCACATATCAGTGCCCATAAGTGCCGACTATCAGTGCCATCCATCAGTGCCCATAAGTGCCGTCAGTGCCAGCCAACTGGCAGTGCCATCAGTGCCCATACGTGCTGCCCATCAGTGCCAGCCACCTGTCAGTGCCAACAGTGCCAGCCACATATCAGTGCCCATAAGTGCCGACTATCAGTGCCATCCATCAGTGCCCATAAGTGCCGTCAGTGCCAGACAACTGGCAGTGCCATCAGTGCCCATAAGTGCTGCCCATCAGTGCCAACAGTGCCAGTCATCAGTGCCAGCCACCTGTCAGTGCCATCAGTGTCCATAAGTGCCAACTATCAGTGCAATCCATCATTGCCACCTATCAGTGCCCATAAGTGCCATTAGTGCCGCCCATCAGTGCCAGCCATCAGTGCCAGCCACCTGTCAGTGCCACCTATCAGTGCCCATAAGTGCCGCCTATCAGTGCCATCTTTCAGTGCCCATCAGTCAAACTGTCACATGACATTAAAAAAGTATCGGTAATCGGTATCGGCAAGTACATGAAAAAAAGTATCGGTACTTGTACTCGGTCCTAAAAAAGTGGTATCGGGACAACCCTAGTAACAACCCCACATGCAAGACTGGCTTAAAGGAATTTTCAGAAAAGACTGTCTATCAAAGTTTTTTGCAATCGAACGTGCTCACAGAGTTCATTTAGGGATTCCTGCCCCTGGAGGCCAGCCAAGGCCTCTCCTTATTAAACTCCTAAATTTTAAAGACAAAATGATTATTCTTCAAAAGGCAAGAGAGATAAAAGAAATACAATATAATGACACAAGAATTTCAATTTACCCAGACGTTTCCCCCAAACTACAGAGACAAAGGGCGAGATTTGCTGAATGCAAATGTAGGCTGCAGCATAATAAGGTCAAATATGCAATGTTTTATCCAGCGTGCCTACGGATAACTGATTTGGGGGAGAAGATTTTTTTTCAATACATCTGCTGAAGTGACATTGTGGATGGATATGAAGGAGGGAAGGGTACAGGGGGGAGAAGGAAAAGGATAAAATGTGAAAGTAAATGACAAAAACATCAGTTTGGGGCCCCCGACCCCCCCCTTTTTTTTCTTCTTTTTCTTTCTTTTTTTGTTTTTTTTTTTGTTTTTTTTTGTTTCTGGGAATTGGACTATTTTTTATGCATACAGAAATTGATCTCTTTCCTCTCTATTTGTCGGATGGGACACTGGGGAGCGGGGGGTGGGGGGAGGTGTTGCAATATGGTCAACATGAGTGTGTTTTTGTTTGATGGTTATAATGCATATGAGGGGAATAGAAGTGTATATAAATATATATGGACGAAATTTGTAACCTGGGAAAACACACAAAAGTATAAATCGGTACCTACACCTTAAAGGGAAGATACGGTAACCTTAGAAGCCCCCAATATGGGCCCAAAGGAGGGCAGGGGTACGTATGGGGGGGAGAGAGAGAGGGAGGGGGGATGGGGGGGGGAAAGGGTAGTTGTATGTTGGGGTGTGACACAGGAATGGGTGAATCCACTAGAATATGATTTCTTAAAGAAAAGCAAAAGCACAAAAATCAAGAAAAAAGCATTTTTGAGGTATAGAATCACAAGATGGGAGGTACACTGACAAATAAGAGAATATAAAATGGGTGGATGATAGACAATAGAGAGGATAAAAGGAGACTCCCAAGTCAAGTTAGAAGTATAAAGGTGTGTTCTTGGAATATTCGGGGGTAAGACATTCAGCTAAAAGACAGGTAATCTTTTCAATGGCGGAAACGGGTAATATTGGGATACTGTGTCTGCAGGAGACACACCTGGAAAAGGAAACCATCAGCGTATTTGTCAGATCACCTGAAGCCAGGTGACAGATACACACCGTTGAGGTCAGGAGTGCATGGCTAAGGTAGTGAACCCTATGGCTGACTGCTGCGGATGGAACTCTGGGTGGTTAAGGAAGGCAGGTCCACTGGAGCACTAACAGGGATTAGGGAGCCTAAGATTCCCCAGGGTGCGGAGTCTAAGATCCAGCAGATGATCACCAGAGCCTCTAGTGGTGAGGATGGACTGGGCTGCAACTGGATCCAGGTCGCTGCCCCAGAGTCCCCCAGCTCACGCTCACAGTAGGCTATAGAGGATAGAGGGGAAGCAGCAGCTCAGCATACAAGAGATAGTGAGGGGATAAGTCAAAGGTCGGGGCGACTAGCGGACAAGGATAAACAAAGGACACGCCAAAGGTCAAGGTCACAAGCAGACAGGGATAGTCAAGAACAAGCCAAGATCGGTAAAACAGAGACAAACGTAGCACACGGCAAGCAGGAACCCAAACACACACTAGCTTAACAAACAACTTTGATCAGCACGGCTGGCTTGCAGTGCACAGGTTAATATAGTGTTCCCTGATAGGGCCTGGGGTGGAGCCATGCTTAGAGGAGAGATTACTTAAGCAGCCAGGTGAGAGTGGCTGGCCTCTAAAGCAAGACATATGGAGGAGAGGTAGGCTGAGAGACAAACATTACTGCATAACCATGACAGTATTAAAACATAGGAAATATCAAGTACAATATCATTCCACTCACACCTCTTACTCAAGGGGTGTGAGTGTACTGGTTGTCTGCAGGAGAACACCATTCCAGAGTCAGAGTAAAGTGGACAAAAAAGGGCGGTATGTATTTCTTTTTTGCCAGATAGAGACAAGAGAATATGTGTTGGCTAGTGTTTATATTTTGGGGGATTTAACAGAGTTAATTATGGACAAGGTGGGGGTGCCTGTTATAGTGGCAGGGGACTTTAATATGACTATGAATAAAAAGTATTATAGATTCCCGGCTGGGATCTCCCCTGGCAGCACGCCTGGCAGCCCTCTCCTCCAATTTTGTGGGGAGACAGGGCTGGTGGACGTGTGGAGGGGGAGACACCCGGAGGAAAGACAGTTCTCCTGCCACTCTAGGTCACATGCGACCTTGTCCAGGATAGATCTTGTACTTTGCAATGAAGAGGCCTTGAGTGAGGTGGGGAGGTGGAATATGAACCAAGAAGTATCTCGGACCACTCATCAGTGACCTTTGAAATTAAGACAAGTAGAAGTTTTAATAGGGGGGATTGGAAGGTAAACCCATTCTGGTTGGAAGTGATCAAAGACTCGGGGGGAATATGTGCTAGTTTGAAAAAATGTATAACTTTAAACTCAGAATCAGCCCCGAGGGGGGTGATTTGGGATACTCTGAAGGCGTTCCTGCGAGGAGTCCTGATACAAAAAAAAAATTTGTTAAAAAGCAAACACGTGCCAAGGAGGTTACAGCAAGGGGAAAGGTGAGAAGGGCAGAAATAAGTTATGTGGAAAATCCAACCATAGAGAAACATAAAGAATGGTCAGAAAGTCAGGAAGAATATAAAAAATTAGTACTAAAAAAAAGCGGAAAACAAAAGGCTATTTCAAAAACAGAGTTTCTTTGGGGAGGGAGAGAGAGTGGGGAGAATTCTGGCCCTAATAACCAGAGCCAATACTCCCTCCTCTGTCATCCCAGCTGTATGTGACGAAGAAGGGGAAATCAGGAGAGGTACCACGGAAATAATAGAGGTTTTTAAAAACGACTACAAAAACCTGTATAGCAGTACACCACAAAAAAATGTAGAAAGAGAGATGAGGACCTTTTTTGAAGGGTTACAGATCCCCCCGCTGTCAAGGGAAGATAGAGAGGGATTGGAGGCACCACTGACGCTGGAAGAGCTACAAAAGGCAACTGCATATATGTCAAATCAGAAGGCCCCAGGATCTGACGGTTTGCCAATAGAAATATATAAGACTTACAGCAAGGTGCTGCTTCCAAAACTTCTGGAGGTATTTAACTGGGCAGTTGAGAAAGGGAAGCTACCTTTGTCTATGATGGAAGCAACCATCATCGTACTATTAAAGGAGGGGAAAAACCAACTTGAGACAGCATCATACAGGCCGATATCTCTTTTGTGTTCAGATGCAAAGATACTAGCCAAAATATTGGCAACACAACTAAATAAAATAGTTTAAAAATTGGTGCATCCGGACCAAACTGGATTCATCACGGACAGATCCACAAGTATTAATATAAGAAGAACATATCTAAATATTCAGCTGCCAACAGAGAAAGGGGGGTCAAGAGCTATTTTGTCCCTAGACCCAACCAAGGCGTTTGATAGCCTTGAGTGGCATTACTTGTGGAAAGTATTGGCGGAATTCCAGTCCGAGGTTCACTCAATGGATCAAAATACTGTATGAGGGACCCAGAGCTAAAGTTAGAATAAACGGCGAGTGTTCGGATTGGTTCCAGTTGGCGAGAGGGACAAGGCAGGGGTGTCCTTTGTCGCCCCTGTTTTCGCCCTCGCAATAGAGCCTCTGGCTATCGCGATAAGGGCATCCCCGGACGTACAGGGCTTTAGGAGGAGGTTGGGGGAAGAAAAGGTCGCTATGTATGCTGATGACGTACTACTTTTTTTAGGGGACACACAGTCCTCGCTGGATGCAGCAATGTGGATAATTGGGGACTTTTGTAAATTCTCGGGGTTGAGGATTAACTGGGACAAATCGTCACTTTTGCCAATAGACCCATTAATACAGCAGATAACCCAAGTGAAAGTAGTAAGCCAGATGATATACCTGGGAATTAATGTAACAAGAGATCCAGGGCAATATATAGCCGGAAATTTAGTACCATTAATGACAAAACTGAGACAGAAGTGCCAAAATGGTTTGGATGCCACAGATCTTGTATGTCCTACACAACTCCCCAGTATGAATCCCAAAGTATTGGTTTAAAAAACTGGACAGTGTGTTTAGGGAGCTGATTTGGATAAAAGGAGCAGCAAGAATCCGCCTCCAAACCTTACAGCAACTAAGAGAGACATTCTTTTCTAGCCGCACAAATGCAACACATGCGGGGAAGTAATTTATTGGTGGGTAGACAGTCTGCAAAGAGCTTAATATTGAATGACACTAGCCATGATACAGAAGTAGAGGCAGTGGAGGCGGATTCTTTCTGCTCTAGGGGTCCCACGGTACAACTGATGGTAAAATGCTGGGAAACTGTCAAGAATATGTTAGGGTATAGGGGATTCTCTGTTATTATCCCATATAGGGGAAAATTCAATTTAAAGGAACTTAAAGTCATGGGAAAAATTGAGGAATGGGATAGATGCGGTATACACCTCCTGATACAACTTTTCAAGACAGGTAGAATAAAGTCATTCCAAGAGATAAGGGAGGACTACTCAGTCCCAAATAGGTCTTTCTATAGATACCTGCAAATCAGGCATGCCCTGAATGCGTAGTTTGGACGGGAGACACCAGAATGGAATGAAATGCCCTCTCTTCGTAGATTTGTAAACGCGGACACATCCAGAGGGAAGATCTCGGATATGCATAAGTGTATAGGTGGGGTAGATCAGGGAGAAGGATTTGATATTAAAAACAAGGATAAATGGGAGAGGGACGTGGGCCCAAAAAAACAAGAACAGTGGAAGCGGATATTAGAAGCAGGACCCAGAGTATCACTATCCCCCTCTCAAATGGTATCCCACCTGTACCTAATACATATAGCATACTACATGCCCCAAAGAATGTTTCAGTTTGGTAGGAGATCCGACGCAAAGTGTCAGAGATGTGCAGATGATAAGGGAGACTTGATACACATGGTTTGGAGGTGCCCCAAGTTATAGTGGTACTGGAAAGAGATTGTAGATAAGATAAATTTAGTATTTGGGACATCTCTACATACAACCAGAGGCTAAGATGTGTGTTGTGGGTCTCCTGAAAGAAAGGGGAATTCCAGGAGACATACAAACGGCAATAATAAGGTGTTTGTTTCAGGGAAGGAAACTTATTGCACAACGGTGGCAAGCGAAACACCCCCCAACAGGGACAGAATGGAGGAAGGTAATAGATGACACTATTAGGAAAGAGGAATTTATATTTATTAAGTGGGGAAATAAAAATAAATTTAAAAATATGTGGAAACAATGGCTAGAAGTGGAGACACGTTAGAGGGTGGGTGATGGTAATTTGGGGTGGGGAGACTGGATGTGGGAGATGGAAGATGGGTATGAGTGGGGATGAGGGGAGGGGGAGGGGCTATGAGTGTGAATGGGGGGATTGGGATGAGGGGAGGGGGGGGTAAGAAAAGTGGAGAATAGTAGGGTGTATGTGGGTTTTTCTACTCTTGTTATTTGATATTTGAATTGCTGCATATAAAGGAAAACGATTGTATGTCTTATAATGTTTTATAAAGAAAATAAAGAATATTTGATAAAAAAAAAAAAAAAAGGAGTGGGGTCCACTTGACTTCAGCCTAGGTAGACCATAACATACCTTGCCTCTCTCAAGAGCTTTGTGCCCTGGCTGGGAAATTCAGGGTTGGAGGCCCTTTCTCTTCAGAGGATTTATACATACATTTCATCAATGCTTCATGATTTAGGTTGCCATCCTCCCTTAATTCATATATAATATCAATAATGATAATAATAATAATAATAATAAAGGTTTTTATTGATATTCTCTTCAGAGGATTGTCCATACTGTACCCTCCATGCACCTTCTTGTGTACTGTGATTTCACGGTTCACTTTTTTTTCCACAGGGGTTAATTATATATATATATATATATATATATATATATATATATATATATATATATATAGTGCACACACCCCCTTCTCCTTGTTTGTTTCGGCTCCTCTTAGGAGAAAGGGGCACACCGCACCACAAGCCCGTACCCTCCCGTGTTAAGAGGTTAGGCAGTGTTGTTTTTGGGCCTTGTCTGCAGCCGGGGCATAAAGTCGTCCTGAGAATGATTCTCACCTCCACAGTGTGTAGATGCAAGTCCTTGACTTCCCCAGGAACGTAAATGTCCACACCAGCTGAAAGTCCAACTCAATCTTTATTTCTCACTTGCACAACACATTTTCTCTTGGATAAACGAAGGATTGGAATAAAGACACGGGACAGCTTTAAGGTGTGGAGGAGGTCCAGGCACAAACGTAGCTCAAACTTTTAGGACTGTTCAGATTCTCACACAGTTTTGGCGCATGGTCTCTGCCACAGACCATGAGGTTGGACTCTGCCACAGACCTGGTGGATAAGGCCACTGCCACTGACCTGGCGAACAGGGTCACTGCCACTGACCTGGTGAATAGGGTCACTGCCACTGACCTGGTGAATATGAATTTCCTTCCTAGGACATAGTCCCTTTTAGGGAGAAGACATCCCCCCAGAGAGTCAACAGACCCCTTCCTTCACCGTGTCCACAGCACCGGTCCTTCGGAACAGGATCCTCCCTTCTCTTAGGGTGCGGATCCCCTCGCAAGGCAGCACCCTGGACTCCTCAATCCCTTGCGGAGCCCAGCCTAAGGCTGCTGGGCTCCAGGCCATCACTGCAACTCCTGGGCCTGTATGACAAGGCGAACAGGAGCGGTGAGATAGTACTTCACCCCAGGCTAAAGTTGCCTGAGGTGGAACCGGAACAAGGCCTCCGGGCCTAGGGCACCCGGAGATGACGAACCACACTCCCACACACCCAGGCTGAAGGTGCCTGGGTGTGGACGGACGAAGATCCCTCTCAGAAGATGTCCACCCCTTTTATATCCTCTCCCGGCATGCAAAGCAGGTTCCCCGCCCTACTGTACGGCTGCCGAGAGGGGACACAAAAGGCACTGCACTGCACTCGCGGTTTAACCCTGGCTTAGAATGACAGCGCCACCCACCGGCCACAGGGAACACATCACAAGCATTAACCCCTGAGAACAAAAATGGTCCATGAACCCTATCAATTTAATGTGTCTGAGCCTAGTTACCACTCAGACTCTTCCCATTAATTGAGCACCCCGCTACATATACAGGTCCTTCTCAAAAAATTAGCATATTGTGATAAAGTTCATTATTTTCTGTAATGTACTGATAAACATTAGACTTTCATATATTTTAGATTCATTACACACAACTGAAGTAGTTCAAGCCTTTTCTTGTTTTAATATTGATGATTTTGGCATACAGCTCATGACAACCCAAAATTCCTATCTCAAAAAATTAGCATATCATAAAAAGGTTCTCTAAACAAGCTATTAACCTAATCATCTGAATCAACTATCTAACTCTAAACACCTGCAAAAGATTCCTGAGGCTTTTAAAAACTCCCAGCCTGGTTCATTACTCAAAACCGCAATCATGGGTAAGACTGCCGACCTGACTGCTGTCCAGAAGGCCATCATTGACACCCTCAAGCAAGAGGGTAAGACACAGAAAGAAATTTCTGAACGAATAGGCTGTTCCCAGAGTGCTGTATCAAGGCACCTCAGTGGGAAGTCTGTGGGAAGGAAAAAGTGTGGCAGAAAACGCTGCACAACGAGAAGAGGTGACCGGACCCTGAAGAAGATTGTGGAAAAGGACCGATTCCAGACATTGGAGGACCTGCGGAAGCAGTGGACTGAGTCTGGAGTAGAAACATCCAGAGCCACCGTGAACAGGCGTGTGCAGGAAATGGGCTACAGGTGCCGCATTCCCCAGGTCAAGCCACTTTTGAACCAGAAACAGCGGCAGAAGCACCTGACCTGGGCTACAGAGAAGCAGCACTGGACTGTTGCTCAGTGGTCCAAAGTACTTTTTTCGGATGAAAGCAAATTTTGCATGTCATTCGGAAATCAAGGTGCCAGAGTCTGGAGGAAGACTGGGGAGAGGGAAATGCCAAAATGCCTGAAGTCCAGTGTCAAGTACCCACAGTCAGTGATGGTCTGGGGTGCCATGTCAGCTGCTGGTGTTGGTCCACTGTGTTTTATCAAGGGCAGGGTCAATGCAGCTAGCTATCAGGAGATTTTGGAGCACTTCATGCTTCCATCTGCTGAAAAGCTTTATGGAGATGAAGATTTCATTTTTCAGCACGACCTGGCACCTGCTTACAGTGCCAAAACCACTGGTAAATGGTTTACTGACCATGGTATTACTGTGCTCAATTGGCCTGCCAACTCTCCTGACCTGAACCCCATAGAGAATCTGTGGGATATTGGGAAGAGAAAGTTGAGAGACGCAAGACCCAACACTCTGGATGAGCTTAAGGCCGCTATCGAAGCATCCTGGGCCTCCATAACACCTCAGCAGTGCCACAGGCTGGTTGCCTCCATGCCACGCCGCATTGAAGCAGTCATTTCTGCAAAAGGATTCCCGACCAAGTATTGAGTGCATAACTGAACATAATTATTTGAAGGTTGACTTTTTTTGTATTAAAAACACTTTTCTTTTATTGGTCGGATGAAATATGCTAATTTTTTGAGATAGGATTTTGGGGTTTTCATGAGCTGTATGCCAAAATCATCAATATTAAAACAAGAAAAGGCTTGAACTACTTCAGTTGTGTGTAATGAATCTAAAATATATGAAAGTCTAATGTTTATCAGTACATTACAGAAAATAATGAACTTTATCACAATATGCTAATTTTTTGAGAAGGACCTGTATATACAGTCATGCTCGAAATTGTTGGCACCCCAGAAATATTTCCAGAAAATCAAGTATTTCTCACAGAAAAGTATTGTAGTAACACATGTTTTGCTATACACATGTTTATTCCCTTTGTGTGTATTGGAACAAATCAAAAAAAGGGAGGAAAAAAAGCAAATTGGACATAATGTCACACAAAACTTCAAAAATGGGCTGCTCAAAATTCTTGGCACCCTTTAAAAATTGTGGATAAATAAGATTGTTTCAAGCATGTGATGCTCCTTTAAACTCACCTGGGGCAAGTAACAGGTGTGGGCAATATAAAAAAACACCTGAAAGCATATAAAAAGGAGAGAAGTTCACTTAGTCTTTGCATTGTGTGTCTGTGTGTGCCACACTAAGCATGGACAACAGAAAGAGGAGAAGAAAACTGTCTGAGGACTTGAGAACCAAAATTGTGGAAAAATATCAACAATCTCAAGGTTACAAGTTCATCTCCAGAGATCTAGATTTGCCTTTGTCCACAGTGTGCAACATTATCAAGAAGTTTGCAACCCATGGCACTGTAGCTAATCTCTCTGGGCGTGGACGGAAGAGAAAGATTTATGAAAGGTTGCAACGCAGGATAGTCCGGATGGTGGATAAGCAGCCCCAAACAAGTTCCAAAGAAATTCAAGCTGTCCTGCAGGCTCAGGGAGCGTCAGTGTCAGCGCCAAAGATCCGTCGACATTTAAATGAAATGAAAGGCTATGGCAGGATACCCAGGAGGACCCCACTGCTGACAGAGAGACATAAAAAAGCAAGACTACAGTTTGCCAAAATGTACTTGAGTAAGCCAAAATCCTTCTGGGAAAACGTCTTGTGGACAGAGTAGACCAAGATGGAGCTTTTTGGTAAAGCACATCATTCTACTGTTTACCAAAAACAGAATGAGGCCTACAAAGAAAAGAACACGGTACCTACAGTGAAATATGGTGGAGGTTCATTGAAGTTTTGGGGTTGTTTTGCTGCCTTTGGCACTGGGTGCCTTGAATGTGTGCAAGGCATCATGAAATCTGAGGATTACCAAAGGATTTTGGGTCGCACAGTAGAGCCCAGTGTCAGAAAGCTGGGTTTGCGTCCGAGATCTTGGGTCTTCCAGCAGGACAATGACCCCAAACATATGTCAAAAAACACCCAGAAATGGATGGCAACAAAGTGCTGGAGAGTTCTAAAGTGGCCAGCAATGAGTCCAGATCTAAATCCTATTGAACACCTGTGGAGAGATCTTAAAATTGCTGTTGGGAAAAGGCGCCCTTCCAATAAAAGCGACCTGGAGCAGTTTGCAAAGGAAGAGTGGTCCAAAATTCCGGGTGAAAGGTGTAAGAAGCTTATTGATGGTTATAGGAAGCGACTGATTTCAGTTATTTTTTCCAAAGGGTGTGCAACCAAATATTAAGTTCAGGGTGCCGAGAATTTTGAGCAGCCCATTTTTGAAGTTTTGTGTGATATTATGTCAAATTTGCTTTTTTTCCTCCCTTTTTTTTGTTTTGTTCCAATACACACAAAGGGAATAAACATGTGTATAGCAAAACATGTGTTACTGCAATACTTTTCTGTGAGAAATACTTGATTTTCTGGAAAAATTTCTGGGGTGCCAACAATTTTGAGCATGACTGTATATATATATATATATATACACTTTATGTGTATACAGTATATAGAGGGAGAGAGATATAGACACACACAATTTTTTATATATTATTAATAAACAGGAGTTTACATTTACACACGTATATAACGAATATTATAAGCTGCAATAAACTGCAAGCATATAAAAAAAATTGTGTGTACCTATGTTTTAGTTTATTTTGACAGTTCTATCTTATTAAATGACTTTCATTCGGGGTAATTAAATAAATTGTCTATTGTCACCATCACCAGACTTGGAGTCAGTGTATATGTGCGTTTCTAAAGTCACATCACTGAAAGCATGAAGGCAGACAAGGGCACCTGAACATAAAAGGAAATAATGGCTGTGTGCTTCTGAAACAGAAAAGAGCATACATTGCTGTTCATTTACAGACACAATCTTTGGCTTGTAAAGAAATCATTACTACAAGCCCCGAGTGCAATACCTAACCTTAAATAAGTGTTTTCTGGTTGTCATCTAAAAATCTAAAGGAAATCCAGTAGAGAATACATGCAGGGGACATACATTATATCCGCCGCTTTTTATCTCACATGTGTGATTTTGCCTATCAAGAACTGCAGGCTCTTATTCTCACTGGTGGGACTCTGTTATCACCCAGCGCTGCATATATCATGCCACAGAACTGTGTACCTTTTTTGCATTAATATAAATAGCTGTTTAGGATTGATTTCTGTGCCCGATAGTCTCGTCTGACCTGTTCTTCATCTGCCTTATTTGGTATGTATTTCAGATCTGGCTTATTTAGAGCTGAGATATAGTAGCTTTACATATTTAAGGTGCATTTAGAAGGACATTTTCTATTCTAATGTGGGAGTAAAGGACTCTTTGGGACATTCCAAAAATGATGTCTGTGTGATTTACATTACCAGTGCTGGAGAACAGATCCATATCGCAGTGTAAATAATAATGATTGATACTTCCGTTCTAAAAGATCAATTTTCTTTCCATTTTTTTTTTTTTACCAACATATTTTATATTGAATAACCCTTTGCTTTTATTTAGAGAATGTTTTACTCAAGGTTCATACTAGGAAGGCAAAATATTGCAAGGTTAAAGCTGATTTCTTTACCTTCATTCTGAGTAAGTTACTAAAATATGAATAAAAAAGTTAAATATTTCATTTTGCAGTTTATACGAAATATTTTTTGCTTGATTTCACTTAAACATAATTTTAAATTGCTAGGCTAATATTTATCTGAAGCACTGCCAAAATGTAGTGGGTTTTAGGAAAACATTAAAATGACTAATACCATATTTATCAGACAACGCTATAATAACTAAGATGTATTTAAAAAAGGCTTGTTTATAATGGATGCTAAACGTGGGAATAAGGTGGGACATCTTGTTTAAAAAAAAAATATTTGAAATTGCATTTTTCTTAGTTACTATAATAGTTTACAAGTATTTACTGGAGACCAGCAATTATGAAAATTAATTTAGCAACTTCAAAGGACAAAAAAAAGAAAGAAATCATATGCAAGATGATTACATTGGTATATAATTCCTACGTTGTTGCAGATCCTCTTGCTGAACAGACATAATTCTAGAGAAAAAAGATAGACGTAGAAGAGTTTTAGATTTAATTAACATGTAGAATTTATGTAGAACCCATTAAAAGAATTCTGGACCTTTTGTATTTAATTTGTGACCAGGTGGGTAACATCAGGTCATGGCAAAAATTGAATGGGTTCCATAGCGACCTCTTTTTTTTTTTTGCACATGGAATTCATCAATGGTGATCATTGATCTTAACATAAACTTTGCCTAAATCAAGGCCAGCTAATAGGAGAGCTGACAGCATAGTTCATACACCAGGGACTAACTTGTGGATGGGGTTTGTCAGTGAAGAGGGGGAAACACAGCAGGAAATAAACTTTTAACCTTAATTGACCCTCATAATATTTATTCGATTTCTCCTGCACACAATTATTATACAATTCTAGCACAAACTTACTTAAAATGTGTCCTTTTTTTTGATGAAATACAAATCATAGTTGTTTTACCAGTTTTTAGCTATGTTTTAGAAGACGCGTTGAGAGACAGGGTTCATTTTAAAGATCAGACTGGGCCAGCTGCATAATTTCTACCAACTGATGGGCAGAAGGACAAATGCTTGATGCACAGATAAAGCAAGTGGTATCTGTGACTATTGACAACCCTGAAGACTTGTCTTGCTCACCAGCTGTACTGAAACTTCAGAAGCAGTCTGGATCAGTGCCAGCAGCAACCTCTCCCACAGCAATAGATCAGTGTTGATTTAATTGCATACAGCATTTCCACTGGTCATGACGACACTCTGTTCACTTCTGAAAAAGGCAAGTTGGCAGAGTTAAACTTGAAACAATTTTTCATCCTGTCTTATAAAAAAATTCCATAGGGTCTTAAACATACATATAGATACATTTATTTAAAGCAGGGGTCTCCAAACAAAGGGCCAGTTTACTGTCCTTTAGAGTTTAGGGGGGCCAGACTGTGGCCAGCAGGAGCACAAAATGTCCCTGCATTAGTGGGAGTAAAAAATCCCCCATCATTGGTTTCAGCAGGAGGAAGATTGCCCCATCATTGGTGTCACTGGGCCCCATTGCTGGTGTCATTGTGACTAACTATGCCCCATTGTTGATGTCATTGGTAGGAATTGGGCCCCATCGTTGGTGTCGTTGGGAGGAATTATACCCTTCATTGGTGTGAGTGAACGAAATAGTGCCCCAAGGACCAGATAAAAGCAAGTAAGGGGGCGCATCCGGCCCCCAGGCCGCAGTTTGGAGACTACTGATTTAAAGTAAATAAAATGTAATTTTAAGAGTTGTTTTTAATCTGGAGATTTCATTTAATTTAAAATGTTACTAAACCCAAGACCCTGCATTCGCTATATCTGGTCTCCCTCAGTACACAGAACATGGAAATGCAATGGTGTTAGTAAACATATACTGCTAAAAACCTTTTCAGCAGTTAGATTAGTCTTGTGACTTCTATCAGTGTCTGGTTAAAGCATGTAGGAGGAGTTTTAATGAAGCTCCTCCTATGAGGATGCAGAATCCCTGACCCTCGGTCTGGACAGTGCTGATTGGCCCTGTGCTGATCACATGCACTCTACCAAGAAAAAAAACTCTAGCAATACACACCAAACTGAGCATGTGCAACTTGTCCCCTAGCTTCTGTACTATCCAGAGATGGATTGGGGACTCTGAAAGAAGGGGAGGATCAGAGGCGACAGGATCAAACATTCTTCATACACAATGCAAAGGATTAACCCCTTACGTTCCACAGTGAGTATAACAAGTATGCTTTACTGCATATACACACAGATTTTACTGTTGTGGGTTTAGTAACACTTGATATACATTTTTTTAAATCTTAATTTTCAGATTAAATAAAATAATGAAATCTATGAAGGTTCTTGTTCAAGTACTTCTTGTTCCCAGATAGCAAGCAATTGAGCTGCATGAAAAGGACTTGCTAAGTTATTGCTAGACTTGCCAGGCTTCACAAGTTTGTTGCACAATTGCAATTAAGCCCCATACACAGGATCAGACTTTTTGACAACGAACTTCAAAATGAGCAGGTTTTCAAAAAAATATGCTCCATTGGACAAACTTTTTCGGTTTTCATCGGACAAATGTTCGCTCTGCAAACGGACAAACTTTTTGGCAACAAAAGTCCTACGGTACAAAGTCCTATCGTGTGTACAGAAATCCATCAGACTTTAGTCCGAAGTACAAACACGCATGCTCAAAAGCAAGGACCAGCCGGAAGCTTTCTGTCTTGTAAAACTAGCGTTCGTAATGGAGATATCACATTTGTGACGCGGCAAGTTATGAAATCTTGAAATGCAGCGCACATTCTCTTCTTCTTTAATAATGGGATAATAAAAAAAGCTGCTTTGCTGATAATACTGAGAAATGACAAACATATTTACAAAGGATTTGTGTTCTAGTGAAAATGAAAATCGCGAATCAACACTGACCAAACTTCTACTAACTCCAGATTAGCAGAAGGAGCCCAAAGGGTGACGCCGGAGAATTGAACTTCCTCTTTTGAAGTGTCGTCAGTACGTTGAAACGTCACTATGTTCGTGTTTGTTGCCGAAAAGGTCAGAGCGTGTGTATGCTATGGGCGTTCCCGGCCAACTCCCTTCCGACAAAAATCCACGGAAAAGTTTGTTTGAAGTCCTATCGTGTGTATGAGGCTTAAGTCTGCATTGCATGACTTCAGATCAACTTTCTTTGCAACCATTCTGCAAGTCTGCTGCAAGTTCTGGTTCAGTTATATTGTACAATATTCATCCCACCACAGGGGTCACTGTGACTTGTAGAGCTCTTGCTGTAGACTCACCACTGCAACTTTGGCTTTTGCTAGAGACTTGCGACGCAAATTTGCTACAAATTGGAAACATGTCAACTAGAACTTGTGCTTCAAGTGCTCTGCAAGTGCACAACTTTCCAGTGAAAATGTGCAGCAAGTTAACAGACTTACAATTCATCACTGCCACAAATTTGTGGCAAGTTATCCTTGTTATCTGGGTTATGGGGTGACAATTATCTCCAAATGGTGCTGCTGCTTTGTCACTCTGTCACGCGCACTCCTGTATGACACTTCAAGCAGCTGTGTCAACACACATAGCAAAGGCTCAGTCCACCCATGTAAAAAATCAAATCAGTGCAGCGGTAAAAGTGAATATAATGGATAATTATCCCAAGTGAAAAAACGTGAAAATAAAAACCTTCAGTTCATTATTAAACATAAAATGAAAAAATGAGTGATGATGACAAGTGTATGAAACATCAGCTGGAAGTTAGCATCTCATGCAGAGGACATTCCACCCAAAATGTAGTCTGTTGATTCTCCACTGTGATATCCTTCCACCAGTATATAATGCACTCACCAGAAGATGAATAAAGATGAGCCTTGTGTTATAAAACACGTAGACAGAGGATGATCTCCGCCAGGTCCTGCATCAATGATCAGCATCCAGGTGGGAGTAAAGTGAACAGCAATGAATCCATGTACACCTTCAGTGGGGTTAAACTGTATAAAAAATCTCACCAAGAGCCAAGAATGCAGCTAATATGGTGTAGTATTTATTAGATAAAAAGGGAGTACATGTTCATGCCCGAAAAGGCCATAAAACTGATATAAAAGTGCATAAATAAAGAACACACCACTACTACCATGAGGTCGCAGTGGCAATAACGTCAGTGTATAGGACCCTACTGACGCATTTCGTGCTTAAACACATTGTCAAAGGGATCTGCCAATCACTGACGTCTTGTTGTGGAGATGTTTGAATAACCACAGACCCAGAAGTTGAAAAAACGCCATCTTGGCCAAGACCGGAAATAGCGCGCCCGCCATTTTCTCGGAGACCGGGACTGTGTGAATAAAAAAAACATGCATTCAAGAATTATCAGATCAATAGGTTCCAGAATAGTTGATCTACAAACATTAAAGATAAATGGAAAAAAAATTAAAAATAAGAATTAACAAAGGAAAAATAGGACAAAACAAAATATTATTATATAAACAAATCACATAATGGTGTTCAGCGGGCATATATCCCAATGTGTCATATGCTGAATATACCCAAAAATTCCTGATTCGAAAATCCATGTGTGTGGTTATTTTAGGCAAACCCCAAATAGAAATGGTAATAAAACTTTATAATAAATGAGTACATAAAAGAAAAAGAAAAATGTTTCAAATTTAGTTTAACCACTTCCGGACCGCCACATGCCGATATACGTCGGCTGTTTGAAGAGGGATATCTTTGTTGTGGCAGCAGCTAGCTGCCATAACCCAGGTATACTCTTCTTCAGCGGGCGGTCCGGTTTTCCGATAATAGTGGTCTCTGCGGATTCGCCACAAGATCACTTTTATCGGCGGCTAGAGAGGGCCCCCCTCCCGCCGCTCTCCTGTGCCCTCCACTGCTTACCGTAGCCGTCGGCAGAGGCGATCGGGTCCTTCTGATGGCTGGGTATGGAGACGAGTGAGGGGAAGATGGGCCATTTTTTTTATTGCATTTTAGTGTAAATATAAGATCTGAGGTCTTTTTGACCCCAGATCTCATATTTAAGAGGTCCTGTCATGCTTTTTCTCTATTACAAGGGATGTTTACATTCCTTGTAATACGAATAAAATTGACACAATTTTTTTTTTTTTAAAGAACAGTTTAAAAAATAAAAGGTAAAATAAATAATAAAACAAGAATTTATTTTTAAACGCGCCTCGTCCCGCCGAGCTCGCGTGCAAAAGTGAATGCATACGTGAGCAGCGCCCACATATGAAAACAGTGTTCAAACCACACATGTGAGGTATCGCCGCGATCGGTAGAGCGAGAGCAATAATTCTAGCCCTAGACATCCTCTGTAACTCAAAACATGCAACCTGTAGAATTTTTTAAACGTCGCCTATGGAGATTTTTAAGGGTAAAAGTTTGGCGCAATTTTGAAGCGTGACATGTTGGGTATCAATTTACTCTGCGTAACATTATCTTTCACATAATAAAAAAATTGGGCTAACTTTGCTGTCTTA
The DNA here is from genome assembly GCA_029206835.1 of Rana muscosa. Classification (NCBI taxonomy): domain Eukaryota; kingdom Metazoa; phylum Chordata; class Amphibia; order Anura; family Ranidae; genus Rana; species Rana muscosa. The sequence continues at coordinate 327,364,518 of CM055117.1, forward strand.
TTTTTTAATAAAAAAAGTGTATTTTTTCCCAAAAAAAGTGCGCTTGTAAGACCGCTGCGCAAATACGGTGTGACAAAGTATTGCAACGACTACCATTTTATTCTCTAGGGTTTTAAAAAAAAAATGTATAATGTTTGGGGGTTTGTAATTTTCTAGCAAAAAATTATGTTTTTAACTTGTAAACAACAAATCTCAGAAAGAGTCTCGGTCCTTAAGTGGTTAAACATTCAGCTGTTATCTATGACACAATTGATATCTAGATCCACATTGAGACCCTTGGGAATAAAACAATCCATCGCATAAACCCATTGGGTCTCCTTCCTAGATACCTCCCTCTTTCTGTTGCTTCCTCTCAAGTGAGGGTCAACAACATCTATTCCCACAAATTTTAATTGGCTAGCATCCCTTCTATGGAATCCTCTGAAGTGTGCCGACAGGTAGTGACCCCTTAATCCCTTTTTAATGTTGCACACTTGCTCTCTGAGACGATCACACAGTCAGCTAACAGTATGACCAATATACGGTTTCCGACATTGACATTCGAGCATGTATACCACATACCTAGTATTACATGTGATGAAAGAATTACGATTATAGGATTTCTGTGTGGTGTTGGAACAAAATTGAGTACATTTATGAATAGGGGTTCTCCTTTCCCTGCATATAACGCATTTTTTACAAGGGAAAAACCCTTTGATATCTGTAAAAAAAGGAGGCCCTAGTAGGGGGGTCAACCACGTTTGGTGCTAATTTATTTCTAAGGTTAGGAGCTCTTTTGAATACAACCTGAGGTTGTGTAGGTAAAATGGAACAAAGAACTGGATCTCTTTTTAATATCTTTTTTTTTTTTAATGATCTTTTTAACTTGATAGTGTTAAGATGAAAAAATAGTAATAAAAAGGCAAAAAGGCTAAATTGTTCTTTAGGTTTCTCTGAATGTAGGGATTCCCTATTTAAGCTACTTCCTGTTCCTGTATAGTGTTGGATAATTCTCCAGCATTATATCCTTTTTTCAATAAATCTCTCTTTTAATACTTCAGCGTGGGCAAAAAAATCTGCAAGGTTAGAGCAATTTTGCCTCATTCTGACGAATTGGCCCTTCGGAATATTTTTAAGCCAATTCGGATGATGGCAGCAGTTCGTTGGAATGTAACAATTCCTGTCCATGGGTTTAAAAAATAATTTTTAGTCATAATGGCAGTGCCGGCCTTGATTAGAGGGAGAAATTGTTATTGTTTAAGGTGTTAATAAAGTTATGCAAGGAGAACTTATCACCCTGCCATAGAAAGAGTACATCATCTATATATCTACGGTAAAATGTAAGTTCCGGCCAATCTCTGGCATATATGATGTCCTCTTCCCACCTGTAGTCAGAGCAAGATTAATGACATGCTGGGATGTCTGCCCACTGAACACCATTATTTGATTTGTTTATATAATAATATTTTGTTTTGTTAGAAGTCCTATTTTTCCTTTGTTAATTTAGATTTCAAAAATGTTTTCATTTATATTTATCATTTACCAGACCAATAGGTTCCAGAATAGTTGTTTATACAGCCACCCTTTTAACTGCTTGCTTACTGGGCACTTAAACCCCCTTTCTGCCCAGGCCAATTTTCAGCTTTCAGCGCTGTCACAGTTGGAATGATAATTGCGCGGTCGTGCGACGTGGCTCCCAAACAAAATTGACGTCCTTTTTTTCCCACAAATAGAGCTCTCTATTGGTGGTATTTGATCATCTCTGCGGTTTTTATTTTTTGCGCTATAAACAAAAATAGAGCGACGATTTAGAAAAAAACACAATATTTTTTACTTTTTGCTATAATAAATATCCCAATTTTTTTTTAAAAAAAAAATTTTCCCTCAGTTTAGCCCGATACGTATTCTTCTACATATTTTTGGTAAAAAAAAAAAATCGCAATAAGCGTTTATTGATTGGGTTGCGCAAAAGTTATAGCGTTTACAAAATAGGGCATAGTTTTATAGCATTTTTATTAATAATTTTTTTTTTACTAGTAATGGCGGTGATCAGCGATTTTTATTGTGACTGCGACATTATGGCGGACACATCGGACACTTTTGACACCATTTTGGGACCATTGTCATTTTTTCAGCGACCAGTGCTATAAAAATTCACTGGTTACTGTAAAAATGACACTGGCAGGGAAGGGGTTAACACTAGGGGGCAAGGAAGGGGTTAAATGTGTAACCTTGGAGTGATTACTACTGTGTGGGGGAGGGGACTGACTGGGGGAGGTGACCGATCTGTGTTCCTATGTACAAGGGACACAGCATCGGTCCCCTCTCCCTGACAGGACGTGGATCTCTGTGTTTACACACAGTTATTCCACATCCTTGTCTGTGTACACGCCGATCGCGGGTACCTGGCGGACATCACGGCCGCCAGGCACACGCATCGGTATCTCAGTGGTGCGCCCCCCAGTGGCCAGAATAGCCGAGGCGTCTATTGACGGCCTCCCGGATTTATAGAGCCATCTTGAGGCCGTCATTTGAACATTAAGTAATTCTTGAATGCTTGTTTTTTGTATTCACACAGTCCAGGTCGCCGAGAAAATGGCGGCTGCACTATTTCCGGTCTTGGCCAAGATGGCGTTTTTTTTCAGCTTCCGGTTTAAAATTCCAGCAATTCCGGGTCTGTGGTTTTTTAAATATCTCCATAACAAGACGTCAGTGATAGGCAGATCCCTTTAACAATGTGTTTGAGCACAAAAGGCTTTGGGAGGGTCCTATACTCTGACGTTATTGCCGCTGCGACCTCGTAGTAGAAGCGGTGTGTTTTTTATGCACTTTTATATCAGTTTTATGGCCTTTTCGGGCATGTACTCCCTTTTTATCTCATCAATACTACACCATAATAGCTACATTCTGGGCTTCTGGTGAGCTTTGTTATACAGTTTAACCTCACTGAAGGGGTACATGGATTCATTGGAGTAAACACTCCACTCCCTCCTGGATGCTGATCTTTGATGCAAGACCTGGCTGAGATCATCCTCTGTCTACGTGTTTTATAACACAAGGCACATCTTTAGTCATCTTCTGGTGAGTGCATTATATACTGGTGGAAGGATATCACAGTGGAGAATCAATAGACTTCATTTTGGGTGGAATGTCCTCTGCATGAGATGCTAACTTCCAGCTGATGTTTTATACACATTTTGACACCCTACAGTTTCTTTGAAAGGAGAAGTTTTGATAGACTTGTCATCATCATGCATTTTGTGCATGGTAGCAGCTGTGTATGGTGGCCAATCAGCTTCTAACTTCAGCTTGGTCAGTTGAGCTTTGACAATAAAACCTGGAAGCTGATTGGTTTCTATGCAGAGCTGCACTAGATTTTGCATCAGTTTTAGTAAATATCCCAATAAATATCAACCAGTTAAGATTTAGATCCACTTGAAAGTATGAAAGACTGAAGATATAACTGAAGAGAGCAGCCACCAGCATTGAGGACACTTCTCATGTAATGTAAAGAAGTGTTCCCTGTGTTGATTAAAAAAACAATGTTCATACAATAAAATTAGTTGATAATTCTATGTATGAGGCTTTAAATGAGTAAGACACTGAAAGTGTCATGGAGATACATAAACTGAAAGAATGCCAAATAATTTTTATCTTACATTTTATAGGTAACTGAATGGTTGCATTTTCCTTAAAAAGTAAGTTCACCTTTTCGGCAATTTTTTTTCATTATAAAAAGAATCCCTTTGTAATTGAAATGGCTGGGCCAGAAATTATATGTTCTTATCCCTCACTTACCTCATTCCAAAAACTTTAAATTTCATGCTTGTGTCTGAGTTTAATTTTTTTTTATTTCTGCTTGCATCACTTCCTGTAGGTCATTCTCTGTGTTTTTGCATCACAGAAAACGGTGTGATAGGGCATGTATTATCAGTCTGGACCACACCTCCCTTATTACTATACTTAATTCTTTCCTTAAGGTGACCACACATATTACAATCTAATTGTACAATCTCCTTTAAATCTAACATCAGCTATGAAGTACAAGGGGCTCCCTGATTTGATTCAAATTGATAGATTGTCCAGGTGGGTCCTCCTGTTCCACAGTTCTAGTAAATCGAAAGAAATTTAGAGATTGTACAATCAGATTACATAGCGTATGGCCATCTTTATACAAGTTGTCAGGAAAGGCGTCAACATAGTACAGCTGCTGTTTCCAGACATACACATATGCGCATGCACCAACAAAGAACGAGCAGAATAGTTACGAGCACATATGCGAATGCGTACCTGTCACCTTGACTATTTAAATTGAACTTTAGTACTGGCTAATTGCTGCTTGGTCTACAACATTTGTGTATGTTCCTGATTCTTGTGTTTGACTTCTGATCCTGACCTGGCTTGCTCTTGACCGTTCATGTCTGCTACCCGCTCCGACCCCTGGCTTTACCTTGGATTCTGTCTCTGCCTGCTGCTCCTGCAACAAAGGTACATTAATGGTATATTGGTACATAGGGGAGCTGGAATTTAGAAAAAAAAAGTGAACCTGGCCTTTAACATCAGCACTATGTTATTGAAGGCACACACAAAAAAAAAATTAGTTTGCCAAAAGCATATTTTGGGGCTTCTGTTTTTTCTGCAGGTTCTATAAACTATATTGAATAATCTTTTAAATATCTCCCTTATGAACAACCAGGTAGACATTTATTACAGACTCACTTGACCAGCCTTTTTCAACCAGGATATCTTCTGCCTTCAGGGGTGCAAAATGCCAAAATATTGCCACAAATGGCCCAAAAAAAAGTGCATTTATTCTTTTTTTTCTTTGGAGCCTGTAAAGCATTGCACCAGCGATCAGCAGATGGTGTTAGTAACATGTTACACCCTGAATATGGGTATAACATGTTACAAAAAATGAACTTACTTTGGATGTTGAACTAAAAACAGAGTCAGTAGTCCATTGAACATTTGTATCTCTATAGATTTGTAAACAAATATTTGGATAGGCATGTCAGTTAGGCTAAGTTTAGACCTGCACCTAAACTGCTGCTCCTCTGAAAGGTGATCTGCATTCAAACCTTTCAGAGGTGTCTGACCGGTAGTGGGGAGGCTATATAATGCCTCCTCACCACCTATTTTATCTTAGTAAATGCCGCATGTTGCAACCGCGAGCAATGCATGTGGTTTCAAGGAGTTTTCAGTGCATCACAATTGGCTTAACCACTTCAGCTCCGGAAGGTTTAGCCCCCTTCATGACCCGGCCATTTTTTGTGATACTGCATTGCGTTACTTTAACTTACAATTGCGTGGTTGTGCGACACTGTACCCAAATAAAATGCATGTCCTTTATTTCCCACAAATAGAGCTATCATTTGGTGGCATTTGATCACATCTGCAGTTTTTTTTTTTTGCGCTATTAACAAAAAAAGACTGACAATTTTGCAAAAAAAAAACAATATTTTTTACTTGGGGGTTAGGAGCTGAGAAGATAACAGGGCGTTTAAAGTGGTTGTAAACCCACTTTTTAAACAAAGCCCTACAGGTAAGCCTAGATTAAGGCTTACCTGTAGGCAGGGCCGTCGGAACAGGAGAGGCAAACCAAGCAACTGCTTGGGGCCCCAAGCTGGCCTGGGGCTCAGCAGAGCGGCCCCCCTCCCGCAATCGGCACCCCCCCTCCTCCCATTCAGGCGCGGGGAGCAGGGCCGTCTTTAATGCAGGGCAAATGAGTCATCAAACGCTGAAAAATCAAGTGCATTTGTTTTCTCCTCCATTCTATCCAGCTCGGCACGGGTTAAGTGAAGTCGCGTCCCTGCAGTGTCTCTTCTACTGACCCCGCCCCTTCCCCTTATCTCAGTCTGAGTGGACTGAGCCTCTTCCCAGGCCATGTGCTGCATTCCGCCCCTCCTCTCCCTCCTCTGCGGGCGGCTGCTGATGACATCGCTCTGCAAAGTGAGTAAAACTGTCTCCCTCTGAGACACTGTGTGCTGTCCTGAGCCAGGTTCCCCCTCCCATCACCTCTGATAACTTTTTAGGGAGTCTCAGATGCTGCAGAACTTCTTGGGGTGGCAGGGCAGGGCTGCTGGGAGTTGTAGTGCATGGAAGAGTTTGGCTGCTGCAGAACGTCTTGGAGGGGGGGCTGCTGCCTGCTGGGAGTTGTAGTGCAGGGCAGAGTTTGGCTGCTGCAGAACTTCTTGGAGGGGGGGCTGCTGCCTGCTGGGAGTTGTAGTGCATGGCAGAGTTTGGCTGCTGCAGAACTTTTTGGAGGGCAGGGCTGCTGCCTGCTGGGAGTTGTAGTGCAGGGCAGAGTTTGGCTGCTGCCTGCTGGGAGTTGTAGTGCAGGGCAGAGTTTGGCTGCTGCAGAACTTCTTGGAGGGGGGGCTGCTGCCTGCTGGGAGTTGTAGTGCATGGCAGAGTTTGGCTGCTGCAGAACTTTTTGGAGGGCAGGGCTGCTGCCTGCTGGGAGTTGTAGTGCAGGGCAGAGTTTGGCTGCTGCAGAACTTTTTGGAGGGCAGGGCTGCTGCCTGCTGGGAGTTGTAGTGCAGGGCAGAGTTTGGCTGCTGCAGAACTTTTTGGAGGGCAGGGCTGCTGCCTGCTGGGAGTTGTAGTGCAGGGCAGAGTTTGGCTGCTGCAGAACTTTTTGGAGGGCAGGGCTGCTAAGTGTTATAGTGCAGGACAGTGATTGACAGCTGTGTGCTCAACGATAACCCCCTCCCTGCTTCTCCACCCCCAATATTAATCCCCCTGCCCGCTTCACCACCCTCAGCAATAACCCCCCCCCTCTCCGCTTCACCCTCAGCAATAACCCCCCTCCCCGGTTCTCCACCCTCAGCAATAACCCCCCTCCCCGCTTTTTCACCTTCAACAATAAACCCCAATCCCTGCCTCTCCACCCCCAACAATAACCCCAATCCCTGCCTCTCCATCCCTAACAATAACCCCTTCCCTGCTTCTCCCCCTACAGCAATACCCCTCGTTTCTGCAGAAACAGCAGTGTGCTGATAGTTAATAAGTGACAATGTAGTATGGAGCACCCCACAATGTGTAATCATGGAGGTATTATGGGAAGGGATCCTGTTTAGTGATGGGCGTAGTATTGGGGAGAGGGTCCTGTGCAATGATGTGGGAGGAGGGTCCTGTAATTATGGGGGTAGTATGGGGAATGGGGTCCTATGTAGTGATTTGGGTAGTATGGGGGAGGGAGTCCTGTGTAATGATGGGGGGCAAAATTGCATGGGGGCCCCAAGAAAATGTTTGCCCAGGGTCCAATCAATATTAAAGATGGCCCTGCCTCCACAGTCCTCTCCTCTACATACTGCCCCCATCATACCCACCGCAGTCCTCTCCTCTACATACTGCCCCCATCATACCCACCACAGTCCTCTCCTCTACATACTGCCCCCATCAAACCCACCACAGTCCTCTCCTCTACATACTGCCCCCTCATACCCACCACAGTCCTCTCCTCTACATACTGCCCCCTCAAACCCTCCACAGTCCTCTCCTCTATATACTGCCCCCATCAAACCCACCACAGTCCTCTCCTCTACATACTGCCCCCATCAAACCCACCACAGTCCTCTCCTCTACATACTGCCCCATCATACCCACCACAGTCCTCTCCTCTACATACTGCCCCCATCATACCCTCCACAGTCCTCTCCTCTACATACTGCCCCCATCATACCCTCCACAGTCCTCTCCTCTACATACTGCCCCCATCATACCCTCCACAGTCCTCTCCTCTACATACTTCCCCCATCATACCCTCTGCAATCCTCTCATGTATATACTGCCTCCATCTTACCCTCTGCACTCCTCTTCTGCAGAATCAGATGTAAAGGGGAACAAACCCTTTGCATTCAGATGTAAAGGGGGACTCTGCGGATTCAGATCTAAAGGGAAACTCTGTTGACTCTGATATAAAGGGAGACTCTTGTGATTAATTCCATTTGATTAGAAATGTTATTTAATCACAAAAATATATGTATAGTGTATACTACATAACAAAATTTCTGTGCAATGCTTAGTACAGAGGTAATGAATTTAATGTACTACAAAAAAAATTATATTTTGGCAAGCGCTACTTAAGCGTTCGGGTTTGGCTTGACGAAAAGGTGGCAACCCTACTCCCCTCGGAGGCCCCAAATTCTCAATCTGCTTGGGGCCCCCAAATTCCTTCAAACAGCCCTGCCTGTAGGTGCAAGAAATATCTCCTTAACCTACACGGTTAAGGAGATATTTGTATGTAAATGCGGCGACGCTGACGTCACCCCATTCACAAATTCGGCTAGGTCGCAACATTCGACGACGTAGCCAAATTCGACAGCTCACGCGCGCATGCGCGGAGTCACGACTTCTCCGCTCCGGCCAATCACAGCGCCGGAGCGGCGCTGTGATTGGCTGCAGCGGCGATACCCGGAAGTAACATTCCGGCTATCGCCGCAGCGATGGATGCGGCTAGAGGAGGGACACGGACGACTTTGGGGGCCCCGATCGAAGGTAAGTGGTACATAATGAGCTAGTATGCTAGTCATACTAGCTCATTATAGCTTTGTCTTGCAGGTTAGTCAAAAAAAAAAAAAAGATAAAAGGGTTTACAACCACTTTAACCCCTTGTTAGCCCTGCCGCGAGAAGGGGATGGCGTCATTGCAAGGAAGGAGTGCAAAGGGGATAATGTGATTTCCAATGTGCTCCGTCAGTCACAACTTTTTCATCAACTGCACCGAAGCTTTAATACCCAATAAAAAATTGTAAAAAATCGAATTTCTTCCTAATTTTGGGTCAATATGTATTCTGCTACATATTTTTGGTAAAAAAAAGATCCAATAAGCGTATATTGATTGGTTTGTGCAAAAAAAAATTCTATTTTTTTTTTTACTAGTAATGGCGACAATCAGCGATTTTTAGCGGGACTACAGCATTGCGGCGGGCAAATCTGACATTAAGTGACACTTTTTGGGGACCAGTGACACCAATACAATGACCAGTGCTAAAAAAAAATGCATTGTCACTGTACTAAAGACACTGGCAGGGAAGGGGTTAGCATCAAGGGCGATCAAAGAGTTAATTGTGTTTCCTGGAAGTGTTTTCTAACTGTGTGGGTGATGCATTTACTATGGAAAGACAGAGGTTGGTGTTCCTGCTTAGCAGAAACACAAGATCTCTGTCTTCCCTTATCAAAGAACGGCGATCTGCCTTGTTTACATAGGCATACTGCTGATCTCCAGAACAATCAGCGGGTCCAGGCGGACATCACTGTGGGAGCGGGTCTCTTGCGATGCGAGCCCCAGACCCAGAAGTGTCAAATCACGTACTAGGTATGTGATCTGGCACAGAGCAGTCGCCCTGCCACAGTATATCTGCGTTGGGCGGTCGCTAAGGCTGTGTTTGGTGGTGGTACCACTGAATGCAACAGGAGCAATAGTTTTTGCTGTGAGTGCAAAGCATAGCAGCTGTGGCATGTGAACGCCCCCATCCACTGCCTTTGCGAATTAAGGTAGAAGGTTGGGGGGGTGCATGTTTTTAATGACTTCAATCGCAAGTTTAAACAAGCCCTAACTAAAAAAAAATATATAAAATTGATAAAAGGTCCATTAGAGCCGCATTGTATTTGTTGATTTCTTTGCATTTGTTTTTGGTGGGGGGAGTATAAGAGAGTTGTATAAAATTATCATAGTGTATTGTTGCTCATGTATAAATTGATACTGTATTCTGAGAATGCACTGAATGCTTCATGTCCATCAAATGAATGTTCCATGTGTATCCCCAATAAAATGCAAATAATTAAATTATGCATGTATCAAAAGCGGAAAAATTATTTTGTTGAATGATCCTCCAAAAAGTTATTACATGGATTTTAAAATAGAAAAGTTCACAAGGATCAAAGAACCTGTAAAAGCAATTTAACACACACTTCTGCAGCAGTGAATTCACTTTAAATAGGGCACAGAGGCACAAAGCTTTAGAGGAAATAGGTATACCTTTTTAACCAACATGCAGGGAATGAAATTGATTAAATCTCAGTAGGCAAAATCTTCATTTCCTCTTACAGTATCTCTAAATTGTCCAGTTACAGTAGTTAAACTCATTTCCTCCATCAAACCAATCCAAAAGGATGCTGAGTTAGAACTCCCTTAGATCTAAGGTAACCCTGAGATAGTGCAGTGAGGGGACTAATTAGCACACAGTAAAATGGGAAGAGGCTAAAATCCACTGATTATCTTCTTTCGGAGAAGCATGAAATTAAGTGGGAAAAGAAGGAGGCAGAATTGTTGATTGCTGACCAAAATAAACAAAGTGCGCCAACAGAAACAAGGAAGAGTATGACATTTCAATTATTTTATTTTATTTCTTGATGATCAAAAGGAAACAAGTTTACAATGTTATACTAACCAACAAGACATGGCTTATCACTAAATCGTATTTATAATGCAACATACTGTAGTATCATGTAGTGTACAGTATGTTTAAAAAAATCTAAAATTTAAAGCTGTTAATTCGTTAGCTAATCAGCTGAAATTAATTTCCTAATTTCTTTAAAAAAAAAAAAATTATTCCCCTCAACACTGTTTAGCTGTATTATCTTGTAAACATACGTTAACAATTCCCAGCTTTATATAGTTAATGAAATCTTTTCATTTTTTTTCCATAGTAAATAGGTTCTTAAAAAATATGTACTATAGCTGATATTTTATTCAAGCAGTAAGTAAAAGATGATTTCCTGAAGCACAGCATCAATACAGAGATAAAAATTAGGAATAAAATACTAAAGGAAAGAACATGGTGCTGGTAAGGGTTAGGAGTGTTCACTCACCTTCAAAATAATATTACAAGCCTTTTAGTACTTAATATTTTGCAACAAATATATTGCATATGAATGTTTATTATTTTCTATTTAAAATGTTTGTACACTAAATCTTTTAAATCCTTTTAATCACTTCAGCCCCAGAAGAATTTACCCCCTTCCTGACCAGAGCACTTTTTGCGATTCGGCACTGCGTCGCTTTAACTGACAATTGCCCGGTCGTGCGATGTTGCACCCAAACAAAATTGACTCCTTTTTTTTATCCACAAATAGAGCTTTCTTTTGGTGATATTTGATCACCTCTGCCGTTTTTATTTTTTGCGCTATAAACAAAAAAAGAGCGACAATTTTGAAAAAAAAAACAATATTTTTTACTTTTTGCTATAATAAATATCCCCAAAAAATATATTAAAAAAATAATTTCTTTCTCAGTTTAGGCCGATATGTATTCTTCTACATATTTTTGGTAAAAAAAAAATCACTATAAGCGCATATTCATTGGTTTGCGCAAAAGTTATGGCGTCTACAAAATAGGGGATAGTTTTTTGGCATTTTTATTATAAATTTTTTTTTTATTAGTAATGGCGGCTATCAGCGATGTTTATTGTGACATTTTGCGGACATATCAGATACTTATGACACCATTTTGGGACCATTGTCCTTTATACAGCGATCAGTTCTATACAAATGCACTGATTACTGTGTAAATGACACTGGCAGGGAAGGGGTTAACACTAGGGGAGATGAAGGGGTTAGGTGTGTCCTAGGTAGTGATTCTAACTGTGGGGGGATGGGCTACAAGTGACATGACAGTGATCACTGCTCCTGATCACAGGGAGCAGTAGATCACTGTCTTGTCACTAGGCAGAACAGGGAAATGCCTTGTTTACATAGGCATCTCCCAGTTCTGCAGCTCGCGGCCAGCACGTGCATGCACAGCAGGCAAATTCAAAGCAACGTACCACAGCCGTGTCATTCTGCCGACGTATATCTGCGTTATCCGGTCAGCAAGTGGTTAAATGATCCCTTAGTAGCTATAGCATTTGTATAGTGCTATTATTTAGTGGCTATAACATTTGCTATATTATTATTATTATAATACAGGATTTATATAGCGCCGACAGTTTGCGCAGTGCTTTACAACAGTAGGGAAGATAATACAATTACGCCCTGTACACACGATGGACTTTTTTCATCGGACAAACCAATCGTGTATGGGCCCCATTGGTCTTTTTTCCATCGGTGTTTAAAAATAGAACATGTTTTAAATTTATCCGATGGTTAAAAAACCGATAGCAAATTACTATCGTCTGTGGGGAACTCCATCGGATAAAAAACACACGTATGCTCAGAATCAAGTCGACGCATGCTCAGAAGCATTGAACTTCATTTTTCTCGGCTCATCGGAGTGTTTTACGTCACCACGTTTGGAACAGTCGGTTTTTTGACTGATGGTGTGTAGTCAAGACTGATGAAAGTCAGCTTCATCGGTTTTCCGATGGAAAAATCCATCGGTTAAAAAACCATAGGAAATCCGATTGTGTGTACAGGGCTTAACTGTATAATCCAATTCAATACAGGAGGGATCAGAGGGCCCGTTAGAGCTTACAGTCAAGTAGGGATGGTCAAGTGATACAAAAGGGTAATAACTGTGGGGCATGAGCTGATTAAGAAAATAAAAGAACAGTTGTTAGGTGGAGACAGGGTAGGCTTCTCCGAAGAGAAACAATTTCAGGGATCGCCTAAAAGTAGATAGATTTGGAGATAGTCTGACAGATTGGGGTAGGGTACTCCAGAGGATGGGAGAGGCTCGGGAGAAGGAGGCGAATGTGGGAGGAAGTGATGAGTGAGCTAGAGAGCAGAAGGTCTTGGGAGGAAAGAAGAGGATGATTAGGTGGGTATTTTGAGACTAAACTAGTGATGTAGCTGGGGGCAGAGTTGTGGATGGCTTTGTAACTTATTGTTAGTATTTTGAATTTAATTTGTTGGGTAAGTGGGGTAGCAGACGCTGATCGGTTGGTAAGGTTTGAGTCTGGCAGCAGTATTCATTATGGACTGAAGGGAAAATAGCCTATTTAAAGGTAAGCCAATGAGGAGAGAGTTGCAGTAGTAGAGGTTAGAGATGACCAGGGAGTGAATCAGGGGCTTATAGCAGTTGTTTTCGTTTTTTTTTATAGTTGTCTCCAGGGCCCCTTACACAGCTTCAGGCATGGGCCCCCTGGAGCAGAGGAGAAGCGGGGGGGGGCTGCCGCGAATTGAGAAGCAGGGGGGTGCCACGAATTGAGAAGCGTTGTTGAGGTCGGGGGGGGCTTTGGGTGCTGGACAAACAAAAAAAAAAAAGGAGGGGTTGCCATCTGGGGCCCTGGGGACCTCCGGGCCTCTGGAGACCTCTGGGCCCCTTACAAACAAAAAAAAGAAATTAAAAAAAATTATAGATTAAAAAAAAAAATGTTTTATTAAAAAAAATAAAGGTTGGATTGCAATCCGGGGCCCTGGGGACCTCCGGGCCTCTGGGGGCCTCTGGGTCCCTTACAAAAATAAGAAATACATTATTTTTTTTTAAATAAAAAAAGGGGGCTCTGGGGACCTCCGGGCCTCTGGGGACCTCTGGGCCCCTTACAAAAAAAAGAAATAAAAAAAAAATTGGATTGCCATCCGGGGCCCTGGGGACCTGCGGGCCTCTGGGGACCTCTGGGCCCCTTAAAACATAAAAAAAAATTTTTTTTTTTTATAAAAAACAAAAACAAAACAAGGGGGGTTGCCATTCGGGGACCTCTGGACCCCTTACAAAAAAAATAAAAAATTACAAAAAAATAAAAAAGGGGGTTGCCATCCGTGCCTGTACACCTCTGATGGCGGCCCTGGTTGTCTCTTAAGTACTCTGAAATACTTTTTGGGCCTGCCAGAATCAGTCTCTTCCTGTGAACAGGTGAAAATGTTCACCACAGGCTCTCTTTGCTGTTGTGGGGCAGTAAGCACATCATGTTTGCTCATGCATTGGGACTGCAGAATGCCATTTCAACACCCAGCAGTTACTGTAGGTAGTCAGCTTGTGACACCACAGGCAGGCATGGACCTAGCCTGTTCAGGAGTCTATGATTTGCTTCTGAAGTCAACAATGATAGCACCAACAGTAGCGAGATGCTGCAGCTTTCATTTTGCTCCAGTCCCTGAACACAACATGAAAGATTTAGGTATTGCTGACACATGACTGCTATTTAAAGTGGAACTTCACCTAAAAAGGGAAGTTCCACTTTTCCTCCTCCTCCCCCCTCTTCTGCCATATTTGTAACAGATACCTAGTTTTAACGGGTGCCCACTCCCACTTCTGCTGGGATCGCCTAGGCGATCCCAGCAGAAGTTCTCCTCCCTTCTCCCTTCCCACTGCCTTTTGGGACACATCACAGGTCCCAGAAGGCTGCAGGACCATTCACAAAGTGCAGCTCGGTTTGTGCATGGGCAGTGGGCACTAGGCAGCCAGCTGTGAAGCCACAAGGAGTCACAGCCGGCTGCAAACTGGTAACATGCTGCAGCTGGGGACCTGAAGACCTATGAAAAACTGACACAGGTGAGGATGGCACTGGATCCTTGGACTGGTGAGTGTGTGGTTTTGTACAGTTTTTGTAGCTGCTGACCTTTAATTTTTGCAGACCTGACTGAAGAACTGTTTAAATAAAAAAACTTTCTATATTTTTCAGGGTCTCTTGCAGGAAGAAAACAATGATATTTCGATTGTGAATGCCTGAAGCGCAACCTGAATCTTTGCTAAGGTCTCACATATACCTAACTCCAGAGCTGGGGCGAGATCTTATGTCCACGCAATGTGAGGCTTGGTGTTAGTTTGTCCTGGCAACAAGCCCCACCTCTTCCATCCCTTCCATGGCAGACACACGCAGGAAGCACAGCAATTTTCTCCAGTGGCACAGAAGTGCAGGAACAGCAGGGCCATGCTGTGCTCACCATGACAGATGGGGGAACACACGGCAACAGGCATGTAGCAGTAGTCTGCATGTGGTGAATCCATATGCAGGCACAGCAGGGAGACAGAATGAAGTCCTTAGCAAAGGGCAGCTCCCTGGTGTATGTGATGGCTGCAAGTTGGGTTATGCAGGGATCGTGGGGTAGGGTGACCAGACATCCCCAGTTTCCGGGGACAGTCCACGGATTGAGGACACTGTCCCCGAACCAAGTCTGTCCCCGGTTTTGTCCCTGGATTGGATTTGAACAGGGGCTGCTCCGCTCACATATTCTTCTGCCTTGGCTTAAGTCCCGACCAGCCGCCCACCTGCTTATCTCCTTACCCTCCCTGGCAGAGTGATCTTCCTCCACTCCCCACCCAGTAGTAGCCGGGGCCTGGAGAGTAATGCCGCGTACACACAACCGTTTAGCCTGTCATGCAAAAAAACTACGTTTTTCTCGACGTGATTCCTCTCAAGCCTGCCTTGCATACACACGTTCAGGAAAAAAAAAACGCTTGAGCAAAGCGCGGTGACGTACAACACGTACGACAACACGTATGAAGGCACTATAAAGGGGAATTTCCATTCAAATAGCGCCACCCTTTGGGCTGCTTTTGCTGATCTCGTGTTAGTAAAGTTTGGCGAGAGACAATTCGCGCTTCTCAGCCTCGTGCTTTTCAGTTCGTTACAGAATGACGAATGTGCTATCTCCATTACAAACGCTAGTTTTACCAGAACGAGCGCTCCTGTCTCATACTTGATTCTGAGCATGCGCATTTTTTTCCCCCTCGGAAAAGCATACACGACGGGAAAACGATGAGAAAAAATAGAGCAGGTTCTAATTTTCTCGTCGAGAAAACTGCTATGGAGCCTACACACGACCGGTTTTCATGACCAATCTAAAAAATGGCAGTTTTCTCATCATGAAAAACGGTCGTGTGTACGCGGCATAAGACTTGACCGGCTGTGAGGCTGGGTTCACACTAGTGCGACACGACAGCCGTCCTACTTTGGATCCGACTTTGCCCCGCGACATGAAGCCGACATATGTCCGACTTTCAATGAACGGGGATCCGACTTGGATCCCAGCCAATACCAGGCACTGTGTTTGGTATGAATCTTGAGGGGGAAATCCAGGCCAAATTTTAAATGAAAAACCGGCATGGGTTCCCCCTCCAGGAGCATACCAGGCCCTTGGGTCTGGTCTGGATTTGAAGGGGAACCCCTACGCCGAAAAAACATGGGGGTTTGGTGCTCTCAACATGGGGGGTTTGGTGCTCTGGGGCAGGGGGGCGACCTGCGGCCCCCCACTCCTAAGCACCCAGTCACATGCTCCCATGACGTCACAGTCACATGCTCCGGGGCCACCCGGAGCATGTGACTGACGGCATGAGAAGCCTATATTAATTCGGAGCGGAGCGAACAGCCAGTATTACAGCGGGAGGAAATGACGAGTCAACATCGAGGAGGAGAAGAGAGAAGAAGACGGCGACGGGAAGACCGGCCCCTCCACTAGCAAAAGAGCTGGAAGAAGATAGTGGAGGGGCCGGCAGAAGGACAATGGAGAGCCGGACGAGACGACGGGAAGACCGGGCCTCTCCGTTAGCAAAAGAGCTGGAAGAAGATAGCGGAGGCCCGGCGGAAGAAAGAACCGGAGAGCGAGAGAAGAACCGGAGAGCGGGAGAAGAAGACGGCGACGGAGAAGACCGGGCCCCGCTAGCAAAAGAGCTGGAAGAAGATAGCGGAGGCCCGGCAGAAGAAAGAACCGGAGAGCGCAGAGACGACACCGGAGACCCCCGGAGCTGTGCAATAAATTACTTTAAAAAGCTGTGTGTGTTTTTTATTGACATTTTTTTTCCACCAGGTGAATGGGTAGGGGTACGATGTACCCCATGCTCATTCACATAGGGTGGGGGGCCAGGATCTGGGGGCCCCCTTATTAAAGGAGGCTCCCGGATTCCGATAAGCCCCCGCCCGCAGACCCCGACAACCAACGGCCAGGGTTGTCGGGAAGAGGCCCTGTCCTCATCAACATGGGGACAGGGTGCTTTGGGGTGGGGGGGCCGCAGGTCGCCCCCCTGCCACAGAGCCCCAAACCCCCCATGTTGAGGGCATGCGGCCTGGTACGGTTCAGGAGGGAGGAGGGGCCGCTCTCTCGACCCCCCCTGCGGCCTGCCAGGTTGCGTGCTCGGATAAGGGTCTGGTTTGGATTTTGGGGGGACCCCACGTCGTTTTTTCGGCGTGGGGGTTTCCCTTCAAATCCAGACCAGACCCAAGGGCCTGGTATGCTCCTGAAGGGGGAACCCATGCCGGTTTTTTATTTAAAATTTGGCCTGGAGTTCCCCCTCAAGAGCAGCACAGCATAAGTCGCATGCCAAAGTCGGATCATGCAAGACTGCGGTCCGACTTTGATCCGACTTCAATGATAGTCAATGGGCTGAAGTCGGATCAAAGTCGGACCAAAGTAGTACAGGGAGCATTTTCAAAGTCGGACCGACATGTGTCGGACCAGTTAAGACGGCTCCCATAGGGAAACATTGATTTTCACACGTCAAGGCGACATGAGCTCCCAATGTCGGAGCGTTTGTCGCCCCAGTGTGAACCCGGCCTGAAGGGCAGAGAGTCGCTGATTGTCGCCATTACTAGTAAAAAAAAAAATATGTCCCCGGATTTAATTTAAAAATTCTGGTCACCTTATCGTGGGGGGACCTGAGCTGGGGCAGAGGGATGAGTTGGGGGGAGGCGAGCAGGGTGACCGTGACAGTAGTTTTATCTCTTTTTCTTGTTTTAGCATGGTCAGGATGTCAGGTCACCTGTGGCCAGGTGACAGATGCACACCGTAGGGGGACAGGAGTGCACCGCAAGGTAGTGAACCCTATGGCTGACTGCTGCGGATAGGAAACTGGGTGGTTGTGGAAAGCGGGACCAGAGGAGCACAACCGGGATCCTATGGGAAGCTAGAGCCAAGATTCCACCAGGGCGCGGAGTCTAAGACCCAGCAGGTCTTCTCCAGAGCCTCTAGTGGTGAGGATGTTATGCTGCAGGCTGGGTCCAGGTCGCGGCCCCTAGAGTCTCCTAGCTCACGCCCCGTAGGATAAGGGGACAAGAGGGGAAGCAGCAGCACAAGATATAAGAGTAACGAATAACAAGCTGAAAGTCAAGGGCCACAAGCAGACAAGGATAACGTAAGACAAGCCGAAGGTCAAGGGTCACGAGCAGACAGGGATAGTCGGGGACAAGCCAATAACATAACAGAGAGACAGACGTAGCACACGGCAGGCAGGAACCCAAACACACAATGCCTAACAAACACGTTGATCAGCAAAGCAGGCTTGCAGTACACAGGTTAATATAGTGTTCTGTGATAGGGCCTGGGGTGGAGTCTGGCTGGGAGGAGATTATAAAGGAAGCCAGGTGAAAGGGTTCTGGCCTCTAAGATGAACACATGGGAAGGAAGGTAAGCTGACAGACAAACACTACTGCATATCCATGACACAGGACACAAAAATGTTAATGTAAACCTGCGCAATGATTTTAATTTGTCTTCTGTCCAGACAGCAGGTGGAGTTCTAGTATCCTTTTTTAATTGAGTAGCACTACATCATTCTCAGTTGTGCTTAAAGAAGCATGTTGTTTACAGAATTCAATGGTATGGTGTGCAACTTGCTTGTGAACCTTTTTGGATATAAACCTTGTTTATACAAATATTTACCCTAAAAGAGACACTGGTTGATTTACTAAAGGGATAAAAGCTGTTCACTTAGCAAAGTTTATGTTTACTTTGGAAAGTGTATGTTCGTGAAGCTGTGTTAATTTTGAATACCCAATCATAATTAAAGAGGAAATAATATTGGCTATGCAAACAGGACATATACTTTATAAAGTGCATATTCTCATTGCTCACTGAATATGATCTTTTACTTAAAGTGATTGTAGAGCCTTTTTTTTTTCTCATAAAAATAACAAACATTTTATACTTACCTGCTCTGTGCAGTGGATTTGCACAGAGCAGCCCGGATTCTCCTCTTCTCGGGTTCCTTCTGTGATCCTGGCCCCTCCCTCCTGCAGCTTTCTATGGGGGCACCTGAGCCGAGTCACAGCTCCTTGTGTCCATTCAGACACGGACCCCCGGCCCCACCCCTTCTCTCCCCTGATTGGCTAGCTGACTTTAGGTGTCTCAGCCAATCAGGAAGGAGAATCTCGGATGGCTGAGACACTCGTGGACATCACTGGACAGAGAGGGACCTCAGGTGAGTATTAGGGGGGCTGCTGCACACAAAAGGATTTGTATCTTAATGCATAGAATGCAATAAGATAAAAAACCTTCTGCCTTTACAACTCCTTTAAATAAATCAACACACTCTCATTAGGATAAAAATATTTTGCTGGTGTTTTTTTGTTTGGGGGGGTGGCAAACAACCGAACAACCCCACCCCCCCCCCCCCCCCGCGGCAACACAAACCCCCCGCTGTCTGCCAGTTGGTAAACCGGCACTTACCCCATCTCAGCGGTGGGCATTGGTGGTCACCCGAGGTCTGAGGAGCAGTGCTCGGGGATCTGAGGAGTGGCAGTGGGGATCGGGCTTCCAGGCATCAGCAGGGACCGGGCATCCAGGCATCAGCCAGCGGCTCTTCTCCTCCTCTCTTCCTCTGTGCGTCTACTCCCCTCCTCCTAGGTGTCCAATAGGATCGCCTGTCCTTTCAGCCAATCAGGTGACGGGTATCAGACCCGCTTCCCGATTGGCTGGGAAGAGGATCAGTGTTGCAACAGTGAAAATTCATTCGCAGTTGCAACACACTTGGGTGGGCTCCGGACACATCCTCTGCGACCCGAGCCCACCCTATTTTGAAGCCTATTAGAGCCTCTGGATCTAATCAGGTGCTTAAAAAAAAAAACAGCATTTCCTACAGTAAATCCTGTCTTCAATTTCTTGCACAATGCAGGTGCGCATCCTTACAAGATTTGGGATCTTTCGCTTTCCCAAGGGTCTGCAGAGAGGCCAAGAGACATCACTGGTGCCTAGGGTAAACGGTAAGTATATTTTCCTTTTTCCATTATGGGGGTTTTGTGTTTACTTATAGTCTGAGACTTTGCAAGGGGGTAGAAGGGCTGTCATATATGTGTTACTTCTTTTTATGTGAAAGGTTTTCTTAAAATATTCCTTTTACATTTTAAAAGACCCAGATATACATTAGTTATGTAAATGCAATTGACTGCATGTTACCTGCAAAAAGATGAATTACATTTTAAATATTTTACAAGTCAAGTCAGTCAATGTAAACAAGCTTAAATGTGTCATTGATTTGATTTAAAAGATCTATAACAGACACAAAAGGAAATAATTGAGTAAATGTTGGTTATGTAGTAAAATAATTGAGTTTCTGTGACTTAAAACATTTTGAGAAACTGATTTATAAAAAAAGAGTTAAAAATTCAGAACTAGAAGAAATACTTAAAGTAAAACTATCCTATATATACTATATTACTAAAAGTATTGGCACGCCTCATTTTACACACACATGAACTTTAATGGCATCCCTGTCTTAGTCCGTAGGATTCAATATTGAGTTGGCCCACCCTTTGCAGCTATAACAGCTTAAACTCTTCTGGGAAGGCTGTCCACAAGGTTTAGGAGTGTGTCTATGAGAATGTTTGACCATTCCTCCAGAAGAGCATTTGTGAGGTCAGGCATTGATGTGGACGAGAAGGCCTGGCTCGAAGTCTCTCCTCTAATTCATCCCAAAAGTGTTCTATCGGTTTGAGGTAGGGACTCTGTGCAGGCCAGTCAAGTTCATCCACCCCAAACTCACTCATCCATGTCTTTATGGACCTAACAAAAGGTAGGAATCTGCAACAAAGTTTGTTATAATCCTTGCAATGTACATAGATCACCCGGAGGGGAATGTTTTTATCTCAACAAAAGTGGAGTAACACTTTAAATAAATGTAAAACTGATACAGAAAGGGAAGTGGCACACAATAGAACTCTTTGGTCATGTTTAGCTCAAAAGATATTATTAGCTACTGAGTTTTTCAAGTTGATATTTGCATATGTACAATAGATTTAGGGTGCACTGCTTACTCTAAATAAATAATGGTTCAACTGACCAATAGTAATGAGCAAATCAGTTCAGGTTTGATCCAAGGGCCTAAAGTGAAACATTAAAAATCTATTATAGTGAATCATATTTAATTTAAATAACATGCTTGAGGATGCCTTAAAAGTCCCAGTAAAGTGATGCACCCGTAGCATATACTAAAGCAATGTGATATTTAAAAAAAATAAATAAACATTTCCCTACTATCTTGGTTTTCTGTTGGAAAAAGCAGCATTGGGACAACCTTTAAAATAAGAGGGCCCCCAGATCCATGTCATGAAGAATAATGATTTTGACAACCTGCTGAAACAAGATATGCCAACTCACCACATGTCCCCAACAGGGATGAGCCGAACACCCCCCTGTTCGGTTCGCACAAGAACCTGCGAACAGACAAAATGTTCGTGTAAACTTTAGAACCCTATTAAATACAATGGACTCGAACGTTCGAAATCTAAAGTGTTAATTATAAAGGCTAATATGCAAGTTATTGTCCTAAAAAGTGTTTGGGGACCCGGGTCCTGCCCCAGGGGACATGTATCAATGCAAAAAGAAGTTTTAAAAACGGCCGTTTTTTCGGGAGCAGTCATTTTAATGATGCATAAAGTGAAAAAATAAAAGTGAAATATTCCTTTAAATTTCGTACCTGGGGGGTGTGTATGATATGCATGTGAAGTGGCGCATGTTTCCCGTGCTTAGAACTGTCCCTGCACAAAATGTCATTTCTGAAAGAAAAAAAATGCATTTAAAACTGACTCGCGGCTATTAATGAATTGTCGGCTCCCGGCAATACATACAAAAGTCATTGAGAAAAAAAAAAAAAAAGCGTGGGGGTTCCACAGAATTCAATTACCAGGCCCTTCAGATCTGGCATGGATTTTAAGGGGAACTCCACCCCAAGTTTAAAAAAAAAATGGCGTGGAGTCCCCCTAAAAATCCATACCAGACCCCTTATCCGAGCACGCAACCTGGCCGGCCGCAGGGGAAAAGGGGGGGACGAGAGAGCGGCCCCCCCTCCCTCCTGAACCGTACCAGGCCACATGCCCTCAACATGGGGAGGATGTCCCCATGTTGATGGGGACAAGGGCCTCATCCCCACAACCCTTGCCCGGTGGTTGTGGGGGTCTGCGGGCGGGGGGCTTATCGGAATCTGGAAGACCCCTTTAACAAAGGGGACCCCCAGATCCCGCCCCCCCCCTATGTGAATTGGTAAGGGGTACATTGTACCCCTACCATTTCACGAAGAAAGCGTAAAAAAAATGTTTAAAAAAACACACAAACACCTTGAAAAAGTCCTTTATTTAAAAAAAAAAATAAACATTCCAGCGGTGAAATCCAGTGTCCCGCGGCGATCCCGATGTCCAGCGCTGTCCTTCATTGGTTGTGCCTGAGCGGACCTGATGGGGAACTCCCTCTCAGTATTTTAAATGTATAGACCCGCCCCTTCTAAAGTTCCCCATCAGGTCCGCTCAGCGGACGAGATGCGGAACATGAGAAGGGGCGGGTCTATACATGTATTACCAAAGTGAGAGCAGTTCCCCATCAGGTCCGCCCCCTCGGTATGTCGGACCCGCCTACGTCATTGGCTTGAGCGGGGAACTTCCTTCACTATGTAAATTTAAATTACACAGTGAAGGAAGTTCCCCGCTCAAGCCAATGACGTAGGCGGGTCCGACATACCGAGGGGGCGGACCTGATGGGGAACTGCTCTCACTTTGGCAATACATGTATAGACCCGCCCCTTCTCATGTTCCGCATCTCGTCCGCTGAGCGGACCTGATGGGGAACTTTAGAAGGGGCGGGTCTATACATTTAAAATACTGAGAGGGAGTTCCCCATCAGGTCCGCTCAGGCACAACCAATGACGGACAGCGCTGGACATCGGGATCGCCGCGGGACACTGGATTTCACCGCTGGAATGTTTTTTTGTTTTTTTTTTTAAATAAAGGACTTTTTCAAGGTGTTTGTGTGTTTTTTTAAACATTTTTTTACGCTTTCTTCGTGAAATGGTAGGGGTACAATGTACCCCTTACCAATTCACATAGGGGGGCCGGGATCTGGGGGTCCTCTTTGTTAAAGGGGTCTTCCAGATTCCGATAAGCCCCCCGCCCGCAGACCCCCACAACCACCGGGCAAGGGTTGTGGGGATGAGGCCCTTGTCCCCATCAACATGGGGACATCCTCCCCATGTTGAGGGCATGTGGCTTGGTACGGTTCAGGAGGGAGGGGGGCCGCTCTCTCGTCCCCCCCTTTTCCCCTGCGGCCGGCCAGGTTGCGTGCTCGGATAAGGGGTCTGGTATGGATTTTTAGGGGGACTCCACGCCATTTTTTTTTTAATTTGGGGTGGAGTTCCCCTTAAAATCCATGCCAGATCTGAAGGGCCTGGAATGGATATTTGGGGGAACCCCACGTCAATTTTTTTTTATTTGCGGCGGGGTTCCCCTTAATATCCATTCCAGACCTGAAGGGCCTGGTAATTGAATTCTGGGGAACCCCCACGCTTTTTTTTTATTTTTTATCAATGACTTTTGTATGTATTGCCGGGAGCCGACAATTCATTAATAGCCGCGAGTCAGTTTTAAATGCATTTTTTTCTTTCAAAAATGACATTTTTGCAGGGACAGTTCTAAGCACGGGAAACATGCGCCACTTTACATGCATATCATACACACCCCCCAGGTACGAAATTTAAAGGAATATTTCACTTTTATTTTTTCATTTTAAGCATTATTAAAATCACTGCTCCCGAAAAAACGGCCGTTTTTAAAACTTCTTTTTGCATTGATACATGTCCCCTGGGGCAGGACCCGGGTCCCCAAACACTTTTTAGGACAATAACTTGCATATAAGCCTTTATAATTAGCACTTTAGATTTCTCCCATAGATTTTTCGAATTTGCCGCGAACACCCCAATTTGTTCGCTGTTCGGCGAACGGGCGAACAGGCAATGTTCGAGTCGAACATGAGTTCGACTCGAACTCGAAGCTCATCCCTAGTCCCCAATAGTGTTGGACAAACAGGCTGAAGAGGCTGAGGCCGAACCGTTCGCCCAACACCCTAATTTGCAGGGTGTTTGCCAAATCAGGGTGCAGTAAAAGCTGGTTTGGTAAGGAGCGGGGCCGGGGAACCGGCCACAGCGTCCCTAACAACTGATGAGTCATTAGCTGTCAATAGGTTTCCCCGCTGAGAGCTGGACAATGCAATTGTCGATGGCTTTACACCATGGGACACCATGGGTTTATTTTTTTTGTTTTTGATAACCTTAATATTAATTTATTAATTATTTTTAATAATGTGTGGTGTGTTTGGAGATCACAAAGGGCCCTAACTTTTCAAAGCCAAACCTCCCTCCACTTTGCACTGTGTGAGCAGAAAACCAGATGACTCCACTTCCTTTAAAGTGGTTGTAAACCCTTATGGGGAAGTTACACCTACAGGTAAGCCTAGATTAAGGCTTACATGTAGGTACTTGCAATATCTCCGAGACCTGTGTGGTCTCGGAGATATTTGAAAAAAAGACTGTACCGATGTCTACGGCACATGTGAACCGTAGACAACGGCGCAGGCGCACTGAGAGTGGCGTTTTATGAATGGGGTCGGGCCGTGAAAAGCGGCTCCCGTGCGCATGCACGGGAGTGACGTCACGCGGTGTCACGCGACTCCGGCCAGTCACAGAGCCGCAGTTCGCGGACCCCTGAAGAAGAGGGGTGAAGATAGACGCTCGCTACTAGCGAGGAAATCGGGGAAATTGCGGGCTTCTAATGCAGGTAAGTGACAAATAATGGGTTACTATGCAATGCATAGTAGCCCATTATGCTTTACTTTTGCAGGGAAACAAAGAGGAAGTAAACCCATCAGGGTTTACTTCCTCTTTAATAAGCTTTATTCAGCAGAACAACACATGCTGCAGATACCTGCCTGGGAACCCTTCTTCCCTGATGCACTTTAGCTTTGTGGGCTTAGTTATAGACTAAATATGTTGTTTGTGGTGGATTCCATCAGGAATGAATGTTTCAGTATGTTTTGCTTCAGCAGATTGTTAGGATCAGTGTTCACCGTGATTGATGTGGATCTACATTGCTGAACGATGTTTGACAATGGATTTACACCATGACCATGTGACTTTTTTTTTTCTTTTTTTTCTTCTTAATAACTTTAATAATTTTTTGAATACATTTTTGAGTTTTTTTTAGTTTATGTCATACATGTGATGCTGGTCTTATTATGTAGAAGTTAAGTTTTAAAAACGCTTTGCTAAAATTAAATTTCACTGTAGTGTTGACAATTTTGTTTTACAATGTTAAAATCTATAATTAGGTGGGCAAAAATATTCAAATTAACAAGGTGAAAGGTAATTAGCCATTAGAAAAAGATACACATTCGTCTGTGTGTTAGAAAACAAAGCACTCTTCATTTTGAAATGTGCCTGTCTGTTATTCAGGTTTTACAACAAATCACTTCTCCCACACAGTCACGCTTAGATGCATGGGAACCAGCTATGGTACTGTATAAAGTGACAACTATTATTTATCTCTCTGACAAATTGATTACTATTCTTTTGCTGTCTTGCAGTAGTACTTCACACACTCAAGACTTCATGAACTGCACAGCATAATAGAAGTTTGTGTCCCTTAACTACAGTTGTGCATGGTGGCAGATATGGAAGTGAAAAAGCTACATTACAACAAAAAATAAATAAACACAAACACAGAAATGCAAACTTCACAGAACTCCCTTCTCTTGTGTTTTTTTCAAGTTGACAGTAATATATGAATAGAGCATATTTAGGAAGCATCATTCCATTCTGGAAAAATAAATGTCTTTAACGAATTAGCATACTTTGAACTAACTTTCTACCCTGCAAAGCCCAATAGAGTGATCTGCAAAATGGAGGAAGAGCCTGTATGTTCTCTTATAGACTGGGTTCACACATGTCCCGCTGCGGTTTGCAGTCCGGAGTCTGGTGCAAATTTTTACCTGAATTGGCACTTGAACTGGACCCAAAAATGCACAGGACCCTTTTCAAAATCGCACTGCGTCCACCCTGGACATGTGTGAACCGTCTCCATTGAGAGCCAGTCACATTCTATGTTACGCGAATTGGATGCGGTTGAAAACACCTAGCCAGAGGCTGGATTCATACCTATGCATTTTTAGTCCTTTTTGCATTTTTGCAGATTTGCACTACAGAACGTGTTCCATAGGAAACCATGTTAAAGCGGAGGTTCCACTGTGTTTTCGTTTTTTTTTTTTTTGTCCCATTGAATGATTGTAACCTTTTCAATAGCTTACTCACTGTTCTGAATGTTTAAATCGCCAGCATTCCGTTATCCGACCTAAACGATTACTTATAAAACCTCCGTGGGACATTTCCATTTTGCTTGTGGGCAATAGGAGCCCACAAGCACCTACTTCCTGATTGCGGAGAATGCTGTCTTCCCAGCATTCTCCGCTCGATCCCACGCATGCTCAGTGTTTTGGGGATAAGGAAACGAATAATGATTAAAATCGTACATTAAATTAAAAATGTACTTGCCTTTTGCAGATTTTATATCAAACTTTAGACCGATTGCTTCCACTCCGTTGCATCTGTTGTATTGCCTCGTGTGTAATGGCACATAATGGCAATATTTACCTGCATGCCAGTTTATAAAATGGCGCCATTAGAGACGCCCTCGTCACGTGACCGACGTCACGCGTCACGGAGCTCAACATTTACTTTTGGGTAGCACGACACTGTGCTCCTAGAAAACCTTTCAATTCAGTCCCACAAGCCATTGCGGCGCCGGGGAAAGGATCAGCTACGCCTACTCCCGCAGGAGGGGAAACCAGGAAGTCACATTAAATGGCAATATTACGGTATGTAATTATTTTATTTTTTTTATGTTTGGCCAATTCATTATGTATGTTGGGAAACAATTGTTTTAGACTAATGTTGTAACTTAGGGTGAACCTCCGCTTTAAATGGACTGTAGTGCAAATCTTCAAAATGCAAAAAGCACTAAAAATGCATAGGTGTGAATCCAGCCTTAAGCCTCATACACACAATGTGACTGTTGGCAGGGGATTGTCTGTTGACAGACTGTTGTCCTAAAATCTGACTGTTAGTACTCTCCTTTTGACAATTGTTGTCCAACTTTCAGCCAACAAATGTGGGATGACATGCTAGTAAATTTTCGGCGGACAACGGTTGTCGTCAGTACACAAATCCGTCACACAAAAGTCAAAAGTACAAACACGCATGCTCGGAATCAATGCTCACCAAACACGAAATTAGCAGAAGGGGCCCAAAGGGTGGCGCTCAAGAACTGAAATTCCCCGTAGTACGTCACTACGTTCATGTTTGTTGCACGACAATTGTGTACCGTTAGTATGCAAGACAAGATCCTGGTACACGCTCTTAAGACAAAAATCAGACACTTGGTTGGCCAACAATCGGATCGAGTGTACAAGGCTTTAGTGTCTTTTTACTTCCTTGCCAACCTGTTCGGGCCCAGTGTAGTGTTCATTAAGTGCCAGCTGGTACACGGGGCAATAGGGATGGGCTGAGTAAAATATCTGGTATATTATGAGCAATAGCAAGCCCAGCATAGACCCTGTCTGTTTGTCCTCATAAGCAATATGCCTCCTCCACTTGTATTCCACCATATAATACCATACAAACTACTAAAAAGCTAGGCAGTAAGAAGTAATTTAAAATAGAAGTTTAGAAAAAAAAAAAAAAAGAATAAATATCTATACTTACCTAGGTGGATGCAGCATCACTCCGATGCTTCATCTCTACTCCTCCACTTCTACACGGAGAACTGAGTGACCAAAGACCACTGATCACTCAGTTCTTGGTCTTCAGTGAGCAGTCATCTGCTCTGTGCTCTGCCCCTATAGCACTCACTGGAGCACGGAACTGTGGAGGGGATGGGATCGGCTGACTCCCAGCGGCTCGTTGAGAAGCTCAGCCAGCTGCCGGTCCAGACCTGTTTATCTGCAGCCTACTTTCCTCTACATCAATTCAAAGTGCTGATTATAAAGATTGTCTGAGAGTTCAAAAGAAAGGGGACTGAGATCTGAAGTCACACACTGTAGAGCTCAGTGAGGAGAGCACTGAGAGATGATTGGAGGGAAGGGACACACACCCCTTCACACAGCACACAGGAACAGGGGGGACGAAGCAGCAGACAAAAGTGACACTTAGCCCCCGTTCACACCGGTGTGACTTATCATGCAATTTGACAGGTCCACATCACATGACAAAGTTGCACCCTATTGTTGGCAATGGAACTATTCAAATCGGTGCGACGCAGACTTTGCGGTGCCTCACCAATTTTAAAAAGTAGTTCCTGCACTACTTTTGGCGATTTCAGGTGCGACTGGCATAGACATCTGTGCATGAAGTCACACAGATGTCAGCCAAGTCGCACCTGAAGCTGCACTCACATGCAGCTTTTAAATTGTGTGATTTCAAGTTAAGTGGTACGATTTCAAAGCCACATTCAGTGTGAACGAGGGCTAAGTGCTCTTAATTCAGATAAGTACACACTATAGTGAGATATGCTTTGTTCATCTTTAATGTCTGAGGTATACAACTACTTTAAGGAGTTTATGCAGCAAGGGGCTAGTGGATGCATGCAGCCTTGCAGACAATTGAAGCGAGAATGTCTGTGAGGATTTGAGCCAGCCAAGTGTTACTGTACATGTTCACGTCCTGGGGAGGGGGGGGGTTCAACTCTGCTCCTCCAGCCTGCTAGTCCAAGCCTGTTCTCATGAGGCAGGTTCGACGAACATTACAGAAGTTCAGGTGCTCAATCCAAACCTTATTACAATCAAAGGCAGCCAAATATTAAAATCAGTTCTGGCTATATTCTAGACTAATAGCCAATTTTCAAACAAATGACACAGCAGACTGGGCACTGCCCTGGAGAACATGTACACATGCAGTAAGTAAAAGTATGAAAAGCAAAAGTACAAACAAAAAATTGTTTTGGCCGGGAGCAGTGATTTTAATAACACTTAGGCCCCTTTCACACAAGCGATCCAATTAGGTCCGTCTGCCAGTTTTTCAGGTGGACCTGTTCGGACCCTCCAGGGTCTTCTTTGGAGCGACGGATATCCGCTGACACCCACCGCCATCCAATCCGATCCTGTCCGT
This sequence comes from Rana muscosa, assembly GCA_029206835.1. Classification (NCBI taxonomy): domain Eukaryota; kingdom Metazoa; phylum Chordata; class Amphibia; order Anura; family Ranidae; genus Rana; species Rana muscosa. The sequence continues at coordinate 327,393,504 of CM055117.1, forward strand.
CAAAAACAGACAGATGAGGGACCTATTCCCCATCCGTCTGGTGGATCAGATTGGATAGCATCGGATGGAAACAGACAGTAGGTCCATTTCCATCCGATTGCCCCATAGATGAGATTGGGCTGTGTCCGTATCTGCTCTACATAGCGGAGCGGACACTGACCTGTCATCCGCCTGCTCAGCAGGGATCAGTGGAGAGATCCCCGCTGAGCAAATGGATCCCGCTTCACTGAGGTGCCGTGTTAAAGGGGCATTAAAGTAAAACATTAAAAATGCAAAAATACATGAAATAACATGTCTGAGGAATGCCTGTAACCCCCTTTTGTGATATAATGCATCTGTAGGATGTGTACAACCTACTACAGGAAAACTGACATTTACGATGAAAGAAATGCTGTTTAAATTACTGGCAGTAATTTAAACAAGCAATACTGTATAAACAAATTAAATTTAAAGTGCATCCAGCTGTGATCACCACAGGTATTCTCTGACTGTAAACAGTCACAAAAAGCTAGAGCCAACGACAGCCTGTCATTGCAGTGTATGGGTTCAGCTGCCACAGCTATAAGTACGCAGCAGCCAATCCCAACCACAGGAATCAGTAGATTCTTGCCCAGATAGCAAGGATAACTTGTCACAAATTTGTGGCAGTGTTGAATTGTAAGTCTGTTAACTTGCTGCACATTTTCTCTGGCAAGTTGTACACTTGCAGAGCACTTGAAGCACTAGTTGACACTTTTCCAATTTGTAGCAAATTTGCGTGGCGAGTCTCTAGCAAGAGCAAAGTTGCAGTGGTGAGTCTACAGCAACAGCTCTGGAGATCTTCAGCATGAAAATTCAGCCACAGAGACCCCTGTGGTGGGATGACTATTGCGCAACATAACTGAACCAGAAATTGCAGCAGACTTGCAGAATGTTTGCAAAGAAAGTTGATCTGGAGTCATGCAATGCGTACTTGCTGCAATTGTGCAACAGATTTGTGAAGCCTGGAAAGTCCAGCAATAGCTTATCAAGTCATTTTTAAACTTGCAGCACAATTGCTTGCTATCTGGGTTGCCACTTGGATTCACAGTGTAGTTAAGCCTATGTGAATGGAACCTTAGAGCCTATGTTAAGGTATTATTTCTGTCTGTGTCCCTATTAGGAAGATTTTTCATCACTTCCAGACAGGGCAGGAAGTGATGGTAAATTTCTCCAAGAGAGACATGGGGAATAACAAAAACACATTTTTTATTGCTGTCCATGCCATCTTGCCCCAGTGATTACCACACCTCTCATTTCTTGAATGGGCTTCACAGGGGAAGGGAAATTTTCACTGTAATGCCTCCTACACACGACCGGTTTTCCCGGCAGGAAAAAAAACAACGCTTTTCCCGACGGGATTCCACTCAAGCCCGGGAAAACTGCGATGGAGCATACACACGGCCGGTTTTCCCGGCCAAAAGCTATCATGGCATATTTCTCGTCGGGAAAACCGGTCGTGTGTACGAGGCGCTTTGCAGGTGCTATAACGCTAAAAATAGCACCTGCAAAGCGCCTTGAAAGAGCCTCTCTTTTCACTCCAATGTGAAAGCCCGAGGGCTTTCACACTGGAGCGGTGCACTGGCAGAACGGTAAAAAAAGTCCTGCTAGCCGTATCTTTGCAGTGCTCCTAAAGCGCCCCTGCCCATTGAAATCAATGGGCAGCGCCACCGAACTGCCAGCAAAGCGGCGCTTTGTGGGCGGTTTTAACCCTTTTTCGTCTGCTAGCAGGGGTTAAAAGCATCACGCTAGTGGCCGAAAGGGCAGCAAAAAAGACACCCCCAACGCTTAGGTGTAAAAGTAGCCTTAGGGTCACAAACATTGAAAGAAGAAAATAATATGTCTGAAGTTTTCAGAAGAGCAGCTCTGTCCAAATGCCAGACTCTTTTTACTAGACAGGGCTCTCAAGCCCCATACACACGATCGGTTTGACTGATGAAAACCGTCCGATGGATGGTTTTCATCAGACCAACCGATCGTGTATGGTACCCATCGGTCTTTTTTCCCATCGGTTTTAAAAAATAGAACTTGTTTTAAAATTTTCCGATGGATAAAAAACCGATCGAAAACTCAGATCGTCTATGGGCAAGTCCATCGGATAAAAAACCCACGCATGCTCAGAATCAAGTCGACGCATGCTCAGAAGCATTGAACTTCCTTTTTCTCGGCTCATCGGAGTGTTTTACGTCACCGCGTTTGGAACGGTCGGTTTTTTGACTGATGGTGTGTGGGCAAGACTGATGGAAAACAGTTTCATCGGATATCCGATGGACAAATCCATCGGACGAAAAACCATAGGTTATCCGATCGTGTGTACGGGGCTTAACTCTTCTTGGAGGTGCTGAATCTTGCCCACTCCCACCTACCGCCAACACAGTAACAAATAAATAAATACATGGTAAAATCAACCCTTTAAAAATACAGTACACAAAAAGCTGAATTCTGGGGCAAAAACAATAGTTTGACAGCTGCTTTGGAAAAATAAAATACCTCTTCTGATTGTTTTCCCATGTGTGTCTAACCGCTGTGCTTGGTAACATTTTCATTAATACTGTACATCACTGTAAGTGCCCAATTTTTGGTGCTGAAACTTACAGTCACAGCTCTAGTACAGTTCCATCTTCCTTTAGCTATTCATAAAACAAATTGTATTCTTTTAACAGAATACAAGGCATTCTGTGCACAGAGGAGGGGAGGGATGAATGAAAGTCTCAATCTCCACCTTATCCAATCATAGAACATCTTCATAAATTTAGGCCAAAATGCATTCTGCTACATGTCTTTGGTAAAAAAAACAAAAAACAAACAAACAATAAGTGTATATTAATTGGTGTGAAAGTTATAGCGTCAAACTATGGGATATATATTTGAAGATTGATCCTTTCTGATGTTCTGATGGCCTATCTCCTTTCTTGAGGCCCTTATAATACCAGGACAGTACAGATACCCCTCAAATCACCCCTTTTTGGAAAGTAGACAGTCTGAGGTTGTAATTTTTTTGTCACATTTTTTTTTTAAATGAAGAAAATGAATAAAACATTTTTTTTTTTTTACAATTCTTTTTACATACTGTCACCAGTGCAGTACAGTGTCATCATATGACTGGTGTGGCAGTGATCAGGGACACTTATGCCGCGTACACACGATAGTTTTTTCTGATGAAAAAAAAGACTGATGGACTTTTTTCATCGGACACACCGATTGTGTGTGGGCCCCATCGGTCTTTTTTCCATCTGTATAAAAAAATAGAACATGTTTTAAATTTTACCGATGGAAAAAAAAAACGATAGCAAATTCCGATCGTCTGTGGGGAACTCCACCTGAGAAAAAACCCACGCATGCTCAGAATCAAGTCGATGCATGCTCAGAAGCATTGAACTACATTTTTCTCGGTTCTTCGGAGTGTTTTACGTCACGGCGTTTGGGACGGTCGGATTTTTGACTGATGGTGTGTAGACAAGACTGATGGAAGTCAGCTTCATCGAATTTCCGATGGAAAAATCCATCTGATTTTATTCCATCGGAAATCCGATCGTGTGTACAGGGCATTACTGGTGGCAGTATGTTAAAAAAAAGTAAACAATTTTTTTTATTATTATTTTTTCATTTTTTTACATACTTTCCTCAGAGTAGTTGAGTGTCACTATAGTAACAGTACACTATTCTAACGGCGTGATCAGTGATTTTATTTTTTTCTTTACACTTTGTTGTCACAGTGGTGATCATTGTAACAGTAACATTTTCAACTGTCATTAATGGGTTACATTTATAACAGCTGTGATTACTAATGATCTGTGATTGGTTACAGTTAATCTCATGGTGCTGGGATTGGCCCAGGTGATAGCTGTTGGCCAATCGCAGCATAGGAAAAAACAGTTGTTATGAATGGATTAATTTATAACAGCTTTGTTGACAGTGTGATCACATAGCAAACACATAATCACCAAGCCCCGGGTACCAAGATGTGTCCACTATGACATAGCAGTTGTGGGAGTGCACGCTCCACGCCCCTAACTCGGAGCAGGCTGAATGACTTACATGTACGTGATACAGCTTGTCTGTTGCAGCTGCCCACAGTAAAAGTACTATGGGCGGTTGGCAAGTGGTTAAAAGTGTATTGAATTACATTTAAAAATACATTTGTTAATTATCTTGTGGTCTAACCACTGGGTATTTAATCAATGTGCAAGATTGGAATTGAGACATTTAGCAGTGTTATTACTATCGCTGCTAAATGTGACAGCTCCAGCACAGGACCGATGTCAGGGCAACCACTGATGTTCTAACAACTAGTGGCTCTTAAATTCAAAAAAGAAAATTGTGTGAGGGGTTCCTCCATAATTCATATTATGTTTCACACCCACTGCAGCTGGAGGTTCAGTCTGCAATATGCAGTAAATAAAATGTTTTTGAATGGCGCAAAAAAAAAAAAAAATCTTTGTATATGTTAATTTACACATGATTTTAGTGAACTGACTGCATCTAAGATAAATACTGCATAGGTTATTTTAAATTAAAACATCATTTGGTATTTATCTTTTAAATCGATCACAGGGTGTCAACCAGGAACAAACAGGAAACAAAAAAGTAGAGTATTGCTATCGTGTAACAAGATTGGAGAGATTTACTAAAACTGGAGCACAGAAAATCTGGCGCAGGTGTGCATAGTAACCAATCAGCTACTAGGTGTTATTATCAAAGCTTCATTGAATAAGCTGAATTTAGAAGCTGATTGGTTACCATGAACAGTTGCACCAGATTCTCTGGGCTCCAGTTCTAGTAAATTGGCCCTGAAGTGTCTGAACAAGGGCCTTCATGGCAGGACCACCATTATTATTATTATATTAACTACTTCAGCCCAACTATGACCTAGACCAGTGATGGCGAACCTTTTAGGGCCCGAGTGCCAAAACCGCGACACAAAACCAACTTATTTCTTTCAAAGTGCCAACACAGAATTAAACCTGCCAGCGTCTCTGTACAGAGGATGGGACTGATCATCCCTCTGAATGAGCCCTAAGGGACCAAAAAGAATGCAGAATGCACTGTGCAACATACTCTGATCTACCTGACACATGCACTGACCTACTTGACCATTACACTCACCTACCTGACCATTACATTCACCTACCTGACGATTACACTCACCTACCTGAACATTGCACTCACCTACCTGAACATTGCACTCACCTACCTGAACATTGCACTCACCTACCTGACCATTACACTCACCTACCTGACACATGCACTCACCTACCTGACACATGCACTCACCTACCTGACACATGCACTCACCTACCTGACACATACACTCACCTACCTGACACATACACTCACCTACCTTGCACCTCTCCCCATGGACGATCTGCTCTGAGCACCGCCCCTCCCCCTCCGCTTTTTCACAGGCTGCACTAGGACAGACTGAACCAAAGTCGTCCTGGAGCAGGGGAGCTGGAATAGGGTGCCTGCAGAAAGGAATCCCCGAATGCCTTACCAGAGGTGTAGGGGTCTGTAGGAGGCAATAAGCTGCAGAACAGAGTCGGAACGGTTGAGGAAGAATTTTACACCCCTCCTAAACAGCGCAAATGGAACAAGATCACTGGCTGCCCACCCCCCTGCTGACGTCACTGGCACTGATGCAAGGTAGGGAGCCGGCTCCTCCCTGCCTGCACCGTCAGTGTAAGTGACTGCCTGGCTGGGGGATTCCCCTGGCGTGCCGACAGAGAGGGCTTGACGCGCCATCACTGACCTAGACCATATTTTTACATTTCAGCTGTATGTCTATTACTTTGGCTAAAACTTTTTAATTAGTTATGATACAAAAGTGATATGGAGGTTGGTGGGAAGAACCACCGATGGGGGTCCGGGAGGCACAAGAGATTGACACTTCTAGAAGTGTCAATTTCTTTGCAATCTTGATAGGGAGAATACCTCTTGACTGAAGCTGTGCTCAGAAATGTGAGCAGAGTTTGCATTCTTCTTTTGCAGAGAAAGCTTAGTGTTTTTTTTTTTGTTTTTTTTTTACTTTCTGGGTTGCTTTGTTGAATGCTATAGAGGAACATGTTAATGATTTTAGTGATTATGTTTACATATACTTTAAATTATAATATCATTCCTGCTACCATTTAAAAATACTTGTAAAAATGCAAGAGCACCTTTCCATATAAAATATTAATCATCAAATATTGGCATTATTTTGCAAGACATTTATTTTATGTTACTATCTTTGTAACATTATACTTTAATTTTTGATATAGATGTAATCAATTCTTTTATTGGAACTAAGATGTAAACTTTGATTGCTGTTAAACGGTTTACAGTTCTGATTTCAAATAAGGTGATGTTTTACTTTACTTGTGAATAGTGCACTGCACTTGAGGAAAAGATTTATTGATTAAACAGACTTCCTTTGGCACTGTTTGATGGAACAAGGCTGAGACACTCTGTTTCAATGAGTCTGTGTGTTAGATTCCTCAATTTCACACATGCTTACTTCTGAGTGAGTTTAAAATAAAGGGATTAAGGCAAGTGGAAGTGCAGAGGAAATGGAATGTTAGACACCTTGTTAAACGTGCTGTCAGGGTTTGTGGAGCGTTTATTCTAACTCTATTCCACTATACATAGCGGTCAAGGCATTACTTTATAATTCAACAAAGGATCTTTTGGATCTCAAAATCAGGTGTCACTGTACAGTGTTAATAGACTAAACCTCATTATGATCTTTTTAATGTATTTTAATTAAAAGTATACTATTAGCTTCACCTTACATCACTAAAGATTTCTGAATTATCTGCCAAAAGCTAATCTGTTTAGTAAAAAATATAAATACAAATATAATTTTGTGTTCACTTTATGACAGTGTATGAAAAATATACTGTAATGGATTGCACATCTTTTAACTTCTGCAATGTGCCAAAATATTAAGAAAAAAATCAAATTTATATATATATATATATATATATATATATATATATATATATATATATATATATATAGTATATGCATGTGATAGGAAAAAAATAAATAAAATGTAACTCTAAATCTAGTTGTAGTCTTACATACACTGAGCAAAATTATAAAACGCAAAACTTTTGTGTTTGCCCCTATTTATCATGAGCTGAACTCAAAGATCTACGACTTTATCTATGTACATAAAAGGCCTATTTCTCTCAAATATTGTTCACAAATCTGCCTGAATCTGTGTTAGTGAGCACTTCTCCTTTGCCGAGATAATCCATCCACCTCACAGGTGTGGCATATCAAGATGCTGATTAGACAGCATGATATTGCACAGGTGTGCCTTACACTGGCCACAATAAAATGCCACTCTAAAATATGCAGTTTTACTGTACTGGGAGGGGGGGGGCAGGGGAGTCCGAAAACCAGTCAGTATCTGGTGTGACCACCATTTGCCTCACGCAGTGCAGCACATATCCTTTGCATAGAGTTGATCAGGTTGTTGATGGTGGCCTGTGGAATGTTGGTCCATTCCTCTTCAATGGCTGTGTGAAGTTGTTGGACATTGGAAGGAATTGGAGCACGCTGTCGTATACGCCAATCCAGAGCATTCTAAACATGCTCAATGAGTGACATGTCCAGTGAGTATGCTGGCCATACAAGAACTGGGATGTTTTCAGCTTCCAGGAATTGTGTACAGATCCTTGCAACATGGGGCCATGCATTATCATGCTGCAACATGAGGTGATGATCGTGGATGAATGTAAAAAAATGGGCCTCAGGATCTCGTCACGGTATCTCTGTGTATTCAAAATGCCATCAATAAAATGCACCTGTGTTTGTTGTCCATAGCATACGCCTGCCCATACCATAACCCCACCGCAAAGATGGGCCACTCGATCCACAAATGTTGACAACAGCAAACCGCTCACCCACACAATGCCATACAAGCTGCCTGCCATCTGCCCTGTACAGTGAAAACTGGGATTCATCAATAAAGAGAACACCTCTCCAAAGTGCCAGATGGCATCGAATGTGAGCATTTTCCCACTCAAGTCAGTTACGACGAAGAACTGCAGTCAGGTCAAGACCCTGATGAGGATGATGAGCATGCAAATGAGCTTCCCTGAGATGGTTTCTGACAGTTTGTGCAGAAATTCTCTGGTTATGCAAACCGATTGTTGCAGCAGCTGTCCGGCTGGCTGGTCTCAGACGCACTTGGAGGTGAAGATGCTGGATGTGGAGGTCCTGGGCTGGTGTGGTTACACATGGTCTGCGATTATGAGGCCAGTTGGATGTACTGCCAAATTCTCTGAAATGCCTTTGGAGACGGCTTATGGTAGAGAAATTAGCATGCAATTCAAGGGCAACAGCTCTGGTGGACATTCCTGCAGTTAGCATGCCAATTGCACGCTCTCACTAACACAGATTTAGACAGATTTGTGAACAATATTTAAGCGAAATAGGCCTTTTGTGTACATAGAAAGTCATAGATCTTTGAGTTCAGCTCATGATAAATAGGGGCAAACACCAAAGTGTTGCGTTTATAATTTTGAACAGTGTAATATGTAAATCAAGCAGTTTTAGAACCCCTGGCATCTGTTCATCCTTGAACAGTGGCATGCAAAGTTTTCATACTATCTAGAAAAGTGAGATTCATGTTATAGGTAGAAAATTATTACTGTAATTATTATTAAAAGTCTTATTATTGGTGACTAAGGCTTATTAATGGCAAAGACAGAGCAGCCTTCACTCTTATTTTAATGTTTGCAATCCGGAGTTTGCCTAAAACAGTTTTCTGTAACACATCGGAATAGTGAAGTGCAATGCAGGGTGTAATTCCTAACCAGGTAAAGAAGTAAGCACAAACCTTAGTGATCTCCAGTAGGTATTTTAAACCTGAGCTCTGAGAATTAGGACAAAATCTACCCTTTCAGTGCACCCCCACCCCCTCCCACTGAAAGAGTTAAATGCTTGTTTACTCTAGAGGTGCTCAGATAATGTGTAATACAACTTTTCCCTGTACTCCTAAACTAAATGTGCATTTAATTCTTGCATTCCGAGGGTGGTCACTGTAAGGATAGATTGTATCAAATTCCTGGAGTTCGGCTTTTATGGATAAAAAGTAAAAGCAAAGTTGTTTACATAATGCTTGATGCAAACCAATAATATCAAGCATAGTGTCAATGGTTAGAACAGAATAATTTTTGCATTTAAGAATTTAAATGTAAAAGCAATGGTAATGGCCCTACATAACTACAGTGCCTTGAAAAAGTATTCATACTCCTTTAAATCATCCACATTTTCTCATGTTACAACCAAAAACGTAAATGTATATTATTGGGATTTTATGTGATAGACCAACACAAACTGACACATAAGCAAAGAGTATAGTACCGCGCTTAGGACAGAGGTTAGGTTGCTGCCTCCCCTAAAGAGCTCCCACATGGGAATCTAGGAAATATGATAAAAGGAAAGGGGTAAGTGGCGCTACCTAGGTTACATAAGGGTTGACCTCCCACTATGCAATCTTCATAAAATATATATATATATATATATATATATACACTGTATGTGTAAATGCTTATTAGAAAAATCTCATGCAAAATCCAAAAAAAAAGCATGTCCCATGGGGATATGATATAAGTAATAGTAGAAAAAACCTGTGAATTAATACAAAAAAGAGAGTATATATACAAATTTTCAGCTTTCAGCGCTGTCACACTTTGAATGACAATTGTGCGGTCATGTGACGTTGTACCCAAATAAAATTTTGATATTTTTTTTCCCCACAAATAGAAATTTCTTTTGGTGGTATTTGATCACCTCTGCGTTTTTTATTTTTTTGCGCTATAAACAAAAAAAGTGACAATTTTGAAATAAAAAACAATATTTTTTACTTTTTGCTATAATAAATATCCCAATTTAAAAAAAAAAAAAAAAATTTCCTCAGTTTAGGTCGATATGTATTCTTCTACATATTTTTGGTAAAAAAAAACGTAATAAGCTTATATTGATTGGTTTGCGCAAAAGTTATAGCATCTAGAAAATAGGGGATAGATTTATGTCATATTTTTTTTATTTACTACTAATGGCGGCGATCTGCGATTTTTATCGTGACTGTGACATTGCGGCGGACATATCGGACACTTTTGACACCATTCACATTTATACAGCAATCAGTGCTATAAAAATGCACTAATTACTGTATAAATGTGACTGGCAGGGAAGGGGTTAACACTAAGGGGCGATCAAGGGGTTAATTGTGTGTCCTAGGGAGTGATTCTAACTGTGGGGGGAGGGGACTGATGAGAGGAGGTGACCGATCGTTGTTCCTATATATAAGGAACATATGATCAGTTCTCCTCTCCCCTGACAGGACGTGGATCTGTGTGTTTACACACACAGATCCACGTCCCTGCTCTGTGAAGAGAAATCGCGGCCGCCGGGCACGCGCATTGGTACCACAGTGATGCGGTGAGCACGAACGCCGCAGGGGGTGCCCTTGCCACAATGCCAGGAAGAAAAGACCACCCGGAGGGAGGTAGGGTTCCTGCTGCCGTCATTTCACAATATGGCGGTAGGCAAGTGTAAAACAATGGTTTTTTGCTTGCCACTCTTCCATAAAGGCCAGATTTGTGTCTTGTGGACATATTCTCCCACCTGAGCTGTGGATCTCTGCAGCTCCTCCAGAGTTACCATGGGCCTCTTGGCTGCTTCTCTGATTAATGCTCTCCTTGCAAGGCCTGTCAGTTTAGGTGGACAGCAATGTCTTGGTAGGTTTGCATTTGTGCCATACTCTTTCTATTTTCAGATGATAGATTGAACAGTGCTCCATGAGATGTTCATGCTTGGGATATTTTTTTATAACCTAACCCTGCTTTAAACTTCTCCGCAACTTTATCCCTGACCTGTCTGGTGTGTTCCTTGGCCTTCATAATGCCGTTTGTTCACTAAGGTTCTCTAACAAACCTCTGTGGAATTCACAGAACAGCTGCATTTATACTGAGATTAAATTACACACAGATAGACTCTATTATATAATTAGATGACTTCTGAAGGCAATTGGTTCCACTAGATTTTAGTTAGGAGTATCAGAGTAAAGGGGGCTGAATACAAATGCATGCCACACTTTTCAGATATTTATTTGTAAAAAAAATTGAAAACCATTTATCATTTTCCTTACACTTTACAAGTATGTGCCACTTTTGTGTTGCTCTATCACATAAAATACATTTATGTTTTTGGTTGTATCATGACAAAATTTGGAACATTTCATGGGGTATGAATACTTTTTCAAGGCACTGTATATAGCTTTTTTGCAATCAAATAAGATCAAAATGACCACAACTGATAATAACCTTAATGTTTGTAATATATGTGAAATGTCAGTTTTTATGTCTTGCCTTTCACAGGCAAAAGTAACATTCCATAACATTTGATTCTAAGAGAAAATAGCTTTAAGAACATTTGACCAGAAGAGCTATTTGTTCTGTGAAACTGCATGTGCATTCTTCATTGTTTTGGGCAAATGGCAGCAAAAACAAATGTTATTAGGCTATTTTCTATTTTAAATAAATTGCATGCATCAGGAAAATATTGCATTTTATGACTATTAAATAAGTATTAAATATAGAACTAAAGTCCCATTTTTGAAGAACAAACAAGCTCTTTTTTGCAAAAGAGACATGTGATGTTCCGTCTGCAATAAAGAAACCTACCTTCCTGCTTTCAGTCCTCTTTGGCTTAGTTTACATTACAGCACAGGATGAGTGCACTCCTGTGCAGGAATACCATAATCCCATGCCAGCCAATGAAAACAGCCGCAACCTGGCACCTGGAATAAGCTGGATAGAAGATGCCATCACCGATGAGAGACGTCAGATGTCGGACATTTGAAAGGAGGCAAGTATAGTGGAGTTTAGCTCCACTTTAAGTGCAATAAATCAGCTACTGCTACTAACTTAAACTACTATACAGAATTAATACAAATGTTGCAGAGATAAAATGCCGTTTTTATCACTTGGAATAATAGCTTTCGCTACTTACCTGTGCTGAAAATGGCAAGGCATGAATTATGTCATTGAGCTGTAAGTGGGAATTTGAGAAAAAGTTGACGATGTAGCATAACAAAAAGTACATAGCATTGTCATTTATTTACCTATTATGAACATTTCTTCATTATGCACAAAATATTTCAGGATCAATGCAGCACCACTTACTTACACTGAGAATGGTGTACAGTTGGCTTGTGTAGATTGCATCTTTAAACATTTAAAGCCAATTAAAGTCCTTGTTGCATAATGAAAGATTTTTTTATTACTCTTCATGAGTTTTGAGTACATTGTTTGCTGTATTATTACCATTGTTGTATTATATTGTCTTTGTGCCTTATTGTACCATTTGTTTTATAGATTAATCCTCCTGAGGAAGCGGTACTACACCGCAAAACTAGTTGAGAACAAGGCCAATCTATACTGCATTAACAGATATCTCTTGGGGGAACTCTGAGTTTCTGTTTTTGATTTTTAGTTCTATAATCTCCATCCCACGGACAATAATTCCAACTGCCATTGTGCATACACACTCTGGTCCTCTTTGGCTGCCTGTGCATGTTAGTAAAGCCAATGTCCTTAACAAATAGCATAAGCCTTGCACACTAGGGTTCATAAAGACACAAGTGGGGCAGAAACAGGCTATTATATTTGTTTGGGATCTATTGGAAGCTCCCCACTGTGGAACCCTTCTGCAGGTGGTCTCACCATATCTGATATAGATTACCCTAATTCTAAGTATAATACACTGCAGTTCTAACTAATACTTGGTCTTACTAATTGAAGGGAGGTGGATTAAATTAAACAAAATACATTTTTATTGGATAGCTGGAAAATGGCAAACAGGTACTGACAGAAAAAAACACACTTATGTATGGATATATATATGTACACACATACATATGTCAAATTTGATTGACCATTTAGCCCTTTTCTACAAGCACACTTCTATACTTCTATGCTTCTCTTCACACCTAATTAACTTAAGTGAAATCTACTTCCTTTTTTATGTTAAAAAAATGTTGTTTCTTTCCATTCATGATGTATACAGTATACGGGTTAAAATAGTTTTTTTTTAATTTTTTTTTTTGTTTGTGTGTGTGTGTGTGGGGGGGGGGGGACATGTTTTCTGGAATAGGGGTGTATAGCAATGTGCAAAAGAATAATTCTGAATTGTATTTTTTGTGCTGGATCGCAAATATATACAGCACAAATGCAAAATGATGTAAACCTACAAAAGACTGGCATAGGAAAATTGCGTAGGTAAGGTAGTTTTTGTGATGCTTGTCCAAATGGATATATTTGTTAATTTATTTTAGGGAAACTATTTGTCCTGGCTTGAATTACTGTGAAAAGGGCAATCACTCAGCACTTGCAGGCAGACATTTTTTCCACTAGCCAGGCTGAATCCTCATTCAGAAATTACCTTGGTCCAGTTTTCAAAAATAATTGCCCCCGATGTTTAATTCAGAAGTGTATGAGTTCAGATCCAATCCTCAACATATAAGACTATCCAACTTGATTGCTTTTAATAGATCACACAGCCAACCTGGAAGCTCTTGGTAACCACCACAACACAAATATTACTAAAACACAGCAATCACTTAATGACAACTAGATCTCACAAAGAGAAAATCAATGCACACTGGCATTGTAAACTATGTTTAGCAATTCGTTCCATACAATCTGTTAGTATTATACAAGCAAACATTTGACTAATTTTGTAGGTAGATTCTGTTTACCATGGATGGACTACAAGAGCCAAAAAGCCATAGGTTTAACTACTTCAGCTGCCAACCGTCACCATAAACACTATTGTATGTCATAAACTCATTATGAGCTGGCACTGTCGAGGTTAAAAAACATAGGTTTCTTTTATCCTAAATAGTGCCATTTAAAAGTTCCATTATTAGCTGAAACTGCATAGGATAAAAGAGTACAGAGTTCTTTAATCTCAGGCAGTGCCAACTCTTTAAGAAGTCATGTCACATTGAAAGGCCCTTTGACAACCCAAAAAAATGTGTTAGCAGGGAAAAGTGTAGCACTACTCATATCAAACCTGTATTCCTGTGTTAGAAGGAGCACTCACTGATCTCAATCACAGAGCACTTACTTATCTCAATCACAGGGCGAGGAAGAGTACAATTCTCCAGTTCTACACATATAGTATTGTAACAACAACGAATCATACTTGTTTCTATTAACTGTTAACTGGGTATGTCTCACAGGCATGGGTATGGGCTGTCTCACAGACGTTTACCTTTTTTTTTCCTAATGCACAGTACAATTTCCAGATGGATAACACACCTCAGCTGGCAGAAATTTTACCTCCACCTGTCTCACAGAGCTGGAGAGGCTGAACTATAAAACTTCACAGCTCTTCATGAGGGTCTTGTTAGCTGGTATTCTATTGCCTTCACTCACTCGGGATACGGCTATATAGAGCTCATATAAAATTATGTTGGGCTACATTCAATGATCCTTCCCATTGGGATAGAGATCTGTCTCTCATGCGGAGTACTCACGACCGTTTTTCATGACGAGAAAAATGCAATTTTTTTTATTTGGTCATTAAAAACGACCGTGTATGGGCTCCAGAGCATTTTTCACGACGTGAAAAATGGGCATTAAAAATTTGGAACATGCTCTAATTTTTCTCGTCGTTTTTCACGTCGTTGTTTTTCTCGTCATGAAAAACGGCCGTATGTAGGCTTTAACGACGTTAAAAAAATGCGCATGCTCAGAAGCAAGTTATGAGACGGGAGCGCTCGTTCTGTTAAAACTAGCGTTCGTAATGGAGATAGCACATTCGTCACGCTGTAACGGACTGAAAAGCACGAGGCTGAAAAGCGTGAATCGTCTCTCAACAAACTTTACTAACACGAGGATCAGCAAAAGCAGCCCAAAGGGTGGCGCCATCCGAATGGAACTTCCCCTTTATAGTGCTGTCGTACGTGTTGTACGTCACCGCGCTTTACTCAAGCATTTTTTTCCACGATATTGTGTAGGCAAGGCAGGCTTGAGAAGAATCATGTCGAGAAAAATGTTGTTTTTTTCAATGACATTAAAAACGGTCGTGTGTACAGGTCTGTCTTTTTTGAGCCTAAGGTTTTATGTTGTATTTTGCATCTAGGGCTTGATGTGTAGTATCCATTTTGTGCTACGCAGATGTTTTTTTTTGCATGTGAAATCTCTTTATATCTGCATGTAACTCTTAAGTCGCGTACACACGATCGGTTTTACCGATGAAAACAGTCCGATAGATTTTTTTCAATCGGACAAACCGATCGTGTATGGGCCCCATCGGTCTTTTTTCCATCGGTGTCAAAAAATAGAACATGTTTTAAATTTTTCCAATTGATAAAAAACCGATAGCAAATTCCGATCGTCTATGGGCAAGTCCATCGGTTAAAAAACCCATGCATGCTCAGAATCAAGTCGACGCAAGCTCAGAAGCATTGAACTTCATTTTTCTCGGCTCATCTGAGTGTTTTACATCACCGCGTTTGGAACAGTCGGTTTTTTGACTGATGGTGTGTAGGCAAGACTGATGGAAGTCAGCTGCATCGGTTTTCTGATGGAAAAATCCATCGGTTGAAAAACCATAGGAAATCCGATCGTGTGTACAGGGCTTTATTCTCAGTCTTTTGCCAGGACCTTAGGCTGTTCTAGTCCAGGGTTTTATATTTCTCATCCTAAAGCCTCGTACACACAGTCAGACTTCCATCGGACTTTTCCGTGGTTTTTTGTCCGAACGGAGTTGGTCGGGAACACCCATAGCATACACACGCTCTGACTTTTCTGCAAACTTTCCCAAAACTTTTTCTGCTCTTTTCTGCTCTTTACCGCCACCCTTTGGTCAACCTCTGCTCTTGTTGGTTGATTTTAACATTAGTTGTTTAGTCCATCGGACAAAAGTCCGATGGTTTCCTGTACACACGGTCGGACTTTGCTCCATCGGACTTTTGTTGGGCAAAAGTTTGTCCGTTTGCACACCCAACTTTTGTCCGATGAAATCCAAAACCAAACGAAAAAAGTTTGTCCGATGGAGTGTACACGCGGTCGGATTGTTGGTCCAACTTGCTCAAAATGAAGTTTGTTGGCCAAAAGTCCGACCGTGTGTACGGGGCTTTAGTCTGTATTTCACTTCTGCTTACTGCCACCTGCAACCTTTAATTGGAGGGTTTGCTGGGTTATAAATTATAGTTTGGTACTCACATATATTGGGAAAAGTTGCATAGATTGGCTACAACTCTTCACTGGTATTATACATCCAGAAGCATCTACTACAGAATGCATTTTTCATACCATATAGTAGGAGGGTCACTATAAGATTATTGATGCATGTATGTGTTAGGGGACCTTATGTATTGCTTATTTTAAAGCATTTTGGTGTAGTAATGCAGCAGCGGGGGGCTTCTGTCAATAGAGTGTTTAGCAGCAAGGATCTCATGCATGGCATATGTTAGGTGTTGGCAGAGATCTTTAACGCTAAGCTTTTTACTTGCCGTAGGTTGTCCCCTTACATGTACTTCAGTGGGGTTGTATTATACCACAATCAAACCTCTTACAACACTTCCTGGATTTTTTTACTTGTCCTTCCCTAGTCTCGTAAGTACTCGCTAATCATAATCTAATGGGCTGTCCTGGAAGATGAGTTAGATTTACCATTAACTCCATTTCCAAGAGTCCTCCAGGACAGCCAGATTACCACCATTGTGTTATGTTGTTTTTCTGTTTGTAAATGTTCTGTTCAGGTCTCCTCCTGGGATTCTTATTTAAAAACTGGCCAGCTGAGCAGGACTTCCTTTTAAAGTACTTTCAGTGATGCATTTCCTGCTTCTGTTGAAGGAGGTACCGATATCTCTGAAATAAGACACTAAAATTAGGCTACACCAAAGATCTTAATCTGAAAAAAATGTCTTACAGCTAAAGTCAATACTGTAGCAAACTGTTCGGTAATTGTCAGGAGATTAGCCTCATGAGTTTAATCACAAAGTGTAAAGGAGAAAAATTATCCAAGAATCTCCAAATTGAGTGATTGCTGAGTTATTAATCTAATGCTTATATTCAGGTCTATGGAGAAATAAGGACATTAATTGCTGATAATTTCTGTTATGTAATTTGATTTATTGTCGATACATGCAGCTCAAAAGTTCTTATGTAGAAACTCAAAATAAAAATAATGTGCTAAAAACATAAGGAGTAGTCACATAGTATTTTGAAAGCATAATGGAGCTACTACAAATCTATTATAGCCATAGCCTAAGAAGAAAACTATTTTGAAAGAAGTGAGGTAAGTTAGGAGGGTAATCCTGCTCTAAGTTTGAGAAGCAAGATTGGAAGGTAAGAGGAGAATAGAGAACAATAAAGTAGAAGAGGAAAATCAAGTAGCAGTGAATCGTTGGCAGACTAGACACAAAAAATTCAGGATTTCAGTTTTATGCATGCAATAAATAAATGTAACATTTTTGGTGATACTCTAGGGAATATTCACCCAAAATATTCCCTAATATAATAGCTGTATATAACTACAGGATTTGCCCAATAGTTTCTACTGACATTAACTATTTTACTTATGCTTCAGCTGATTAATAGACATGTGCATTAGTTTTCGTCCGAATGCATTTTCGTCCAAATTTCAGGGATTTTCACATTCGTTTTAACAAACGATAACGAACACACAGAATCCGGAATCCAAAAGATCCGACATAAAAAAAGCTTTATTTTCGTTTCGTTGTGACAACAGTTCGATATAGATAGAACTCCAAAGACATGCTGATAGGTTAATTGGCCCTAGTATATGAATGTGAGTTAGGGACCTTAGATTGTAAGCTCCTTGAGGGTAGGGACCGATGTGAATGTACAATGTATATGTAAAGTGCTGCGAAAATTTATGGCGCTATACAAGTACCTAAATTATAATTATAATAATAATAGAAGATTCAACATGACGGTGACAATAGCAATCTTTGTCTATCGAACCTGCGGTTGAATGTGCCTAACCTAACTATTAGTCCAAGATTATTCGACATAGAGAGAAAAGATTTGACATGAAGATTCAACGAAGCAGTCGCCGCGAGCGGGCATTTATGGTCAAATGCTCCGCCCATAGGCTATAGAAGAATTCTAATGTTGGTTGACTAGTAATAATAATTAATAAATAAAATTATTACTAGTCATACAACATTAGAATTCTACTATAGCTTGTGGGCGGAGCATTCTACCAAAAATGTACGATTGCAGCATCATACAGTTTAGCTGCTTCGTCGAATCTTCTTAGAAAATTTGACAGAATTAAGGGCAAATCTGTCAATTGAAGGCTTAGGGTGTCTGTTGAATGTTCTAAGAAGATTCGACGAAGTAGCTAAACTGTACGACGCCACAATCGTACATTTCTAGTCAAATGCTCTGCCCACAAGCTATAGTAGAATTCTAATGTTGGTTGACTAGTAAAAATAATTTATAAATATAATTATTACTAGTCATTAGACATGTGCATTTCGTTTCGTTCCGTATCGAAATTCGGACGAATTTTTCATTATTCGGACATTCGGATGCATCCGAATTACCGAATTACAATACTAACGAATTTAACCGAATCCAAATTTTTTCGAATCTAAAAATATTTTTGACCCGACTTTGGGTCCATGTATCTCGGGGTTACTTGGTGATTGAAACCCCAAATTTGGAGATGTTGTAGTGCTAGTTCTTCTGTGTTTGCATACCAAATATGGGGTTTCTATAACTAAGTGACCCCGAGATACGTGGACCCAAATTCGGGTCGCAAAATGTCAAGCACTTTACTGGAGCAGAGAATGACATTTTGCGACCCGACATATCTCGGGGCCACTTATAGCTAGAAACCCCAAATTTGGTATGCAAACACAGTAGAACTAGCACTACAACATCTCTAAATTTTGGGTTTCTATCACCAAGTAACCCCAAAATACATGGACCCAAAGTCGGGTCGCAAAATATTTTCGAATCCGGTTGAAATAGTATCAACATGATTCGAAATTATTTCAACTGCATTTGAAACTATTTCAACCGGATTCGAAAATATTTTGTGACCCGAATTTGGGTCCATGTATCTCGGGGTTACTTGGTGATAGAAACCCCAAATTTGGGGTTATTGTTTTTCTAGTCTATTTTCTATTTTATTATAATCTTTTCTATCCAAAGTTAAAATTAATTAATTAATTAAAAAATTTGAATTCATACTATTCGAAATTCAAATTTATTCTATTCGAAATTCGAATTTCAGAAGATGGTTGTATATTCTTTCTATTTTATTCTTCTAAATTATATTTTTTTTCTATTCTGTTCTAATCTTTTCTATTTGAATTATAAATTTTGGAAGAAGGTTATTTACTTACTTATATACATCTGTCACATAAAAAAAAGATGTGAAATGGCTGTCACGGATGTCGATCGCAAGGCAAGTACATATGCTGTATGTCATTGTCCACTTACCACAACACCTGCCACGAGTGCCACGACACAGGCCACGAGTGCCACGACACCGGCCACGAGTGCCACGTGACCTGCCACGAGTGCCACGTGACCTGCCACGAGTGCCACGTGACCTAGTTGTGGATTGTCTACTTGCCACGTCACCTGCCACAAGTTATGGGGCTCCTAGCACCAAGTGACCCCCAGATATGGGCGATATTTCAAGTACTTTTCTGCAGCAGAGAATGACATTTTGTGACCCGACTTTGGGGCCACGTATCTCGGGGCCACTTATAGCTAGAAACCCCAAATTTGGTATGCAAACACAGTAGAACTAGCATTACAACGGGGTTACTTGGTGATAGAAACCCCAAATTTGGGGTTATTGTAGTGCCAGTTGTAATGTGTTTACATACCAAATATTTTGGGATTTCTAGCTATAAGTGGCCCCGAGATACGTGGCCTCAAAGTCGGGTCACAAAATTTAATTCTCTGCTGCAGAAAAGCACTTGACAGATCACCCCTATCTGGGGGTCACTTGGTGCTAGGAACCCCATAACTTGTGGCAGGTGACGTGGCAAGTGGACAATCCACAACTTGGTCACGTGGCCGGTCACGTGGCACTCGTGGCTGGTCACGTGGCACTCGGACAATGACATACAGCATATGTACTTGCCTTGTTTAATAACATCCATGACAGCCATTTCACATCTTTTTTTTTATGTGACAGATGTAAGTAACTAAACATCTTTCAAAATTTATGATTCAAATAGAAAAGATTAGAACAGAATAGAAAAAAAATATAATTTAATAGAATAAAATAGAAAGAATATGCAACCATCTTATGAAATTCGAATTTCGAATAGAATAAATTTGAATTTCGAATAGTAGGAATTAAAAAAAAATGTAATTAATTAATTTTAACTTTGGATAGAATAGATTAGAATAGAAATAGAGAATACACTAGAAAAACAATAGAATAGAATATAGATACTATTTCATGTTTAATTTTTTTGCAGATTACTATTTTTTACATAAGATCTCCTGCAGACTATTAGCATTTATTTAATTTTTTTGCAGATCTCCTGCAGACTATTATTATCTATTTAGTTTCCTCACCAGGTCTCCTGCAGACTATTAGCATCTATTTCTTTTTTTAGCAGATCTCCTGTAGACTATTAACAGCCATTTCACTTCTTTTTTTTTTGCAGATCTCCTGCAGACTGTTAGAATCAATTTCATTTTTTTTTCAAAGTCGGGTCGCAAAATATTTTCGAATCCGCTTTAAATAGTATCAACATGATTCGAAATTATTTCAACCGCATTTAAAACTATTTCAACCACATTTGAAACTATTTCAACCTGATTCAAAAATATTTTGCGACCCGACTTTGGGTCCACGTATCTCGGGGTTAGTTGGCGATAGAAACCCCAAATTTGGGGATGTTGTAGTGCTAGTTCTCCTGTGTTTGCATACCAAATTTGGGGTTTCTATCACTAAGTGACCCCGAGATACGTGGACCCAAAATCGGGTCGCAAAATGTCAAGCACTTTACTGGAGCAGAGAATGACATTTTGCGACCCGATTTTGGGGCCACATATCTCGGGGCTACTTGTAGCTAGAAACCCCAAATTTGGTATGCAAACACAGTAGAACTAGCACTACAACATCTCCAAATTTTGGGTTTCTATCACCAAGTAACCCCAAAATACATGGACCCAAAGTCGGGTCGCAAAATATTTTCGAATCCGGTTGAAATAGTATCAACATGATTCGAAATTATTTCAACTGCATTTGAAACTATTTCAACCGGATTAGAAAATATTTTGTGACCCGAATTTGGGTCCATGTATCTCGGGGTTACTTGGTGATAGAAACCCCAAATTTGGGGTTATTGTTTTTCTAGTCTATTTTCTATTTTATTATAATCTTTTCTATCCAAAGTTAAAATTAATTAATTAAAAAATTTGAATTCATACTATTCGAAATTCAAATTTATTCTATTCGAAATTCGAATTTCAGAAGATGGTTGTATATTCTTTCTATTTTATTCTTCTAAATTATATTTTTTTCTATTCTGTTCTAATATTTTCTATTTGAATTATAAATTTTGGAAGAAGGTTATTTACTTACTTATATACATCTGTCACATAAAAAAAAAGATGTGAAATGGCTGTCACGGATGTCGATCGCAAGGCAAGTACATATGCTGTATGTCATTGTCCACTTGCCACAACACCTGCCACGAGTGCCACGTGACCGGCCACGAGTGCCACGTGAACGGCCACGAGTGCCACGTGAACGGCCACGAGTGTCACATGACCTGCCACGTGACCAAGTTGTGGATTGTCCACTTGCCACGTCACCTGCCACAAGTTATGGGGTTCCTAGCACCAAGTGACCCCCAGATATGGGCGATATGTCAAGTACTTTTCTGCAGCAGAGAATGACATTTTGTGACCCGACTTTGGGGCCACGTATCTCGGGGCCACTTATAGCTAGAAACCCCAAATTTGGTATGCAAACACAGTAGAACTAGCATTACAACGGGGTTACTTGGTGATAGAAACCCCAAATTTGGGGTTATTGTAGTGCCAGTTGTAATGTGTTTGCATACCAAATATTTTGGGATTTCTAGCTATAAGTGGCCCCGAGATACGTGGCCTCAAAGTCGGGTCACAAAATGTAATTCTCTGCTGCAGAAAAGCACTTGACAGATCGCCCATATCTGGGGGTCACTTGGTGCTAGGAACCCCATAACTTGTGGCAGGTGACGTGGCAAGTGGACAATCCACAACTTGGTCACGTGGCACTCGTGGCCGGTCACGTGGCACTCGGACAATGACATACAGCATATGTACTTGCCTTGCGATCGACATCCATAACAGCCATTTCACATCTTTTTTTTATGTGACAGATGTATATAAGTAAGTAACTAACCATCTTTCAAAATTTATAATTCAAATAGAAAAGATTAGAACAGAATAGAAAAAATATATAATTTAATAGAATAAAATAGAAAGAATATGCAACCATCTTATGAAATTCGAATTTCGAATAGAATACATTTTAATTTCGAACAGTAGGAATTAAAAAAAATGTAATTAATTAATTTTAACTTTGGATAGAATAGATTAGAATAGAAATAGAGAATACACTAGAAAAACAATAGAATAGAATAGAATAGAATATAGATACTATCTATTTCATGTTTAATTTTTTTTTTTGCAGATTACTATTTTTTACATAAGATCTCCTGCAGACTATTAGCATTTATTTTATTTTTTTAGCAGATCTCCTGTAGACTATTAACAGCCATTTCACTTCTTTTTTTTTGCAGATCTCCTGCAGACTGTTAGAATCAATTTCATTTTTTTTTTCAAAGTCGGGTTGCAAAATATTTTCGAATCTGCTTTAAATAGTATCAACATGATTCGAAATTATTTCAACCGCATTTAAAACTATTTCAACCGCATTTGAAACTATTTCAACCGGATTCAAAAATATTTTGCAAATTTGGGGATGTTGTAGTGCTAGTTCTCCTGTGTTTGCATACCAATTTTGGGGTTTCTATCACTAAGTGACCCCGAGAAACGTGGACCCAAAATCGGGTCGCAAAATGTCAAACACTTTTCTGCAGCAGAGAATGACATTTTGCGACCCGAATTTTGGGCCACATATCTCGGGGCCACTTGTAGCTAGAAACCCCAAATTTGGTATGCAAATACAGTAGAACTAGCACTAAATTTGGGGTTTCTATTACTAAGTGACCCTGAGATACGTGGACCCAAAGTCGGGTCGCAAAATATTTTCGAATCCGGTTGAAATAGTTTCGAATCATGTTGAAATAATTTCTAATCCGGTAGAAATATTTTCGAATTCGGTTGAAATATTTTCGAATGCGACCGATTTTCGAATTCGGTCGAAAACAAAACGAAATCCGAAAACGAATTTAACAAATCTAACTAAACAAAATTAATTAATTAACGAATTAAAACGAAACAAAACGAAACAATTTTTTTCCTTTTGCACATGTCTACTAGTCATACAACATTAGAATTCTACTATAGCTTGTGGGCGGAGCATTCAACTTGAAATGTACGATTGTGGCATCGTACAGTTTAGCTGCTTCGTCGAATCTTCTTAGAACATTTGACAGACACCATAAGCCTTCAATTGACAGATTCAACCTTAATTCATTCGGATTTTCGGACGAATGCATTTTTTTAACGAAACAAAAGAAATAAAAACTAATTTCGGGAGTAACTAAATAAATGTATTTTTCGGACGAAAACGAAATTCCGAAACGAAATATTTCAGTGTACACATGTCTACTGATTAGTGAAGTATGATGATATAGAGTCAAAGACTTGAAATCTCCCCAAGCTATTTCTAACACTGTTATTGCAACCATTTTTTAACATTTAAAATGTTTAATTAATGAGCACATGTCTCCATGATTAAAGAGTGTTTCCCATACTAGTAAACCTTTCTCATCCTGGGAAAGCTGTGCAGAAGCAGGTTTGAGATCAGCAGTTAGACATGTAGTTTCACTGGGCACTGACCCATAGAAGAAGGAGCACTGATGCATTTCCACTCCAACACACTGCTGGCAAAGTAATAAATTAAATTCAGTATCTTACTGTATAGATACCAGTAAACATTACACTGCCAAGCCAATGTGTTGTCTTGCCCCATTCATTGTCTTAAAGCATTAGAAATAGATATTTATATAGAATTTTGTTTGAGAAATTGGTGTACTAACAACTGTAATTGCAGAAATTATTAGGAGCCTTTTTAAATCTAGAGACAGCTGTAATAAATTTATATATATATATATATATATATATATATATATATATATATATATATATATATATATATATATATATATATATACATACACACACACACACACACACACACATATATATATATTATTACAGCTGTCTCTAGATTTAAAAAGGCTCCTAATATTTTCTGCAATGACAGTTGTTAGTACACCAATTTCTCAAACCAAACCAAATTCTATATAAATATCTATTTCTGATGCTTCATGACAATGAGTTGTGCAAAACAAAACGTTGGCTTGGCAGTGTAATGTGGTGATTCTTTTCTATACCCACTGTATGTATAATGTATAATGTTTTCAAAGGCCTAGATATTTTGATGGATTGTTTTCCAGTGTGAAAAATTTGCATTATTACAAACTATCTTAATTTCCCCCACATTCCAATAGAATTGGTGATTGGTGCCAGTATGATCCCAAATATTTAAACAGCAACAAGGCAAAATAGCATTAGTCATATTTTTGTTTCAAATCCTAAAACCAGAATTTCCATGCACTGCACTAATTATAGGCAACAAGCCTAAACGAGCTGTATGTGGTTTGGAATGAGTGATGGAAGTGAGACATGCCATTTTCATTTGTTTCAAAGAAAGCTTTGGAGTTCTTTGGCATTTTAAATATTGTAGTTGTTAATGTTTCAGAATAATTAACAGGGAACAGAGTTTGCGTGATCATTAAATCAGCAACACATTTTGCAAATGTAACGTAGTATTTTTCAATTGCCCTGTGTGCTTTGCTTTTTCTAAAATACTATGTGTAACATATGGGAACATGGAAGAAAAGTAGGTGGTATCAGCAGAAGACACAAGGCTTTCATTTACTGTAAATTACATTCTGGTTCTGTGAAAAGAGTTATCTGTACCTCTTTCTTAAAGTGGAACTAAAGGCCTGCTGTAAAAAAAAAAAAAAAAAAAGTGCACTCTCTCTTCTGCAATAAAATGCCCATACATGCCTGCTTGCCATTTCCACCAGTGCTGTAAACTGAACTGCCCATGTGCAGCTAGGCTTATAGTGCAGGGCTGCAAGTGCCAGGAGGACAGCCTCTTGCACCTGCGCAGGATTGATGTCATCCCCTGTTGGCCAATGAAGAGGCCCAAAAACCAGCACTCAGAAGAAGATGCTGGTGCAGGACCATTGAACAGGTAAGTATGGAAACTTTAGTTCCACTTTAACAGGTAGATTTTAAAAGGTTTTCTAGGAAAAGTTGAATGAACCTATGTAAAGTAAGCTCAATCATGAACCCCTTAACACTGACCTCACATAAACATGTGGCCCCACTAGACTGGGCTTTTTTCTCGGGGGGCCCATATTTGAGTATCTCCCTTTGTGCTGGGAGCACGCCACATGTCGCGCTCCCAGAACAGAGACCGGGGTCTCACTGAAAGCCCTGGGCCCGTACTAATAATCAGGAACCAGAACATCCGATTCTGGGTTACCTGATCGCTGTGATAGCATCTGATTTGCTACCACAGTGACCAGTCACTGTGAAGCCCACCCCCATGTTTTCTTTCTCTGTGAATGGAGGAGAGAGATACATCGTATCTCTCTCTTTCTTTGCAGAAAGAAAAAAAAGTGTGTAGAAAAAAAACATAATAATAATAATAAAAAAATACAAAAAAAATACCTAGATCAAGGTTTGATCTAGGTCAGTGCCAGGGTTAGTGTTTGGGTCAAAGGTCAGGGTCAGTATTTTTTTGGACTTTTTTTATTATCATCAGTGTCAGTTAGTGCCAGTGTATTTTAGGTAGGATGAAAAAAAAAAAAAAAGCAAAATGCTCAGTATTGTTTCTGGGCTGTACTACGGGTACAAACAACAATGAACATATACTATACTATACAAATACACTATATTACAAAAAGTATTGGGACACCTGTCTTTACATGCACATGAACTTCAATGGCATCATAGTCTTAGTCTGCAGGGTTCAATATTGAGTTGGCCCACTCTTTGCAGTTATAATAGCTTCAATTCTTCTGGGAAGGCTGTCCACAAGATTTAGAAGTGTGTCTATGGGAATTTTTGCCCATTCTTCCAGAAGCGCATTTGTGAGTTAGGCACTGATGTGGACGAGAAGGTCAGTCTCCGCTATAATTCATCCCAAAGGTGTTCTATTGGGTTATGCAGGCAAAGGTCAAGTTCCCCCACCCCGAACTCGCTCATCCATGTTTTTATGAACCTTGCTTTGTGCACTTGATGAATAAAAAAAAAAACCAGTAAAGTTAGCCCAATTTTTTATATAATGTGAAAGATGATGTTACACTGAGTAAATAGATACCTAACATGTCATGTTTTAAAATTGCGCAAGCTGGTGCAATGGTGTCAAACTACGGTACTTTAAAATCTTCATAGGCGACGCTTTAAAAAATGTACAGGTTATCTGCTTAGAGTTGCAGAGGCAGTCCTGTACTAGAATTATTGCTCTTGCTCAAACGATCATGGCGATACCTCACATGTGTGGTTTGAACACCGTTTACATATGCGGGCGAGCGCAGAGGGATGGGGAGTTTTAATTTTTAATTCCATTTTTTTTTTTTTTACTTTTTATTTTGTTTTTTACACTGGCCCTTTATTTTGTTTTTTGTATAACTTTTATTCCTATTACAAGGAATATAAACATCCTTTGTAATAGAAAAAAGCTTGACAGGTCCCCTTTATTGAGAGATCTGGGGTCAAAAAGACCCTCAATCTCTAATTTATCCTTAAAAGCAAAAAAATTTTTAAAAATAAACATTTTACTGTAGCTTTAAGAAAAAAAATCCAGTTTATCTGCCCAAAGACCGAAAGTGACGTTGGAGGGGAACTATCTTGCCCTCACTTGACTACTTACCTTACTATCGGTTGCACCGGATCAATTCCAGGCTTAGCTCGGAATTAACCGGGAAGCGGCGAGTCAAGGGGGGCACTTCTTCTGCCGCCCATAAAAGTCATCTTGCAGTAAATTCGCAATGGGATTACTTTTATCGGAAAGCCACCCAAATAGCCCTTTCACACGGGCTGTACGATCAGGTCTGCCTGTCGGTTTTTCAGGCGGACCTGATCGGACCCTTCCTTCACTCCTATGGAGCGGAAGAGGTCAGCGGCGACATATATGCTGGCATCTGGCGCTATCCAATCCTGTCCACCAAAACCAGACGAATGTTGATCCTATTTTTCATCTGTCTGGCGGATCGGATATAATCGGATGAAAATGAACAGGCGGTCCGTTTTCACCCGAGAGGAGAGTGGGACTGTGTCCGTCTTCGTTCCGCACAGTAAGCGGAGACGGACCTGTCATCTGCATGCTCAGCTGGGAGGCAGAGTCCGTCAAACGGAGGCACCTGTGTGAAAAGGGCCTAAAGTCCAGGTTCACACTGGGCTGTGGGAGTGAAGCCGTGCGAGTTCAGCTGAACTCGCACGATTTCACTCCTGCCTGTCAGTCCCGATTTCGGCCGCGATTACAGGGACATCTGTGCAGGTTTCTGCACAGATGTCAATGTAAATCGCGGCCCGAAATCGCAAAAAGTAATACAGAAACTACTTTTTGAAATCGGTGCAGCGCCGCAGATGCGGCGTCGCACCGATTAGGACGGTGCCATTGCCCGCAATTTGCGGCAAATATCGCCGATTTGACATGTCAAATCGCATGTCAAATCGCACCAGTGTGAACCAGGGCAAAAGGTAATCAAATCTGCTCAACCTCTTCCTCAGCATGTTCCCTGTTAGCACATTTAAATTCAGAAGAGCTTGATTTGCTCTTAGTGCTGCCCCTTCCTATCTCAGTCCAAATGCCGCTATGCAAAATTGGACAGGAGGCTAATATAAGAAAAGAATACATGACTAAATTATATTATCTGCCTTCATTTCAGCTTTACATGTAATAATATTAATAATAATAATAATAATAATAATAATAATACGTTAGTAACTAGTATGAATATTTTTTTAAGAATGTCACTAATGATTAGTGATGAGCCGAACACCCCCGGGTTTGGTTCGCACCAGAACCCGCGAACGGACCGAAAGTTCACACGAACTTTAGAACCCTATTAAATACAATGGATGCGAACGTTCGAAATCTAAAGTGCTAATTATAACGACTATTATGCATGTTATTGTCCTAAAAAGGGTTTGGGAATCCGGGTTCTGCACCAGGGGACATGTATCAATCCAAAAAAAAGTTTTAAAAACGGCCGTTTTTCGGGAGCAGTCATTTTAATGATGCATAAAGTGAAAAAAAAAGTCAAATATTCCTTTAAATATCGTACCTGGGGGGTGTCTAAAGTATGCCTGTAAAGTGCCACGTGTTTCCCGTGTTTAGAACTGTCCCTGCACAAAATTACATTTCTAAAGGAAAAAAAGCCATTTAAAACTGCTTGCGGCTTTAATGTAATGTCTGGTCCTGGTAATATGGATGAAAATCTTTCAGAAAAATGGCATAGCTACCCCATCACAGCCCCCCCCCCCCCCGCCCACCCCAGCCCATTACCAGCCCCTTTGGGTCTTGTATGGATATTAAGGGGAACCCCGCACACAAAATAAAAAAGGCCCTATATACTCTGAACAGCCGTATACAGGCGGTGCATACAAGACAGGGACTGTAGGTTTGTTCTTATGTAGAATCTGTTTGTAATTTTGAACAGGTACATTGTTTAAGTGTAGCTCCAGCCAAAAAAATCTATTTAAGCTTTTTGGAAAACATAGGGAAGGGTTATCACCCCTGTAACATTTGTTTTGCTGTCTGTGCAGTGTGCACCTGTTCAGAACAGTTCACCTCACTTTCCGTCCTAATGACAAATGTTTTTTGAAAATTTGTTTTTTTTATTGAAACAAGAATTGGTGATAAAGCATCAGTGGAGAGGAGACACTTTTTTTCCCATATTAACTCTTACAGGAGAGAATTTGCCTTCCTAGGGGTAGATTTCCTCTCACTTCCTGTTGTATCCTTCCGTTTGCAAGGAGGAGTCGTTTGTAAGTTGGATGTTTGAAAGTAGGGGCCTGCCGTATATACTCAGCTGAAATTTGCCCCTTACATGTTGGTGTTGCCACAACACTGTGAGCCCTCACAGTTACTCTTGGTGGGCGCATGAATGGGCCCTGCTGTGAATTATTAGATCAAGAATTGTAATTGCATGCCCCTGTTGAACAGTGGCTGAAAAATTGGGCCTTAGGCACTGGTGCCACAACACTGCAACCCCTCACAGATACTGTACTTGGAGCACAGCAATGAGCCCTGTTGCAAAGTATTGCATCAAAAATTGTAATTACACGCCCCTGTTAAACAGGGGCTAAAAAATTGGGCCTTAGCCACTGGTGCCACGACACTGCAACCTCTCCCAGATACTCTAGTTGGAGTGCAGGAATGAGCCCTGCTGCAAAGCATTGGATTAAAAATTGTAATTACATGCCCCTGTTAAACAGAGGCTGAAAAATTGGGCCTTAGCCACTGGTGGCGGCACCCAGAAACAAAAATGTTCTTCCAAGCTATCATCATCAATTGGATCATTGAGGAGGATAGTCAGACAACATAACAGGACAGTATCTCAGCATCAGCATCAGTCTTGAAGGGATGTGACATTTGAAATTAAATTAGTCTGTTATATCAGCTTCAGGTGTTTGGTAGCTGGTGGTGATCCAAGACTGGTTCATCTTTATGAAGGTCAGTCGCAGGATGCAGGACAGGCCAGAAGCTCAATTGCATACTGTGCAAGCTCTGGCCAGTGATCCATCCTCAAGACCCAGTAAGCCAGAGGATTTTCGGTGGGGAAGGTGTCCAATTCTGACCTTGCCCCTAGGTATTCCTGCACCATGTATATCAGACGCTGGCGATGGTTGCTGGAACCGATCATACCTTGGGGCTGCGGACTAAAGAATTGTCTGAACACATCGGTCAGACGGCCACCTTCCCCACCGCTCCTTCTTTGACTGACCGAAGCCTCAGCAACTTGTTGTCCAGGACCAGGAGTTTGTA
Source organism: Rana muscosa (assembly GCA_029206835.1). NCBI lineage: Eukaryota > Metazoa > Chordata > Amphibia > Anura > Ranidae > Rana > Rana muscosa. The sequence goes on from CM055117.1 coordinate 327,423,786, forward strand.
ACCTCCCAGTCTCTGGGAACGCGTTGCACAGACCTTTCTGCAAGGCCTCCCAGAGTTGTCTCATCCTCTGCTCCCTCTGCGACGGTAAGATAAGGTCCACAACCTTACCCTTGTACCCAGGATCAAGGAGAGTGGCCAGCCAGTAATGGTCCCTGTCCTTGATTCGAAGAATACGAGGATCCTTCCGCAGACTTTGCAGGATCAGGGAGGCCATGCAGCGTAGGTTAGCTGAGGCATTCGGTCCGGAGTCCTCTGGGTCACTAAGGACGACATGATCCGCAGCCACCTCCTCCCAGCCACGTACAAGTCCACTTATTTCTTGGGACTGTAAATCATCCCTAAAAGACTGCTGCTGATGATGCTGAGTGCCAGGCTCCACCTCCATGCTGACACAATCCTCCTCCTCCTCCTCCTCCTCCTGTGTGATGGGTGGGACAGAAGGAACACTGTCTGGGTAAAGGGGGCCTTGAGAGGCAAGGAAGTCCTCCTCTTTCTGCCTCTGTTCTGCCTCAGGTGCCCTGTCCATTATTCCACGCAGCGTATGTTCCAACAGGTGGACAAGAGGTACAGTGTCACTGATGCATGCACCGTCACTGCTCACCATCCTCGTGGCCTCCTCAAATGGTGCCAGGACAGTGCATGCATCCCTGATCATGCCCCACTGGCGTGGTGAAAAAAACCCGAGCTCCCCTGACCCTGTCCTGGTGCTGCAGTCGCACAGGTACTCATTGATGGCCCTCTGCTGCGTGTGCAGCCGCTGCAGCATGGCCAACGTTGAGTTCCACCTGGTGGGCATGTCACATATAAGGCGGTTCTTGGGCAGGTTCAACTCCTTTTGCAGCTCAGCCAGGCGAGCACTGGCATTATAAGATCTGCGGAAATGCACACAGACTTTCCTGGCCTGCCTCAGGACATCCTGTAAGCCCAGGTACCTGCCCAAGAACCGCTGCACCACCAGGTTAAGGACGTGAGCCACACAGGGCACATGGGTCAGTTGTCCCTGTCGGAGGGCGGAGAGGAGGTTGGTGCCATTGTCGCAAACCACCATTCCTGGCTTAAGCTGGCGTGGCGTCAACCACCTCTCGGCCTGCCCCTGCAGAGCAGACAGAACCTCTGCCCCAGTGTGGCTCCTGTCCCTCAAACACACCAGAGCAAGCACGGCATGGCATCTTTTTGCCTGCGTACTTGCGTAGCCCCTTGAACGCCTACGGAGCACCACTGGTTCCGAGGACAAAGCACAGGAAGAGGCCATGGAGGAAGAAGAAGAGGAGGGTGTGGAGGAGAGAGGTGTGTCACAACCAGTAGTAGCATTTTGGAGGCGTGGCGGTGGAACAACCTCCAACACTACTGCACCTTGTCCTGCATTCTTCCCAGCTGCCAAAGAGTGACCCAATGGGCCGTGAAAGAAAGGTAACGTCCCTGTCCATGCCTGCTGGACCATGAGTCAGCAGTAATATGCACCTTACCGCTGACCGCCCTGTCCAGCGAGGCCAAGACATTGCCTTCCACATGCCGGTAGAGAGCCGGAATCGCCTTCTGTGAGAAAAAGTGGCGTATGGGAACCTGCCACTGAGGAACCGCACATTGCACAAACTCACGGAAGGGGGCCGAGTCTACCAACTGAAAAGGCAGCAGTTGAAGCGCTAGCAATTTAGCCAAGCTAGCATTCAACCGCTGGGCATGTGAATGGCTGGGAGTGAACTTCTTTCGATGGTCCAGCAGCTGGGGCAGGGAAATTTGCCTGCTAGAATCGGACGTTGGTGTACTGCTAGCAGAGTGCCCGCAAGTACTTGTCTGTGACACATCTAATTCTACACCTTCATTCCTCTCAGTGCAGGTTTCAGAGAGGACTGAAGGTATAGTGGGGTTGGAGATCCCAGCTGATGCGGTGCAAGGAGAGGTCCGCTTTGTTCTTTGGTGTGGGTCTTTAAGGTAGGCTTGCCAACGAGCTGCATGGCAGGTCAACATATGTCTGGTCAAGCATGTGGTGCCCAAGCGGCTGATGTTTTGGCCACGCGATATACGCTTGAGACATATGTTGCAAACAGCAGCTGTGCGATCTGATGCACTCGACTCAAAAAAGGCCCACACCAAAGAACTTTTTGAATAACGGGCAGAGGCAGCGCCCTGCACAGGCGGAGCTCTGCGGTGTGATTCCGTTGGTGTGCTGCCCTTACGCTGGCCCCCCGAGGCATCCTGCCTCATTGGAGATGTGCCTCCACCTCATCCTCCTCCTCCTCCTCTCTCCTATTAGGCACCCACGTGGAGTCAGTGACCTCATCATCCCCTCCCTCCTCATCACTGGAGCCAATCTGGCAGTATGCTGCAGCTGCTGGAACATGACTGCCAGATTGGTGTCCTTCTTGAGCATCCCCTCTCTCTGCTCTCACGCTACTGCCTTCCTCTAGCTGGGTATCATCATCAGACCCTTCGAAACGCTGGGCATCCTCCTGGAGCATGTACCCAACACTGTGCTCAAACAGTTCGGGGGACTCCTCAGGAGGACATGGTTGGTCTAGGGAAGGAGTAACTGATGGAGGACATCGATACCAGGGAAGAGGACGCTTTGGCAGCTGCTTTGCCAGTACCCTGAGCCTGGGTGAGAGAGGATGAGGGGGATGAGGAGGGCTTGGTCATCCACTCTACTAAGTCTTCGGCATGATGCGGCTCAACATGTCCAGCTGCCGAAAAGAAGGACAAGCGTGTCCCATGGCCACGTGCTGATGGCGATGCACCGCGTCCACGACCAGTACTGTTGTCTCTAGACACAGACCCTCTTATATTGGCTCCTGACTGTCTGCCTCTCCTTGTTTGCCTTCCAGACATTCTAATGGCCTGCAGGGAAAACCAGCAATAAGGCCAAGCTTCAGGAGTATATTTTGCAGGAATCACACTACGCCCGCTGTAGGTGCTGCAAATGCCTGTTGGTGTAACACGCCAGGAAAAAGCAGCAATACAGGCTAACTTCAGGTGTAATATGATCAGGAGGCACACTCCGCCCGCTGTAAGTGCTGCAAATGCCTGTTGGTGTAACACACCAGGAAAACGCAGCAATACAGGCTAACTTCAGGTGTAATATGATCAGGAGGCACACTCCGCCCGCTTTAAGTGCTGCAAATGCCTGTTGGTGTAACACACCAGGAAAACGCAGCAATACAGGCTAACTTCAGGTGTAATATGATCAGGAGGCACACTCTGCCCACTGTAAGTGCTGCAAATGCCTGTTGGTGTAACACACCAGGAAAAAGCAGCAATACAGGCTAACTTCAGGTGTATAAGGTGCAGGAGGCTTAGCAACAATGACACTGACACTGTCCCCTGCCTATCCTTCTCTCTCCCTGCACACAAGGTTTATCAAAGTATATGACACTGACACTGTCCCCTGCCTATCCTTCTCTCTCCCTGCACACAAGGTTTATCAAAGAATATGACGCTGACACTCTCCCTGCCTATCCTTCTCTCTCCCTACACACAAGTTTGAGGTACAAATAGCACTGACACTGTCCCTGCCTATGTAACTCTTTCCCTGCACCGGAACACACTACACAAGGCCGCCGCGCTGGCGGCCTTTTATAGTGTGGGGCGTGTGCTAAACCCCCTGAGCTATAATTGGCCACAGGCAACCTGCCTGTGGCCAATTATGGCTCTCCTAGCTGCCGGCGCTGTGATGGGCCAAGCATGCGGGGTCACAGTGCATGCTTGGCCAATCACAGCGCCGGGATTGCACTGCGATGGCGCAGTGTATTGTGGGGCGTTCGCGTCACTCGAATTTGGCGCGAACGGCCCAAATCGTTCGATGTTCGCCGAACGGTCGAACAGCCGATGTTCCTCATGTAGCCTCATTCAACAGTAATCACTTAGTTATCATCAAGATAATCTATTCTCTAAATCGATAAAATTTACTGTCATAATCTGCTTGTTTAAACGATTTACTTATATAAAAAAAAAAAACAATCATCAAAACGTATTCTATGTTGAATGTAATTTGCACAGAAGTTTTTTTTTTTGTTTTTTTTTTTAACTTTCCTATTTTGTACACAATTTTCAGTTTTGACAAAACTTCATATTATAAAATATACATTTTTACTGGATTAACTATTCTTTCAAAAGAAGCCATAACAGAGACTGATAGGTAGAACTGAATGCATCTCTCATGGACTTCCTACATTAATTACCAGGAGCCATAAATTTCAGTTTACCAGCAGAGAGCTCCTGATAAGCAGCATTTAATTGCAGCTGGAAGTGCATTCAAGGTTCACAGAGTACACTCATCTTGTCTGTGATGAAAAGAGTGAAAATACAAAAGCACTGCGAGAAGCAAACGTGGTAAGAATAGAGCATATATATCACTGCTGACTACATTTGGGGGTTTCTTTATTCATACAAAACTGATAACATAGGAAATGTTCTCTATTTATTCCCACCCACAATGTAAATAAAACTCATTGGGATTATTGTGTGATGCTGTGGATGTTATGAATTAGGGGTTATTTTCCACTGTGGAAATAAATTGAAATTGAGTAAAGTGATTAATTGAGCAAATATGGATAAAAAGAGCGGATGAAAAATGTTTACTACTTTTTTACAGCAATGAGAGCTGAATGAACTTTTTTACAAAAAAAAAAATACTTTGCCCATTATCTGTACTTTTGATCTATTTGCTCGGTTTGCATTCACCTGTATGAATTTGCTAATGCATTATTAGTGGCGGCTGGTGCTCAAAATTTTTTGGGGGATGCAAACAAACTTCAAAAAAATTCAGAAAAATACTGAAAAAAAACCATAAATTGCAGCCTCCATGTGCCCATCAAATGCCGCCACTGTGCCCATCATATCCAGCCACTGTGCCCCAAAAAAATGCAGACACTGTGCCAATCAAATTCAGCCACTGTGCCAATCAAATGCAGCCACTGTGCCCCATAAAATGGAGCCACTGTGCCATCAAATGCAGCCACTGTACCCTATAAAATGCAGCCAATGTGCCCATCATATGCAGCCAATGTGCCCCATCAAATGCAGCCAATGTGCCCCATCAAATGCAGCCAATGTGCCCCATCAAATGCAGCCACTGTGCCCATCAAGCGCAGCACCTGTGCCCATCAAGCGCAGCACCTGTGCCCATCATATGCAGCTTGTGCCCATCATATGTAGCCTGTGTGCCCATCATATGTAGCCAGTGTGCCCATCTTATGCAGCTTCTGTGAACCATCATATGTAGCCTGTGCCCATCATATGTAGTCTCTGTGCTCATCATATGTAGCCTCTGTGCCCATCATATATAGCATGTGTACCCATCATATATAGCCTGTGTGAGTGTGTGCCCATCATATGCAGCCTCCGTGACCCCCTGCTCGCTGTCTGACCAGCACACACTTACCCCATCCTGGTGGCAGATGACATGCAGCAGGTGACGTCGGCGTGCTCCTGTGTCCTCCATGGCTCTCTGTCCTTCCAGTCTTCCATTCCATTAGGCATCCAATCAGGGCGCCTGTACAGCCAACCTGATTGGCTGAGAGGCGGTTCAGTCTTAGCAAAGCAAACATTAATTTGCTTTGCTAACCCACCTGGGTGAACTGCGAGCGCAATGCTTTGCGCTCGCACTTCACGTTTTTTGAAGCCTATTAGAGCCTATGGCTCTTATCAGGTGCTTCAAAAACACCCCCCGCTGCTGGAATTCAGGCGCCCGGCGTCCGAAAAGGGTCCGGACGCCTGAATAGGGGATGTCTACAGTCACCCTGGATAGATTCATTCAATGCATGAATCTATCCATTTTGCATAGAGGGGGTGGCTTGAGAGAGGGGGCAGAGCCCGTGCAAACTTATCATATATACTTATATGGACGCACTGCCACTGTGCATTATCCTGTATCATCTTCAGACGTAGCAGACACTTTAATAGGTGTACCCAGAAAATGTTTCTTCTTCTCAAAGCACCAGCCTGTACTATTCCTCATTCTTGATACTTCACCAAAAAGTGTACAGATGTCTTTCAAGGAATTCATGTGCAACCTGCCTGCCCCTGGAAGGGGTAGCTTAATTTTATGTTTGAACCTTTGGTAAACTCATAACATAATCCTTTATACCTTTTACTCATTCCCCCAAACATTTATACACTACCATTAACACAATCATTATCCACAGCCGCGGAAGATTTTACCCTCTTCATGACCAAGACATATTTTACTATTCAGCACTGTGCTACTTTAACTGGCAATGGTGCGGTCATGCAACGCTGTACCCAAATAAAATTTGTAGAATTTTTTTTCACACAAATAGAGCTTTTGCTGGTATTTGATCACTACTTTTTTTTTATATTTTATTACATAAACAAAAACATTTTGAAAAAAAAACAATATTTCCTGGTGCCTCCATGGCAGCATACCTGTAACAAGCTCTGCCTTGGCTCCTCCCTCAGGACTAGAGAATATCATAAAATAAATGGTTTGTGCAGTCCCAGCATTCTCCTTTTTTTCTTCATACCTCATGGCAGTGAATTCTGGTCGAACGTCCTTACCTTCTGCATTCGGCAGCTTCTGTCCGGGTTTAGCCTCTCCCGGATGCGGTCCCTTCTCTTGGGCAGCAAAACGCACTTATAAGTTTAGGAGTCCCTTCTGTAGGATCATTTGGAACAAGCAGTTTGTCTCTTAACTAAGAGCTTCACCTGCATGAGTGTCTTTCAGGCATTAGCTCACTACTGGCAACAGAGACAGCAGCTATTCTCTGCATCCTTTCTTTCCTTTAGGTTTTCTTTCCAGCTTTCCTCTATCCTCTGTTTTTTTTTTTCATTATTTTTATTCTCTTTGGCTTCCCTAGGACCCGCGCGGGTTCGGCACCGGCATTTTTGTGTATTCGCTGAGTTTTCCGGCGCGTTCTGCGCATGCGCCGATGGCCGGGACTTCCGGGTCCTAGAGCCGCCGGTGATGGGCCTGAGGCCATCTTAGGACAGGGCAAGACGCCGTCCTCTTGCCCATAGATGCGAGACACAGGACAGAGGCGTTCCCTCTGCCTCTCCTGTTTCCTTATTTATCTCCCTGGTGGTTTCAGTGGGACGCCTGAGGTTGCCAAGGGAGGTGTGCTTTACTGAGTGCTCCAGGGGGGAACAACATTTTTTTCAGGTTAGTAAAAAGGGGGTTTTAAAAATTTGTTTTTAAAAAATATATATTAGTGTTTAAGAGAACTTAAAAAAAAAAAAAAAGGGGAAAAGAGAAAAAAAAATTGTTTAAAAAATATATACTGTGTGTATATATATATATATATATATATATATATATAGCGCTACCCCCAGTTAAGAGAGCCGCTGGATTTGTTTTCGGGCCCTGTGTGCAGCACCACCAACCCCCAGCAATCTGCTCGACCCACTCTGGCACAGTTAGTCTAGGGTTATATTTGTACCACATTCAATTGTATTGCATAAAATAATCTCTAAACCGTAAGACAACACACTGAGGTGAGAGGTCAGATATAACAGCTTTACTCTTATAGTAAAATAGTATAGGTGGAACATAACACATGCAACTGGCTTAAAGAGCCCTGCAGCAATCAATTCAGCACACTATAATGGCGCTGAGCGGTACTCCACCACGCGTAGCTATTATGGTATGCGCACCCTATGGCGCACTAAATAATATCTTAACTCCCCACCCCGGTCAGGCCTGACATGGAATAAATCTCAGTCACCTCCTTAAGGGATTTCTTCGCATTCCAGCTTTCGGTGGTGCACTTGATGAAAAGTATTTGTAATCCACAACAGCCAATAACTTAGAACACTATACTGGGGGGACACTTCAACTCTGTCCTGCTACCGGTCCCCCCAGGGAACAGCAGATAAACAAACTGTGGGCCTATGCAGTCTATAGGCCTGAACACGGCACAGTCTATAGGTTTGGGCAGGTGCCCGCTCACCACTCCGGACGTGATCCCAGTCCGGGACTTCCACCTGCTGTGTAACCGCACACAGCGTCTGCAACGATCGGGTCCCCGATCCAAACTGATGTCCTCACTCGACAGGTCAGGTGCCACCCAGGCTCCGCAGTGGGGTGGAAGGCTCTTTGGAAGTTGCGCAAGGCCCAGGCTTCAGGCCTTGCACTGCAGCAGATCCGCACAGGAAGAAAGTCTTGCTTGCAGCGCGGTGTCCAAAGAGGCCGAGCTCCGCCTCGCCTCCTCCTTAAATAACCCCTCCCATGAGTCTCTGCGGTGGCTAACTGCACTCTGGGTGCCGAACAGAGTTCTGGGTAACGTAGTCCCGGGGCCTTAAAGGAGACCCCGCCACACACACACACACACACACACACACACACACACACACACACACACACACACACACACACATTATATATATATATATATATATATATATATAATAAAAAAAAAAAAAGGGAAATATATAAAAAAGGGGCACACCCAAAATGTAGGTAATATCCCCTTAGCCAGGTCAGGACCCAGCCCGTTAACTCTTTCTGTTCTTTCTTAACTGCTTATTCTGCTAAGCCGCCCAACATGAACCATTTGTCACCCATACAAGATCCTACTCTACATTTAAGGTAAGGACCTACATCCAGGTAAGTTTACACATGCAAAAAAAAAAAAAGGAGTGCACTGAGGTTGGTACTATTATGTATTTCAGCCCTGTACACCAGAAGACTTCTAAGAGGACCTCAAGGCGACATGAAGACTACGATTACTCCAGTCCCAGCAGAGGTGGGTCGTCCAGGCACAGGGATCATAGGAATGGTAGGAAGTCATCGGCCAAAAGATGCCGACACTCACATTCCCCGAGACCTAGATCTCCAAGATGTCGGGCCTGTGGAGCCACCCCACTTCCAGACAAAGTGGTCTGTCAAAATTGTCTCAGGGACTATGCAGCGGACAGAGTCCGAAGGACTGCAAGTGGTGGATCTACTTAAGAAAGCAGTAAAAAAGATCTTGCAGAATTAGTAGCCTCAGTGCCGTCGCAACAACTTGCATCTCCTCCTCAGGAGAAAAAAGGCTGATGCATCCATCTCTGGGCCGTCCACAAGTGGAACCTCTCGCCCGACGGCTGCTTCTTCTAAAAATCTGGAAGAGAACGTCATCTCAGAGGACTCCTCTGATGACCTAGATGCCTCTGATTTTGCTTTCGCCATGGTTCAGCCTTATGTGCAGGCAGTAAAACAAGCGATCGGCTGGGAAGAGACTGACACAGAGGTCAAGAAGTCAAAATCATACTTCCCCTTTCTCAAACATCAGATTTCCTTCTTCCCTCTCGTGGACAAGATCAGGGATGTGATTGAGGAAGAGTGGAAAAAGACGGAGAAAAGATTCTCCATTAATCGTCTGGGAAAGCTATACCCTCTCTCAGAGGCGTTATTCAATGTTGGAGGGTCCACCAGTAGTTGATGCAGCCGTGGTAAGGTTGGCAAAGAATGTCACATTACCCATGGAAGACTCAACTTCGTTTAATGATCCATTAGATAGAATAATGGATCTCGATCTCAAAAAAGCTTACCAGCTTATTGTCTGTAAACCTGCAATAGCCCTGACTTCAGTGTCCAACACTCTGCGTGTCTGGACGGATAACATAGAGACGGCAATCCAACAAGATATCCCAAAAGGAGGACATCATCAAGGCCTTAGATGAGCTAAAGCTCTCAACAGATTTTATTGGGGAAGCCGTTATTGACTCAGTCCGATGCTCCGCAAGGTCAATACTCCACACAGTGATGGCCAAACGGACCTTATGGCTGAAACCGTGTTCAGCAGATGTCGCCTCAAAATAAAACTGGTGCAAGATACCATTTGATGGCAAAGCCTTGTTTGGGGAGAAATTGGACAAGGCCAAGTGGAAAATCAGGCCTGTTACCCCAAGACAGGTGACCCAGGCGCACCAGGACATTTGCGCCCAGATTTCAATACTCCAAGAACAAGGACTACAGGCAGTCCTGACAGGGGAAAGGCTTTAGAAAAAAATTGGAGAAGCATGCAGTTCACCTTCCTCAAGACTCGTAGACAGAGACCCTTGCCTACCCCACAGGATCCTACTAAATCCTTTTGATCCCAGGCCAACCCAGGCGATCCCTGTGGGGGCCAGGCTCAAACTCTTCTCAAAGATCTGGGAACAAAAGTGCAGAGATCCATGGGTAGTCTCCACAGTCAAATACATTAATTTCTGGACGTTTCTAGACAAACCGCCGCCAAGGACTTTTTCTCTCAAACATTGGTTTCTTCTCACCTAGCAAGAACAACAAGCAGTGGTTCCAATGCCTCCATCTGAAAAATTTTCGGGTTTTTACTCCACCCTGTTTCTAGTCCCCAAGAGAAAACGGAGGTTGGAGACCCGTGATAGACCTGAAAAGGCTAAATCACTATATCTTTCTAGAAAAATTCAAGATGGAGTCGCTACAAACAATTATTTGTGTAATCCAACCAGGGGACTGTATGCTGTCAATAGACTTGCAGGATGCCTACCTACCTGCATATACCTATACTTCCTCCTTTTCAGAAATATCTGAGGTTTGCGGTGGGGCAAGTATACCTTCAATTTCAGAGCCTCCCATTCGGCCTCTGCACATCGCCCAGAGTCTTCACAAAGACCCCAATTGCCATCATAGCCCCTCTAAGAGAATTAGGGCTTCAAGTATATCATTACTTGGACGACCTTCTTCTTCTGGCAAAGGATCCAGCCCAGTTAGTGGAACACAGGATCATTATATTGGCAACGCTAGCAGAATTTGGCTGGAAGATAAACCAGGAGAAGAGTCAGCTTTCTCCAACCCATGAGATGGTTTATCTGGGCGCACTATTCAACACAATGAATGATACGGTATCCCTCCCGCCTCAGAAGGTGACTTGCATTATTCGGCAGATGAAGAAAGTGAGTGTGAGAGATGACAGCTTCGAATTGTCTGAGCCTGATAGGGCGGATGTCGTCATGTCGTCATGTATCCCCATGGTCCCTTGGGCCCATTGGCATTTGAGACATTTCCAGCTGGAGTTCTTGAGGCTGTGGAACAGATGGCATCTATCCTAACCCATACACCCGACGACTCTGATGCTCAGGAGTCTACATTGGTGGATGAAGAAAGACACACTTATGAAATCACGTCCATTAGGGCATGTCAACTGGATCACAATTACCACCGACGTCAGTGCAGCAGGCTGGGGAGCACACTGCAACCAGATCTCGGTGCAGGGAAGATGGTCCTTCCGTACAACAGGCCTGGTATCAAACATCCTGGAAGTCCGGGCAGCCTACCTTGCACTGCTAGCCCTAGAATTCGAGATTGTGGGGAAACCAGTTCGTCTTTGAATGGACAACAGTGCTGTGTTATCTTATATACAACGACAAGAAGGGACACACAGCATATCCCTGCTGAGGGAGGTGAAAAACATAATTCTATGGGCAGAAAGGAATCTAAAAGACCTAAGGGCAGCCTATCTGCCCGGTCATCTGAACTCAAGGGCCGACCGCCTATCTCGCCGGTTCGTGGATACCAACGAATGGTCTCTACACCCGAAAATTTTCGATTGGATAGTAGACCAGTGGGGTCCCCCCGAGCTGTACCTATTTGCAACAGCATTCAATACCAAGCTGCCAAGGTTCATCTTAAGGCTTCCTCACCCCAAGGTGGAGGCAGTATATGCTCTCTCAGCTCCCTGGATATGCGATCTGGCCTATGCCTTCCCTCCACGGCCTCTCATCCCAAAACTCCTGACGAGGCTGATGATAGAAACCACAACGGTAATAGCGATTCTACCGTACTGGCCGAGACGTCCTTGGTTCCCCACAGGAATGTACCCGAGTACCCAGCCTCCAGTCAAGGTTCCAATAATACCTTTTCTCCTGTCACAGGGATGTCACACCCATCCAGATCCCCACGGGTTGAATCTTCACATCTGGCAGCTGAAATGGAAAGGTTCCAATCTGTAGGGTGTTCCACCAAAGTTATTGCAACCCTGCTCAGGGCAAGAAAGCCATCAACGAACAGTATATATGATAAGGTGTGGAACATGGTTGGCAGAAGCTGCGATCCAGGTTCTCCATCATCCTCTCAAATTTTCAAATTCTTGCAGGCAGGCCTAGACCTAGGTCCTGGACTAAGTACGCTAAAGGTACAGGTAGCGGCAATTTCAGCGGCAACCAGTAGGAGATGGGCCGGTCAAGCGGTCAAGAAGATCCATCCACCAACTAAACAATCTTTTTCCACCTGGGACCTTGCTATCATCCTAGAGTACTTAGCCAACCAACCTTTTGCCCCTTCGGAGTCAGCGTCTATTTGGAATCTAACCTTAAAGCTAACCTTCTTGATAGCCATAACTTCCAGCAGAAGGGTTTCAGAGCTCCAAGCTTTGGAAGCGGATCATAATCATGTCATATTCCATCCTGACAGAGTGGAACTCAGAACAGTGTGAGCATTTATCCCCAAGGTTGCATCCTCCTTGAACATGTCGAAGCCTTGGGCACTCCCAACATTTTCAGACCAGGTTCTCTTCACAAGCTGGATATTGCTTCTACTTTGAGATGCTATCTACAGGCCACAGCGTCCTTCAGGGATTTTTCCAGGCTGTTTATAATTTCCTCAGGTAAAAACAAAGGCAAGGAGGCGTCAGCAAGAATGATCGCCTCATGGATTGTTAAACTCATCCAGAAGGTGTACAGGGCAAAAGGACTGGAACCCCCTTCGGCTGTCAGGGCGCACTCCACCAGAGCGGTTTCTGCCTCTTGGGTGGCAAGAACAAACGTGTCATATGAAACTATTTGTAGGGCAGCGACTTGGTCGTCCCAACATACATTTCCAAAACATTACAGAGTGGATCCAGGAGCTCTCTTATTGGTAGACATAAGTTTGGTAGACAGGCGATAAAATCAATCTTTACTTCTTCTTCTAAATAATAATAATAATAATAATAATAATAATCTTTGTAAATAAACTTCTATGCATCATTCCACCCGTCTCAAGCTAGTTATTTGTCACAGGTATGCTGTCATGGAGGCACCAGAAAAACATAAAATTGTACCATACTTACCGTAATTTTATTTTCCTGGTGCCTATCCATGGCAGCATACAATCCCACCCTCGGTATTCTATATTACGAAGAATGCTGGGACTCCACTAACCATTTATTTTATTATATTCACTAGTCCTAAGGGAGGAGCCAAGGTGGAGCTTGTCACAGGTATGCTGCCATGTATAGGCACCAGGAATTTCTTCAAAAATTTTGGCCACAATGTTATCTGTTGCATGTCTTTGGCAAAAAAAAATAAAAAAATCCCAAAAAGTGTATATTGGTTTGCAGAAAAGTTATAGGGTCCACAAACAATTGGATATATACTGGAGTTTTTATTTATTAATTTTTTATACTATTAATGGCAGCGACTTATAGTGGGACAGTGATAGTGTGGCAGACAATCTGACACTAACTGACACTTTGTGGGAACTGACATCTCCAGTGACACTAAAGGTGATCAGTGCTAATAATATACACTGTCACTGTACTAATGACACTGGCTAAGAAAAGGTTAACATCTAGGGGCAATCGAGGGGTTAATTGTGTGCCCAAAAAGTGTAAAAGCCCGTACATACAATAAGAAAATCAGAAAGTTCAATTTTGTCCGAAGAACGATTTGCCGATTTTCGGATCATTAGTATGGTGCTTTTCGACAGCCGATTCCAAATTTTCGTATAACAAAAGCTGGATGTGCAAACTATAAAATTTGTATGTAAACACAACGTCCGACTTTCGTTTAATTAGTCCAGTTTTTGTCCGAAAAAAATCGTAAGCATGCTCAGAAATGAAAGAACACATACAAAACAATTTAACACATTACATCACTTCTGAAGTTGAATTCTGTCATACCAGAATTTTCGTATGGTGAGTAACCTCTTCACTTTCGACATGATACTAGCATGCAACAAAAAAAATGGACTAAAATGTGTCCAATATGCTGATTATGTGTACGAGGCTTTAGTGTGTGCTGCTTTTTACAACACATTATTTTGTTTTAGAGCCGGTTCACACAGGGGCAACATGACTTTGAGCGCGATTCTGCGAGGCAACTTGGACACGACTTTAGCCTGAACCACAGTGTGACCTGGAGCGACTTGAAGTCGCCTCCAGGACAGGCTTCCCCATGTGTTTGGTAAGAATCATGAGGGGGAACTCCACGCCAAATTTTAACTAAAAAACCGGCATGGGTTCCCTTCCAAGAGCATACCAGGCCCTTAGGTCTGGTATGGATTTTAAGGGGAACCCCCTACGCCGAAAAAACGGCGTGGGTGTCCCCCCAAAATCCATACCAGACCCTTATCCGAGCACGCAGCCCGGCCGGTCAGGAAGGGGGGGGTGGGGACGAGCGAGCGCCCCCCCTCCTGAACCGTACCAGGCCGCATGCCCTCAACATGGGGGGGTGGCCCTGCGGCCCCCCCACCCCAAAGCACCCTGCCCCCATGTTGATGAGGACAGGGCCTCTTCCCGACAACCCTGGCCGTTGGTTGTCGGGGTCTGCGGGCCGGGGGCTCTTGGAGGGGAACCCATGCCGGTTTTTTAGTTAAAATTTGGCGTGGAGTTCCCCCTCATGATTCATACCAAATACCAGCTCCGTGGGAGGGGTTTGCCTTAGAGCCGGTTTACAGGAGGGGCGACTTCCTGTAAAGTTGCCTCTCTATGAATGGGGATCCGACTTGGAGGCGACTTCCATTGAAATCAATGGGTACAAGTCGGATTGAAGTCGTACAGGAACCTTTTTTGAATTCGGAGCGACTGCAGTCGTGTATATTAAGACGACTCCATTCACTTTCATTAGTTTTAAAAACAGGGCAACTTGGGGCGACTTGAAGTCGGATCCAGAGTCGCCCCTGTGTGAACCGACTCTTAGGGAAAATAAATACTGTATAGTGATCGTTCCCTCTGAATAGAGCCTTGCATTGTTTATCAATACAGGTCTATAGGCTGTGATTGGACAAGGCCGATTAGCAGGTCCTGGCCATGAATCATTGTCTGGGATCTGTTGACGAACTCTCGCTGTGTCAAATCAGAGGCGAGTAGGCGGGCGGGGCACTCTCGCGCTCCTGAGGTCCAAAAACAGACAGCGACGTACCAGTATGCATTGATCCTCTGTCCCCTTGGAGGTGGGGGTCATTATTAGGGGAATTATCGACATTTGCAAGCCCCTTTAGAATAAAGAGATACCAGGTATCCCCCCCCCATGTTAATGAGTAAGGGGTACATAATTCTCTCTTTTACTCTTTGACAAAAGAAATGTACAATGTATATAAATTTACAAACATCATTGGCGAAGTGTTTTATTAAAAAAAAAAAGTTTCATCATGTAAATCCCTCATCAATTACATCATCCAGTAATGTAGAATTATCAACAAGCACGGTGAACAATGACCTGACTACCCGCCAACAAAAACACAACAACCTACATACAATGATCCTTTCCCACCAGACTCTCACCACAAATGACAGCTAGCTGATGGCACGGACCATATTTGGTCAATGAAGTCACCGGGATACCCAGTCAGTATTCTTTACCTGAGATTCCTGGTGCAGGTCATCATTGTCTGTGTTGGTGGATTTTCGAGGCATCGCACATTGTTATTGACAATTAATCTACATTTCTGCCCAATGTGATTGATGAAGAACTTACAGAATGTGATGTTTCTAACCACTTTATGACCAGTGACGTTCTGGTACGTTGCTAGACTTCAGGTGTTGATGCCTGCAGCTGCAAGCATCATCCAGGTATAATCGTGGTATTGTTTTTTTCAACCGACAGGCAGCTTTCTTGTAAAAGCGATCCTAGTGGCTAATTTGCTGCTGGATTGCTTTTATAAGCATTGGGAGGGGATGTTTCCCCCTCCCACGGCTTACCAGGGCTCTCCCATCCCACCAGGAGACCCGAGTGATCAGCCAGCGATTCTGCTGGCTGACCATAGAAATTATCAGAGACCAGAACCGCTCTGATCATCTCTATGGTATAGGAAACTGGAAGTGATGGAGCATTTCATCACTTATGGACTCACAATTGTAAACCCTGGAGGGTTTGAAAAAAGCATTGGATCATACCGAACTTGGTATGACCCAAAGCTTTTAAGGGCAGAGGAGCGATCTGGGGTCTATTAGACCTCTCAAAAAACAGTACCTGTCACTGTCTATTGCTATCACAGGGGATATTTATATTTCCTGTGATAAGAATAAAAGCGATCCAATTTTTTTTTTAAAAGCAATAGTGTAAAAATAAATAAAAAATGTAAAGTGCCCCCATGCTCGCTCATAAAGGTGAACGCATGCAAGCAAACAGTGATTGCGCATACATGTGAGGTATCACTTTAAATGTCAGATCATGGGCAGTAGTTCTATCACCAGACCTCCTGTGTAAATCTAAAGTGGTAACCTGTATAGGCTTTTAAAATTTTGCCTATGGATAGTAGGATTGACGTTGTTTGTGTGCAATTTTAAAGCATTACATATTTACTCGGCATAACATCATCTTTTATATTTTACCAAACAATTGGGTAATATATTATTTTTGCTTTACAATTCAAAAAAGTTTTTTTTCCTAACCACTTCCAGCCCAAGGACGTCATATGACGTCTTTGAGTGGAGATATCTGAATGATGCCTGCAGCTGCACATGCTCAGCATCATATCCAAAAGGTTGTCTTTGGGAAATAGACATATGAGTGCTGCCAGCATTGCTGCAGAGGTTGAAGGGGTGGGGGGTCAGCCTGTCAGTGCTCAGACCATACGCCAAACACTGCATCAAATTGGTCTGCATGGCTGTCGTCCCAGAAGGTAGCCTCTTCTAAAGATGATGCACAAGAAATCCTGCAAACAGTTTGCTGAAGACAAACAGACTAAGGACATGAATTACTGGAACCATGTCCTGTGGGCTGATGAGACCAAGATAAACTTATTTGGTTCAGATGGTGTCAAGTGTGTGTGGCGGCAACCAGGTGAGGAGTACAAAGTACAAGTACAAAGACAAGTGTGTCTTGCCTACAGTCAAGCATGATAGTGGGAGTGTCATTGTCTGGGGCTGCATAAGTGCTGCCGGTACTGGGGAGCTACAGTTCATGGAGGGAACTATGAATGCCAACATGTACTGTGACATACTGAAGCAGAGCATGAGCCCCACCCTTCAGAGACTGGGCCACAGGGCAGTATTCCAACATGATAACAATCCCAAACATACCTCCAAGACAACCACTGCCTTGCTAAAGAAGCTGAGGGTAAAGGTGGTGGACTGGCCAAGCATGTCTCCAGATCTAAACCCTATTGAGCATCTGTGGGGCATCCTCAAATTGAAGGTGGAGGGGCGCAAGGTCTCTAACATCCACCAGCTCTGTGATGTCGTCAGGGAGGAGTGGAAGAGGACACCAGTGGTAACCTGCTGGGAAATAATTGGTGGCCACACAAAATATTGACACCCAATTTGAACATTTTCACTTAGGGTGTACTTTTGTACACCCTACACTTTTGTTGACAGCGGTTTAGACATTAATGGCTGTGTGTTGAGTTATTTTGAGGGGACAGCAAATTTACACTGTTATACAAGCTGTTCACTCACTACTTTACATTGTACCAAAGTGTCATTACTTCAGTGTTGTCACATGAAAAGATAGAATAAAATATTTGAGGGATGTACTCACTTTTGTGAGATACTGTATATTCCATAATTTGTATGCATTATAACTTTCACGCAAACCAATTAATATACACTTAGAGATTTTTTTATCAAAAACATGTAACAGAATATGTTTTGGCTGAAAATTATGAAGAGATTCTATTTTTTTAGTAGTAAAAAAATTAGTTTTTTTTTTTTGTTTTTTTTCGGTCTTTCTGCATTTATATTGCAAAAAAGAAAAAAAAAAAAAAAAAAAAAAAACAGTGGTGATCAAACACCACAAAAATAAAGCCCTATTTGTGTTAAAAAAAATTGTATACATTTCTTTTGGGTGCAGCATTGCATGACCACGCAATTACCAGTTAATACAGCGCAGTGCTAAATAGCAAAAAAATGACTTGGTTATGAAGGGGGTAAAAATCTCATGTGGTTAATACACATTAATATGCAATATGTGAAATAATGCGTGTAAAATTATATTTGTGTCTTACTGCATGCAAAAGTGCTTAAGGAACAATCATTTGTTTGTTTTTATATTTTTTGCAATGCTCTTGTGTAAACGAAGGCTAACCTGCTGGAGAATTACAATACTGAATAATTTTGACTAACAGCATCTGCTCCAAATAGCTGAAAATCTGAACATTTCCAATCTGGTCAATTCTGTGTTTTTCCAAAGGAGGTGTGTTGAAGCGCTTTGTGGAGTCCATAGAACTTGTTGAAATCACCATTATCAGAAGATTGGAGAATCTAGCAGCAGTTTCAATCATGATTCATTCTTTTCAATTATCATGTATGTTTGGTTATGTAATTAACCCGTGCCTCATTAAGGTGTAGTGTGAAGTAATGGTCTTCTGCTCTTTATGTCATAAAGAGAATCACAAACAAAATAATGGTGGAAAATAGTTTTTATAACTTTACTTATATCACTGTACATTAAGAGGCAGTCTTTTACATTTTAATTGTTATTACCTTTGAACACATATGCTATATAATTTCCTTGGCAATCTTTTGTGGCAAGAATTGCACACCGTACATAATGGGCAAAAGCAGAAAAACTCAGTATTTTGAGTGTCTGAGTACTGGATGTTATTAAAAAGAGGAAATTGAATCAAGAGCATATAACTACCCTAAAGCACTGATTGTGGCTGAGGAAAGGAAAGTGTGCCAGTTACAGGTCATTGGGTAGACATTGTTTCCTGTTCAGAAGCTCAGTAGGTTGCTCATTCTTGAGCCTAAACCACTCTCCCTCCTCCCCATTCACATGTGACTTTCAAAATCAATAGTAATCATTTCACCTTGTGTGTTACTGACTTAGCTACACTAATAGCCATACAAGAAAAATCTTTTGGAAGAATAAAAAAATGCCATTGAAAAAAAAAAAAAAAAAAAAAGGGAGTATAGAGAATATTAGACAATGGAGCTAAGATATTGAGCATCCAAGAAATATACTATCCTTTTATAAGATTTGAATCAGATTTTCCAAAAGATGTGTCTTTGTTTATATAAAGAAATGAAACAGGTATGTATTGATGAATATTTAAACCTATTTTACAGCGAAATAAAACTTTGACAGACATGTAGCATTTTTCAAAGGGTGCTTATTCCTATAGATTAGTGAGGAAAGTTGGGTTCACTGTACATTCAATTGATAAAAAAAAAAAAAAAAAAAAAAAAAAAGAAAATCGCAAACCCTAAATATAGCAGCAAACCCAAACAAAGTCTTTGAAAGCTGAATTATATATATATATATATATATATATATATATATATATATATATATATATATATATATATTATATATTACTGCCCTTTTTTACGGCCTGTTTGCAAACTTTGGAGAAAAAAGGGAATGGGTAACCACGGAGGACATGTATCAACGCAAAAAATATATACTGTATATATTACAGTACCTTGAAAAAGTATTCATACCCCTTGAAATTTTCCACATTTTGTCATTACGACCAAAAAACGTAAATGTATTTTATTGGGATTTTATGTGATAGACCTACACAAAGTGGCACATAATTGCAAAGTAGAAAGAAAATTATAAATGTTTTTAATTTTTTTTTTTACAAATAAATATGTGAAAAGTGTGGCGTGCCTTTGTATTCAGCCCCCCTGAGTCAATACTTTGTAGAACCACCTTTCTCTGCAATTACAGCTGCAAGTCTTTTTGGGTATGTCTCTACCAGCTTTGCAGAGGGACATTTTTGCCCGTTCTTCTTTGCAAAATAGCTCAAGCTCTGTCAGATTGGATGGAGAGCGTCTATGAACACTAATTTTCAAGTCTTGCCAGATTCTCAATTGTTTTTAGGTCCAAACTTTAACTGGCCATTCATTCAAACTTTAACTGGCCATTCTAGCACATGAACATGTTTGATCCAAACCATTTCATTGTAATCTGGCTGTATGTTTAGGGTCTTTGTCCTGTTGGAAGGTGAACATCCGCCCCAGTTTTAAGTCTTTTGCAGACTCTAATGCCCTGTACACATGATCGGAATTTCGATGGTCTAAAATCCGATGGATTTTTCCGTCGGAATTCCGATAAAGCTGACTGCCATCAGTCTTGCTTACACACCATCAGACAAAATTCCGACCGTCCAAAACGCCATGACGTACAACACGTATGACGGCACTATAAATGGGAAGTTCAAATCCAATGGCGCCACCCTTTGGGCTGCTTTTGCCGATTTCGTGTTACCGCGTGTTAGTAAAAGTTTGGTGTTAGCCGATTCACGTTTTTCAGTCTCCGTGGTTTTCAGTCCGTTACAGCATGACGAATGTGCTATCTCCATTACGAACGCTAGTTTTACCAGAACGAGCGCTCCCGTCTTCTAATTTAGTCTGAGCATGCGTGGATTTTTCTCCGATGAAGTTCCACACAGACGATCGGAATTTCCTATCGTTTTTTTTTCCCCCATCGGAAAATTTTAAAACATGTTCTATTTTTTTACACCGATGGAAAAAAAATCAGATGGGGCCCACACACGATCGGTTTTTCAGATGAAAAAGGTCCATCGGAAAAAACGATCGTGTGTACAGGGCATTACAGGTTTTTTTCTAAGATTGCCCTGTATTTGGCTCCATCCAAATTCTCATCAACTCTGAATTGTCCCTGTCCCTGCTGAAGAAAAGCATTCCATGATGCTGCCACCACCATGTTTCACGTGGGGATGGTGTGTTCAGGGTGATGTGCAGTGTTAGTTTTCCGCCACACATCCCGTTTCGCTTTTAGACCAAAAAGTTCAATGTTGGTCTCATCTGACCAGAGCACCTTCTTCCACATGTTTGCTGTGTCCCCCACATGGCTTCTCGCAAATTGCAAACAGGACTTCTTATGGCTTTCTTTCAACAATGGCTTACTTCTTGCCACTCTTCCATAAAGGCCAGATTTGTGGAATGCACCACAAATAGTTGTCCTGTGGACAGATTCGGTAAATAAAAATAGTGTGGCGCTCAAAGCAATAAAAACTAATAATAGGTGAATAGCTACTTAAAGCAATAGAACCAACAGTGCTCTAATAACACAATTATAAATGTGAGTCCGCTACAAGGGTATTCAGATGAATTGTCCTCCTTGCGAACTGTGTGATATACCGTAAAGGGTAAAACGTGAAAAATAGAATACAATCCCAAATAACAAAATGTGTGTGATCATGGATGTCCTTCAATGGATAGCCTTCCCACAACGCAGACTGACAAAGGGACTTCAATGCAAATGATGAATCAAGCAAGGAGAAGACACTAGTTGTTATAGATGGGTACTCTTACCGCTGATGGTGGACCCACCTACCGTACGGCAGTGGGTCTTGCAGGCTTAATGGTCACCAAGACCAGACGGGATATAGCTGGATGTCCTGGGTCCTCGCTTGAACTCCAACCGGATGATGGGAAAGGCAGCTCAAACGATGGATTATTCTCACATGGGCCAGGTTCCACAGCAATCCGCGAAAAATATAAAGATGGAAGAAAACCAAAAAGACTCCAGATGGTGCAGGTCAATAAAAACCGATTGCCGGAATTTTATTAAATAAAAATATTTTGTCCAACAGTCATGCAGACAAATAAAAAGTGATCACGAAATAAAAATATGTTCAAAGCTTGGTCACGCTATCTTTTTGGGGGTTTATACTGTGAACAGATTACTTCTGCCCATAAAATCACAAAAAATCACAATAAAATACATTTACATTTTTGGTTGTAATATGACAAAATGTGGAAAATTCCAAGAGTTATGAATACTTTTTTCAAGGCAGTGTGTGTGTGTGAGATTATATATATATATATATATATATATATATATATATATATATATATATATATATATATATATATACACACACACCGGTGTATATATACACACACATACACACACACTTAAATATATCTATATATAGATATATATTATATATATCTATATATAGTGATATTGGGGTGTTTTAGCTCAAGTGGATAGATGCGTTTTTATGCAGTGAGTCCATATCAGACAGGCATTCTAGTTAAGGGCCTGGTAGCCCACGTTTATTTAAACTGAAAAACCAAAAGCAAAATGTCCATTCAGGATTCCCACGCAGGGGTTTAACTTCATTTAGCAGTCCAAAAATAAGAAAAACATACCAAGCCACCTGGCTCTCTTGTTAGCAGTTCCTCTGCTTGCTTTAGGTACTGGTACCTTTAAACCACTAGATCTTCCAATCTCACAGTCTTGGATGCACACAGCTTTGGGCTTCTTAAACGCACACAGCTTGAAGTCCCTTCATGCACACAGCTTCTGGCTCCTTGGACGCACACAGCTTAAAGCCCTTCAATGCACACAGCGTTTGTCCTCACACAGAGACACTCACTAGCAGCCACTGCAGTTAGCAAGCTGCTCACCATCCTTCACTCTCCTCTGCTCTCACCAGCCCCTCATTATATTGGTTGTGTGCACCTGAGCACACACCATGCTGGCTGTCCAGA
Source organism: Rana muscosa (assembly GCA_029206835.1). Lineage (NCBI taxonomy): Eukaryota > Metazoa > Chordata > Amphibia > Anura > Ranidae > Rana > Rana muscosa. The sequence goes on from CM055117.1 coordinate 327,446,351, forward strand.
AGACCCGGACACAGGGTTGGAGATTCCATCCCACCCAAGACTCTGAAGGATCTCCAAGCCATAGAAGCCCCATGTAGAAATAGCAAAATCTGAGAAAACTGCCAGAGCAGTTTTCTCTGTTTTTTTAAATTTACGCTCTGTAGCTCTGCACTCAGCCGATATGCAGACTCTGTGTCCACTTTAACAATTTTTTCACTGGGACAGAGCCTCGCTCTGCCACATACCCCCCCCCCTCTTGATTTGATCCAGAAACACCTGCACCCACCATAGTAGTTGGGACACCTCTGTGCTGGCCATCAGCCACGTAGGCCCAACCCTTTTTTCGGGTGTGCTTCCAGGTACGTCCCAGCTTGGATCTTAACAGATTCCTATAATTCCGTATACTCTGCCTTCCCTCTCTTCTCTTGGGGTCCCTGAGCATACTCTCCTCTCTTGGGGGAACTCTGCCTACCCTGATCCTACCTTTCAGCTTACGTAAATACGTTTTATCTTTCACCACAGGTCTTTCAGGTTCAAAAACCTCTCTCTGGTTACCCAGGGCAACCACATTACTTTTAACAGCGCCAATCATTAAATCATATATTTTAATGTCACACTTTCTAACGCAATCAGTGCTGTCCCTCTCAGTGCTTGTTAGTACCAGACCTGAGGAGGGACCACACATAGGCGAGGGACTACATCCCACAGGACCAAAGCCAAGTTCCACCTCACCTGTTGTGCAACACTCCATGGGTAACTGATCTAACAGATGACACTGATCTAGGCACAAACTACTTCTTTCTGATGTACACATTACATTGTTGCAGTATCCACCTATAGCACTTTTTCTCACAGTGTCTCCGGGTACTTTAAGTTGTACCTCTTTCTGAGTGATAGAAAGCATCTCTGCTAGTGCTGCATCTATTCTGGGCCCTTCCTTCTCATGAGATTTAGCTGCCGAGACAGTATCAGCGCTCTCTACTGACCACTGCTCAGCTGCACCTTCGAGCACACCAGCAGAGATGTTTCCAGTCACTACACCAGCCGAAGAGACCTTTGATGTCTCCAACAGTTCTGAGCGCCTTCCAGGCCACTCAGTAACTGGGAGCACCCTCTTAGAGAACCTCAGAACTATTTGCCAAACTGTTAACAAGCTTCCCAGCACAGCCTGTACCACCTGGCTCCACCTATTGGTACCACGCAGCACCACCTGGTCTGACTGCGATGGAGACACCCAAGTGTACAGTGAGGGCACTTTTACCAACTCCAGCATTTCTAATAAAGTTTTTGTCAACTCTATGCAACCGATGTCTAAATGCGTGACCTTTTTGGGAACCTTTCCCCTGTGCGAGACATGGAGGGGCTCATCCATTGCAGCTTGTGAGGTTGAGACATTTGAAGAGACCACCATCTCCTTGAAGGTACCCCTCATCCCAGCCTGTTGCTCCCCTGGAGCGCTGTCAGACACATGTCTCCTCTTCACCTCCAATGCTACACCAATGAGCCTCTGCAAGTCAACATTAGTCACCTTGTCACTTGCCATTATTTAGTTGCTGGGCCGTGGACAACCCATCTGCCATGCCTGCGCCCAGAACCATTCCTTCAGACTGGAGGGCATCAGCCTTTGCAGGGGCTGGCGTGCCCTTGAGCACTGGCCATTCTGCGATCCCTCCACTGGGCATAGCAGGTGTTCTGTCCACAACTCGGTCACACATCATTGCTTCATAATTCCTTGTCACTTGGCCTAGTGCCGCAACTGCTTCCTTGCAGCAATCATCCCAGTCTGCTGTGGTTCCTTCACTGGTGCTCCACAGCACTGCATCACCTGCTCTAGAAGGCCCAACAGGAACCTGGAATTCACTAGCCAAAACAACACACTTGTCACTTCTATCTACCTCACATTGTGACAATATTTTTTTTCTCACATCACACTGGGAGATTGCATCCTCAACCAAGGCAAGGTGCAATACCTTATTTTGAACACCTTGCTTTGGTGGCGCTACAGGACACATACAGCTCTTCACTTTCAGCTTTTGCAGGCTGAACTAACCCCTTGACAACTGGGTCACACTTAGGGTTGTGGGGCTGCGCCCAGACACACTCACTATGTGACACAGTCTTCCCTTGTTTCACCAGAGTAGCACCACAGCAATCCTGGAAAACCTCTGGCTCCAACACATGGAGGCCCCATGAGACTTCCATGGACAATCCTGCGCTTCTGGTTGTCATGGGAGATATCCTACTCCCATCATTGGTAGTAAACACATTTCCAACATTTTCAGACATGACACTAAAGGAAACACATTTTTCAATGTCATGATCACCAATACCATCACATTTGCTAACAGTAACACTTTTGACAGCATAACCATCAGAATTTTCACTACGTGTAGACATAACTGCTACTTTTGTGGATTGTCTATTACCCACCAAAGCCTCTGAGTGACTCCTCACAGCGCCCTCCATTTTTAAAGGGGCACCTTTTCCTACATGGACAGCTCCAAAGCTGACCTGGGAAACGCTCGGCTCCATCACTGCGGGCTTCTTGGAAGTCTCCCTGGGCAACCCTGCAGTACCTGCATCTAGGGAACATGGCACAAGCACTGTTTTGGTCACCCCTAACTCTATTTTCCTGGCCACCTGCTGGACAATAGCAGGCACATGCAGAGTCCCCATGTCCTTTCCAGTCTTTAGCCCTGCGGCTAGTTGGGCTTTACACTGTGCCTCCCCACTGCTCTGGGTAGCACACTGCCGCAAGTCTATGTCCATTGGCACTGCGGATCTCCCCACTGGACATACTCCCACTTCACTGGGTTCAGTACCATAAACTGGAACAGTCTTACCATTTTCAGTGGCTGGCATCATAGCCTTCACTTGAGTGCGCTGTCTCTCAGCTGCATCCATACCAGCTACTGTCTCTTTGGGGCCATATAGCGACACTGCAACCTTTCCAGACTCTTCAGCTGTGTTCCAGAACCTTGGGCAAGTAAAGATCCCATGGCCCACTTGACCACATTCCAAGCACGGTACTGGACGCTGAAATTTAATCATCTCCTCAATGCCTGGCTCTCTGTTGCCATGGGATACCACTCTTGAGGACTCCACTGGTCATGACCATCAGCAGACAGACTCCTTGGATCCCCAAAATCCCTGCTGGCCTGGACGTTGCTTCCACGGATGACCATTCTCCTCTTTTCCACATGCTGTTGTCCACCTGGCTTCCTGTTGCCAGGGACAACCTCTTTCACTTCACTTTTAACTGGGGGTGGCAGGAGTAATTTACCCCAGATCACAGAGATTTCACACTCAGTCAATTTCTCTGGTTTGGCTGGGGCATGTGGTGAAATACCCTCAAGCCACGGTAGCCTTTCTCTTGCTTCAGCAAGGATCGCCTCCCTTTTCTGTTTTGACCGCCCCATCCTTGCGGTGTTGCACACAGCAACCGGTAACACAGTTCACAGCAGAGAGGGAAGAAAAATGTGATTCTCCTCTTACAGGTACACAACCCGCATGCAACACATTCCATCAAACTTCTGTGCAATGCTGTTCGCCTGGCTGCCACACACAGCTAGCAGCAGTTCATCGCAGAGAAAAAAAAATTGACTTTTCGTTCACAGGTACACCACCTGCAACACACAATGCCTTTCGCCTGGCTGCACTTCCACACACAGCCAACAGTTCCTTGACCTGAACTCACTGTGGAGCAAGGACCCGGATTTCACCGTAGTGTTGCCCGCTGAATCCACCACTGTGATATTGGGGTGTTTTAGCTCAAGTGGATAGATGCGTTTTTATGCAGTGAGTCCATATCAGACATGCATTCTAGTTAAGGGCCTGGTAGCCCACGTTTATTTAAACAGAAAAACCAAAGCAAAATGTCCATTCAGGATTCCCGCGCAGGGGTTTAACTTCATTTAGCAGTCCAAAAATAAGAAAAACATACCAAGCCACCTGGCTCTCTTGTTAGCAGTTCCTCTGCTTGCTTTAGGTACTGGTACCTTTAAACCACTAGATCTTCCAATCTCACAGTCTTGGATGCACACAGCTTTGGGCTTCTTAAACGCACACAGCTTGAAGTCCCTTCATGCACACAGCTTCTGGCTCCTTGGACGCACACAGCTTAAAGCCCTTCAACGCACACAGCATTTGTCCTCACACAGAGACACTCACTAGCAGCCACTGCAGTTAGCAAGCTGCTCACCATCCTTCACTCTCCTCTGCTCTCACCAGCCCCTCATTATATTGGTTGTGTGCACCTGAGCACACAACATGCTGGCTGTCCACAAGACCCGGACACAGGGTTGGAGATCCCATCCCACCCAAGACTCTGAAGGATCTCCAAGCCATAGAAGCCCCAAGTAGAAAAAGCTAAATCTGAGAAAACTGCCAGAGCAGTTTTCTCTGTTTTTTTAAATTTACGCTCTGTAGCTCTGCACTCAGCCAATATGCAGACTCTGTGTCCACTTTAACTCTGTTTTCACTGGGACAGAGCCTCGCTCTGCCACAATATATATATATATATATATATATATATATATATATATATACATACAGACAGATATATATATATATATATATATATATATATATATATATATATATCTATGTAGCACTACCCTCTCCTCTTAGGGGAAATGAGAGGCACCCATGCCACAAGCCTGTGTCCTCTAGATTAGAGGTCAGGCGGTGTATACCTCCTTCCACTGGTTCCACTGGTTCCCATCTCCAGAATGTAGAGATGAGTCTGTACCTCTCCCTCTTCAATAAAGTCAATGTCCAAACCACTTAAACTCCAACGTTGAGTTTATTCTGTATCTTTGCTTGATAGGTAAGAGAGAGTAGATGAGAGATATAATAGTTGAACTAAAAGCAAAATTAGGCACAGAACTCCCAGATTTATCACCACTCGGTCCCGAGTGGGTACAGCTCACCTGGATAGTCCCTCAATGGTCCTAGCAGCCGATGTGGAGCTCGAACAAGCAATTTAAATCATCCAAGGACAAGTTCAGTATGTCCTTGAAGAGCAGCAGCACCCCGCAGGGTCAGTTCTGCGGAGCATAGGATCCTTCCCTCCGACAGGTCACCAGGCCTTTCCCGAGACAGCAATCTGACTATCACTCATCTCCTGTTATGGGACCGATCCTCCACTGGCTTCCTCCTGGTCGGAGCGGATACCCTCACCTGGGCATCCTAGGACTCCAAAGTTCTGCCTGTAGACCCAGTTGAAGGTACTGGGCCTACCCGGAACCTTGCGGTCTCGGGCCGAAGGTGCCAGAGACCCTTCAATCGGTGTATGCGCCCCCCTCCTTAGGGGGCACACTCCTCCGGGTTCTTGTCCCCGGGTATCTCTCCGAATAATGGCGTCTGCTTCTTTTATATCCTCTCCTGGCATGCAGAGCAGGCAGAACCAGCCCACTGCATGGTAGCCAAGAGAGGACATCCAATCACGCCAATGCAACCTATGGTTCAACCCTGACCCAACATGGCAGCGCCACCTGCAGGCCACAGGGAACTCCACATAGGCACACAGCAACAAAGCAGAGTCCAGCTCAATTAGAAGTCCCGAGCCATACTAGTGTTCGGGTCAACCCCCTAAATTTGGACATAGAGACCCCCTAAATTTGGAGTACCCGCTACATATATATATATATATATATATGTAGCGGGGTCTCCGTTGAGGCCCCATGGACTACGTTACCCAGAACCCCGTTTGGCACCCAGGGTGCATTGGGCTGCCGCAGAGACTGATGGGTGGGGAATAAAAGGGGAGGGCGAGGCTAAGCCCGGCCTCTTTGGACACTGTGCGGCTGGCAAGAGGGCTTCCTGTGCGGACCTGCTGTGAGTGCAAGGCCCGAGGCCTGGGCCTTGTGCACTTCCAGAGAGCCTTCTACCTCGCTGCAGAGCCTGTGCGGCGACAGACATCTACCTGTTTCAGGGAAGTCAGTGGACCGGAGACCAGGCGGTGGCAGATCCTGTGTGTGAGTGAAGACACAGCGGTGGGAGTTCCGGACTGGGATCGAGTTCGGAGTTGTGAGAGAGCACCTGCTCGCAGCTTTAATCAAGTACTTATTAGGCCTATAGACTGCCTTGGCCCATCGGGTTATATTTCCTTTTTTCCTGTCAGGAGACTAGCTGGAGTACAGAGTCACATAGTCTCCGGGGAGTTGCTCTACTACTTTATACCTTGTTGGATTACAAATATTGTTCCTGTATGTGCACCATCGATCATCTGGCATGCGAAGATTCCTTCTCTAGAGACTGAGTTATTACCAGAGTCAGGCATGACTGGGAACTGATAGTACTGTTGGGCGCCATATTGATAACGGGGACTTGAGTTATATGTTAGCGTGTGTTAGAATTAGTTACGCACTATAATTAACTACTGTTAGTGTTACTGCAGGGCTCTGCATGCATGTGTTATATGTACTATTGACTATTGATCCCTTTTATCTACAAGTAAACCCTTTTATGTTTACTCAAATCAGGTATTGGAGTCTATATTTCTATATATATATATATATATATATATATATATATATTACCACTTAAAGAAAGTTATTGTGGGATTGTGTATACACTGTTATAGAGCCATATAGAAATACCACCCCTAGACTAGCTGTGCCAGAGAAGGGCTGAGTAGATTGCCGGGGGTTGGCTGTGCCGTGTACAGGGCCCAAAAGCAAAGCAGCGGCTCACTTAGTCTGGGGGTATCGCTACATTATATATATATATATATATATATATATATATATATATATATATACATATATACATATATATATATATATATAAAATCATTCAGTGAGGCGCAGGGATGAGCCAAATGCCCCTGGGTTTGGTTCGAGGCAAGTTTGTAGAACACAAATAATGTTCAGATGCCGAATCTGAACCTAATAAAGTCGATGGGAGCTGAATGTTAAAAAACAGTAAGGCTGGGTTCACATATGTGCGAATTGGATTTCAAGGCTGGGTTCACATGACAGGCGAGCCGGTTTACACATATTTTGGGCGGCTGCATTTCAAAATGGTCCTGTGCGTGTTTGGGTCCAGTTCAGGTGCAAATTCCTGGGTCCTAGATGAAGCTGTGATATAGATGTAAATGTGGGGGGGGGGATCCCCCAAAAGTACATATGAAAATATTATCCTTTGATGAGGGTCTGGCATGGATGCCAAGGAGTACCCCACACAAATAAAAAAACCTTCAAGCCCGGTATGAATTTTAATGGGAAATCCCATGCAAAAAAAAAACAAGAAAATAGTCACGCTATCCCTGCCAGTTTGTTTACATTCCCTCCTAGTAAATGAATGGGCTGGGTGATGTCACTGGTTGCTAAGGAAACCGGAGGTACCGGCACATACAGCTCCCTTAGCAACAGTTGACAGATAGGAAGTTGTTACTTATTGTATCCTTATGCCGCGTACACACGTACGTTTTTAATGCCATTTTTTAAACCGATGTTTTTCTCGTCGTTTTTTTTCATGTTTCCTCTCAAGCCTCTCTTGCATACACACGATCATTAAAAAAAACGTTCAAGCAAAGCGCAGTGACGTACAACACGTACGACGGCACTATAAAGGGGAAGTTCCGTTCTAATGACGCCACCCTTTGGGACGCTTTTGCTAATTTCGTGTTACCGCGTGTTAGTAAAAGTTTGGTGAGAGACGATTCGCACTTTTCAGTCTTCATTCTTTGAAGATCGTTTTGTGGAGTTCAGTTTGTGCCTGTGGGTTCGTATCTGTCTTGCAGTGCTTGTAGTCAGTTCGTATCTGTTTATTCAGTGCGTTCTTATCTGCTCGTTCCTGTTTTTCAGCTTGTTCTTCATAGGCCTTGCTGTTCTTCCGTTCGTTCTTCTAGTTCGTTCTGAGCTGCCGACCATTATCTAGCCATGTTGCGGCTGCGTACTCGTCGTAGAGTTCGTGCTGTAGTTGGTGCCGGGGTTCATGCTGTATCCCGACTCCAGGCCATGAACAGGGTGAGGAGGAGTTCATGGACCAAGAATTGGTTGCTCCAGCGGAACCAGTTCTGTCACATGCCTTTGTTGCGGGAGATCAGGGAGAATAATCCTGAGGACTACAGGAATTTTCTCAGGATGTCTGACCCCGTATTTCAGCATCTGTTGGCTTTGGTGTCCCCCTACATTACCAGGCGGGACACCGTTATGCGTGAAGCCATCAGTGCTGAGCAGGGGCTCATTGCCACATTGCGATACCTGGCGATTGGGAGAAGCCTGCAGGACCTAAAGTTCTCCACAGGCATATCCCCCCAAGCTCTGGGTATCATTATACCAGAGACGTGTTCTGCCATCCTTCAAGTTTTGCAGGAGGACTATATTAAGGTAAGTGTTCTTATTTAAAACCTCACATTGTATGTATTTCTTTGTTAATCTTTTTTTTTTGGGTTTATTATCAGTCCCTAATTCCCATGATTCTTAGCTGCAGGGAATGTCCCCTTTCTCCACATTTTTTTTTTTTTGGAATGTTTTCATTAGGCCTACATTTAAATTTGCCTTACCTAACCTCTCCAGCATGCTATCCTGGGGCCATACCCACCTTGCCTAGTCATTTCCATGTATTTTATTCTATGCTCCATCGTAGTGCTTTACCCTAAATGCACCCTAAAGATTGCCTAGGAATGTTACATTTATTTAAACTTCATACAGAGTGCTACAGCCTTCATTTGTGATCTCCCCAACTCATCTTCAACCCCCCCCCAGTTTTTCTTTTGGGTTTGTTTTTGGTTTGTTGTTGCTTACTAATAATGTTTTAATTTTTCTGGTTCTCCTAATGTTGGCCATGAATGGTTTTCTTAAATCTGCTTTCAATTTTTCTGTCTCAAAGTATTAATTTATTTTTAATTTAATTCCACAGTTCCCTTCTATGCCACATGGATGGCAGAATGTGGCATCTGAGTTTGCCCAACGATGGAACTTTCCGAACTGTGGAGGGGCCATCGATGGCAAGCATGTTCGGGTCATCCCACCACCCCATTGGGGATCCTTTTATTATAATTATAAGGGGTTCCACAGCATCGTCATGATGGCAGTGGTGTCGGCCACCTACGAATTCCTGTATGTGGACGTTGGCAAGAATGGCAGGATGTCAGATGGAGCAGTCTTTGCACAGACTGAGTTTGGGGAACGGCTCCTATTGGATCAGCTGGCCTTGCCACCAGCGGAGCAGAATGTGGAGGGACTCCCATTTGTTTTTGAGGCGTTTGGCCTGGGTCCCCATTTGATGAGGCCATTCAAATCCCCTGAGAGGAGGGTGTTCAACTATCGGCTGGCCAAAGCAAGAAGGGTGGTGGAAAATGCCTTTGGCATCATGGCCAGCCGATTCCGCCTGTTCCTCACCTCCATCCACCTTGACCCTTATAAATGGAACCATGTAGTAATGACTTGTTGCGTGCTCCATAATTTTCTGAGGGTGCATTCTTCAAATTATATGACTTTGAGTGGGCCTGAGGCCTCATTATTGGAATCAGATAATTTAGTGGCCCTGGAAGCTGGCCGTCCAGGCTTGGCCCCCCAAACCGGACGTGATGTTAGACAAAAATATGTCAAATATTTTGTGGGTAGGGGGGCCATTGATATGCCTGAGGATGTTTAACATTATTATTTGTTAAAATAAGACTTTTTTAAGAGAAAATATTGGTATTGTGTTTTAATTTAATATTCTTTTAGGTTTCTCGTAGGTTTACCTAGTGCACTTGTAGTGCCATGTGTATTTAGCATTCTTAATTAGCCTTCATTGTCAGTGTAAACACAAAACATTGATTAGTTCACTTTGCACAACATTTACATAATGAAGCCACAAATTCTTGGTAAGAAAATACCTTTTTTTTATTTTGTTTTAGTAAACTTCCTTTTAAATGTAGATGTATGAAAAATATTTATGGGGGTAAAACGCATGAACAGCCATGCATAAAAAAACAATCTTAAAAAATTTAGTGTAAATGTAAACATGTACTATTCATTAAAGCTTAAAAGCAAAAAAAACCTGCAAAAACACAGCAAGTTCAACATTCTTTTGTGTTAAAACATTATACACGCCCAAGCACAGCCATGATATTTTGTAGTCTTTCCTCAACCCGCTTGGTATTTTCCCTGATCTCTATCAAGTCTCCCTTTATTTTTTCAAGGTCACGACAGCAGACCATAAGGTATTGGATCAGGATCTGGGCACTGTGATGTGTAAACTTTTCGGGGTCTTCGGCCAGAACTGCACCTAAATCAAAAAAAAAAACATGTAGTATAGAATATGTAGGCCTACATCTATTAACCTGCATCTGTCTGGTTTGACACTGACCTGTTGTGGTGCCACTTTCCACTTCCTCAACTTCACGTTCCTCTCCATCATGTGGTTCTGGGGGTATTGTTGAAGGTGTTGGATTTATAGGCTCATCTGACGTAGCTTTTTGAAGCCCTATGGAGATTGCAATAAAAGGTATAGTTTCATTATTAAATAATTATTTTCCCACAAAAACCCTGAAAAGTTAATTTTGAAAGATTATTTGGAAGTGTGGTCCATTTTTAAATGTACCCCCAGGGACAACCTGAACACATGATTGGATACATAGCCAAAACCAGAGCATATACTTTTTAAAATAAAGTTTGACACATTGTAACACCCCAAAGTATATACACAGGATCACCTGTGTGTGACACTCTCAAAATTTTGGGGTTTTGGCCCACACTTGTACTACTGCGTTCAGATGTTTAATCAGCTGCTGAGCATTCTCTGCCTTAACATTACAATGCATACCCTTTTAATTTAAAAAAAATGTCATTTGCTTTATTTTTATAATCCAACTTGTTTACAAAATTAGCTCCCCAAAAAAAACTTCGAAATTTGGGTGTTCACACTGGATGATCCAAAAACATCGTTTTATGAACTGTACGGAGAAAGAGGTTTACTACGTCCGTTTACTGTGCGGACGAACATGAAAGTTGGTATCTTTCACTGTACTATATCAAAGTCAAATATACACGACTTAATACAAGTAATAATCTTTAGCAGGGAAAATGTATAAAAATTACTTACTTTTTCCTAAAACTTTCTTGATTCTTTTGTATTGGTCTGGCTCCCGCAACTTCAGATCAGACCATCGTTTTCTGAGCTGTTCCTTCGTTCTGCACACCCTGAATTTTTGGTGAAGAGTTTTGACCACTTTGCCCATAATTTTTGTCTTGACAAGATTAGGCCTTTTATACGGCCCATGCTTGGCATCATAATCCTCCCTCCTCAAAATGGCGACCATCTCCACCATTTCCTCGAATGACATGTTGGATGCCTTATATCTCCGGGATCGGGATTTGGGCTCCTCAGGAATTTCCTCCTCTGTAGAGGTAATCTCAACAACATGGCGGAGACACAGGTGGCTAAGCACTACGACGAGCGAGAAGGGGCGGGGAAAGTACAATATCGAACGTCAGGGGCGGGGAAAGCGTGCAGAGTTTCACGCATGCGCAGTGTATATCAAGTGAGGATCCATGTGTCTAAAATACGTTCATTTGCCGGGAGAGGGAGTTAGCAACGAACGTGTTGACCAAGGTACATAACATTTTAAGGATTTGGGTTTCATCAGAGGAGGAGATTTGGGGCTTTTATATCTGTCCAAAATGCTGATTTGATGAATGTTGCCTGAAACATATGTATTTTCTTGGTTCTTGATTTTACAGAGAGAATGAATACTTTCAAAAATCCGGAGCTTATGGGGGAGTTCATAGATAAATGGAAGGAACTCCCTATCCTGTGGCAGACCAAAAGTGGGTCCAATAAAAATAAAGCGGCCAGGACAGCAGCACTGGAGAGCCTGCTGCATTTGTCCAAACCCAGATACCCACAACAACTCTCCAAGATGTGAAAACCAAAATTGCTACCATCAGGGGGACATACAGGACCCAGAGGAATATGGTCCTGAAGTCCCAGAGGTCAGGTGCTGCAGCAGATAAGGTTTATAAACCCAGTCTGTGGTACTACAGCAAGTTATTTTTTCTGGATGACCAGCTGGAAGTGCGGGAATCTCTGTCCACCCTTCCCCCCAGTGGTCAATCCAGCCTTCCTTGTAGCCAAACCTCCAGCCTTCCTTGCAGCCAGCCCTCCAGCCTTCCTAGCAACCCTGCTCTGGCTTCCTCTGAGGATCAAGATGAGGTCCTTGAGGAGGCAGATTTGGATATATGGAGCCAGGTAAAGTATTGATATCTACATTTATATGTTACAAAAGTGATGATTTTAAATTGATGTTAGTATTGTTAGGTATTTAATGTTCGAAAAAATTAGGATTTACAGAGCAAGAGATAGTAGTGGTCAAATTTGATGGGGACAAGGCAACAATATCATGAGGCGGAATCTATGGAAATTTAATCCCTTTTGCCATTCAATTTAAAAATGTCTGGAGGTGAACAATGTGTGTGATTGATGGAGGCAAAAAATAAAAAATTTGTCCCTTTCTTTTTTTACAGCCAGAGCAGAGCCAGGAAGAGTGTGATGTTGGGGACCAGGAGGAGGCAGGGCCCAGTGGCACACAGGAGGAGGCTGGGCCCAGCACAAGAGCCCAGATGCCTCCCCTGAAAATTATCCAACGAGGGCCAAGGAGAGCTATGCAGGTGGAGGAGGAAACAAGAGCCTTCCTAAAAGAGGCTACTGCAGCCCTCAGAGAGGCACCCTCTGCTGAGGAGGGCTATGCCGCAGTCCTGGCCCATAAGTTAAGCCAAATGGACTTAAGGCAACGCCTATATAGTGAGAACCTTATGCTGAAGGTCATTAACAGTGGGTTGCTCGGGGAACTGACCAAGTTCACAGACCTCACTGAGGTTGTCCCTCCTCCTCCTCCAACTACTCCTCCTGCCACAAACTCTCCTCCTGATCCCCAGCCTCCGAGGAAGCAAGCAACAAAGGCTGGAGAGAAGGCTACAAGGAAGAGGAAAAAATAATGCCTGCTGTAGTACCACAGACTGGGGACATATCTGACTTATCTGCTGCTGTTCCTGACCTCTGGGAGTTCAAGCCAAGATTTGCCTCCTTTTTGTTTTAGGAATTCAAGAGTTTGGTTTTCACATCTTGGATGGTTGTTGTGGGGTCCAAAGGATGCACAAATGCAAGCAGGCTCTCCAGTGCTGCCTTCCCCTTTAATTTGTAATGTACCTAAATAAAGGATTCTTTTTTTTTGCTTAAAATACTTGACTATGTGATTTCTAGTTTAAAAGAGAGTTTGCTAGGGAGTAGGCAGGGACATTTCAAATAATATTATTGTTATTAACAAGGGACACAAACCTCCTTGAGGCAAAATGAGAAAAATTTAGAAGGTTGGTGTGGTAACTTTAATAATAATAATTTTTTCTAAATCAAAAAAAAAAAAAAAAAAAAGCCTACATATATCAAAGAAGGCCAAAAAAATAAAATAAAGCTAACTTAATTACAAAAATAAACAATAAAAAAATAATAATTTAAAAATCACAAATTTTGTGAGCTTGACATTTAGTTATGAATTTATGAGGGAGATGTGGCTTAACAAGAATATTTTACAATCATTAGATCAATTAGGAATTACTTAAGAAACAAGTTTGCCATAACTCTGAATATCATTAGCAAAAGAAGGTAATTATTTAAGCATTATCAAAAGAAGAACGGAATGCACAGCATTAAAACGATGCTATTAATTCCACTGTGACGAATGTGCCATCTCCATTTCCAACGCTAGCTTTACCAAAACGTGCGCTCCCGTCTCATACTTGATTCTGAGCATGCGCGTTTTTTTTCTCCTCGTGAAAGCATACACACTATCGTTTTTCACGTCGTTAAAAAAAAACACATGAAAAACGACGTGAAAAAATAGAGCATGTTCGAAATTTTTAATGGCCGTTTTTCACGCCGTTAAAAATGCTCTGGAGCATACACACGATCGGTTTTAATGCCCATTTTTAAAAATGGCATTTTTAACGGCATGAAAAACGATCGTGTGTATGGGGCATAAGAAATACTGCTTCTATAAATGCTGTTTGGCTGTTCAGGCATTTGTCTGAACATTATAATTTTACCTGTTCAGTTGCAGCTAAAGTCCTGTCCAAACCTTGAGCTCAACCCTAAGGGGAGAAGCTCTTTTAAAAAGGCTTAAAGGCCAACAACTGAAATATACAATTCCAATAAATAACATTCTTGGGGGCCAACATAAAGTGGTTGTAAACCCACTTTTTCAACTTGCACCTACAGGTAAGCCTAGATTAAGGATTACCTGTAGGTGCAAGAAATATCTCCTAAACCTACACGGTTTAGGAGATATTTAGTTAAATGACAGGTGCCGTTGTCTACAGCGCATTCATGGGGTTAATCCCATTCACAAATTTGGCTACTTCCCAGCAATCGCTGGGCGTAGCCGAATGTGACGGCTCCCGCGCGCATGCGCAGAGTGACGTCTCTGCCGCTCCGGCCAATCACAGCGCCGGAGAGATGGCTGTGGCTGAAGAGGGAGACGAGGACGGCTTCGGGGGCCCCGATCTAAGGTAAGTGATGCATAATGAGCTATTATGCTAGTCATATTAGCTCATTATGCCTTTCTCTTACAGGTAGTTTAAAAAAAAAAAATGTATAAGGGTTTACAACCACTTTAAGCCTGCACATAAAAGTGGTGCACCTATACAATGTACTAAAGCAAAAGTTACATTTACAAAGTAAAAAATAATATTTAAATTGCTGTTAAATGACGTTTCCTGGCTGTTTTGTTTAATTTGTAAGCATCGAGCATGTGATGTACCCTCTCCTTAACCACTAGAGCTCTGGAAGGTCTTACCCCTTTCATGACCGGAGCATTTTTTACTATTCAGCAATGCGCTATTTTAACTGACAATTGCTGGACACACAACATATCATTTTTATTATCTATTTACACAAATAGAGCTTTCTTTTGGTGGTATTTGATCATCACTGGGTTTTAATTTTCTTGTAATATTAATTTGTAGCACCCTCTACCATAGTTGGTGCTAGAGTGAGGATTTTTGTATAGTAGCTGCCAGAGCAGGTAAATTTAGGCAGGCCTATGCTTCAGGCTAGGCCTGCATGTTTTGATCTGGGGGCAGGGAGTGGTTAGTGTAGCAGTGGGTGTGACCACATGTGCTTCAGTTCTTGGGCGCCTCCCCTGCTTCCCGGGAGAATGTTCTGGAAGAGGGTCAGGGCTGAGAACTGAGTGACAGGGAGCTCATGTGAGGAGCCCTGACCAATCCCCAACTGGAATTGGCAGGGGGCAGGCGTCCCATATAAGCTCAGGTCCAGCCCACTGGAGGGGAGTTGTCGGCTGGGAGACGTGGAGAATGGAGTGCTAGATAGCAGCAAGAGGGCCATCCCCATCTGGGGGGGTGCACTCCTCGGCAGAGGAGCCCGGGAGAGCTGGGAGGGAGCCTCATCCTTACACGGTCATGGAGGAGGTGTCCTGGAACAGAAGGGCTGGAGAAGCTATTGGAATGCATGTCCAGTTAAGTTCTCCATCATGGACTCGGTGCAGGAGAAGAACGGTGAGTGTGACACAGTAGATTTCTGGAAGAGGCATGCCAGGGAAGCTGGGTGCAAGGCCAGAGGAGAGACTGTGGGGTTTTGTGTCAAATCGGTGCTGCCTACAGGCGCAGGATTTGCAAGTCGGTCTAGCTGAGATCAATAGTCCACCAGCTAAAGCAAGCTGTTAAACAACCAGGCCGCGGGGAGGGGTACTGCAGACCCCTGGCCTGTTAACAAGTCAGCAAATACAGCCAGCATCTTGGATTATTCAGAGTGATCTCTTTTGTAAAGTGAAGATAATGGGACAGGAAGACTAATGCCCTGTACACACGATCGGTTTTACCGATGGAAACAGTCCGATGGACTTTTTTCACTGGACAAACCGATCGTGTATAGGCCCCATCTGTCTTTTTTCCATCTGTGAGAAAAAATAGAACATGTTTTAAATTTATCCGATGGAAAAAAAAACTATAGCAAATTCCGATCATCTGTGTGGAACTCCATCAGAGAAAAAACCCACGCATGCTCACAATCAAGTCGACGCATGCTCAGAAGCATTGAACTTCATTTTTCTCGGCTCGTCGGAGTGTTTTACGTCACGCCGTTTGGGACGGTCGGATTTTTGACTGATGGTGTGTAGGCAAGACTGATGGAAGTCAGCTTCATCGGAATTCCGATGGAAAAATCCATCGGATTTGAATCCATAGGAAATCCGATCGTGTGTACAGGGCTTTATAGTTTACAGTGGAAGTTTGTGCAGGAGGAGAGAAGTCCTGGGAGCAACAGTCTGCAGGAGTTGATGCAGAGGAGGAGCAATAGTCTGCATGAGTTATGCAGGGGAAGTGACTGTAAATGTTAGAGTCCATCAACTTTTCAAATCTCAACCTATTCTACCAATTCTTTAAATATGATGGCGAAGTAATCCCTTCTATGGACATCCCATATTTCCTTTCCCCCAACCAAGTTATATCCCCCAATAAACAAAAAAACAAAGCAACGCAAATGACTGTTCATTGTCTCTGAGAGTGATATATGGAGGTCTGGCAGCAGGGTTATATGGTTAATGTTAGTAACTAGTAGCAACCATCCGCTACAAATTAAAAAATATATTAATTAAAAAAAACAATATTTTCTACTCTGTTAGAAACTCTTCAGAGGGGATGTGCTGGAACTGGAGAGAGTCCAAAGAAGGGCAACAAACTAATAAGGGGACTGGAGGACCTTGATTATGATGAACGACTGCAAACACTAAATCTATTCTCGCTGGATAAACTACACTTGAGAGGAGACATGATAACAATTTACAAATACCTCAATGGCGATCCCAGCATAGGAAAAAAACTATTCAGTCTCAAGGAGTGTAAGAGGACATGGGGACACACAATGAGATTGGAGGAGAAGCGGTTTAACCACTTCTGGACCGGCTCACGTCGATATACATTGGCACTTTGAAGAGGGACATTGTTATTATGGTAGCAGCTAGCTACCATAACCCCAGTATCCTCTTCTTCAGTGAGCGGTCCAGTTTCCGATAAAATTGGTCTCTGCAGTGGATTCGCCGCAAGATCACTTTTATCGCCGCTCTCCGGTGCCCTCCGCCGCTTACCGGAGCCATCGGTAGCGGTGGAGAAGAGTGAGGGGAAAATGGCCCACACCCGTCTCCATACTATTGCAGGGCAGAAGCGACGTAAAAACATCACTTCCGCCCATAGCTCTTAAAGATATATATTTTTTTTATTATTGCATTTTAGTGTAAATATGAGATCTGAGGTCTTTTTGACCTCAGATATCATTTTTAAGAGGACCTGTCATGCTTTTTTTCTATTACAAGGGATGTTTACATTCCTTGTAATAAGAATAAAAGTGACACAATTTTTTTTTTAAAAGAACAGTGTAAAAAAAAAAAAAGGTAAAATAAATAAGAAAAAAATAAATAATAATACTAATAAAATTTTTAAACACTCCCCAGCCCACCAAGCTCGCGTGTAGAAGCGAACGCATACTTGAGCAGCGCCCGCATATGAAAACTGTGTTCAAACCACACATGTAACCTGTAAAAAAAATTAAACGTCGCCTATGGTGATTTTTAAGGGTAAAAGTTTGTCGCCATTCCACGAGCGGGTGCAATTTTGAAGCATGACATGTTGGATATCAATTTAGAAGGCATAACATAATCTTTCACAATATAAAAAAAAAATGGGCTAACTTTACTGTTGTCTTATTTTTTAATTTAAAAAAGTGTGTTTTTTCCCAAAAAAGTGTGCTTGTAAGACCGCTGCGCAAATACCATGTATTGCAACGACCGCCATTTTATTCTCTGGGGTGTTAGAAAAAATATATATAATGTTTGGGGGTTCTAAGTAATTTTCTAGCAAAAAATAATGTTTTTAACTTGTAAACACCAAATCTCAGAAGGACGCTCGGTCCTCAATTGGTTAAACTTAATTTGCGCAAGGAGGTTTTTCACTGTCAGGGCACTAAAGATGTGGAACTCTCTCCAACAATTGGTGGTGGCAGCGGGGAGTATGGATATTTTTAAGAGACTACAGGCATATGGGAAATAATTATAGACACTGACACATGTGCATCTACACAGGTTGAACTGGATGGATGATTGTCTTTATTCAACCTTACCTACTATGTAACTATGTAACTATAAAACATATCCAATAAAATAGAATTTTAGAGTTTAGGCTAACATGTATTCTGCTACATGTCTTTTTTTTTTTTAATCCAATAAGTGTATATTAATTGAGTTGTGAGAAAGCTATATTGCCTACAAACTATGTTATATATCAGGGATATGCAATTAGCGGACCTCCAGCTGTTGCAAAACTACAAGTCCCATCATTCTCTGGCTCTGGGTGTCATGCTTGTGGCTGTAAGAGTCTTGCTATGCCTCATGGGACTTGTAGTTCTGCAACAGCTGGAGGTCCATTAATTGCATATCCCTGTTATATATATAAGCTGAAATGTACGCATTTTAGACACTACACTAGCTATAGCCGCTAGCAATAATCACTGCCTGCTCCCTAGCGGGAACGGCTTCCTGCAGTGACCAAAGTCTGTCCACTCCCCTTTGTAGTCTTTCAGACTCTGCAAGTTATGTAATTTCCCTTATCGCTCTGATGGTGGGTGGGATTGAATACAACCTAATTAACATTTAATTCCACCCAGTCACACCTACAGAAAAAGACCAAACCTCCCAAGTCCTGCTTTACAGATCACAATATTATTAAAGAAAGAAACACCTTTATATAATGTATGTACACAGCCAGCTGTGCTGGGAGGGATTGAATGGATCACAATTAACCCTGGTTCACACTAGCAAGACATGAAATTTTTTTGTGCATTTTCCAGCACAACTTTGCTGTATGGCTTCCCCGCAACCAGGTGTGACTTTAAAGCGAGTTTACTGATAAGAAGCATTCCTATGCCACTTTAATAGATCAGTGTTTTTTTCTTTAACCCTCATCTCTCCTCCCAGGTTCTCCTTGCTGCCTAAAAACATCCCAGCACATTCCATACACACCTAAACGTAGCAGAAACGCATTCCTGCTCACGATTTTTTGCATGTTTTTCGCTTGAATGGGCTGCCCTACACATGACAAATGCCTCAAAGTAGCAGTAGAATGTTTTCAATCATGGAATGTCACGTTTTTTAGTGCTTATTTTGGCACATTTGTAGCACACTGCCATCACAAGCACACATCTGCTAACCATGATTCGGGTGTAATTAACAATTAGGCTGCATTTGCAGCTGGATATCTCTAAATGCATGGCAACCGACACAGAAAACGATTGCTTTGCTATACATTTCAGAAGTGCGCTGCAAATGTGTATTGCACTTGCGTCGCTATAATGACAAGGCAAATGCGATGCATGTTCCGCTCGTTTTTCTCATGCGCAGCAAAGAGTGCTTTCTTCTATTCTCATTGTATGCAGAGGCGAGCACCTATTGAATCATTAGGCTTCCTGGACTCACCTGGAGAGGAGGGTTTCTTGTTCCATTGCCGCCTCATCAGTGCTGCTTATCAGTGCACATTGATGAAGGTGAAAAATTACCTGTTTGCAACATTTTATAACAGAAACTGGGAAAACTTTATTTTTCAATTTTTTTCAAAATGTTTGGTCTTTTTTCATTTGTTTAGAAAAAATAAGAACACAGTGGTAATTAAATACCACCAAAATAAATCTCTATTTGTGTGAAAAAAATATACTTCAAAGGGCAATAGCACTGAAAGCTGAAAATTGGCCTGGGCAGGAAGGGGGTGAAAGTGCCCAGTAGGCAAGTGGATAAGGAGCAAAAGGTTAAGATACACAGTGCCTTGAAAAAGTATTGGTATTTGGGTAATTGTGACAATTGGGCTGCATTATAATATTTGGTGAAATCTGGTACGTCCAGACCTCCTCGAATTCTGGGAGAATACAAGGTAGGTTTAGGTAATCAGGGTTTAGTTTTGCCCCAGATAAATTGCAAGGTTTTAAGTTGTAAAATGAATAAGAAATGTGATGGGATCATGATAGCAAGCACTCTAAAAAGATACAGGATTTTTGGGAGGATAAACATTTTTATCACTGTAATTCTAATCCATCCATGCCAATGGTAGGGTTGACCAATTTGTGAGGAGTTTATTAAGTTGTGATAACATCGGCGGGTAATTTGTTGCATAGAGCTCCATAGGGTTAGCTGTAAAGTTAATTCCCAAGTAGGAGATAAATGTTGTTGACCAGGCAAATGGTAGGGAATTAAGTAGTTGGGCTTGGAGAACAGGTGGAAATTAAATATTTAGGGCTTTCGATTTGTGAGGATTTATTGAGAGTCCCGATGTTTGTTCGAATTTGGAGAGGATATCTAGAAGAGTTGGTGCTGATACTATGGGTGAAGTAAGGAATATTAGAACATCGTCTGCAAATATACAGAATTTATGGTGATAACCACCAAGTTCTAGTCCTCTGACATTCGGATTGGATCAAATGAGTTGGGCCAGGGGTTCAATTGCCAGAGAAAAAGGGAGAGGGGAAAGGGGACATTCCTCTCTCAATATTGAAGGGGTCAGATTTAAATCCTGAATAGAAAATATATGCTTTCGGGTGTTGATAAAAGGTAGCTATCCATCTCAAGAAATGTGGTCTGAATCCCCATTGATTAAGGATAGAGTGTAGATAAGGCAACGGTAATGAGTCAAATGCCTTACGTATGCCTAACGAGAGGAAACATGTAGGAATACGGCGAGAACAAGCTACATATATTGTCACCTGCTTGTCTTGAGGGGATAAATCCAGTTTGGTCTTTATGGATTAGGGAGCCTATAATGGGGTTAAGTCTGGATGAGAGAATTTTGGCCAATATCTTGATATCAATGTTAAGGATGGATATCGGTCTATAGTTAGACCAAGATGTGTCATCTGTGTTGGGTTTAGGAATCATGGAAATGGAGGTGGTGAGTGATTCTGTACGAAAATAGTGACCTTTAAGGAGGGAGTTAAAGGCATCAACCATGAGGGGTGATAATAGTGATGCAAAACATTTGTAGTAAGTGGCTGAAAGGCCATCTATGCCAGGGCGTTTACGTAACTTAAGTGACTTTATAGCGGTTTGTATTTCCAATTCAGTGATAGGTTGATCTAGAATTTCTTGGTGGGCTGGGGAGAGAGAGGGGAGCTGAATTGTAGATAAAAGTGTGGTCAGGCGAGATTGGTCGAATATATTTGCATCTTTGTATAATTCAGTTAGTTTTCTATGAAATTCGTTAAGGATTTTTAGTGGGTTGCTAGTATAGGTATCTTTGGTAAATTTTAAGCGGATAGGTTTTGGGGTATAATTGGTCTTTCGTAATGCCAAGGCCAGGAAAGTGTCTGGTTTATTAGATTTCATGTAAAAGGTATGTTTAGATTTACGAGGAGTTTTTTCAGTAGGTCACATTCTAGGCGTGTTTTATCGTAAATACCTTTTTATTTGACGGAGAGGGTGTGGTCTGAAGATTTTCTGAACCTTTATAAAATGCTTCTTCCAGGCATTTATGAAGTTGTTGTTTTTTCTTATGGTGGTAAGATGCTTGACTTATACAAACCCCTCTGATATAAGGTTTGAGAGCTTCCCAACGGGTCAGGGGGTCAGTATCAGTGGCATTGTTGTGTATAAGATAATCTTTTATGGCCTTCTCTAATTCTTGTCGAAATTTAAGATTTTCCAACAGACTATCACTAATGTACCAAGTACGACGATTGGATCTTGGAACCAAGGAAGAAAGAGTTGTTACAACTGCATTATGGTCCGGTGACCAGGTGCATGGTATAATATGTGAGTCTAGAATGAGTTCTGAGGTGCTAACAGTAACAAAAAGATGGTCTATGCTGGAAATTGTTTGTGGGGATGGGAATAGTATGTGTATTGTCGTTTTGAAGGGTTATGTTCCCGCCATGTGTCAAAAAGAGAGTAATGGTGTAGGAGTCGTTAGTAGGAAAGTTTAGGGGTGGCAGTTGGGGTAGGGGATTTGTCAAGGAATGGATATAATATTTGGTTTGAGTCACCACCAATTATGAGGGTACCTTGTTTATGTGATTCAACAACTGAAAACAAATGGGAAAGAAATTACAATGTTTTTTTTTAGGAGCATAATAAGAAATGATTGTAACTTCATTATCTAATAGTAGTCCGGATAAGATCAGGTATCTACCCTCGGGGTCTTTAAGGTATTTTTTATGGGTAACCGGTGTTGTGCGATGGGATGCAATCAAGACGCCTGTTTTTTTGTAGTGGCCGAAGCAGTATAAACTTGGGGTTATTTGCGGCTAAAAAATTTGGTGAGGATTATGAAATAAAGTGTGTCTCTCATAGGCAAACCACATGTGCCGATAGTTTGGAGAAAAAGTTGAAAGCTTTAGTGCGTTTCGGAGGAGAGTTGAGACCTTGTACATTAAGCGACAATATATTTAGGACGAGATCTAAAAAAAGGCTACTGAATGTAAAACAAAGGGTTTCCTCTCTGCAGGAGAGAAGGTTAGGGAGGTTTGGGTTATTCTGTAAAATAGGAATAGGAGGGGGAATTCAACAGGGGTTGTGATGCACATATAAACACTGATAAAATAGGCGTTTAAGAAAAGCTACCTAAAAAATAGACAAAATTTTAAAGGGAAAGGGCTCCTAATTGAAGCGAGTATCCAAGGGGTGGTGATTAATCTACAACCAGTGGATATATATATTACAAAGAGCGTTGAAATCAATGTTGGGCACTCGAAGAAGGAATGGAGGGGCAGTGAGCTGTCTCTGGGATTATGACAGCCATTAAACATTTTATAAATAAAAACTTGTTTAACCGACGAGTCATTTGTTTTGAACAAGTTTAATGTAACGGTTAGTTTGCATATTATGTTGTAAAGTAGGATAATTCCGAATAGAATTATAGTATAGAATTATCAAAAGAAAATCTAAACTATTGAGATCAATAGAACTGTATTTTTCAGGGTATAGCTTGCAGGTGTCTATAGATTCGATAGAAAGTAGTTGGTCAGATAAACTCTACCAAACCAGGTAGTATTGAATCCAATAGACCTAGTAAAAGAGAACTTTCATTGGCAATCTACCCTGGAGACAAATTAAGAGTATAGACTCCTGGTGGTGTTACCCCTAGGGTTTGACGTATGTTGTGTTGAAAGTGCTAAGTCCTATAGAAAAGAGAAGAAATTAAAACATAGATATCACCCATATAGAATACATCAGTCTGTAATGTCTTCTTCTTCAGGTGATGGTGAAGCAAAGCATCCTCTTTTGTGAGGGCTAAGAGGGACCTGAGCTGCCTGGGGGTCCTGGAGGTCCCGGAGCTGTTGAGAGGATGAAGAATTCAATCAATGTTTTGGTCCATCTGTTATTGTTGCAGGTGTTGACAGGCGAAGGTCTCAAATAGTGATGAGAAGGTTATTCGTCGATTTGCAGGTATACAAAGTTCCTTTATAGGAAAAGCGAAGTTAAAAGGGGAAACCGCAACAATAGGATATGTGGTGGTATTTGAGAACTTGCAGGTGTGGTTTTATTTCTTAGCGCTTAACTAGTGTAAATTGAGATTTGGTACCCATGTCCCTGGATAATCAAGGATTCTTTATTTCTTGCAGCTTCCATCAATTGTTCTTTTGTGCATTTTCATAAATATATCTCTAGGGGTTCCATCTTCTTTAAGTGACGTTAGGGCTCTGTGAATTCTGTCCATTTCTAGACGTTCTATTGGGATAGATGGAGCAAGTTCTTGAAAGAGTGCCGTAATTGTTGATTGTAGATCCTCAATTTAGATAGATTTGATCTCCTGGCCCTATTCTCAAAATCTGCAAGGCGAGTTTGAAGGGTAGAATAATCATCTTTAAGGGATTCCAACTCTTCAGTATGTGTAGAGGTAGTGATGTCAAATTCAATTACCCTCTGTTCTAGGATAGAGGTGCGTCGGCCTACCTCACAAATCTCCCATGTTAGTTTGTCTGTAATGGCATCTGAGGTGCTCTGCAGTGTCTTATGGAGGACCCGTTCAAATTGGGCAAGAAGGTCAGAGCCAATTGGGGTGTTTTGCAGAGTAATAGGGGTCATACCTAGATCAAAATCAGGCACTCCACGCTGTGCTGAGGAGGGAGACCTGCGTTGTTTCTGCGTACCAGGCTGTGAGGAGAGGTAAGATGGTGCCGCCGCCATTTTAGATGCGGCTCTTGTCAGCGTTTCCTGAGGCTTTGCTGATTTCAGTTTTGATTTTCTCTGGCAATACATGCCACTAAAGTGTGCCCACTAATTTCAGGAAGAAACTAGGCACTGTGTGGAGGTTATGGTCCTGTGTGACTCAGTATATTGTGCTGTCGGGTCCCAGTCGTTGCGGAGCTCTAAGCGGATATATCCTGCTTAGACAGCTTTGCACATGCACCTCGCATGCCACACTTTTCACACATTTATTTGTAAAAAAAAATTGAAAACCTTTTATCATTTTCCTTCCACTTCACAATTATGTGCCACTTTGTGTTGGTCTATCGCAGGGATATGCAATTAGCGGACCTCCAGATGTTGCAGAACTGCAAGTCCCATGAGGCATAGCAAGACTTTTACAGCCACAAGCATGACACCCAGAGGCAGAGGCATGATGGGACTTGTAGTTTTGCAACAGCTGGAGGTCCGCTAATTGCATATCCCTGGTCTATCGCATAAAATCCCAATAAAATACTAATTTAGGTTTTTGCTTGTAATATAACAAAATGTGGAAAATTTCAAGGGTATTAATACTTTTTCAAGGCACTGTAGGACAACACTAAAAAATTGAGTGATTGTTTGCTGTTTTCCCTCCCCATGCTTCTAGAAGCCAAAACACTTAATAATCCAAAACCCAAAGATTTCATTTTTGAAGACAAAGGATATTCTTGGGTTTGGTCCAAACTTGTGCCAGGAGCATTCCCCAGGGTGAGGATGTTCATGACATCATTGATATATTATGACCATTTATCCATATTAGGTCAATGACACTGACCTACTGTAACTCTATATTGTAACAATGTTGCAAAGGCTAAAAATACATAAAATCCATACTGTCAATGACCATTTCCCATGTAAACACATTTCTCCTACGCATAGACCACAAATGTTTTTAGCCTCTGCAACTTTGTCACAATATGGCCCTAATTCACATAAAGGCTAAGAATCAATGCAAATCTCTGGCAGGGTTAAAGGTTTACATGCAAACAGGCATGACGCCCGTCATTGATTTTTACAGGCTTCCTGGCCATGGGTGACCCCCACTGAAAATTTATGCTGATCCTTGGTGATGCATTTTTTGGCTGTGTAAATACATTCTAAAACGTATTCAATGCTGTAAGTGCCATTACATTATTTTCTTATTTTCCCTGAAAAGTTATCTTGTAGGTGGATTTTCTATTTCAGATACAAAAGGTATATATGGCAGTACCTCCTTTAACAACTTGTTAAAGGGCATCTAAACCAAAAACCAAAAATGTAATATATTGCAGCTCACCAGCTTAGTTTATTTTTTATTTTCAATTGGTAATCCTATGAATAACACACATCCTGTTCCTGGGGGGATAAGCTCACTCTTCCATTGAAACTATATAAACTATAGTTGACTGTCACAAGGCCTGTCTTTGTTCATGTTTATTACATGGGGGTGATGAGATTAGTAATCTACAAAAGTAAGATACCACTTCCAGATTAGTGACAAGGACACTGCATTTCTGGCAAGATCAACAGGTATTTTCTGTATTTGCTGAAAATGTTCTTAGCTGGAAAAAATCAAACAAATTCAGCCTTCATATATAAAGACTGGTAAGCTGCAATATGTACAAATCTTATGCTTGGGTTTACTTGTAATTGAACCTGAGGAAGTGAGGGTAATTAATATCTTGAAAAATTGTTTAGATTTCAAATAACTTGTTTAACCCATTCTGACCTGAGTCAGAAGGGCTAAAACATCTCTTATTATTACAGGTACATACTGTACAGTGTATATAGCACTGTCAATTTACACAGCGCTTTACGGATGCATTGTACATTCAAATCAGTCCTTGCCCTTATGGAGCTTACAATCTAAGGTCCCTAACTCACATTCATATATACACATACTAAGGCCAATTTAGACAGGAACCAAATAACCTACCAACATGTCTTTGGAGTGTGGGGAGAAATCAGAGTACCTGGAGGAAACCCACACAAGCACAAGGAGAACATGAAAACTCCAGGCGGGTAGTGCCATGGTTGGGATTCAAACCAAGGATCCTAGTGCTGCAAGGTGGAATTATTTAATTTATCAGTGTCTTGCTGTTCCAAAGTCACAAGGACAGAAAATTATCTAAAATCTCTCCAGTGGAATCACATACAGCAAATACCACCTAACAAAAGTTCTAACTATTTCTCATGCTATTCAAACCTGAAAAAAAAGTTTTAATTGGAGTTTGCATCTACATACATATTTCAAATAATCATTTAGTGTAAAAGACACTAGTATCCCTTTAAGGATTAATTTAATAAAAGAGACACTTATGAGGGTCTGCATGGCTTTGTGTTGTGGTTAGTTCTTATTCAATTTTGTTAATGTAATACCCATTTTATTAGACATGTGCACACTGAAATATTTTGTTTCGGAATTTAGTTTTCGTCCGAAAAATACATTTATTTAGTAACTCCCGAAATTCGTTTTTATTTATTTAATTTTTCGTTAGAAATTGCATTTGTCCGAAAATATGAATTAATTAAGGTCGAATCTGTCATTGAAGGCTTATGGTGTCTGTCGAATGTTCAAAGAAGATTCGACGGAGCAGCAAAACTGTACGACGCCGCAATCGTACATTTCCGGTCGAATGTTCCGCCTACAAGCTAACTATAGTAGAATTCTAATGTTGTATGACTAGTAAGAATTATATTTATTAATTATTATTACTAGTCAACCAACATTAGAATTTTTCTATAGCCTATGGGCGGATGCATTTGACCGGAAATGTACGATTGCAGCGTCGTACAGTTTAGCTGCTCCGTCTAATCTTCTTAGAACTTTCGACAGACACCATAAGCCTTCAATGACAGATTCGACGTTTGTATGTTTTTCAATGCTTTGTCAAATCTTCGTCGTTCATGTTGAATTGTCAAGTTAGTTCTAGCTATTTTACTGCTCCTCCTCTTTGGTTACAATCAGCCAATAACATTCATCATCATCGTTATTTTTATTTTACTCCCCCCACCCAATTCCAGCAGCGATCATTTCTCTCTATGTCAAATCTTTTCTCTCTATGTCAAATCTTTTCTCTCTATGTAGAATAATCTTGGACTAATAGAGTTAAGGTTAGGCACATTCGGCCACAGGTTCGATAGACACAGATTGTTATTGTAAGCGTCATGTCGAATCTCCTATCTATATCGAACTGTTGAGATACTAAATAAACGAAGCAATGGACTTTTAATGGCACATGGATAAATAGTGTAAAAATCTAAGGGTTTTTTATTGTAGAAAAATAGTAAAAAGTACATAGATACATTCAGAATTATGAAGTTGATGATTATTAATACATGATCCAGGGTAATGCTCTAATATCACTTCAAAAACTACAGTAACATAGGTGAACTCAATTATAAAAGAGATACATATACAACAAACAGGAGATGGTAGAACAGTGTACATGTGAATCGAGTAGCGTTGGCCGTGGGTCCAGTATGTAAAAATATAGTCTTGAATTGCTCTACATGTTTCGCGTGTTGTAACGCTTCTTCAGGAGCATGATAATAAACAGGTCGTATTAAAAGATGTAACACGAATCTGGGTATTAGTGAATTGGCAATATATCTAGAATAAATAGCCAATTAAATTTGTAGAAATCATAGTAAACGACAGCAGGATAATAGACTAACCACAGGCTGCTGGTAAGCAGCAAGAGAAGGTGTCCTCCAGGACTCTGGAGCTAAAAACGCCAAAAAGATGTGCACCAGTTGAAGCCTGGTGCATGGGCTGGTCAGAGAATCTCTGTCCACAGTATAGCCTCTAGAAAATAATATGGCCAAGCTGGAAGCCTGGACACTGCGTGTGATAGCGGGCCTGGATAGAGCCTTCCTGTGTGCTGTATATCGAACTGTTGTTACAATGAAAACGAAAATAAAGCATTTGTTTATGACGGATCTTTCGGTTTTCGGATACTGCGCTTTTGTTTTCGTTTGTTAAAACGATAGAGAAAATACCTGAAATTCAGACGAAAATGCATTCGGACGAAAACTAATGCACATGTCTATATTTTATATCATTGACTGAGATTTAAAGAACTAAAGATTTTAAAGTATGTATTTTATAAGTGTACATCAGTGATGTAAGGGGGGCATACTATGGAGTATGTATTTTATAAGTGTACATCAGTGATTTAAGGGGGGCATACTATGGCTTGATAGACTTATGCTCCTACAAAACCAGCAACTTGTGATGAGTTTTAAGCCATTTACCCATCGTATTGATATACTTTTTTACATGTACTGTTTGACACAGTCCCATAAAGCCCTGTACACACGATCGGTTTTACCGATGAAAACAGTCCGATGGACTTTTTTCATCGGACAAACCGATCGTGTATGGGCCCAATCGTTTTTTTTTCATCGGTGATTAAGAATAGAACATGTTTTAAATTTATGCGATGGAAAAAAAACAATAGCAAATTCCGATCGTCTGTGTGGAACTCCATCGGAGAAAAAACCCACGCATGCTCAGAATCAAGTCGACGCATGCTCAGGAGCATTGAACTTAATTTTTCTCGGCTCATCGGAGTGTTTTACGTCACAGCGTTTGGGACGGTCGGATTTTTGACTGATGGTGTGTAGGCAAGACTGATGGAAGTCAGCTTCATCGGAAATACGATGGAAAAATCCATCGGATTTTATTCCATCGGAAATCCAATCGTGTGTACAGGGCTTTAGTGTATTATAATATACATTTGTTTTTCAATAGAGAATTTTATGGATAGTGAGTAAAGGCTGTATGGGAACTATGTGAATATACTTTACAATTATGTAAATATACCCCTTTTTAAAATATATATGGATACAAATTTGGGACATGTGCTACCGACTCCTGGGGTGCCTTCAATCGGTCCCTGTTAAGACCTTTTCTACATGGGTGATTCGTGTCTTGTCAGCCGTAGGCGTTATGGTGGATGCTACTTTTTGCTTTTAATTAGGTTGGCTGCTGTGTTTGCAATATTCATCAATTACACATGCTGTAAGTGTTGGGATTTAACCTATGCTTTGCCATGATGTCTTGTTGGCTATGAGACTTAAGCCCTGTACACACGATCGGTTTTACCGATGAAAACAGTCAGATGGACTTTTTTCATCGGACAAACCGATCGTGTATGGCAGTGGTCCCCAACCTTTTTGGCACCGAGGACCGGCGTTGTGTAATAGAATCGTGCCAAGGCCCGGGGGGGGGGGTTGGGTTGTTATGTAGCTTTTCGCGGGCAGTTTGTCGGGGAAATGGCTAGTGTTAGCGCCTCAATCATCACAGAACAATGGCTGATATGGTGTTGGGATGATTGAAGCGCATTATTTCTGTCATTGCATTGTAATATAAAATGAAATAGTTCAAACTCACCATAATGCAGAATCTGCCACCAGATGCGATTTGTCACTTGCCACGTCGCCTTCCACCAGGTGTGGATTGTTGCTTGCGACGTCACCTGCCACCAGGTGTGGATTGTTGCTTGCCACGTCACCTGCCACCAGGTGTGGATTGCCACGTCGCCTGCCACCAGATGTGGATTGCCACGTCGCCTGCCACCAGATGTGGATTGTCGCTTGCCACCTCGCCTGCCACCAGATGTGGATTGTCGCTTGCCACAACACCTGCCACCAGGTGTGGATTGCCATGTCGCCTGCCACCAGGTGCGGATTGCCACGTCGCCTGCCACCAGGTGCGGATTGCCACGTCGCCTGCCACGTCACCTGCCACCAGGTGTGGATTGCCACGTCACCTGCCACCAGGTGTGGATTGCCACGTCACCTGCCACCGGGTGTGGATTGCCACGTCACCTGCCACCGGGTGTGGATTGCCACGTCACCTGCCACCAGGTGTGGATTGCTACTTGCCATGTCACCTGCCACCAGATGTGGATTGCCACCTGCCACCAGAGGTGGTTTGCCACCTGCCAGTAGATTTTTTTGTCCCCTGCCGTGGTGGCAGCACAGGCAGGTGAGGGAGAACAGCGGTAATGCGGGGCGGGCGGTGAGAGATGATCTCTCTGCTCCCGCGCCTCGCTGCAGTATAGCAGCCCCGCTGTGTGGGCGGAAGTGCCGCGTTATGGGCGGGCGCCGAGAGATGATCTCATCTCTCTGCTCTCGCGCCTCACCGCAGTATAGGAGCCCCGCTGTGTGGGCGGAAGTGCCGCGTTCCAGGCGGGCGGCGAGAGATGATCTCATCTCTCTGCTCCCGCGCCTCACCGCAGTAGGAGCCCCGCTGTGTGGGCGGAAGTGCCGTGATCCGGGCGGGCGGTGAGAGATGTCATCTCTCTGCTTGCCCGCTGCCGCACCTCACACAGTGCAGCCTTCGCGGCCCATCTGCAAATAGGCCACGGCCCGGCAGTGGGCCGCGGACCGGGGGTTGGGGAACCCCGGTGTATGGGACCCATCGGTCTTTTTTCCATCGGTTTTAAAAAATAGAACATGTTTTACATTTTTCCGATGGATCAAAAACCGATAGCAAATTCCGATCGTCTATGGGCAAGTCCATTGGATAAAAAACCCACGCATACACAGATTTAAGTCGACGCATGCTCAGAAGCATTAAATTTAATTTTTCTCGGCTCATCATAGTGTTTTACGTCACCGAGTTTGGAACAGTTGGTTTTTTGGCAAGACTGATGGAAGTCAGCTTCATCGGATTTCCGATGGACAAAACCATTGGATTAGAATCCATAGGATAATCGATCGTGTGTACGAGGCTTTAGATTTGATGTTTTAAATCATCATATATTTGTTTATTTCTAGAATGCTGTTGTTATACATATATGTATGCTTCTTAATTTTTGTGCTTTGGTTTTGACCCTCCAGTTTACTGACAACCCCTTTTTCACATTTTTTTTTAGCACTTCCACACTGCTTCATGCCATGCCTCTTGTCGGTCCGACACTGGGTCGTGACTGTCCGGTTTTTATCTTGGCTGATGTCCCACTCCATCATCTCCATGGCTCTCCTGTCTGCTGGAGGTTTCTTGGACTGCAGGGGTTCCATCCCCACCTCAACCCGGGGAAGATAGCTCACCCAGGACCACCATCTCACTTCCCAATTGGAATGTTTGAACTGACCCCTTTTGGGATTTTCCATGGGTAATGTATAAACCCACCCTACTCTGTTTTATGTTTTAAGTATTATATACATATTTTTTATGACCTCATTGACCTATTCATTCACCCCCACCCCTTTTTATCTAGCTAAAGTATACGCACCCCACTCCTGATGACTGGCTTTAAACGCCAAGAAACACGTCAAGTCCATGCTCAGGGATGCCAAGCTCAAGCCTGCCCAACTATGTATTTTATCAAGTATCCTGGATTTATGTATTTGGATAATCATGTTCACTGCACCTGTATGTCCATGTACTGTGATTGCTTCCTTTAATCATGCCCTTGACTATGAATTATTAATTATGCTAATGTGATTATTATTACCTGTATTATGCCTTTGACTGCATGATCTTTGTATTATTAATTTTGATACAATACATTTTGATATTCATACACATGCCTTGATTTTAATTCTTTTGGGTTGATTTCCCTTATGGGATTGTGATACTATTTTCAATATCCTAAACCAATTTTCTACACCCATCCATGCCTCATTTAAAGTCCCACCAGCCCCCTTTTTTCTTTTTTCTCAAAAATTTTACAGTTGTCAGCTGAACACCTGATGAAGGGAAACCTTCCAATTCAAACTCCTGTTTGGGTGACAACTGTCTAAGAGGGGAATTACCATAAATATATATAGATATGGGAATTTGGATTAATATGACCAGTGATTGTTATTACTGGTTGTTATTTAGATTGTTGTTCAAACTTTGACAGTTAAAAAGAAGTATAATATACATACCAACAATTAAAATGTTAATAATAAATCCTGTTTATCTTAAAACATTCACAGGGGAAGCTCTTATCGAGTATGTTTGAATGTCTAATTATATTGGCTACTTACTCGCCAATATTCTTACACCGTACATAAAACAATAACATACTAACATAAAACAAAATAAAACAAAAAAGTAAATGTAATTTTGACTAAATGAAATTTGACCAGGAAAATCTGGTGAAATTTGAGATTTGATAAAAAAGAAATGTTGATAGAAATGAAATTATGATTTTAGTGATAGACTATGCCACTACTTATAATTATAAATGTAATTTTAAACATTTTATATGTTTTATGCAGTTTTTACTAATATGCTTTCAATATTTTTTTAAATGTCGACAAACATTCATTCATTTATGTATTTAATTTTGCAAACACTGATTAAAAAAAATAAAAGTCTACCTAAAATATTTACTTATGGGAGAAGCAAAATAAAAAAGAAAACAAGATCAGTATTGTTTTCTGTGTGCATTGATTTCCCCTGTGCTGTTTATTGTTTTAATAAAAGAAGCTCATAATATTAATGAATCACATAGAAAAGAATAATAAAAATAAAAAAATACACACTATTGCTACATGACATGAAAAAGAATGCTGAATCTCAGCAAAAATATAAATAATGAAATTTAGTATTATGATCGAAGGAGCCAGCTTTTGTTTTGTTGATGTTAATTAATACCAAATACTGTACAACAATAAAATGCACAGTAAAAATATCAAGGAAAATTTATGTTTATACTTTTTAGCTCACTGCAGTAATGCCATTATTAGCACAGTATGCTGTGGATTGATAATTCCTCATGAAGAAATATTCATTTGTTGTTTGATGTTTACTTTTAACATTCAAATCAGGCTTCTAATGAAGGCTTTCCCAAATCATGTATTAATCATCGAAAACATAAATATGTTTTGAAACAGTGGTGGTTTATTTTTTGTAGCCTTCATTGTGCTATCTAAAATAAATTGTGTGTATATGCACATATATATATATATATATATATATATATATAATATATATATATATATATTTATATACACACACACACATTTATTGTATACATGTATGTGATTTTATATGAGAAATTTGTTTAAAATGCACTGCATTGTCACAATTTTAGACAAGTCTAGACTTTTGTGCAGCCAGAGCATCCAATCATGTCTAATTGGACTCTCTAATGATCACTCTGATAATGAATTGAAAGGAACTCTGTTGCATACCGGTGTGTCCTGCATAGAAAACCCCTGCTTTTGAATCCTTTCTATTTATTTGAGGCTGGATTCCAACTTTATGCATTTTTACATGTGTTATCAACAATATTATGTTTTCGTGTCAATGCATCAGGTGACACCATTCAAGGAATCACACAGATGTGGACCAACACTATTTAAAACTTGCACGTTTGTTAAATTGTAGAGTGTAAATGGGGACCATGTTTAGATTGTTAAGGGGCCCATTCACATCTGTGAGTTAATATGCCATTCATTTTGCATGGCACCCCAAATCACAAATACAGAGCACCCCAATGTACCTGCTCTACAACACACATGCCATCCATGTGTTGTGGTGTGCTGTGTCAGAAAGGTGGTACACCCCCAGTTGCGGCCACATTGTGGTGCACGGAAAGCATGTTCAAATTAACAGGCTACCTTAATGTAATGCACATTATTAAGTGAAGTTCAGTAATTCACAATCAAACTTTCACTCCTCTGCGTCTTGACAAGTGTATATAAGTCAACCATTAATTTAAAAATGGTGTTCGTTTACATCTATTCAATATGTTTAAATTAGTGTCTATTGTATATTTCGACACACATTGATGGTTTCTTCTTATGCCAATATTCATTGAGGGGCTTATAAAAGTTTTTGTACATGTGTTTTCATGCATTAACATCCTTTAATTGAAGAAACACTTAGTAAAAAGCATAATACTGCAATGACCTTTCATATGTGTTTATGTGCATTATCCTCAATCACGCATTTTCATACACTGCCATTGTCATTATTAGGCTCTATAACGAGCACTGATGCAGTAAAAAATGGACCAATCACACAAGTTTCAGCAAGCGTCTTTAAAACAATGTGGGGTGGATTAAGACCCCTTTCACACCGAAGCACCGCTAAAACAGCAATAAAGCGCCGGTTGTTTTGCGGTGCTTTAACAATGTTTTTGCGACGCTTTTAGGGCGCTAGTGGGGCATTTTTTTTTAAGGTCACGTAACAACGTGACCTTAAAAAGATCCAAAAAACACCAGTTCTTATGGCGCTTTTAAGGCGCTTTGGAAAAACTGCCCATTCATTTCAACGGGCAGGGAGTTTTTGGAGTGCTTTTTACAGCGCCTCAATGATGCTGCTTGCAGGACTTTTTTTATCGTCCTGCAAGAGCAACGCCCGAGTGTGAAAGCACTCATGCAAATGAATGGGAGGCAGTTTTCAGACGCTTTTCAGAGGCTATTTCTACCGCTAAAACACCTGAAAACTGCCTCAATGCGAAAGGGGTCTTACTAAAACTGGAGAGAGCAAAATCTGGTGCAGCTCTGCATAGAAACCAATCAGCTTCCAAGCTTTACCGACAAAGCTTAATTAAGCAAGCTGAAGTTAGAAGCTGATTTAGCACTCTCTAGTTTTAGTAAATCAACCCCAATGACTAACCTGTTTACATATGTTGATATGTGTAAAAATACATATGTATGAATGGGCCCTTGGGGAACTACTGGAGCTACCAAGAGAACAGAGCAACATAAAAACAGTGTTCAATCTTGTCCTCTCTCAATGCCGATCCTTCCTATTATGAGTTTTAAATTTCAGTAACATTAAGGGCCAGTTCACACCATAGAAATGCAGTTCAGTTGCGTTCCAGATGCTTATCTGCATGTGTGTTTTTGATGCGTTTTTTATGCAGTTCAATGCATTTTTTCCCCCTCTTTTTTCCTAACCTTAACCTTGTGTTCCAGTGCGTTTTTAGTGCATTTATGTGCATTCCGGTGCGTTCTACAGCATTCCAGTACAGTCCAGTGCAGGAAAAATACAGCATGTTCTACTTTTTTTCTGGAACTGGAACGCCCTGGAACTGCAAGCACTGGTGTGAACTATGCCATTGAAAACCATATAACCTACTTTCCATGCGTTTTTGATGCAGAAAAAACTTACTGGACTGCATGTGGTGTGAACTGGCACTAAAGGCTAAGGTTGTTTTTTTCCAGAAAATGGCCTATGTAAGTTAAGAGGCCCAGTAGATATTAAAAACTATGCAGCTTTGTAAAATGTTCATTTTTTTTTATTTTTTATCCTACCTTGTTCCTAGGACATGAAAACTGTTGGACATAGTTCACACCAGATGCAGTTACTTTTGCACTTTTTTCAGTGCTAATGTATGTAATGTATGTATGCCAATGGCTCTAGTTCACACCAATGCAGTCAGTTTCAGTCAGTTTCCGGTCAATTTCTGCACCGGAAACTGACCGGAACTGACTGCACTGGCATGAACTTGAGCAATTGGAATACATGAAAAACACTGTGCATGCATTTTTAGTGCAGAGAAAAAGCACACAGAAATGCATCTGGTGTGAACTAGCACTCAGTATTGCAAAAGTGAAGACCAACAATTTTCACATTCTAGCAACAAGGCAAGACATTGGGAATGCTAACTGGGAGTTTTTAACAAGGCTTCAAGGGGGACCTAAATAGTCTACATGTATTTTAATAAAATGAATGAACATTTTACAAAGCTGCACTTTTTTTTAGACGTCTACTGGGGCCCTTTCACTACTTATGCTATTTGGAAAAGGTGAACTTAGCCTTTCCTCTCCTCACATACTGCCCTTCGTCATACCCTCTTCACTCCTTTACTGCACATCCTACCTATTAATACAGTTCTTCAACATTGTTTGTAAAATCCCCAACCCCACTCTAACCGGAAAAGGAATCTTTCTCCGGTTGCATATAAATATTTAAATATTCTGTATATTTAAATCATGTTATGATCACTGCTACCCGGATTTTGCTTTATATGAATATCGGTGCTATGCCGTAGTTTGTAGATGATATAACTTTTGTGCAAACCAATCAATATGCGCTTATTGGGATTTTTTTTACCAAAAATATGTAGCAGAATACATATTGGCCTAAATTGATGAAGAAATTCGTTTTTTTACTATTATTTATTTAATTTCAGTTTTTTCCTAAAAGATCTAGCAGCGACTTGTTATCCTCAGTGTTACAAGTCCACTCTCACTAGCAAAATCAGTAGCTTCAATTACTATAAAAATATTTTTTTAAGGTCAGAAAAAAAACTATTTTATTGTCTTTTGACTAGTGACAGGTATGTTTTTGTAAAGATGGTGTCATTGTGTTTAAGCTGGAGATAGTGAAAGGGCAAAAAGAGCTAATTCAATAGAAAGAGATACATAGACATGATTTAAGCCCCTTTCACACTGGGGCGGGGTCGGCGGTAAAGTGCCGCTATTTTTAGCCGCGCTTCACCGTCAATTTCGCTGCGCTATTCGGCCGCTATCGGGGCGATTTTACCCCCGCTAGCGGCCAAGAAAGGGTTAAAAACCACCGCAAATCACCAGATTGATTGCTAGCTCCTCAGCAGGTAACTCTTTTTTTATTTATTTTAGTGTGAGGATACTTGAGGACATCAGTCTACTTTTGCTGCTCACTCACCATCCTGTGTGAGCTCCATCTTTTTTGCAGCAAAACTTTCTTTAAGAAATATGGTGGGCTTTAGGTTTGGTAGATGGTAGTGTAAATGTTATATATTTTTGGGGGGGTCTTTTATTTTACCACACCAGAATTTGAGAACTAACAGGCCTAAATTTAGATATTCAAGTCACAAGCAGAGGTTTCTCAGTTAATTTATATATAAAAACCAGACAGGAATCAGTTGTTACACTTTATAAGTGTTCAACCTGGGAATGCATTTAAATCCATCCCCATGGCACAGTTTAAGCAAAGATTGTGACTGATCCTACCACACATGATAAAAAAATGAGGGAGAATAAATCAAAATGATCTGAATGGGGCTATCCTGAACGTGTTCTTAATGCAGAGATTCAATACATGTGGACTCAATGATTTCAGAGTTCCAGAGTTGCTGGTGCTGGGGCAGGAGGGTTTGCATTTTTTTTGTGATATATGTTTATTATTTAATTTTTATTCAATAATCTATTTATGTAATTTTTCTATTTTTCATTATTTTTGGTATACCGTATATACTCAAGTATAAGCCGACCTGAATATAAGCCGAGGCACCTAATCTTATCACAAAAAATGGGTAAAACTTGTTGACTCAAGTATAAGCCTAGGGTGTCCATCTGCATGCCTCACTGTGCCTCACTTTGCCTCTTTGTGTCCATGTGCATGCTTCACTGTGTCCATGTGCATGCCTCACTGTGCCTCACTGTCACTGTGTCCATGCCTCACTGTGTCCATGCCGCACTGTGACTAGACTGACGTTTAACATGGGAGTCTATGGAGGGGGTGCCCGGCTTTGAAAAATCGGTGCTCCCCGGCCGTAGGTCCCCCAGACACCAAACTTTGCACACCTGTAGAGGAGGAGTTGGGCTACATGTGGGCAAAGTTTGGGGTCCAGGAGACCTACGACTGGTCAGTACCGGGTCCCCAAATCACCGGAGAAATGACTGTTTAACATTGGAGTCTATGGAAAGGGGTGCCCGGGTTTGAAAAATCGGTGCTCCGCGTCCCTAGGTCCCCCGTACACCAAACATTGCACACTTGTATAGGGGGAGTTGGGCTACATGTGTGCCAAGTTTGGGGTCCAGGGGACCTACGGATAGCCAGGATCAGGCGCACAAAGTTGAAGTCGGAAACAGACTCGAGTATAAGCCGAGGGGGGCATTTTCAGCACAAAAAAATGTGCTGAAAAACTCGGCTTATGCTCGAGTATATACGGTATATTTTTTATTGTATAAAATTTTAAAATAAGGTAATTACTTATTTTTGGATCGGAGAATATTTCTCTATAGTTTTCATTATTATTGTTATATGTGTGGACAAGTTAAGGATATTTAATTGGACTTACCTGTATTAATGGGTATATGCAGGGTTTTTTCTGATTACGGGTAGCCCTGGTTATTTAATGTACAGTTAATACTATGTAATTGCATGTATTTGTTAGGCCTGATGAAGGGTTGTTGGTGGTTCGAAACTGTTGTCAACTTGTTGTGACATTGTAATGGGCTTGTTTCTTTGAAGAAGAAGTCAAACACTAATACGCTATTTATCATGCAATAGTCTGACTGGATAGTCAGTCAGAATTATAATAGATGTCTAGTTCTGCAGCCCTCCAACCAATGGAATAACAACTTAAATGCCTGATGTGCCAGGTTGGCAACTTTCAGAAGGGGGTCCCACTTTTAAAAGTTTTTAAAGTAAAAAAAATAAAATAATATGAATCGTTGTGAATTAGGGAAAACAGTTGATAACCAGGCATATAAATGAATTTGCAAATACCATAATACATTTTTTACATGCAATTTTATTCAATCTGCAAAATATCACTTAATTCTCGTACCATGAATTTCTAAATTTTGTGATTTTCTACAGATCATACAACAAGTGAAAGCTCAGGAAAACATAAACCGATGACTCTGCTATTCTCTGAATCAATTATTTGTAATACCAAAAACAATTGCTTAATATTACTAATATTATTATTATTATTATTGCTTTAATCTAACCCTTTATTCCCCACTGCACTTCTCATGACATGCTCACCCACTGTAATTTAAGTCAATATTTATAGGAATAGAGCAAAAGCTATGAGGTCATGGTTTTACTTCAAAATGGCTTTATGTAAATATGGAATCCAAGAGGTTGACAGAATTGTAATGTGCATAAGTGTATGTTGGCAATTCTTCTAGTTTGTTTTTTTCTTCCCATTACTAAAAGTTCTTTAAAAAGTAAGAATAGCTTGATGTTGATGATGTTACTATCAGCCTAACTATTAGGCTGCATTCACATCTGAGTGTTTTCAGCTCGTAAAACACTCGTAAAACGGCCGAAAAACGCCCAACAAGCAAAATTCCATTAATTTAAATGGCCCCTGTTCACATCTGAGCGTTTTGTTGCCTGAAGCTCAAAATTATATGAGCTTCTTTTTGGGCAGATTACAGGCGTTTTTCTGCTTTTCACATTGGTGACCTTTTGACCTGTGCAAAATCGCTGCTATATGCGGCAAAAACGCGGTAAAAATCATGGTGAAAACACATTTTAAAATTTAAGTTTGACACAGTTATTGGAATTTTAAACAAATAAATATAAATATGATGCCTGAATATACAACACATGTCTAAATAACATTTTAGCCTTAAAAGTTTAAGCTAATGTTCTCATCGTATATGCAGTAGTAAAATAATCAGTTTCACTTGATTATTAAATGGTTAAAATTTCAATAGGTTTTAACTATTTAAATCTTTAGAATGCCATTGCAAAACACCATTCATTTAATTTAAAAGTGTAGCTGTTAAAGTGGAGTTCCACCCTAAAAAAATGTAAAAAAAATACACAAAAATCCTGCAAAAAAAAAAAAAAAAAAAAAAAAAGTTTTACTCACCAGAAAAGGCGGTTGCTATGCGGATGTTCTTAGTCTGCCTCTTCCTAGTCCTCGGCAGGTCTTCTTCCTCCTTGCGGTGTCTTCTGGGGAATGGGGCGCGCTGCCTTCTGGGAACTGTGTGTATCCGAGAGAGCAGCCGCTCATTCATACAGCGCAGAGAGTCGCGCATGCGCAGTAGGAAATGGGCAGTGAAGCCACAAGGCTTCACTGCCTGTTTCCCTTAGTGAGGATGGCGGCGCCGGGACCTGGCACGATCGAGGGGTCACCCTCGGGGGGCCAACATCGTGGGCGCCTAGGACAGGGAAGTGTCATTATTAAAAGTCAGCAGCTACAGTGTTTGTAGCTGCTGACTTTTAAAAATAAATAAATCGCGGGTGGAATCCCACTTTTATTTTGTCCTTAGTACAACCCTAGCATCAGCCACATTAGCTCTGACAGACCTGTAGATATACCAAGTGAACAATTAAACATTCTGTAATAGTTCATTTTCTTCTATACAGAAACTGTGCCAATCTCCTTTGAGAAAGCTAGTTTCAGGTACCACATCCACAAAAACAACTATGAATTCCTCCTATAAACTATAATATACACTGAGCAAAATTATAAACACAACACTTTTGTGTTT
The DNA here is from genome assembly GCA_029206835.1 of Rana muscosa. Lineage (NCBI taxonomy): Eukaryota > Metazoa > Chordata > Amphibia > Anura > Ranidae > Rana > Rana muscosa. The sequence continues at coordinate 327,486,636 of CM055117.1, forward strand.
GCCCCTATTTATCATGAGCTGAACACAAAGATCTGCAACTTTTTCTATGTACAAAAAAGGCCTATTTCTCTCAAATATTGTTCACAAATCTGTCTAAATCTGTGTTAGTGAGCACTTCCCCTTTGCCGAGATAATCCATCCACCTCACAGGTGAGGCATATCAAGATGCTGATTAGACAGCATGATTATTGCACAGGTGTGCCTTAGGCTGGCCACAATAAAAGGCCACTCTAAAATGTGAAGTTTTATCACACAGCACAATGCCACAGAGGTTGCAAGTTTTGAGGGAGCCTGCAATTGGCATGCTGACTGCAGGAATGTCCACCAGACCTGTTGTCCTTTAATTGAATGTTCATTTCTCTACCATAAGCCGTCTCCAAAGGTGTTTTAGAGAATTTGGCAGTACATCCAACCGGCCTCATAACCGCAGACCACGTGTAACCACATCAGCCCAGTACCTCCACATCTAGCATATTCACCTCCAAGATCGTCTGAGACCAGCCATCTGGACAGCTGCTGCAACAATCAGTTTGTATAACCAAAAAATGTATGCACAAACTGTCAGAAACTGTCTAAGGGAAGCTCATCTGCATGCTCGTCGTCCTCATCGGGGTCTGACTGCAGTTCGACGTTGACTTGAGTGGGCAAATGCTCACATATTCAATGGTGTCTGGCACTTTGGAGAGAAATAGGCTTTTTGTGTACTTAGAAAAAGTCATAGATCTTTGCGATCAGCTCATGATAGATAGGGGCAAACACAAAAGTGTTGAGTTTTTAATTTTGCACAGTGTAAATAGTAATATTAGGGAGTGAGCTGTTATTTTGAGGGTATTGCATCTATATTGTAGGACCATTTACAAAGAATATAATAAAAATAGTGGACTTTTAAAGAACCCAAACAGAACATCATGTTATAAAATCAATCAATGCAACCTTGAATTTCTAGTTTACATCACATACATTTTCCATCCACTAGGAGTCCTATCACAATAAAACAACAGCCAGAGTATTACTCCTGATCCTTAGGTGTTGCATGTGATCTAGGCTTTTACAAAAGTTATTCCCAGGGCTGCTATCAGTCTGACCCACCAGGTGAGTATAGAGGTGGGGAGTTAGAGTAAGCCCCCTCTCATGCCTTGTAAGTCCATGGCTATGGTCTTATGAGGTTCTGTTAAAGATGGGGGACATAGTCACAGATGTATATGAGAGAGAAGAAGCGCTTGAACATCATATACCAATTTTAATTTCTGTACCACCGTCACTGGGCAATTAACTAAGCCATGCTTAAAATGATTTACATCCAGAGGTATAGCATAGTTTTAGTGGAATGGACTTGATGCCTATATGATCAGGTATCTCAAGAAACCATGCGAGTCTGTAGCAGAATTCAAGTGTTAAGTTTCTTCCTTTTGGTTCCCCTAAGATTTCCCTTTTTCTTCAGCATCTATACTATGGTAGAGAATATAGCAATCTCTAATTCCAAATAGCCCAAGTTGCTCTCCTGAAAAAGTAGAAAGAAACGGTTGATAGAGATCTCCACTGTCACATTGGCATATTATAAATTCATACTATTTTCATTTTAAGTCTTGTGGCTATATGATACAATGTATTAACAACAGGAAAGCTAAGAGGCGCTAGATGGGGACAACCATAAGTATTGGAGTTTGATACATAAAAATGTAACTGTGAGCTATGGAATTTTAAGATGCTTTATGTCAGCCCTCAAAATTTGCACTCGCCTGCTTGCATTTGGCGAGTGAAAAAATGAGCAGGGCGAGTATAGACAGTGCCCCCCGCTGCGCTGCGAACCTCGCAGCATGGCAATTTCAATACGAGCAGTCAGCCACCCGGGACCGCCCCTCTCCACATCCCTCCTGCTGGACATCCCCGCCCACACAGGCACATAGAGTGCACTTCCATAGAAGTGTAAGATACGCCCGAGACCGCCCCTCTCTGCCTCCCACCTGCCGGACATCCCCGCCCACACAGGCACATAGAGTGCACTTCCATAGAAGTGTAAGAGACGCCGGTAAATGTCTCTGCAAGGCAGTCCTAAGTGGGCAGGCTCAAACCCTCTCGGTCGGCCCTCAGTGTGCACCCTCGTGGCTGCAGGAGAATGGTAAATATGAAAGTGTGCTGGAGGCATTGGTACAATGGAGGATTAAACAAGATGTGTGCTCGGAGGTAGTGGGGAGGGGAATAAGAGCATAGATGTGCTGGATTGGGGGGGGGGGTAATTGGAGGCATAGATATGATATCTGGATCATACCTATGCCTTAATGGGCACTGGTTACGGTTCATTGATAGGCACTGGTCACAGTTCATTGATGGGCACTGGTTACGGTTCATTGATGGGCACTGGTTACAGTTCATTGAAGGGCACTGGTTACGGTTCATTGATGGCCACTGGTTACGGTTCATTGATGGGCACTGGTTACAGTTCATTGATGGGCACTGGTTACGGTTCATTGATGGGCACTGGTTACGGTTCATTGATGGGCACTGGTTACGGTTCATTGATGGGCACTGGTCACGGTTCATTGATGGGCACTGGTTACGGTTCATTGATGGGCATTGGTCATGGTTCATTGACGGGCACTGGTCACGGTTCATAGGCAGCACTGAAACATTTGTTAAATGTTTTATGCAGAATTAAGTTACAAAAATAAATATTAAGTGTCATTTCATGAGATAACTTATAAAGGCGGGATTAGGGACGGGCATGGTAGGAGTTGGGTGGGGCAACTGGTGGCGAGTACCCCTTATGGCCTGGCTAGTAGCTCAGGACTTGAAATTTTGAGCCCTTCTTTATGTGATACTAATAAAAAGACAAATTATTTTATAACATGGTGTTCTGTTTGGGTACCCTGAAAGTTTAGTATTTTAATCATTTCCCAAGGAGAAACACATGCTGCAAGGGCAATGGGGTTGATTTACTAAAACTGGAGAGTGCAAAATCTGGTGCAGCTGTGCATGGTAGCCAATCAGCTTCTAACTTCTTATTTTTTCATTACTTTTGCATATACAGTGTGTGTGTGGGATACCAAAACACTAGGAAATCAGACACCCACCCTGCTCTCGCACTGTTAAAAAAGTAGAGAACCACAGGAGGTGAGAGCGTCACAAGCAGGATTATACAAATACACAGTTCTAACTTCAGCTTGTTCGACTAAGCTTTGACAATAAAGCCTGTAAGCTGATTGGTTTCTACACAGAAACCAATCAGCTTCCAGGTTTTTGCAGTCTCCAGTTTTAGTAAATTCTGCACTCTGCAGTTTTAGTAAATCAACCCCAATATGTCCACCTTGATTGGTTACATTTTTGGAACATTCTATGTAGTGAAAAAGGAATAATGTCAATCAGTATAGTACGAAAAGGGGAAGAAGTACACAAAAAAGGTACCCTAACTGCGCAAATGGTAAAGTGAAATTAGTAAATTGTTAGAGCTGCTCGTTATATGCAATAAGCCTTGGTGAAGAAAGAAATGAATAAATTAATTCAAACCGCGCTCACATCAATGTGATATAAAGTGCTATAGTATTAACCATAACGTGTTAACATGTTAGCATGAACCATAAATTGATGTCATAAACCATGAACAAATTGCAATGTGCATAATAAACCAAAAAATCCAGGTGAATCTTCAGTGATCTTTGTAAGATCTTTGCAACATCCTACTCACCAAATTGGATGTTTGAAGTGGTGACGGCACGATCCGAGGGACCCACTCCATTGGTTTCTTATCTTGCATATTTCGACTACCTGTAATGGGTGTCATATTGATTTGGTGAGTAGGATGTTTCACAGGTGTTGGTGTAGGAAGACACACAGTCACTTCTAATCGTGGTTACAAAGATCACTGAAGATTCACCTTTATCTTTTTATTAATTTGTCACTATATGGACATTCCTGACAGATACCCATACCATACATTGGGCTTTTTTGCTGAATTTATTGCACAATTGAACTCAATTGTATTTTTTGGTTTATTATGCACATTGCACTTTGTTCATGGTCTATGACATCAATTTATGGTTCATGCTAACATGTTAACACCCATTACAGGTAGTCAAGATACGCAAGATAAGCAACCAATGGAGAGGGTCCCTCCGGACTCGGATCGTGCCGTCAAATACCTGTGAGTAGGATGTTGCAAAGCTCTTACAAAGATCACTGAAGATTCACCTGGATTCAATTGTATTTTTTGGTTTATTATGCACATTGCACTTTGTTCATGGTCTATGACATCAATTTATGGTTCATGCTAACATGTTAACACTTTATGGTTAATACTATAGCACTTTATATCACATTGATGCGAGCGCGGTTTGAATTAATGTATTCATTTCTTTCTTCTTCAATCAGTATAGTAGCTTACAGAGGTTTAATAACCTGCCCCTCTCCCATCTTTGACAGCTCTGACAGATGAAGACAGCAGCAGGGGAGCATTATGAAGATATTGGTGACTGGGAGTGTAAACTTTTAAGAGAACCTGTTGCTTTGCCCTCAATGGGCAAAGTAACAGATTCTTCTTAAAGGTAATTTATTTTTTAAATAACACCAGAAAAAAAAGCAACAGGTGTCTAATTGCAGTGTCTTCCTTAATAGCCTCAAGTTTTACAGGATGATTCCAAAAGTTACCTGAATGGAAAAATTATTTTATTTGCACCAAATTTGCAATACAAACGTTTTTATGAAATACACCTTTTTGATTATATTTACAAACACACTGTAAATATAAGAAATAATTTATGCCATAGGCTTTTTAACCTTTTACATAGAATGAAATGAATTTTCTTCTTGACATCTAGTGAACCAACAGTTCATGCATCAAGAACAGACAGCTGTTTAAAAGTTCCCAGCTGGAAAGCACACAATAAACAATGCACTTGAATATACACAGCCTTTTAGCTTCACATAATCATTCCCTTCTGTTAAGATGGCAACATGCCCAAGTTTGGTAGACACTGCCATTGGCAATAAGACTAAAGCTGCCATAGAGTTTCATTAGCAACTTCTGTATAACTGCAGGTGAAGTATTGTGTTTCCCAATGCAATGTTAACTACAAAGCTACAATTAGCACATCTTCAAATTGTTAATCAGAAGAGTATATATAAACATGTGCTTTACATTTCTTTGTTAAAGTAAAATGTTACATTGTTCTTGAAATGATGCTGCCTTGGAAAATTCACCCTACTAACAGTTCAGTGTCTGTCCCCCAATCTAGGTGAACTTCTCTTTCAGTGGAAATTGTATTCCTTCTTAGAAGGAATGCCGGGACTATGTTCTATGGACATAGGTCTCTCATTTGCTCTCTTTCTTTCTTTCATCCAAGGTTGCAAGAACTGTTGTAACTTGTTCAGGTGGGTGCCATATTTACCATACATTGCTGATTGTTTACTTAAAATGTTACTAATCCCACAACAGTAAAATCAGTCTGTATATGCAATAAAGCATGCATGTTATACTCATTGTGGAACCTAAGGGTTAAGCCTCTGCATTGTGTAAAAAGGCTGTTTGATTCTGTCTTCATTGATCCTCCCCTTCTTCCACTGTCCCCAACCCATCTCCTGATAGAACAGAGCATAGCTCAGTTTGGTGTATATTGCTAGAGAGTTTTTTTTTTCTTGGGAGGGTGCATGTGATCAGCACAGGGCCAATCAGCACTATCCAGCCAGAGAGTCAGGGGTCAATGGGGGTCTACCAAAGGGGAACCAGCAAAGGAACAGTTGTGGTACACTATATGTGATCTAAATAGGTTACAATACTGCTCCTCATAATTGTATTTTACCTACAGTATCTTGCTCTGAGTAAGACATTGTACTAACCTTCATTGGTTAAAGAGCTTCCATTTTCAGGTTATTACAGGACAAAACAGAATTGTGCATGTGATGGTACAGAAACACACTAATAAAACATCAAAAAGCCTATAAAGTCCAGGGAGTATAAGTATGCAGCATAAATGGTAGCTCCCTTGAGAGCGAAGCAATCTCTAGAAGAACAATGGGAGAAAACAATGGTGCGCCAAAAACTAAGTGCAGCAGAAGATGCAACAAATGGTATATTTAATTAAATTAAACCAAATGGCTACTCACACTTAAATAAAGATCAATAGGCATATAACGGTATAATACTATGGTCACTCAGCGGGTCCCCAGTGGATGGTAGTGTGTAAATGTTATCAGGAGAGTAGAGGAATAACCGGCCAGACATTCATCTCGTCGTTTCAGAACCAGCATGGAACGCACTCTGAGTCACATCGGAAGTAACATGGAGTCACATGGAGGTAACGTTTCAAGGCATCCGCTTCTTCGTCAGATCTAAATGGCTATTGATCAATATCCACTGTCCCTCTTTTCTCCCTGTTTGCACCTTTATAGTTTGTCTCTGGGGCCACTTCAGGTGGGCTCTGTTTTGTGCGCACCCGGCACGTGTGGGCCGCTTTTCCTAGGGTCCTGGGATGGATGGTGCATTACCACCTCCAATTGGATGGTTGGCCGTGTCGACCCCCTTATTTTACGCTGGTTCTTCCTGGTTGGGCGGACTGTGTTTTAGCATCTGACAGCTCTGATTTTCCCTCTCCCGCTGTTGCTTAGCAATAAGTGTACCGGCATTTGCGTGTCGGTGGGCCCTCAGCGCGTGGCATCATCCCGCCTGCGTCACTACATTAGTCATGTGGGCGGGGCGGCGCAGCGCGCCGATCACCCAGGGACAAGCTTGATGGCGGTGGGATAGAACTGGATGCTCCTACACTTGGAGCTTTCTCTACACCCACTAGGGGAGGATCATTTGTATGCAAGCTATATAAAGGCAAAAAGAAAATGCCTAACTCGAGTGACCATCTGTTCCCTCTATGCCCAGATGTGTGTGTAAAAGGCAGACCTGTTTGGGTATGTCCCTCGCCGCTCTTTTTAGTTGAGATGCAGCTGTATGACTCATGCTGCATGTATTGTTTTTATGTGAGTGGTATTAATTTATTGTTCCATCTACTTTGCACAGCTTTATGCATACTGGGGGCCAATTGTGTCGCATCACGGAGAGCTATTCAACCTATTTCATTCTTACTGTATGTCTATACCATTATATCCTGGATTGAGAATCTTTAGGTAGGTTTATTCTATATAAATAGGTGTATGTTGTAATAATGTCACTGTTAAGTCAGCATATATCCAAACTTGGGTATACATGTACTAATGTCCATTACATTTTAAATTTTTATGGCCCTTTGAAACCACCATTCACTCTCTATACCTCTACGCCTTGTTTTGACATGGCAGAAAAAAAAAACGTATTTGATCATAGATATGTAGTTGGATAGGATTACAGGCCATTTTATTACTTCTCCACCTATATTATGCATACAAAATTATTACACATATCCCTTTCTGATTTTCAACTTTCTCTTCAGTGACGCCATTTGGTCCCAGTGCGCACATGTTGGAGACACTCTCGGACTGTTGCCAGAGACCTCTTTTCATCCTCTTCTGAATTCTCTGTTTGGCTTTTTATGTATGTCAACTTCGATGGCACCTGTACTAATCTTTCATGTTTTTAATCACTTTGACCAGTGTTGGGTCACGGGTTTGAGGACACTGTAAGTACTGCATTTAAACTCCATCTATTGCCATAGGAGTCACCAAAATATATATAGTTTGATGAATGGTTTTAACATGATATTTATGTAGCGATACCTCCAACTAAGAAGGCCGCAGATTTAGTTTGGGCCCTGAAAGACAGCTCCGCTAACCCCCGGCAAGGTACTCGACCCCCTACTGGCACAGTTAGTTACGGCAGCAATAAACTCTTATACTATATGAGTAATTAAACATCGAGACATTAATAGTATAAAAAGGTATATGATTTACTTAAGCTTTTAATAAGAAAGGGGTTAACGTTTATAACAGTTCACAGACAGTGCTGCAGGGCTCTGCAATATATATACTAACACACTATGCATATGGAGTGAACAGTAACAAGTGCGCCACGGGGCGACCGCTAACTAGGCGTTCTGTGGCGCAGTAACCAAACAAAATAGCAAGCTGACCAGGCCTGGTTCAGATATCTACAACTTAGTTTATAGGGGATGATGTTCTTTTCTTCACCGGCAGATCTTTAACGGTGGTGCACATTAACAGAGTATGATTTGTAATCCAGTGGGAAAGGTAAAGATGGGGTAAACACTGTACTATATAAAGTGTTAGTTCCGCTCCTTTGAGGTCCTCTAATAAGAGTATCAAGAACAACTTGTGGGCCACGGCAGTCTATAGGCCTATTAGCAACAACAGTATATGGTTTAGGCATACGCCCTCTCACCCGCCCGGACAGGGTCCCAGTCCGGGGAACTTCCACCGACTGTGTCACACACACACACACACACACAGTGTCTCCAACGATCGGGTCCTCGATCCAGTCCAAGCTGTAGACAAACGAGGTCCGGAGCCACCCAGGCTCGCAGTGGGGAGGAAGGCTCTTTGGTGCTGCGCAAGGTCTCAGGCTTCAGGCCTTGCACTCTGACACATCCACACAGGAGGATCAGTCTCTGAAGTCTCGTCTCCCAAAGAGGCCGAGCGCAGCTGCGCCTCCTCCTTATATAACCCCTCCCATGAGTCTCTGCGGTGAACACTGCCGAATGGGTTTCTGGGTGATGTAGTCTCCGGGAAGTAAAAGGGGAACACCCCGCTACACACTCCCCCCACTTGAACTCTTTGGTCCCCAAAGATAAACCTTAACAAAGACTATGTACAACTTTAGACAATTCTGCGAACGATGTTGGCATAGGGAATTCCCACCAAAACTGAGGGGTAGAATTCCCTTGCCCACAGGTCACATTATCATGAGTGGCCTGCCTAACTGTGCCAGAGAGTGAGCTGGGGTTGCCCTCCACCAAATGGACAGTGGAGGGATCTGGATTCTCAGCATTTCTCCTAGCAGTAACTACAGAGTCCTCCGAGCTATTCCCCATTTGTGGGTAGGTCAGCCTCTTAGGAGGCCGGATGACTCTTCGAGCCCTTTGCTCTCTTGGGACTTCTGGCTCTGGCACCACAGGCTCCTCTTCCTCTGAGTAACTATCACGGGCATCTTCCCAGTGATCTGATGAAGGACTAGATGGGATGAACTCTGTGGCCTCTGGGTTCAGTGTTCCATCTGGAGTGTCTTCAGTAGGTGGGAGATCTATAGTGGAAGTTCCTGGAGTTGGGGAAGGCCACAACCAATCAAGTTCTCTTTCTTCATCTTCAACTCGGAAGGTCTGTGACCGAGTGTTTGGCCTGGGAGTATCCAGAATAGAGACCGGTTCAGGAGAATCTCTCACGGGAGGTATCCTGACTGCTTCAGCAAGTGGGAGCAGGTGGTTTCGATGCCACATCTTCAGTGGGCCTACCCTCCCTTCTGGCTTCAACTTGTAAACAGGTAGGCCCGGCAACTTCCTACAGATGACATAGGGTTCAGATCTCCATCTGTCCGCAAGTTTGTGCTTCCCAGGAACCCCCAGATTGTGTAACAGTACTCTATCCCCGGGCTGTAGGTCTTGTATCCGGACCTTCAAGTCGAAGTTTCTTTTGTTCCGAGCTCCTCTTTGATCTGAGGCCGCTTGAGCTTGTTCATAGGCCACTTTCAGGCTGTGTCTGAGCCTGTCCACATATCCTTTGTGGGATGTGGCTGAGGAATGGTCCAGAGAGGTGCCAAAGGCCAAGTCCACAGGCAGTCTCGCCTCTCTCCCAAACATGAATCGATAGGGGGAGTAGCCTGTAGCATCACTAGTGGTGCAGTTGTAAGCATGTACTATTGCTGCTATGTGTTTGCTCCAATGCTGCTTCTTCTCACTTTCCAGAGTCCCCAACATGTTGAGCAAGGTTCGGTTAAACCTCTCCGGCTGAGCATCTCCCTGTGGGTGGTAAGGGGTAGTTTGAGTCTTCTTGATTCCCAACGAATCCAGGAGTTTCCGGATCAGTCGACTCTCAAAGTCCCTTCCTTGATCTGAATGAAGTCGTTGGGGCAGCCCATAATGGACAAAGTACTTTTCCATGAGTATCTTGGCTACTGTGGAAGCCTTCTGGTCTTTGGTTAGGAAAGCTTGGGCATACCGGGTAAAATGATCGGTTATCACCAGAACATTTCCTAGTCCACTCAGATCGGGTTTGAGGCAGAGGAAATCAATGCATACCAGATTCATTGGGCCTTGACTTTGTAGATGGCCCATTGGGGCAGCTTGATGAGGTAAAGTCTTCCTCTGGATGCAACGTGCACATGAGTGGCAGTACTCTTCTACCTCTGCCCTCATGCAGGGCCAATAGAACCGACTTCTAACAAGTTGAAAGGTCCTTTCAGCCCCTAGGTGACCATGATTGTCATGCAGGGCAATCAGAACAGTCTCTCGATGTTTCTCTGGGAGGAACAGTTGCCATTTATCTTCTGAGTCACCAGAGGGGCCCCTTCGGTAGACCACTCCCTGATGTACCTGCAACCTGTCCCACTCTTTCCTCAACAGGCGGGCTTCTTTTGAGGAGTGACTCAGGAGTTTGTTTGGTTCTGGAAGCTCTGGAGAATCAGGATCCAATTTCCCCATTGGATCTTCTAACTGGTCACTTCTTAGTTCCTTCTTGGACAACTTTGGCAGATAGTCTTCTCCCAGCTGAGTTACTCCACAGTATTGTTTGGGGACTCCTACCATGGTAACTCCTATCTCTTCCGCCCGTGAGCCCCCTCTGGCTTGCAATTCAGCCCCTTGACAAACGGCCCGCACCCCATCAGGTGCTACTTGAGTCCAGTCTTCCATGTCACAGTTGGGACCATGGGATCTCCTGGACAGAGCGTCTGCATCTCGATTCCCAATCCCCTGGCCTGTACTTTAGGCTGAAATTGAATCCAGACAATGCGGCCAGCCACCTGTGTCCAGTGGCGTCCAGTTTTGCTGTAGTGAACAAGTAGGTCAGGGGGTTGTTGTCGGTCTTCACAATGAACTCCGCCCCATACAGGTAGTCTTTGAGCTTGTCTACTATCGCCCACTTAAGGGCCAAGAACTCCAGTTTATGAGTGGGGTAGTTTTTCTCAGAGGGGGTCAGGCTCCTGCTCACGTAGGCAACGGGCCGCAGTTGCCCCTCGTGTTCTTGATAAAGCACTCCCCCCAGACCGTCATGACTAGCATCTATGTGTAGTTCATAGGGTTTGGTTGGGTCTGCATAGGCCAAGACTGGAGCAGTGGTTAGGCTCTTCTTCAATGCCTGGAAGGCCTCTTCACATTTCTGGTTCCACTGATCTTGGACTGACTCTCCCGGCTTCCGGGGTCCTGAGTCATCCTCTTCTCCCTCAGTCTTGAGCAGTTCATTCAATGGTCTAGCAATTCGGGCAAATCCTTCCACAAACCTCCTGTAATAGGAGCAGAACCCCAAGAAGGACCGGAGTTCTGTTACTGTGATGGGTCGCGGCCAGGAGGTAACTGCCTCCAGTTTCTCAGGGTCTGTGGCCACCCCTTCTTCAGACACTATGTGTCCCAGATAATTCACAGAAGATTGGTAGAACCGACACTTCTCAGGCGAAAGCTTGAGTCCCTCCTCACTGAGTCTCCTCCAGACTTTTTCCAGCCTCTCCTCGTGTTCCTCCAGGGTTCTTCCAAAGACAATGACATTGTCCAGGTATACAAGGACTTCAATAAGGTTCATGTCCCCTACAGTCTTTTCCATGAGACTTTGGAAAGTAGCTGGGGCTCCAGACAGACCTTGGGGCATCCGGTCGAATTCAAAGAATCCCACTGGGATTATGAATGCTGTCTTCTCCTTGTCTTCTGGGTGCATAGGGATCTGATAGTATCCACTCTTGAGATCCATAACACTGAACCACTTGGCTCCAGATAAGCTCTGCAAGGCATCCTCTATCCTCGGAGTGGTGTACTGGTTGGGTATGGTTCTCCTGTTAAGGCTCCTGTAATCGATACAGAGCCTCAACGATCCATTCTTCTTCCTGACCACCACTATCGGTGAGGCATAAGGGCTTCTGGACTCCCGTATCACACCGGTCCTTTTCAATTCTGCAAGTTGTTCCCTTAGATCCTCCAGATCTGCTAGTGGGACCCGCCTGACTCTCTCTCTGAAGGGCTTGTCTTCTTGGAGGCGGATCCGATGGGTGGCACTCCTTGCACACCCCACATCGAATTCATCCCTGGAGAAGATCTTCTCCCATCTGGTCAACTGGGCCTTGGCTCTCTCCTTCCAAGCCCTGGGCATGTTCGGGTTTTCCATTGATAGCTTCTCCCAAGCATCTCCTCCTTCGCTCCCGCCCCCTTTACTTCCGACAAGTTGACCGGGGCAGCAGGGCTCACCTGGCCCAGCAGCATTCTGGCTGGGGTTTCCATGGGTCCATCTGTATTGTTCCTAACACTCACTGGAACTCTACAATGGGCCTTCTTCAGGGCCTTCAGCGGAATCACTTCTGGTATCACTTCCAGGCCGGGGAACTCTTCCCTTGGGTCAGACTCCAACATGACAAAGGGTCCAGGCTGCTCCCAAGTAAGCTTCACAGTGGCTCTGAGACAGGTTACTTCACCGGGCATCAACACCACCCCTTCTCTTCCAAGTCTCCACACCTTCCCTATCCCCTCTCCAGGGGTCTTCTGCTCTAGGACCAGCCGTTGATAAGCCGTCTTCAGCATGGGGTGAATCTTGGTGGCCGCTGACCCCTTCTCTTTCACTAGAGGGGTCAGAAGTCTTCGGACCAGGTCCGTGTTTGTTCCTATTATAAGGGAACTCTTGTTGGCTCCTGGCGGCCGAGGGCATACAACCGCCAGAGTATCAAACACTTCAGCTTTTCCAGCCACGGATGGGTCAAAGATCAACCTGACAGGCAAATAGCCATCGTAGGGGAAATTCTGGGTCCCAATCCCACATATCTCTAGTCCCTCTATCTTCTGGATGGGCAGGTGACTCAAGTGCTTCTCGTAGAAATCTCGGTATAACAGGGTCACTTGTGCCCCAGTATCCAAGATGGCTCTGGTGTAGACTCCCTCCACTTGAATGTGCACTATGGGAGATGGGCATACTAGCCTCTCCGGATATGGCCCAGCAGGGGTCGCCTTCTTCTGGCCCTTTCCCTTCGGACTCTCTCCCATCCAGTTCCCTTTAGACTTTAATCTTTCTTGAGCCTGGTATGCATTAATTTCCCTCCTCTCAATGGGTGTACAGACCCGCTGAGGGATATTATTGATTTTCCTAGGTGTGCACCCCCTCTGGGGAGCGCTGTGCCTCTTCTGAGGGGTCTTGCCCCCTTTCTCTGGGGTGTATCTTTGCTGAGGAATGATGTATTTCTTCTGAGGCGTTTTATCTCTTCTTTCTTTCTGCTTCGCTTTCAGCTTGGAGCTCACTGAAGGTGATGGGCACCCGGTTGACTCCTTCACCAGGGCCCTCTGGAGTTTCCCGCCGGCTTGCGGTTGTCCAGCTTCTTCTTCTTGGGACTGGAACAAGTAGCCGCAACATGGCCAATTCCTCCACAGTTAAAGCAGACTATATCCCCCCATTCTTGTAAAGATGCGGGTGCCGAAGCAATTGGGAATAGTTCCTTCCGTGGTACCTCTCTCTTGGAACCCTCTGTCTTTCGCCATCAAAGAGGTCAACATTTCTAACACCTTGGACATTTGTGCTTTTAAAGTGTCTACCTCTGAGTCTCTTTCAGTAGTCATCACTGGGTTGACTAGCACCTGTGCGGGGACAACATTTGCCTTAATCATTTGCTGGTCCTGTTGTAGCGCCTCCTCATCTCTGATGATTTTTATCAAATCAGCATAAGTCAGCAACGTTCCTCCTCCCAAGGTTTTCAGGTGCAGCCAGACTGGATCTGAGCGTAACGCTCCCTTTAAGACTTGCTTCATTCTTGCCGCATCTGCATCTTGGGGCTTCTTTCCCTTCTTCAACACAATCTTGCACAGCAACCTGTTTAGTCTCCTAACATATTCTGACAGTTTTTCCCTTGGTTGTTGGAAAGTATGTTCAAATTGGTAGACCATCTCTGTCACCGTTTCCAATTGACCAAACTCTTCCTGTAGCATAGCTAGACAGTCTTGAGCCGTGCAATCGGCATTCCCAGACCGAAAACTTTTCACTGCTTCTGCTGCTGCGCCTTTCAGGCTTTCTATCACTCGTTGCCTCTTCTGTGCTTCAGGCACCTCCCATGCCTCTACTGCCTGTAATGCCTGCTCCACCCAGGTATCAAAGTCTTCTTCCCCTGCAGGGACAGGGAGCTTCCCTGAGAATGTCTTCAATCTCCGGTAGCTAGTTTCTACATGCACTGTGTTTGTCTTCTGACATTTGATTAGCAGATCTCCTATCGCCTTTATCAATTCTGGTGATATAGCAGTGGCAGGTGCGGGTGTCACCGGGGGCGTCACCCTGTCTCCCTTTACTGGTGAGGCGCGGGCCGCAGCCTGCGGTGATCCCATCGGTGATGGTTCCTTCTTTATAGTTAAAGCAGGTGCCACCCTATAGGTTCTATTATCTGGTGTCTTTACACACTTGCGCCTGCACGCCTCTGGTATCCCGTCTCCGTATTCCACTAGTGCATACTGATATGAAGTATCCGGGTCTGCCTTTATATCTATCATCCATGGTGTGTGATCTGGGGACACTGACTTCATCAACTCCTCTACCGTCTCAGTATTCCATTTCTCCCCTGGGAGGCTGATGACTATTGAATTGTTTGGCTCTGCCCTTACGGCTTTGCACCACTCTTCTATCGCTTGTGGATCCATGGGGTCCATGCCGGCACTTCTGGCGTTCACCTGCTGTATCAGGATCCCGGACCCGAGCCCCCACGTGTAGCGATACCTCCAACTAAGAAGGCCGCAGATTTAGTTTGGGCCCTGAAAGACAGCTCCGCCAACCCCCGGCAAGGTACTCGACCCCCTACTGGCACAGTTAGTTACGGCAGCAATAAACTCTTATACCCTTTTTATACTATTATTGTCTCGATGTTTAATTACTCATATAGTATATGATTTACTTAAGCTTTTGATAAGAAATGGGTTAACATTTATAACAGTTCACAGACAGTATATATATTGCAGAGCCCTGCAGCACTAACACACTATGCATATGGAGTGAACAGTAACAAGTGCGCCACGGGGGCGACCGTTAACTAGGCGTTCTGTGGCGCAGTAACCAAACAAAATAGCAAGCTGACCAGGCCTGGTTCAGATATCTACAACGTAGTTTATAGGGGATGATGTTCTTTTCTTCACCGGCAGGTCTTTAACGGTGGTGCACATTAACAGAGTATGATTTGTAATCCAGTGGGAAAGGTAAAGATGGGGTAAACACTGTACTATATAAAGTGTTAGTTCCGCTCCTTTGAGGTCCTCTAATAAGAGTATCAAGAACAACTTGTGGGCCACGGCAGTCTATAGGCTTATTAGCAACAACAGTATATGGTTTAGGCATACGCCCTCTCACCCGCCCGGACAGGGTCCCAGTCCGGGGAACTTCCACCGACTGTGTCACACACACACACACAGTGTCCCCAACGATCGGGTCCTCGATCCGGTCCAAGCTGTAGACAAACGAGGTCCGTAGCCACCCAGGCTCGCAGTGGGGAGGAAGGCTCTGCGCAAGGTCTCAGGCTTTAGGCCTTGCACTCCGACACATCCGCACAGGAGGATCAGTCTCTGAAGTCTCGTCTCCCAAAGAGGCCAAGCGCAGCCGCGCCTCCTCCTTATATAACCCCTCCCATGAGTCTCTGCGGTGAACACTGCCGAATGGGTTTCTGGGTGATGTAGTCTCCGGGAAGTAAAAGGGGAACACCCTGCTACATTTTTTTTCTAGATTGTACCTACATTATATGCAAAAAAACTATCCCAGAGGAAGGAGCCAAGATTACTCCAAAACACGTAAAATACATTGATGCAACTCTTTTTTTAAAACATTAGATAGATGTTATGTAAAAATACGGTGAGGTAATTTGTACCCCATTCTTTTTACTGTGTATTGTATTTTTTGATAATTAATATGTTTTTCTACTTTTTGTAAACTAATCTGATATACGGTAATTAAACTTTGAATTTTAATGTAAACATTTGTTACTCTCTTATGGCTTTAAAGTTCAATTACAAAGGGGGAAACTGTGTTTCCATATATTCCAGGGATGTGGCTATATTTAAGCAAATAAGTAAACCTTCATTTTTAAAGCATTTTTATTAGTGTATGGGAGCCAGTGATGAAACTCCACTGTAAATTCTCACTGGTCATTTTTTTTTTACTAGTTTTTAAGAGTTCCTTTCTCCCAGTATTCTCTTGGTACAGTGAAAATATCCAATATGACTTTATCAATTTTATGTGCTAAGTACCCCTTTTCCGCAAGCCCATGTTTCAGCACTTGTGACTGGAGTATAAAGTCATCATCTTTAGTGCAGTTACACCTGAATCTCATAATTTGTCCCCTTGGAATATTTTTAAGCATAGAGGGTAGTGTTCTCTATTAATAGCTACGTAACTATTCCTATCAGTTTCTTTCATGTTTAAGTGCTGGTTGTACCTAGAAATAGAGACATCCAGAAAATTAACCTCATCCCAACTATATTGATATGTCAAAATAATGTTGTTTTTATTAATGTTTACATGACTCATAAATTCATGCAACCTTCCTCTGTGTCTTCCCAGATGAGTCCTCCAATATCTCCACCAGCTTGTTTAACAACTACAGCCAGGAAAACACAAAAGGGGCATAGTGCTCAATGCAATACTTTATTAATAGCCATAAACAATGTAGTGTACCTACATATAATAAAAAAAAAAAAAAACAGCTTGTCATTTCTTCCTTTAAGTCCACAAATAATTATTCTCAAGCCTTGAGCACCAGAGGAACAGTACTATTTTATCTAGCCATTCAGGTTGTCATCCTTCTGTAGTATGTGATAACACCACCTTTCTGTCTGGCTGTTGCTCTCCTTGGCCTGTATCCTGGCACTGTCCCTGCCTTCTGATTGGGTACCTCACTGTCCATTTGAGTGAACCAATGTTACTGCATCTGGTTCTTCTCTGGTGGTCCACAGTCTTCTGACCTTCACATCTGAAAGATGGTGTTGCAAACAACATTGGCCCCCATGCAACTCTGTGTCCTCACATTCCCTGTCACACCTATTAGGATTGCTGGACAAGAGGTGCAAGAGAGCACCCTTTTTCAGCTCGATCTCAACCAAGTACATGACAATGGCTGAACTGAAATCATAGTTTTGAAACGGACATGATTTGAATAAAAAGGGAATATTTTAGGTTACATGTTTTCAATAAGCTGTGGGCAGGTTAAAGTGGTTGTAAAACCTTACAGACCACTTTTACCTACAGGTAAGCCCATAATAAGGCTTACCTGTAGGTACTGGAAATAGCTCCTAAACCTGCATGGTTTAGGAGCTATTTACCATATATGCTTGTGCCAACGTCATCGGCGCATGTGCACTAAAGAAAGGGCACAATCGTGCCGTTTCTAAAGGGCCCGTGCCATGACCGTTGACTCCCACACGCATGCCGTCGAGTGACATCACGTGACTCAGCCCAGTCAGAGAGCCAGAGTCCATGGCCTTGGAGGGAAGAGGGGTGAAGATGGACGCAGCCACCAGTGGGGACATCGCGGAAATCACGGGCTTCATTTTCAGTTAAGTGTCACATAATGGGCTAGTATGCGATGCATACTAGCCCATTATGCTTTTACTTTGCAGGGGAATAAAGAGGAAGTAAAACCCATCAGGGTTCACTTCCTCTTTAAGGCTGTGGTCCTATATTGCCACTTTAAATTGTTCTTTACATTTGCTTATAGGGTTAGAGGTATTTTTGGACTTTATGTGAATGGTGGGGATGCTCTAATACATTACACCTGCACCCGGCTGATCAGTTAGGGAGAGAATAATTTTTTAACACCTGCAATTAGTGTACAGTAGATAAAACGCCTATATGTATCCTAAACTAAGTAATTAATTCTACATTCATAGTACCTTTAACAGGAAAAAAAATGGTATTTTCTCTGAAAGTATAATCAAAATGAGCCAATAATTAGTGAAACTATTACCAAACGGCTTCACAATATAACATACGCACTACAAACACAGTAGCAAAAGTCTAACATATTTATGTACACATTTACATATTTTATTACATAGTTTGCCAGGTATGTTAACTTATTGTGTTGTCACCCGTGTAGAGGTAGCGATGTTGATCTCATATTTCAGTTGGTATATTGTGCTGTAAGTCAGTTTATAAAGCCATATTGCTCCCGCAACTAGAAACCTGCCAGAGAAACCTAATGAGTGTCAAAGCAAATCCTAAGAGAGCAGTAACGTACTCAGTGTGCACAAATCACTATTTAGAATATTTCAAACTGAAAGCTTACTTTCATTTGCACAATATTTATTAGAGAGAATTAGGCACTCCAACAGGAGAATATATTTTATCCAATTCTTTCACATCTTTCCATGTTCCATGTTTTTTCTATATAATTGTATTAATAAAGAGGAACTATTTATGGCCCCCAGACCTCCTAAATATTGATTTGAATTGAATAAAGTATATTCTCCAACATAGTTTTACTCTGGGGAACATATCCTCTGAATATGGATGTTGGTTGAATATTTCTTTATTTATGCTTATGATGAAGGCATAAAGTGAAAACACTTGCAGATATGCATACATGCTGGAAAATTACATTTGGATCAAAGACAGAAAACAAAACATAGACTTTACCTGGAAGGTAATACAGCAAATAATGTGTAAATTTTTTTCATTTTAGAGCTTTATCATTTTAGGGATTTCTATTTAAAATATTAGAAAAATTGGGTTAGGGAAGACTGGAAAAAATAAAAAGGCTAATTGCTATTAGGAATGCTGCAGCTGTTTTACTACCACCTTTAAATTAAGTTCCGGCCACCCGCCTGCCGGTTTGTTTCAAATTGTAAGCAAGCCATTGGGTATCCCAGTTGATGTCATTGACCAAATATGTTGTGTGTGTGTGTGTATTTATCTACTTTCTAAAAAAAAAAATTGTGACTGAATACTATGTACCCGTTACTGATTCAGGGGATATCTGGGGCTGACAATCTAAGAGGGTCTTATTAGTCTCGTACACAGACCCCCGCATCCACCAGTTCAGTGTGAGGATGAGGCCCTTGTTTCCAGGAACATGGAGACTCAGGGGTTTATTTACTAAAAGGTGAATCCACTGTACACTACACTGCTTAGAAGTGCAATTACTGTAGATCTGAGGGGGACATGCAAGAAAAAAAAAAACAGCATTTTTGCTTGTACATGATTGGATGATAGAAATCAGCGGAGCTTCCCCTTTTTTAGATCTTCCCTCATCTGAAGACAAAAAAGTCATGCCAAGGTAACCAGGTCTTGGAGTAGAGTTCCTGCTGGTGTCGTGCGGAAAAAAACAAGTCTTCTAATCTGCTAATCTCTTTCACTTTACGTAGCCACATCCCAACTGTCGGGGGTAGTGGCAATTTCTACGTCAGAGGTAGGGATGAGCTTCGTGTTCGAGTCGAACATACGTTCGACTCGAACATCGGCTGTTCGATCGTTCGACGAAGATCGAACGATTTGGGCCGTTCGCGCCAAATTCGAGTGACGCTAACGGCCCACAATGCACTACGCCATCGCAGTGTCATCCAGGCGCTGTGATTGGCCAAGCATGCACTGTGACCCCGCATGCTTGGCCAATCACAGCGCCGGTAGCGAGGAGAGCAATGATTGGCCACAGGCAGGATGCCTGTGGCCAATTATTGCTGAGGGTGTTTAGTACACGCCCCACACTATAAAAGGCCGCCAGCACGGCGGCCTAGTGTAGTGTGTTCCGGAGCAGGGAAAGAGAAGCATAGGCAGGGACAGTGACATTTATTTTTTCTTGCTTAACCTGGATTCCTTTAATTTAGGGAAAGAGAAGGATAGGTAGGGAGAGTGTCAGTGTGTTTTACTGTGCGAATCCTTGTTTCTAGGGACAGGGAAGGACAGTGAGGGAATTCTCCTTGTGCTATAGTGTGCTTTAAAAAAAAAATTTTTCTAGGGACAGAAAACTATAGGTAGGGAGAGTGTCAGTGTGTTTTACTGTGCAAATCCTTGTTTCTAGGGACAGGGAAGGACAGTGAGGGAATTCTCCTTGTGCTATAGTGTGCTTTAAAAAAACATTTTTTCTAGGGACAGAAAACTATAGGTAGGGAGAGTGTCAGTGTGTTTTACTGTGCGAATCCTTGTTTCTAGGGACAGGGAAGGACAGTGAGGGAATTCTCCTTGTGCTATAGTGTGCTTTAAAAAAACATTTTTTCTAGGGACAGAAAACTATAGGTAGGTAGAGTGTCAGTGTGTTTTACTGTGCGAATCCTTGTTTCTAGGGACAGGGAAGGACAGTGAGGGAAATTCTCCTTGTGCTATAGTGTGCTTTAAAAAAACATTTTTTCTAGGGACAGAAAACTATAGGTAGGAAGAGTGTCAGTTTCTTTCACTGTGATAATCCTTGTTTCTAGGGACAGGGAAGGAAAGTGAGGGAAATTCTCCTTGTGCTATAGTGTGCTTTAAAAAAACATTTTTTCTAGGGACAGAAAACTATAGGTAGGAAGAGTGTCAGTTTCTTTCACTGTGATAATCCTTGTTTCTAGGGACAGGGAAGGAAAGTGAGGGAAATTCTCCTTGTGCTATAGTGTGCTTTAAAAAAACATTTTTTCTAGGGACAGAAAACTATAGGTAGGAAGAGTGTCAGTTTCTTTCACTGTGATAGTCCTTGTTTCTAGGGACAGGGAAGGAAAGTGAGGGAAATTCTCCTTGTGCTATAGTGTGCTTTAAAAAAACATTTTTTCTAGGGACAGAAAACTATAGGTAGGAAGAGTGTCAGTTTCTTTCACTGTGATAATCCTTGTTTCTAGGGACAGGGAAGGAAAGTGAGGGAAATTCTCCTTGTGCTATAGTGTGCTTTAAAAAAAAATTTTTCTAGGGACAGAAAACTATAGGTAGGAAGAGTGTCAGTTTCTTTCACTGTGATAATCCTTGTTTCTAGGGACAGGGAAGGAAAGTGAGGGAAATTCTCCTTGTGCTATAGTGTGCTTTAAAAAAACATTTTTTTCTAGGGACAGAAAACTATAGGTAGTGTGAGGGGGTTAGCTCGGCAGCGGGTGTGTGTGACCCCCGGGATGAGCTCCCCACACAAAACAGGCCCAGCAAACGGAGGTTGTGGTTTTCAAAATCAAAAAAAAGGTGCGGTTTATTTTCTATTTACAGTGACAAAACACAGCAAAGCAAAAGAAACATAACCAAAATAAATCCTGGTCAAGTTGACCTCTGACTAAACATACAGGTTTCCTAACTAACAACTGGGATCAGCCTAGTGCTGTCCTAGTCCCTAAGTCCCTGGTTTAGTAAAAGTCCAAACAAATAGCCACACAGGCTTTGCCTCACCGCACAGGGGTTCACTCTCCCTAGACAGTCCACACAGGTCTGGTTCCAGGCATGAGCTAACACCTAATGAATCTGGGAGTTTTTATAGAGGCCTTAAACGAACTGACAGGCTTCAGCTGGCCTCATCAACTCCCTGCCTGCACGACGCCCAGCCCTCTCCCTAGAGGTATGAGTCATCCATGAGCCCACTAGCCTTAGCTGGGCTTATACAACTCTCCACCTAGTTGTATAAGTCGGCGTAAAGCCTGAATCTGGGCAAAATATATCTACCCCCCTGGATGCAACCAGGTGACTTTACCTTCCTGCTGTCACAGTAGGGAGAGTGTCAGTGTGTTTTACTGTGCGAATCCTTGTTTCTAGGGACAGGGAAGGACAGTGAGGGAATTCTCCTTGTGCTATAGTGTGCTTTAAAAAAACATTTTTTCTAGGGACAGAAAATTATAGGTAGGGAGAGTGTCAGTGTGTTTTACTGTGCGAATCCTTGTTTCTAGGGACAGGGAAGGACAGTGAGGGAAATTCTCCTTGTGCTATAGTGTGCTTTAAAAAAACATTTTTTCTAGGGACAGAAAACTATAGGTAGGAAGAGTGTCAGTTTCTTTCACTGTGATAATCCTTGTTTCTAGGGACAGGGAAGGACAGTGAGGGAAATTCTCCTTGTGCTATAGTGTGCTAAAGCATTCCTCATCAACCATCTTTGAAATCCTTGTTTTTTTGGACAGTCAGGGAAATTGTCGTTGTGCTATTCTGTGCAAAAGCAATCATCCTCAACCATATTTAGAAATCCTTAAGTAAAGGGACAGAGAAGGACACCTGAAGGTAGCCCTTATTGCTTTTTTCCCATCTCCCTACAGGCCATCTATTAGAATGTCTGGAAGGCAAACAAGGAGAGGCAGACAGTCAGGAGGCAATAAAAGAGGGCAAGCAGGCTCTGTGTCTGGGGGCAACAGTGCTGGTCATGGACGCGGTGCATTGTCATCAGCACATGGCCATGGGACACGCTTGTCCTTCTTTTCGGCAGCTGGACATGTTGAGCCACATCATGCCGAAGACTTGGTAGAGTGGATGACCAAGCCCTCCTCCTCCTCCTCATCCTCTCTCACCCAGGCTCAGGGTACTGGAAAAGCAGCTGCCAAAGCGTCCTCTTCCCTGGTATCAATGTCAGACTCATCATCAGTCACTCCTTCCCTAGACCCACCATGTCCTCCTCCTGAGGAGTCCCCCGAACTGTTTGAGCACAGTGTTGGGTACATGCTCCAGGAGGATGCCCAGCGTTTCGAAGGGTCTGATGTTGAAACCCAGCTACAGGAAGGCAGTAGCGTGAGAGCAGACAGAGGGGATGCTCAAGAAGGACACCAATCTGGCAGTCATGTTCCAGCAGCTGCAGCATACTGCCAGATTGGCTCCAGTGATGAGGAGGGAGGGGATGATGAGGTCACTGACTCCACGTGGGTGCCTAATAGGAGAGAGGAGGAGGAGGAGGATGAGGAGGAGGCACATCTCCAACGAGGCAGGATGCCCTTTGGTGGCCAGCGTAAGGGCAGTACACCGACGGAATCACACCGCAGAGCTCCGCCTGTGCAGGGCGCTGCCTCTGCCCGTCATTCAAAAAGTTCTTTGGTGTGGGCCTTTTTTGAGGCTAGTGCATCAGATCGCACAGCTGCTGTTTGCAACATATGTCTCAAGCGTATATCGCGTGGCCAAAACATCAGCCGCTTGGGTACCACATGCCTGACCAGACATATGTTGACCTGCCATGCAGCTCGTTGGCAAGCCTACCTCAAAGACCCACACCAAAGAACAAAGCGGACCTCTCCTTGCACCGCATCAGCTGGGATCTCCAACCCCACTATAACTTCAGTCCTCTCTGAAACATGCACTGAGAGGAATGAAGGTGTAGAATTAGGTGTGTCACAGCCAAGTACTTGCGGCCACTCTGCTAGCAGTACACCAACGTCCGATTCTAGCAGGCAAATTTCCCTGCCCCAGCTGCTGGACCGTCGAAAGAAGTTCACTCCCAGCCATCCACATGCCCAGCGGTTGAATGCTAGCTTGGCTAAATTGCTAGCGCTTCAACTGCTGCCTTTTCAGTTGGTAGACTCGGCCCCCTTCCGTGAGTTTGTGCAATGTGCGGTTCCTCAGTGGCAGGTTCCCAAACGCCACTTTTTCTCACGGAAGGCTATTCCGGCTCTCTACCGGCATGTGGAAGGCAATGTCTTGGCCTCGCTGGACAGGGCGGTCAGCGGTAAGGTGCATATTACCGCTGACTCATGGTCCAGCAGGCATGGACAGGGACATTACCTTTCTTTCACGGCCCATTGGGTCACTCTTTTGGCAGCTGGGAAGGATGCAGGACAAGGTGCAGTAGTGTTGGAGGTTGTTCCACCGCCACGCCTCCAAAATGCTACTACTGGTTGTGACACACCTCTCTCCTCCACCCCCTCCTCTTCTTCTTCCTCCATGGCCTCTTCCTGTGGTTTGTCCTCGGAACCAGCGGTGCTCCGTAGGCGTTCAAGGGGCTACGCAAGTACGCAGGCAAAACGATGCCATGCTGTGCTTGCGCTGGTGTGTTTGGGGGACAGAAGCCACACTGGGGCAGAGGTCCGGTCTGCTCTGCAGGGCCAGGCCGAGCGGTGGTTGACGCCACGCCAGCTTAAGCCAGGAATGGTGGTTTGCGACAATGGCACCAACCTCCTCTCCGCCCTCCGACAGGGACAACTGACCCATGTGCCCTGTGTGGCTCACGTCCTTAACCTGGTGGTGCAGCGGTTCTTGGGCAGGTACCCGGGCTTACAGGATGTCCTGAGGCAGGCCAGGAAAGTCTGTGTGCATTTCCGCAGATCTTATAATGCCAGTGCTCGCCTGGCTGAGCTGCAAAAGGAGTTGAACCTGCCCAAGAACCGCCTTATATGTGACATGCCCACCAGGTGGAACTCAACGTTGGCCATGCTGCAGCGGCTGCACACGCAGCAGAGGGCCATCAATGAGTACCTGTGCGACTACGGCACCAGGACAGGGTCAGGGGAGCTTGGTTTTTTTCTCCACGCCAGTGGGGCATGATCAGGGATGCATGCACTGTCCTGGCACCATTTGAGGAGGCCACGAGGATGGTGAGCAGTGACAGTGCATGCATCAGTGACACTGTACCTCTTGTCCACCTGTTGGAGCACACGCTGCGTGGAATAATGGACAGGGCACTTGAGGCAGAACAGAGGCAGGAAGAGGAGGACTTCCTTGCCTCTCAAGGCCCCCTTTACCCAGACAGTGTTCCTTCTGTCCCACCCATCGCACAGGAAGAGGAGGAGGAGGAGGAGGAGGAGGAGGAGGAGGATTGTGTCAGCATGGAGGTGGAGGCTGGCACTCAGCATCATCAGCAGCAGTCTTTTAGGGATGATTTACAGTCCCAAGAAACCAGTGGACTTGTACGTGGCTGGGAGGAGGTGGCTGCGGATCATGTCGTCCTTAGTGACCCAGAGGACTCCGGAGCGAATGCCTCAGCAAACCTACGCTGCATGGCCTCCCTGATCCTGCAAAGTCTGCGGAAGGATCCTCGTATTCTTCGGATCAAGGAGAGGGACCATTACTGGCTGGCCACTCTCCTTGATCCACGGTACAAGGGTAAGGTTGCGGACCTTATGTTACCGTCGCAGAGGGAGCAGAGGATGAGACAACTCCGGGAGGCCTTGCAGAAAGGTCTGTGCAACGCGTTCCCAGAGACTGGGAGGTTACAAACTCCTGGTCCTGGACAACGAGTTGCTGAGGCTTCGGCCAGTCAAAGAAGGAGCGGTGGGGAAGGTGGCCGTCTGACCGATGCGTTCAGACAATTCTTTAGTCCGCAGCCCCAAAGTATGATCGGTTCCAGCAACCATCGCCAGCGTCTGATAAACATGGTGCAGGAATATCTAGGGGCAAGGTCAGACTTGGACACCTTCCCCACCGAAAATCCTCTGGCTTACTGGGTCTTGAGGATGGATCACTGGCCAGAGCTTGCACAGTATGCAATTGAGCTACTGGCCTGTCCTGCATCCAGCGTTCTTTCGGAACGCACATTCAGTGCTGCTGGAGGATTTGTCACGGATCACAGGGTGCGCCTGTCCACCGACTCGGTTGATCGACTGACTTTCATCAAGATGAACCAGTCTTGGATCACCACCAGCTACCACACACCTGATGCTGATATAACAGACTAATTGATTTTAACATGTCACATCCCTTCAAGACTGATGCTGATGCTGAGTGCCTGTGCTGTTATGTTGACTGGCTATCCTCCTCCTCCGAGTCCTCAATGATACGATTGATGATGATAGCTTGGAAGATCATTTTTGTTTATGGGTGCCGCCACCAGTGGCTAAGGCCCAATTTTTCAGCCCCTGTTTTACAGGGGCGTGTAATTACAATTATTTTAGCAATAATTTGCCATAGGGCTCATTGCTGTGCTCCAAGTACAGTATCTGTGAGGGGTTGGAGTGTTGTGGCACCAGTGCCTAAGGCCCAATTTTTCAGCCCCTGTTTAACAGGGGCGTGTCATTACAATTTTTGAAGCAATACTTTGCAACAGGGCTCATTGCTGTGCTCCAAGTACAGTATCTGTGAGGGGTTGTAGTGTTGTGCCACCAGTGCCTAAGGCCCAATTTTTCAGCCCCTGTTCAACAGGGGCATGCAATTACAATTCTTGACCTAATAATTCACAGCAGGGCCCATTGCTGCACCCACCAAGAGTAACTCTGAGGGCTTACAGTGTTGTGGCAACGCCACCACCACCACCACCACGAAAGGCCCAATTTTTCAGCCCCTGTTCAAGAATTGTAATTACATGCCCCTTTTGATCTAATAATTCACAGCAGGGCCCATTGCTGCACCCACCAAGAGTAACTCTGAGGGCTTACAGTGTTGTGGCAACGCCACCACCACCACCACCATGAAAGGCACAATTTTTCAGCCCCTGTTCAAAAGGGGCATGTAATTACAATTCTTGATCTAATAATTCACAGCAGGGCCCATTGCTGCACCCACCAAGAGTAACTCTGAGGGCTTACAGTGTTGTGGCAACGCCACCACCACCACCACCACGAAAGGCCCAATTTTTCAGCCCCTGTTCAAAAGGGGCATGTAATTACAATTCTTGATCTAATAATTCACAGCAGGGCCCATTCCTGCACCCACCAAGAGTAACTCTGAGGGCTTACAGTGTTGTGGCAACGCCACCACCACCACCACCACGAAAGGCCCAATTTTTCAGCCCCTGTTCAAAAGGGGCATGTAATTACAATTCTTGATCTAATAATTCACAGCAGGGCCCATTCCTGCACCCACCAAGAGTAACTCTGAGGGCTTACAGTGTTGTGGCAACACCACCACCACCACCACCACCACGAAAGGTCCAATTTTTCAGCCCCTGTTCAACAGGGGCATGCAATTACAATTCTTGATCTAATAATTCACAGCAGGGCCCATTGCTGCACCCACCAAGAGTAACTGTCAGGGCTTACAGTGTTGTGGCACCAGCACCACCATCAAAGGCCCAATTTTTACTACCACTGTTCAACAATTATATGTAATTAAAATTCCTGATATAATAGTTGACAGCAGGGCGTTCCAGCACCAACCAAGAGTAACTGTGAGTGCTTACAGTGTTATGCCAACACCAACAACTAAGGGGCCTATTTCTGCAGAGTATATACGGCAGGTCCCTACTTTCAAACATCCAACTTACAAACGACTCCTACTTGCAAACGCAAGAAGACAACAGGAAGTGAGAGGAAATCTACCCCTAGGAAGGAAAATTCTCTCCTGTAAGAATTAATATGGGAGAAAGGTGTCTCCTCTGTACTGATGCTTTATCACCAATCCTTGTTTCAAGAAAAACACCACATTTCAAAAACAGTTGTCATTGGGACGGAAAGTGAGGTGAAATGTTCTGAACAGGGGCACAGACAGCAAAACAAATGTTACTGGGGTGATAACCCTTACCTATGTTTTCCAAAAAGTTTAAAAATAGATTTTTGGGCTGGAGCTACACTTAAACAATGTACCTGTTCAAAATTACAAACAGATTCTACATAAGAACAAACCTACAGTCCCTGTCTTGTATGCACCGCCTGTATACGGCTGTTCAGAGTATATAGGGCCTTTTTTATTTTATGTGCGGGGTTCCCCTTAATATCCATACAAGACCCAAAGGGGCTGGTAATGGGCTGGGGTAGGGGGGGGGGGGTCATGGGGTAGCTATGCCATTTTTCTTAAAGATTTTCATCCATATTACCGGGACCAGACATTACATTAAAGCCGCAAGCAGTTTTAAATGGCTTTTTTTTCCTTTAGAAGTGTCATTTTGTGCAGGGACAGTTCTAAACACGGGAAACACGTGGCACTTCACAGGCATACTTTAGACACCCCCCAGGTACGATATTTAAAGGAATATTTGACTTTTTTTTTCACTTTATGCATCATTAAAATGACTGCTCCCGAAAAACGACCGTTTTTAAAACTTCTTTTTGCATTGATACATGTCCCCTGGTGCAGAACCCGGGTTCCCAAACCCTTTTTAGGACAATAACATGCATAATAGTTGTTATAATTAGCACTTTAGAATTCGAACGTTCGCATCCATTGTATTTAATAGGGTTCTAATGTTCGTACGAACTTTCGGTCCGTTCGCGGGTTCTGGTGCGAACCGAACCCGGGGGTGTTCGGCTCATCACTAGTCAGGGGAATACAAGCCTTAGCTGCATCTAAAAGATGACAAATAATAGACTCCTTATATACCTTTTCTTGTATATGAGACACGTGGAGGAGGAAGAGGGCCGGATCTTCCGGTAACGTGTAGTCTGTAAGATTTTGGAGAATACGTCTAACCTCTGTCCAGAAGTGCTTTAGTTTGGGGAAATTCCAAAAAATATATATTTGTTTCCCTGAAATCCCCAACACAAATCGGAGCACTCAGGAAAGATTCTCTTCAATCTCACTGGTGTTCTATACCAGCGACTGAGAATCTTGAAGTTAGTCTCTTGTGTTTTTGTGTAAATCGATGATTTATACGCAAGCCTAAAAATACGTTGTCGCTGTATTGTACTAAAAGATTTACCTAGATCCCGTTCCCATTACCAAACAAATTTCGGGGAGTGGGTTTCCGCAGGCATGATTAATAATTCATAATTAGCGGATAGTGTGTAAGACATTGCTTCTGTCTCTGAACAATATTTCTCAAAGGTGGTAGGGGGCCTGCTAAACAATCCCGGAGACGGAAGGGTGCTGAAAAAGTGAGTGATCTGAAGTGCACTCCAAAATCCTAATTTAAAGGGGTTGTAAAGCTTCATGTTTTTTCACCTTAATGCATCCTATGTATTAAGGTGAAAAAACACCTTGCACTCTCGGGCCCCCCATTTTACTTACCAAAGCCACGAAACTCCTGGGCTCGATCCAGCAATGGTTTACCCCTGCTTGAGGTGGCTCGTCATTGGAGATTGATAGCAGTGCAGCCATTGTCTCGCTCTGTTGTCAATCCCATCCAATGACGTGGTGCACCTGGGGGCAAGGCCGAGTGATACAGCCGCCGGCTGTATCACGGGAGCATGCCTGCAAGCTAACCTCCTGCTTGAGCTGCGTGATTGATTTTTGAGGAAAATTAACCCCCATTGCTTCCGACTTAGTAAATTTGATATGAAGATTACAAAGCAAGCCATATCTCTCGAACTCTCTCATCAAATTTGGGAGCGTAATCAGGGGGTTCGTGAGAGAGAATAACATATCATCGGCATAAGCCGAGATTTTATGTTGGGTATCTCCTATCTGTTACAAAGAATGTTCCAAGACCCTCTTGAAAACTCTTGAAAAAGAGGATAGAGATCAAAAGGTCAAAAAAAAAGAAAAAATACATTAGGGACAAGGAGGACTATCAATCCGGTCTTGTTTTTGCTTGGCAAAGGAAGTTGGCCTCAGAAAATGAGGTGGACAACTCAATGGACACCTTGCCCCAGGGGACAATGCCGAATGGATTGGCAGTCAATCCTACCCTCACTCAATTGAGGAGAGACATTCATCCCTCACCAAAAAGGGATACCCCTAAAAAAAATAACAATCAACCAAAGCCTTAAAAAAGGCTCTGTCCAACCCCCAGTGGGGAAAAAAAGTAAGAACAGTCATAAATGGGACAACCAAATCCAAAGTTCTCAACAGGACCCTCCCTAATTTTGGGATAGGGGCCAAATAAGACAGAGACCACCCCAATACGCACAAGGCCAATACCAGGAGGATCCCCCATATTTCAATAGGGAGAGAGGGGATCAGGGATTTAATATCCCTCTGCGGAATCATTTTTTTCCTCTATTCGATATGGAGACCCCCAGAGGTTATAACGATAGAGGGTATGGTTATGATTCCCCTATAGGACACCATGGGGGTTATCACACGGGGGGCATGGCCAAAGCTATGCTCAACCGAGATTTGATTACTATCAAGAACCCTTGGGTGGTCAGAGGAATCAAAATTGGGATTTTCCCAGGAACACTCAAAGCCTAAGAAGGCCTATAGAGTCAAGAGAGGAACTAGAGGGGGGTGGTATGCCCAGTCAGCTAAAAAGAAAAAGAATGTAGGGGCTGGGATATACAATCTCAGCAAACAGGAATTGACTGAGCCGGAGAAGAAGCTTCGAGATAAGGGTCTGAAATTTGCTCCGCCTAGGAGCCTGAGCAAGTTTCAGACCTTTATGGACGTGCATAAATATGCACGTAAGCTTAATATTCAGCGGTATATGATGTCAAATCCCGTCAGAGAGGGGGCAGTGACGACAACCGAGTTTCGACACTCTGGTTTGTCGAACGCCTCACTCTTCAACCCCCCAGGCTCCCTAGCTCCCCCAATTACAGTATTTAGAGATGTTGTATTAAGAGATCTAGAGGACATCAAAGTTAAAAAGATAAAAATGCAGCATGACCTAGAGATAGGCCTAGATTCCCTACGTCAAAATAAATCACTGGTTATCAGGCCAGCTGATAAAGGGGGTGCATAGTGGTTCTAGATCGGTGCGACTATCTTACGGAACTATACCAAATTGTAGGAGACTGTGAGACGTATACCCCTTTAAATAGGGATCCTGTCACCAAATAGAAGAAGGAGTTGGAAATCATTGTAGAACGGGGCTTCCATAGAGGTATCCTTACCAAAAAGGAAAAACTGTTTCTGGTGCTCGTTGCCCCCGCACTCCAATTATATACTACCTCCCAAAGGTACATAAGAGCCTTATTTGCCCCCCGGGACGTCCCATTGTGAGTGGGATCGATTCTATCACGTCCCGGGTGGGCAAATATATTGATCATTACCTCCAACCTTTGGTGAAGAAAGTCCCTTCTTACATCAAGGACACTAAACAGGTGATCAACATCTTGGCAGGGATCACAACCAAAAGAGGTCTATGGATGGTTACAGCAGACGTAACCTCATTATACACCATAATTCCCCACTGTTTGGGACTGGAGGCTGTTAACCTTTATTTAGAGAGGGAATCTGGATTATCTCCAACACAGATTGAGTTCATTATGGAACTATTAGGTTATGCTGCTACACATAATTACTTCCTGTTTGATCAACAGTTCTATCGTCAAGATAGAGGTGTAGCAATGGGGGCCAAGTACACCCCAAGATTGGCCAACCTGTTCATGGCCAAGTGGGAGGAGGACGTCATAGATGCCCAGGCTAGACCGGAGGTGGCCCTATGGGCTCGCTACATCGATGACGTCCTCCTCCTATGGTATGGCACTGAACCAGATCTTCTGAATTTTATGGCACTCCTTAATCAGAACGATAGGGGTATAAAGTTCAACTTTGAAGCCAGTATGGAACAAATCAATTTCCTGTACCTGACAATCAAAGTGGAGGATGGAAAATTTGTGACATCTACCTACTTTAAGGCAACGGATAGAAACTCGTATATTGCCTTAGACAGTTGCCATCATGAACCATGGCTGAAGGCTGTTCCTCAAGGACAGTTTACAGGTCTTAGACGTTATTGTACCGATGTAAATAGCACAGAAGCCTGAGCATCAAAGGTATCAGCTAGATTTGTGGAAAAGGGGTACGATTCACATTTATTGGCTCAGACAAAGGAAATTAGAGAGGTAGACAGGTCCTCACTTCTTGTAGAAAAAACACATCAACCAGTGACCAACAAAATATCTATGCCCTTTATCACAACATTCTCTGTACAGCATCGTAAAGTGAAGCAGTTAATACAGAAACACTTGCATATATTGGAAAGTGATCAGGTCCTTAACGATATATTGCCTGCTAGACCCCAAATCATTTTTAAGGGGGCCTCATCCCTTGGTAATAGGGTTGCACCCAGTGTCTCTGATCCCCCGAAAGTCAACAGATCTTTCTTCCAAAACCTCACAGGGTATTACCGGTGTAAGACCTGTCGAGTCTGTTCCATGAACAGCTGTAAGGACAGAAAAATATGCAGCTTCACGTCCACTAGTACATCTAGGGCGTTCACAGTTGAACCATTTATCACCTGTGCAACAGAGGGGGTAACTTATCTCATCCAATGCCCATGTGGGCTGCAATACGTGGGGAGGACTAAAAGGGCCCTGAAGGTAAGATTGAATGAGCACATCAGTAATATCAAGAGAGGCTTCACCAAACATTCTGTCTCTCGGCACTACGGTGAGGTACACCAGAGAGATCCATCTAATACCCTATACATGGGGATCGATAAATACAAACCTCATTGGAGGGGGAGCTCGGTGGTACGGGAAATTTCCATACAGGAAATGTCCTGGATATACAGACTGAAGACATATGTACCTTTTGGTTTAAATGTCGACACTGACGTAAATGCGTTCATAAATAATTCTTAAACTTTTACTCATTATGTAGGTTAATATATATTACGTTTGTAGTTTTAGCATTTTTATATATTTTTTCACATTTATTCTGAGTGATGCGTATCTTATGCCATTTAAATATGGGTACTATACAAATATTTCACATAGAAATGTTTTTTTGTCTTCCATACATGTAGATGTACTGTTTTTAGTTTGATTATTGATTCTGATTTTGTGTCACTACACATCTATAGATCACTGATTTCTAATGCGTAGTATCATTAAGTGAGACTCCTGTTTAATTTTTTAGTAATTAATTCATTAATCATTTAGATTTCTTTGGTACCATCACATTGGGTATATGGGCCCAGTAAAATGGGTTTCATATTCTCCAAACACACGTAACTAAACAGACACTCCATTAAAGATTAAGAAACAAAGGAATTTTTTTAGCTTTTTTTTTGTTTATAAGAACTAATCTTATGAACGCATGCGTCTTAATCTGGCTATCACCATAGCCAATAGGTTGGAGACGTGGGGTCTGACATCATAATATTATTTTGAATAGACATTTAAGTAGCATAACCTGTTATATTTAGGCCCAGGACGAGGAGATTAATTAAATAGTTTATTTCCTGTATCCCCTTTCTTAAATTCTCTCCATCTCAGTGGATTGGCCGTTTAGGAATGTGAATCACTAGTTAATGGGGGTGAACATACACCTAATTTTATACATTTTTAAGAAATAATACACACATGGTCCTCTGGGTTCCGCTATTGCACCTGAGATGCTGTGTCTCCCCCAATCACATTAGGCTCATATCCGGTGTGAGTTGGGAAGGAGCACAACTCAATTTTTAATAATTTGAATTTTCTATTGATTTTTTAGTGCTTGGACATTTAGCTCTCTATGCACGATGGACATCATGGATCAGGATGGGGGCCATGCGTAATCCAGTATAGCAAGATAGGCTGTTCTTTTATTTATGAGCGTGCCATTCAAATCACCTCAGCGTACGGGCGGGGCATAATATGTCCTGTCTGGATGCTCTGGTGAGAGACTTTAATGTTGTCCATTAGGTGTCGCTCTAGCCTACGGCAAAGGGTGACCCCTGTGTCCAAAATTACCTTTTTCCGGTGTTTGTATACAAACAGACACACGGTTTTTAACAATATCAATTTAGCTTGTGAGGATCTCCTTATGTTGTAATGTGCTTATAGATAAGCAATTGCAGGCGGAGATTTTCATTAGCCATAGCCCCAATGATCAACCATTCACGCTCTAGCATGCTGGCGAACTAGCAAGACGAGCGCTGCTACCAACATTACACTGGAGTGGCACTTCATGATATTGCACATGTCTATTGGATGGTGATAATCCAGAGTGAGGCTTGGTTATATTCTATGTACTATAAATAGAGGTGACGCAGTGCGCCGCCCGTGCCCCTGGAAGAAGTACGTTTTTTACGAAACGGACGTAGGGAGGAGCGACGCGCTCACGTCACCTCGAACGGTTCCCAGAAGGACGGGTGTCTGTTGTATGTGCACCGGCGGGCACACCAGACGTAAAGGCTATTAAGAACTGCATAATTGTAAGTGCATTATTTTATTTTAAATAAAACATTTTTATACGTTTAATGCATGTTTAATGTGGAGTGTATATTATCTCTTCCATATCGTATGCATCTGCTGACACTGTCGGAAGCTGTTGCCCCAAGAATCTTATATGTGGTTGCTGGTCTGTGGGAAGAGCTGCCTGGTTTTATGCATTCACTGATCCTCTGTCATGGGGGATCGTGACTAGCTGGTAAGGAGGAATTCCTGCTGATTGGTGGTGGAACTTCACATTTCTTTGGATGCAACTTTTCACTTGTGGATTACATTTTTTACAGAGCACTGGTGCTGTAATATGGACATTATTTGCACATTTATATATGGACTATATGATTTTTTGATTTTTTATTGTTACATTTATCAAATTTATTCCTTGTAGTGTGGTTCACAGTCAGTGTGTTCTAAAGAGGAACAATATTTTTGCACGATTTGAGTCACATTATTAGGGTTTATTTATTTATTTTAATTTAACTTTATGGTTTCACATGACCAATTATTAAGTTTGTATTCATGGGTCAGCGCGATTTTTCTCTTTTTCCCTTATATGTTTTGTGTACTGTTGTTTACATAGAAATCGCAGCTCCCAACTAGCAACTGTGATATTAGCCTAAGATATCCGGTTCTCTTACTTTGAATCTTTTAGCGCAGTTTTCTATATTTTTTTCCATCTCCTATCTGTACTCCCGTGATGTGCTGATTTAGACGTACAGTGCAGAGAAGCGGTTCCAGTGACAGGGCGAAGAGGAGAGGCGACAGAGGACACCCCTGTCTTGTCCCATTTGTAATTTGAAAAGTGTCTGACAATACTTCGTTGGCCCGTACCCGGGCCATCGGGCGGGAATAAATGGAGGTTATCCACTGTAACATTTTTTTGCCGAAACCTCCATAACGTAAAACTGCTAAAATGAAACTCCAATTCACCCTGTCAAAGGCCTTCTCTGCATCTGTGTTTAAAAACATGCATTGCGTCTGGGATACATTAACTGCCTGTAGTAGGTTCAAAGCCTTCGTATGTTATCGTGTTATCTCTTGCTTCTCATGTAGGGACAAATCCCACTTGATCCAGGTGGTCTCAAATACGCCAACAGCAGCCCCGAAGAGGATCCCAGGATCCCTCTGGAGATCAGAACCTGGTTCCATGATTAACCTGTCCCGCATCCTTAACGAGTGGGGTAGGTGACAGAGGTGACATTGGCGGACGTTCTTAGTAGTCCCCGCAACCCCTGGGTATCCTGGGGGATCTTGACACCGGTCCCTGCCTCATACTAAGACATTCGTTTTTATAGCTTTAGATGTGAAACAAGTAGTGGCCCATAGCTACCTGGGGGGAATCAATTGAACAGAATTATCTGAATGATTAAAACGTTGTTAGTTCTTTCTTTAGGGGGAACCTTACTCACATTTGTTTTTTTTTTTTTTTTAGCACTTCTATTTTTGTTGCACAAGCCTCTTTGGAATAAGAAGACACATGTTTATTTGTCGTGATTATAATACTTATTCTTTATCTGTACTTGTTCCTCTTATTACTTTATTGTAGTATTACGCTTGGTTGTAGGGATGAGCCGAACACTCCCCTGTTCGGTTCGCACCAGAACCTGCGAACAGACAGAAAGTTTGCTAATTATAAAGGCTAATATGCACGTTATTGTCATAAAAAGTGTTTGGGGACCCGGGTCCTGCCCCAGGGGACATGTATCAAAGCAAAAAAAAGTTTTAAAAACTAACGTTTTTTCGGGAGCAGTGATTTTAATGATGCTTAAAGTGAAACAATAAAAGTGAAATATTCCTTTAAATTTCGTACCTAGTGGGGGTGTATAGTATGCCTGTAAAGCAGTGCTTGTTTCCCGTGCTTAGAACTGTCCCTGCACAAAATGTCATTTCTGAAGGAAAAAAAGTCATTTAAAACTCACTCGCGGCTATAATGAATTGTCGGCATAGAAAAGTCATTGATAAAAAAAAAAAATGCGTGGGGGTTCCCCCAAATTCAATTACCAGGCCCTTCAGGTCTGGTATGGATTTTAAGGGGAACCCTGCCGCAAATTAAAAAAAAAATGCGTGCGGTTCCCCCCAAATATCAATACCAGGCCCTTCAGGTCTGGTATGGATTTTAAGGGGAACTCCACCCAAAATGTAAAAAAAATGGCGTGGAGTTCCCCCCAAAAATCCAGACCAGACCCTTTATCCGAGCACGCAACCTGGCAGGCCGCAGGAAAAGAGGGGGGACGAGAGCGCGCCCTCCCCCCCTCCTGAACCGTACCAGGCCACATGCCCTCAACATGGGGAGGATGTCCCCATGTTGATGGGGACAAGGGCCTCATCCCCAAAACCCTTGCCCGGTGGTTGTGGGGGTCTGCGGGCAGGGAGCTTATCGGAATCTGGAAGACCCCTTTAACAAAGGGGACCCCCAGATCCCGGCCCCCCCCATGTGAATTGGTAATGGCTGAGCCTGAGCGGACCTGATGGGGGAACTTCCTCCGCAGTGTAATAAATTAATAGACCCGCCCCTTCTAAAGTTCCCCATCAGGTCCGTTTAGCCAATGACGTAGGTGTAAGGCTGAAGACCTGATGCGGAACGTGAGAAGGGGCGGGTCTATTCATTTATTATACTGCGGAGGAAGTTCCCCATCAGGTCCGCTCATCGAATGGCGTAGGCGGGGTCTGACATACGAGGGGGCGGACCTGCTGGGGAACTTCCTCCACAGTGTAATACATAATTAGACCCGCCCCTTCTCACGTTCCGCATCAGGTCCTCAGCCTTACACCTACGTCATTGGCTGAGCGGCCTGATGGGGAACTTTAGAAGGGGCGGGTGTATTCATTTATTAGTAATTTTTTTTGCATTGATACATGTCCCCCGGGCAGGACCCGGGTCCCCAAACACTTTTTATGACAATAACTTGCATATAAGCCTTTAAAATTAGCACTTTAGATTTCTCCCATAGACTTTTCGAATTTGCCGCGAACACCCCAAATTGTTCGCTGTTCGGTGAACAGGCAATGTTCGAGTCGAACATGAGTTCAATTCGAGCTTGAAGCTCATCCCTACTTGGTTGTATCACTAAGGTAATTGTTTTACCCTTATGCACTTTGAGCACTTGTTAATTATTTTTGTAATTTTTGGTCCTTTTTTTTTTGGCTTTGCTTTTTGCAGCTTGTAAAGAATATTAGCACTTTTTTTTTTCTTTGCACGGATGTAATATCTATTTTTTTTCTATGCATACTTTTAACAATATATATATATATATATATATATATATATATATATATTTTTGGGGTGCACCCCTATGACACCTTTTTATTTTTCACTTTTGTCACTAGTTTTCACTTTTTTTTTTCTCTTATGTTCCACCCCTAACAACTGCATTTCTAGACTTGTCCCCCAGGGTGGCATATGGTAGCTTAGAGATAACTCTATTGAGACGTTGCCCCTGTCTTGCTTCCTGGAGATGGGAAAAGGTTACATGTTCGGTGGTACTTATATTTTCTCATTTTATGCATGTTTTTTGCATGTTGGTAATAGGATGCGGAGGACGGTTATCTTATTTTATGATGCTAATATGCTGGAGGACAGATCACCTGACTGTGGATCACCTTATGGGCCCCCCTCCTCAATTGAAGTCCCCTATGGGACTTGAGAGGTGGGCGACTGGGAGGGGTTCCACAATACGGGTGGGTGCCCTCTAATAGCTACAGTATATTTACTGTACTGCTCTTATGTTGTCAAGTTATTATGTGGCGGTATTATATGTTGATTTCTATAATGCAGAATGTCGGCTCTATTGTTAACATTACTTTTTTCAGTTGGAGGGGGGGAGGGGCCCGGAGCTCTGCTTCTGGCCACTCCTATCCACACTCCCACATAGGTTGACGCTCGAATACCGGTTTAAAACCGGTGAGCATTTAAGCAATACTTTGCCTTTTTTTTGGGGTAGATATTTTTTCTGCCCCTTCCCCCCCCCCTTTATTCCCTTATTTTTCCCTTCCCTTCCTCCCATACCCTTTCCAACCCTAGATCCTGGTATGGCGGTCCTCAATGTGACCTTGTTTAACGCTAAGGTGCTAAATACGCCAGAGAAGAGGCGGATGCTCCTACATGATTTGCAACGTCTCAAGTCATACAGGAGACACGCTTTAGGGATGACAAAGTACCCACCCTACGGAGTAGGTAATTTCCGACGGTATACCATTCTACCAATCAATCAGCACAGTCAAGGGGAGTTTCTATTCTTTTCTTGGGTAGGGTACCATGGTCCTACATAGATTTGATTAGGGACCCAGGAGGACGTTTCTTGTTTATAAAAGGCACAGTAGGTGATGTTGGGGTTACTTTGGCGACATTATACGCCCCTAATAAACCATCAAGAGACTTTTATAGGTAAGACGCTTGGAAGGCTGGTTGAGTTCACAGAGGGACACCGGATTGTAGGAGGTGACCTAAATATTCCATTAGTCCCAGTAGAGGACACATCCTCCGGAGTGTCATCTATTTCCTTTAGGGCACGAAATTGCATTGTCCAATCTTTACACCGAAGTCAAATGATTGATATATGGTGCCTATTCCACCCCAGGGAAAAAGATTATACCTTTTACTCTCCCCCTCATAAATCACACTCTCGTATTGATTACTTTCTTGTCCCACATGCCCAACTCCATGCAGTACGAGACGCTACTATAGGTTCCATTACCTGGTCAGATCACGCACCTATATCCTTGACATATGCCCTACACGATTTTTTGACGATTAGGCCTACTCATTGGAGATTGAACGAAAACCTCCTATAAGATAAAGATGTTTTAGAGGATGTAATTAAGGAGCTAGATTTCTACTTCAGCACTAATGACACCTTAGATTGTGACCATGGAATTATCTGGGAGGCACACAAAGCGGTTATCCAATGCTCTGAACAATTTAAGGTATTACTTGAAGATCTAGCCACCCTGGAGCACCATCATAAACAGGCTTAGATCCCTTCCTTGTAGAGAGATCTTCTTGCTAAACGAACACAAATCTCGGACCTTCTTCAATATAAGACCAAGGCGGCACTACAGGTTTGTAGGAAGTTTTCCTATGAATCTGGAGATAAATGCAGGGAATTATTAGCTAGAACCTTGCGAGAGCAGAAATTAAAGACTTACATTCCACAGCTGGCCTCACCTAATAGGCCTAATGTCACGAAACCACACGACATAGCACAGGAATTCCAAGAATTTTATAAATCTCTGTATAACCTGCAGAATAAGCCCCCTATCCAAACTCAGATAGATTTATAGCTCTTCTCGTCATTAATGCCCCGATTATCAGACGTAGATAGAGATAATCTTGAAGATCCCATAACAATAGAAGAACTTCAGGGAGCAGTAGGTGCTACTAAATTGGGTAAAGCACCCGGTCCTGATGGGCTGACGGCCCAATACTATAAGATTCTGTTTCCCTCTCTCGCTCAATATATGGTTAAATTATTTAATGCACTGGGCTCTTCCGCAACTTTCACAACTGATACTTTGCTAGCTCATATTTTGGTGATAACTAAAGAGGGGAAAGATCTGACCTCTTGTGGAAACTATCGGCCAATTTCTCTGCTTAATCTAGATCTCAAGATCTTTACCAAAATACTGGCAAACAGGATTCAACATCAACATCAACATCCCGAACTTGATCCACAAAGTATTTTTTGGTGTTTATTTATTTACAGTTCTATTTTTTTAATGAGCAAAAAAGTATACTTTTTAATTTTTCCCCTGGGGAGATGGATATCGCAAAAGCCTCCTTACTGTAAAAGGGGCAAAAAAGGGGAAGAGCTGCGCAAATAAAATTGAAAAGTGACCTGTGGCGAATAAAAATGGGAGTAAATCCCAGTCACAATAAGATATATATCCTGACTCTAAATAAACAACAGTAAAAGTAGGGAAAAATGAATAAATATTTAGTGCAACAATAATAGTCCATAAAGGTGAGTATGGAATCCAATCTTCATGTGAACGAATACATCAAGTGGAAGAAAAGGGGTGAACCTCAAGATTGGCACCAATAAGCACACGTGCACCACCACCAATATTATAATGTGCTTACCAGAGGCAAGCGGATTACAAGCCCAAAAAACATGAATGAATCTTCTGGTCATGCAAAAACAGGTTACCAGGTTAGAGTTACAGAGGAGGTCTAGTGCTAGAATTGTTGCACGCACTCTAACGCATGTGGCGATACCTCACATATGTGGTTTGAACAGCGTTTACATATGTGGGCGGGACTTATGTGTGCGTTCGCTTCTGATCGCGAGCTACCGGGGACAGGGGCGTTTTAATTTATTTATTTTTTTACACTTATTTAAAAATTATTCTTTTTTGATCACTTTTATTCCTATTACAAGGAATGTAAACATCCCTTGTAATAGGAATGTGTGTGACAGGTCCTCTTTATTGAGAGATGCGGGGTCAATAAGACCCCACATCTCTCCTCCAGGCTGCAAAGCATGAGATTGTGAAAAAAAATTCACTGATCTCATGTTTACTAGCCGCAATGGCGGCTTTGTTTACATCTGAGGACCCGGGCGTGACGTCATCACATCACGCCCGGGCCTCCGACGGTCATAGAGATGACTGGTGACCATCTGGTCACCAGTCATCTCTATGCTTCCTATCGTGCACCGGACGATTCATTCTCCGGGCCCCCGATGGCACGGGAGAGCCCAGAGAAGCACCGGATGACGGCGGGAGGGGGGGGGGGATGTCCCCTCCCGCCGCCTATAAGAATGATCAAGCGGTGGAACCACCGCTATGATCATTCTTATGGTGCACAGAATCGCCGGCAGAACAGAAGGACATCTGAATGATGCCTCTAGCTGCAGGCATCATTCAGATATTCCCCCACAAAGCCCAGGACGTCATATGACGTCCACCCAGGATGGGAGATCCCATCTGTGGACCTCATTTGACTATGGCTGGGTAGGGAAGTGGTTAAAATTACTTTAATATTTGCACTTTTGATTTTTGACGTTCGAGTCCCATAGACTTTAACAGTGTTCGAAAGT
This sequence comes from Rana muscosa, assembly GCA_029206835.1. Taxonomy (NCBI): domain Eukaryota; kingdom Metazoa; phylum Chordata; class Amphibia; order Anura; family Ranidae; genus Rana; species Rana muscosa. The sequence goes on from CM055117.1 coordinate 327,527,503, forward strand.
TCGCGCAAACTTTCGGTCCGTTCGCATGTTCTTCTGCGATCCAAACCGGGGGGTGTTCGGTTCATCCCTAAAGGGGAGCCATTTAAACAGCCCATGCATGCCCTTGCTCCACAATATGTTGTTCCTGCACGAACAACTTTCAGCAGAAAGATTGTTCCAGCACTATACCATTCGTGCGTTGCAGTATTGAAGGAAAAAATGGCCAAAGCCGAGGGTCAGACAATGCATTTGACCACTGTTTTGTGGACAGCTCCCAGCGGTCAACATGCTTTCCTGTCTTTGACTACACACTGGTGGCAGGCCACTGTGCCTGTTGGTGGTGGCACTAGTGTAAGAGTTCAAACTTCATCAGGAAGCAGGTCTGCAGCGCAAGACCAGCAGGGTTATTAAGATTTCTTGCTTCACACAAAAGTCCGTGATGATAAACATAGCTCTGCCAACATATTGCGGGCAATTAAATCGATGTTGGCCAATTGGTTTGGAGAGCGGGCAGTCACCAATGTTTCTGTTGGGTTCATAGTGACAGACGGAGGTTCAAACATGGTGAAAGCGCTCCAAGATGGATCTTTTGTCGGTGTGCACTGTTCTGCACACATACTGCATTTAGTGGTCAAGGGTGTAATCCCAGTGGAGAAAAACAACAAGATTGCTCAAATCTTGGACCTTTGCAGGAAGATTGCAGAGCATTTCCACCGCAGTGTAGGGGCTAGTCAACTGTTGAGGGAAGAGCAAGAACAAACATTGCCTAAAACAAGATGTCAGCACCCGGTGGAACTATACCCTGGAAATGCTTGAACGCATTTTGGAGCAAAAGACAGCCATCCACAATCTATCATGCCGCCACAGCATTGGGATTGATTCCACACTGGGACGTGATGACTGGTGTATAATTGGGCAGCTCGTTTCTGTCTTAAAACCCTTTGGGGATGTGACGGAAAACAGAGTCAGAGCAATGCCAGCCTAGGACAGGTCATACCCTTGTTCACCTATATCATGGAGAAGATGGGACCGTTCCTAGAAAACAGGGAACCTCTTTATGGCAGCCCACTTCATGCCGATGTAGCCTCTTTCATCAGAAAGCTACAAGACAACTTAAAAGATTGTCTAAATGACCATGTCCACAAAAGCAGGCTACTTTTTAAAGTTGATAATTTTGTATGGCCACTGAATGAATAAGCCCCACTCCTGTTCTAGGCTAGGTAGGTTACTCACTCCTGGTCTAGGCTAGGAGGTATAACAGAGAATTTACAATTACTGATCCTTCGATCTCCCGGCAACCGGTGCTTCATCTGCTCTCCTCTTCTACTGCAGTGGTCTCTCCCTGAGCCTTCAAGACCTATGCAGGTCTTAATAACTTCAGAAGCCTAGACCATTTAAGTGGAGTAAGAAGAGGGTGCATGGAAATGTGTCCGACCACTGGGGGATCCAAGAATCAGTATGTCTAAAACTTCTAAAACAAAAAACACTAGACAAAAAGGAGCAGTAAAAGAAGAACTCCAGGATACATGTAAAATATATCAGTAAATAGCCTTGTCAATGTGCAACACAACACACTCTGGAGTCTGAACCATAGCCTAAAGACTCAAATTTTTGTAGATATTTGCCTGCAAAGATCTACGAGGTCACAAGGTCATTTAGAATTTTTGCTTTAGATGATGCCCAAGAGGAGGCACCAGACATCATGAGGAAAGTGTTAATGCATGCATCAGGGGCATGCCAGAGATTGAACATGTCCAGGGACTACCAGCCAATAGCTGGAGATTCTTGTCTGACACACCCCCTCCAGCTTGCTGTGTTATTCATGATTAGGGATGAGCCGCACACCCAGGGCCACTTATAGAAATCACGGGGCCCCATACAGCCTACCTGACGGGGCCCTGTGCACAAATTTCCAAACAAAAATCCCCCCTCCTAGCACAACCCCCTCTAAATTACCCCCCTGCCCCCCCAATCTCTCCTCCCAGCACATATCCCCCTTTCTTCCTCCTCACACATATCGCCCTCCCCAAATCCCCAACACAGCCAGAAAGAGGTGTGCTGTGTTTTGTTCTCCCCTCCTGTCAGAAGAGTGCTGGTCTTTATAGTACATGAGACCAGATCGCTCTTACTGTAGATTTCATTGCACTGTACACACACACACAGCGCCCCCATCTCCTCCAAAGGCTGCTCAGTGCTCACCTCCCGGCAGCAACAAATGTGGATAGGGGGCGGTGTGTGTACTGTGCCGTTTGATCTACAATAAGAGCGATCCAGTCTCATGTACTGTAAAGACCAGCGCTCTTCTGAGAGGAGGGGAGAACAAGTCACAGCACACCTCCTGCTGGCACTTCTTCTCTCACCGCTCCAGGCTCCAAGCTGCCGTCTCCTCATCCCAGCTGTGAGTGAGAGCAGGGAGGGGGCGGGGGAAGGGGCTCAGCTGCAGCCGGCCAGGGGGGGCATAACAACCTACCCCGGCATCCCCTAAATCCAGCCCTGTGTCTCTCACCTAGCAGCTGAAAGCCGGCGGGAGCGAAATGGAGAGAAACCGGCTTTGCTGGCTGAGAGACACTGTCATTCTTTATTCTCTGCTCCACCGATCCTCCTGCTGTCCAGGCCCCCCTGTGTGCCTGGGCCCCCTACAGGAGGGCTGGTGGTCCCCCCGATCAGCAGCCCTATGCACACACCCCCGTTCGGTTCGCACCAGAACCTGCGAACAGACCCAAAGTTTGCACGAACTTTAGAACCCTATTAAATACAATGGACTTGAACGTTTGAAATCAAAAGTGCTAATTATCAAGGCTAGTATGCAAGTTATTGTCCTAAAAATGGTTTGGGGACCCGGGTCCTGCCCGAGGGGACATGTATCAATGCAAAAAAAGATTTAAAAAACTGAAGTTTTTTTCAGGAGCAGTGATTTTAATAATGCTTAAAGTGAAACAATAAAAGTGAAATATTCCTTTAAATTTCATACCTGGGGAAGGGTGTATAGTATGCCTGTAAAGCAGCGCTTGTTTCCCGTGCTTAGAACTGTCCCTGCACAAAGTGTCATTTCTGAAGGAAAAAAAGTCATTTAAAAGCACTCGCGGCTATAATGAATTGTCGGCTCCCGGCAGTACAGAGAAAAATCATTGATATTTTATTTATTTTTTAAATGCGTGGGGGTCCCCCAAATTCAATTACCAGGCCCCTTAGGTCTGGTATGGATATTAAGAGGAATGTACGAGGGGGCGGGGTCACCCGTCAGATCATAGGGGTAAGCCCCAGCTTTCCCCGCTTGCGGGGAATAGCCAATGAAGTAGGCGGGATCCCGCCTACGTCATTGGCTATTCCCCGGCAAGCGGGGAAAGCTGGGGCTTACCCTATGATGTGACGGGTGACCCCGCCCCCTCGTATGTCATGGGGGTTTTGTGTGGAGTGGAAACTGCAGCGCTGGACATCGAATCACTTCGGGACACTGGATTACATCGCTGGAATGGGTTTTTTATTTTTCTATTTTTAATAAAGGACTTTCCCAACTGTGTCTGGCAGTTTTTTTACAATTTTTTACACTTTCTTTGTGAAATAATAGGGGTACAATGTACCCCTTACCAATTCACATAGGGGGGGCTGGGATCTGGGGGTCCCCTTTGTTAAAGGGGTCTTCCAGATTCCGATAAGCCCGCTGCCCTTGACCCCCACAACCACCGGGCAAGGGTTGTGGGGATGAGGCCCTTGACCCCATCAACATGGGGACATAGTGCTTTGAGGGGTCACAGACCCCCAAAGCATCCTCCCCATGTTGACAGCATGTGGCCTGGTACGGTTCAGGAGGGGGGTGCTCTCTCATCCCCCCCTCTTTTCCTGCGGCCTGCCAGGTTGCATGCTCGGATAAAGGGTCTGGTATGGATTTTTGGGGGGAACTGCACGCCATTTTTTTTTAAATTTGGCGTGGAGTTCCCCTTAAAATCCATACCAGACCTGAAGAGCCTGGTAATTGAATTTGGGGGGACCCCACGCATTTAAAAAAAAATAATTATCAATGACTTTACTCTGTATTGCCGGGAGCCGACAATTCATTATAGCCGCGAGTGCTTTTAAATTACTTTTTTTCCTTCAGAAATGACACTTTGTGCAGGGACAGTTCTAAGCACGGGAAACAAGCTCTGCTTTACAGGCATACTATACACACCCCCTAGGTATGAAATTTAAAGGAATATTTCACTTTTATTGTTTCACTTTAAGCATTATTAAAATCACTGCTCCCGAAAAAACTGCTGTTTTTCAAACTTTTTTTGCATTGATACATGTCCCCTGGGGCAGGACCCGTGTCCCCAAACACTTTTTATGACAATAACTTGCATATAAGCCTTTAAAATTAGCACTTTAGATTTCTCCCATAGACTTTTACAGGGTGTTCCGCGGCTTTTTGAATTTGCTGCGAACACCCCAAATTGTTCGCTGTTCGGCGAACAGGCAATGTTCGAAGCTCATCCCTATTCACAATGATAAACAGTGATTGGCTCAGACTGGGAATCTGAACTGCAGCAAGAAGGTGGCGTGATCAGGGAAGTGACATTGAGGAAATAACAAGCACAGGTCACGCTAACAGGAAGACTGGAATCAGCTGCAGAGGGGGACTAATAATTCCAGCTAAACCAAAGCCTTGCAGAATAAATCACAACCATTTCTAGACAAGGTATGCCATCAGCATTTCATATTTAAAATACTATATTTGCCTGGAAAATACTAAAAAGTTGTACTTACTCCCTGAATCTGCCACGTCTGGCTGTTGCTCATGCTGACCATCTTCCGCATCCCCAGCAGCCTCTACAGGGCAGGTCTCCTCCACCTCCTACTCAGCCTCAGCAGCTGTTGATTAATATAGAAAAAAACATTACAATCTGTAGTGTACAACAATCTCACACATTAGTACAAGAACATTGAAACATGTATGATCAGCAGATACAAGCAAGATTATACTAACTTACATGTGGGCGTTGCCACCTGAGCCGCCTCCTCCCGAGTCTCCCCCTGACTGGATGACACCTATTTAATATGAAGGAGAAATGAAGAACGTTACGATGTTCAAGCTTCAAATTACTATAAATAAATACTGTATATAATAAAAAAATATATATCCATTAGCATGGCAATACAGGGCAAGTCACTAACATTTATCTACAAGGCAGGGACATGCATTCACCATTTATAAAAATAAAATAAAATCTGTAAAAATAGAAAAAGAACGAGGCACTTACCTGTTCTGGTTTTAGCGGCGAGTGCTAGGCGCGCCGACGCTGATCAGGCGCCTCAGTTCAGATAGAGCGGTGACGTTCTGTCAGATTACTTAAGTTACGCAAGTTCTTGCGTTACCTGACAGAACGTCGCAGAGGCTCTATCTGTCACTGCTTTATCGAGAAGCAGTGACGCTGGAATCGACAATGGAAGGCTGGACAAATGGAAAAAAACCCACTCTATTAGTGTCACTACTACAGTACTTACTGAACGATGATGAAGTGGAGGACTCCTGCTCCTCTGCCCTCCGCCTCCGGCGATGCTTGGCCTGGATACGATCTTTAAATAAAATCAAACACAACATGGTAAATGACATGCTTGACAAAAAAAATGTCCTGCACAATGCAATGCTGACACCAACCTTGATGAGCCAGGAGCTGGGTGATCTCGTCCTCCCCTACACCCGCTAGGAGCCCCGCCTGCCTGCGTTTACGCGCTATGGCGCTGCAAAACAAAAAGAGAAGAGAAACAGGTTCCATAATTAAACTACAATTGTAATCTGAAAATGACATCAAGATTTGCACATTTTTTTATTAACCTCCCTGGTGGTATGATTATGTCAGATTTTTGATGCTGAAAGCAGTACAATTATTTTGCAGGGAAATTTGGCGTTTTACATTGTAGGCCTGTAATTCTTAGAAATTACTCAAATCTGTCCAAACAAGAGTCTAGTAGACATCCCGGATATGATAAAGTTTGAAACACGAAATCATAAATTATAATATAATAAATAACTATAAATAATTATAACAAATAATAATATAATAATAATAAAAAATATTCAATAATGTAATTAAATCAAAAACACAGAAATTTTCTCAGTTGCAGAATTGTCGCTGTCATTACTTTTAGTGTTTGATGACGAAATTTCCCCACAAATCGCTATCGCTCAATTCTGCAAGTGATTCTAATTTATTATCGCTGTTTTCTAGCTGGTCTGAAAGCACTTTTGACGTAAACGGGCATTTTTTGGTTGCTATGAACAATCTCCAGTTTCCAGGCAGAAAGAACAGTATTTATAATATAAAACTGGATGCAGGGCACTGGACAAACCACTAGGGACAAAGGGGATGTGTAATTATTTGATACAGTACTGTAATCAGTAAGATTACAGTGTACTGTATGTTTACTGTGTTTTTTACTTTTTGAATTTGGCTCAGTGCTCTGTCCCCGTGCGTCGCAACGCTCGCAGGGAACGGAGCTCGGCACTGTGAACTGAGTGGAGGACACACGACTCGCAGACACAGCGGGGAGACATCGCAGGATCCAGGGGACAAGGTAAGTATGTTGTACATGGATCCTGTGATGCAATCCCGAGTGTGGCTCTGGGTTACCGCTTTTGGTACTGAAAATTCAACCCGAGCCACACTTGGGAATACCGCCAGGGAGGTTAACCAAATTTATTTGAAGAAAAACTAAAAACGTATGCTTTTTGGTGCACAATAAAATATAAATAGATGTCCAGTCCACCTTTCTAATTACGTGCTTGTGTGAACTGTGTATGGTGTAAATTTCCTTTCTTGTTTCTTTTGCAAAGCGTTACCACTTGGGGATGCAGACCCGCCTATAGTAAACATACGGCCGGTCCGCAAGCTGGTTAAGTCTAGCCACCGTAACACTTTTTTTTTTTTATATTTAACTTTTTTTTTTTCAATAACAATTTTTTTTAAACCCCAGTGGTGATCTAATACCACCAAAAAAAGCTCTATATGTGGCAGGAAAAGGGCATAAATTTCATTTGGGTAATACATAGCAGGAGCGTGCAATTGTCAGTTAAAGCTGCAGCGCGCTAAATAGCAGAATATGGCCTGGTCAGAAAGGGGGCGTAACCTACAAGTGGTCAAGTGGAACTTAAAAGCACTTACTGCTCAGTTTAGTGATAAGAACAAATAACGGCCATGGAAATATTCCTCTCACAACGATCATGGCGATAATATTTAACATGTGCAAACTATGCTCTTATGTGTAGGCTAGGCACACCTATGCGCAAATTAGGTTTTTCACAGGAGGGAGGATGAATTGAAAATAATTTTTTCCTTTTTAAAAAAAAAATTCACTTAACTTTACTGACATCACATGTGATAGCAATAATATATGTTTATCTGTGTGTTGGGGTGGGGGACGACGACTTGTTTTTGGGCATAATATGTGATTTTTAAAATGTAAAAAAATAAAATAATCAGACACGTTACTAACCATTTATGTTGCATAATTTTTTACGACAGGCAGACGGGTCACGCTGATAAAGCTGTATCACCTGAACTTTACGGGAGATATCCTCCCACTTCTCCCGCTTCCACTCCGGAGTGGTCTCGCTGGAGCGGGGGCCACACACCTGCATCCAGCAAGGAAGCGTTTCCCTTACAAGGACCTGGTACTCAATGTGAGTCCACGTAAGGTTACGCTTCCTGCTGGTTGCAGCTTGTGTCCCCCTCCTGCACTTTTTTGATGGTGGTGATGCTGCTGCCTCCATAGAAGGGCCAGGCACCTCCATGGGGTTGAACTGCTTGGAGCCACCGTCATATGAACAGAAACAAACAAGTATCATATCATTCGATATGATCAAAAATATGTATAGTACCGTTCGACATGAAGATTCGACGAAGCAACTAAAAACATACGATCGCCACAAGCGGTCATTTATGGTCAAATTCTCCACTTATAGGCTATAGAAGAATTCTAATGTTGTTTGACTAGTAATATTATAATTATTAATTATTATTACTAGTCAAACAACATTAGAATTCTACTATAACTTGTGGGCGGAGCATTCGACCCGAAATGTACGATCGCGGTGTCGTACAGTTTAGCTGCTTCGTCGAATCTTCTTAGAACATCCGACAGACACCATGAGCCTTCAATGACAGATTTGATTAATTAATTCGGATTTTCGGACGAATGCATTTTTAAACTAAAAAAAAAACGAATGTAGCACACAGATCCTTTGCAAGTGGAGGTAAGCAGGGTAGAGTGGGACACACCATGCCACATGCCCAGTATCCTCCATATTGTAGAGGGTGAGCGGTGTAGATATTTTTTGGGTCCTGCAGCGAGTTACCTCTTTCCGTTGGTTCTCGTCCCTAGAGTGTAGGGAAAAGTCTATTTTCTCTCTTAAGAAGGCCAATGTCCAGACAGTATTAAACCCCAACAAAAGAGTTTATTTTTCTTTGCTCGTAACTTAATAGGAAAGTTGGAGAGAGAGAGAGAGTTGAACAGGAATACAGGTTCAGGCACGCGACACTTAATTACCACTCGTCGCCACTCAGGCCTGAGTGGGTTTTGCTCACCCGGATAGTTCCCTCTCACGGTTCTAGCAGCCGGAGTGGAGCATGGATCATTCACTTTAGATTTGTTTCTCTTAGAGGCACGTTCAGGAGATCCTCTGCCACAGGATCTTCTAACTTTTAAGTCCTGAACTTCTCAACATTTGTAACTTTAGAGACCATAGGTGCCAATGGGGCACGTTACAAGGGCTTTTGGCGGATCACGGAATCCTTCCCTCTGACAGGTAACCAGGCCTCTCCCAAGACAGTGACATCCTTCACCGATCCCCTTAGAAAGGTCCCCCCCTGGTTGCCTCTCCTTCAGAGCGGGTCACCCTCCCATGGGTACCCTGGGATTCCGCTGTTTGGTTGTAAGCCTCAGTTAAAGGTACTGGGCCTACCTGGAACAATACAGCCTCGGGCTGAAGGTGCCCAGGACCCAACACATTCACACACACCCCTGGCCATGAGGGCCTCCGAAGGTGGGGTACGTGCCGAGGACGAAGACCCCTCGCCAATGGTGTCTGCCCCTTAAGCACCATCTCCCGGCATACACAGTGGGTAGACCACGCCCACTGTACGGCTGCCGAGAGAGGACACCCAATAATGCTGCAATGCTACCTGCGGTTCAACCTGAGACCTGGGCAACAGCGCCACCTACAGGTCAAAGGGGACTATACGACCAGGCAACATCACAATAAAGTAGAGACCAATTTAAAGTAATCAAACAGCCTGAGCCAAACTAATGCTCAGGCTACCCCCTAAATTTCAAGCATACCGACCCCAAATTTGAGGGGCCCGCTACACACACCCCCTCCTGAATAAGCCACTGTCCCAGTGGCTAGAATAAATCAGAAGACCCCCTCAATCCTGAGTCGGTTTCGATTTATTCCAACTATATACAGCATTTTGAAATATTTTGGGAATAGAGACAGAGAAAAGAAGAAAAAGAAAACATGTAGTAATATACAAGTTGTCATCCCATTCTCAATGTCACATTTTAAGTAAACACACAACATACCACGTATACAATCCCACCCCTTCCTAAATTATCTACCCCAACCATTCTCCGGTGGAGTTGACAGCAGATCACACCTGAAGAGGGGGAAAGAGAGAGAAAAAAACACAGCATAGATATCACAATAAACATTCTATTTCCTAAGTAATTAGAAGTGAGCCATCTCTCCGGAAAGAAATGACTACCTTCTACAAGTATATTTTGCTAAGCCTAGCATTGCCTGATATATATTAAATATATATACTTCTCTTTTTCTTTTAAAAGGAAAATATCAAAGTTCAGCAGACCGCTGCCACCTAGTGGCTATGCAAGGTCACCACATTTACTAATATGCACGTGGGAATGAATTACTGCACAAACACTCCCCATCTTGACCACAATGTTTTTTTGCTTTGGCCCTGGCTAATTTACCCCAAAGTTCAGTTCAAGAAAAAAACTGTTTCCTTTCTTTGAAGGGTTGAGGAAGGAGAGAGGAAAAAAAACAACGGTCCTCCTATTCCTCAACAGAGTAGACTTCTCTGAAGTAGAGAGTAAAGTTTCTGAATCCAGGGCAGCTTGTCCATAAAACAGGATAAAGAAAAACACAAATTCCTGCTTTAGAGATAGTATCCCAGATCCGGGAGAATAAGAGTTTTCCACTGCTTATCCAATGTCTCTATAAAGTATGTAGCATCCTCCCTCTCTTTGTTGCAAATCACCACTCGATCCGCATGTATATGTTGGCCATAGTTCCATTCCTTACGGCAGCCTTGGTCGCAATCAGCCATAGCGGCTGAACAAGAAAAATACCTACGAGCCTTAGGCACTTCCAGCTGATCCCAAAGGAAATCGGAGTACCACCTTTCTCGGTAGGCCTCGATTTCAAAAAGAAGTTCTTTGGGAACATAAGGGTATTCCCACCCATACTCCGTGGCAACCTTTTTGTTCAGGAGCCGTTGCAACCAGGCTATGGGCGGCATGGTTGCCCAATCTCCTGCTCCAGGTAGGACAATGGCATCTGGGGACCTTTTTATTGGCGTTAGTTCCAGCTGTGGCAGAGGTGGCCGCAACGGTGGAAGTCCCTCTGTGATACCAGGCACAGACGATGCAGGTGCAGGCAGTGCGGGTGTGGGAATAACTTCTTCCTTTAAAGCAGGGGCTTTCACTCGGGGTGTAGTTTCCCCAGAGTCCATGGATGATCCCTCTTCAAAGCTGCGGGGTGAGATCACTGGAATTTTGTCCCAACCCTTCTTAGTGAAGATCTCATCGCTCTCCACATCATCACCCACATCGGATGATGAGTCCAGATCAGAAGTATCATACTCCTCTGCCGGCAAGTAACTTCTAGTGGACACGGACACATTGTCCCCAAATTTTGGAAGTTCCCGCAGGTTGGATGTCCACACATCCCCAGTATTATGGGGTATGGGCTTCTTCCCCTCCCCCGGCAAACTTGCTATCACAGTTCCCCCAGCCTCCTTACCGTCCCCTGACGTGGACTTCCCGGAGATCCCTCTGCTTTGGAGATCCGTTCAGGCAGGCGCTGGGGCAGGCTTCTACCGCGGCCATGGGGAGCCTTGACGTATCCCACCTTCCATTTGGCGGGCGGGATGGAGGTCTCTGTGGTGATGGAGGCAGCATCCGCTGTAGCATCCGTCGCTGGCTCCATAGTAGCCGGAACTCCATCTTGTGTATCCATTGCAGCCGCAGTGATGCGCGTGGGCTCGGCTGTAGGGGTATAAAACCAGGTCAAACCCCTTCCGAACGGCCGTATCTGCACAGCCAAACCACTGCATCTGGGACAGAGCACGCCCAGGGCCTCCGCATCTCTGCAGGCATATAGTGCGAAGCGGCCCCTAGGCTTTAGACAAATCCCTGTATCCGTCAAAGGAGCAGTAATTGGAGCAATGTCCATGGAAGAGGTAGTTGGGAACATCCGAGGTCCCTGTGGAATAGAAGTCCATGGGGTAGTAGACATGTTGCTGCTCCTTACTGGTCCAAACTCTTACTGTCTCTTGGCGCCAAGTGCACCTCGTGCAACTCACAATTTGAAGAAGGGCCTGCGGGCTGCGTTCAGCTAGTTAGGACATGCCCGCGAACTACGCAGTTGGAAAAAAAAACAAAGTACAGGCCTGACCTCCATTTCTCTCACAAAGTGACGCAGTCCAATTTTCCCTAAATGGCCAACCTCCACAGAACACACAAACATGAGAGAAAAATAGTCCAGCTTCCAGGGGTAGCTGCAAAATCCCGGACTCGAGCCCCCATATGTAGCACACAGATCCTTTACCCTGCTTACCTCCACTTGCAGGGTGGGACACACCATGCCACATGCCCAGTATCCTCCATATTGTAGAGGGTGAGCGGTGTTAATAGTTTTTGGGTCCTGCAGCGAGTTACCTCTTTCCGTTGGTTCTCGTCCCTAGAGTGTAGGGAAAAGTCTATTTAATTTCTTAAGAAGGCTAATGTCCAGACAATATTAAACCCTAACAAAATAGTTTATTTTTCTTTGCTCGTAACTTAATAGGAAAGTTGGAGTGAGAGAGAGAGTTGAACAGGAATACAGGTTAAGGCACGCGGCACTTAATTACCACTCATCGCCACTCAGGCCTGGGTGGGTTTTGCTCACCCGGATAGTTCCCTCTCACAGTTCTAGCAGCCGGAGTGGAGCACAGAACATTCACTTTAGATTTTTTTCTCTTAGAGGCACGTTCAGAAGATCCTCTGCCACAGGAACTTCTAATTTCTAAGTCCCGAACTTCTTAACACTTGTAACTTTAGAGACCATAGGTGCCAATGGGGCACGTTACAAGGGCTTTTGGCGGATCACGGAATCCTTCCCTCTGACAGGTAACCAGGCCTCTCCCGAGACAGTGACATCCTTCACCGATCCCCTTAGAAATGTCCTCCCCTGATTGCCTCTCCTTCAGAGCGGGTCACCCTCCCACGGGTACCCTGGGATTCCGCTGTTTGGTTGTAAGCCTCAGTTAAAGGTACTGGGCCTACCTGGAACGATACAGCCTCGGGATGAAGGTGCCTGGGACCCAACACATTCACACGCACCCCTGGCCATAAGGGCCACCAAAGGTGGGGTACGTGCCGAGGACGAAGACCCCTCGCCAATGGCCCCTTAAGTACCCTCTCCCGGCATGCACAGCGGGTAGACCACGCCCACTGTACGGCTGCCGAAAGAGGACACCCAATAACGCTGCAATGCTACCTGAAGTTCAACCTGAGACCTGGGCAACAGCGCCATCTACAGGTCAAAGGGAACTATACGACCAGGCAACATCACAATAAAGCAGAGACCAATTTAAAGTAATCAAACAGCCTTAGCCAAACTAATGCTCAGGCTACCCCTAAATTTCAGGCATAGCGGCCCCAAATTTGAGGGGCCCGCTACACGAATTTCAGGAGTAACGAAATAAATGTATTTTTCGGACGAGAACAAAATTCCGAAACAAAATATTTCGGTGTGCACATGTCTATTGTTGGTAATGTTTTTTTACCAGCTTTCTTTACACCCAGAGGTTCTGAATAAAGTATTTGGAATACTGTAAGTAGAGCATAAACATATTTCTCCTTTTTTTCTCAAGAAGACAACAGGATGAAGCACAATTGAATCAAGATAATCACTGATTTATAATTAAAAAAAATGAAATTACTTTTTATGAATGCTTGCATTTAATTCTGCCTAACCTAAGAAGGCTTACTATTTAGAAAAAAGATCAGAAGCCTTACCTAGACAGAACAACATGAAGTGCATAACCCTTTTGCTCAAAGATAAAGGTCAGCACATCGATATTCACAATAAAAAATATTCATAGCTTCTGGAGGTAAAATCCACAAACAAAACCTTTTGATGGATTTCAAATGTTACATTTCAAAGTAACATTTTGTGCAGTGTATTAAGCACTTGTATAGAAGACCACTATTTCCAGTCTAGTATCAAGATCACAATGAAAGACAGGAGTGGATCAAAGTGAAAAAGTAAAAAAAAAAACATAGTGAATCAAAATGAAAGTTTGAAAAAGTAGAATGATAAATATTAAAATCAAAGCCATAATCAATAACACTAAAGAAAACTGAATCCAAGAGAAGTGCATCAAACACAGTAGAATAATGCCTAATAAAATGTTCTAATAGCACACCTTCATGATGAACTCTGTATGTACAAAAACACTCATAAAGAACTATCTGTAATCTTCTTATAGATAAATGTGGTGAACTTCCTATGAAATGAAATGTGATGAAATGCAAAAATGTTATGTAGTGTGGATGCTCTTTTACTCATATAGCGTACACTACCTGGAAAAACTTTATGACTTGTGCACAACGGAAAAATTTGTTTAGTTTCGGTTCGTTTTCTGTGCACAACGGAAAAATTTGTTTAGTTTCGGTTCGTTTCTTTTCGGTCCTGTTGATTCGTAATCATTCGTAATTTTGCTAGACGGGATTCTTCGTGTTCGGACTAATTCGTAGTTTCGCAAGCGTCATTTTTCGTTGAATTTTTAGTTGATTTATAATTCGTACTTTCGGTAGGGTACATTGTTTTTCGTTGATTCTGGACACAACTCCTACTTTCGTAACTTTTTTTGGGTTCGTTGATTCTGAATTTTCCGTGTCTCTCTCACAACGACGCTGCCTATTATGCCTAATGTGCTTCGAGTGGATTTGTACTTTTCTAAATACATAGCGGTTATTTGTAACGATTCGAAATCTTGTATTTTACTTTCGTTTTTTACATGCGGCTATAGCCTCCGCCCCTGTACACCATTTTGAGAGGGTTCAGCACGGTGAGGGAGAAGCAGAGAGCAGAGCAGAGTGTTATTGTGCTTCGAATGGATTTGAAATCTCGTATTTTACTTTTGTTTTTTCATGCGGCTATAGCCTCCACCCCTGTACACCATTTTGAGAGGGAGTTCAGCATGGTGAGGGAGAAGCAGAGAGCAGAGTGAGTGTTATTGTGCTTCGAATGGATTCGTACATTCGTAACTTTTTTCATAACAAATTATGCCGAAGACATTCGGGCATTCGCTATTTTGCGGTATAATTTATTTCGGATTCGGTTTTATTCGTATATGCTTTGTTCGGAAATTCGAATGCTTCCGAATGTCCGAAAGTTGCTAAATTCGGACGAATTTCGATTCGTTACGAAACAAATTGCACAAGCCTAATATCCAGGATCTGAAAACAACTTGGGTGAATATTTAGGAGTAAACTTTACTCTACTGCCTTCCTTCTATCCAAAGGTTATAGTGAACAGGGATGAGCCGAACACCCCCCTGTTCGGTTCGCACCAGAACCTGCGAACAGACAAAATATTCGTGTAAACTTTAGAACCCTATTAAATACAATGGACTCGAACGTTCGAAATCTAAAGTGTTAATTATAAAGGCTGATATGCAAGTTATTGTCCTAAAAAGTGTTTGGGGACCCGGGTCCTGCCCCAGGGGACATGTATCAATGCAAAAAAAAGTTTTAAAAACTGCTGTTTTTTCGGGAGCAGTGATTTTAATAATGCTTAAAATGAAAAAATAAAAGTGAAATATTCCTTTAAATTTCGTACCTGGGGGGTGTGTATGATATGCATGTGAAGTGGCGCATGTTTCCCGTGCTTAGAACTGTCCCTGCACAAAGTGTCATTTTTGAAAGAAAAAAAGTCATTTAAAACTGACTCCCGGCAATACATTCAAAAGTCATTGATAAAAAAAAAAAAAAAAAAAAAAAGCGTGAGGGTTCCCCAGAATTCAATTACCAGGCCCTTCAGGTCTGGAATGGATATTAAGGGGAACCCTGCCGCAAATTTAAAAAAAAATTGACGTGGGGTTCCCCCACATATCCATTCCAGGCCCTTCAGATCTGGCATGGATTTTAAGGGGAACTCCACCCCAAATTTAAAAAAAATGGCGTGGAGTCCCCCTAAAAATCCATACCAGACCCCTTATCCGAGCACGCAACCTGGCCGGCCGCAGGGGAAAAGGGGGGGACGAGAGAGCGGCCCCCCTCCCTCCTGAACCGTAACAAGCCACATGCCCTCAACATGGGGAGGATGTCCCCATGTTGATGGGGACAAGGGCCTCATCCCCACAACCCTTGCCCGGTGGTTGTGGGGGTCTGCGGGCGGGGGGCTTATCGGAATCTGGAAGACCCCTTTAACAAAGGGGACCCCCAGATCCCGCCCCCCCCCCTATGTGAATTGGTAAGGGGTACATTGTACCCCTACCATTTCACGAAGAAAGCATAAAAAAAGTTTAAAAAAACACACAAACACCTTGAAAAAGTCCTTTATTTAAAAAAAAAAAAAAAAAACATTCCAGCGGTGAAATCCAGTGTCCCGCGGCAATCCCGATGTCCAGCGCTGTCCTTTATTGGTTGTGCCTGAGCGGACCTGATGGGGAACTCCCTCTCAGTATTTTAAATGTATAGACCCGCCCCTTCTAAAGTTCCCCATATGTGGACACAAATTATTACTTTTTCACACTGTGCCCTTATTTTATTTTTTTTCCTGATCACTTTTATTGCTGTCCTAAGGAATGTAAACATCCCTTGTGACAGTAATAGGCAGTGACAGATACTCTTTTATAGAGGGATCTTGGGTCTATAAGACCCCAAATCCTTCCTTTGCACTTAAAAGCATTCAAAATGCCAAGTTTGGCTGTTTTGAATGCTGTATTTTAAAAAAATGTCACGACTTTTATGCTACGTACACACGACCGTGTGTATGCTCCATCGGACTTTTGCTGTCCGAATTTCCGCCAACAAAAGATTGAGAGCAGGTTCTCTATTTTTCCGACGGAGAAAGTTCCTATCGGAAATTACGATCGTCTGTAGCAATTCTGATGTGCAAAATTCCTACGCATGCTCGGAAGCATTGAACTTCATTTTCTCAGCTCGTCATAGTGTTGTATGTCACTGCGTTCTTGGCGGTCGAAAGTTCAGAGAACATTTGTGTGACCGTGTGTATGAAAGCCAAGCTTGAGCCGAATTCCGTCGGAAAAACCATCCACGTTTTTTCTGACGGAAATTTTGATCGTGTCTACGCGGCATAAGTCTTCACTAAACCAGACTTGATGTCATGACATTGTTTCTGGGTTATTAGACCTGAGACCCGATTGAAGCAGATTCCTTGTTCGTTCAGGTCTTCGTCCTGTCGCCTCCTGGTGGGATGGGAGAGCCTGGGCGAGCTGCGGAAGGCAACGGGAGGGGAGGACGTCTTCTCCCGCTGCTTGTGATCATAAGAAAGCCGACCATTTGCTCTAAAAAACAGTACCGTGATGATGCCTGCAGCCGCAGGCATCACCCGGTTACAACCCCTTCAAGCCGGGGCCGCATATTGGGGTTAAAATGCCCCAAGCTATGTGCTTGCTAGTTGCACCTCCAAACATCTATTTTGTATTTTTGCATTATTATAAAAAATAATAACCTAATGTATTATATGTTGGCTGGCCGAGCTTGATCAGTAAATTGACTCTCTTCCTCATGGATGCCAGCCCATTTACTTTAAAATGAGGTCAACAACTTATTTCTGAACACCCCCCCCCCCCCCACACACACACACACAACCGTTTTTCCATCTTTTTGCTGCAAAATGTTTAGTTTGGTCTTTCCCATCTGTTTTTCTCCTGAAATATCAATAGATATATAAAGTGCATAAACAACATGTATAGTTTAGTGTACTATTAATTTAATTTGTTTAGTTTGGTGCACAATCTTGTCTTAAAAGGGTTATGTCCATGTTAGGTGTCTCACCAGCCAATCAAAAGTAAATTACATGCTCAGTTAAAAAGCCACGTTTTTGGTTATACATTAGTGGACCTATTTATTACAAAAGGTAGATGCAGCTACAAATAAAATTTAAAGTATGACAGTTTTTTTTTTTTGCTGCCTGTGCCCCCGTTAAGGAGATTCAACCTCTCTATCTGTCCTGTTTACCATTAGATTGAAAGTGAAAGTAAAAGAAAATCCCAAATTTTGGCTTGATCCCATAAAAGTAATAGTGGGGATATCTTTCAATGGGAACAATAGTTCTGGTGACCTGGGGATCCCCACAGAATTCCCTTGATTTGCAGGGATTTCCTCTCACTTCCTGTTTGGTTATAGGACAGTGAAGGTAAACCTCAGCAATGGAACACAGAACACTTGGTTGGCCAGAAGAGGTGGTGTTTGGAGATCGCCCCCTCAATTGGTCTGTTATCGACAGTACATCGATGACCTAGCCATGCTCTGGGAAGGCATCTTGGTGGACCTGAATATATTTATGCAGAAGCTTAATGGAAACAATAAAAATATTACTTTATCATGTAATGTCTGTCTAGCGCAGATGTGGGAGATTGGTTTTGTTTGTGTAACTACCTGAAGCCCACTGATCGGAATTCATATATCCCATTAGGAAGTTGTCATCATAAATTATGGTTATATAATTATAGCGATACCCTCAGATTAAGAGGGCTGCTTGTTTGTTTGGGCCTTGTAGTGCACCGCTGTCAACCCCAGGCAATCGGCCCTAACCTCTCGTGACACAGTTAGGAAAGGGGAAAGGGTGGTTTGACTGTATTACCTCTATACTATTATACAGTACAACCCCCTTTGCATACCAGCACAGAAATTGACACTCACAACCAAACCACTTAACTATAACTTTTTACTGTAGGTAAAAGACATAAAAGGTGGTCTGTATACAATATCGTATGCAGATCCCTACAATATAGGTGTACACATTAAAAGGATATGACATTCAATAATGCAATAAATATATATTAACCCCACTGCAGCTATCCTCCCTCGTGAGCATAAAAATGGCGACCAGCAATGTCCTATACTACCCAGTCAGGCCTAACTATAACTTGGGGTATAGTCTGTTGAAGAATCTTCGCTAGCAACTGTCGGTGGTGCACATAAGGGAACAACTGTAAGCCAATAGAGGGTAGAAAAAGATTGTTAACTTGGCAAGCTGGAGAGACTGAACAAACTCAGTTCAGCAAAGCAGTCTCTCCAAAATATAACTGTGGTCAATGATGGGCCTAGGCAAAGTTAATAGGCAACAAAGTTATTTAGATGTGGTTCTGAGCTGGCGCTCTCTCACCCAGACCGGACCGACTCCTGTCCGGTTCCTCCGCTACTTTGAGTGGCTTCACAGTGCCCACAATGCATGGGTCTTCGGTCCTCCAGAAGATGGTGGCACCTCAGGTGGATCGGATGATCCGCAGGCTCCTCGGCGGACGGATGGCTCTCTGGAACAAAGTGCGAGGCCCAGGCTTCAGGCCTAGCACACGCAGCAGGTGAGCGCAGGGATCCTCTTGCAAGGAGGGCGGCATTCCAAGAGAAAGAACAAGGCCCCTCCTTCTCCTTTTAAAGTCCACCCCAGCAGTCCTTGCACGGGGAAATGCACCCTGGGTGCCTCAAAGCATGCTGGGAACTGTAGTCTTACGGTGAAAACGATACCCCGCTACACACTCCCCCACTTGAAAAGACATTATTAACAGTAAGAGAACACAAACTCAATAAGGGCAGCTAGAGAAGTTGGCAGAGGAAACTCCCACCAGAACGGGGAAGGGAGTTTGTCCTGCCCACTGGTTACATCAATGGGGTTGACCTGCCTAACTGTGCCAGAGAGTGAGCTGGGATTGCCTTCCACCAAATGCACAGCAGAAGGATCAGGTGTTGGTAATGTCCTTCAAGCAGTGGTCACTGTATCCTCAGAACTTTTCCCCATCTGGGTATAGGTTAACTTCCTAGGAGGACGAATGGTTCTCTTGGCCCTTTGCTCTCTTGGGGTGGCTGTTTCTTCCCTCACTGTATCTTCTTCTAAGGTGGGTACACTGGGCTCCAATACTTCTGGTACATCCATTTCAGGTGCAGAAAGATGTTGTGAGTAATCTTGGTGATTCGCAGAAGGTGACCATATGGCATCTCCCCACTCTTCAGACAGAGGACTAGACGGAACAAACTCGGTGGCTTCCACATTCAATGTACTATCCACAGTACCTTCAGATGGTGGAAGATCTATAGACATGGGTTCTGGGGTCTGAGAAGGCCACAACCATCCAAGCTCTTCTTCCTCACTCTGTTCAGAGACATTCATTTCTCCAGACTGAGATACCTGAGACCGAGTGTTTGGCCTACGTGTCTCCAAGCTTGAGGATGGTTCAGGGGAATCTTCTACAGGAGGTATCCGAACCGCTTCTGAAAGTGGGAGTAAATGGTTTCTGTGCCATGTCTTCAGCGGCCCTATCTTCCCTTCTGGTTTTAGTTGATACACCGGCAGGTCTGGCAACTTCTTACAGATCACATATGGTTCAGGTCTCCATCTGTCTGCTAATTTATGCTTCTCTGGAACTCCTATGCTTCGCAGCAGCACTCTGTCTCCTGGCTGGAGGTCCTGGATTCGAACCTTGAGGTCAAAGTTCCTCTTGTTCCGGGCTCCTCTTTGCTCTGAGGCCACTTGGGCCTGTTCAAAAGCTAGCTTCAAACTCTTCCTCAGTCTGTCTACATAGCCCTTATGTGAGGTGGCTGAAGTGCGATCTGTGGATATGCCGAATGCCAGATCCACAGGCAGTCTTGCTTCCCTGCCAAACATAAGGTGATATGGAGAGTACCCTGTGGCATCGCTAGTGGTACTGTTGTAGGCGTGCACGATGTGCTTGCTCCAGTACTGCTTCTGCTCACTACTCAGAGTCCCCAACATATTTAACAGGGTCCTGTTGAACCTCTCCGGCTGAGCATCACCCTGAGGGTGATAAGGGGTAGTGCGGGTTTTCTTGATACCCAAAGAGTCCAACAGTTTCTTGATCAATCGACTCTCAAAATCTCTCCCTTGGTCAGAGTGCAAGCACTGTGGCAGTCCATAATGCACAAAGTATTTCTCTACTAGGATTTTAGCTATAGTGGATGCCTTCTGGTCTTTGACTGGAAAAGCTTGGGCATAACGGGTGAAATGGTCGGTTATCACCAGAACATTTCCTTGTCCACTTAAGTCAGGTACAAGACAGAGAAAGTCAATGCACACCAAGTCCAAGGGTCCTTGACTCTGCAGATGGCCCATTGGGGCAGCTTGGCGTGGCAATGTCTTCCTGTGGATACAGCGTGCACAGGAGTGGCAGTACTCCTCCACTTCAGCCCGCATACAAGGCCAATAGAACCTATCCCCTACAAGTTGGAATGTTCGTTCGGCCCCCAAGTGGCCATGATTGTCATATAGGGCAGCCAGAACAGTTCTTCTGTATTTCTCTGGCAGAAACAGCTGCCACTTCTCTTCTAGGTCATCAGAGGGGCCCCTTTGGTAGACCACCCCTTGATGCACCTGCAACTTGTTCCATTCTTTGTGGACCAACCGGGCCACCTTTGAGGGGTCCTCCAGAAGTCTGCCTGGGTCCTGGTCCTCCAATGTCTCCAATGCCAATCTTCCCCAAGGATCTTCCAACTGGTCCCTCCTTAGGTCCTTTTTGGACAGTTTTGGACAGTTTGGGTAGGTCATCCTCTCCAACTTGGGTTACATTGCAGTAACACTTAGGCACCCCCACCGCAGAAACACCGATCTCTTCAGCCTTTGACCCACCGCTAGATTGAAGCTGTACTCCTTGACACAAGGCCCGTACCCCATCTGGGGTTACCTGGGTCCAATCTTCTGGATGGTGGGTGGGTGCGTGGCCTCTTCTGGACAATGCGTCTGCATCACGGTTTCCAGCTCCGGGCTTATACTTCAGGCTGAAGTTGAATCCGGTTAAGGCTGCCAACCAGCGGTGACCGGTTGCATCCAGCTTGGCCGTGGTGAAGAGATAGGTGAGTGGATTATTGTCAGTCTTTACTGTGAAGTCAGCTCCATACAGGTAATCTCTGTGTTTATCCACGACTGCCCACTTTAGGGCCAGGAACTCCAACTTGTGGGTGGGGTAGTTCTTTTCTGCGGGTGCCAGACTTCTACTAACGTAAGCAACTGGTCGCAACTGCCCTTCGTATTCTTGGTATAGCACCTCTCCTAGACCATCATAGCTGGCATCTACATGCAGTTCATATGACTTGTTGGGATCAGCATAGGCCAGGACTGGTGCAGTGGTAAAACTCTTCTTTAACACCTGGAAGGCTTCTTCACATTCCCCTGTCCACTGGTCTTCCACGGACTCTCCAGGATTCCTGGTTTAGGAGTGTAGCAGGGACTGACTTGATTAGTAGACAAAACACCCAATCCCTATTCAATATAGATTGTGTGTGTAGTCCTCTATGGGACTTTTTAGGGTGAAGTCTACAAGTTTCAAATTTTATCAAAAAATATATATTTATTGTTGTAATACAAAATATCAAAGAGATAAAATACATATACAATTTGGATGTACACAAACACAACTCAAACTATAGAGCAACAAAGTAACAACGTGTCAGTGTACGTACCTTGCCGGGCGCGTCGGTGGTCGCTTTGGTGTGCGTTCGCGTGCGCCGATGCGCGTTGTGGTTTGGCATGTTTCCGTCCGCGCTGGTACACTTCCTGGATCGCGGGCGCGCGTGCCTGTGCGCGCCGGCGCGTGCATGTGCGCGCATTGCGGGTGCGCGCGTGCGTGCGCCGTGCGCACGCCGGTGCACGCCGGTTTGCTTATTTAAACCCCTGGAACACTTCAGACCGGTGCTGTCTGATCTGCAGTCCCCTGTGTATCCCGCTCCTGTTGTTCGCCTGAAATCCGACCTTCTGACCACCCGGCTTGTTACTGGACTTTCCTTGCTATCCGTCTGCACCCGACCTCGGCCTGTCTTTGACCCTGAACCTGCCTACCCCGCTGTGCCACATTGCCTGAACGTTGCCGAACCCTGCCTGTCTGACCGCCCCTTCTGCTTCTGCCCCGCTACGCTGCTCTATATACCTGTCTGCCTACCTACCTGCCTGCAGCCTGCCTGGCTAGCTACCCTCCTGAACCCAGGATCCGGAGCCGCTCTCTTGGAACCGATCTCAGGCCCTCTTACCCTTCCGCACTCCCGTGCCTCCTGTCTGCACTACCAGGGGCCCGTGAGTCGGATCCGTACGGGTGACCTCTCTCTGCTCCAACGGACTCGCTGATCAGGTGCGTATCCCGCTGACAGTATCAGACAGCCATGTCCGAGTCCGAGCAGGGGAGGGATCCCATGGAGGAATTATGCCGACACATGAACAGGCTGACGCAAGCCGTGAAAGACCTCCAAGCCGGCTATACCAGGTTGGAGGAAAGAGTTCAAGTCCTGTCCTCGCCTGCCAGCCCGCAAGGCACCACATCCACGGGATATCCGGCTACACCCTCCGTCGTCATGCTTCCTCCGGAACCCAGGGTCCCTACACCCGAGAAGTTTGCGAGCTTTTCTTCGCCCTACAACCCCACACCTTTTCCCTGGAAGCAACCAAAGTGGGCTTCGTCATCTCCCTACTGACCGATGAGCCGCAGGCCTGGGCTCACCGCCTTCTAGAGCAGAAAGATGCCTCCTTGGAGACCCTTGCCACGTTCTTTGCCGCGATGTCTCAACTCTATGAGGATCCGCAACAAGCGGCTACTGCAGAATCTGTTCTCCACTCTCTCCTGCAAGGTCGCAGAGCGGCCGAGGACTATGCGGCAGAATTCAAATGTTGGAGCTCTGACACAGAGTGGAATGACGCTGCTTTGCGCTACCAATTCCGGATGGGCCTGTCGGATCAGCTCAAGGACGAGCTAGCACGTGTCGGAGTTCCTCAAACCCTGGACAAGTTAATAGATCTGGCAATTCAGATCGACCGGCGCCTGAGAGAGCGTCGCTCCGAGAGGACCTCCAGTCAGTTCCAACCCACCTGGTTGCTCCCCAAGGTCTCAAACCCGGCCTGTCTTGCACCTCCGGCGCCCCCGTCTCCGGCGTTAGATGACCCAGAACCCATGCAACTGGGCTTACTGCGCCCATTGCTCTCTCCCGAAGAACGCCAGCATAGGCGTAGTAACAACCTGTGCATGTACTGTGGCGAACCGGGACACTACGTGAGATCCTGTCCGGCTAAGATGCGTAAGTGCCTGCCTGTCTCTTCAACTTGTGCCTCTTTGTTGCCTAACCCAACTTCTCACTTGGCTCTCTCCATTTCTTTACAGCCCCCCGGAAGGACTTCCGCAATCCTAGTACCCGCCATAATTGATTCGGGGGCATGCAGCTGCTTTATCGATTTGACATTTGCTGCCAGTCATCACATTCCCCTGCGGCCGAAATCCTGGGGACTTGCAGTACATCTCGCTGACGGCTCTATTATCAAATCCGGCCCCGTCACTCAGGAAACCGTCCCTTTGATGGCCTCGGTGGCAACCCACCATCAGGAGTTCCTAAGTCTGGATGCCATCTCCTCTCCGCTATTCCCCGTCATTCTGGGGATGCCCTGGCTGCAAGCCCATAACCCCAACATTGACTGGGCTACAGGGAGAGTTAAATTCCTCTCAGATTATTGCCTGCAACACTGCCTGCAACAAGCCTCTACCGACCACCCTCACCTGCTCTGTCTGGGCACAGACCCTGACCTTCAGAAAACCATCCCTGAGCCCTACCATGATTTTCTGGACGTGTTCAGTAAGAAGGGAGCAGAAACCATTCCTCCTCACAGACCATATGATTGCCCTATAGAACTTTTGCCTGGGACCGAAGTACCTTTTGGGAGGATCTTCCCGTTGACTGAGCAGGAATTGGGCACCCTGAAAGTCTACATTGACGACAACCTAAAGAAAGGGTTCATCCGCCCGTCCACCTCACCTGCAGGTGCGGGCATCTTTTTCGTTGAAAAAAAGGACCATTCCCTACGCCCCTGTATTGATTATCGGCAGTTGAACAAGATCACCATTAAAAACCGTTATCCCTTACCTCTCGTGCCAGAACTGTTCCAGAGGCTGGGAACGGCGGTCATATTCACCAAGCTTGACCTCCGAGGAGCGTACAACCTGATCCGCATTCGAGAGGGGGATGAGTGGAAGACGGCCTTCCGCACACGGTTTGGGCACTATGAGTACCTAGTTATGCCGTTCGGACTGTGTAACGCGCCGGCTACCTTTCAACATTTTGTCAATGACATCTTCCGTGATTACCTGGACTTGTACGTCATAGTATACCTGGACGATATCTTAATATTCTCCTCCTCTGTAGACGACCATCGCAGGCATGTCCGGAATGTCCTTGTTCGGCTCAGACGACATGGGCTTTACGCCAAGCCAGAGAAATGTGAGTTCGAGCGGCAAAGCATCCAGTTTCTCGGTCTGATCATTTCAATTGAGGGCATTAAAATGGACCCTCAGAAGGTGTCGGCTATCCTGGACTGGCCTGCCCCCACAGATAAAAAAGGGGTCCAGCGCTTCATCGGATTCTCCAACTTCTACCGGAAGTTCATCAGAAGTTTCTCTGCAATTGTCGCCCCCCTTACCGAACTTACCAAACAAGGAAACCGCTTCTACTGGTCCCCTAGAGCCCAAGCTGCCTTTGACAAACTGAAGGAATTATTTGTCTCTTCCTCCATCTTGAAGCACCCTGACCCCGCATTACCTTTCGTCCTGGAAGTGGACGCGTCCGAAAATGCAGTGGGGGCTGTGCTATCCCAGCGTCAGGGGGCTAAAGCCTTACTTTTTCCAGTGGCCTTCTTCTCGCGCAAGCTTTCCACGGCGGAACGTAACTATGACGTGGGTGACCGGGAACTCCTGGCTATCAAGGCCGCATTAGAAGAATGGCGTTACCTGCTCGAGGGGGCGGCACACCCCATTTTGGTCTACACGGACCACAAGAACCTCGAGTACCTGAGAACAGCCAAGAGGTTGAAGCCAAGGCAGGCAAGGTGGGCACTTTTTTTCTCAAGGTTTTTGTTCCACATCACCTACAGGCCTGGCTCAAAAAACATTAAACCGGACGCACTGTCCCGAATGTTCAGCACTCCTGAAGAGAACTTACCTGTTGACACCATCCTCCCTGCCGGGAACTTCCTGCTGCTTCAAGAAGACCTCATGCCCCATATTAAGCGGGCGTCTGCTGGCTTGACCTCTCTTCCGGAGGACTGTGTCAGGGCACAAGATGGTCTGATCAGGCACGAGGGCAAAATTCTGGTCCCTGAGGGTCTTCGGATAGCTGTTCTGGAGCTTTGCCATGACCACAAGTTGGCCGGACATTTCGGTACCTTGAAAACGGCCGAGCTCATCAAGCGCACGTTCTGGTGGCCGCAGCTGGGTAGTGACTGCAAGAGATACGTGGACTCATGCAACACCTGCTCCCGGAACAAGAATAGCCGGATGAGGGCCTGGGGTCTATTAAAACCTCTACCTGTCCCTGAAAGACCCTGGAAGATGGTGTCGATGGACTTCATAGTGGAGCTCCCTCTGTCCGAAGGGTTCTCCACGGTCTTCGTTGTCGTTGACAGGCTGTCCAAGATGGCTCATTTTTTGCCCATGAAAGGTACACCTTCCGCCATGGAAACGGCAAGGGTTTTTATCAGGCTCTATATACCTGCCTGCCTACCTACCTGCCTGCAGCCTGCCTGGCTAGCTACCCTCCTGAACCCAGGATCCGGAGCCGCTCTCTTGGAACCAATCTCAGGCCCTCTTACCCTTCTGCACTCCCGTGCCTCCTGTCTGCACTACCAGGGGCCCGTGAGTCGGATCCGTACGGGTGACCTCTCTCTGCTCCAACGGACTCGCTGATCAGGTGCGTATCCCGCTGACACAACGTCACAAAAGACCATAAACCACTGTGAGGGTCCTGATTCCTGTGGGAGGGCCCAGGGTGCCCGACGCGTTTCGAGGCTATGGGTTTATATAGCGCCTCTTCTTCAGGGGCTAGTGGTGATAGGTGTTGTGGTCTGTAGTTTGTAGACATAGAACAAAGCAAGAGAGTTGAGTAAACAAGAGCATCGTCTATTTTATGTACCGTATATACTCGAGTATAAGCCGACTCGAGTATAAGCCGAGGTACCTAATGTTGCCAAAAAAACTGGGAAACCTTACTGACTCGAGTATAAGCCGATGCCCCACTGTTCCCTAGCTCGCTGTTCCCTATTTTACATTGTAAATATTACCTGTAAAGAAGTTACGGCTGCGGCGTCCATCGTTCAAATTCCGCCGCGTCCATCGTTCAAATTCCGCGGTCTCTTCCTGTACCTTCCTTGATAGGCGAGTCTCAGCAAACACTCTCCACCTAGCACGATCATTCTCTCATCCTCTGGCGGAACACCCAACACAGTGTCTGCTGGGAAAACTGAGGATGAGAGAATGATCGTGATAGGCGGAGAGTGTCTGCTGAGACTCACCTATCAAGGAAGGAACAGGAAGAGACCGCGGAATTTGAACGATGGACGCCTCGGAATTTGAACGATGGACGCTGCAGCCGCAACTTCTTTACAGGTAATATTTACAATGTAAAAATTTTGATGACTCGAGTATAAGCCGAGGGGGGGACTTTCAGCCCCAAAAAAAGGGCTGAAAATCTCGGCTTATACTCGAGTATATACGGTATATACAGTACAATTGAAAATTAATTGAATAGTTATAATAAAAAGCATCATTATTTGTACCGTAAATCATATATGCTAACCGTTGTTGTCTATGAAGTTTGGTGTGGATACATCCTTGTTTAACATAACAGAGATTGACGCTCACTGCTCCGGATGAAGGGAGAACGCAGGGGGGGTCACAACACGGGGGACCGTGCATCGAACTATGCCCGGGACAGGGCAACAAAGGGCGCCTGTACTCAAAACAGCAGGTAATTTATGCTGCTGATCCCATCTATAAACAAGAAAGAGTAATAATAATACAGCAGTATGAATAAAGGTGACATATATGTATATATTACCCTCCATGAGTGGCCCACATAATAGTGGGGCATACATGTCAGAACTAAATCTAAACGTGTGCATACCTGCTGTATCTCAACCCAGGTTTTGGAGTGGATTTGTGTCGCATGGGTTCCACAGAGAAAAGGTATTCCCCTAAGAAGAGGGAAGGTGAACAAAATGGAATCTGGAAAAGTATGGAAAATAATAATTTTAAAAGTATGGACATTTTTGAATAAATGGAAATAAAAATTAAGGTCTGTTTTTCATAAGGGGTAACTGTTAGTTAGCCCGGAGGGTATCAATATATATAGGGCCTCTATAATACAACAGTAGAATAACCTGTTGCCTTGTATCTATGAGCCAAGGTGGAATAATCCACCATATGTTATTATGGCTCAATCTTAAATTGAATAATTTAGATATACAAATATTGAGGGACCCTCCATGAATCAAAAAAAAAAAAAAAGAGGGTATGCATTATATCAATCAAAAAAAGAAAAAACAGAAAAGAAACCACAAGATGAATTAAATATCCAATTTTACCTGTTCTCCTGTAGGGAACAATGTAGACACATCCACTCCCAAGTCAGCAATGTGCAGACTGAGGGTTGTTTCTGCAGTCTAATATAGTGTGGATTAATTGCTGATAGTTATCAGCTGTGAGAGAGCAGAGTATGTAGTGAAGAGGGTGGGAGAGGGGTGGCGCCCTCCGAGTCATCAGCATGGAGGCCCGCCCCCTCATCCCACATACTCAAAGGTAGAACACACAGCAGAACGCTGCGTCATGATGACATGTGCTCCAAAGAGGAGCGCATCGTCATGGAGATAAAAAGGAGGGGAGCCAACATCCGCGCTGACCACTCGCGGCACATCTGTTGCCATGGAGATGTAAAACGTCCCCATGAGCGTACCAAGGAGTCCAACAAAGCTATCCCCTCCAAAGAGTAGGGGCGTCATGCCAGACCTACGTGCGCCGAGTGTCCTGTCCCGGGCACAGGGAGCCGGTCCATCCCATATTAACCCATCCCACGCCTTCCATCCAGAGCAGACTGAGATCACATCTCCATCAATAGAGGTTGTCCCCATGCAGGGAATAAAACACAAATGGAGTAATTTCAATCTCAGAAAAGGGAGTGGGGGATAAAAAGGAAAGTCAATACAAAAATGACATTACATTCAAAATTCCCTATAGATGATTGCTATAAGTAACAGAACAGAAATATTCAAGGTCATATATATATATAGTGTAGACCACCCATGAATTGTCATACACACATATACATATATACACACATATACATACATACATACATATATATACACATGACACAGTAAAGTGATTTTACATATTGGTTGAACAGGCACAGTATCAAAAAAGAAAAAGAGAAAGAAAAAGAAGCAAAACACTGTGGAAAAATGATAAAATTACATGAGGGAAAAAGGGTCATATTACTCAGAGGGTTGATAGCCTCATATAGTAATTTGCATAATTTACAATGAAACCCAATATCCTAGATATACACATTCTACATAGATCTCATCAGAAGGTGGTCTGGGGGTTCCCCTCCCATTCAGATCCTCCTGAGGTGAACCCCTCAAAGAAGGGTCTGAAAGAGATCGCATCGTTCAAGCCTGGTGGTCGGGTTGCGTGTAGGCGAAAGATCCATTTTTGCTCAGTCTGCAAGAGGATCTTATTCCAGTCGCCGCCACGCAAACCCGGATGTATCCTATCTAATATGAGGAAGGACACTTTGGGAAATTTCCCTGCATGGAAAGTTGCAACATGGCGGCCCAAGGGTAGCTGTGGGTTGCATGATCTCATAGCGGCTATATGTCTGGGTGCCCTCTTGCAGAACTCCTGGATTGTTTTGCCCACATAGTAGCATGCACATTCGCATGTCAGTAAGTAAACAACCCCAGAAGTGCGGCAATTGGCATAGTGCTTGGGTGCGTATTTCTCACCATTAGGTAAAGTTGTTTCTTGTTTAGTATTGATGAATTGGCAGCATGAGCACCCCCCACATTTAAAGGTTCCAAAACGTTTGCAGGGATCACGTTCCCCCCCCCACCCACATATTCGCTTGTTACTAAACTATCTCGTAGGGATATTGCTCTCTTAAATGTGAAGGAGGGGTGGTCCTGCACAAAAGGGCCAATGGTCGGATCTAATTTAAGGACATGACAATATTTTTCAATTATGGCCTTAATTCTGGGGTGCTGGTTGGAATACTTTGTGATGATTCTAATGGGATTCCTTTGATTTTTATTTTTGGCCAACATAGGGTTATATATCAATTCCTGACGTGTCTTTAAGTTGGCCCTGTTGAAGGCCTTCCTGAGACAAGTACCAGAGTATCCACGCGCCAGGAGTCTGTCCCTTAACAGGTTTGCCTCTCGGTGAAACACTGTATCATCGGTACAGTTTCTCCTGACGCGTAGGTACTGGCTGTAAGGAATTGAACGGATGAGTTGTTTGGGGTGGAAGCTACTGGCGTGTAAAATGGAATTACCCGCTGTAGGTTTTCGATACAAGGAGCTAGATAGTAGTCCATTAGCATCTTTGTGGATTGTGACATCCAGAAAGGTAATGGACTCTGCATGATGTGTCATCGTAAATGTTAGGTTGAATGCATTTTGGTTTAATTCACTCATGAAATTTTGTAGCTCTTCAGGTGTCCCACCCCAAATTACAAAGATATCGTCCAGATATCTATGCCAGGCCACTACTTTCTCCATATAGCGGCGCATGAAGTCGGATAGGGACAGCATCCGCTCCCATTCCCCCAGGTACAGGTTGGCATATGATGGGGCACACGAAGTCCCCATCGCAACCCCCTGTACCTGGAGGAAGAATGTGCCGCCAAAGGAAAAGTAGTTGTGGTTTAGTATGAAATCCAGGGCATCGATCATGAAAATATTTTTCTTTTGTTCGAATCTACTGTTCTGCGAAATCACATGTTTAATACATGCAAGCCCTCTATCATGAGGTATCGAACAGTACAGGGCCTCTACATCCAAAGCCACCAAGATGGACATAGGGGGGACACATAGACCATCTATGAGTTGCAGAAGGTGCATGGTGTCCTTTGCGTAACTGGGAATTTGTAGTACGAATGGTCGGAGGTGTCCATCTATGAACTGACTCAGTTTTTCTGTCAGGGAACCGTTGCCTGAAATTATCGGACGGCCAGATGGTTTGTACATATCTTTATGCAACTTAGGTAGTGCATAAAAGGTGGGAGTACGTGGTAAAGTAGTTTTAATGTATTCCCACTCCATCTTCGTGAGTACATTAGACATGAAGGCCTGATCGATAAGTCTGAGGAAGTCTAAATTGAATTTTTCTATTTTATTAGAGGAGATCTTACAGTACCACTGTACATTAGACAGTATTTTATTGCAGATCTCTTCATATTGTTCATTATTGAGAATGACAATATTGCCTCCCTTGTCCGAAGGTTTTACAACTATTGAAGAGTTAGAGGACAAGTTTTTTAAGGCTTCCCGTTCAGCTGGATTCAGGTTGTACTGTCTATCTCAGACCACGTTGATTTTTCCGATTTCATCACATGTGAGTTTCACAAAAGCCAATACATTAGGGTTAGAATTAAGAGTTGGAAATGTATCTGATTTCTTCTTGAAGGTGCGTATAGGGGTATTTGAAAGTTCCGATTGATCGAAGTGACCGAGTAATTCCTCCAGGTCGATTCGATCAATTAGATCTGGGGGTTCATTCTCATCCAAAAGTGATATTAAATTATCTAGAGCATCCAGTTCCCTGGAATCAAATTTATGCTGTTGGGGAATATCTTTAGAATAAAGTTGTTTTAGTATGAGTTTCCGTGCAAAGAGTTGGATATCTTTAGTCACGTCAAAATGGTCCATATCCTGATTAGGGCAAAAGCTTAGACCCCGAGATAATACAGAAATCTCCAGGTAATTAAGGGTATAAGAGGAAAGGTTGACCACATTGAGGTTACTGTCTTTTTCAAATACGCTGGATTGTGCGTTTTGATCCGTCATACCTCGACATTGTCGTGGTTCTTGACTAAAAAATTCCCCTGAATTGAGGGGTCATTCACCGCAATGTTAGACACCCCCATTGAGCCGCTTTCTTCCAAGTGAGTGAAAGATAGACCACCACCACCTAGAGTACCTGCCACCGAGAGTGAGGTTGAAGGTCCCATCAGTGTGAGTGAATCAGTGATGTGTTTCTTTTTCTGTTTCTCCTGTGAACCGGTTCCTCCAGAGGTTCTCTTGGTTTTTCGTGACTTTTTCTGTCTGTCTGATCCTTTTGAGGAAATAGAGGAAAGAGATGAAGCATTAGACAATGCTATACTAGCTTTACCTGTTTTGGGAGGTTGGTTTTTATTATTGGTTCTAGCGCTTTTCCAAATATAAGCTTTTTTCTCCTGAAAAGCAAATTTATCCCTATGGAATTTCTTTTCTTTTTTGACAAGAATTTTGCGGTTAAATTGCTCTAAGTGCTCGTGTAGTTCTTTATCACATTTTTCATATAAGGAATGATCTTTAAAGGGGGCTAATTGTTTGTATAAAGCATCTAGTTCCTTATCAATTTCTCCCAAATTCCTCTGGTATTCCTCAATCAATATGGACATCATGCCCTGTGAGTAGTGATGAGCGAACACCCCCGGGTTCGGTTCGCACCAGAACCCGCGAACGGACCGAAAGTTTGTACGAACATTAGAACCCTATTAAATACAATGGATGCGAACGTTCTAATTCTAAAGTGCTAATTATAACGACTATTATGCATGTTATTGTCCTAAAAAGGGTTTGGGAACCCGGGTTCTGCACCAGGGGACATGTATCAATGCAAAAAGAAGTTTTAAAAACGGTCGTTTTTCGGGAGCAGTCATTTTAATGATGCATAAAGTGAAAAAAAAAGTCAAATATTCCTTTAAATATCGTACCTGGGGGGTGTCTAAAGTATGCCTGTGAAGTGCCACGTGTTTCCTGTGTTTAGAACTGTCCCTGCACAAAATGACACTTCTAAAGGAAAAAAAAGCCATTTAAAACTGCTTGCGGCTTTAATGTAATGTCTGGTCCCGGTAATATGGATGAAAATCTTTAAGAAAAATGGCATAGCTACCCCATGACCCCCCCCCCCTACCCCAGCCCATTACCAGCCCCTTTGGGTCTTGTATGGATATTAAGGGGAACCCCGCACATAAAATAAAAAAGGCCCTATATACTCTGAACAGCCGTATACAGGCGGTGCATACAAGACAGGGACTGTAGGTTTGTTCTTATATAGAATCTGTTTGTAATTTTGAACAGGTACATTGTTTAAGTGTAGCTCCAGCCCAAAAATCTATTTTTAAACTTTTTGGAAAACATAGGTAAGGGTTATCACCCCTGTAACATTTGTTTTGCTGTCTGTGCCCCTGTTCAGAACATTTCACCTCACTTTCCGTCCCAATGACAACTGTTTTTGAAATATGGTGTTTTTCTTGAAACAAGGACTGGTGATAAAGCATCAGTACAGAGGAGACACCTTTCTCCCATATTAATTCTTACAGGAGAGAATTTTCCTTCCAAGGAGTAGATTTCCTCTCACTTCCTGTTGTCTTCTTGCGTTTGCAAGTAGGAGTCGTTTGTAAGTTGGATGTTTGAAAGTAGGAACCTGCCGTATATACTCTGCAGAAATAGGCCCCTTAGTTGTTGGTGTTGGCACAACACTGTAAGCACTCACAGTTACTCTTGGTTGGTGCTGGAATGCCCTGCTGTCAACTATTATATCAGGAATTTTAATTACATATAATTGTTGAACAGTGGTAGTAAAAATTGGGCCTTTGATGGTGGTGCTGGTGCCACAACACTGTAAGCCCTGACAGTTACTCTTGGTGGGTGCAGCAATGGGCCCTGCTGTGAATTATTAGATCAAGAATTGTAATTGCATGCCCCTGTTGAACAGGGGCTGAAAAATTGGGCCTTTTGTGGTGGTGGTGGTGGTGGTGGTGTTGCCACAACACTGTAAGCCCTCAGAGTTACTCTTGGTGGGTGCAGGAATGGGCCCTGCTGTGAATTATTAGATCAAGAATTGTAATTACATGCCCCTTTTGAACTGGGGCTGAAAAATTGGGCCTTTCGTGGTGGTGGTGGCGTTGCCACAACACTGTAAGCCCTCAGAGTTACTCTTGGTGGGTGCAGCAATGGGCCCTGCTGTGAATTATTAGATCAAGAATTGTAATTACATGCCCCTGTTGAACAGGGGCTGAAAAATTGGGCCTTAGGCAATGGTGGCACAACACTACAACCCCTCACAGATACTGTACTTGGAGCACAGCAATGAGCCCTGTTGCAAAGTATTGCTTCAAAAATTGTAATAACACGCCCCTGTTAAACAGGGGCTGAAAAATTGGGCCTTAGGCACTGGTGGCACAACACTCCAACCCCTCACAGATACTGTACTTGGAGCACAGCAATGAGCCCTATGGCAAATTATTGCTAAAAAAATTGTAATTACACGCCCCTGTTAAACAGGGGCTGAAAAATTGGGCCTTAGCCACTGGTGGCGGCACCCATAAACAAAAATGATCTTCCAAGCTATCATCATCAATCGTATCATTGAGGACTCAGAGGAGGAGGATAGCCAGTCAACATAACAGCACAGGCACTCAGCATCAGCATCAGTCTTGAAGGGATGTGACATGTTAAAATCAATTAGTCTGTTATATCAGCATCAGGTGTGTGGTAGCTGGTGGTGATCCAAGACTGGTTCATCTTGATGAAAGTCAGTCGATCAACCGAGTCGGTGGACAGGCGCACCCTGTGATCCGTGACAAATCCTCCAGCAGCACTGAATGTGCGTTCCGAAAGAACGCTGGATGCAGGACAGGCCAGTAGCTCAATTGCATACTGTGCAAGCTCTGGCCAGTGATCCATCCTCAAGACCCAGTAAGCCAGAGGATTTTCGGTGGGGAAGGTGTCCAAGTCTGACCTTGCCCCTAGATATTCCTGCACCATGTTTATCAGACGCTGGCGATGGTTGCTGGAACCGATCATACTTTGGGGCTGCGGACTAAAGAATTGTCTGAACGCATCGGTCAGACGGCCACCTTCCCCACCGCTCCTTCTTTGACTGGCCGAAGCCTCAGCAACTCGTTGTCCAGGACCAGGAGTTTGTAACCTCCCAGTCTCTGGGAACGCGTTGCACAGACCTTTCTGCAAGGCCTCCCGGAGTTGTCTCATCCTCTGCTCCCTCTGCGACGGTAACATAAGGTCCGCAACCTTACCCTTGTACCGTGGATCAAGGAGAGTGGCCAGCCAGTAATGGTCCCTCTCCTTGATCCGAAGAATACGAGGATCCTTCCGCAGACTTTGCAGGATCAGGGAGGCCATGCAGCGTAGGTTTGCTGAGGCATTCGCTCCGGAGTCCTCTGGGTCACTAAGGACGACATGATCCGCAGCCACCTCCTCCCAGCCACGTACAAGTCCACTGGTTTCTTGGGACTGTAAATCATCCCTAAAAGACTGCTGCTGATGATGCTGAGTGCCAGCCTCCACCTCCATGCTGACACAATCCTCCTCCTCCTCCTCCTCCTCTTCCTGTGCGATGGGTGGGACAGAAGGAACACTGACTGGGTAAAGGGGGCCTTGAGAGGCAAGGAAGTCCTCCTCTTCCTGCCTCTGTTCTGCCTCAAGTGCCCTGTCCATTATTCCACGCAGCGTGTGCTCCAACAGGTGGACAAGAGGTACAGTGTCACTGATGCATGCACTGTCACTGCTCACCTTCCTCGTGGCCTCCTCAAATGGTGCCAGGACAGTGCATGCATCCCTGATCATGCCCCACTGGCGTGGAGAAAAAAACCAAGCTCCCCTGACCCTGTCCTGGTGCCGTAGTCGCACAGGTACTCATTGATGGCCCTCTGCTGCGTGTGCAGCCGCTGCAGCATGGCCAACGTTGAGTTCCACCTGGTGGGCATGTCACATATAAGGCGGTTCTTGGGCAGGTTCAACTCCTTTTGCAGCTCAGCCAGGCGAGCACTGGCATTATAAGATCTGCGGAAATGCACACAGACTTTCCTGGCCTGCCTCAGGACATCCTGTAAGCCCGGGTACCTGCCCAAGAACCGCTGCACCACCAGGTTAAGGACGTGAGCCACACAGGGCACATGGGTCAGTTGTCCCTGTCGAAGGGCGGAGAGGAGGTTGGTGCCATTGTCGCAAACCACCATTCCTGGCTTAAGCTGGCGTGGCGTCAACCACCTCTCGGCCTGGCCCTGCAGAGCAGACAGGACCTCTGCCCCAGTGTGGCTTCTGTCCCCCAAACACACCAGCGCAAGCACGGCATGGCATCTTTTTGCCTGCGTACTTGCGTAGCCCCTTGAACGGCTACGGAGCACCGCTGGTTCAGAGGACAAAGCACAGGAAGAGGCCATGGAGGAAGAAGAAGAGGAGGGGGTGGAGGAGAGAGGTGTGTCACAACCAGTAGTAGCATTTTGGAGGCGTGGCGGTGGAACAACCTCCAACACTACTGCACCTTGTCCTGCATCCTTCCCAGCTGCCAAAAGAGTGACCCAATGGGCCGTGAAAGAAAGGTAACGTCCCTGTCCATGCCTGCTGGACCATGAGTCAGCGGTAATATGCACCTTACCGCTGACCGCCCTGTCCAGCGAGGCCAAGACATTGCCTTCCACATGCCGGTAGAGAGCCGGAATAGCCTTCCGTGAGAAAAAGTGGCGTTTGGGAACCTGCCACTGAGGAACCGCACATTGCACAAACTCACGGAAGGGGGCCGAGTCTACCAACTGAAAAGGCAGCAGTTGAAGCGCTAGCAATTTAGCCAAGCTAGCATTCAACCGCTGGGCATGTGGATGGCTGGGAGTGAACTTCTTTCGACGGTCCAGCAGCTGGGGCAGGGAAATTTGCCTGCTAGAATCGGACGTCGGTGTACTGCTAGCAGAGTGGCCGCAACTACTTGGCTGTGACACACCTAATTCTACACCTTCATTCCTCTCAGTGCATGTTTCAGAGAGGACTGAAGTTATAGTGGGGTTGGAGATCCCAGCTGATGCGGTGCAAGGAGAGGTCCGCTTTGTTCTTTGGTGTGGGTCTTTGAGGTAGGCTTGCCAACGAGCTGCATGGCAGGTCAACATATGTCTGGTCAGGCATGTGGTACCCAAGCGGCTGATGTTTTGGCCACGCGATATACGCTTGAGACATATGTTGCAAACAGCAGCTGTGCGATCTGATGCACTAGCCTCAAAAAAGGCCCACACCAAAGAACTTTTGGAATGACGGGCAGAGGCAGCGCCCTGCACAGGCGGAGCTCTGCGGTGTGATTCCGTCGGTGTACTGCCCTTACGCTGGCCACCAAAGGGCATCCTGCCTCGTTGGAGATGTGCCTCCTCCTCATCCTCCTCCTCCTCCTCTCTCCTATTAGGCACCCACGTGGAGTCAGTGACCTCATCATCCCCTCCCTCCTCATCACTGGAGCCAATCTGGCAGTATGCTGCAGCTGCTGGAACATGACTGCCAGATTGGTGTCCTTCTTGAGCATCCCCTCTGTCTGCTCTCACGCTACCGCCTTCCTGTAGCTGGGTTTCATCATCAGACCCTTCGAAACGCTGGGCATCCTCCTGGAGCATGTACCCAACACTGTGCTCAAACAGTTCGGGGGACTCCTCAGGAGGAGGACATGGTGGGTCTAGGGAAGGAGTGACTGATGATGAGTCTGACATTGATACCAGGGAAGAGGACGCTTTGGCAGCTGCTTTTCCAGTACCCTGAGCCTGGGTGAGAGAGGATGAGGAGGAGGAGGAGGGCTTGGTCATCCACTCTACCAAGTCTTCGGCATGATGTGGCTCAACATGTCCAGCTGCCGAAAAGAAGGACAAGCGTGTCCCATGGCCATGTGCTGATGACAATGCACCGCGTCCACGACCAGCACTGTTTCCCCCAGACACAGAGCCTGCTTGCCCTCTTTTATTGCCTCCTGACTGTCTGCCTCTCCTTGTTTGCCTTCCAGACATTCTAATAGATGGCCTGCAGGGAGATGGGAAAAAAGCAATAAGGGCTACCTTCAGGTGTCCTTCTCTGTCCCTTGAAACAAGGACTTTGACAGTGAAAAAAACTGACACACTCTCCCTACCTACAGTTTTCTGTCCCTAGAAATTTTTTTTTTTTTAAGCACAATTTAGCACAAGGAGAATTCACTCACTGTCCTTCCAGGTCCCTGGAAACAAGGACTTTGACAGTGAAAGAAACTGACACACTCTCCCTACCTACAGTTTTCTGTCCCTAGAAAAAATGTTTTTTTTAAGCACAATTTAGCACAAGGAGAATTCACTCACTGTCCTTCCAGGTCCCTGGAAACAAGGACTTTGACAGTGAAAGAAACTGACACACTCTCCCTACCTACAGTTTTCTGTCCCTAGAAAAAATGTTTTTTTTAAGCACAATTTAGCACAAGGAGAATTCACTCACTGTCCTTCCAGGTCCCTGGAAACAAGGACTTTGACAGTGAAAGAAACTGACACACTCTCCCTACCTACAGTTTTCTGTCCCTAGAAAAAATGTTTTTTTTAAGCACAATTTAGCACAAGGAGAATTCACTCACTGTCCTTCCAGGTCCCTGGAAACAAGGACTTTGACAGTGAAAGAAACTGACACACTCTCCCTACCTACAGTTTTCTGTCCCTAGAAAAAATGTTTTTTTTAAGCACAATTTAGCACAAGGAGAATTCACTCACTGTCCTTCCAGGTCCCTGGAAACAAGGACTTTGACAGTGAAAGAAACTGACACACTCTCCCTACCTACAGTTTTCTGTCCCTAGAAAAAATGTTTTTTTTAAGCACAATTTAGCACAAGGAGAATTCACTCACTGTCCTTCCAGGTCCCTGGAAACAAGGACTTTGACAGTGAAAGAAACTGACACACTCTCCCTACCTACAGTTTTCTGTCCCTAGAAAAAATGTTTTTTTTAAGCACAATTTAGCACAAGGAGAATTCACTCACTGTCCTTCCAGGTCCCTGGAAACAAGGACTTTGACAGTGAAAGAAACTGACACACTCTCCCTACCTACAGTTTTCTGTCCCTAGAAAAAATGTTTTTTTTAAGCACAATTTAGCACAAGGAGAATTCACTCACTGTCCTTCCAGGTCCCTGGAAACAAGGACTTTGACAGTGAAAGAAACTGACACACTCTCCCTACCTACAGTTTTCTGTCCCTAGAAAAAATGTTTTTTTTAAGCACAATTTAGCACAAGGAGAATTCACTCACTGTCCTTCCAGGTCCCTGGAAACAAGGACTTTGACAGTGAAAGAAACTGACACACTCTCCCTACCTACAGTTTTCTGTCCCTAGAAAAAATGTTTTTTTTAAGCACAATTTAGCACAAGGAGAATTCACTCACTGTCCTTCCAGGTCCCTGGAAACAAGGACTTTGACAGTGAAAGAAACTGACACACTCTCCCTACCTACAGTTTTCTGTCCCTAGAAAAAATGTTTTTTTTAAGCACAATTTAGCACAAGGAGAATTCACTCACTGTCCTTCCAGGTCCCTGGAAACAAGGACTTTGACAGTGAAAGAAACTGACACACTCTCCCTACCTACAGTTTTCTGTCCCTAGAAAAAATGTTTTTTTTAAGCACAATTTAGCACAAGGAGAATTCACTCACTGTCCTTCCAGGTCCCTGGAAACAAGGACTTTGACAGTGAAAGAAACTGACACACTCTCCCTACCTACAGTTTTCTGTCCCTAGAAAAAATGTTTTTTTTAAGCACAATTTAGCACAAGGAGAATTCACTCACTGTCCTTCCAGGTCCCTGGAAACAAGGACTTTGACAGTGAAAGAAACTGACACACTCTCCCTACCTACAGTTTTCTGTCCCTAGAAAAAATGTTTTTTTTAAGCACAATTTAGCACAAGGAGAATTCACTCACTGTCCTTCCAGGTCCCTGGAAACAAGGACTTTGACAGTGAAAGAAACTGACACACTCTCCCTACCTACAGTTTTCTGTCCCTAGAAAAAATGTTTTTTTTAAGCACAATTTAGCACAAGGAGAATTCACTCACTGTCCTTCCAGGTCCCTGGAAACAAGGACTTTGACAGTGAAAGAAACTGACACACTCTCCCTACCTACAGTTTTCTTTCCCTAGAAAAAATGTTTTTTTTAAGCACAATTTAGCACAAGGAGAATTCACTCACTGTCCTTCCAGGTCCCTGGAAACAAGGACTTTGACAGTGAAAGAAACTGACACACTCTCCCTACCTACAGTTTTCTGTCCCTAGAAAAAATGTTTTTTTTAAGCACAATTTAGCACAAGGAGAATTCACTCACTGTCCTTCCAGGTCCCTGGAAACAAGGACTTTGACAGTGAAAGAAACTGACACACTCTCCCTACCTACAGTTTTCTGTCCCTAGAAAAAATGTTTTTTTTAAGCACAATTTAGCACAAGGAGAATTCACTCACTGTCCTTCCAGGTCCCTGGAAACAAGGACTTTGACAGTGAAAGAAACTGACACACTCTCCCTACCTACAGTTTTCTGTCCCTAGAAAAAATGTTTTTTTTAAGCACAATTTAGCACAAGGAGAATTCACTCACTGTCCTTCCAGGTCCCTGGAAACAAGGACTTTGACAGTGAAAGAAACTGACACACTCTCCCTACCTACAGTTTTCTGTCCCTAGAAAAAATGTTTTTTTTAAGCACAATTTAGCACAAGGAGAATTCACTCACTGTCCTTCCAGGTCCCTGGAAACAAGGACTTTGACAGTGAAAGAAACTGACACACTCTCCCTACCTACAGTTTTCTGTCCCTAGAAAAAATGTTTTTTTTAAGCACAATTTAGCACAAGGAGAATTCACTCACTGTCCTTCCAGGTCCCTGGAAACAAGGACTTTGACAGTGAAAGAAACTGACACACTCTCCCTACCTACAGTTTTCTGTCCCTAGAAAAAATGTTTTTTTTAAGCACAATTTAGCACAAGGAGAATTCACTCACTGTCCTTCCAGGTCCCTGGAAACAAGGACTTTGACAGTGAAAGAAACTGACACACTCTCCCTACCTACAGTTTTCTGTCCCTAGAAAAAATGTTTTTTTTAAGCACAATTTAGCACAAGGAGAATTCACTCACTGTCCTTCCAGGTCCCTGGAAGCAAGGACTTTGACAGTGAAAGAAACTGACACACTCTCCCTACCTACAGTTTTCTGTCCCTAGAAAAAATGTTTTTTTTAAGCACAATTTAGCACAAGGAGAATTCACTCACTGTCCTTCCAGGTCCCTGGAAACAAGGACTTTGACAGTGAAAGAAACTGACACACTCTCCCTACCTACAGTTTTCTGTCCCTAGAAAAAATGTTTTTTTTAAGCACAATTTAGCACAAGGAGAATTCACTCACTGTCCTTCCAGGTCCCTGGAAACAAGGACTTTGACAGTGAAAGAAACTGACACACTCTCCCTACCTACAGTTTTCTGTCCCTAGAAAAAATGTTTTTTTTAAGCACAATTTAGCACAAGGAGAATTCACTCACTGTCCTTCCAGGTCCCTGGAAACAAGGACTTTGACAGTGAAAGAAACTGACACACTCTCCCTACCTACAGTTTTCTGTCCCTAGAAAAAATGTTTTTTTTAAGCACAATTTAGCACAAGGAGAATTCACTCACTGTCCTTCCAGGTCCCTGGAAACAAGGACTTTGACAGTGAAAGAAACTGACACACTCTCCCTACCTACAGTTTTCTGTCCCTAGAAAAAATGTTTTTTTTTAAGCACAATTTAGCACAAGGAGAATTCACTCACTGTCCTTCCAGGTCCCTGGAAACAAGGACTTTGACAGTGAAAGAAACTGACACACTCTCCCTACCTACAGTTTTCTGTCCCTAGAAAAAATGTTTTTTTTAAGCACAATTTAGCACAAGGAGAATTCACTCACTGTCCTTCCAGGTCCCTGGAAACAAGGACTTTGACAGTGAAAGAAACTGACACACTCTCCCTACCTACAGTTTTCTGTCCCTAGAAAAAATGTTTTTTTTAAGCACAATTTAGCACAAGGAGAATTCACTCACTGTCCTTCCAGGTCCCTGGAAACAAGGACTTTGACAGTGAAAGAAACTGACACACTCTCCCTACCTACAGTTTTCTGTCCCTAGAAAAAATGTTTTTTTTAAGCACAATTTAGCACAAGGAGAATTCACTCACTGTCCTTCCAGGTCCCTGGAAACAAGGACTTTGACAGTGAAAGAAACTGACACACTCTCCCTACCTACAGTTTTCTGTCCCTAGAAAAAATGTTTTTTTTAAGCACAATTTAGCACAAGGAGAATTCACTCACTGTCCTTCCAGGTCCCTGGAAACAAGGACTTTGACAGTGAAAGAAACTGACACACTCTCCCTACCTACAGTTTTCTGTCCCTAGAAAAAATGTTTTTTTTAAGCACAATTTAGCACAAGGAGAATTCACTCACTGTCCTTCCAGGTCCCTGGAAACAAGGACTTTGACAGTGAAAGAA
Source organism: Rana muscosa (assembly GCA_029206835.1). Classification (NCBI taxonomy): domain Eukaryota; kingdom Metazoa; phylum Chordata; class Amphibia; order Anura; family Ranidae; genus Rana; species Rana muscosa. The sequence continues at coordinate 327,569,274 of CM055117.1, forward strand.
ACTGACACACTCTCCCTACCTACAGTTTTCTGTCCCTAGAAAAAATGTTTTTTTTAAGCACAATTTAGCACAAGGAGAATTCACTCACTGTCCTTCCAGGTCCCTGGAAACAAGGACTTTGACAGTGAAAGAAACTGACACACTCTCCCTACCTACAGTTTTCTGTCCCTAGAAAAAATGTTTTTTTTAAGCACAATTTAGCACAAGGAGAATTCACTCACTGTCCTTCCAGGTCCCTGGAAACAAGGACTTTGACAGTGAAAGAAACTGACACACTCTCCCTACCTACAGTTTTCTGTCCCTAGAAAAAATGTTTTTTTTAAGCACAATTTAGCACAAGGAGAATTCACTCACTGTCCTTCCAGGTCCCTGGAAACAAGGACTTTGACAGTGAAAGAAACTGACACACTCTCCCTACCTACAGTTTTCTGTCCCTAGAAAAAATGTTTTTTTTAAGCACAATTTAGCACAAGGAGAATTCACTCACTGTCCTTCCAGGTCCCTGGAAACAAGGACTTTGACAGTGAAAGAAACTGACACACTCTCCCTACCTACAGTTTTCTGTCCCTAGAAAAAATGTTTTTTTTAAGCACAATTTAGCACTAGGAGAATTCACTCACTGTCCTTCCAGGTCCCTGGAAACAAGGACTTTGACAGTGAAAGAAACTGACACACTCTCCCTACCTACAGTTTTCTGTCCCTAGAAAAAATGTTTTTTTTAAGCACAATTTAGCACAAGGAGAATTCACTCACTGTCCTTCCAGGTCCCTGGAAACAAGGACTTTGACAGTGAAAGAAACTGACACACTCTCCCTACCTACAGTTTTCTGTCCCTAGAAAAAATGTTTTTTTTAAGCACAATTTAGCACAAGGAGAATTCACTCACTGTCCTTCCAGGTCCCTGGAAACAAGGACTTTGACAGTGAAAGAAACTGACACACTCTCCCTACCTACAGTTTTCTGTCCCTAGAAAAAATGTTTTTTTTAAGCACAATTTAGCACAAGGAGAATTCACTCACTGTCCTTCCAGGTCCCTGGAAACAAGGACTTTGACAGTGAAAGAAACTGACACACTCTCCCTACCTACAGTTTTCTGTCCCTAGAAAAAATGTTTTTTTTAAGCACAATTTAGCACAAGGAGAATTCACTCACTGTCCTTCCAGGTCCCTGGAAACAAGGACTTTGACAGTGAAAGAAACTGACACACTCTCCCTACCTACAGTTTTCTGTCCCTAGAAAAAATGTTTTTTTTAAGCACAATTTAGCACAAGGAGAATTCACTCACTGTCCTTCCAGGTCCCTGGAAACAAGGACTTTGACAGTGAAAGAAACTGACACACTCTCCCTACCTACAGTTTTCTGTCCCTAGAAAAAATGTTTTTTTTAAGCACAATTTAGCACAAGGAGAATTCACTCACTGTCCTTCCAGGTCCCTGGAAACAAGGACTTTGACAGTGAAAGAAACTGACACACTCTCCCTACCTACAGTTTTCTGTCCCTAGAAAAAATGTTTTTTTTAAGCACAATTTAGCACAAGGAGAATTCACTCACTGTCCTTCCAGGTCCCTGGAAACAAGGACTTTGACAGTGAAAGAAACTGACACACTCTCCCTACCTACAGTTTTCTGTCCCTAGAAAAAATGTTTTTTTTAAGCACAATTTAGCACAAGGAGAATTCACTCACTGTCCTTCCAGGTCCCTGGAAACAAGGACTTTGACAGTGAAAGAAACTGACACACTCTCCCTACCTACAGTTTTCTGTCCCTAGAATAAATGTTTTTTTTAAGCACAATTTAGCACAAGGAGAATTCACTCACTGTCCTTCCAGGTCCCTGGAAACAAGGACTTTGACAGTGAAAGAAACTGACACACTCTCCCTACCTACAGTTTTCTGTCCCTAGAAAAAATGTTTTTTTTAAGCACAATTTAGCACAAGGAGAATTCACTCACTGTCCTTCCAGGTCCCTGGAAACAAGGACTTTGACAGTGAAAGAAACTGACACACTCTCCCTACCTACAGTTTTCTGTCCCTAGAAAAAATGTTTTTTTTAAGCACAATTTAGCACAAGGAGAATTCACTCACTGTCCTTCCAGGTCCCTGGAAACAAGGACTTTGACAGTGAAAGAAACTGACACACTCTCCCTACCTACAGTTTTCTGTCCCTAGAAAAAATGTTTTTTTTAAGCACAATTTAGCACAAGGAGAATTCACTCACTGTCCTTCCAGGTCCCTGGAAACAAGGACTTTGACAGTGAAAGAAACTGACACACTCTCCCTACCTACAGTTTTCTGTCCCTAGAAAAAATGTTTTTTTTAAGCACAATTTAGCACAAGGAGAATTCACTCACTGTCCTTCCAGGTCCCTGGAAACAAGGACTTTGACAGTGAAAGAAACTGACACACTCTCCCTACCTACAGTTTTCTGTCCCTAGAAAAAATGTTTTTTTTAAGCACAATTTAGCACAAGGAGAATTCACTCACTGTCCTTCCAGGTCCCTGGAAACAAGGACTTTGACAGTGAAAGAAACTGACACACTCTCCCTACCTACAGTTTTCTGTCCCTAGAAAAAATGTTTTTTTTAAGCACAATTTAGCACAAGGAGAATTCACTCACTGTCCTTCCAGGTCCCTGGAAACAAGGACTTTGACAGTGAAAGAAACTGACACACTCTCCCTACCTACAGTTTTCTGTCCCTAGAAAAAATGTTTTTTTTAAGCACAATTTAGCACAAGGAGAATTCACTCACTGTCCTTCCAGGTCCCTGGAAACAAGGACTTTGACAGTGAAAGAAACTGACACACTCTCCCTACCTACAGTTTTCTGTCCCTAGAAAAAATGTTTTTTTTAAGCACAATTTAGCACAAGGAGAATTCACTCACTGTCCTTCCAGGTCCCTGGAAACAAGGACTTTGACAGTGAAAGAAACTGACACACTCTCCCTACCTACAGTTTTCTGTCCCTAGAAAAAATGTTTTTTTTAAGCACAATTTAGCACAAGGAGAATTCACTCACTGTCCTTCCAGGTCCCTGGAAACAAGGACTTTGACAGTGAAAGAAACTGACACACTCTCCCTACCTACAGTTTTCTGTCCCTAGAAAAAATGTTTTTTTTAAGCACAATTTAGCACAAGGAGAATTCACTCACTGTCCTTCCAGGTCCCTGGAAACAAGGACTTTGACAGTGAAAGAAACTGACACACTCTCCCTACCTACAGTTTTCTGTCCCTAGAAAAAATGTTTTTTTTAAGCACAATTTAGCACAAGGAGAATTCACTCACTGTCCTTCCAGGTCCCTGGAAACAAGGACTTTGACAGTGAAAGAAACTGACACACTCTCCCTACCTACAGTTTTCTGTCCCTAGAAAAAATGTTTTTTTTTAAGCACAATTTAGCACAAGGAGAATTCACTCACTGTCCTTCCAGGTCCCTGGAAACAAGGACTTTGACAGTGAAAGAAACTGACACACTCTCCCTACCTACAGTTTTCTGTCCCTAGAAAAAATGTTTTTTTTAAGCACAATTTAGCACAAGGAGAATTCACTCACTGTCCTTCCAGGTCCCTGGAAACAAGGACTTTGACAGTGAAAGAAACTGACACACTCTCCCTACCTACAGTTTTCTGTCCCTAGAAAAAATGTTTTTTTTAAGCACAATTTAGCACAAGGAGAATTCACTCACTGTCCTTCCAGGTCCCTGGAAACAAGGACTTTGACAGTGAAAGAAACTGACACACTCTCCCTACCTACAGTTTTCTGTCCCTAGAAAAAATGTTTTTTTTAAGCACAATTTAGCACAAGGAGAATTCACTCACTGTCCTTCCAGGTCCCTGGAAACAAGGACTTTGACAGTGAAAGAAACTGACACACTCTCCCTACCTACAGTTTTCTGTCCCTAGAAAAAATGTTTTTTTTAAGCACAATTTAGCACAAGGAGAATTCACTCACTGTCCTTCCAGGTCCCTGGAAACAAGGACTTTGACAGTGAAAGAAACTGACACACTCTCCCTACCTACAGTTTTCTGTCCCTAGAAAAAATGTTTTTTTTAAGCACAATTTAGCACAAGGAGAATTCACTCACTGTCCTTCCAGGTCCCTGGAAACAAGGACTTTGACAGTGAAAGAAACTGACACACTCTCCCTACCTACAGTTTTCTGTCCCTAGAAAAAATGTTTTTTTTAAGCACAATTTAGCACAAGGAGAATTCACTCACTGTCCTTCCAGGTCCCTGGAAACAAGGACTTTGACAGTGAAAGAAACTGACACACTCTCCCTACCTACAGTTTTCTGTCCCTAGAAAAAATGTTTTTTTTAAGCACAATTTAGCACAAGGAGAATTCACTCACTGTCCTTCCAGGTCCCTGGAAACAAGGACTTTGACAGTGAAAGAAACTGACACTCTCCCTACCTACAGTTTTCTGTCCCTAGAAAAAATGTTTTTTTTAAGCACAATATAGCACAAGCACAAAACACACTGACACTCTCCCTACCTATCCTTCTCTTTCCCTAAACTAAAGGAATCCAGGTTAAGCAAGAAAGAAATAAAAGTCACTGTCCCTGCCTATGCTGCTCTATCCCTGCTCCGGAACACACTACACTAGGCCGCTGTGCTGGCGGCCTTTTATAGTGTGGGGCGTGTACTAAACACCCTCAGCAATAATTGGCCACAGGCATCCTGCCTGTGGCCAATCATTGCTCTCCTCGCTGCCGGCGCTGTGATTGGCCAAGCATGCGGGGTCACAGTGCATGCTTGGCCAATCACAGCGCCTGGATGACACTGCGATGGCGTAGTGCATTGTGGGCCGTTCGCGTCACTCGAATTTGGCGCGAACGGCCCAAATCGTTCGATCTTCGTCGAACGATCGAACAGCCGATGTTCGAGTCGAACGTATGTTCGACTCGAACACGAAGCTCATCCCTAACGTTGACATTATTAGCTGCTGTACCTCTTCTTCTTCCTGGATCCCTCCCGGAAGTTCAATAGCTACCGCCCAGAGTGGATCCACGCCCTCCTCTGCACACCAGTCTGTTACTGCCTGTGAGTTCATGTCGGTACTTCAGATCGCCTTGATTGCAGCGTGCAATGTACAAGGATCCCGGAACCGAGCCCACACGTATAGCGATACCCTCAGATTAAGAGGGCTGCTTGTTTGCCTGGGGTTGACAGCGGTGCACTACAAGGCCCAAACAATCGGCCCTAACCTCTCATGACACAGTTAGGAAAGGGGAAAGGGTGGTTTAATGAGCAAGGAAGGGAGGGATGCCTGATTCACATAGAGCCAATTATAAAAAATACCAAACGAGAGATACGTTTATGTGAAAACGGGATCCTCCTAACCAAAACGCACATGGAAACAAGAAGGGAGAGGGGGGACGGGAGATTGGGACAAACCCAATAGACGGTTATAGGGTGAATCAACCACAATACATTTGGTAATAGAAAAATAGAAAAGACTTTATTGGTCGAATGCTATCTAAATAATCACATTTCAACCTAACAGTATGAATATACTCATATAGGGGAAAGGGTTTCTCCTGAATATATGCACATTAGAATAAAAACATGAAAAAACACACATACACAGTGCACTGTTGGAAAAAGTAAAAATGATGGCCTGGGTGGACTTCAGCCGCCCGCTCTACTTCTCCTAAGTGTCCTTACTAAGAATGAACCCTGAATGACCGGGTAGATATTGTATCAATAACCGGAGCTTGCAGCATTTGTTGAATGAAAGGACTGTTCAAACCAAACCAATGTAGGGTTTAGGCTGTAGGATGAACGATAACTCAAATCTAAATCCAAACTGGAGTGTTAGAATCAAGCCGTGTTGGCAAATATACCTGCTGATACAATGTTCATGCAGTGCAGCTCCATATATCAATAGATAAACCTGTATAAGCTGGTAAGACTATTGATGCAGTGTAATGAGCACTGGATTGCACTCAGCAATATGGCATGGAACTTATTCTGAGTATGATCTATTGCAGACAGTCCATGGAGGGACAAAGGCTTGAGCCCAGTCCTGGCCGAGTATGGTGAGGTGATATTTGATAGAGGGGAGGAAGGGGGGCACGATAACCATATGGTAATATACTTGCTTACCCATCCATAACATCCTTCCCGTGATTCACCTGACACCAGAGTCTCTTTTAAGCCGTTGCTCGTGGATATATAGTGATGTCCTTGAGCTCTATAGCTCTCGCTGTGCTGCTGCTCAGAAAGGTGATCCTTCCGGCTTGAAGGAGGCTGCTGCGTAGAGTACGTCCCTCCGTGGAGTCACGTGCGGCTCCTGTGATCCGCTGGCTCTGTTTCAACGCATCAGCGCTGACCGTATGACTGGAGCCGTCGCGCCGTTAGATCTGAGGATACACAAGCCTGTGTAATAGCAGGTTTAGGCCTCTAGGGGCAAGATCTAACTGTCCTTGTCTTATCCTCTGTTGGCTGGCAGTGAATTCATTCAATGGTGTTCATTGCGAGGAGAGGAGAGGAGCGGGTGGGGTTTAGTCAACAACCCAGAATTACAACGTCGGACATGACGCGTTTCGTGACGAATATGTCACTTCATCTTGATGTGTCAGTGGATTATTAGTGCTCCTATTATATTTCTTTGTTTAGCCAATCACAGGTGAAATACCACTGACTGACGAAGTAGCGCCATCTTATGGTCACAACAGGTAATGTTGATATCCATGCAAAAAATAAATATATACATTCACAAGGTTTCAAAAATGAAAAAAAATTATTACAATGTTTATAGGAAAAACACCAAACCAGACAGTGAGGCTAGGTATAGATGGATGTTGCAATAATACATACAAACAAAAACCTGTCATCATAGACTGATTATACCTATCTAATTATTGGGTGTAAATACACTGGACATTTGTACTGAGGGGAAAACAGAGGCAGGAAACATATACCGTGCTGATCATAAACATAATTAGATGTCCTATTTAAGGCTCCAGAAAAATCTTTAGGCTCATTTCTGTATTTAAGCCTTTGGGCTGGAGTGTCTGGAGCCTAAAGATCCAGGTCTTTTCATGTCGGATCAGGACAGTATCGAAATCCCCTCGTCTTTCTGATAGGTTAAGGGCATAGAACCCCTTTACTCGCAGGCCTTGTGTTTTTCCCTCATGATATCTTAAAAAATGTTGGGCCACTGGGGTGTCTTCTTTGAGACGAATGCTCTTTAGATGTTCAGCAAAACGTACTCGAAGTTGTCGTTTTGTTTTGCCCACATAGAGTAAATGGCATGGGCATTCCAAAATATAGAGCACAAATTAACCATCCATGAGGGGTATTTGACCACCCAGACCTACAGGAAAACTACAGCAGCCAATACCCTTTTAAGGACAGATAGCTACCATCCCGCTCCTCTTAAACGCGGAATACCAGTGGGACAGTTCCTCAGAATCAGGAGGAACTGCTCCAGTGAAGCAATGTATCGCAGGGAATCTGAGATCCTCTACCAGCAGTTTAGAGATAGGGGATATGGGCACAGAACACTTCGCAGGGCAAGAAGCATTGCTAGTCAACGCCCACGAGAAGAATTGCTTCAGCCCAAACCTAACCTCAAATCCAATCAGGATGGACCAGCTCGGTTCATCACTCCTTTTGGTGTCCAGTGGCACCAAGTACGAGCGGTCCTCACAGAGCACTGGCACATTTTGACTGGCTGTGAACAACTCAAGAAAATAGTAGGTGACAGGCCCCAATTAACAGCTAAAAGGGCCAGAAATCTTAGGGATGCACTTGTCAATAGTGAATATATACGCCCTATTGATAGCAACTGGCTGACAGACATACCACGTACAGTGGGCATGTTTTCATGTGGCCACTGTGGCACATGTAAACATGTAGATAGAACAAAAAGCTTTAGAGACTCACAATCTAAGAATCACTATGAGATCAAATCCTTTATTAATTGTGGTACAGCACGTGTGCTCTATATTTTGGAATGCCCATGCCATTTACTCTATGTGGGCAAAACAAAACGACAACTTCGAGTACGTTTTGCTGAACATCTAAAGAGCATTCGTCTCAAAGAAGACACCCCAGTGGCCCAACATTTTTTAAGATATCATGAGGGAAAAACACAAGGCCTGCGAGTAAAGGGGTTCTATGCCCTTAACCTATCAGAAAGACGAGGGGATTTCGATACCGTCCTGATCCGACATGAAAAGACCTGGATCTTTAGGCTCCAGACACTCCAGCCCAAAGGCTTAAATACAGAAATGAGCCTAAAGATTTTTCTGGAGCCTTAAATAGGACATCTAATTATGTTTATGATCAGCACGGTATATGTTTCCTGCCTCTGTTTTCCCCTCAGTACAAATGTCCAGTGTATTTACACCCAATAATTAGATAGGTATAATCAGTCTATGATGACAGGGTTTTGTTTGTATGTATTATTGCAACATCCATCTATACCTAGCCTCACTGTCCGGTTTGGTGTTTTTCCTATAAACATTGTAATAATTTTTTTTCATTTTTGAAACCTTGTGAATGTATATATTTATTTTTTGCATGGATATCAACATTACCTGTTGTGACCATAAGATGGCGCTACTTCGTCAGTCAGTGGTATTTCACCTGTGATTGGCTAAACAAGGCTATATAATAGGAGCACTAATAATCCACTGACACATCAAGATGAAGTGACATATTCGTCACGAAACGCGTCATGTCCGACGTTGTAATTCTGGGTTGTTGACTAAACCCCACCCGCTCCTCTCCTCTCCTCGCAATGAACACCATTGAATGAATTCACTGCCAGCCAACAGAGGATAAGACAAGGACAGTTAGATCTTGCCCCTAGAGGCCTAAACCTGCTATTACACAGGCTTGTGTATCCTCAGATCTAACGGCGCGACGGCTCCAGTCATACGGTCAGCGCTGATGCGTTGAAACAGAGCCAGCGGATCACAGGAGCCGCACGCGACTCCACGGAGGGACGTACTCTACGCAGCAGCCTCCTTCAAGCCGGAAGGATCACCTTTCTGAGCAGCAGCACAGCGAGAGCTATAGAGCTCAAGGACATCACTATATATCCACGAGCAATGGCTTAAAAGAGACTCTGGTGTCAGGTGAATCACGGGATGGATGTTATGGATGGGTAAGCAAGTATATTACCATATGGTTATCGTGCCCCCCTTCCTCCCCTCTATCAAATATCACCTCACCATACTCGGCCAGGACTGGGCTCAAGCCTTTGTCCCTCCATGGACTGTCTGCAATAGATCATACTCAGAATAAGTTCCATGCCATATTGCTGAGTGCAATCCAGTGCTCATTACACTGCATCAATAGTCCTACCAGCTTATACAGGTTTATCTATTGATATATGGAGCTGCACTGCATGAACATTGTATCAGCAGGTATATTTGCCAACACGGCTTGATTCTAACACTCCAGTTTGGATTTAGATTTGAGTTATCGTTCATCCTACAGCCTAAACCCTACATTGGTTTGGTTTGAACAGTCCTTTCATTCAACAAATGCTGCAAGCTCCGGTTATTGATACAATATCTACCCGGTCATTCAGGGTTCATTCTTAGTAAGGACACTTAGGAGAAGTAGAGCGGGCGGCTGAAGTCCACCCAGGCCATCATTTTTACTTTTTCCAACAGTGCACTGTGTATGTGTGTTTTTTCATGTTTTTATTCTAATGTGCATATATTCAGGAGAAACCCTTTCCCCTATATGAGTATATTCATACTGTTAGGTTGAAATGTGATTATTTAGATAGCATTCGACCAATAAAGTCTTTTCTATTTTTCTATTACCAAATGTATTGTGGTTGATTCACCCTATAACCGTCTATTGGGTTTGTCCCAATCTCCCGTCCCCCCCTCTCCCTTCTTGTTTCCAGGAAAGGGTGGTTTGACTGTATTACCTCTATACTATTATACGGTACAACCCCCTTTGCATACCAGCACAGTAATTGACACTCACAACCAAACCACTTAACTATAACTTTTTACTGTAGGTAAAAGACATAAAAGGTGGTCTGTATACAATATCTTATGCAGATCCCTGCAATATAGGTGTACACATTAAAAGGATATGACATTCAATAATGCAGTAAATATATATTAACCCCGCTGCAGCTATCCTCCCTCGTGAGCATAAAAATGGCGCTCAGCAATGTCCTATACTACCCAGTCAGGCCTGACTATAACTTGGGGTATAGTCTGTTGAAGAATCTTGCTAGCAACTGTCGGTGGTGCACATAAGGGAACAACGGTAATCCAATAGAGGGTAGCAAACGATCGTTAACTTGGCAAGCTGGAGAGACTGAACAAACTCAGTTCAGCAAAGCAGTCTCTCCAAAATATAACTGTGGTCAATGATGGGCCTAGGCAAAGTTAATAAGCAACAAAGTTATTTAGATGTGGTTCTGAGCTGGCGCTCTCTCACCCAGACCGGACCGACTCCTGTCCGGTTCCTCCGCTACTGTGAGTGGCTTCACAGTGCCCACGATGCAGTCGTGAATCGGATGCTCCGCAGGCTCCTCGGTGGATGGATGGCTCTCTGGAACAAAGTGCGAGGCCCAGGCTTCAGGCCTAGCACACGCAGCAGGTGAGCGCAGGGATCCTCTTGCAAGGAGGGCGGCATTTCAAGAGAAAGAACGAGGCCCCTCCTTCTCCTTTTAAAGTCCACCCCAGCAGTCCTTGCGCGGGGAAATGCACCCTGGGTGCCTCAAAGCGTGCTGGGAACTGTAGTCTTATGGTGAAAATGATACCCCGCTACATAATATACCCAGGGGCCAGTTTGTAAGATTGGGACGTAATTGTACGTCCAAAGCTGATTTCCTTATGTAGTCACAAGAATTGGCATCCAGGTTCCAACAAAAAGGATATGAAATGAATTCCCACAGCCAGGAAATAGAGAGAATTAGACTATTAGAAGTTCACTGGTTTCTGATTAAGTTAAGGATAAGACATCTGGACATGATCCTTTTAATTTTAGGTTTATTTTGGATTACAATGTTCATTATAAGAAGTTTGAAAGGATCGTCTGTAAAAATTTGCCAATATTGAAACAGGATAACATTTTAGGTCCGATGTTTCCGGCTGTCCCGCAGTTTATATATAAAAAGCCCCTTCTCTGCAAGATCTGGTAGCGTCAGGAGTCATTGATCCAACATCACAGGCTGAGAGTAGGTTGTTTTCAGCCTGTTGACATTCTGGAGGTAATGATAAAAAGCGGTAAGAATTTGTATCTTCAGTTACAAAAAAACAATATAAGATCAATTATTTGATCACGTGCTTCACGACGGAAGTTGTTTACATGCTGGAGGGCAGCTGTGGCCTCCAGTATGTGGGCAGTACCTCCAGAGAGCTCCATGTTAGTATGAGGGAGCATGTTAACAATATTAAAAAAAGGTTTAAAAACCCACAATGTCTCTAGACACTTCAGGCTTTTTCATAATCATGACCCCAGGGATTAGAAGTTCTGTGGTATAGAGAAGGGGTGGTATTTTGTAAGACAGTTAAGCCGCAGGGAATCTTATTGGATATATGACACCAATATGGGGATCCCTCTTTGATTTTAAATGCTTTATTTATGACCGTTAAATTGTTGTTTAACCACTTCAATACCATGCACTTACGCCCTTTCCTGCCCAGGACAATTTTCAGCTTTCAGCGCTGTCACACTTTGAATGACAATTGCGCGGTCATACAACACTGTACCCAAACTAAATTTTTATAATTTTCTTCCCACAAATAGAGCGTTCTTTTGGTGGTATTTGATCACCTCTGCGGTTTTTATTTTTTGCTAAACAAGCTAAAAAAGACCAAAAATTTTGAAAAAAAATGTGTTTTTTTTTTAGTTTCTGTCATAAAATTTTGTTTTCCCCTTCACTGACGGGCACTGATGGGCACTGATGAGGCGGCACTGATATGTAGAATTGATGGGCACTGATAGGCGGCACTGATGGGCACCAATAGGCGGCACTGATATGCAGCACTGATGGGCACTAGGTGGCACTGATGGGCACAAATAGGTGGCACTGATGGGCACTAATAGGTGGCACTGATGGGCACTGACAGGCGGCACTGATGGGCACTGACAGGCGGCTGTTATGGGCACTGACAGGTGGCTGTAATTGGCACTAATAGGCAGTACTGATTTGCACTGACAGGTGGCACTGATGGGCAGCACTGATGATGAGGCACTGACAGGTGTTTTTGCTGGGCAGTGTTTGGCACTGTGGTGGGCAGTGATTGGAACTGTGCTGGGCAGTGATTGTCACTGTGGTGAGCAAGAATTGGCACTATGGTGAGCAGGGATTGGCACTTGCAGAGTTTATTATATGGGGCACTGCTGGGCATGTCATTTTTACATTTGAGGGGGCTTTGCTGATAATCAATGTGCTGATTATCAGCCAGACATGGGAGTAAGTCACACATGTGCAAGTCACAAGCAAGTCTCAAGTCTTAACCTTCAAGTCTCAAGCAAGTCCCAAGTTACTGTGACGAAAAGCAAGCAAGTCAAGTCGAGTCCCTGCTAGAAGTCAAGCAAGTCAAGTCAAGTCATTTATTTTGGTCAAGTCACAAATCAAGTCAAAATACTGATCTACCCCATACTGTATAAAAATAATAGGAGGGATAACAATAAATAATATTGGTTATGTGCCCATGCCTCACTGTGCCCATGCCTCACTGTGCCCATGCCTCACTGTGCCCATGCTTCACTGTGCCCATGCTTCACTGTGCCCGTGCCTCACTGTGCCTGTGCTTCACTGAGCCCAATGCCTCACTGTGCCTGTGTCTCACTGTGCCCGTGTCTCACTGTGCCCATGCTTAACTGTGCCCAATGCCTCACTGTGCCCGTGTCTCACTGTGTCCAATGCCTCACTGTGTCCGTGTCTCAATATGCCCATGCTTCACTGTGCCCGTCAACCGTGTACCTGATCGGCGGCATCCCGGCGGCCATTCCAGTATTCAAAAGCCGCGCCTCCTCCTCGTCTGTGATAGGCGGAACACTGAATGCTGGGAAATTGAGTGTTTCGGCTATCACAGACATCCGCTCATCCTCATAACACAGACGAGCATAAGAGAATGTCTGTGATAGGCTGAACACTGCCTGCTGTGAAATTGAGTGTTCCGCCTATCACAGACGAGGAGGCGCGGCTTTTGAACACTGCAATGTCCGCCGTCTGTCTGCATGACACGCTGATCAGGTAGGCAGACGGCAGCTTGCGGTTAGTGTTAGTGGTGCCAAGTCATTGCAAGCCACATAGCCCAAGTCAAAGTCAAGTCTCAAGTCATTAGTGACAAGTCAAAGTCAAGTCGAGTCATTTATTGAATTCTGTCAAGCAAGTCGCAAGTCCTCAAACAGGTGACTTAAGTCTGACTTAAGTCAAGTCATGTGACTCAAGTCCCCCACCTCTGTTATCAGCACAGACCCCCCTCTGACAGGGAGAGACGCCGATCGGCTCTCCCTGTCAGCGTGAACCGAGAAATGCCGTTTACCGACACTTCCTGGTTCACGCGATGATCAGCTGTGATTGGTCACAGATGATCACGTGGTAAGAAGCCTCTGACAGAGGCTTCTTATCGCGATCAGAGATGCGGGGTGTCAGACTGACACCCCGCACTCGCGATCGCCGTGATGCGTGCCCCCGCGGGCGTGCGCCGGCATGTTATCCTGCTGGACGTCAATAGACGTACAGTCAGGATAACAGAACCACTTCCCGGACGTCAATTCCCTATTGACCGGGCGGGAAGTGGTTAAATATTTTGTTTATTGAAATGTTTCTTTTTTATTTTTTGAATTGCATAGTCGGTAAGGCTGAAAAAGGACAGTTGTCCACCCAGTTCAACCTGTGTAGGTGTATGTGTATCAGTATCTATAATGATTTCCCATGTTGTGTCCTTTAAGATGTACATCTAAGAATCTTTTAAAAATATCCATACTCCCCGCAGCCACCACCAATTGTGGCAGAGAGTTCCACATCCTTATTGCCCTAATAGTGAAGAACCCCCTATGCAGTTTAAGGTTAAACCGCTTCTCCTCCAGTCTCATTGTGTGCCCCCGTGTCCTTTTACAATCCCTATGACTGAATAGTTTATTTCCTATGCTGGGATCCCCATTGAGATATTTGTAGATCGCTATCATGTCCTCTCTTAAGCGTCTCATCTCCAGCGGGAATAAATTTAGTGCTTGCAGTCGTTCCTCGTAATTGAGGTCCTCCAGTCCACTTATTCGGTTTATTGCCCTTTTTTGGACTCTCTGCAACTTCAGCACATCCCTTTGGAGGACTGGTGACCAGAACTGGACAGAAAACTCCAGATGAGGCCTACCCAGACCTTTATAAAGTGGCAGGATTATAGTTTTGTCCCTGAAGTATATCCCTTTTTTTATGCATGCTAATATTCTGCCTGCTTTGTTAGCTGCAGCTTGGCACTGCATGCTGTGGCTCAATCTGTCATATATTAGCACCCCCAGATCCTTCTCCCAGCTGTTCTCCAGCTAGTGAATATTTTGAATTTATATTTTTTGATCCCAAGTGCATTACTTTACATTTCTCCCCATTAAACCTCATTTGTCATTTGTCTACCGACTCCTTTATTTTATTCAGGTCATTCTGCAAAATTTCTATGTCCTGATGAGAGTTTATTACTCTGCTTATCTTTGTGTCATCCGCAAAAACTGAGACTGAACTAGTTATCCCATACTCTATATCATTTATGAAGAGTCAAGTCGGATTCTGTGAGTAAACGTTTCTGTATGGCTGGGTCACAGAGTCCCATGACAAACATGTCACGGAGATCCGTCTGCAGGTAGTCTCCAAACTGACAAGTGGCAGCTAGTTTACGTAAAGCAATGATATAAGTCTTTATGTCTTCCCCGGCATGTTGCCTTCTACTGTAGAATTTAAACCGCTCTGCAATCTCTAATGGCTTTGGGTAGTAGTGCTCATGTAGCTTCTGAATTAACTCAGGCAGGGGCTTAGAAGCTGGCTTGTCTGGAGAAATTAGGTCTCTGAGAGTGATATATGCAGCTCGACCCAATGTTGTGAGGAAAACTGCAACTTTCTTTTCTGCAGCCACACTATTTGCTTCCATATACTGCTCCAGCCTCTCCACCCAGGAGCTCCATGATTCATCAGCAGGATCAAATGGTTGAATAAACCTTATGAAGGCCATGTGTGCTAAAATCCACAATCCTCGTTGCCACTGTTATGTCCCTTAGACACGGGGTCTTCCAGGGTGCTGCTAGCAATGCTGCCAGTATCTGCTCAGCAACTTACACACAGGCCGGATGAACTTCTTAACCATGGAGAGGGTTTATTACTCACTCAGAAACATGATGACTTTGTTATATGGAGGAAGGAGTCTTAATACATCAAGCTTCTGTCATTACCAGATCTATGCATCCATGCTGCTGCTGCTGCTTCCAGTCCCACACACACACTCTCTTACTTCCTAGTGCACCCCCTCCCCCAGCATGCATCAGGAGAAAAGGGTGAAGGGTCACAGTGATCCAGCACAAACATCACAAATATGTTGAATAGAATTTGTCCCAAGACAGAGCCTTGGGGTACCCCACTTACCACTGCAGACCAGTCTGAGTACAAGTTATTTATCACTACCCTTGGGCCCATCCCTGTAACCAGTTTCTTACCCAAGCACAAACCCTATTGTTCAAGACTGCAGACCTCAGTTTATAAATAATGTGACAGTCCAAGTAAAATCAATATATAAAGGTAGATGTAAAAATGTTGTAGAAACACCACCACCAGGGAGATTCAGTGTGAAAAAACAACACACCACACCAAATGTGCTCACAATCTGCTTACCAGAAGGTGAACATTTTCAAACGTTAATAGCAAATGTAGAGGATCAAGGATGGATACAACTCTCCAGACTTGATGGAATAGTGGCAGCAGGAATATCCAAACACCAACATCAAATCTGAGAACCTTAAGAAAATTCTTGAAAACAAAGATCTTGATCAGAGAATTAAAAAGAAGAAGAAGTTCACGAGAGATTTAGAAGATTATACTAGCAGTTAGGTGTTTAAATGGCAGGTTAAAAGATTGTCTTTAGCTGAAGGAGGAGCAGGACGTTCTTCTGGACCAGCTACTCACCCCAAACCTTCAGCCCCTCCCATTCCCCAGCACCAGTCTAATGTGACTGATACTAACACACCTAGAGGGGGATGGAGAAGGGTTGTTAATAATATTCATAAACCCCTGCCTTACAAACACCCACATAGTAAGGGGGGTCCCCCAAAAAATCAGGGGCATGGTGACTATGTTCAGTATGAACGTCGTGAACATTATGAGGACATACCCACATATAACCATTATGCACCTTTGGGAGAACAGGGTGTTTATGATGACTATGATGAACAGTGCTATGACGATCGTTACATTGTTCAACATCCTTCTGGCAGGACCCCAAGAAATACACGTCCTGAACCTAGACGTTCAGGCTGGGATAGTCCAGGCCCTTATCCATTTAGGAGACCTTATATACCTTATTCTGGCCCTTCTTATCACTCTGACCCACCCTTCTCTTCTACTGCCCGTTTTTTTCCCAAGGTCCCACAGAGAGGAAAGAGAGGGGGAGAACTAGGAGAGGGACCCGAGGGGGGAGGAGGAGCCGATCGAAAAAGGCAAAGGGTATAAGGGATGCTGGCATTTAAAATCTTAGCCAGCATTCTCTCACTGATACTGAAAAATTTGTTTTGGATCATGGGCTTAAGTTCGCTCCGGATAAACCCCTGAGTAAATTCGGGGCGTTTATAGATATTCAAAAATATGTCCGAAAGGTTAACATCATAGGCGTGCCCACGGGGTGTGCCGGGTGTGCCCAGGCACACCCTAATCATCCCTGTGCGCCTCTCACTGCTAGTGCTAATTGTGACTGCTGCGAGCCTGCAACATTGACTGTGGAGCTCATGTCACCACTGGGGTCGGACCGGGCAAGAAAAAACATCTGTGTGCTGTGGGGGGAGGTGATAAAGCAGGAACAAGAGAATCACCGGGACCACAGCCGCGGAGTAACCCAGCCGCATTTGCCGATGGGTCTTCTATAGTTCCGGCTCCAGGTCCCGCCCGCAGGCGGCGGAGTGATATACATCTGCACTCCGCCCCCCCTCCGGCCTCCTCTCTCTCCCTTCGAAGAAGCAGCGGAGCCTCAGCCAGGATAGCGGCAGGCGGGTGGCTCAGTGAGGCGAGCAGTGAGACAGCACTGAGAAGGGCAAGCAGCAAGACACACGATGGACCACAAAAAAAAGAAAAAGGCAACTTGACATGAACCCTCCCTGACTTGTCAGCAAAAAAGTAAGTGTGCATTTTTAGATATATAAATACACACTTACTTTTTTGCTAACAAGTCCGGCAGGGTTCATATTGATTTGAATTGTATATGATATATTTATATATTTTTTATATATATATATATATATATATATATATATATTATATACAATTCAAATCAATATGAACCCTGCCTGACTTGTTAGCAAAAAAGTACGTGTGTATTTATATATAATAGAAGTTTTAAA
Organism: Rana muscosa; assembly: GCA_029206835.1. Taxonomy (NCBI): domain Eukaryota; kingdom Metazoa; phylum Chordata; class Amphibia; order Anura; family Ranidae; genus Rana; species Rana muscosa. The sequence goes on from CM055117.1 coordinate 327,586,800, forward strand.
AACGGCCGTTTTTTTGGGAGCAGTGATTTTAATAATGCTTAAAATGAAAAAATAAAAGTGAAATATTCCTTTAAATTTCGTACCTGGGGGGTGTGTATGATATGCATGTGAAGTGGCGCATGTTTCCCGTGCTTAGAACTGTCCCTGCAAAAAATGTCATTTTTGAAAGAAAAAAAGTCTTTTAAAACTGACTCGTGGCTATTAATGAATTGTCGGCTCCCGGCAATACATACAAAAGTCATTGATAAAAAAAAAAAAAAAAAAGCGTGGGTGTTCCCCAGAATTCAATTACCAGGCCCTTCAGGTCTGGAATGGATATTAAGGGGAACCCTGCCACAAATTAAAAAAAAAATTGACGTGGGGTTCCCCCAAATATCCATTCCAGGCCCTTCAGATCTGGCATGGATTTTAAGGGGAACTCCACCCCAAATTTAAAAAAAAAATGGCGTGGAGTCCCCCTAAAAATCCATACCAGACCCCTTATCCGAGCACGCAACCTGGCCGGCCGCAGGGGAAAAGGGGGGGACGAGAGAGCGGCCCCCCTCCCTCCTGAACCGTACCAGGCCACATGCCCTCAACATGGGGAGGATGTCCCCATGTTGATGGGGACAAGGGCCTCATCCCCACAACCCTTGCCCGGTGGTTGTGGGGGTCTGCAGGCGGGGGGCTTATCAGAATCTGGAAGACCCCTTTAACAAAGGGGACCCCCAGATCCCGGCCCCCCCCCTATGTGAATTGGTAAGGGGTACATTGTACCCCTACCATTTCACGAAGAAAGCGTAAAAAAAATGTTTAAAAAAACACACAAACACCTTGAAAAAGTCCTTTATTTAAAAAAACAAAACAAAAAAAAACATTCCAGCGGTGAAATCCAGTGTCCCGCAGCGATCCCGATGTCCAGCGCTGTCCTTCATTGGTTGTGCCTGAGCGGACCTGATGGGGAACTCCCTCTCAGTATTTTAAATGTATAGACCCGCCCCTTCTAAAGTTCCCCACCAGGTCAGCTCAGCGGACCAGATGCGGAACATGAGAAGGGGCGGGTCTATACATGTATTACCAAAGTGAGAGCAGTCCCCCATCAGGTCCGCCCCCTCGGTATGTCAGACCCGCCTACGTCATTGGCTTGAGCGGGGAACTTCCTTCACTATGTAAATTTAAATTACACAGTGAAGGAAGTTCCCCGCTCAAGCCAATGACGTAGGCGGGTCCAACATACCGAGGGAGCGGACCTGATGGGGAACTTTAGAAGGGGCGGGTCTATACATTTAAAATACTGAGAGGGAGTTCCCCATCAGGTCCGCTCAGGCACAACCAATGAAGGACAGCGCTGGACATCGGGATCGCCGCGGGACACTGGATTTCACCGCTGGAATGTTTTTTTTTTTTTTTTTTTTTAATAAAGGACTTTTTCAAGGTGTTTGTGTGTTTTTTTAAACATTTTTTTACGCTTTCTTCGTGAAATGGTAGGGGTACAACGTACCCCTTACCAATTCACATAGGGGGGGCCGGGATCTGGGGGTCCCCTTTGTTAAAGGGGTCTTCCAGATTCCGATAAGCCCCCCGCCCGCAGACCCCCACAACCACCGGGCAAGGGTTGTGGGGATGAGGCCCTTGTCCCCATCAACATGGGGACATCCTCCCCATGTTGAGGGCATGTGGCTTGGTACGGTTCAGGAGGGAGGGGGGCCGCTCTCTCGTCACCCCCTTTTCCCCTGCGGCCGGCCAGGTTGCGTGCTCGGATAAGGGGTCTGGTATGGATTTTTAGGGGGACTCCACGCCATTTTTTTTTTAAATTTGGGGTGGAGTTCCCCTTAAAATCCATGCCAGATCTGAAGGGCCTGGAATGGATATTTGGGGGAACCCCACGTCAATTTTTTTTTAAATTTGCGGCGGGGTTCCCCTTAATATCCATTCCAGACCTGAAGGGCCTGGTAATTGAATTCTGGGGAACCCCCACGCTTTTTTTTTTTTTTTTATCAATGACTTTTGTATGTATTGCCGGGAGCCGACAATTCATTAATAGCCGCGAGTCAGTTTTAAAAGACTTTTTTTCTTTCAAAAATGACATTTTTTGCAGGGACAGTTCTAAGCACGGGAAACATGCGCCACTTCACATGCATATCATACACACCCCCCAGGTACGAAATTTAAAGGAATATTTCACTTTTATTTTTTCATTTTAAGCATTATTAAAATCACTGCTCCCGAAAAAACGTCCGTTTTTAAAACTTCTTTTTGCATTGATACATGTCCCCTGGGGCAGGACCCCGATCCCCAAACACTTTTTAGGACAATAACTTGCATGTTAGCCTTTATAATTAACACTTTAGATTTCTCCCATAGATTTTTCGAATTTGCCGCGAACACCCCAATTTGTTCGCTGTCCGGCGAACGGGCGAACAGACAATGTTCGAGTCGAACATGAGTTCGACTCAAACTCGAAGCTCATCCCTAATCAGGAATTTCACCTTTAATATAACTACTTTTTTTAAAAGTACGGACCGTAATGGGTATATAGGACAAGGCAGCTGTCATCATCCATCTTGGCTGAAGTCCATCCCCAGGAGTCAATTTCTCCGCTTGAGACGTAACTGCACCCTTAAAGAAGATTTATTTTTATAAGCCCACGCATTAAAAGAGAGATTTATAGAAAAGGGTTATTCAGTTAATGATCTTAATATCATCATTGGAGAAATAGGTGACATGGATCGTGCGCTTGTTCTTCAACAGAAGAACAAGGTATCTGTCAAAGATACCAACTACAACTTTGCCATGGTCACCACTTTCTCCAAACAACATACTGACATTAAAATAATTTTTTCCAAACATTGGGGGGTCTTACAGAATGATAAAGTTTTGGGACCAGTTTTACCTGATAGACCGCAAGTCATTTTTAGAGGGGTTCCCCCCTTTGAGACTTCAGCTGGCCCCCAACATTTTAGACGCTCCTAATAGGGTTATTTTCTTTCAAAATACAAAAGGTTACCACCCTTGCCACTACTGTAATGTGTGTAATACCAATAAGGACAAGAGTAGGAAAATTTGTCATTTTAGTTCACACACCACAGGAAGGTCTTTTGAAATTAATACCTTCATCACGTGTACATCTCTTAATGTAGTATATCTTCTGATCTGCCCGTGCGGTCTTCAGTATGTGGGCCGCACGACACGTGCCATGTATGTGCGTGTGAACGAACACATTGCGAATATAAAGAGAGGTTTTCCCAAACACACAGTATCCCGGCATTATTTGGAATGCCATAACAAAAATCCAAAGGACACTATGTTTGTGGCCATAGATCGTTTCACCCCACACTGGCGGGGTAGTACATCCAAGCGGGAAATTTCTAAGTTAGAAACCCGTTGGATTTATGACCTCAAGTGTTACACCCCATTCGGCTTGAATGTCGAATGGGATGTGAATTGTTTTATCAATAATAGTTGAGTTCCTTATTTTATCAATTTTTTAATTTTTATTTTATTTCTCCATTTTTTATTTTTTATCAGATTTCAATCTTTTGTCCAGAACCAATCTTAATTGAGTATTTGGTATATATTTTCATAACATAGTGGGTGTTATTTTTATCTGATATTTTTATTTCCTATTATTTTCGATTTAATTGGTGTTTTACACATATTATGACATTACTCATGTGTAATTTACCAGTTCCCCTTTGAACAATAGTGGGCAGTGTCCTAGGGGATCCCTTTTTGCCATTAAATTAGGCTATAGCTATTATTCTACCATTTATTGTCCTTTCCCTTTTCAGGCACTAGTGGTTTATGCTCCTGGGTGAGCCTCCTTTATATCCTCACCCAGTGGGATTATTCCTCGTTCTTAATATTAATTATTTTTCATTTTTAATTAGAGTTTATCCTATATGTATTTGAGTTTACATTAGTAATTCATATGTAGGTTACTCTTTTCTGATTTAGCTGCAGGAAATTGTTTATTCTCCCCCACTTCCGGTTTGCGGCTTTGGAGCGCATTTGGCACCTGAGACGCACTATTAGGATGTCACTTCCGGTCTTAGTCCTCTGACCGGATATTTACTTCCTTTGATGCAGCCCACTCGGGCGGCGTTTTTGCTTCTGTGATTGGGCGTCTGCCGTTCGAGGTGGGTGGCTGCTTGGTTGTGCTTTCTTGCCTATGGGGGTGACACATTTGGCCAAATTATCGGACCACATTTGCTCGTTCCTGCTTTCCGGAAGTGGGTATGTCATATATTGTTGTTGCTTCTCATCTCCATGGACCGCACGGCCATTTTGCGCATGCGCGGCCGTGTTCATCATTCATTTTGTTTTGTGTTCATACACTATTATAATGGCCCAGTGCGCATGCGCGGGTGTGCTGTGTGGATGGCAGAGATGGGAATCAGCTGTGCCTTCCCTCAAGTTGTCCAATTAGAGAAATTAACTTTGCTATTTCCTCCTATATATTGAGCGTGCTCACATCATTGGCCACGCCTCTGATGATATCCCTTTGGATGAAACATGTCAGGCTGACCAATGTGAACACGCTTTGACCTGCAGTTTGTATCCTGCCTTTTACCATTTGTTTTCCTGTAAGTAGAATTTTAAATAAACCTTTCTGTTTGATCTTACGGGCTTCACTATGCTGCTTTTTTTCTTCCTATTGATTAACCATGTCTGAGGAGGATTGCATAGTACTATCATATACCGAGTTCTGAAGGTTACCTTGATGTTGGTGTTTGGATATTCCTGCTGCCACTATTCCATCAAGTCTGGAGAGTTGTATTCATCCTTGATCCTCTACATTTGCTATTAACGTTTGAAAATGTTCACCTTCTGGTAAGCAGATTGTGAGCACATTTGGTGTGGTGTGTTGTTTTTTCACACTGAATCTCCCTGGTGGTGGTGTTTCTACAACATTTTTACATCTACCTTCATATATTGATTTTACTTGGACTGTCACGTTATTTGTTTTATTGAAGCGCTGCATTTTTGGGCTCACATATTTTTACGTTTGCTTTATCAACAGACTGTGCACGCTGCTTTTGTTATTGTAAAATGTTCTCATTGTTAGCGCAAATATTTGTTCACCCTGTTTACTCAGTTTATAAATGAAGCGTTTATGGGGGATTGTATCAAATGCTTTTCCAAAGTCTAGATACACCTCATCCACAGGCTTCCCTCTAGATGGCAGCTCACTTCCTAGTAGAATGTTAGCAGATTGGTCCTCTCATAAACCTATGCTGATTACCACTAATGATATACTTCTCCTCAGTTATGCTGCGTACACACGACCATTTTTCTCGTCGGGAAAAATTTCATTTTTTCTCTTTGACGAGAAAAACTACCATGTGTGGGCTTTCCAGCATTTTTCCCTACGAGAAAAATTGCAAGAATCACGACGAGAAAAATTAGAACATGCTCTAATTTTTCTCATCGTGATTCACGGCATTTTTTTCCGCGGCAGTTTTCCCATAGGGAAACACTGCCAGGGAGCCTACACACGGTCGTTTTTCCGACCAAGAGAAAAAATGTCACGAAAACCGGCCGTGTGTAGAGGACCAAGCCGTTCCTCGTTTTTCCCGTCTATTTTCTCGACGGTGTTCTCACCGTCGAGAAAATCGATCGTGTGTACACGGCATAAGACTTTGGATGTAGTCACTAATCAACCCCTCCAATAATTTACCCACTATTGATGTTAGGCTGACTGGCCTATAATTCCCAGAAATATGTCTCTGCCCTTTTTTGAATATTGGTACCACGTTGGCTTTTCTCCAATCAGCTGGTACCAATCTTGTCATTTACCTGTCCACAAAGATCAGGTATAATGGCCTGGCTATAACTTGACTGAGTTCTCTGAGGACTCTCGGGTGTAAGCCATCCAGTCCTGGTGATTTATTTGTGTTAATTTTTTTAAGTCTGTTAGCCACATGGGTATGTCATGTCAGTAACCCTTCTTTTTCCTGCGTAAAAACTGTGGAGAAGAAGGCATTTAGTACAGTTGCCTTCTTTGTGTCATCTGTAACCATCTTCCCATCCTCATCTTTTAAGTGTGCAACGTGCTCCGATTTTGTCTTTTTACTGTTAATATATCTAAAAAAAATGTGGGTTCTAATTAATTGTCTTATTGATAGTTTTGATTAGCATTTGTTAGAGATGGCCGTGGCTGACGTTTTAAAGCATTTTAATAGTGTATTAAAATTCTGAGTTATTTGTTATATTGGTTTCTTTTCGTATTTGCTGTTTGGGGTCACAATTTACTTCCTGTGGCTGATATTCTCTGTAAGGGGACAGCCTCTTTAAATTATTCATTAGCAGTGCTTTCTAGCCCAATTGTTTCCCTCCTGTGGTCAGTATGTGAATTACTTATGAGTTAACGATGGGTGTAACATTGCCCCTCTATTGAACATACATTACTACTTAAGGCGGGTGTATGACGTGCTTCCCTATACGCTGATGAAGTCCCGCCCCCTGGGATGATACACGTGCGAAAGGGAGCTACGTCACCGGCGGCCATCTCCATGTGGTTTTATGTGACAGAACGCTTGTTGGCTGGCACTTAATAGAAGTGCCTTTTATGTGTGATTCTTTTTATTTATTAAATATATGCTGGCAGGGGGAATTAGATGTTTACTGTTTATTTTCATATACTGGGACACTGATGACCTTATGCTGAGATCCCTTGCATACAAGCTAATATGGTGATCCATGTGCTTTGAATTTTGAAGAGGTTTATCGCTACTCTCTAGGATTTTGCCCTTATGGGAAAGCCTTCTTGACACTTTGTTGACTCAGGGGTCCAACTGTTGAAGTGAGCGGCATAGAGTGTCTTATGGTGGGGGATACACTTTTGGAATGGAATTTCAGTCTCTATTGATGCACATTGTCACTTTATTTGGAATCCTGATTTTATCTTTTGATAAACTTCTTATGAACTTTTTTTTTTTTCTCCCAATGAAATTATTATTGATTTTATCGGATGACTCATTTGTGATAATTAGCACTGCACTATTCATTAAACTTTAATGGAACACAGAAGGTGGAAAAAAAGGGGTTATAACTCCCCCTTGCTCTGTCCAAAAAAAAAAAAAAAGTTTTGCCTATAGTTCTACGTTAACTCTTTCCCCAAATAATGAAAGGTGCAATAGGCTTTATGTCTTTATGGACCTTGCTTTGTGCACTGGTCCAAATCATTTGGCGGAGGGGGAATTATGGTACAGAGTTGTTTTTCAGGGGTTGGGCTTGGCCCCTTAGTTGCAGTGAAGGAAAATCTTAAGGCGTCAGCACACCAAGACATTTTGGACAATTTCAACTTTGTGGGAACAGTTCGGGGATGGCCCCTTCTTGTTCCAACATGACTGTACACCAGTGCACAAAGCAAGGTCCAAAAAAAAAAGGATGAGCGAGTTTGGAGTGGAGGAACTTTCCTGGCCGGCACAGAGTTCTGACCTCAACCTGATAAAACACCTTTGGGATGAATTAGAGCAGAGACTGTGAGCCAGGCCTTCTCCTCCACATCAGTGTCTGACCTCACAACTACGCTTCTGGAAGAATGGTCAAACATTCCCATAGACACACTCCTAAACCTTGTGAACAGCCTCCCCAGAAGAGTTGAAGCTGTTATAGCTGCAAAGGTTTGGCCAAATCCATATTAAACCCTATGGACTAAGACTGGGATGCCTTTAATATTCATGTGCCTATAAAGGCAGGCAGTCCCAATACACCACCCTTGTGTTTCCAACCACACACATCTAGTGCCATAAGTGTTATCACCAAAGTAGCACTGTATTTTGCAGATCAAGGCAGCATACTACAATGAACGCTCATCTGACCGCATACTTAAAAAACCTTCAAACGGTAGTCTTCTTCACATCATAAGACTGTGTCATCTTTAGCAAAGGAATAGATATAGAAAACAACATAAAATGTGATAACGATGCATTTAGTGCTGTATTTAATTTCTTGTGGCTAGTAAGTTTACACATATAAAATAAGTTGATTTCCAGAATATATTAACACGTTAACAAAAAGTATGAAACAAAATATTTGTTGCCTGTGTGTGTTTTTCCAGTTTATAAATCCTGTGCGAGAAATGTAATTTAGTTGTATCAATTTTATTAGATTTATTTTTTAGAACATACAGTGGTTGCAAAATATTTACGTAAAGGAGACCTTTTGTTAATGATATTTCAATCCATGGTTACATTGGGGGACTTTCCCTAATATATACACTCCTTTCTCTCTTCCATCCTGCACTGGACACATCTGCCAGTAAAGATTCATACATGCTACACTTGTTTAAATAGGAAAGTAAGATCTCCGGTACATTCAAACATTCTGTTCATCTTCATGCATAACAGACACAAGAGCTGTTATCTCCCAAGCTGTCAGGATATGGATAATTTAAAAAGCTGAGAAATGTTTTTCAGTCATCTAGCAAGGCTGGCTGGCATCTTGCTGCCACAAAAACCCATAACATTTCCACACAAATATTATTGACACCATACCTAAGACAAGGTTACCAGATAATGGCATTCTACTTTATTTATATAAGATATAAGAGTAAAGCATATCATTTATTGTGTGATATGTATGTTTATGGTTTAGTAAAAACAAAAAAATGTCCTTGCAAGGTTTAATCTTGCCTTGTTATTAGCTATTCAGCTGCCTCTTCCAACTGTTCATAAAACAAGATAAAGAACAACGATCTAATAAAATTAGAGGTAAACAATTGAGAAAAGCAATCTATGTACTTCAAGTTTGCATGAGCCCAGTTCAGAGCAGGCCACATCAGATTTAGGTTCAATTATTTCTACCTTTTAAATTTATGGTCCAAAATATATATATGTAATATTACTCTGCATGCTTGGGCTAGAGCACACTCACCATTAAATTATACTAGCTGCAAACTGTTTTTTTTTATGTAAACTAGCAAAAGTATGTCCATTCTTTGAGCAGGCTGAAATTCCACACTCATGGAAAAAGTTTTAAGTTTAAGTTTTACATCATAAAGTACAAAGTATAACACAAAATAGAACTAGCAGCAGCTTGGGGTATGTAGTGTATAGTACAGGACATAGATAACAATGATCCACAATATAATATCCCACTTATATACAGTTTACCATAGTAGTATCAAAACAAATTCATAGAAAATTATTTAAAGCTAGCTGTGAAAAAAATCTGTTTTTAATAAACCTTTTTATAACAAGCTGCAATTTTTTTTTTATACCTCATCATGTTTTAACCGCTTGCCGGCCAACTCACGCAGATATACTGTGGCGGGTTGGCAGCGCTGCGCGAATTGCTGTACCCGTACAGTGGTTTGTGCAGGTGCAGGTTGTGGTCGGCGCGTGCTCGCCCCCGCTGCACTCTGCGGGAGCGTGCCTGTGGGTCGGGCGGACTCGATGTCTGCTGGCGACCCGTGATCGCCTAGTACAGAGGCAGAATGGGGATCTGCCAGTGTAAACAATACAGATCCTTGATGATGCCCTGGAGGAAGGGCGAAACGCGTTGACGTAATTTCCGGTCAACTCTAGAACCAGTGACGCTGCTTCCGGCTCTCGTGGAACGCACACTGTTGTGAACCCGGAACACACTGACGCTCATTTATCATTGAAGTCTTGTGAGTTTTTCAAATAACAGCGCCATGTTAATTTGTTCCTAAGTGGTACTTCACAAGATTGTCTTTTCCTTTTCTCCCTCACATGGCTCCCCGATCTCTGTCGTGACTATTGAGCCAACTGCTGAACCTCATCGAATATTACCGGACCTAGATGTTGGGTGACCTTTTTATAACAAGCTGCAACATTTTTTTATACCTCATCATGTTTTAACCACTTGCCAGCCAACTCACACAGATATACTGTGGCGGGTTGGCAGCGCTGCGCGAATTGCTGTACCTGTACATTGGCTCGTGCAGGTGCAGGTTGTGGGCGGCGCGTGCTTGCTCCCGCTGCACGCTGCGGGAGCGTGCCTGTGGGTCGGGCGGACTCAATGTCTGCTGGCGACCCGTGATCGCCTAGTACAGTGGCAGAATGGGGATCTGCCAGTGTAAACAATACGGATCCTTGATGATGCCCTGGAGGAGGGGCGAAACGCGTTGACGTAATTTCCAGTCAACTCTAGAACCAGTGACGCTGCTTCCGTTGGGTGTTGGGTGACTTTTATTTTCTTTCTCTCTGTGTCAGAACCACTGATTCATACTGAACATTATTTTTGATGATTAGCCCCTTTAGGACCCACAGTTCTGAAAATGACAATCACCTGGTTGTTATTAGTCCTATGTTCAGTTCACTTTGTTAGCACAGCATATATATTAGTGCTTTTTGTTTGTTATTATTTTCATTAGTGGAATCATTAGTGGAAACACTTAGTTCCACACACGTAGCACGGTTTGGTGCCATTAGTGCACCATTTTTGTAGCATCAGTAGGTGCCATTATCCCGAAAGGTATTGATGGTCGTTATTCACATAATTTTTGTGTTGAGCACCAGTAATTATATTCGCTAGCGCTGCATTATATATATATTTATATATATATTTTTTTATCTTTCTTTAAGGTGCTAGTGCCTTATGTTGTAGCAGCTGCGCATATAATTAATTTAATTTATTTATTTGGTATATATATCCTAAGAGCGAGTTCTAGTTTTGTTCACTTATTTAAGACGGATCACCGTTCTGACAGGAGACATGACCGGTGATCGAGAACAGTGATCTCTGTCATGTCATAGTGAGCCCATCCCCCCTACAGTTAGAACACACCTAGGGAACACACTTAACCCCTTGATCGCCCCCTAGTGTTAACCCCTTCCCTGCCAGTGTCATTTTTACATTGATCAGTGCATTTTTCTAGAACTGATCAATGTAATAATGTCATTGGTCTCCAAAAACGGTTATTTGGGTTCAGATTTGTCCGCCACAATGTAGCAGTCCTGCTAAAAATCACAGTCCCTAAATCTATCCCATAGTTTTTAGATGCAATAACTTTTGCACAAAACAATCAATATACGCCTATTGTGATTTTTTTTACCAAAAATGTGTAGAAGAATATATATCGGCCTAAACTAATGAATAAATGTGTTTTTTAATATTATTTTTTTTGCATATGTATTATAGCAAAAAGTAAAAAAAATAAAAAAAAAAAACAAAATTGTCACTTTTTGTTTGTTTATAGCGCAAAAAATTAAAACCGCAGAGGGGATCAGATACCACCAAACGAAAGCTATATTTCTGGGGACAAAAGGAAGTACATTTTGTTTAAGTACAGCGTTGCATGACCGCGCAATTGTCAGTTAAAGCAATGCAGTGCCGTATTGCAAAAAATGGCCTGGTCATTAGGGGGCAAATCCTTCCGGGTCTGAAGTGGTTAATCTGATCAAAAACTCTTCAGATTTATCAAAAATGATGTAGTGTGTGAGTATATTGCACATAGGCACTTTTTTTTACATAGTAAAATATTAAATTAATTGCACAATCAAATTGTAAAGTTTGTATATCTTATTGATGGACACCCGCTTTCCAGCAATATTCTTACATCTTAAAATAACATATTTTGATTTTAATACTATTTTTCCTAACCTTAGAATGTTGTCCAGTTAGTTTGTACATGTGGTCAGCTTAGCAATTGCCAAAGCTCAGTGTATCAATTTTCATGATTGTTAAGTAGGGATGAGCTCGGTGTTCGAGTCGAACATACGTTCGACTCGAACATCGGCTGTTCGATCGTTCGACGAAGATCGAACGATTTGGGCCGTTCGCGCCTAATTCGAGTGACGCGAACGGCCCACAATGCACTACGCCATCGCAGTGTCATCCAGGCGCTGTGATTGGCCAAGCATGCACTGTGACCCCGCATGCTTGGCCAATCACAGCGCCGGCAGCGAGGAGAGCAATGATTGGCCACAGGCAGGATGCCTGTGGCCAATTATTGCTGAGGGTGTTTAGTACACGCCCCACACTATAAAAGGCCGCCAGCACGGCGGCCTAGTGTAGTGTGTTCCGGAGCAGGGAAAGAGAAGCATAGGCAGGGACAGTGACATTTATTTTTTCTTGCTTAACCTGGATTCCTTTAGTTTAGGGAAAGAGAAGGATAGGTAGGGAGAGTGTCAGTGTGTTTTACTGTGCGAATCCTTGTTTCTAGGGACAGGGAAGGACAGTGAGGGAAATTCTCCTTGTGCTATAGTGTGCTTTAAAAAAACATTTTTTCTAGGGACAGAAAACTATAGGTAGGAAGAGTGTCAGTTTCTTTCACTGTGATAATCCTTGTTTCTAGGGACAGGGAAGGACAGTGAGGGAAATTCTCCTTGTGCTATAGTGTGCTTTAAAAAAACATTTTTTCTAGGGACAGAAAACTATAGGTAGGAAGAGTGTCAGTTTCTTTCACTGTGATAATCCTTGTTTCTAGGGACAGGGAAGGACAGTGAGGGAAATTCTCCTTGTGCTATAGTGTGCTTTAAAAAAACATTTTTTCTAGGGACAGAAAACTATAGGTAGGAAGAGTGTCAGTTTCTTTCACTGTGATAATCCTTGTTTCTAGGGACAGGGAAGGACAGTGAGGGAAATTCTCCTTGTGCTATAGTGTGCTTTAAAAAAACATTTTTTCTAGGGACAGAAAACTATAGGTAGGAAGAGTGTCAGTTTCTTTCACTGTGATAATCCTTGTTTCTAGGGACAGGGAAGGACAGTGAGGGAAATTCTCCTTGTGCTATAGTGTGCTTTAAAAAAACATTTTTTCTAGGGACAGAAAACTATAGGTAGGAAGAGTGTCAGTTTCTTTCACTGTGATAATCCTTGTTTCTAGGGACAGGGAAGGACAGTGAGGGAAATTCTCCTTGTGCTATAGTGTGCTTTAAAAAAACATTTTTTCTAGGGACAGAAAACTATAGGTAGGAAGAGTGTCAGTTTCTTTCACTGTGATAATCCTTGTTTCTAGGGACAGGGAAGGACAGTGAGGGAAATTCTCCTTGTGCTATAGTGTGCTTTAAAAAAACATTTTTTCTAGGGACAGAAAACTATAGGTAGGAAGAGTGTCAGTTTCTTTCACTGTGATAATCCTTGTTTCTAGGGACAGGGAAGGACAGTGAGGGAAATTCTCCTTGTGCTATAGTGTGCTTTAAAAAAACATTTTTTCTAGGGACAGAAAACTATAGGTAGGAAGAGTATCAGTTTCTTTCACTGTGATAATCCTTGTTTCTAGGGACAGGGAAGGACAGTGAGGGAAATTCTCCTTGTGCTATAGTGTGCTTTAAAAAAACATTTTTTCTAGGGACAGAAAACTATAGGTAGGAAGAGTGTCAGTTTCTTTCACTGTGATAATCCTTGTTTCTAGGGACAGGGAAGGACAGTGAGGGAAATTCTCCTTGTGCTATAGTGTGCTTTAAAAAAAACATTTTTTCTAGGGACAGAAAACTATAGGTAGGAAGAGTGTCAGTTTCTTTCACTGTGATAATCCTTGTTTCTAGGGACAGGGAAGGACAGTGAGGGAAATTCTCCTTGTGCTATAGTGTGCTTTAAAAAAACATTTTTTCTAGGGACAGAAAACTATAGGTAGGAAGAGTGTCAGTTTCTTTCACTGTGATAATCCTTGTTTCTAGGGACAGGGAAGGACAGTGAGGGAAATTCTCCTTGTGCTATAGTGTGCTTTAAAAAAACATTTTTTCTAGGGACAGAAAACTATAGGTAGGAAGAGTGTCAGTTTCTTTCACTGTGATAATCCTTGTTTCTAGGGACAGGGAAGGACAGTGAGGGAAATTCTCCTTGTGCTATAGTGTGCTTTAAAAAAACATTTTTTCTAGGGACAGAAAACTATAGGTAGGAAGAGTGTCAGTTTCTTTCACTGTGATAATCCTTGTTTCTAGGGACAGGGAAGGACAGTGAGGGAAATTCTCCTTGTGCTATAGTGTGCTTTAAAAAAACATTTTTTCTAGGGACAGAAAACTATAGGTAGGAAGAGTGTCAGTTTCTTTCACTGTGATAATCCTTGTTTCTAGGGACAGGGAAGGACAGTGAGGGAAATTCTCCTTGTGCTATAGTGTGCTTTAAAAAAACATTTTTTCTAGGGACAGAAAACTATAGGTAGGAAGAGTGTCAGTTTCTTTCACTGTGATAATCCTTGTTTCTAGGGACAGGGAAGGACAGTGAGGGAAATTCTCCTTGTGCTATAGTGTGCTTTAAAAAAACATTTTTTCTAGGGACAGAAAACTATAGGTAGGAAGAGTGTCAGTTTCTTTCACTGTGATAATCCTTGTTTCTAGGGACAGGGAAGGACAGTGAGGGAAATTCTCCTTGTGCTATAGTGTGCTTTAAAAAAACATTTTTTCTAGGGACAGAAAACTATAGGTAGGAAGAGTATCAGTTTCTTTCACTGTGATAATCCTTGTTTCTAGGGACAGGGAAGGACAGTGAGGGAAATTCTCCTTGTGCTATAGTGTGCTTTAAAAAAACATTTTTTCTAGGGACAGAAAACTATAGGTAGGAAGAGTGTCAGTTTCTTTCACTGTGATAATCCTTGTTTCTAGGGACAGGGAAGGACAGTGAGGGAAATTCTCCTTGTGCTATAGTGTGCTTTAAAAAAAACATTTTTTCTAGGGACAGAAAACTATAGGTAGGAAGAGTGTCAGTTTCTTTCACTGTGATAATCCTTGTTTCTAGGGACAGGGAAGGACAGTGAGGGAAATTCTCCTTGTGCTATAGTGTGCTTTAAAAAAACATTTTTTCTAGGGACAGAAAACTATAGGTAGGAAGAGTGTCAGTTTCTTTCACTGTGATAATCCTTGTTTCTAGGGACAGGGAAGGACAGTGAGGGAAATTCTCCTTGTGCTATAGTGTGCTTTAAAAAAACATTTTTTCTAGGGACAGAAAACTATAGGTAGGAAGAGTGTCAGTTTCTTTCACTGTGATAATCCTTGTTTCTAGGGACAGGGAAGGACAGTGAGGGAAATTCTCCTTGTGCTATAGTGTGCTTTAAAAAAACATTTTTTCTAGGGACAGAAAACTATAGGTAGGAAGAGTGTCAGTTTCTTTCACTGTGATAATCCTTGTTTCTAGGGACAGGGAAGGACAGTGAGGGAAATTCTCCTTGTGCTATAGTGTGCTTTAAAAAAACATTTTTTCTAGGGACAGAAAACTATAGGTAGGAAGAGTGTCAGTTTCTTTCACTGTGATAATCCTTGTTTCTAGGGACAGGGAAGGACAGTGAGGGAAATTCTCCTTGTGCTATAGTGTGCTAAAGCATTCCTCATCAACCATCTTTGAAATCCTTGTTTTTTGGACAGTCAGGGAAATTGTCGTTGTGCTATTCTGTGCAAAAGCAATCATCCTCAACCATATTTAGAAATCCTTAAGTAAAGGGACAGAGAAGGACACCTGAAGGTAGACCTTATTGCTTTTTTCCCATCTCCCTGCAGGCCATCTATTAGAATGTCTGGAAGGCAAACAAGGAGAGGCAGACAGTCAGAAGGCAATAAAAGAGGGCAAGCAGGCTCTGTGTCTGGTGGCAACAGTGCTGGTCGTGGACGCGGTGCATTGTCATCAGCACATGGCCATGGGACACGCTTGTCCTTCTTTTCGGCAGCTGGACATGTTGAGCCACATCATGCCGAAGACTTGGTAGAGTGGATGACCAAGCCCTCCTCCTCCTCCTCATCCTCTCTCACCCAGGCTCAGGGTACTGGCAAAGCAGCTGCCAAAGCGTCCTCTTCCCTGGTATCAATGTCAGACTCATCATCAGTCACTCCTTCCCTAGACCCACCATGTCCTCCTCCTGAGGAGTCCCCCGAGCTGTTTGAGCACAGTGTTGGGTACATGCTCCAGGAGGATGCCCAGCGTTTCGAAGGGTCTGATGATGAAACCCAGCTACAGGAAGGCAGTAGCGTGAGAGCAGACAGAGGGGATGCTCAAGAAGGACACCAATCTGGCAGTCATGTTCCAGCAGCTGCAGCATACTGCCAGATTGGCTCCAGTGATGAGGAGGGAGGGGATGATGAGGTCACTGACTCCACGTGGGTGCCTAATAGGAGAGAGGAGGAGGAGGAGGATGAGGAGGAGGCACATCTCCAACGAGGCAGGATGCCCTTTGGTGGCCAGCGTAAGGGCAGTACACCGACGGAATCACACCGCAGAGCTCCGCCTGTGCAGGGCGCTGCCTCTGCCCGTCATTCAAAAAGTTCTTTGGTGTGGGCCTTTTTTGAGGCTAGTGCATCAGATCGCACAGCTGCTGTTTGCAACAAATGTCTCAAGCGTATATCGCGTGGCCAAAACATCACCCGCTTGGGCACCACATGCTTGACCAGACATATGTTGACCTGCCATGCAGCTCGTTGGCAAGCCTACCTTAAAGACCCACACCAAAGAACAAAGCGGACCTCTCCTTGCACCGCATCAGCTGGGATCTCCAACCCCACTATACCTTCAGTCCTCTCTGAAACCTGCACTGAGAGGAATGAAGGTGTAGAATTAGGTGTGTCACAGCCAAGTACTTGCGGCCACTCTGCTAGCAGTACACCGACGTCCGATTCTAGCAGGCAAATTTCCCTGCCCCAGCTGCTGGACCGTCGAAAGAAGTTCACTCCCAGCCATCCACATGCCCAGCGGTTGAATGCTAGCTTGGCTAAATTGCTAGCGCTTCAACTGCTGCCTTTTCAGTTGGTAGACTCGGCCCCCTTCCGTGAGTTTGTGCAATGTGCGGTTCCTCAGTGGCAGGTTCCCAAACGCCACTTTTTCTCACGGAAGGCTATTCCGGCTCTCTACCGGCATGTGGAAGGCAATATCTTGGCCTCGCTGGACAGGGCGGTCAGCGGTAAGGTGCATATTACCGCTGACTCATGGTCCAGCAGGCATGGACAGGGACGTTACCTTTCTTTCACGGCCCATTGGGTCACTCTTTTGGCAGCTGGGAAGGATGCAGGACAAGGTGCAGTAGTGTTGGAGGTTGTTCCACCGCCACGCCTCCAAAATGCTACTACTGGTTGTGACACACCTCTCTCCTCCACCCCCTCCTCTTCTTCTTCCTCCATGGCCTCTTCCTGTGGTTTGTCCTCTGAACCAGCGGTGCTCCGTAGCCGTTCAAGGGGCTACGCAAGTACGCAGGCAAAAAGATGCCATGCCGTGCTTGCGCTGGTGTGTTTGGGGGACAGAAGCCACACTGGGGCAGAGGTCCTGTCTGCTCTGCAGGGCCAGGCCGAGAGGTGGTTGACGCCACGCCAGCTTAAGCCAGGAATGGTGGTTTGCGACAATGGCACCAACCTCCTCTCCGCCCTCCGACAGGGACAACTGACCCATGTGCCCTGTGTGGCTCACGTCCTTAACCTGGTGGTGCAGCGGTTCTTGGGCAGGTACCCGGGCTTACAGGATGTCCTGAGGCAGGCCAGGAAAGTCTGTGTGCATTTCCGCAGATCTTATAATGCCAGTGCTCGCCTGGCTGAGCTGCAAAAGGAGTTGAACCTGCCCAAGAACCGCCTTATATGTGACATGCCCACCAGGTGAAACTCAACGTTGGCCATGCTGCAGCGGCTGCACACGCAGCAGAGGGCCATCAATGAGTACCTGTGCGACTACGGCACCAGGACAGGGTCAGGGGAGCTTGGTTTTTTTTCTCCACGCCAGTGGGGCATGATCAGGGATGCATGCACTGTCCTGGCACCATTTGAGGAGGCCACGAGGATGGTGAGCAGTGACAGTGCATGCATCAGTGACACTGTACCTCTTGTCCACCTGTTGGAGCACACGCTGCGTGGAATAATGGACAGGGCACTTGAGGCAGAACAGAGGCAGGAAGAGGAGGACTTCCTTGCCTCTCAAGGCCCCCTTTACCCAGACAGTGTTCCTTCTGTCCCACCCATCGCACAGGAAGAGGAGGAGGAGGAGGAGGAGGATTGTGTCAGCATGGAGGTGGAGGCTGGCACTCAGCATCATCAGCAGCAGTCTTTTAGGGATGATTTACAGTCCCAAGAAACCAGTGGACTTGTACGTGGCTGGGAGGAGGTGGCTGCGGATCATGTCGTCCTTAGTGACCCAGAGGACTCCGGAGCGAATGCCTCAGCAAACCTACGCTGCATGGCCTCCCTGATCCTGCAAAGTCTGCGGAAGGATCCTCGTATTCTTCGGATCAAGGAGAGGGACCATTACTGGCTGGCCACTCTCCTTGATCCACGGTACAAGGGTAAGGTTGCGGACCTTATGTTACCGTCGCAGAGGGAGCAGAGGATGAGACAACTCCGGGAGGCCTTGCAGAAAGGTCTGTGCAACGCGTTCCCAGAGACTGGGAGGTTACAAACTCCTGGTCCTGGACAACGAGTTGCTGAGGCTTCGGCCAGTCAAAGAAGGAGCGGTGGGGAAGGTGGCCGTCTGACCGATGCGTTCAGACAATTCTTTAGTCCGCAGCCCCAAAGTATGATCGGTTCCAGCAACCATCGCCAGCGTCTGATAAACATGGTGCAGGAATATCTAGGGGCAAGGTCAGACTTGGACACCTTCCCCACCGAAAATCCTCTGGCTTACTGGGTCTTGAGGATGGATCACTGGCCAGAGCTTGCACAGTATGCAATTGAGCTACTGGCCTGTCCTGCATCCAGCGTTCTTTCGGAACGCACATTCAGTGCTGCTGGAGGATTTGTCACGGATCACAGGGTGCGCCTGTCCACCGACTCGGTTGATCGACTGACTTTCATCAAGATGAACCAGTCTTGGATCCCCACCAGCTACCACACACCTGATGCTGATATAACAGACTAATTGATTTTAACATGTCACATCCCTTCAAGACTGATGCTGATGCTGAGTGCCTGTGCTGTTATGTTGACTGGCTATCCTCCTCCTCCAAGTCCTCAATGATACGATTGATGATGATAGCTTGGAAGATCATTTTTGTTTATGGGTGCCGCCACCAGTGGCTAAGGCCCAATTTTTCAGCCCCTGTTTTACAGGGGCGTGTAATTACAATTTTTTTAGCAATAATTTGCCATAGGGCTCATTGCTGTGCTCCAAGTACAGTATCTGTGAGGGGTTGGAGTGTTGTGGCACCAGTGCCTAAGGCCCAATTTTTCAGCCCCTGTTTAACAGGGGCGTGTCATTACAATTTTTGAAGCAATACTTTGCAACAGGGCTCATTGCTGTGCTCCAAGTACAGTATCTGTGAGGGGTTGTAGTGTTGTGCCACCAGTGCCTAAGGCCCAATTTTTCAGCCCCTGTTCAACAGGGGCATGTAATTACAATTCTTGATCTAATAATTCACAGCAGGGCCCATTGCTGCACCCACCAAGAGTAACTCTGAGGGCTTACAGTGTTGTGGCAACGCCACCACCACCACCACCACGAAAGGCCCAATTTTTCAGCCCCTGTTCAAAAGGGGCATGTAATTACAATTCTTGATCTAATAATTCACAGCAGGGCCCATTCCTGCACCCACCAAGAGTAACTCTGAGGGCTTACAGTGTTGTGGCAACACCACCACCACCACCACCACCACGAAAGGCCCAATTTTTCAGCCCCTGTTCAACAGGGGCATGCAATTACAATTCTTGATCTAATAATTCACAGCAGGGCCCATTGCTGCACCCACCAAGAGTAACTGTCAGGGCTTACAGTGTTGTGGCACCAGCACCACCATCAAAGGCCCAATTTTTACTACCACTGTTCAACAATTATATGTAATTAAAATTCCTGATATAATAGTTGACAGCAGGGCGTTCCAGCACCAACCAAGAGTAACTGTGAGTGCTTACAGTGTTGTGCCAACACCAACAACTAAGGGGCCTATTTCTGCAGAGTATATACGGCAGGTCCCTACTTTTAAACATCCAACTTACAAACGACTCCTACTTGCAAACGCAAGAAGACAACAGGAAGTGAGAGGAAATCTACCCCTTGGAAGGAAAATTCTCTCCTGTAAGAATTAATATGGGAGAAAGGTGTCTCCTCTGTACTGATGCTTTATCAGCAATCCTTGTTTCAAGAAAAACACCACATTTCAAAAACAGTTGTCATTGGGACGGAAAGTGAGGTGAAATGTTCTGAACAGGGGCACAGACAGCAAAACAAATGTTACAGGGGTGATAACCCTTACCTATGTTTTCCAAAAAGTTTAAAAATAGATTTTTGGGCTGGAGCTACACTTAAACAATGTACCTGTTCAAAATTACAAACAGATTCTACATAAGAACAAACCTACAGTCCCTGTCTTGTATGCACCGCCTGTATACGGCTGTTCAGAGTATATAGGGCCTTTTTTATTTTATGTGCGGGGTTCCCCTTAATATCCATACAAGACCCAAAGGGGCTGGTAATGGGCTGGGGTAGGGGGGGGGGTCATGGGGTAGCTATGCCATTTTTCTTAAAGATTTTCATCCATATTACCGGGACCAGACATTACATTAAAGCCGCAAGCAGTTTTAAATGGCTTTTTTTTCCTTTAGAAGTGTCATTTTGTGCAGGGACAGTTCTAAACACGGGAAACACGTGGCACTTCACAGGCATACTTTAGACACCCCCCAGGTACGATATTTAAAGGAATATTTGACTTTTTTTTTTCACTTTATGCATCATTAAAATGACTGCTCCCGAAAAACGACCGTTTTTAAAACTTATTTTTGCATTGATACATGTCCCCAAACCCTTTTTAGGACAATAACATGCATAATAGTTGTTATAATTAGCACTTTAGAATTCAAACGTTCGCATCCATTGTATTTAATAGGGTTCTAATGTTCGTACGAACTTTCGGTCCGTTCGCGGGTTCTGGTGCGAACCGAACCCGGGGGTGTTCGGCTCATCACTATTGTTAAGTAAATGACTGCTCAGTCTGGGGCACAAAGGAAGACTCATTGCTTGTAATGCAAAAGTATGAGTCACTGCATGTAATACAAAGATATGTGGAGCTAACTGCAATATATGTAAGTAGAAATTGGAAGGGAGGGGGCGCTAGTGAGTAAGAAAATGTAAGCTAAGACTAGCATATATTCAGTCACAATAGGTAATGAACAATTGCTAAGACAATGATAAAATCATAAGTGCAGTAATTATTATGTGACTAATAAGGACAACATCAAGTGCTGTGATTAGCTAATAATAAAACAAAGCATAAGTAATAACAACTGTAGTGAACAAATAGTGTAAACATCCAATCAGTGAAGCTTGACTAATCCAGTGATAAGTCCATAGAAAAAATCCAGTATGTTCTTTGAAGTGACACCTTCACCAACACAGATAAATCACCCGAAGTGCTATGGATGGATGGCCGCTTACCCCAGGATGTTGACCCTCTTAACTAAAAGGGGGTCAGATAGCGCTTATTGCAAGATGCCACTTGCCAATAGAGAGAATGTATTCCCGAATCCGTCTGACTCCCCAAGGTACGCTCGGTTGGAATATGCAGACAAAACGAATAATGCCAAAATAGTGTAATCCCGTTTATTAAATTAAAATCAAAATAGAAAAGGATGGTTTTTCAACGCCTGTGAGCAGAAGCTCATGCAGTTAATGATTAGGAGACGTGGAGCCAAGAATATTTTAGTTGAAGCAAAAATAGCTGATCTTAAAGAAAATATGCAACCTTTTATGGGCACTAAAGAATATATGGACAAAGCCCAGAATCTCCAATCATATTTGAAAAAAGTTTACAAATGGCAGGAGGATTCTATCACGGGCCATCCCAATGATCAGGGAGTTGAGGATGACATGGAGGTTCCTAATGTGGTCACGCAGGTGGCCCGGAATTTTAAAAACAATCCATCTACCCCCAAAAAATCTAAAACCCCCAATAGCCAGAAAGGACAGGGACCTCAAGCCCCTAGGGGACCCCCTCCCCCACCTCAATATCCAACCCATTACCCTCCGCCTACGAACTATTACCAGGATCAATATGCAGCACCTACCTACAATAGGTATGCACCACTTGATAATAGACCTATGGACTATGGTTATCCCTATCCTAACCAAGGTCCAAGTCAATACCAGCCTAGACCACCTAGAGGCAACTTTAGAGGGAACTATAGGGGTAGACCTAATCAACATCAAAATAATTACCAACAGGGGGGGAATGGAGGGGATGGAAAGAACCCTACAAAATTCCACCCATTATTCCGCAACACCCCAAAGAGCCTACCGTAAAAGGGGTAGAAAAAAAAATATGTTAGAAAACTTAATATCAAAAAACATTTTGCTTCTCAGACCCCCACTGTTTCATCTACAGTGGAAACTGAGCAGTTTGTGCACAGTGGTTTGAAAAATAACTCTGTCTTCAATCCCAAAAAAGGGACACACCACCATGTTGAGGTGTTCAAAAATATGGTGCAGGATGAAATCAAACTAGTAGAAGTTAAACAGGCTAGAAAAAATCGTGTTTTAATAAAGGGTATACAACAGCTAGAAAAAAACAAAAACTTGGTGGTCCGCCCGGCAGACAAAGGGGGTGCTGTCATGGTAGTCACCAAGGATGACTATAACACAGAAATACAACGGTTGTTGGGTGACGCTGAAACTTACAAGGTTCTTGCCTCTGATCCGATCAACAAATTACGAACCCATATTATAAAGAACTATAAGCTGCGCAACAATGTGTCTAAAATATATAAATTATTGAAGAACTATATCGATGATCAAAGTATCTAGTCTCAGTGTATTATCGCATACAGCATAAAAACATGAAATGTTATAAGACCATAAACTTCCAATCTCAGTGCATTAGTGTATACAACATGAAAACATGAAATGTAGTGAAAATTGGCAAAAATCATATGCTCTCAACACTGACTTTAAATAATATCACCCATTGTCCTGATCAGTGTATAAAAAACTCAAATGACAGTTTTCAAAGAAACGCCTGTGCCCCTGGAAGACGACAGCTTGTGTCGAAACGACGTAGGGAGGAGCGGCGTGCTGACGTCACCACATACGTATCCCGGAAGCAACGGGTAGCGAGAGCCGGCCGGCTTTACATATAACCACTGCCAATTTTTTCTTCATATGCTGTAAGTGCAATTTTTTACTTTCAAATAAACGTTTTAAATTGGATTACGCTATGGGGCTTTCTTTCTCACCCTAATATGGTTTGCTGAGACTTTGGGGAAACACTGATTCGGATGTGGAGGAAACCAGGACGACATAGGAAGCTAATCAGAGACCCTAGCAGGGATAACAGCTAACAGCTTTGTCTGATCTCTCTCAGGGATCAGTTTTTCTGGTAAGCGGCTTGTGAATACTGCGGTGGTGGATTCCCTTTCTAGTACACTGGCACCCTTCTATGATGGTTTATGCCTAAAGTCACGATCATTTGGAGAAATTTAACCTCTTCACTTCACTTTTTTTCTGAGGATCGTTTTTGGTGTTTCTTTGAAAACTGTCATTTGAGTTTTTTATACACTGATCAGGACAATGGGTGATATTATTTAAAGTCAGTGTTGAGAGCATATGATTTTTGTCAATTTTCACTACATTTCATGTTTTCATGTTGTATACACTAATGCACTGAGATTGGAAGTTTATGGTCTTATAACATTCCATGTTTTTATGCTGTATGCGATAATACACTGAGACTAGATACTTTGATCATCGATATAGTTCTTCAATAATTTATATATTTTAGACACATTGTTGCGCAGCTTATAGTTCTTTATATTATTCGTTTTGTGGGTGTCTCACATTTTTTAGTTGCAGCACAGGTATTTATTTACCCACTTCAGATATTTCTAGGACAGCGCAGTATACCTTTTCCAAAATTACGAACCCAATTGACTAATTGGGTCTCTAGAGGAGTGGATCAAGATATTTTGAACTTGAAAGAAGCTCGATATTTGATTCCACGGGCTCCACGTACTCCGGTGTTATATACGGTACCCAAAATCCACAAAACCAGAGTCAAACCACCTGGTCGACCCATCATCAGTGGAATAGGTTCTCTCTATTCACGTGTTGGAGAATATATAGATATATATCTCCAACCATTGGTGACACAGGGGAAGTCCTATTTAAAGGACAGTAGAGAGCTCATTAAGTCTATATCCACTCTATCAGTAACAGCCAATACATTCATGGTTACAGTTGACGTGGAGTCACTGTATACCAATATAAAACAAGATGATGCTCTAGTAGCTGTAGGATTGGCTTTGACAGAGCAATCCAAGCTACCTATAGACCAAATCAACTTCTTGATAGAAGGTCTTCAATAAGCTATGGGCAACAACTATTTTTGGGCTCAGGACCAATTTTTTAATCAAATAAAGGGGGTAGCTATGGGGGCACGTTATGCTCCCAGTGTAGCCAATCTAGTACTCAATAAGTGGGAAAATTAAATCATTTATCATGAACCCAAGTCAGCTCTTTTGTACTATAAAGGTATATTGATGATATCCTCTTATTGTGGGAGGGCCCACTTGAGGACCTACATAATTTCATCAAATATCTTAATAACAACCAATATGGTCTTACATTCACAGCTGAATGGAGTACGGTTACAGTTAACTACTTAGATTTGACCCTGATTAAGAAAAATAGGATTTTTATAACAGCTTACCTGTAAAATCCTTTTCTTGGAGTACATCACGGGACACAGAGCGACATCGTATTAACTATGTGGGATTATATAGATTACCTTCAGGTGCTGGCACTGGCACTTTAAAACAGGAAGTACCCTCCCCTATATAAGCCCCTCCCATCCGGGAGTACCTCAGTTTTGTAGCAAAGCAATAAGTGTCCCCAAAAGAGGGGTGGGAGCTCTGTGTCCCGTGATGTACTCCAAGAAAAGGATTTTACAGGTAAGCTGTTATAAAAATCCTATTTTCTTTCTCGTACATCACGGGACACAGAGCGACATAGTATTAACTATGTGGGACGTCCCAAAGCAATGCCCAAATGAGGGGAGGGATACACCATACATAAGCTGGGCGCCATCAGACATGAGGATCTTTTGCAGCCTGCAACACACTACGCCCAAAGGCGACATCCTCCTGACTTCTAACGTCCACCTGGTAGAACCTAGTGAACGTGTGTACGGAAGACCATGTTGCGGCCTTACAGATTTGAGCCAGGGAGGCCTGGTGATGCGCTGCCCATGAAGTTCCAACTGCTCTCGTGGAGTGCGCCCTAACTTTGAACGGAGGCGGTCTTCTTTTCAAGCCATAGGCTTGCATAATGACCTGTCGAATCCACTTGGCTAAAGTAGATTTTGATGCTGCCTGACCCTTTCTGGGGCCTTCTGGCAGAATAAATAAAGTATCCGTTCTTCGAATCTGAGCAGTGGCTTTTAAATAAGCTTTAACTGCTCTCACTACATCCAAGGAATGTAATAATTTTTCCTCTACCGAACTAGGTTTGGGAAAAAAGGAAGGAAGAACCACATCTTGGTTCAAATGAAACCTCGATACCACCTTAGGAAGAAAGGCTGGATGAGGACGTAGAACTACTCTGTCCTTATGAATAGCCAGATATGGTTCCCTACAGGACATGGCGGCTAATTCCGACACTCTTCTAGCCGAAGATATGGCTACTAAAAAGATCAATTTCCTGGTGAGTAGAACCAAGGAAATGTACCGCAAAGGTTCAAATGGTTGTCTTTGCAGAACCGATAGAACCAGGTTTAGGTCCCATGGACATATGGGAGCTTTAACCGGTGGGTTAATACGGGTCACACCTTGTACAAAGGATTTGACAAGTGAATGCGAAGCCAGGGGCCTTTGAAATAGTATTGATAAGGCCGAAACCTGACCCTTGATAGTACTTAAGGCAAACTTCCTGTCCACAGCCCACTGCAGGAAGTCCAGAATTCTGCCTATAACGTACTTACGTGGATGCCATTTTCTGGCCTCACACCAAGTGATGTACGCCTTCCAAACTCTATAGTAAATATGCCTAGATACAGGCTTCCTGGCATTGATCATAGTAGATACCACAGAGTTAGAGAGACCTCTCTTTTTTAGGATGTGGGATTCAATAGCCAGGCCGTTAAACCTAGAGTTAGTAAGGAAGGGTGGTATATCGGTCCTTGCAAAAGCAGGTCCGGACGACGTGGAAGGGTCCAAGGACTCCCCACAGACATTTTTTACAATCTCCGCGTACCAGGATCTTCGGGGCCACGCTGGAGCCACCAGGATCACGGCTTCTTTTCCAACCTGACTCTGCGGAGGAGTCGAGGCAACAATTGTAGCGGTGGGAATGCATATATTAGTTTGAACTGATCCCAAGGGAACACCAGAGCATCCGAGCCGCAAGCGAGGGGATCCCTTGTCCGAGAGACAAACCTGTCCACCTTTGCGTTGAATCTGGATGCTAGAAGATCTACATCCGGTGTTCCCCATCGCTGACATATTGCTCAGAAAACCTCGGGATGAAGGGACCATTCCCCTGGGCATAACTGTTGGCGACTCAGAAAGTCTGCCTTCCAATTCTCCACCCCTGGAATGAAGACAGCGGATATGCATGGGACATGCTTTTCTGCCCATTCCAGGATGTGATTTACTTCCCACTGGGCTGCACGACTCCTGGTGCCCCCCTGATGATTGATATATGCCACTGTCGTGGCATTGTCTGATTGAATTCTGACAGGGGACCCTTGAAGTTTGGATGTCCATGCTTTTAGGGCATACCGGGCTGCTCGCATCTCTAAGAGATTGATGGGCAGGACCTTCTCTGTATCTGACCATCTGCCCTGGAGAGACCATTGCTCCAGTACTGCCCCCCAGCCTGTAAGGCTGGCATCTGTAGTGACCACCTTCCAAGCAATCGGACTGAAGGATTTCCCCTTTTGCAGATTCTGGGGAATCAACCACCAACAGAGACTCTTCCGAACAGAAGGGGACAAGGACATCGGGAAGTCTAGAGCCTGAACCTTTCTGTTCCAGGCTGACAGTATGGCCCTTTACAAATCCCTTGAGTGGAATTGGGCGTATGGCACAGCTTCGAATGATGCTACCATCTTTCCCAGCAGCCTCATGCACAGGCGTATGGACGGCTGTCTTTTTGCACAAAGCAGACGGACCAAGTCCCTCAAAGAGGATACCTTGTCTTGAGGTAAGAAAAACTTCCTCTGGTCTGAATCCAGCCGTAGCCCCAAGTATTCCAGACTTTTGACTGGCTGTAGGGCTGACTTGTCCAGGTTGATGATCCAACCGTGAGACTCCAGATACTTGATCGTATCGAGAATTACCACTACTAGTCTGGCAACTGAGTGGTCCATCAACAACAGGTCGTCTAGGTATGCCAATATCGTTACACCTCGTGTTCTTAGATCGGCCAACAGTGGGGCCAAAATTTTTGTGAACACCCGTGGTGCTGTGGCCAGACCGAAAGGTAAGGCTCTGAACTGAAAATGGCGCCCTTCCACTGCAAAGCGTAGAAATCTTTGATGACCTGGAAAGATGGGAACGTGCAAGTAAGCATCTTTGATGTCGATCGAGGCTAACCATTCCTCCCCTTGTAGGGCAGCGGCTACCGACCGGATCGACTCCATCCGCGGACGTTCCGGAATTTGTTTAGACCCTTTAGATCCAATATGGGTCTTACGCCTCCGTTTGGTTTCGGGACTGTGAAAAGGTTTGAGTAGAAACCCAACCCCCATTCTTCCATAGGAACCTCCATAATTACTCCTTGGAGCAATAGTTGTTCTAATGCCAACAGGAGAGATCCTCTCTTCAGAGGATCTTTTGGCACGCTTGACCACATAAAATGGGAAGGAGGAGACTCTTTTAACTCCAACTTGTATCCCAGAGTTACTGCGGAGAGCACCCATCTGTCTCTGATCGTCTCCCGCCAGGTCTCTGCGAACAACCAAAGTCTTCCCCCCACCCGTTTGAGTGGGGGCAGCCCTTCATAGGGCTGACTTGGAGGCTGGTTTAGTACCTCTTCGGATGCAGGGTTTTTTATTGACCTGTGATTGTCCCTGATTTTTACCTCCGGAATTTGACTGAGGAGGCCGTCGGAACTGCTTAGAAGCAGATATCCCCGGGACTGGAGAGGTAGGCCTCTTAAAGGAGGGACCTCTAACCTCTTTTTAACCGGTAAGAGAGTACTTTTACCACTGGAAATCTTCTGGATATATTTATTCAGGTCTTCGCCGAATAGGAGTTCACCATGAAATGGGAAGCTAACTAAGAGCTTTTTACAGGGAGCCTCAGCAGACCAGTTTTTGAGCCACAGAAGTCTACGCATATGTACCAAAGACAGCGTAAGGCGGGAGGCCTGATGGATGGAATCCTTGATGGCGTCAACCGCAAAGCATAAAGCTCTAGGCAGATCAGCCACAACCTGGGCCTGCTGATCCGGCAAGTCCCTTAAGACCAGTTTCATCTGATCCTTCAAAGCTTGGCAAACTCCAATAGCTGCCACTGCTGGCTGTGTAACCGCCCCTGCTGTGGAAAAGGCAGATTTTAACAAGGACTCCAATCTTTTATCTATTGGGTCCTTGAACATTTGAACATTATCTACTGGACATGTCAGTGATTTGTTCACAGAAGAGATGGCTGCGTCCACCGTAGGAACACTCCATTTTTGGGTGAACTTATCCTCCATGGGATAGATCACCGGAAATCTCTTAGCTTATCAGGATGTTCCCAGTCCTGGTATATAAGTCCTTCCAGTAACGGATGAATTGGAAAGAAACAATTAGTCTGGGGAGCTTTAAACGACCCCAACGAGGAGACAGAAGTAGTTGACGATTCAACAAGAGGCATTTTAAATGCTGATCGAACCATGTCAGTTAGGGACTGAACCCATAATTTCCTCTAAGACAGAGTCAACCTCATCCTGATCCCCTTCAGGTAGGTCAATCCCTTCCTGGGACTGTTGCTCTGCAAACAGGTACTCTGACGGAGGTGACGGAGATCTGGCGCGCTTTCTTTCTGTTCCTCCCAGAGCTGAGGCAAAAGCCTCCTCTGTTACATATACAGGAGCAGGTGAACTGAGGGCAGCCGCAGTACCTGGCACTCCTGGGGGTTCTCTACGGGTACTAACCTCTGATTTCTCAGGGGAGGCAGGTGCAGATGCATGCTCCAGATCCTCAGAGCCCGATGGAGATCCCCTATGCTTCCTGGGTGGTAAGTCCATGAGCTTTTTGGGCGGCATATTCCTAAGTCTAAAGCTGAGGTATTCCAGCCGCAGTACACCCTTTACTGATAATAGTCTAACGTACTTGCTGCTATATGAATCAGTTGGTGTCTACTAATGTGCCTTTCTAGGGGATGCCTGTATCAACCGCCTGCTGTAAGCCTGGTTATAACATGTTACCAGCCCTTTTTTGCTCTGTCCTCCACAGCTAGTTCATAGAAAACTGCGTCCTTTTACTTAGCTGGGATGCCCGCACATGCGCAGAAGCGCCCGGCGCACACAGAGCATCATCCGCCAGGCTCTGCCCCTTTTTCCGGCCTATTCTTATAAAAGAAAGCGTGCGCGCACACACGTGTGCGCCATCGGCGTCTACCCATGGAGACAGGGAGAGGAGCCAGGGTCTCTGTTTTCACCAGGGCCCGGGGATGGAAGAGCGTTGAGGCAACATGACAGAGGAATGCAGCTTCCCTTTCAAGAGAGCCCACCATCTGCCTGGACTTTCACCATGGAAGGAATAGTCCAAAGAAAAAGACGTTCCACAGCTGTCTCTAGTGGATAAACACAGGTACCGCACCTTGTCTTTTTTTTTTTTTTTTTAACTCCTATATGAAAAAACATTTTCTAGGATTAGCAGTCTTTAGGCATATACAGATATTAGCGGGAATACTGTTTAGGTAACAGGCAGAAAGACATGTTAGGATTGAGGGCTCCCCAATAGAACCAAGTTCCTGAGGGGCCCCCACTTACCTTTTCCCCACCGCAGGACTCTGTTTGGCACAGAAGCCCAAACTTCGCCTCTCACGGCAGGCAATGTACGTAGACCTTCAGGGACCGGGTTCCCAAGGATTCCACTCCCCTGGACCTGTATAGCACCCTGCACAGATAACATCTTGGTTTTGGGTATGACCAGAGCTCTGGATCCCAGGGTCCAGCCCTCCTAAGAGAGGCATTACAGGCAAAACCTTGCTCTTCTCTGCAAGGCCCGGGTACCGACCGTTTAGCTATGAAGCTTTTTTGGTCGGATCCGGAATAGCTTGCTAAGGCCCAAAAGAACCTGTACACAAGCCCAGATGAATACATGTTAACCTTGGCCAACACCTTAGACACTGGCAAAAAAACTGAGGTACTCCCGGATGGGAGGGGCTTATATAGGGGAGGGTACTTCCTGTTTTAAAGTGCCAGTGCCAGCACCTGAAGGTAATCTATATAATCCCACATAGTTAATACTATGTCGCTCTGTGTCCCGTGATGTACGAGAAAGAAAATGATAAAATTAGCTCTAAGACCTTCTTCAAGAGCACTGATAGAAATGGTTTGTGCCAACAACTAGCTGTCATCACCCACAATGGCTAGGAGCTATACCCAAAGGTCAGTACATGAGGATTAGAAGGAATTGTGAGAGTATGACAGATTTCCATGAACAGGCCCTCCATACTCACGGAGAGGTTTATGGAAAAAGGCTACTCTCCTCATGTACTTCAGAAAGCTCAGTATCAAGTAGCCACTATGGACAGAGAGACACTCTTAACTTCAAAGAAAAAAAAAACCTTTCAAGGAGATCTAGCCTTTGTATCTGGCTTTCACAGGCAGTATAAAACAATTGAGCGCACCTTTCAGAAATTTTGGCCCATACTCCTCAAAGATAAAGATTTGGTTAATGTACTTCCCCCAAGGCCCAAATTCATCTATAGACGAGCACCAGGACTAAGGAATATGATAGCACCTAATGTCCCTGACCCTACAATGAAACTCCCGACTTTTTTGGATGGATCTGGTTTTCATTATTGCACAAGGTGCAAATCTTGTCGCACTACCATCCGACATGGTAAAAAAATTACCAAATTCCGGTCTTTTGTCACACAACAAGAGTTTTCAGTCAAACCCTTAATCACGTGTTATTTGAAACACGTTACATACGTCTTGGAATGCCTGTGCTCCCTACAATATGTGGGACGCACTACACGGGAATTAAGGGTCAGGATCAAAGAGCATGTCACCAACATCTCCAAAGGATTTCCCAATCACAGTGTATCATGGCCTTTTTGAGGTCAGTACCTCTCCAGTGGGACACAGCTCTATCAATTCCGTAGAATGTGAGCTGACGAATATCTCTAGCATGAAACCGTTCAAAGTGCCATTTCCCAAAATGAGACCCAATGGCTGTATCGCCTTCAGACGATGCAGCCACTGGGACTCAACATAAGACCTAGACTTAAACTGTTTTTTAATTAATGATTAATTTCCCTCTGGTTGCCCATTTCTATATCATTAATTGCATCACATTGCTGTTAATGTATTTTTCCAGCTTTCATTCTATTTTAAAATTTAATATTAATTTTCATAAATACCTTCTTACCTTTTAGCAATCATTGCTATATTCTGTTACTCTAATTTTAAAATCAAATAGTTTTTTATTTTTATAAATATTTTCTTACATTTTAGCAATTATTGGTATATTGCTTCAACTCCCGCTAATTTTAAATGTATTTTAGGGTTTATAGAGTAATTTCTGATATTCCCATTCTAAAGTGATATCTGATCTGATTTTAAATGTAATTGCTGTACAATCTGTGTCTTGTGTTGGTGCCTGTGACCCGGCACTGAGGCTGACGTAATTAGCATTGCAATCTGGCTTGATTGACAGGCATTTAAAAAGACTGCCCATCTAGTGACCCAGTACGTTTCCTGATGACGTGGTAAACGAAACGTACGTCGAGGCGGTACTTAGTCACATTTTCCATCTACTTCCGGTCCTGCTGGCTAGCCGCTGCAATAGGTGGAACGCACGCCAGACTTTCAAACGGACGGACGGAACCATTCGGCTTCTACATGCCTTCCAGCCTCAATGCCGGGCTAAGGCACCACACAATGTAAGCTGCCATTTGGCTTTCCTTTTCTATTTTGATTTTAATTTAATAAACGGGATTACACTATTTTGGCATTATTCGTTTTGTCTGCATATTCCAACCGAGCGTACCTTGGGGAGTCAGACGGATCCGGGAATACATTCTCTCCATTGGCAAGTGGCATCTTGCAATAAGCGCTATCTGACCCCCTTTTAGTTAAGAGGGTCAACATCCTGGGGTAAGCGGCCATCCATCCATAGCACTTTGGGTGATTTATCTGTGTTGGTGAAGGTGTCACTTCAAAGAACATACTGGATTTTTTCTATGGACTTATCACTGGATTAGTCAAGCTTCACTGATTGGATGTTTACACTATTTGTTCACTACAGTTGTTATTACTTATGCTTTGTTTTATTATTAGCTAATCACAGCACTTGATATTGTCCTTATTAGTCACATAATAATTACTGCACTTATGATTTTATCATTGTCTTAGCAATTGTTCATTACCTATTGTGACTGAATATATGCTAGTCTTAGCTTACATTTTCTTACTCACTAGCGCCCCCTCCCTTCCAATTTCACCTTGCACTTTATGGGATATCCATTCAGTTTTTTAGGGGTGCAGCTTTCTTTATAATTAATCTGTATTATAAATTTTATATTTTAATTTTTTATTTTGTGTTTGGCGCGAGGTTATCACTTATTTTTCAATATATGTAAGTAGGTAAGGTAATAAAATAGCATGATTCAGGACATGCAATAGAGGGACGTGAGTCAATATGTGAGAGAGGTAAAAAAAAAAAAAAAACAGAGAGTAATAAAGTGATTGAAAACCCATATAGTTTTGTTTAAAAAACAAACATGTCATACTTACCCTCTTGGCTTCTCCCCCCTGCCAAGTGCCCACTATAGCAAGCCACTTACTATGGGGGCACTTGTGTGGGCTCACTCCCGAGTGGTGCTCTGTGTGTCCATTGACACACAGAGCATGGTTCGGCCCCGCCTCTGCTCTCTCCTCACTGGTTGTGATTGACAGCAGCTGAAGCCAAGAGAAAGCCAATGCTCTCGTGCACAGCACTGGATTAAGATTGGCCTCTCTGTGGGTGGGCCTTGGCACCAAGTGGCTGCATATATGCGTGATTTGGTGTAAATACAGCTGTGCCAAGGGTGCATGCCCTGTGGGCTCCCGGCAGCTAACGGAAAGTTCCCAATCGCTACTTGCAATCGGGAGCTTTCCAATCATGTGGCCGCCATGACAGCCAGGAGGCGCTAAGAGGTTAATGCATAGAATGCACTAAGGTAAAAAACCTTCAGCATTTAGAATCACTTTAAATACTGTATGTAACAGATTATTTTGATTTTTTGCGTACTGCATGTAACAAAAAGGTAGAAGGCATTGCAAGTGACAGAAAGGCATGCAGTACTGCATGTAACAGAAATTATCAAGCATTCCATAGAACAGAGAAGCATTTTGCAATGTGCATAACACTGAACTAGGAATAGGCTTTAAGCTTTGAGAGAGAAAGTGCCAAGTTTGAGAGGAAGAGGTAAGTAGAGGCACATTGATATAGATGATAGGAGGTGATATAGACATAGTGACACAAGAAAGGGAGGGGAGGCAGAGCTAACAAACAAAATTCCCCAACACAAGTTCTACAGAGAGAGAAATGTGTGGATGTGTAGGATTTGTTGCTGTGCAGATATTATTCTCCCATTCAAGTCAACCCCCCTGCACACTTCCACCGGGATGTATCATAGTTTGACTTGGGAGGAAGTGGTATTGGAGTAAGTTTACTTTCTGAAGCAGGATAGAGTTAGTTTATGTAGGAAGAGGATGATAAGATTGGCTTTTGAGTGTGGTACAAGATCTCATTGGTGGCATAGATTTTGGGAGCTGTCCTGTGTGTTATGGATGCAGGAGATATATAAGCTGTGCGTAGTTCATTGTACTATCAATGATTCTATAGATAGCTGGGTTTTATTTACAAAATACAAATAGACTATTCACTTTGCAAGGGAATGTGCAACAGAGCTTAGTGAATTAGGTGAAACTCTGCTGACTTCCATCATCCAATCATGTGCAAGCAGCTGTTTTTATTTTAAATTTTCCTTGTACATTAGGTAATCTTTGTAAAATGAAACTTTGACACAAAGCTTAATGAATGTGGCAAATTCCCTTGCAAATGCACTTCCCTTGCAAACTGAACAGCCTATTAGCCTTTACTAAATCAACCCCACAGGAAATAAATAACAGCTGAAAATGTACTTTAACTACCTCAAAAATGGCCTGGGAAAAGTGACCTGTATTAAGTTTTCAGCTCAGTCCCAATTTGAATGGCAATTACTCAGTCATGCAACACTGTACCCAAATTAATTTTTTTTTTTTTTTTTTTAGAAAGATAGAGCTTATTTTTGGTGGTATTTAATCTCCATTGGGTTTTTTAATTTTTGCTATATAAATAAAAAAAATACAGAAAATGAAAAAAAAAAAATGTTCTTAGTTTCTGTTAAACAATTTTGCGGATAAATAATCTTTCTTCATAAATTTAGATCAAAATGTATTCTGCTACATCTCTTTGGCAAAAATAACCCAAATCAGTGTATACGATTTAGTCCGTGTGAAAGGTATAAAGTCTATGGTACTGTATATAAATAAAAAAATGGATCAATCTTGATGTACTGACTGCCTATCTGATTTCTTGAGGCCCTTAAAATGCCAGGACAGTACAAATGCCCCCCAAGCAACTCCTTCCTGGAAAGTAGACAGTCCAAGGTGTTTAGTAAGAGGCAAGGTGAGTTTTTTGAAGTTGTAATTTTTGTCACAATTTTTTGTAAAATGAAGACATTTTTTTTTTTTTTATACAGTTGTCGTTTCAACAAGTTATGTCTCACACACAGCACATTCCACTATGCCTTCTAAGTATACCACGTGTGAGACTTTTTCACAACCTAGAAGCCCTAAATCCAAGGAACACCTTCAGGCTTTCAAGGAGCAGAAATTATGGGTCTAATTTCCAGATTACCTATCACATTTTTGGAGGACCTGGAGCACCCAGACAGTAGAAACACCCACAAAATGTTTCTCATTTTGGAAATCAAACACTCCAAGGTATTTTCTAAGAGGCATAATGAGACTTTTGAAAATGTTTTTTTTTTTGCCACAAGTGTTTGGAAAATGGAGGCAAGAGAATTTAAACTTATTAACTGACAACTTTGTGTAAAAAAATAGATTTTTCTAACACGCATCATAAGCATACTTAGAATTACACCCCAAAACACATTCTTCTATTCCTCCTGAGTATAGAGAGACCACATGTGTCAGACTTTCACAGCCTAGTCACACAGAGGGGCCCGAAATCCAAGGAGCACCCTAAGGCTTTTTAGTAGCCTAAATATGCATCTAGTTTCCTGACTACCTATCAATTTTTTGAGGCCCTGGAGCATGGAGACAGTGAAAACACCCATAAAAAGATCACATTTTGGAAAAGCAAACACCACAAGACATAATGAGTCTTTTGCAGACCACATTTTTTTGCCACATGTTTTTAGAAAATGCGTAATGAAAATTAAAATAATTTTTTTACACAAAGTTGTCAATTTAATAAGATATTCCGCACACACAGCATTGATATACTTAGAATTACAGCCCCAAAACACTTTCTGTTATTCCTTCTGAGTATGGCGATGCCACACATGAGACTTTTTCATTGTTTGGACTGATATATACTGTATACTGAAAATCGTATCTTGTGTATCACACACACCAACTAAATGTATCAAAACCAATGTACTTGAATGGTTGCCTCTATACGAGGGGTCAGCTCAGTGTTGTGTTGCCTCTATACAAGTGGTCAGCTTAGTGTAGTGTCACCTATAGCAGTCCCTGTTCCTATAACCAAGCAAGCCTAGCCTACTGGTATGTGACTGCCTACAGGAATGCAATGTTCACTGGCCAGGAAGTAGAGGAGGCTAAAGAAAGGAAGAACATAAGAGTTCTTATGGTTCCAGGAGTTCAGTTGTCCACTGGGGATGGCTGGGACTGGTGTCTGCAAGAACATAGTTAGCGGGATGTGCAGATCATTGGGTCAGTTCAGGCACAGGCAGAGACACTGAAAAAAAAAACGCTGCCTTTTTAAATACTACCATGCATAAATGCTAGAGGAAGAATACAGTACAAGCAACACTAGGACAACTAAGTATCAAGCGCATGACTCTTCTCTCACATGTAAGAATCCACAACCATTGGTAAGTGAGTGTGGACACTGAAGGGGAGCACCGCATTTGAAGGAATAGCACACTGCACTACTAAGAGACTGAAATTTTTGTTCATTTCTGGAAGATAAATGTGGATATGGACTATGTTTTGCATGTGCTTAAATAACTTTTTACTGTTTGTTTGCAATTCTGAGGGTTGAGAACCTTACCAAAGCAGCAGCCTATTCTAATAAATTGAGGTTTATTTTCTGGTTTAATTCTTTAACATAAGTTGATATCACACAGTTTAGAGCTATTTATCCTTGCGCAGGTTATAAAATATTAATTTAACAGGCAGAGGCATGCTCAGCAAACAGGCAAAGGATCGGTCCAGACAACAGGCAGAAA
Organism: Rana muscosa; assembly: GCA_029206835.1. Classification (NCBI taxonomy): domain Eukaryota; kingdom Metazoa; phylum Chordata; class Amphibia; order Anura; family Ranidae; genus Rana; species Rana muscosa. Next base: position 327,623,252 of record CM055117.1, read on the forward strand.
TGTGGTCAATAATTCAACCAGTGTTAGTACATGCCATGGTTGTGATTCTTTGCTTCACAGTCTTTGCAGGAATTATATCCCCTGTACTCCCATCGATCTTGACCCATTCAAGTAAATGGGTTTGCTTGTGCAGGGTCCAAGGGGTTGAAGCAGGTGTTGAGGAGGCTATACAATGTCTCCTCCACTGCCTTTCAAATGCTCTCTGAAGAGTGATCTGAATATGGAAGGTTCTTCATAGAGCATTGCACATGTGAACAAGTCCTTATGGTGACACTGTGACTGCTGAAGTAGCAATCAGGAACACTGTGACTGCTGTGGCAGTGATCAGGGCTTCTGTAACTGGTGTGGTGGGGATCAGGGACACTGTAAGGCCCCTATCACAAGGCTGCTGTTGGTGCGGCCACCGGATTCCTGTGGCAAGAATCTGTGGATTTTTACTCCTGGAATGACTGGGTGATGTAATCAGCAGTGGTCGCTCAGTCCAATTAAACTAATGGCGGCCTTATAGCACCCGCTGTTGTTTGCGACAGGTGTCTGAGCCTGGATTCAGCTGACTGGTGAGCATATGGTCGCTGTAATTGGTCACAGCAATCACATGGTACCTGGGACGATCACAACATATGACATCCACTGAAGATTGGAAAGCTCCCATCCAGACATCATTTTACTATAGGCAGTGCTGGAAGTGGTTAAATTCTATTGATAATGTCGTAGACTAAAGAGGTTGCCAAGGTTACCAGTTTTCTGAATAAGGTCAGTAATGGTATTTTTTATGTCTATTCTTACTGGTTCCACAGAATCTGGTGGGCCAAACTGATCTTATATACTGTATGCATTTTCATTTGCCCTGTCCCATTTTTCTAAAAACTTTTCCTGATTTTCTTGTATGTGTTAACTACTTTTTCATTAAACTATAGTTGAATAAAAGTATCATGCAGGACAATATATTTCTAAAAAATAATAGTTTTAATTTATAGCCACATGTAGCAATTAACAATATATAACAAATGCTATAATTAACAATATAACATTTTAATTCCAAATGGTTCTTGTTAGTCAATCAATCAGTAAAGACTATATTTAAAGGGTAACTCCACTTTCATGGGCAAAAAAATAGCAAATAATAATAACATAGCGTATACAATTGCGACACAAGTCATATTATAATTCAATGTTAGTAAAAGTTAGCTTTCCATTTTTAATCTGCAGCTCTGTAATTTTCTGAAAATGCAATGCAATATGGGTACCTGGAGGTGTTCTGTACACAGAATGTGTACAGAATGCCCCCCAGAAACATAATTTCCTGCTTGTGTGATTAGCTTACTGATTTTCCCAAAAGTCTGCACTAAGATAAAAGTCAGATTTCAGGCATCCCCTGCAACAATAATGTTATTTTTGGTGAGATACTCCCAATATGAAATCATGTCCAAAGGGATGCAAGCCCAGCAGCAAAGTTTGTTAAAATGCTTGCAATGCACATAGATCACCCAGGGGGAAATGCTTAATCTTGGTCAGTGATGAGATGGCATCCAGATTTCAACATGTTTCACAGACAGTTTTAATCCGCATCTTCAGGAAAGAACAGGGATATTTTATGTGTTACGTGTATTAAACCAGAACCATTAAAAGACCATACATATGGGCAGACTCAGGGGACACAAGACAAAAGCCAGTCATAAATGGATCAAATCTTGGCTGGTTCAGCAGTGACCGGTCGAGATTCCATACATCTACAGTTGCAAAAAAAGTATGTGAACCCTTTTGGAATGATATGGATTTCTGCACAAATTGATCATAAAATGTGATCTGATCTTCATCTAAGTCACAACAATAGACAATCACAGTCTACTTAAACTAATAACACACAAATAATTAAATTTTACCATGTTTTTATTGAACACATCATGTAAACATTCACAGTGCAGGTGGAAACAGTATGTGAACCCCTAGCCTAATCAGATCTCCAAGAGCTAATTGGAGTGAGGTGTCAGCCAACTGGAGTCCAATCAATGAGATGAGATTGGAGGTGTTGGTTACAGCTGCCCTGCCCTATAAAAAGCACACACCAGTTCTGGGTTTGCTTTTCACAAGAAGCATTGCCTGATGTGAATGATGCCTCGCACAAAAGAGCACTCAGAAGACCTATGATTAAGAATTGTTGACTTGCATAAAGCTGGAAAGGGTTATAAAAGTATCTCCAAAAGCCATGCTGTTCATCAGTCCACAGTAAGACAAATTGTCTATAAATGGAGAAAGTTCAGCACTGCTGATACTCTCCCTAGGAGTGGCCGTCCTGTAAAGATGACTGCAAGAGCACAGCACAGACTGCTCAATGAGGTGAAGAAGAATCCTAGAGTGTCTGCTAAAGACTTACAAAAGTCTCTGGCATATGCTAACAATCCCTGTTAGCGAATCAACGATACGTAAAACACTAAACAAGAATGGATTTCATGGGAGGATACCACAGAGGAAGCCACTGCTGTCCAAAAAAAAACATTGCTGCACGTTTACAGTTTGCACAAGAGCACCTGGATGTTCCACAGCAGTACTGGCAAAATATTCTGTGGACAGATAAAACAAAAGTTGAGTTGTTTGGAAGAAACACACAACACTATGTGTGGAGAAAAAGAGGCACAGCACACCAACATCAAAACCGCATCCCAACTGTGTAGTATGGTGGTGGGGGCATCATGGTTTGGGGCTGCTTTGCTGTGTCAGGGCCTGGACGGATTGCTATCATTGAAGGAAAAATGAATTCCCAAGTTTATCAAGACATTTTGCAGGAGAACTTAAGGCCATCTGTCCACCAGCTGAAGCTCAACTGAAGATGGGTTTTGCAACAGGACAACGACCCAAAGCATAGAAGTAAATCAACAACAGAATGGCTTAAACAGAAGAAAATATGTCTTCTGGAGTGGCCCAGTCAGAGTCCTGACCTCAACCCGATTGAAATGCTGTGGCATGACCTCAAGAAAGCGATTCACACCAGACATCCCAAGACTATTGCTTAACTGAAACAGTTCTGTAAAGAGGAATGGTCAAGAATTACTCCTGACCGTTGTGCACATCTGATCTGCAACTACAAGAAACGTTTGGTTGAAGTTATTGCTGCCAAAGGAGGTTCAACCAGTTATTAAATCCAAGGGTTCACATACTTTTTCCACCTGGACTGTGAATGTTTACATGTTGCGTTCAATTAAAACATGGTAACATTTAATTATTTGTGTGTTATTAGTTTAAGCAGACTGTGATTGTCTATTGTTGTGACTTGGATGAAGATCAGATCACATTTTATGACCAATTTGACCAGAAATCTATATCACTCCAAAAGGGTTCACATACTTTTTTTGCAACTGTATGGGCAGGCGGATTGCACACAAGTCGATCCATCGATCAACTTGGGTACAAGCAGCATGTCGGATATTTAGCATGCGATTATTGCCAGTGGCTATAGCTGCTAGCAATAATCACTGTGCTCTCCCCCCCCCTGCTAGGAGAACAGAATAGCTCTGCAGGAGGGATTCCCCCATCAACACTGACTGTGTTGCTAGGGGAGTCAACAATTTTCTTTCCTGCAAACCCGTGGTTGCAGGAACAAAAATTGTATAATCTATGGCTTTACTTGTATGTTGCAACATTTTTTTCTAATTTCCCTGTATAACGAAACCTCCACATTAAAATTAAGTCTAACTTTGAAGTGATTAAATTACAATCACACAGAGCTGAAAAACTGAATCTGGTTGCAGCACGATGATTGCCACTTATCCATGATAAAAGATGTGCTTTAATTAGCTCCTTTTTATTACTTACGATAACAAAGTAATACATATGTTTGTTTGTTTTTTTCTTAAGAAAAAAATTAACTTTTTATTGGTGATATTGTCTTAAAAATTATTTTATTATTTATGAAAACCATAGACAAAAAAAACTTTACAAAGCATAAAGTACATTTTTTTTCTTTTATCAGTATAAGTGTTACTGTAGAAAAAAAGATTTTTTTTTTCAATTAAATCGTTATTTTGTTTTTTTAAAAGCAGCACTAAAAAAGATAATGAACAAAAAACGTGTAAACATGAATGGTTAAAAGAAGAAACAGAAATAAACAAAACAAATAACCAGGAAAATAATAATTAAGTGTAGAAGGAGAAGAATAAGGTGATTATATGGGGTAAAATAAGGGTTAATACAGGGTTAAATCGGAACAATTTTTTTTTGTTAGGTTGTTTAACTGCCACCTTATGCAGACCAAAGCTCACTTATTCATTCAACTGCAGTACTTCTGTCTGAACAGTGTTTAAAAACAGTGTGCCAGATGTTTGTTTTTTTAACAGCAGCTGCTTCTATAGCTGCTGTATTTACACAGCAATTCCCAGCTATCATTTCCACAGTCAGAAATTGCCAGCAAGGGTCAGTGGGGTTGAATGACAGGGTGTACTACACTTGCACCATTTTTCAGAGAATATGAAGGATAACACAAAAACATTTCTTTCACGCAAGGTTAGTGTTTGGCTGAAGCCATTTATTATCAATCAACTGTTTACTCTTTTTAAATCATAATGGCAACAGAAACTACCCAAATGACCCTGATCAAAAGTTTACATACCCTGGTGATTTTGGCCTGATAACATGCACAAAAGTTGACGCAAAGGGGTTTGAATGGCTATTAAAGGTAACCATCCTCACCTGTGATCTGTTTTCTTGTAATTAGTGTGTGTGTATAAAAGGTCAATGAGTTTCTGGACTTCTGACAGACCCTTGCATCTTTCATCCAGTGCTGCACTGACGTTTCTGGATTCAGAGTCATGGGGAAAGCAAAAGATCTGCGGGAAAAGGTAGTTGAGTTGTAAAAAACAGGAAAGGGATATAAAAAGCTATCCAAGGAATTGAGAATGCCAATCAGCAGTGTTCAAACTCTAATCAAGAAGTGGAAAATGAGGGGTTCTGTTGAAACCAAACTACGGTCAGGTAGACCAACTAAAATTTCAGCCACAACTGCCAGGAAAATTGTTCAGGATGCAAAGAAAAACCCACAAATAACTTCAGATGAAATACAGGACTCTCTGAAAACATGTGGTGTGGCTGTTTCAAGACGCAAAAAAGGAGGCACTTGAAGAAAGATGGGCTGCATGGTCCAGTTCCCAGAAGAAAATCATTACTATCCAAATGCCACAAAGTATCAATACGCCAAACAGCACAGAGACAAGCCTCAAACCTTCTGGCACAAAGTCATTTGGAGTGATGAGACTAAACTTGAGCTTTTGGGCCACAACCATAAATGCTACATTTGGAGAGGAGTCAACAAGGCCTATGATTAAAAGGTACGGAGGTGGATCGCTGATGTTTTTTTTTAGGATGTGTGAGCTACAAAGGCAGAGGAAATTTGGTCAAAATTGTTGGCAAGATGAATACAGTATGTTATCAAAAAATACTGGAGGAACATTTGCATTCATCAGCCAGGAAGCTGCGCATGGGACGTACTTAGACAATCCAACATGACAATGATCCAAAACACAAGGCCAAGTCGACCTGTCATTGGCTACAGCAGAATAAAATGAAAGTTCTGGCGTGGCCATCTCAGTCTCCTGACCTCAATATCATTGATCCACTCTGGGGAGATCTCAAACGTGCAGTTCATGCAAGACAGCCCAAGAATTGTCAGGAACTGGAGGCTTTTTGCCAAGAGGAATGGGAAGCTTTACCATCTGAGAAGATACAGAGCCTCATCCACAAATACCACAAAAGACTTCAAGCTGTCATTGATGTTAAAAGGGGCAATACATGGTATTAAGAACTGGGGTATGTAAACTTTTGATCATGGTCATTTGAGTAGTTTCCGTTGCCATTATGATTTAAAAAGAGTAAACACAGTTGATTGATAATAAATGGCTTCAGCCAAACACTAACCATGAGTGAAAGAAAAACATTTGTGTTATCATTCACATTCTCTGAAAAATGGCAAGGAATTATAAATTCTGCCAGGGTATGCAAACTTATGAGCACAACTGTATATATTTACTGCTCTACCAACTAAAATATTTGTAGCTATATAGAAATATGAAGGTATTGGGACTTTTAAGGTGCAACAACTACACAATATTCAATATAAAAAATATAATTTTATTACAAAAAAATATATATGAAAATTCATATGTACAAATATACATGAACCATCAAAATAAACATAATAGAGTTTCCAAAGTGCATACAGACAAAATTCTCTACATGTTTCGCCATTTTGTAGGCTTCCTCAGGAGTTTGTCATGCAAATACTGGAAACAAAAAAAGAAAAATAATAAATACATAATATTATTAACTCAAATTTCAAACTCAAAATTACAAAACAGAATATTATTAAGAAAAAAAAAAAAAAAGGATAACTGAAAACCATAACCAGCCCAATGGTTGCTCAAAAGTTCATCTCAAAATTAGATCTATTTATTCAAGGTATATGACCTTATTAGTATCAGTTGTAAGTACATAACCTGTAAATTTTGATGGTACAATCTAAAATGAAGAATGACCAGATAGCCAATGAGCTATCCCACACGGGGGGCGCCCGTAAGGAGGGGATCATATGGTGTATCATAGAGGGGGAGAAATACTGGCACAAATAACCACCCGGATATTACTAGCACAGGAACAGAGGGCCATCTGGGGGAAATTACAAAGAAAATTCGAATGAAGTCAAATAACAATCTATGTATAAGAGTAAAGGCGTCTAATCTAGTTATACGGCACATACCCCATCAGTATTTACCTGTTTATGGCTGTTGATAGTAAAAAATATAAATTAGAATAGGCAAAAAAGGGGGCAGTATCTCCAAAGTACCCCAATCAGTGTCCACTCTAAAGGAAACAGAAATAGTGGAAATTACTATAAATATATGTAATAATCCCCTCTAGTTGGTAATCAGAATTTTAATTTTTAGCCATATACTTGCTAGCTGATATATACCTGGTTAATCCAATTGGATAAAGTGTGTCCACATTAGGGCATCTCTGCCGAAAAACTTGTTTTACAAAACCGATCAATCAGTTTACTGAAAAAATAAAATATAAAAACCATTTGGGATTAAAGACCAAAGTAAACCAGACAACAGGATAAAAACCAATGTTGCCCATAAAGAGATCTAGTGCCTAAGTAATTTACCTTTGACTGATATCTAAGAACGTCTTCTCCCCAGAGTGTTGGTCATGCTACTGATTTACAAGGCTGCGATCCGGACTATATACCCCCCTCCCCCTTCCCATTGGACGCACAATGGCGCCAAATCAATGGGCGGAGCGGGCACGTCAGTTCCGACATCACCCATCGTCAGATCCGACCCGGAAGTGACAATTCCACCACTGAAAAACCGGAGACGTCCGCCGGAAGCACCACCCCGCTCATCAGGAGAAAACATCCTGACGAGCTGGACGCACCATAAGACGGATCCGGAAGGGGAAAAAACATGCCTAAAGTATAGAAAAGGGCAGACTTCCTTTTAAAATCACGGCAGAAAGGGCACATTGGATGTTAAAAAATGGGGCCAGGATATCCGGTGGGCTTAGTCAGATGGCGCTTAGATTGTCTCCCAAAGGAGAACAAAGAGAAACGCCCTGGGCGCCCATATGATCACCAAATCCCCCCCAAAAAAGAAAAGGGAAACGCCACCCTAAAAAATGTGGTAAACTCAATTGAAATCAATTACATATAATGCAGATTTATCAATGATTAAAGAGAGCCCCTATGGAATATAGAAATGGTACATTCAGTCACCTGTACATAAAGACAAATTTAATAAACAAAAATAAAAATAACAAAACAAAATTTAATTTGTTTTAAACAGAGTCTACATATACAGCATGAGAGTAGAAAGGGTTCGGCCCCATGTGGTCATTGTGAATTTTGCAGGTTTATATATGATTCTACTGAAATAGTTCTCCCTAATGGAGTTACGTATAGACCAAATTTCTTTAGCAATTGCCAGTCAATTGGCGTAATTTATTTGATGATCTGTGATTGTAAGGCCTTCTATGTTGGTAAAACGAAGAGGCCTTTCTTTCACAGAATGAGAGACCATGTATCTCTCATTCAAAAGAAAAAAATGGAGACTCCTATTAGTAGACATAGTGGTCTTTTCCACTCCTTCGATCTGTCAAAGATTAAATTCTTTGCTTTAGAATACATACCTCTTAATGAAAGAGGTGGGGATGTGGACAAAAATCTCCTACAACGAGAAACCAGATGGATACATACCTTGAGAGCTACTATGTATCCCGGGTTAAATGAGTCCATCAGTTTCAAACCCTTTTTGTAGGAAAAAAATCGTTATGCTGTATATGTAGACTCTGTTTAAAACAAATTAAATTTTGTTTTGTTATTTTTATTTTTGTTTATTAAATTTGTCTTTATGTACAGGTGACTGAATGTACCATTTCTATATTCCATAGGGGCTCTCTTTAATCATTGATAAATCTGCATTATATGTAATTGATTTCAATTGAGTTTACCACATTTTTTAGGGTGGCGTTTCCCTTTTCTTTTTTGGGGGGGATTTGGTGATCATATGGGCGCCCAGGGCGTTTCTCTTTGTTCTCCTTTGGGAGACAATCTGAGCGCCATCTGACTAAGCCCACCGGATATCCTGGCCCCATTTTTTAACATCCAATGTGCCCTTTCTGCCGTGATTTTAAAAGGAAGTCTGCCCTTTTCTATACTTTAGGCATGTTTTTTCCCCTTCCGGATCCGTCTTATGGTGCGTCCAGCTCGTCAGGATGTTTTCTCCTGATGAGCGGGGTGGTGCTTCCGGCGGACGTCTCCGGTTTTTCAGTGGTGGAATTGTCACTTCCGGGTCGGATCTGACGATGGGTGATGTCGGAACTGACGTGCCCGCTCCGCCCATTGATTTGGCGCCATTGTGCGTCCAATGGGAAGGGGGAGGGGGGTATATAGTCCGGATCGCAGCCTTGTAAATCAGTAGCATGACCAACACTCTGGGGAGAAGACGTTCTTAGATATCAGTCAAAGGTAAATTACTTAGGCACTAGATCTCTTTATGGGCAACATTGGTTTTTATCCTGTTGTCTGGTTTACTTTGGTCTTTAATCCCAAATGGTTTTTATATTTTATTTTTTCAGTAAACTGATTGATCGGTTTTGTAAAACAAGTTTTTCGGCAGAGATGCCCTAATGTGGACACACTTTATCCAATTGGATTAACCAGGTATATATCAGCTAGCAAGTATATGGCTAAAAATTAAAATTCTGATTACCAACTAGAGGGGATTATTACATATATTTATAGTAATTTCCACTATTTCTGTTTCCTTTAGAGTGGACACTGATTGGGGTACTTTGGAGATACTGCCCCCTTTTTTGCCTATTCTAATTTATATTTTTTACTATCAACAGCCATAAACAGGTAAATACTGATGGGGTATGTGCCGTATAACTAGATTAGACGCCTTTACTCTTATACATAGATTGTTATTTGACTTCATTCGAATTTTCTTTGTAATTTCCCCCAGATGGCCCTCTGTTCCTGTGCTAGTAATATCCGGGTGGTTATTTGTGCCAGTATTTCTCCCCCTCTATGATACACCATATGATCCCCTCCTTACGGGCGCCCCCCGTGTGGGATAGCTCATTGGCTATCTGGTCATTCTTCATTTTAGATTGTACCATCAAAATTTACAGGTTATGTACTTACAACTGATACTAATAAGGTCATATACCTTGAATAAATAGATCTAATTTTGAGATGAACTTTTGAGCAACCATTGGGCTGGTTATGGTTTTCAGTTATCCTTTTTTTTTTTTTTTCTTAATAATATTCTGTTTTGTAATTTTGAGTTTGAAATTTGAGTTAATAATATTATGTATTTATTATTTTTCTTTTTTTGTTTCCAGTATTTGCATGACAAACTCCTGAGGAAGCCTACAAAATGGCGAAACATGTAGAGAATTTTGTCTGTATGCACTTTGGAAACTCTATTATGTTTATTTTGATGGTTCATGTATATTTGTACATATGAATTTTCATATATATTTTTTTGTAATAAAATTATATTTTTTATATTGAATATTGTGTAGTTGTTGCACCTTAAAAGTCCCAATACCTTCATATTTCTATATAGCTTCGTAATGAAGGGATGTGGTGCCTATGAGATACAGGTGACAGGTATTATTTTCAATTTCTCCTTGTGATTATACCGGGTGGCAAACGCTCATTTTCTACCTGTCACCTCTATATCATTTTTGTAGTTCATTAGATTATTCTTTTGAATTGGGTTTAAAGATTAATCCTTTTATAGTTTCTATTTTGTATAACAGAGTCTTTTCAATCAGCATGGCTACCTATAGAGGGTCGGCATTTGATGGCCTTATGACTAAAATCCATCTAGCCCAAGGGTCTACATTTGGTGGGATTACCCTTGAACGCTTTTTCAATAGCCTTCAACGTTTATTGGAAAAGAAAGCACGTATTTTTTGGAATCGCAGGTATTTCTTGAAATATTTAGAGGATAAAATTGTACCGTGGGGATTACGTATACAGATTTTTCCTAATATATTTAAAGTGGAGACAGAATTCAAATTAGACTGGGAATCAAACTTACAGTCATGTTCATTTAAGATGATGGAGGCTCTTTGCCAAAACTATGCTAAAGATTTAGAGATAGTCAATAACGACATAGAAAAATTGTATGTTGAAAATTCCAACTTGACTACGGAGGAAACCTTCTCTAATAGAGAGGCTCTCTTAGAAAAACATTTGGAGTCTTTTGTCTCCAATATCCTTAAAACTAAGGATAAAAAATACTATAGGGATCGTCTGGCATATGAATCAAACACAGCCTATCGGTGGACTACTGAAAACCAATGGAGGAAATCCAAATCCTCAGCTCGTAAGCAAACAAATAAAAATCAGGAAGCCACTGATTCTGATGAATCATCTTTATCTTCCTCGTCCCTACCAGGTAATGCCTCAAACATGTCAGCTAGTTCTAATAAAAGAAAGACTGATCGAGCACCTTCGATGTCAGCGCTTTCTAAACGTACTCAACAGGACATGAATCGTCAGGGTTTACGTTCACAGTCCAAAAATGTACCCCCTCCCACTCATCCCACAGGTGATGGTCACCTTAATTTATCCACACCCAGTTTTTCTAATATTCTTAATGCACCGAAGTTAAATCAATCAATAGTTACCCCTTCGGGGGACTTTCAAATCCCCAATATAGGGGATCTTCGCACTGCGCCAATCTTTTCACCACCCCCAATTGTGGACAACAAAAAGACACCCATTCCTTCACAGGCACTCAAAGCAACTTCCAAAGTAATTTCCAAGTAATTAATTTGTCTTCACATTTACTTACACCGGATCAGACGGAGGTTTTGGGCCTTGGCCTGACTTTTTGTCCTGATCAGGAGGTTGATGCCTTTGAAATTATAAAGGACGTCAACCTCTTTGCGAGAAAACTTACTTTTAAGATTATGTTTGACAGGGATTATCAACGTTCTCCCATGGATTCCATGGGGGAAGATCTTTGGCAAAATAAAACAATTAAGGAGATTCAGGCAATAAATGAATTAATGGAATTATGGGAAGAAGGTAATCCACTAGATGACCCCCTTGAGGAACCCCAGTCTGGCCTCGTAGATGAGATTTCCACGGAGAGAATTTTTCCTCCACCTAATCTATATAAACCGAAATCCAGGACCTTTCCTACTCTCCAAGGAAACCCCAACATTTGGGCATTCACCCAACAAGTTACAAAGGAACTACAGAGTACCAATTGGAAAAGGTTTAGAAGAAATACCAACCTTAAGCCATCCCAACAAAAAGCCGTGTTATCTTTAAAACAGAACGAACAATTAGTGATAAAACCCTCGGATAAAGGAGGTAACATAGTGGTAATGGATTTAAACAAATATAAGCAGATGGTCATGAACCTCCTTTCAAATAAAAGTTGGTATCGCTCTATTCCTTTTGCACAGGTAAAATATGCGGAGACAAAATACCGTATTCTCATTAATCGGGCATTTTGTGATAACCTTATAGACAAAAAGACGTGTGAATTCTTGGTTATTGATAAGCCGAGACTTCCCACGTTTTATGCTCTGCCAAAGGTGCACAAAAATTTGGAAAATCCCCCTGGCCGTCCGATTGTGTCAGGGATTGGTTGCCTTACAGAACCAGCTAGTAAGCTGGTAGACGACTATTTGAGGCCCCATGTAGGTTCTTTAAGTTCCTACATTCAAGACACCGCCGATCTACTGAGATCTTTGGATGGTCTATGTGTACCACCGGGGTCATGGCTAGTAGCTATAGACGTTGAAGCCCTCTATAACTCTATCCCCCACACTAGGGGTATTAAAGTTATAGACGGCTTCCTCTCGGAGAGAGGACCTGGAGCCAGGCCCTACAACAATTTCATTTTGGAATTGTTGCTGTTCATACTTACCAACAATATTTTTGTTTTCGACCGTTCCCACTACCTCCAGGTGCAGGGTGTTGCGATGGGGACCAAGTGTGCCCCGTCGTACGCCAACCTGTACCTGGGGGGGTGGGAACGGGAGATTTTTTCTTTAGAATCATTTGAAATGTTTTTTGATAAAGTCTTGATATGGCGACGCTTTATCGATGACATTTTTGTTGTGTGGACTGGCTCCTTAGAGGAATTGACATCTTTTATGTCTTCATTAGCTGTAAATTCCTTTAATCTCAAATTTACGATGATTTGTGACCAGAATGTGATAAATTTTCTGGATATTTCTATTTACTTAAACTCTGATGGCACCTTGGGCTCTTCATTATATAGAAAGCCCTCTTCAGGCAATACCATCCTGCATGCCACAAGTTCTCATCCCAGGACTCTGGTACAAAGTATCCCATACAGTCAGTATTTACGAATTCGAAGAAATTGTAGTAAGGAAGTAGATTTCGAGACGGAGGCCTCTGCCCTCCAATCTCGACTAATTGCTAGAGGGTATAGTCGTTCAACCCTCAAAAAAGCCTATAAACGAGCAAAAAATAAAAACAGGAAAGAGCTAATACATCCTAAGAAACCTCAAACTACTGACCAAACGGTACGATTAATTACCAGGTTCTCTGGTGAACATCAGAAAGTAAGAAAAATTATTGAAAAATTCTGGCCTTTGCTAGCAACAGATGAGATTATCTCCAAATATATTAAGCCATTTCCCCAAATTACCTATAGAAAATCTAGGTCTTTAAAAGATCAACTAGTTCATAGCCATCTCCAAATCAAGAGGGTTGAGAGTAGAAAGGGTTCGGCCCCATGTGGTCATTGTGAATTTTGCAGGTTTATATATGATTCTACTGAAATAGTTCTCCCTAATGGAGTTACGTATAGACCAAATTTCTTTAGCAATTGCCAGTCAATTGGCGTAATTTATTTGATGATCTGTGATTGTAAGGCCTTCTATGTTGGTAAAACGAAGAGGCCTTTCTTTCACAGAATGAGAGACCATGTATCTCTCATTCAAAAGAAAAAAATGGAGACTCCTATTAGTAGACATAGTGGTCTTTTCCACTCCTTCGATCTGTCAAAGATTAAATTCTTTGCTTTAGAATACATACCTCTTAATGAAAGAGGTGGGGATGTGGACAAAAATCTCCTACAACGAGAAACCAGATGGATACATACCTTGAGAGCTACTATGTATCCCGGGTTAAATGAGTCCATCAGTTTCAAACCCTTTTTGTAGGAAAAAAATCGTTATGCTGTATATGTAGACTCTGTTTAAAACAAATTAAATTTTGTTTTGTTATTTTTATTTTTGTTTATTAAATTTGTCTTTATGTACAGGTGACTGAATGTACCATTTCTATATTCCATAGGGGCTCTCTTTAATCATTGATAAATCTGCATTATATGTAATTGATTTCAATTGAGTTTACCACATTTTTTAGGGTGGCGTTTCCCTTTTCTTTTTTGGGGGGGATTTGGTGATCATATGGGCGCCCAGGGCGTTTCTCTTTGTTCTCCTTTGGGAGACAATCTGAGCGCCATCTGACTAAGCCCACCGGATATCCTGGCCCCATTTTTTAACATCCAATGTGCCCTTTCTGCCGTGATTTTAAAAGGAAGTCTGCCCTTTTCTATACTTTAGGCATGTTTTTTCCCCTTCCGGATCCGTCTTATGGTGCGTCCAGCTCGTCAGGATGTTTTCTCCTGATGAGCGGGGTGGTGCTTCCGGCGGACGTCTCCGGTTTTTCAGTGGTGGAATTGTCACTTCCGGGTCGGATCTGACGATGGGTGATGTCGGAACTGACGTGCCCGCTCCGCCCATTGATTTGGCGCCATTGTGCGTCCAATGGGAAGGGGGAGGGGGGTATATAGTCCGGATCGCAGCCTTGTAAATCAGTAGCATGACCAACACTCTGGGGAGAAGACGTTCTTAGATATCAGTCAAAGGTAAATTACTTAGGCACTAGATCTCTTTATGGGCAACATTGGTTTTTATCCTGTTGTCTGGTTTACTTTGGTCTTTAATCCCAAATGGTTTTTATATTTTATTTTTTCAGTAAACTGATTGATCGGTTTTGTAAAACAAGTTTTTCGGCAGAGATGCCCTAATGTGGACACACTTTATCCAATTGGATTAACCAGGTATATATCAGCTAGCAAGTATATGGCTAAAAATTAAAATTCTGATTACCAACTAGAGGGGATTATTACATATATTTATAGTAATTTCCACTATTTCTGTTTCCTTTAGAGTGGACACTGATTGGGGTACTTTGGAGATACTGCCCCCTTTTTTGCCTATTCTAATTTATATTTTTTACTATCAACAGCCATAAACAGGTAAATACTGATGGGGTATGTGCCGTATAACTAGATTAGACGCCTTTACTCTTATACATAGATTGTTATTTGACTTCATTCGAATTTTCTTTGTAATTTCCCCCAGATGGCCCTCTGTTCCTGTGCTAGTAATATCCGGGTGGTTATTTGTGCCAGTATTTCTCCCCCTCTATGATACACCATATGATCCCCTCCTTACGGGCGCCCCCCGTGTGGGATAGCTCATTGGCTATCTGGTCATTCTTCATTTTAGATTGTACCATCAAAATTTACAGGTTATGTACTTACAACTGATACTAATAAGGTCATATACCTTGAATAAATAGATCTAATTTTGAGATGAACTTTTGAGCAACCATTGGGCTGGTTATGGTTTTCAGTTATCCTTTTTTTTTTTTTTTTTTCTTAATAATATTCTGTTTTGTAATTTTGAGTTTGAAATTTGAGTTAATAATATTATGTATTTATTATTTTTCTTTTTTTGTTTCCAGTATTTGCATGACAAACTCCTGAGGAAGCCTACAAAATGGCGAAACATGTAGAGAATTTTGTCTGTATGCACTTTGGAAACTCTATTATGTTTATTTTGATGGTTCATGTATATTTGTACATATGAATTTTCATATATATTTTTTTGTAATAAAATTATATTTTTTATATTGAATATTGTGTAGTTGTTGCACCTTAAAAGTCCCAATACCTTCATATTTCTATATAGCTTCGTAATGAAGGGATGTGGTGCCTATGAGATACAGGTGACAGGTATTATTTTCAATTTCTCCTTAAAATATTTGTAATTCCTTACCTAATATTAATAGTTCCCTGATAATTAGCCAGTCTTATGATTTAAATACATCAGCCACACTGCACACCCGGCTATGTGACATACATCCTTTGTCACCTCACTGTCTCCAACCTACTTATTGGACAACAAATGAACTTCATCATCACCTCTGTCCAATGTACAGATGATTAAGGAAGTAAACAGTAATGCCTTGACCACACACGACTGTTTTTTCCATCGGAATAAACTCCGAAGGGTTTTTCAAGCGGAATTTCGTTCAAGCTGTCTTGCATACACACTGTCACACCAAATACTGACTGTCAAGAACGCGGTGACGTACTGTACAACACTATGATGAGCCGAGAAAAATGAAGTTCAATGCTTCCGAGCATGCGTCGACTTGATTCTGAGCATGCGTGGTTTTTAGTCCGTCGGAATAGCATCCAGATGAACGGAAATTCCAATAGAATTTTTTTCCGTCGGAAAAAAAGAGAACATGTTCTCTTTCTAAGTCCGTCGGAATTTCCGAAGTAAAAAGTCCGATGGGGCATACACACGGTCAGAATATCCGATGATAAAATTCCGTCGGACTTTTTCCATCTAAAATTCCGAGCGTGTGTACGCGGCATAAATCTCAAAGTTGAGCCAGGAAGGGAGTAAAGTAGGTAAAGCTGAACCTGTCAGTAGCAGGGTTTCCTGACTGTGAAGTATGGCAGAGAAGGATAAAAGACAAGACTAGCTAAACAAAATTGCAAACCATTTGAAAGTAAATTAGTAAACAATTGCATTTCATTGATTTAATTTTTAGCTGTTTGCCTGGAGTTCTACTTTGCAGTAATAACTTACTCTCCACTTCCTAATTTTTCCAATATGTTAATTTTTAATGGGCTTGGATGTTTTGTTATTATTTTTATTTTTTTATTTTATCGCAATGTATATGACTCTATTTTACATTGGCTGACTATGTAACTATTATCTTATTTAATTAGAATTCATGCATTAACATAGCCTTAAAATTATCACCTTCTTTCAGAAATTATAGTTACTGAACTAGTAGATCAAGGGCTATAACACAAGGCTTCAATGTTCCAGGTCTTATTATTCCTCTATGACTTTAACTCTAGCAAGTATTCAGTCGTTTGTAATGCAGAGAAAATGCCATGTGCTGCTGGGACTTTACTGCTTATTGTTTTCACTGACTCTGCTTCCCCTAAGAACTGGGTCTATGGATTCACGGTTTGTGATTATTATATGGAGGGCAGACAAGGGAAATATTTTTTTTATTATTATTATTCTTATGTTCTTGTTTCCTGGCCCAGAGCCTCATCATATTGATTGATACACCATTATCATTGATAAGACTGGGTTGCTTATGCCATAGCCTCTGAAAGCTAGGATGCATTGGAGAACATACTTTCCTCTCTTGAGAGGTCCTAGGACAATAGGTAGTACTAGACCCAGCAATATTAGGGCTCACTAACATTACTGATGGCATGGATAGCACACCAATGCTGTCTTTTCTGAAATAGAAACAAAAATAATTGCCTATTCGTGTCTACCTTATCTCCATATTTTAGGTTTTACTTCTGTCCTGTGTCATCATTTTACAGGTAATTTCATACTTCCAGGTGTAATTATTTACAGTATCAAGTGTTAAGGGGAAAATCTGTTATCAGCTTCTCCAAGACAGATACAAAGACAAATAACTACAAAAATAAGAAAGCAAATTAAACTTTGCTGTAGTCAAAGCCAGCTCAAACTGTCAGAACATGTGTATTTATTTCAAGCTATGCATCAGCCTAGTTAAAATGCTGTATTGCCTGTCCTTTTTCACATTTAATCATATCTGTATCACAAACCAAGGACAGCATTAGAAATGTGTGGTTGCACATAATTTATCATTTTGTAATGTATTCATACTTTCATATCTTTCACTTTTATTTCAGGCAAGTTTGTGAACCTTCAGCATTAACCTGTTTTAAAATAGACATTTCTTTAAAATTAGTTATATGAAAATTAACCAAATTTTTGAATTTTTTATTTTTAATGGATAATATCTTGTAAAAAGTTAATTTTCAAATGCATTTACTACCACTGAGCATGCAGTATCTATCTATCTATCTATCTATCATAATGCACTGCTACCATCATATTTAAGAATATTAAAGAAGGTTTATATAATATCAAAGAGGGTTTATATAAAACGATACGGGTAAAGACTGAGTGCTTTTATTAGGATCATATTATTTCTCTATGACTTTGACCAAAGCGTAAGTCTCTTTTTAAAACAAGAAAGTGGATTGCTCAAAATAACCTTAACATCTACAGGTTTACCTTCAACAACAGTTATGCATTCCAGCCCAGAATGTTTTTGCAATGAGTCATGTGTCTCAAGTCATACAATTAGAAGTGAAGACTCTATTATGGAGTGCTGTCTGTGTGTCAAATGTGTTAGAGACATTGCTTCTAGCTGCACCTGTTATCCACTTTGAAAGTAATGAACACATATGAGATTGCAACAAATGGTACACATTGAGCTGCTTTGCTCAGATTACCTTGGGCTTGAGTAGGTTTTGCATCAGCATGCTACAATTCTTGTGAAGACCCGGCTAGATTTTTGCCATAAGCAGCACTTATTCTACCCAGCCATACCTATTGTTTTACAAATAAAAGCAATAGTATTAGCAATAATATTACCTTTCAATAAATACGCTGAATGTATACAGTGACAATTCTACTTATTTGACAGAAGGTTGTAGGGTAGTTTACAAACATAACTGTAGCGGGTACCTCAAAATTGGGGTATCGCTATGGTCTAAATTTAGGGGTAGTATGAGCCATAGTTAGCTCAGGTTCTCTAATTTGTTAGGTATTCTGCTCTGCTGTAAGTGTTGTCTGGTGTGCAGTTCCCCTTTGGCCTGTAGGTGACGCTGTTGCCCAGGCCTAGGGTCGAACCTCAGGTGACACGATAGCGTGATTGGATGTCCTCTCTAGGCTGCTGTGTGGTGGGCGGGGCTCCGCCTGCTGTGCATGCCAGGAGAGGATATATAAGGGGCAGACGCCATGATTGTAGGAGGAGTGCCAGCGAGAGGAGTACCCGGAGGAGTGTGCCCCGCTGGGGTGGTGTGCCAGGGGGAGTCCAAGGACCCCTGAGGGCGAAGTCGCGCCCTATGGCCCTGTTGGCCGGGGGGGGGGTGCGTGAACTGGCTGAGGAGTCTCGGGCACCTTTAGCCCGATGCTGCAACGTTCAAGGCAGGCCCAGTACCTTTAACTGGGTCTGCGATCAATATGCTGGAGTTCCAGGGAGCCTGTGTGAGGGGCGGCTCACTCTGAAGGAGAGGAAACCAGGGGAGGACCTGTCTGATGGACCGGTGAGAGATTTCACGGTGAAAGAGAGGCCTGGTTGCCTATCAGAGGGAGGACTCAGTACTCAGCTATATAACCCTGTAAAGTGCCCATTGGCATCATCAGTTCTCTAAGTTCTACAGAGGTTTAAGGAATGTTCTGGATTCAGGAGTAACAGGATTCTGCTACTATTAGAGGATCTCCTGAACCCGTCCCTGGAGGGGACAAAGTTACAGTATTGTTCGAGCTCCACTCCGGCTGCTAGAACTGTGAGAGGGATCTATCCGGGTGAGCTAAACCCACTCGGGATCGAGTGGCGATGAGTGAGTCAAGTGTTGTGTGCCTGAATCTACCTCCTATCTTCGCTAACTTCTTTCTCTCTTCGATTTCCCTGTTAACTGAAGCAAAATAAAATAAAATCTTTATTGGAGTTGAAGTTGTGTGGACATTGGCCTTCTTGGGGAAGAATATAGACTTTTCCCTACAATTCTAGGGACGAGAACCAGTGGAAAGAGGTAACTCGCTGCAGGACCCAAATCTGTGAACACCGCCTGACCTCTGATAAGGAGGACACGGGCTTGTGGCATGGTGTATCTTACCCCCAGCAGGTGAAGGTAAGCGGGGGCAAAAGGATCTGTGTGCTACATAACACAAAGATATTTTTGGCCTTCTGTATAACAATTAGGCTTGTGCAATTCGTTTCGTAACAAATCGAAATTCGTCCAAATTTAGCAACTTTCGGACATTCGGAAGCATTCGAATTTCCGAACAAAGCAATTACGAATAAAACCGAATCCGAAATAAATTATACCGCAAATAGCGAATGCCTGAATGTCTTCGGCATAATTTGTTATGAAAAAAGTTACGAATGTACGAATCCATACGAAGCACAATAACACTCACTCTGCTCTGCTCTCTGCTTCTCCCTCACCGTGCTGAACTCCCTCTCAAAATGGTGTACAGGGGCGGAGGCTATAGCCGAATGTAAAAAACGAAAGTAAAATACGAGATTTCTAATCCATTCGAAGCACAATAACACTCTGCTCTGCTCTCTGCTTCTCCCTCACCGTGCTGAACCCTCTCAAAATGGTGTACAGGGGCGGAGGCTATAGCCGCATTTAAAAAACGAACGTAAAATACGAGATTTCGAATCGTTACAAATAACCACTATGTATTTAGAAAAGTACAAATCCATTCGAAGCACATTAGGCATAATAGGCAGCGTCGTTGTGAGAGAGACACGGAAAATTACGAATCAATGAACCCAAAAAAAGTTACGAAAGAATTAGTTGTGTCCAGAATCAACGAAAAACAATGTACCCTACCGTAAGTACGAATTATAAATCAACGAAAAATTCAACGAAAAATGTCGCTTGCGAAAATACGAATTAGTCCAAACACAAAAAATCCCGTCTAGCAAAATTACGAATGATTACGAATCAACAGGACCGAAAAGAAACGAACCGAAACTAAACAAATTTTTCCGTTGTGCACAAGAAACGAACCAAAACTAAACAAATTTTTCCGTTGTGCACAAGTCTAATAACAATTCTTTACCTGATGAAGTGCCTGTGTGCTAGCCATATAATGTGATTTACTAAGGTTTTACAAGTACTTAAAGTGGATGTAAACCCACTGTCATCATTTACAATTCAGTAATATAGTGTATATCTATAAGGATATACATGCCTCCTGTATGTATCCTTATCTTTCAAAATTCACCCCTTCAGCTGTGCGGAGCCCCAAAATATTGCAGAATCTGTGGGCGGATCTTCTTTCTGGCGCTCGGTGGGCAAAGTCGTGACGTCAGAGGACTCCTCCGCCCACCACTACACTCCTCTGGCCAGCCAGCATTGCAAGGATGAGCCTCACGCCAGGGGAGACTAAAGTGCACGCACAGGAGTGACAGAGCGCATTCTGTGAAGAAGCAGAGCACTCATGTTACTCGTGTGCATGTGCAGAAGTAACAGCAATCGAAAGAGGACGATTATAAAGAGCTGAGGCAGAGCTGGGGCAGAGAGGCAGAGACATTGTGATAATTATTGTAGAGAGAGAAGAGAAAAATTTATGAGAATAATAAGAGAATAATAAGCAAAAAAATAATGCCTCTCTCAGGTTCATGAATGAGTTGTGCAAATCACCTGTCACTCACAGCAGGGGGGAATAACTGACTGGATTTTCTCCATTAGTCAGTTTTATCTCACTGAAAAAAGATAAGAGGATTGCTCAGAGCTGGATTAACTCTTTGTGGCAAGACTGGGCACAGATGATATGAAATCCTATACTGTACAATGTGCAAGCCTAAAAAAAAAATTTGGGTTTACATCCACTTTAATGCAATTTTGTTGATAAGGCTAAATAAGGCCATACACACATATATTTTTTTTAATTCACCTTACAGGCTGAATGGAGAAATCAAACAGATTCCTCTACCCATGCTATAAAGCAGGGGTCTCCACACTTTCTAAAAAAAAAAGGGTTGGTTTGCTGTTCACCAAAACTTAGAAGGGCCAGTTGGGGTAGAAAATGCCCAGTGTCAGTGGAAGTAGATAATGTCTCAGAGTTGGTGGTCAGTGGGAGTATTTTTTTTTTTATATAGGGTCTGTGTTCAGTAGGAGGAGGAATAGCGCCCCATCATTGGTGTCAGTGGGAGAATCAGTGCCCCATCATTGGTGTCAGTGGAAGGAAAGGTACCCCATCATTGGTGTCAGTGGGAGATTCAGTGCCCCATTATTGGTGTCAATGGAAGGAATAGTGCTCCATCATTGGTATCAGTGAAAGGAATGAGCCCCACTATTGGTGTCAGTGGAAGGAATGAGCCACATCATTGGTGTCTTTGGGAGGAATAGTGCCTTGTATAAGTGTGAAGAACAGTGCCCCATAGGCTGCATACAGGCAAGAAAAGGGCCACTTTCAGGCCCACCGGCAACAGTTTGGAGACCACTGCTAAATAAAGTATAAATGTAGAAATCTATATACACATATATACAGTATATATATATATTTTATTTTTCTTTACTGGTTGAACTAGATGGACTTGTGTCATTTTCAACCTGACTAACTATGTAACTATGATACAACTGATGGATCAAGTGGTATTGTGGTATTTTCTGCCTGTACAATACCTTCACAGGCAGCAATTCAATTTATCAAACATGTTCATATATATTTGCTGATAATCATGAGCATAGCTAGCACCCTGGGTAAGTGCCCCCTGTCTTTCATGGGGTGCCTTGGGTCCTGACCCATAACAGTCTCTGATTATTTAACCACTTGCTGCCCGCCCTATAGCGGATTGACGTTGGCAAAGTGCTTGCAAAATCCTGACAGGATGTCATATGACGTCCTCAGGATTTTGAGGCGCGCATCGCGGCGATCGTTGCTGCGGGGTGTCAGTCTGACACCCCGCAACTCCGATCTAGGTAAAGAGTCTCTGACGGAGACTCTTTACCACGTGATCAGCCGTGTCCAATCACGGCTGATCACAGTGTAAACAGGAAAAGCCGGTCATCGGCTTTTCCTCACTCGCGTCTGTCAGACGCGAGTAGAGGAGAGCCGATCGGCTGATCCTCTGACGGGGGGGTTTGTGCTGATCGATTATCAGCACAGCCCCCCCGAGGATGCCCCCACTGGACCACCAGGGATACCACTGGACCACCAGGGATGCCAGCACCAGGTATGCCACACTAGACCACCAGGGATGCCAGTTAGTGCCCCCTAATGGATGCCAATCAGTGCCCACAATGGATGCCAATCAGTGCCCACAATGGGCATCACTGATTGGCAGGCATTTTTGTTTGGCACTGATTGGCATCCATTACAGTACATCAGTGCCGCCTATCAGTGTCCACCCGTTCCACCTATCAGTACCCATCCATGCCCATCCGTGCCACCTATTAGTGCCCATCCATGCCCAGCCGTGCCGCCTATCAGTGCCCATCCGTGCCACCTATCAGTGCCCATCCGTGTCGCCTATCAGTACCCATCCGTGCCGCCTATCAGTGCCCATTCGTGCCGCCTATCAGCGCCCATACGTGCCGCCTATCAGCGCCCATACGTGCCGCCTATCAGCGCTCATCTGTGCCGCCTATCCGTGCCCATCTGTGCCGCCTATCCGTGCCCATCCGTGCCGATTATCCGTTCCACCTATCAGTGCTGCATATTAGTGCCCATCATCAGTGCCCATCAATGCCACCTCATCAGTGCCACCTCATTGGTGCCACCTCATCGGTGCCCATCAGTGCAGCCCCATCAGTGAAGGAGAAAACTTACTTATTTAAAAAGTTTTGTAACTGAAACAAAAAAAGAACAAAAATTTTGGAAAAAAATGTATTTTTTTTTTAGCAGAAAATAAAAATCCCAGAGGTGATCAAATACCACCAAAAGAAAGCTCTATTTGTGGGGAAAAAATTATAAAAATTTTGTTTGGGTACAGTGTAGCATGACCGCGCAATTGTCATTCAAAGTGCAACAGCGCAGAAAGCTGAAAATTGGTCTGGGCAGGAAGGTGTTTAAGTGCCCAGTATGTGGTTAATTTCAAAGTTCTGGTGTACCAGTGCTATTTTCACTGCAGCCACTGACAGGTCAGCAGTTTATATTCAAGGGAAGCTCCTCCTTGGCTCTGATGTGTGATATGTCACAGCCATGGAGAGGACTTACCAACTCTGAAGCGCTGAAGTATCTGAGGCCTGGAAGATTGAGAATATGGGATAATCCTGGTATGCCTATTTTTTTACTCAGATTATAGTAGATAATTGTGGAATGTAAATATCTATCTATCATATAAGATATAGTGAATGTTACTGATGTTGCTGATTTTGTATGTGCTACTAAATTGAAAAGAGATTGGAAGTGCTTCCTCATCAGAAGCAGAATTCGTCTGCTTTCTGAAAGTTGGCACCTGCAGGGAACATTAGCATGCATTGATAACGCTTCACCTTTAAAAGCCTTCAAAATTATTTATATTTTATAGAAAGTCTGAGAGGGAACTATGCTGTAATAATCCCTTTGTTTAATATGAATGTTATGATCTATGTTTAGCAATTTGTGAGCAAGCAAGCATGCATGTAATGCTTACCAAATCTCTTGGATTTGAGTTGAATCATTTTTGCCTTCTCCTTCTAATCCCTAATCATCATTTTAACTGCTTTCACGTGGATGTCAAGTCCCACCTTGAGATTTCAGGGAAGGCCTTTAAGAAAAAGGACTTTACTATCAAAAAACAAAAAAAAGTATACACTGAGCAGGCTCAGGTCTGACCATACCCCTTTAATCCCTTCCCAATTTTGGCTCAATTTTTCCACACATATTATTCAACTCAACTTCCTATATGGGGTGCCTTCCCTCCCCCGCTTGAGTGATCAAGAATGCCCCAGGTTTTTCACAATCCTAGCCAGGCTCCTGGTAATAATCATCTACAGTTGTGCTCATAAGTTTACATACCCTGGCAGAATTTATGTTTTCTTTGCCATTCTTCAGAGAATATGAATGATAACACAAAAACGTGGTTATTGTTTGGCTGAAGTTGTTTATTATCAATCAACTGTGTTTACTCTTTTTAAATCATAATGACAGCAGAAACTACCCAAATGACCCTGATCAAAAGTTTACATACCCCAGTTCTTAATACCATGTATTGCCCCTTTTAACATCAATGACAACTTGAAGTCTTTTGTGGTATTTGGGAATGAGGCTCTTTATCTACTCAGATGGTAAAGCTTCCCATTCCACTTGGCAAAAAGCCTTCGGTTCCTGTAAATACTTGGGCTGTCTTGCATGAACTGCACGTTTGAGATCTCCCCAGAGTGGCTCAATGATATTGAGGTCAGGAGACTGAGATGGCCACTCCAGAACCTTCACCTGCTGTAGCCAAGGACAGGTCGACTTGGCCTTGTGTTGGAATGTTGGAATTTCCAAGTACGTCCCATGCGCAGCTTCCTGGCTGATGAATGCAAATGTTCCTCCAGTATTTTTTGATAACATACTGCATTCATCTTGCCATCAATTTTGACCAAATTTCCTGTGCCTTTGTAGCTCACACATCCCCAAAACATCAGCGATCCACCTCCGTGTTTCACAGTAGGAATGGTGTACCTCTTATCATAGGCCTTGTTGACTCCTCTCCAAATGTAGCATTTATGGTTGTGGCCAAAAAGCAAAATTTTGGTCTCATCACTCCAAATGACTTTGTGGCAGAAGGTTTGAGGCTTGTCTCTGTGCTGTTTGGCGTATTGTAAGCGGGATACTTTGTGGCATTTGCATAGTAATGGCTTTTTTCTGGCGACTCGACAATGCAGCCCATCTTTCTTCAAGTGCCTCCTTATTGTGCATCTTGAAACAGCCACACCACATATTTTCAGGGAGTCCTGTATTTCACCTGAAGTTATTTGTGGGTTTTTCTTTTCAGCCACAACTGCGAGGAAAATTGTTTAGGATGCAATTTTACTTGGTCTACATGACCGTGATTTGGTTTCAACAGAGCCCCTCATTTTCCACTTCTTGGTTAGAGTTTGAACACTGCTGATTGGCATTCTAAATTCCTTGGATATCTTTTTATATCCCTTTCCATTTTTATACAGTTCGACTACCTTTTCCCGCAGATCCTTTGACAATTATTTTTCTTTCCCCATGACTCAGAATCCAGAAATGTCAGTGCAGCACTGGATGAAAGATGCAAGGGTCTGTCAGGAGTCCAGAAACTCATTGACCTTTTATACACACACACTAATTACAAGCAAACAGATCACAGATGAGGATGGTTACCTTTATTAGCCATTCAAACCCCTTTGTGTCAACTTGTGTGCATGTTATCAGGCCAAAATCACCAGGGTGTGTAAAATTTTGATCAGGGTCAGGTGGGAAGTTTCTGCTGTCATTATGATTTTAAAAGAGTAAACACAGTTGATTGATAATAAATGGCTTCAGCCAAACACTAAACATGAGTGAAAGAAATGTTTTTGTGTTATCATTCATATTCTCTGAAAAATGGCCAAGCAATCATAAATTCTGCTAGGGTATGTAAACTTATGAGCACAACTGTATATCATATAATGCTACACCCTTGTTCTGGGTCTATTTTGTCAGGGCATGCATAGAAGTATGCAGAATAGCTCTGTTAATGGAGGTGAATGCTTACATAGCTTAGTAAAAATGGTTAAAGCAGTATTGAACCCAAAAACAAAAAAATATTAATTAGTTTACCCATCCTTAAATGTGGTGGCTGCATTCGTTTTCTTTTTTTAATTATCTATGTCCTTTATTTTCCCCTTGTGATCCAGCCAGTAACACACTTCCTGTCCTAAGCTGCCTGCTTCATCTATGGAGGAGCAACGGAGTCACGCTTGGGCAGCAGCACTGTTAAGTAAGGGCAGTGTTAGATGGACTTGTAAATTCAGATGGACTTTATATAAGTGACTAAATATGTAACCTTTTTTTGGATAAAGATTTTAGCTAAATGAATAAAAGCTGATTATTGAAGGACCTCTGTCAGTGTTAAATGGTTTGGCCAAACCCTCTAGCTTCAACTTTTAATGCAGAAAAACAAAAGCTGCTTTGTTAATGATAGTGACAGAGTGCACCATACAGTACACAAGCATGTCATTTTTAATTTTGCCTTTAGAACCACTTTGCCCCCTTTCTTGGTTGGAAGCTCAAACACTATTTCAATCTATGTTAATCCAGAAGGTGCAATAAAAACACCTTCTTCAGAAATGTTTAATATGGGCTTTAAGGTGAACAGGCAGTTAAACTACTGTTGCAAATTGCTTGCTTCCAGCTGGTTGATTCCCATACAGTGGCCCTGAAAGATGCTCACGGTGTAATTTAAACTCAATCCTCTGAAATCCCAAGACATGTTTCCTAATTTCTATTAGGATTTGTATAGCTCTAAAACTTAATATACAGCTTCTGAGCTGCAATCCTTTTTTGGACAGTATTGTACTTCTATCCTTTTCTGTCGATGACTGTAAATTGCTAAATGCTCGTCTTAAGCTGGCCATAGATGGATCAAAACTTGGCTGGTTCAGCAGGGACCTGCCAAATTTTTTGATCCATCTATGGCCATGCCTGCCTGCCCTCTTCCAACTCCCTTGCTCCCCACTAGGGCTGAGCCCGATGTTCGAGTGGAACATCGGGTGTTCGCCTGTTTGCCGATTAGCGAACAATTTAGGGTGTTTGCGGCAAATTCGAAAGCCACGGAACACCCTTTAAAAGTCTATGGGAGAAATTAAAAGTGCTATTTTAAAGGTTAATATGCAAGTTATTGTCATAAAAAGTGTTTGGGGACCCGGGTCCTGCCCCAGGGGACATGTATCAATGCAAAAAATGTTTTAAAAACGTCTGTTTTTTTCTGGAGCAGTGATTTTAATAATGCTTAAAGTGAAACAATAAAAGTGAAATATTCCTTTAAATTTCGTACGTGGGGGGTGTCTATAGTATGCCTCTAAAGTGGCGCATTTTTCCCATGTTTAGAACAGTTCCTGCACAAAATGACATTTCTAAAGGAAGAAAAGTCATTTAAAACTACTCGTGGCTATAATGAATTGTCGGGTCCCGGCAATACAGATAAAAGTCATTGAAAAAAACGGCATGGGTTCCCCCAAACCAAAATTTTAAAAAAATATTGCATGGGGGTCCCCCTAAATTCCATACCAGGCCCTTCAGGTCTGGTATGGATATTAAGGGGAACCCTGCGCCAATTTTTTTTTTAAACGGCGTAGGGGTCCCCCTCAAAATCCATACCAGACCCTTCAGGTCTGGTATGGATTTTAAGGGGAACCCCACGCCAAAATAAAAAAAAATGGGGTGGGGCCCCCTAAAAATCCATACCATACCCTTATCTGAACACGCAACCTGGCAGGCTGCAGGAAAAGAGGGGGGGACGAGAGATCGGCCTCCCCCCTCCTGAACCGTACCAGGCCACATGCCCTCAACATGGGGAGGATGTCCCCATGTTGATGGGGACAAGGGCCTCATCCCTACAACCCTTGCCTGGTGGTTGTGGGGGTCTGCGGGTGCCGGGGACTTATCGGAATCTGGAAGCCCCCTTTAACAAAAGGGACCCCAAGATCCCGGCCCCCCCATGTGAATTGGTAATGGGATACATTGTACCCCTACTATTTCACAAAAAAGTGTCAAAAATTGTAAAAAACACACAGATACAGCTTGGGACAAGTCCTTTATTAAAAAAGAAAAAAATAATTCAGCGATGTAAATCATTCCTCGTCCCGAGATACGGAGAAACACGCCGCCACAACACAATCCGCCTCCATGGGAGGCGCCCACCGAATGACACTAGACCCGCCGTAACAGCTCTTAAATAGCTGAGGGCGGGGTCACCCGTGACGCCACGGGGAAACCCCGCCCCCCTCTGACACAATGGGGAAATGCCACGGGGTTACCAGTGATGTGTACGGGTGAGCCCGCCCCCCTCTGACGCCACCTGGCGTCAGAGGGGGGCGGGGTCACCCGTGACGCCACGGGGAAACCACCGGAAACCCCTGTTGCATCAGAGGGGGCGGGGTCATCCGCACACAGCTATTTAAGAGCTGTCACGGCGGGTCTAGCGTCATTCGGCGGGCGCCTCCCATGGAGGCTGATCGTGTCATGGCGGCGTGTTTCTCCGTATCCCGGGACGAGGAAGGATTACATCGCTGAATTTTTATTTATTTTTTAAATAAAGGACTTGTCCCTAACTGTGTCTGTGTGTTTTTTAGCATTTTTTACACTTTTTTGTGAAATGGTAGGGGTACAATATACCCTGTTACCAATTCACATAGGGGGGGCAGAATCTGGGGGTCCCCTTTGTTAAAGGGGGCTTCCAGATTCTAATAAGCCCCTCACTTGCAGACCCCCACAACCACCAGGCAAGGATTGTGGGGATGAGGCCCCTGTCCCCATCAACATGGGGACATCCTCCCCATGTTGAGGGCATGTGGCCTGGTATGGTTCGGGAGGGGGGCGCTCTCTCGTCCTCCCTCTTTTCCTGCCTGCCAGGTTGCGTGCTCGGATAAGGGTCTGGTATGGATTTTTAGGGGGACCCCCACGTATTTTTTTTATTTTGGTGCAGGGTTCCCCTTAAAATCCATACCAGACCTGAAGGGTCTGGTATGGATTTTGAGGGGGACCCCTACGCTATTTTTTTTTAAATGCGCAGGGTTCCCCTTAATATCCATACCAGACCTGAAGGGCCTGGTATGGAATTTGGGGGGACCCCCACGCAATTAATTTTTTTAATTTTGGTTTGGGGTTCCCCTTAATATTCATACCAGACCCAAAGGGCCTGGTAATGGACTGGGGGGGGGGACCCATGCCGTTTTTTTCAATGACTTTTATCTGTATTGCCGGAACCCGACAATTCATTATAGCCGCGAGTAGTTTTAAATGACTTTTTTTCCTTTAGAAATGTCATTTTGTGCAGGGGCTGTTCTAAACACGGGAAAAATGTGCCACGTTACAGGTATACTATAGACACCCCCCAGGTACGAAGAAATTAAAAGGAATATTTCACTTTTATTGTTGCACTTTAAGCATTATTAAAATCACTGCTCCCAAAAAAACGGCAGTTTTTAAAACTTTTTTTTGCATTGATACATATCCCTTGGGGCAGGACCCGGGTCCCAAAACACTTTTTATGCATATTAAGCTTTAAAATTAGCACTTTTGATTTTCACGTTCGTGTCCCATGGACTTTAACGGTGTTCGCGTGTTCGAACAAATTTTTTGCATGTTCTGCTGCGAACCGAACCGGGGGGTGTCCGGCTCATCCCTATTCCCCACACTCTCCCATATTAGAGTTGCACCACAAATTAAAAACGGAAGTATTGTTACTTCTAGCATTCTCTCTGAGTTTCTATTGATTAATCTCCTCCCACTAGTTTCTAGTTTAAAATTACAATTCAGTTTCTGCAGTCCCTGGTGCGGGCCTTTTCTCTCATTAGCTGACTATACTAATTTCCTTAAAATGATAAGGATGCCGAAATTGCAAAATTTTCTCCCTAAATCTCCCTGTTGGGTCCCTGTTAAATATTTTAGGAAATTCGCTAGTGTCTTTGGGGATTTGATATTGTGAAAAAAAACTCTTGTGTTATGTTTGAGGTATTGACATATCCTAAAGACCCGAGGGGGTCTTGCCACATAAAACCCAAGGCTTTGTTTTCTTGCTGTGCAGATGCAACACATAACCTAGCTGGGAGCAACAAATTTTTCACAATACTTTATACACTATACTTTCTGAAGGGTTTCAAGAATAGATTCCTCTGCTTGCTTTAAATACACCTATCTATATGAAGACATAAGTTAATATGCCCACCCTGTATTTGTTTGGATGGGTCTGGAGGGTTGTTAGGGACTGGTTGGGAATATCTGGTTATACATGATATGTCTCAATTGGGCCTGATGAAGACTGCCCTGAACCTAACAATTTGTACGGCTTTCATACTTGAGGCTTGATGGTATATTTACTATGGAGCACTTATCTCTGAAAAAGGTACTTGAAAACCTTCTAGCAATTGCAACGTAACTCTTTATTTTATATAAAATATACAATACCCCTGCATTTTTAATAGAATGAATTGAATATAATCTGCCTACATAGCAGTTCCTGCTGTAGCAGATGCATAATGTACTAACTAAGTGTATATTTCACCACACCTACCAACAGAACACCTAAGGAATTAGAACATAATATTATAAAATGTCTAAATTTGGACACTAATATTGCCTCAAAAAGAGGAATAACTTCTATTACAGCCAAAAAACAAGAACTACCGTAACTCTTAATTCATGTTAAGAGATACATCAAAATGAATTCCCAAGATGTTACTAATGCCCATCCATGATCCACTACATTCTAAAACCTAAAAAAATCATAAATCATATTGTAAGAGGTTTTGTATGTCTCAATTATCTCCAGTACCAGCTTCATACAGATAACGAAATGACTGAGTAGTGTACAAATGCCTAATTGCCTAAAAGAACCAACAATGCTAACACATCTTATGGTGCATAAGTAACTTGGGCCCAAAATTTTGTGCTAGTGTAAATCTATGCCTACCAACTAATCTCGATATTCCACTGAGTACATGGATTTTCCTCTGCTATAATTAATTGATACATTTTCTATGATAAGGGTGATGATTGAGCAAACATAGCAGTGCATTCATAACTAAACAGTAGGGTTGATTTACTAAAGGCAAATATACTGTGCACTGCAAGTGCACTTGCTCCAGAGTTTTCTAAATGAGGTAAAGCTTCACTTAGCAAAGAATACTTAACCACATGCAAGGAAAATAAAAAACAGCATTTTTTCTTGCACATGATTGGATAATAGAAATCAGCAGAACCTCCCCTCATTTCAGAGCTTCCCCTCTAGATCTAGAACAACTGTGCTTGCAGTGCACAGTATATCTGGGTCCTGTTTAAAATGAGGCCCCATAGAATGGATACATTTTCAGGGAATAAAATTACTTTGTTGACACTGACTGTGTTTATGGGAGAATCAAGAGATTTTCTTTCCTACAACCTGTGGTTGCAGGAAAGAAAATCATATGATCTATGGCCTGCCTTACTATAATATCTCTGTGTGAAACTGTGGTCTATTAAAGCACCTCACATAGAAGTGTGCATGGACTGAACTGTCTTTTTTTCAGTGAATTGATACATTCTAATTTTGCATTCTTTATTATAACGTCCTTGGTGCTTCTTAACCACTTCCCGCCCGTCAATAGCAGATTGACGTCCGGGAAGTGGTTGTGTTATCCACACTGGACGTCATATGACGTCCTGCGGGATAACAGCCGCCGCGCGCCCGGGGGGGCGCGCATCGCGGCGATCGGTGGAGCGGTGGGTCAGTCTGACCCACCGCTACACTGATCTCGGTAAAAAGCCTCCGGCGGAGGCTTTTTACCACGTGATCAGCCGTGTCCAATCACGGCTGATCACGATGTAAACAGGAAGAGCCGTTGATCGGCTCTTCCTCACTCGCGTCTGACAGACGCGAGTAGAGGAGAGCCGATCGGCGGCTCTCCTGACAGGGGGGGTTCGCGCTGATCGCCAATCAGTGCCGCCTATGAGTGCCAATCAGTGCCGCATACCAGTGCCACATATCAGTGCTCATCAGTGCCGCCTATCAGTGCCCATCATCAGTGCCCATCAGTGCTACCTCATCAGTGCCACCTCATTGGTGCCACCCCATCGGTGCCCATCAGTGTCGCCTTATCAGTGCCCGTCAGTGCCACCTTATCAGTGCCCGTCAGTGCCGCCTTATCAGTGCCCGTCATTGAAGTAGAAAAGGTACTTATTTACAAAAAAATTACAGAAACAAAGAAAACCGTGTTTTTTTTCTAAATTTTCGCTCTTTTTTTATTTGTTGTGCAAAAAATAAAAATCGCAGAGGCGATCAAATACCACCGAAAGAAAGCTCTATTTGTGGGAACAAAATGATAAAAAATTTGTTTGGGTACAGTGTAGCATGACCGCGCAATTGTCATTCAAATTGCGACAGCGCTAAAAGCTGAAAATTGGCGTGGGCAGGAAGCTGTATAAGTGCATGGTATTGAAGTGGTTAAAGTGGTAGTAAACCGATGTGTGTTTTTTTGGCTTATTATAGGCTTACCTATAGGTACAAATTATGCATGGGCATTTACTCCCACTTTAAACTGCAGCCTACTAAAGTTGCTTACATAATGTAAAGATATAATACATTTTTTTTATTATTATTATTATCATAATTTTTACATTTGTAATAATTAGACTGCATCAGTCAGCTGCCACTAAGACCTTACTGCATCCTTTAATCCCCCCTCCTGCCCTTAAAAAAACACTCCTCGCTACTAAAAACTCTGCACCCAAAAAACTATGCACCATTACCTCAGGTTATTAAAAATCAGCTTCTTAGTCACAAATACACCCCTCTGAATTGGGGTCCCTATCTGACATGACACATGCAGCAGGACAGGCTAGTACCTAAAGTGTATGTAGGGCCACCTACAACCAGTGTTCCAGCCTGGACATCTAAAAGATAATGAATGTGATTGGTAAAACAATGTGCATCCATAAAAAGAAACCTCACCTCAGATTTAAAATTATGTTTTCTAATCATAAATTCATCTGTGTACACATAGGGCCACCTCCAACCAGCATGGTCTAACACTGTGCATAAGAAAAAGTACTATCTCACCCCAGGTTAATAAAATGCAGCATCTCAGTCACAAATTCGACTTGA
Organism: Rana muscosa; assembly: GCA_029206835.1. Lineage (NCBI taxonomy): Eukaryota > Metazoa > Chordata > Amphibia > Anura > Ranidae > Rana > Rana muscosa. The sequence goes on from CM055117.1 coordinate 327,656,418, forward strand.
TGCAATAAGTGCCTTCTCTGACAAGACACATGCAGCAGGACAGGTTAGTATTGTTAGTACATGTTAAGCCCCCTTCCAGATGGTCACAGATAAGCTTTGCAGCTCATCTGGTGCTTGTGATTCCACAAATCGGCAGGAAGATGTTTGGGTCACTTGTAATTCCAGAAAGATGGAAAGCTTTTATGTCACTTTTAATTCTACAGACATTTGGTTGTCGCATCACCTATCTGCATAGAACTTGAAGCTGTAGGTGTTGTTGCATCCCACCTGCTAATTAATTAAGCTTGCTTTCTGCCCACCTCCTGTCCAGGCTCCTAATCTACCTCTCTATTTAAACTGTGTTCAGCCATCCGGTGCCTAAACAACAGTTTTTGTGTTCCTAGCTGCAAGTCTCTGTTCCACTGTTTCTGAGTGACCCCGACTTCTGAGTAACCCTGAGTTCCAGGTTCCAGTGTCAGTGACCCCAGTGCCTCCAGCAATCCCTGCACCTTGGTGCCTCCAGTGGCTCTCTCATGCCCTCCTTTCTGTGTTCCTTTGTTCCCAGCACCAGAGTGATGTGAGAGACCCTTACCCCTGTGTTTCTGTGATCCTAGCATCCTAACGCTCCTATAAACCACTGTACACTACTGTGTCCCCACTGTCATTAGTAACCTCCATGCTGCTGATGATCCATGTGTCCTCTAATGTTTTCACGTCCAGCGTTCCTAAGTTTTGTATTTGAGTTACAATGTTCTGTCTCTTCGGTTGTAGACCTTGGTCCTGTATCTGACCATACTTGTTTAATGCCTGCCCTGACCTTTGGCCTGTCCCCGTATCTGAAGTTACTTATCAATTTTGTACTTCATTCTGGTTTTCCCTGGTCAGATGTCATTTGCATCTGTGTGTCCAGGGGCCGCAACCTGGGAGCCCATGTAAACCCCATCACCCTTGCATGGTGCACTGAAGTATATCAAGCAGCTCCTTAGTCTCTGCACCTCAGTCCTTTTTAGGGTTAACAGCTCCACAAACTATACAGATGACACAAAAGATCAACAATCCCACTAGCAATAATACAGACAGTGGTTTAGCCTGGACACCAAAAAGTTATTGAATGTGATTGGTAAAAGAATATGCACCAATAAAACAAGCAAATTGACTCCAAAGTTATTAAAATTTCACTATTCAGTTACAAATTCACCTTGCTGGACTGAAGGCCCTCCCTGGCCTGACACATGGAGCAGAGCAGGCTAGTACCTTAAGCACATGTTGGGTCACCTTCCAGACAGTGGTCCAGCCTGGAAACACAATAGTTCATGAATGTGATCACTTGTAAGTATTTTATTCACAGCCTTGCCACTCCAGCTCACTCTCTTTGTTTGACCAGTGCAGGAACAGCCTTAAGATGAAAAAAATAACTGAAAAAATATTTTATGATAAAAAATGTAAATGCTAAACAAATGATAATCTCTAAAAAACGGTTCTAGATAATAAAAATAACATAAAAAATACTGTCAGGAAGGAAAATGGTTGGGTCTGGGCCAGTGTTTTTCTTTTAGTGCTATCAAAAGTAGTGTTTCTGCCTTCTCTATCTTTGTTTCAGAGATTGTGGTTTTCTCATTCCCTGAAGCCCTACTCTGGTTCTGTTTTTACTTCAAAAACATATATATTTTTAAATTTACAGACAGTTTTACCTCTACTCTCACCTACAAGGTGGGATTCCTTGAAGTTACCACCTTTGTGAGGCAAGCGTCAAAGCTGTCAGCCTTATCTTGCAATTTTTCATAATCTTTTTTTTTTTTACTTTTTTTTTCATAGGGGCAATACAGTGATGTATAATAAGAAGGAACCCGCGCTTAGGACTAAAAGTATTGGGCTGCTGCCTCCCCGTAAGGCCCCTGTACACAAGGGCTATAAGAAACAATTGATATATGTGTGGGGTATGTGGCGCTCCCAAGTAGAAGGTAAGGGTTATATAAGTGAGAATGAAATTCCGTATGAAATCAGATAAAGTACTAGAACGATTGGAATATTTACCAAATGTCAAAAAATAGCAAAAAATAGTAGTGGGAGGGTCAGCAATTACCTCTCCCTGACCCCAGGTATTTTATGTTATAGGATAAGTTGATGGTATATCATGTGTGTGAGTTACAAAGTGCTAAGTGCATGAATACATATATTTTTAGGCCACTGTCAGGGTGACAGAAAAAAGGGGGGTAAAAGACCCCCGTGCTTAATTTGGCCAATCAACAGTCAATAGTATAATAAACTGTTGTAGTGCATAAAAGGATAATAAAGTGAACAATCAAGTGAAGAAAGGAATAAAATTCCCAGTAGTAAACAAAATGAAATAAAATAGACAATTAAGTGAGAAATTCCCAATGTTAAAGTTTCAAGAGTCCACCATACAACTATGTATGGAGATCCAGATCATTCATACGATAAGGTATATATTTTGTCCCAACAGTTTGAAAATTATCCAATCAGGAACAATTCAGCAGGTGACTTTTGTGTGAATCCATGCATTTAGCATAATCCAGGTGACACTTGTGCTCCCCATCAAGATACCCTACTCACCAGAAGATGAAACCCCTGCAGGGGTACACAGCATGTAGGTGAGTGGTTCGATGGCTTGGGATGGTGTGCTGTATCTCTCCTGGTCCTGGGGTTCCTGTGCGTCCCTGGGCTGGCTGTACCGGCATATGGTAGTGTTCCTCAGAATAAAAGAACAGGAGCCACCATAGTGTAATCCAGTTTTATTTAAAATAGTGAAAAAGTAGTAAAACATCCAAGGTGAAATACATCCGAGATAAGGTATAAAGCAAAGCAAAATTCGAATGGCCTTCGCTGCCGAAGGTAGGGAATTTGAGAGTCCCGCACTTAATCTCTGAGTCTATCCGAGCAGCGGTGTGTAGTGGCGTGCGTTCCATCGCTCAGAACCAAGGAACCGGAAGTGACGTATCAGCGTGAGAGGACCAATCCTCTGACGCGTTTCGTCATGTGACTTCTTCTGAGGTCTATGACCTCTTCTATTTTAAATAAAACTGGATTACGCTATGGTGGCTCCTGTTCTTTTATCCTGAGGAACACTACCATATGCCGGTACAGCCAGCCCAGGGACACACAGGAACCCCAGGGCCAGGAGAGATACAGCACACCATCCCAAGCCATCGAACCACTCACCTACATGCTGTGTACCCCTGCAGGGGTTTCAGCTTCTGGTGAGTAGGGTATCTTGAGGGGGAGCACAAGTGTCACCTGGAGTATGCTAAATGCATGGATTCACACAAAAGTCACCTGCTGAATTGTTCCTGATTGGATAATTTTCAAACTGTTGGGACAAAATATATACCTTATCGTATGAATGATCTGGATCTCCATACATAGTTGTATGGTGGACTCTTGAAACTTTAACATTGGGAATTTCTCACTTAATTGTCTATTTTATTTCATTTTGTTTACTACTGGGAATTGTATTCCTTTCTTCACTTGATTGTTCACTTTATTATCCCTTTATGCACTACAACAGTTTATTATACTATTGACTGTTGATTGGCCAAATTAAGCACGGGGGTCTTTTACCCCCCTTTTTTCTGTCACCCTGACAGTGGCCTAAAAATATATGTATTCATGCACTTAGCACATTGTAACTCACACACATGATATACCATCAACTTATCCTATAACATAAAATACCTGGGGTCAGGGAGAGGTAATTGCTGACCCTCCCACTACTATTGTTTGCTATTTTTTGACATTTGATAAATATTCCAATCGCTCTAGTACTTTATCTGATTTCATACGGAATTTCATTCTCACTTATATAACCCTTACCTTCTACTTGGGAGCGCCACATACCCCACACATATATCAATACAGTGATGTGTTGCATGCAAAGGGCAGTTTTTCTGTTTTAGCAACAAGTGTGTAACCAAGGCCATCAAGTGAAAGGGCAATCACATTTTCTCTTTTTCTTATTTCTATATTAGTCTTACACCTATGCCCTCTCAGCGGTTGATTTTCCCACCATCAGGAGATGCGGCAGATAGGTTCATGACTTCACTGCCTTAGAGCAGGGAACTTTATATTTCTTGGAAGTTGGTGTAGGAGAGAAAAGGGAGGTGAAATTTACTTCTTGAAGCAACCCAAAATTTCCTCCTCCTCCTCCTCCTGCTCCTCAGTCTCGATGCCAGCACTACAACTCTCCTTCTCACAGCTAGTACCACAACATTCCTACTCCTCTTTACCACCAGCACCCCAACCCTCTTCATTTTCTTTATTGCTAGAACCTTACCTTTCCTCTTTATATTCCTGCTCTGACAGTTTTTGCCTCTGACTCACAGGGATGAAAGTATTAGACAAGGGATTTTGCTGTCCCAGAGGCACCAGGAAGTTCTCCTCTTCATTCTGCTTCTGCACCTTCAGTGCAGGGTTTTTTACACCACACAGCGTGTGCTCCTACAGAACATGAGAGGGTTCATGTTGCTAATGCCCACCTTATCGAGACTCACTATTCCGGTTGCCTCTTCAAATTGTGACAAGATGCATATGCTGCATTTAGATCGGGTGAACAATTGGTGACCCCCCCTAAAGTGATCACACACTCTTCTGTCCTTACATTTTCTGGTTACAAATATATAATGTTCGGGGGTTTTAAATAATCTTCAGGCTTAACATGTGCAAACAAATGGCAACAAAAGGGTGAAAGGCATGTTAAAGGCATCCCAAGCATGTAATTGAGAGGATAGATATTTGTAAAATTTTGCCCTAGCAGTCACATGGAAAGAAGGACCGTCCCCCCATTGATACGTGGCCCCCAGGGCAGTGCCCAGTATGCATGCCCTTTGTTTAACAATTAGCCATAAAAATGGCCAGAATAGAGTTTCTAGATGCACCCCTATAGACTTTTATGGGGTTTGTATTTAAGTTAAACATTTTCAAGATTTACAATGGGTTAAATGAATGTCCCACAAATCAAACCCAAGTACATTCACTCATTACAAAAACTGTGGGATTATTTCCCCAGTGGGTACACAGACAGCAACATACGGAATGTTTAACTCTTTTTCATCTTATCCAAATAAAAAAAATAAAAAAACGTGGCATTTAATGTTTAAATTAGTCTATTTTGCAATTTCTATTTGGAATATTTTCATATATACATATGCTCACCCATTTACAGCTCAAAATTTAAAAAACCTACTATAGGCTGGCATTCACCAAAATAGCCCTAATGTTTGTGCACATATGAGTAACCATGGTAAAAATATTAGATTGTAAATTGCTTTATTTTAAAATACAAAGTTATTTTAAACGCATATAGGTAGACACTAAATAAATATTTATAATAGAAAATACTAAGTTGTATAAAGTTTGCTCATATGTAACATTATGATGTATGCAAATAGTGCATTATATTTTCATTAATTGATTTTATGTTTGGGAAAATAAATCAATTATTGGCTACATCTTCTTCAGTTATACATCTACATTTCTTAAAGGGATCATTGCATTACATGTCTTAAAGATTTCTTAGGATTTCTAAATATGCTTAAGATTCATTTAAAACATTACCATGTGGTTATATGGTCAAGCATGATGTATGCCTTAATGTTGAACAATTTCAGGCTAGATGTAAAATGATTTTAATTTAGTTCCAAGAGAAAACATGATTTAAGATGTCAAGACCTTTTTAAAAGGGGTGTCCAATATTTCATTGTGGATGGTAAATGGTAATATTTATGTCCATAAACTTTACCCCCAACTCCACAATGAAAAAAACCAGACTGCTGAAAATAGTCATCACAAAGGTTATGCTAGGACTTGTCATGTTTTATATTACAGAGCAGTCCGTTTGACAAGTGATGTCCTCTTACAGCTGAGATGAGCCCAGCACCTTTAGTAGCAGCAGTAAAAATTACTATAAAAAATACCATATAAGAAAGGGTAATGATGAAATTTAACTGCTCTCTATCACACACCTGGGGTCTAGTAATCTGAAAATAGGGGGTCCAGGTGCTTTATATTTTACAGAATTGTCCTTGCTTGGAAGTTTAAGGTCCTTCCACTGAACCATAACATATTATTGTAGCCAATGCTAAATGTGCAGGCTGTTCCTTTGCAAGGACCATTATGCCTGCTTCACTGCTTTTACTAAAAGGCAGGGATTCCCATATAAGAAAGACAGTTTGGTATACAGTCAAGAAAATAGATTTTATTCTATAGTTTTTACAATAAAAAATAGCATTTTTAAAAATATAGATTGCTTAGTTCTATAAAAAGCTTGTGTAATGTAATATCTACTAGAAAATAAACATGAATTATTTCATAAGTTTGTATGAATCGCAAAAAATTTTTTTAACTGTTTATGGGCCACTTACTGTCATTCTACATGGCACACACATTTAGGTATCTTTATTTTGCCTGTTGAAAATTTTAATAAAGAAATGCAATTGTTAAAGTTTGCATTGTTCTACTATTCTTATTTTGAGCATATCACTATTAAAGCGGAGCTCCACCTGGGTAAGAATAAAAATAAAAATTAAAGTCGGCAGCTACAAATATGGCAGCCTGCTGACTTTTAAAATATGGACACTTACCTGTCCAGGGAGCTCCGGGTGCAGGCGCCGGCATCTTACTAAGGGAAACATGAAATGAAGCCTTACTTTACAGCCTGTTTCCTACTTCATATGCGCGAGTTGCGCTACACTTTCTGAATGGTCCCTGCTGTCATCTGGGACCTGTGTGTCTCCCAGAAGGTAGCGGGGTGGGGGAAGGAGGAGGGGCCGGAGATTGCGTAGTTCACTTCACAAGATTTCGCAGATCTTTCCTCGGTAGTGGGAGTAGATACCTGGATTTGACGGGTATCCGCTCCCCCCTGAAAGGTGCCAAATGTGGAAACTTCCATGGAAGTTCAATTTCTGGGTGGAACTCTGCTTTAAGTAAGCAATGTACAGGGATATCTTTACTGGCTTCACTACCTGAAATGAAAGGCCTGAAAGTAAATAGGCAATCCTTATGTTAAGCTATTGCTCTATGCAAAAAGCCTAACAGTAGCCATCAGAATGAACCACACATATGATATTAGTCAATAGCTGTTCGATAACTTAATTTATTTTTATTTTTTACTTTTACAACATACATTTGTAGTGAATTGAAATTTACTCAAAAACAGATGTAATGTTTGTCACAGAGAATTATAAATAAGAATATTTTTAAGTGTTGAATATTGGGTCTTTCAAAAAGAGTATCTCACTGTACAATGCAACCTTTTCTAACATGTGTTGAACTATTTGTCTTAAGTTTTGGATAGTTTGTATGTGTGGAAAGCAGATGTCAGGGATTCATCTGCAGTCAGGGGCTTAGGATTTGTCTACATTGCTCTCAGGCATGACTTCCTTGTTTTAAAGATACATTTTCTTAGGTTACCTCATCTCAGAATTTCTCTAGTGCAATTTTTGGGTTCTGCTGTACTTTCTTGAATCAGCATATTTATATTCCTCTTGTTAAATAAACAGACTATCCCATTGGAGAACTACAAGGGGGCTTATTGCCCCCCACCCAAGAGTCTGCAGGGCCAAGTTGGCTTATACATTGGTAGAAATACTGTATATCTTTACATTCACAGGGCAGTATCATCTTTGTATATACAGTTCACTTATTTATTGACATTTCAGGATATTTGCTCCTTATTTGACTCATAGATATTGACCATATGTTTCTGTTTGGGTCCCTCCCTGGCCCTTCATATCTTTAGGGACATTTTTTTTGTCCTTCATTTGGAGTGCTATTGTTGTCCTGCACACTTCAGGTTCCCCAGCCTTGTCATCTCACCTGAATGCAACATTTTATATTAGTTTGTTTTTGATAATTATTAACAGTCCTCTGTGTATGGTAACATGATTATTTTTTGACAACTATTTTTATGTATATATTGTAGAATGTTTATTGTGCAATCGATGAAATTCATTGAGAACTTTTATGAAGGAGTTAATTTTTCTGCAATCGATACTGATGTACCTTTTTTGTGATGATCAGAATCATCAGAGTTTGCAATTGTATTTAGAGAATGTTCCTTATGAGCCAGGAAAAAGTTATGCCTACTGTAAATTTTATTCATCAATGCTTGCCATTTTTTATGCCAAATTTTGTATAATAAAATTATTTTTGTATCTTTATGGGATTGTCTTTATGCTTGATTGTTGGTACTGGTAAAAAAACACAATCAATTAAACCAATATATTTTTCAAGCTAATTTGGGATGTTGGTACCACCAGTATTATGGCAGAGGCTTATTTCCATACAACCAATGGCACAGAGTATTCAATACTCTCATCACTTCTCTGAATCCAGTCCGTGTTTATATTTAAAAGGCTGAAGATTGCTTATGTACTATGCCAATACATTTTCTACAAGCTACACCAAGCTAGATAAATGCAGTGAGGTTATGACAGTGGACCTCCACAAAAAAAAATCACACACACATGTGGTCCAGTGGTATATACCAGCATTGCACAAGTTCTTCCAGGTAAATAGCCTGACTGGCCATGGGTGGTTGAGGCAATGAATGTTCTCCCCCCTCCTGAACCATACCAGGCCACATACCCTCAACACTTAGAGGGTACCTTGAAGGGGAGTCCTACTACCCCCATGAGACACCTTGACTCCATGTTGATGTGGGCAAGGGCCCCATCCCCACATCCCTGGCCCTATGAAAGTGGGGGGTCTGTGGAGGAAACTTAAAGAAATCTGGAGGCTATCTCTAAAATAAGAGGGGCCCAGTTATCCATCCCTCCCTTCTTTGTAAATTAGAATGAGGCATTGGTCTCCCTTGTTTCTGATTCACAGCAATCTATATAGTTTTTATAAAAAAATACAGACACTGCAGAAAAAGTCCTTTATTAAAAAAGTAATATCCCTAATCAAAATCCATTAATGATGAATAATGCCCAATGAGCCACTGACATGAGGACCAAACTTTGCTAGGTTGACTCAGCCCTACTGGCTGTACAGTAACAAGCATTTAGTACCAGAACCCTCAAAGTGAAGACATTTCTATCAGTTCAAAACTATGTTTATGAAAGAAAACAACTTTAACTGTAGACAACCTAGTTAACAGCTGCTAGATCAAGCAGTTAGACACAAAGAAAAATGAAGTCAAAGATTGCGACAAACTTGTATAGTTTGCAAAACCAAAAAAAGTTAGGAGTTGGGTTCACAAAGCAGAAAAATTAGTTTGGTATGAAGCAAGTAAGACCTTTATGTTAAAATGAGCAAATAGATATATGTAGCATAACATCCCCTAATAAACCAGTAGCTGAAAATAAGCAGATTATATGATTTAACTGGTAATAGCAGAAAACACTAAAGATGAGGAGAAACAGCTGGTGAATATCATGCAATGCTAGACCTGCAAATTGTGATAACAGAAAATCAAAACTCATGCACTTGTTACGGAAAAACAACTTTATCATAAGGAGCTGCTTATATCTAGAATCGTGCAGGTTCTTGGGTATAAATTGAGAGAAAACCAAATTCTAAAAACAGCAAACAATGAGCAGCTTATTTTAACCACTTCAGCCCCAGAAGGATTTGCCCCCCTAATGACCAGGCCAATTGCGCGGTCATGCAACGTTGTACCCAAACAAAATTTACGGACTTTTTTCCGACAAATAGAGCTTTCTTGGTGGTATTTGATCATCTCTGCGATTTTTATTTTTTGCGCTATAAACAAAAAACGAGAGACAATTTTGTACTTTTTGCTATAATAAATATCCCCAATTTTTTTAAAAACAGCGAATTTTTTCCTCAGTTTAGGCCGATATGTATTCTTCTACATATTTTTGGCAATAAAAATCGTTATAAGCGTATATTGATTGGTTTGCGCAAAAGTTATAGCGTCTACAAAATAGGGGAAAGATTTATGGAATTTTTCTTATTATTATTTTCTTACTAGTAATGGCGGCGACCTGCGATTTTTATCGGGACTGCAACATTATGGCGGACAGATCGGACACTTTTGACACATTTTTGGGACCGTTGGCATTTATACAGCGATCAATGCTATAAAAATGCACTGGTTACTGTGTAAATGTCACTGGCAGGGAAGGGGTTAACAGTGTTCCCTAGGGAGTGATTCTAACTGTGGGGGGATGGGACTGCCTGGGTGAGGAGAGCGATCATTGTTCATACTTAGTATGAACAACAGATCGCTCTCCTCACATCTGACAGCACGGAGATCTGTCTGTCTACATTGACAGATCTCCATTCTATCTCTGTATGGAGAGATCGCCGGGCACGCGCATCGGTGCCGGCTGTGCGCGCGCGACCCATAGTGGTCAAAAAGCAAACCGACGTACAGCTACGACAGTTTGCCCAGGGGAGCCAACCTGCCACAGTATAACTGCGGCGGCTGGTTGGGAAGGGCTATCATAGCTATGATAAAACACTAGTACAGTGTGAAATGCGTCAGCTTGACCAGTGTGCTGTGACCTGTAGTGTGGTTTTGGATTTTTTGGATTTTACAATAAAGGCAATTTTTATTCGGAGTGCTGCTGTCCAGAAGAATTTGTTCTTTTGCCTTGCCATCACACTTTTCTTGTCGGGAAAACTGATCATGTGTACGAGGAATGAGGCAAAGACTTTTGGAGGATGGTCTGGAGTCAAGAAGGGCAGCAAAGAAGCCTCTCCAGGAAAAAGCTCAGGGACACAGTGATTATTTGCAAAAGGTACATGGATTGGACTGCTGAGGACATCTGGAAAAAGTCCTGTCCAGAGAAGAAAAGGTGAGCGCTACCATCAGTCCTGTGTCATGCCAATAGTAAATCATCCTAAGACCATTCATGTGTGGGTTTGCTTCTCAGCCAAGGGAGTGGGCTCACTCACAATTTTGCCTAAAGAACACAGCCATGAATAAAGAATGGTACAAAAACACCCTCCGAGAGCAACTTCTCTCAACTATCCAAGAACAGTTTGGTGATGAACAATGCCTTTTCCAGCATGATGGAGCACCTTACCACAAGGCAAAAGTGATAACTAAGTGTCTTGGGGAACAAAACATCAACATTTTGGATCCATGGTCAGGAAACTCCCCAGACCTTAATCCCATTAAGAACTTGTGGTAAATCTTCAAAGAGGCGGGTGAACAAAAAAAAAACACAAATTCTGACAAACTCCAAGCACTGATTATGCAAGAATGGGCTGCCATCAGTCAGGATGTGGTCCAGCAGTTGATTAACAGGGCAAATTGCAGAGGTCTTACAAAAGAAGGGTCAACACTGCAATATATTGACCTATTTGCATAAACTTCATGTCATTGTCAATAAAAACCTTTCACATGGTATATACCGTATTTATCGGCGTATAACACGCACTTTTTTCCCCTTAAAATCAGGGGGAAATCGTGGGTGCGTGTTATACGCCGATACTCACCTATCCCCATCAAATCTCCGCTGACTGTGAGCGGAGCGCAGCGATCGTCGCCGAGATACACATACCCGAGTGTACTCGGCTTTTCTCGGCTCTGCTCACAGTCACGCCCAGTCCCGCCATTGGACCTGTGTTATGTCCATCATAGGGCGGGACTCGGCGGGACTGTGAGCGGAGCCGAGAAAAGCTGAGTAGAGCCGAGTACACTCGGCTATGTGTATCTCGGCTCCGCCCAGTCCCTGCGTTCTCTGCGGCGTTTGCCCCGCTCGGCGGCGCCAAATTTTAATTCGGCCAAGGCCGCAATGGACACTGGGGGGGGCAAGGCTGCAATGGACACTGGGGGGGCAAGGCTGCAATGAAAACTTTGGGTTTGCAAGGCTGCAATGGACGCTGACAAGGCTGCAATAGACACTGACAAGGCTGCAATGGACACTGACAAGGCTGCAATGGACACTGACAAGGCTGCAATGGACACTGGGGCAAGGATGCACTGTGACAAGGCTGCAAATGACACTGATAAGGCTGCATTTAAATGTAAGTTTTTTTTCCTTAAACTTGCCTCCTAAAAGTTTTTTTCCCTAAAATTCCCTCCTAAACTTGGGGTGCGTGTTATACGCCGGGGCGTGTTATACGCCGATAAATACGGTAGTTACATAGTTACATAGTAGGCAAGGTTGAAAAAAGACACAAGTCCAACCTATGTGTGTAATTTTGTGTCAGTATTGCATTGTATATCCCTGTATGTGGTGGTCGTTCAGATGCTTATCTAATATTTTTTTGAAATTATGGATGCTTCCTGCTGAAACCACTGCCTGTGGAAGAGAATTCCACATCCTTACAGTAAAGAACCCTCTACACAGATTAAGGTTAAACCGCTTTTCTTCTAGTTTTAGTAAATGGCCGCGTGTCTTATTAAATTCACTTTTGCAGAAAAGTTTGTGGGGTCACCAGTACAGTATTTGTACATTGAAATCATATCCCCTCTCAAGCGTCTCTTATACAGAGAGAATAAGTTCAGTGCTCGTAACCTATCCACATAACTAAGGTCCTCCAGTCCCTTTATTAATTAGTTTTGTTGCCCTTCTCTGGACTCTCTCCAATTCCAGCACAACCTTCCTGAGGACTGGTGCCCAGAACTGGACAGCATACTCCAGGTGCGGCCAGACCAAAGTCTTGTAGAGTGGGAGAATTATTGTTTTATCCCTGGAGTGAATCCCCTTTTGAATGCATGCCAATATTATGTTCGCTATGCTTGCAGCAGCTTGGCATTGCATGCCATTGCTGAGCCTGTCATCTACTTGGACCCCCAGGTTATTTTCCATCCTAGATTCCCCCAGAGGTTCTCCCCCTAGTGAGTAGGTGGCAATATTTTTGCCACGCAAATACATTATTTTATATTTTTCTACATTAAACCTCATTTGCCATGTAGTTTTCCACCCTATTCATTTGTTCAGATCTTCTTCCAAGGTTTCCACATCCTGCGGAGATGTTTTTTCCCTGCTTAGCTTAGTATCGTCTGCAAATACAGAGTTCGAGCTGTTTATCCCATCCTCCAGGTTGTTTATGAATAAATTAAATAGAATTGGTCCAAGGACAGAACCCTGGGGGACCCAACTTTCCACCCCGGACCATTCCGAGTACTCCTCTTTTATCCCTACCCTCTGAACTTGCCCCAGTAGCCAGTTTTCAATCCATGTACTCACTCTATGGTCCATGCCAATGGACCTTACTTTGTACAGTAAAATGTGTCAAATGCTTTTGCAAAATCCAGATACACCACGTCTATGGGCCTTCCTTTTTCTAGATGGCAGCTCACCTCCTCATAGAAGGTTAATAGATTGGTTTGGCAAGAATGATTCTTCATGAATCCATGCTGATTACTGCTTATGATACCGTTGTCATTACTAAAATCTTGTATATAGACCCTTATCATCCCCTCCAAGAGCTTGCATACAATTGATGTTAGGCTAACTGGTCTGTAATTCCCAGGAAAGTAACTTGGCCCTTTTTTAAATATTGGTGATACATTGGCTTTTCTCCAATCAGCTGGTACCATTCCAGTCAGTAGACTGTTCCTAAAAATTATGTGTGTAGTCCTCTATGGGACTTTTTAGGGTGAAGTCTACAAGTTTCAAATTTTATCAAAAAATATATATTTATTGTTGTAATACAAAATATCAAAGAGATAAAAATACATATACAATTTGGATGTACACAAACACAACTCAAACTATAGAGCAACAAAGTAACAACGTCACAAAAGACCATAAACCACTGTGAGGGTCCTGATTCCTGTGATCCCAGGGTTCCCGACGCGTTTCGAGGCTATGGGTTTATATCGCGCCTCTTCTTCAGGGGCTAGTGGTAATAGGTGTTGTGGTCTGTAGTTTGTAGACATAGAACAAAGCAAGAGAGTTGAGTAAACAAGAGCATCGTCTATTTTATGTATATACAGTACAATTGAAAATTAATTCAATAGTTATAATAAAAAGCATCATTATTTGTACCGTAAATCATATATGCTAACCGTTGTTGCCTATGAAGTTTGGTGTGGATACATCCTTGTTTAAAATAACAGAGATTAAAGCTCACTGCTCCGGATGAAGGGAGAACACAGGGGGGTCACAACACGGGGGACCGTGCATTGAACTATGCCCGGGGCAGGGCAACAAAGGGCGCCTGTACTCAAAACAGCAGGTAATTTATGCTGCTGATCCCATCTATAAACAAGAAAGAGTAATAATAATACAGCAGTATGAATAAAGGTGACATATATGTATATATTACCCTCCATGAATGGCCCACATAATAGTGGGGTATACATGTCAGAACTAAATCTAAACGTGTGCATACATGCTGTATCTCAACCCAGGTTTTGGAGTGGATTTGTGTTGCATGGGCTCCACAGAGAAAAGGTATTCCCCTAAGAAGAGGGAAGGGGAACAAAATGGAATCTGGAAAAGTATGGAAAAGAATAATTTTAAAAGTATGGAAAATTTTGAATAAATGGAAATAAAAATTAAGGTCTGTTTATCATAAGGGGTAACTGTTAGTTAGCCCGAAGGGTATCAATATATATAGGGCCTCTATAATACAACAGTAGAATAACCTGTTGCCTTGTATCTATGAGCCAAGGTGGAATAATCCACCATACGTTAATATGGCTCAATCTTAAATTGAATAATTTAGATATACAAATATTGAGGGACCCTCCATGAATCAAAAAGAAAAAAAAAGGGGGTATGCATTATATCAATCAAAAAAGAAAAAACAGAAAAGAAACCACAAGATGAATTAAATATCCAATTTTACCTTTTCTCCTGTAGGGAGCAATGTAGACACATCCACTCCCAAGTCAGCAATGTGCAGACTGAGGGTTGTTTCTGCAGTCTAATATAGTGTGGATTAATTGCTGATAGTTATCAGCTGTGAGAGAGCAGAGTGTGTAGTGAAGAGGGTGGGAGAGGGGTGGCGCTCCTCCGAGTCATCAGCGCGGAGGCCTGCCCCCTCATCACACATACTCAAAGGTAGAACACACAGCAGAACGCTGCGTCATGATGACATGCGCTCCAAAGAGGAGCGCATCGTCATGGAGATAAAAAGGAGGGGAGCCAACATCCGAGCTGACCACTCGCGGCGCATCTGTTGCCACGGTGATGTAAACGTCTCCGTGAGCGGACCAAGGAGTCCAACAAAGCTATCCCCTCCAAAGAGGAGGGGCGTCAAAACTAGGAACAATGGTCTGGCAATTACTTGACTGAGTTCCTTAAGGACCCTAGAGTGCAAGTGATCTGGTCCCGGTGACTTATTAATGTTACGTTTTTCAAGTCTAATTCTAATTCTGTCCTCTGTTAGCCATGAGGGTGCTTTCTGTGACATGTCATTAAGATAAACATTGCAGTTTTGGTTACTGAAGCCCCAAGATCCCCTCGTGAAGGCTGAGGAGAAGAATAAATTCAATACTTTTGCCTACTCTCCATTCTTAGTAACCAGATTCCCTTCATCATTCTTTATGGGACCAATATGATCTGACCTCCCTTTCTTATTATTTATGTACTTAATTTCTTGGGATGTTTTTTACTTTGTTGTGTGGGGAGTTCCCGGAGCTCTGAGCTGGGCGTCACCCACACTGTATAGCTTAAATAGCGGTGAGTCAGCACGCCACTTGTGCCCCTGGATGACATCATCTGTGTCGAAACGGCGTAGGGAGGAGCGGCGTGCTGACGTCACTGCGACAACAACGCAAGGTCCCGGAAGCAACGGGCTGTGTGAGCCGGCCGGCTTTACATTTTTACACGCTATTTTAAAGATATATTCATTGTAAGTGTACACCTTTTCTACTTTTATTAAAACACATTTACTAGCTGGATTACACTATGAGAGCTTTTTTTTCTTTGCTATTCTATGTGGAATCTCTGACACGCAAATTATACTGAGCCTAAGACCAAGGAGCTGGGACACTATTTGAGGAGCCTAGAGACCCGGGCTGGGGTATAAGCCACATGCGAATGTGATCTCCTTATACGAGATCAGTGGATCTGGTAAGCGGCAATGATTCTATTGGTGGAGGAATCTTTTCTATCCCGAATTGACCACTTTTCCTTGGGTGCATGTCTGTTTGAAGTCACAGATTTTGTATACAAAGAGGACTTTGTCATTTCAGTTAACTTATGTGGAACTTTTTAGTGCAGCTATTCTGCTTTCTAAAGCCCTGTACACACGATCGGTTTAACCGATGAAAACCGTCCGATGGATTGTTTTCATCAGACAAACCGATCGTGTATGGGACCCATCAGTCTTTTTTCCATCGGTTTTAAAAAATAGAACATGTTTTAAATTTTTCTGATGGATAAAAAACCGATCGAAAACTCCGATCGTCTATGGGCAAGTCCATCGGATAAAAAACCCACGCATGCTCAGAATCAAGTAGACGCATGCTCAGAAGCATTGAACTTCATTTTTCTCGGCTCATCGGAGTGTTTTACGTCACCGCGTTTGGAACGGTCGGTTTTTTGACTGATGGTGTGTAGGCAAGACTGATGGAAGTCAGCTTCATCGGATTTCCGATGGACAAAACCATCGGATTAGAATCCATAGGATATCCGATCGTGTGTACGAGGCTTAACAGTTTTATCAACTGTGGACTAAGAATTTACCTGTTTTCATCTCACAATTGGAGACTGTTTTTTGGTGACTACCCAAACGGGTGGATATTTCATTCCAGTAGGCAGGCTGGTTATTATATCGCCTGGTTGCTATCATACATTTTATATTTATGTTATGCATATATTTAATTGATTCATTTCATTTGTATTTTTTTGCACGTTATACTATTTTGCTTCACAGCACTCTCTATACATTTGGTCAACTATTTGTTCAATCACATTGCAGCGCAGCTATTTTATATTATAATGCTTTGTTTCTAGTTGGTGCATTTACCAATTGACCAATGAAATTGTCTTGCAAGACATATAGGAACTGGCGAGCCTTATATGAATGCGCACTTCCTTCCACCCAGTCTATGTCTGGATAATTAAAATACCCCATTATAATGTCACTTCCCATTCTTGCCGCTAATCCAAATTGTGATAGGAGGACCACCTCTGTCTCCTCCCTCTGGTTGACATTTATGGAAATGCTAATAATTATACTTCAGTATACCATAGTAACATTTGACAAAAAAATCTAAAAACAGTGAAGCAGCGGACTTTGTGAAAGTTAAAATTTGTGTCATTCTCAAAACTTTTGGCAACGGCTGTATATTATTACCAGCTTCAGGAGGCAAATTGGCAACATAACAAAATTGATTTACTAAAACTGGAGAGTGCAACATCTATGCAGCTCTGCATAGAAACCAATCACCTTCCAGTTTTTTTTTTTTTGTCAAATGTTAATTTAAAAAGCTGAAGTAAGAAACTGATTGGATACCATGCCCAGCTGCACCAGTTTTAGTATATCAACCCAATGGCTTTCATATCTGTTGTTACTCTACGGCCCCTTTCATACTGAGCGTTGCAATAACGCGCTAAAAACTATTAGCGTTATTACCGCGTTTTTACAGCGTTTTTACCACGTTAGCGTTCGAAATAGTGCTAACGCCTATGCGTTTTTACCGCGTTAGCGCTATTTTTAGCGCTGACGCAGTAAAAACACATAGGCGTTAGCGCTATTTTTAAAAATAGCGCTAACGCCTATGCGTTTTTACCGCGGTACTTATTCATTTCAATGGGGATAGACATTTTTACAGCGCTATTTTATGCGCCCCAAAGATGCTCCAAAAAAGCTGTTTGCAGGATTTTTTCCAACGCACAGCAAGCACAATGCCTCAGTGTGAAAGCCCTCAGGGCTTTCACATTGAGAATGCTGGGGCAGGATTATTTCAGGCGTTTTTACAGCGCTATTTTTAGTGCTAAAATGCCTGAAAAACGCCTCAGTGTGAAAGGGGCCTATCAGTCCCACACATTGCTGGTCTTCCTCATCTTTGCCACACCTGTTTTTTTTTTTTTAAGGACCTTTTCATCTGCATGATGTTTATAAGTAGAAAAAATGCAATTCTGTCATATGACCTTCCAAGGACAGCTTAGGTTTGGTCTGTCCTAGTATTGAATTATTTGTACTTTTGGCAGTCTATGGCATACAGAGCATTCTTTACCAGCTCCATAATTTAAAGACATTCATTTTATTCATATTCATCTTAAACTGTAAAAATGGTGATAAAGAATGCAACGCAAGTATAGTAATTCCCCCTTCTAATTCATTTTGAAGGCCAAATCATGAATATGGAGTATGGTTGTGTGCACTGCACTGCAAGGATGACATAGAAGATTTGGAGAGGGTAAAAAGCAAGAAAATAAATTAATAAATGGTTTACAGGTCTCTCTTAGGATTAAATGTTAGAAAAAAGCAACTCAGAGGTGATTATACGTATAAATATATCCAAGGTTAAAGTGGTTGTAAACCAGAGAAATGAAATATGAACAAAGCTTATCCCTCTATAGTGTGTACTTGTCTGAATTAATAGCTCTAAATCTTAGTTCTGTCTGCTGCTTCCTTCCTCTGCTATCAGCATGACAAGTTTTCCAGACACCAAGAATAAAATTGTGACGGGGAGGGAGTTCCAGCTGATTGATAGCCTCAGCTCTGTTCCTGTGTGCTGTATAAAGGGGGGGTGTCCCTCCCTGTCCCTCCCTGTCCCTCCCCTCTAACCAGCTCTCAGAGCTCTCCTTGTTGATCTCTGCAGAGTGTAACTTCAGCACTCCGCCCCCTTGTTTCTGACCTCTCAGACAAGCTTTATGTTTCTGTACTTTGAATTGATGTAGAGAAGAGAAGATTGCAGCTAAACAGGTACAACTTATGCAGGAGGATTTGTTTCATCTCTGTGTATCACCTGAGGACAGTCACTTCACTGGGAATATGTAAGGGTTTACAACCACTTTAATCCAAAGAATCAGTAGAAGTGTTTTTCATCCTTAGTACTCTACAAAGGAAAAAGAGCTTTACTTCTGTATCAAAGAAATAAGTAGTAATGGCAAAATAAATAATTGAACTAATAAAAAATAAAAAAAAGAAGGTTTGGTTGACTTTCTTGCAATTAATGATGTCCACAGTTATGACTGCCTAAAAAAGTGTAGTACAATTTTTTATTAGCAAAGGTGCTACATTTTGCATAAATGAAGTTGGACATGTACTGTATACTCTTACCACATACTGTAATAGTCTACCTTTTCATCCATATGATGTTTTAAAAAATTGTAAGGCCTGACCAAGACTCAATTTGTATAGAACAATAAATCTCTGCATTTGAATTTCTCATCTCGATTTTTCATGCATTGAGATTTCTTGGCTGCCTGACACGTCTTTATTGATTATTGATCTAAACAGGCTTAAGATATCTGCTGTATCTTTTTCTTCTCAATCAAGGAAGTCTTTATTGACTTTACCACTTGTCATGATCCTAGTCTACTACTCATGTATGTTTTATGATCTTAAGAAACAGATGCTTCAGGTTATCTTCATCTTCAGCCAGAAATGTAGTTTCATCAGCAAAAATATGTAAGTGAGCCAGCCAAGCCTTACAGCCCAGTTTTCATCACCCAGTTCTTCCTATGTTTGTTTTGTGTAAAAATAAATATATAGTTATGAGGAAAATAAAAGTTTACTGGTCGTAAACCATTCTGTCTCCCATGTAAGCTGGTATGCCCATTCTTTTTAATTTAAACCCAGTAATTTGCATTTAAATGCTGTTTTTTTTATTTTGGATTCACATGGTTTTGCTCTCCAAAATTTCTATCTAAGCCAGCTGTAATCTTTTGCTTACCATGTCAGTGAATGTACCATTAATAGCTGGTGTTGTGTTTGTTGATAAGACTTCAACCTCTTTCTTTATCACCAGTGGTTCCTGAAAAGCTATTGATCCACTTGATCTTAATAGTATAATTATTCAGTGTATCCTTTTCACCTTTCCTTGATCTTCTTAGCTCCATTTAATATGGACCTTTGGTTGCTTTTTATTTTTCCAGTTAACGGTTACTAGCCGTAAGACACATTTTTATTGCTATGATTTCTAATTCTATTTCTTTGCACTTATTATTGCAGCATTCTCCACGTATTGTCATAAAGCTGAATTTCAGGCAAATAGCTACAATGCACTGTTGAAATAAACGTATGAGAGGTCTCTTGCCCGCCAAAAGATTTGTATTTTTGTCTATTTATTTCCAGTGACAGCTGGTGCTCAATTTTTTTTTGGGGGGGAAGGGGGGGGGGGGGCGCAAACAACCTGAAAAATACAGGGGAAAAAAAACATCAATTGCAGCCTCACTGTGCCCATTAAATGCAGCCATTGTGCCGATCAATTGCAGCCATTGTGCCCATCAAATGCAGCCACTGTGCCATCAATTGCAGCCATTGTGCCCTTCAAATGCAGCCACTGTGCCCATCATATGCAGCCACTGTGCCCATCATATGCAGCCACTTGTGCCCATCATATGCAGCCACTTGTGTCCATCATATGCAGCCACTTGTGCCCCATCATATGCAGCAACTTGTGCCCGTCAAATGCAGCCACTTGTGCCCATCATATTCAGCCATTGTGCACATTATATGCAGCCACTTGTGCCCATCATATGCAGCCACTGGTGCCCATCATATGCAGCCACTGTGCCCATCATATGCAGCCATTGTGCCCATCATATACAGCCACTTGTGCCCATCATATGCAGCCACATGTGCATGTCAAAAGCAGCCACTTGTGCCCTTCATATGCAACCACTTGTGCCCGTAAAATGCAACCGCTTGTGCCCATCATATTGTTGGGAAAGTTTTTTTATGTCTATTGTGTGACTATTTGTAGGAATTTAAAATAGATTCCGATTTCTAAAATGGCTTCTAAAGACACGTTGCTTCTAACCTGTATTGTTCAATTATTTCAACTTACTTCCTAAATTCATAAGCTTTGCTACGAATTGTAAAAAGACACTGTGATTGGCAATAAAGCTGTTTCACGTCATAAGCCACCAGTGAACTTTAAGCCAATAATATGCGTCCTGTTGACTCTATAAAAAAGGTCACACACCTCGTGTCAGTTGTGACTTCTGCTTTTTCTCTTAGCATGTAAGACTCATCCATTTGTACCGGTACATTTGAAATATATTACCTTGCTTCTGAAACACACTTGAAGTTTGACTGATCACAGAGGGAAAACCATCTTTACATTTTGGTCCTTCTTGCTGACACCAATGCGTTCAAGCCCGGGTCTTAAGGTTCTGATCAAAACTCACTGAGAAAATAAGTCCCCCCACTTAACATTAGTGGACAAATAGGGGCCGATTGCTACCAGGACCCGGGTTCAACCATCTGGTTCCGAACCTGCCGTGATCCAGTCCTTCTGGTGTGTTTGGGAGGTAAGATACTTTAAATTACTTTTAATTATTTTCTAAGTCTCTTTTTCTCTTTCTACTTGATTCTGGTTATGAGTTGTAATCCGACATTGGGATTGTATAATCCGATGCTCGAAGACAGAGGCATTTGGGGTGTTACCTACAGTAAAATGGACGTCGCCTGCTTTCCAGGACAGATAAAAAAAAAAGATTTGTTGAAGGGTATACCGAATGTCGAAGGTTGCGGACCCGACGATTTAAGCGCTAAAAGTAGCTGAGTGATCTAAACAGATTGCAAGGCCTACTTTCTTCTTGGTGATCACTTCTTTTTCTCTCTCTTTCTAATGTTTATCCTTACTGCTAACTTTACAAGTTCATTGAACGACAGTTCTGCAGAGACAGATTTTAACAATTTTTTGATTCTCCCCATAGTGTGTGGTGTTTTGATATTTTAGATTTTCCTGTATTCTTATTGTTATCGTGACACCAGAGTTGCTACCCCGGTGTTTTACAAGTTTATAGACAGCCCAATTAATGCTAACTGCGGGGAACTTGTCTGTTGAGGCAGTTATCTGCAATCTTGTGGTTAGACACTGGACTCAATTCCCCCCCTCCCCCCCTTCACAGACATTTGTATTGTTCAGGACTTGTCCGGCTGTCTAAGTTAAGTGCACTTCCTCTTTTGCGCGCGTGACGTCTGATCAAGTCACTCTATTTTGTTGTTTTTTTTGTTTTTTGTTTGTTATTGTTTTTTTTTTGTTTGTTATTTGTTTTTTTTTTGTTTGTTTTAAAACAACTGTACTTCTAAAAACAAAAAAAACAAAAAGAGGGGGAGTGAAGATATAGATTTGTGTGTATGTATGTGTATGTATGTATGTGTGTATGTATATGTGTATATATATATATATATATATATATATATATATATATATATGTGTGTGTGTGTATGGATATGTATGTGTGCATATGTTTCCTGTTTGGGGAGTTTGGACTTTGTTGTTTTATATAGATTTTGTTAGGGTTTGAGAGTAGAATTACCAGCCTTGTATTCTAAACTCAACACTGACGCAAAAGAACAGAGCACCATGGGGAATAATTTCTGTAAAGGAATGTATTGTGTGTGTTGCTGTTGTGTTCCTAATGCACCATTAGAAGGAGATAAGAAATGTATGCATAGCAAAGACCCTAAATTTGTGAAATATTGTGTTAAATGGGAAAGAAAATTTGGATTTAATAATAAATTAACTGTAAAAGGTTGTCAGGATTTGGTGGATAAGCTTAAATTGTTGGGACCCAAGGATCAAAGAAGGTGTGGGTTAGCAATGGAGGAATGCTGGCTTGAGCATGCTAGAAGAAGAACAAAAGAGAAATGCCAAGCCCAACTTCCCCTAGTCGACAAAGAGGATCATTTCATTTGTAACACCCAGAGACTACCTCCTTTATAATGGTCCTCCCCCTCAGGTGCAAGCCACTGCCCAGAGTAGCATCCACCCCTGTCAAAGGAACCGCCTTTGAACAAGACCCCAATCCTACTTCCTCAATTTCTCCAGATAGCAGCATAATCTAGGAGATGAACAGATCGATCCTTGAAACTTTAACTGATGCCATAACCTATGCACTAGGTGCCCCAGCAGGAGCCAAGAGATCAAGTAAACATCCTATTAGGTATGGTGTAGATGATGGTGAGGAATACCCCTTGATAGAAGTCCCGAACCCCAGGGGAGGACAGGCAGACGGGGCGGGAGGACGGCATCCCCTGACAATGACTGTTTTCAGGCCATGGACTGAGAAGGACATACAAAAGGCTACAGAATACATAAAACATCCAAAATTAGGTCATGGGGAATTTATTGAAAACATAGAGGCCTAGCAGACGGACAGGGGCGAAGGGATCCATTACCTCCAGACTTAGGAAACAGGTTGACTGCCTTACTGAATAGATGCCAGCTTAGATGGGTACAACGGACTGATTGGCAGAAAATAAATATGACAGTACAAGAAGACAAGGAGAGTGTCAGTGACTGCCTGAATAAACTACGAGAGGTTTTTAAAGTGTTCTCCGGCCTCCCCGAAGCTGAGGATGTGAATAGTGCATATCAGCAACAGATAAAAATAGCTTTTGTAAATGGATTAAAACCGGATCATAAGGATTACATTGTTAAAAACATGGTTACTTACCGAACTGCATCAGTTTTAGATGTTTTACAATATGCTAAACATTCAGAGAAGTATTTGAAAACAATGGTAAAAAGGAATGTGAAAGTAAAAGTTTTTGTGCAAAGTGATGAAGGAGGAAGGGGTAGAGGACAATGGAAGAATAAAGAATGGGTAGAAAGAAGGCAATGTTGGGTTTGTGGAGAATAGGGGCATTTGGCCAGGGACTGCCCTGACGGGTCAGGCCCCCACAAATCCGATTGACTAGAAACAGTATGTGTGAGCCACCTGGAAAAGATAGGGTACGTTGAAAACTTACCACAGGTGGAGTTAATGGTGGAAGGGAAATGTGTATTTTTTTTGCTGGATTCTGGGGCCAGTCGGACCCTAATCCACCCTGCAGATGTACCTCATGTTGATCAATCTACAAAATCTATCCTGGTGCAAGGGGTAAGTGGAAAATTGGTGAGGGAATCATTGTCTGAGTATGTCACCATTGAGGAGCCAGAGACAGGGGTTAAGACCACAATCAGAGTGATCTTGTCTACTGTTTGCCCTGTAAATCTCTTGGGAAGAGACCTAACGTCAGCTATGCGCATGTCAGTCAGTGCACAAAATAATGGGTTTGCAGTCCAAGTAGGACAGGGACCTATTAACCCAATAGAAGAAACGCATTATTATTATTCATTAGATGTGTATATGAAAGACAACGAGACAATTGACACTGTTGATAAAATGGTTAATTATGCTGCAACCACAATGGAAGGTAGAACAGTGGATCTACAGGCACCAAATAGGGCTCACTGTACAATGTATTTTAAGAAAACACCAGGGCCGGATAGGTATTACGCTTCCAGATTTTTCTCAAAGAAGGAAGTTACCCTGCAATTAACTAATGTTTACTGGAGTGTTGACGGATTTTGTGCATCGGCATGTTGTATACCTCCCAAGGAACAAGTTCTGTTTAGGGAAGTCACCCCACACATATCCTTGGTTAAACCCAAAAACAAAGATTGGAGGGATGTGGGAGGGTTTGTGAAGAAATGCCAAGACCTAAGAGATTGGGCTTCTGTGGGCCTACCTGACCTATACAAAAGTAAGTCAACAGGTTATTTTTGTCACAAACCCTTAGGACACGGAATCATTACAACACCCTCAGCACACATGTGGGCTGCAGGAGCTGAATGATACTTGACACAAGAGGGTCACCTGTTAGATGGGCTCCCAGAGACAATGTGGTCTAGGGGCCCAGCAGATGTTGGACTCATGAAAAGAGTCCAACCAGTAACCATTACTCCAAAATCACACCACAGGCCCCATCAAAGACAATACCCCCTTAAGAAGGAAGCAGAGGAGGGTATAGCCCCTGTAATAGACAGACTTTTACAAACAGGGGTGATTATTCCATGTCCTGACAGTCCCTGTAACACCCCTCTTTTCCCTGTTAAGAAGGCTCCGCCTTCCACAGGTTGGAGAATGGTACAGGATTTACAAGCTGTTAACCAGGCAGTTATACCAAGAGCTCCTGTGGTACCAGATCCACACACACTATTGAATGATCTGGATCCAGGGAATGAATTCTTCTTTGTGATTGATGCTTTTTTTAGCATCCAGGTACACCCCGACCATCAATTTTGGTTTGCCTTCACCTACCGGGGAAAAAGGTATACCTTTACCAGGTTGCCCCAGGGCTATTGTGAGTCCCCTACCATTTTTTCACAGGCAATGTTCTCAAACTTGGCTCAATTTGTACCCCCAGGGGGAAGCCAACTCCTCCTCTATGTAGACGACATCCTAGTGGCGTCTCCCTCAGAGGAGGTTTGTAGGACTGACACAATGGTTCTGTTATATTTCCTCCATGACCAAGGGCATAAGGTAAATAAAGTGAAACTCCAGTTGTGGCAACAGCAGGTCAAATACTTGGGGTATAATATCTCAAAAGAAGGTCGGCACCTGGATGAGGAGAGAATTCGAGCCCTCCTCCAAGTACCAAAACCAAAGACAAAGAAACAAATGATGTCCTTCCTGGGTATGGCAAATTTTTGTAGAGCCTGGATTCCCGGGTATTCCATACTAACGGCCCCGTTGGTCCATGCCATACATGGTAACCCCATGGCCCTACAGGACGCTATAAAATGGAGTGAGGAAACAGAGATAGCCTTTACTGACCTAAAACAAGTCCTTTCTAGCCTTACCAAACTATGACAAACCTTTCGAACAAACAGTCACATGGTGAGCGCCAGAGGCCAATTGGTTACTATTCTACAAAACTAGACAGGGTAACTAGAGCACTTCCACCCTGTGTACAGGCAGTGGTAGCTGCAGCTGAAGCAGTTAAGGCCTCAGCATCTATAGTGCTATTTCACCCGCTGACACTCAAAGTACCTCATGCAGTATCTGTTATTCTTTTTCAACAAAAGATATCACATTTGAGCCCAGCACGACATCTTTCCTGTATGACAATACTCTTGACACAACCTCATTTAATGATACAGAGGTGTACTACATTAAATCCATCCACACTACTACCACTTCCTACTGATGGCCATAAACATAACTGTACTGCTGCCATCGCTGAAAAGGTACTACCACAAAGTGATTTGAAAGATGTACCGTTATCTAACCCTGACATGACACTTTTTGTTGATGGCTCCAGTAAGAAAAATCCAGATGGCACAAATGCAACTGGATATGCAGTAGTGACACAGGATGAAATCTTGGAAGCTAGGCCATTACCAAAACATTATTCAGCACAAGTAGCAGAAATTGTAGCACTGACAAGAGCATGTATAATTACAAAAGGAAAATCCGTAACCATATACACCGATAGTCAATATGCATTTTCAACAGTACATGTTTTTGCACAACAATGGAAAAACAGGGGGATGGTGACCTCTAGTGGTAAGCCAATTTCACACACGGATTTCATTCTAGAACTTCTAGATGCAATACAGTTACCAAAAGAGCTTGCAATATGCAAATGTCAAGCACACACAAAACATACAGACCCCATCTCAAAGGGAAATAAAAGGGCAGATGAAGCGGCTAAAATAGTGGCACAAGAAACACCTCAAATAATGACAGAACTGGAAATCATAGAGATAGATCATACAGTCCTTACTGATATGCAGCAGAATGCACCCCCTGAGAAGAAACAATATTGGAAAACAAAAGGTTGCACAATGATAGATAACATTTACACATCACCAGAAGGAAAACCGGTATTGCTGAAATCCCTATTTAGGTATGCAGCAGTGTTGACACATGGAGTAACTCGTGTCAAACAGGGGGATGACTGAGATGTTAAATAAGGTATGTACAGCCTATGGCTTCACAAACTACTCAAAAACTTTTTGTTCGCAATGCATTATATGTGCAAGACACAATGCTCAGGGTGGCATAAGGCCACAAAAAGGGAAGTTCCCCACACCACAATATCCATTCCAACACATTTGCATGGATTTTATTGAATTGGACAAATGTGAAATGAAAAAAATATTGTCTGGTAATAATAGATGCTTTGACCAAATGGGTGGAGGTATTCCCGACAGGAAGTGCGGACGCACAGACTGTAGCCAAAGCATTACTAAGAGATATAATTCCTAGGTTTGGAATCCCTGAAAGGATCTACAGCGATAATGGATCCCATTTTGTAAATAAAACTATACAACATTTGACAGAAGTGATGGGTATCCAAGTAAAAAACCATTGTGCCTGCCACCCCCAATCAGCTGGATTGGTGGAAAGACACAATGGGATTCTAAAAAATAAACTGAGAAAAGCTATGGAAGAAACAGGTAAAAATTGGATGTACTGCCTACCATTAGCTGTGACCAGTATGCATATTACACCCACACAGGAAGGTTTGAGTCCATTTGAAATGATACATGGAAGGCCATATAGAATACCCTTACTAGTAAGTGAAACACCAGTTGAAGAATCTGAGCGTACCTTAGCAGAGTATATGTCTAACTTGTTGAAACAGAAACAAATGAATGAGGTCTGTTCTATTCCAGAAGGTCCAATCCAAGGAGAAGAGAACATTCATATTGGAGACTGGGTCCTGATAAAAGTAATAAAAATGAAACATTGGCACTTGCCTAAGTGGGAGGGGCCATATCAGGTTCTTCTCACCACTCCCACAGCAATAAGCATTGTGGAGAGGTCTACCTGGACTCACCAGTCCCATTGCAAAAAGGTTTTACAGGCAGAGCAGGGTCAGTTGGCGACAGAGCTCTAGTAAGTCCGGCTACAAAGGGAGGTCCCGCACAAGGTGGGGCTTATCTCAAACCGGCGAAGACTCCCTTCCCTTACCCCCTGGGGCTCTGTAGCTGGTCAGGATGAAAGGGACAGTGATTATCTTGGGTCTACTGGTGACTCTAGGTGAGACGTCTATACGGGGAGGCAGAAACTGGAAAGAAAAGGAACCTCTAGAATGGGCAAGTACGGGAAAGGCTTTGAACTTAACCTTCATAGAAGGGGTAACTAGTACCATTTTAGTTGATTTTTGCCAAATGGTGGACTGTAGGGAAATAACTGAAGCAAGAAGGCTCCAATGGGCAGATAAATATGTTTGTTATCTTCCAAGTGGAACTGACTGTTCAGTATGGAACCAGGCCCTGTGGACCACAGCACACCAAGATTGGGGGTACAACATTCTAGGCATAAATGGTTTAAAAGAAAGACTCACCATAACAAAGGCGGCCAATTCCCCCTGTACACATAGCAGAGATTGCAACCAATTGCTGATAACATTAAAAGAACCTCAAAAAGAGGATCAATGGTTATATTCTATGGGAGCATGGGTATCGGGAACAGATACTTTAGGTACATTTTTCCTCGAGGTATTACCACTCGATAAAACCAAACAGGAAAAGGTAGACACAGAAGGGAAAGAAGAAGGCCATACTAAAATAGAAGTTCTGAGTAACACTATAAGATTTACTAACCTAATGCCGCGTACACACGATCATTATTCACGGCGGTTAAAAAACGAGGGAACGGCTTGTTCCCCACACACAGTCGTTTTTTACGTCGTTTTTTCTCTTGTCGAGAAAAACGACCGTCTGTGGGCTCCGCGGCAGTGTTTCCCTATGGGAAACACTGCCGCGGAAAACATGTCGAAAAAAACGACGAGAAAAATTAGAACATGTTCTAATTTTTCTCGTCATTTTTAATGCCGTTTTTCTCATCGAAAAAAACGACAGAAAGCCCACAGACTATCGTTTTTCTCGTCGAATGGGAAAAATGTAGTTTTTCCCGACGAGAAAAACGGCCGTGTGTACGCGGCATAACAGTAGAAGATGTCATAGCTTTGGAGACTGGTTACCAAGAAAAAAATGAGTGGTTAGAATGGTTGAGGTACACGGTTAAAACTCTAAAAAAGGAAAACTGTTTAGTTTGTGCTGGAGCTAGACCACATTTAGCAACGGTCCCTTTTCCTCTAGATTACAATACAGATCCAGAAGGTTTAAAATGTATGCTGCAGTTGTATAATAAGTGCTATAAACCAGAAGCAAATTCTACCTGTCACACATTGAGTTTGTTGTTTCCCCCAGTGCAGAGACCTCAGATACCTCCAGCAGTTGCTACGTATCCGGGCAATTTTACTTGTTTTGCACTCCCAGGGAACAGTAGCGTGGTGGATCTTGGGTCACTACCTGATGACTGCTGTGCGGAGAGGATTAGCAAGGAAAATGGTGATTGGGTTGAACATGACACTCAGAGAGCTGATGTCTGGTGAATGTGTGGGGATAAGAAACTGCGAGCTAGGATTCCCGCCAATGCCCAAGGGGATTGTGCGATGGTCCAGCTGGTTATGCCCCTGAGAATCCTGTCAGAACACCCGTGGACTAAGAGTCACCAACGGTATCAAAGGGACACCTCTCCCAAAGGGTCATTTGACTCCCAGATCTATATAGATGAGATTGGAGTCCCTTGAGGGGTGCCGAATGAGTTTAAGGCCAGGAATCAGGTGACAGCTGGGTTTGAGTCTCTGCTCTGGTGGGTGACTATAGATAAAAATGTTGACTGGATTAACTATATTTACTACAACCAACAACGATTTGTAAACTATATCAGGTATGCTGTAAAAGGTCTAGCAGAACAGCTGGGCCCTACCTCTCTAATGGCAAGGCAGAACCGAATGGCTTTAGATATGGTCCTGGCTGAAAGAGGAGGGGTATGCAAAATGTTTGGTAGTATGTGTTGTACCTTTATCCCTAACAATACAGCTCCTGGCGGGACTGTGACCAGAGCCCTGGAAGGACTAACTGCTCTATCGAATGAATTAGCGGAGAATTCAGGTATTAATGATCCATTCACAAACTGGCTTGAAGGATGGTTTGGTAAATGGACTGGACTTATCACATCATGTTTGATCTCAATTGCTGTGGCTTTGGCCGTTCTGGTCACTTGCGGATGCTGCTGCATTCCCTGTATTCGAGGACTTTCACAAAAACTGATCGAAACTGCAATCTCAAGAACAATGTATCAAGCACTTCCTACCTCTGAGGAGACCTGTGTGGACATTGAAGCTCAACTTAATGACATACAGTCCGAAAGTGCATAACACAGGGACTATCATCGAAATGTGTTGAGATAAAATAGCCACACAAGAGGTGGGAATGTTGGGAAAGTTTTTTTATGTCTATTGTGTGACTATTTGTAGGAATTTAAAATAGATTCCGATTTCTAAAATGGCTTCTAAAGACACGTTGTTTCTAACCTGTATTGTTCAATTATTTCAACTTACTTCCTAAATTCATAAGCTTTGCTACGAATTGTAAAAAGACACTGTGATTGGCAATAAAGCTGTTTCGCGTCATAAGCCACCAGTGAACTTTAAGCCAATAATATGCGTCCTGTTGACTCTATAAAAAAGGTCACACACCTCGTGTCAGTTGTGACTTCTGCTTTTTCTCTTAGCATGTAAGACTCATCCATTTGTACCGGTACATTTGAAATAAATTACCTTGCTTCTGAAACACACTTGAAGTTTGACTGATCACAGAGGGAAAACCATCTTTACAATATGCAGCCACTTGTGCCCGTCATATGCAGCCACTTGTACCCATCAAATGCCACCACTGTGACCCCCACATGCCCGCTGCACGAGAGCCGCCGTGGGACCCCAGAACAGGAGGATCGGGGCTACTCTGTGTAAAACGAACTGCACAGTGGAGGTAAGTATGACATGTTTGTTATTTTTTTTTTTAAACTGAACCTTTAGTGTCACTTTAACCTGAATTGAGTGCTTACTCTTAATTCATAATTCACTTTGATTTATTTGCATAAAATATTGCATAAAATAACATACAAACTATAAGGTATAATAATTTAATCGTTCAGATAATGTCCCATCAAAAAAGCAATTTCCATTTAATTTAGAAAGTGGAGAAATTGCTAGTAAGAACTTAAACCGTGCCAGATTTAATCACTGAAATGTTCCCAATTTCTTGGATAAATATTTTCTAGCACTGACTTATAGTGTTTAATTGTTGCACCAGAACCATTCAGTTCAGTTCAGTTCTAAGCAATTTGTTATAACATTGGAATATACAGTATATCTATTAGTAGCGTCTTTCCAATATGTCCTTTATTATGCAACAAAAGAATGAATCATGTATTTCAGTTGCTTTTAGCAATTAAACAAAAATGAGCAGGTTTCATCATAACTGATGATGTGACAGAGGTTGGGAAACTTATGCTATTGAAAGTCAAGCCAGGCAGTTAATAAAAGATCATACAGCCTACAGAAAAAAGGAAAACAAAATCATACTAGCAAGGATATGTGATCCCTTTGTTAATCAGAGATAAATGAGGTGGGCGGACACAAGAGCTGATTTGCTAACTTAATACATCTCAATGGCATGATTGCACTGCAAATGCCTGCTCACATAGTAAATGTGATCCCTGAACCTACATAGCAAAAATGTATGCTACTGTTTAATGCACATGATATATAAGTACAGTGGAACCTCAACTTAGGAGTAACTTGGTTTGAGAGCAATTTGATTTACGAGCAATTAAAAAAAAAAATTCTGACTCGGGTTGCGAGTGTTGACTCGCAAGAGGAGCAGAATTCAAGCTAAATAGGCGTGCACTACCGCATTTGGCCTGAGGTACGGGGGCGCAGGAGCGGCCGACACGGAAATACACAGAAATACTCAGTTTCCGTGCCTTTCCGATGTTTGCCAAGGTCAGCCGACGTGTCCTTGGGCCTTTTCGGATGTTTTTGGCGCTCTCTGGCACCCCCCCACCTCTGTCCGCATTAGGTTTTGCATCCCATTGAAGTCAAAAGATTTACTAAAAACAAATCGCCTGTTTACTTTGCAGGGGAATTTTTATTTTTCAAGGTAAAATTCCCTTAGCTTAGAGAATGAGGTAAAACTCTGCTGACTACCATCATCCAATCATATGCAAGCAAAAAATACTATATTAATTAACAGTACAGCGCATAAAAAATTACAGAATGTCTATATTCAGATGAAAGTAACAAATGTGAAGGAATGAATATGAAGACTCCTCTGTGTTTAAACTCCCAAGACAGACGGGATACACCAGATTCCTTGTGCAAATGAGCCCATCACAGGGGGAGATGAAACCAGTGGATGATACCCTGTCACATGATCTCTCAGATGGTAACCGTCATCCCGAGGTCTGAATTATGATTTTACGAAGGGTAAACATGGTGGAACACAGACAAATGACACCCGGTTTTGGGGCTTGCTCAGCACTCTCCAGCTTCCTCGCTCTGGATCTCCGGATCTTCATCCATAAAAATTGAGGTGGTACCTCAACCCCTTACATACATCCAAATTTCACCAGTCCTACTTACCTCTTTGTTGGAGAGGATGTGGAGAGGTTGGACACCTCTTCCATATGTTCTAGACCTGTAAAAATTTCACAAGCTTCTGAAAGAATGTCTTCTACTTCATTTCTGACTTCACAGGTATTCTTACATCACCAGAGCCAAGTCTGGCGATACTAAATTTGAGGATTGGCAGATTTTCCCCCTCTTGCCGTGCCATAGTCACTCATGTCCTTTTGGCTGCTAGATTACTAAGATTACTAAGCAAGGGGGTGCAGAGCGGACAAAGTCCCAAATCTCTAGGAGGCAGTTGGGATTGTCCGTTTGCACTACAAGTTTGAAGCTATAATAGCTACCAAGCAAGGTAACAGAAAGAGTTTTGACTCACATTGGCAATTATGGACTGATAGATTTACAACAAAGTAAATGTTGCAATGTTCTTATTTGATAAATTCATAGAGAACTAAAGAGATGTATAGCTCCGTTTGCCCGACTTTGATACACATGAAAGCCTACACTTTGGACCTAACCCTTTTGTATTCTCCCCTTTACCTTTTGTAAACATGTTGTATTTACTTTTGTACCCTTTTTACAATCTTTGTATCTCTTAACTTGAATCTAATAAAAAGAATGAAAAAAAAAAAAGAGTAACAAATGTAAAAAACATTCCACTCTGGGTGTCTGATGTTTTAGTAATGTGCAGATAAAGATACCACCTTTTACATTTTTTTTGTTTTACTGGCCAGACTGGTGAAAGCACACTTTGTTCATTTAGAGTTGGTAATTTGATCAGCTGTTTGCAACTCAAATTGGCCTCCCCTGCAACATCTTCCATATGACTATCTGGCATTTAGAAAGGCTTATTTATCTGAAGGTACCTCTACTATTGGAGGCATTTAATAACATTGTGGGGCTGAGAGGCCAGGCTCTAGCTCTGTTTTCTGTAGACTAGAATGCTGCCTTCAGGAGGATTGCTGTGTGTTGAAGAAAAACACAGCATGTCTGCATTTTTCCACAATGTAACAAAGTCACTTCTGTTTTTGCTCTACACTTCTGCTGCAGTGGTCAGGAATAAATTAAGTGTCTCTTTGAAAAATTTCAATAATATGTAAAAAAATAAAAAAAAACAGTACCTTGCATGGTACAAGCAGAAGGAACCACCCCATCACTTCTGGCACAGAATGGGCAGCAGCCCATACACTGAAACAGATGGTTTTAGTGTACAAACTACAGTGAATGATAGTCTTCAGCATGCACTCTATGTTCCTAACACTTTCACCACCCAAGCACTAGGGATGGGCTCGGTGTTTGAGTCGAACATACGTTCGACTCGAACATCGGCTGTTCGATCGTTCGACGAAGATCGAACTATTTGGGCCGTTCGCGCGAAATTCGAGTGACGCGAACGGCCCACAAATACACTGCGCCATCGCAGTGCAATCCCGGCGCTGTGATTGGCCAAGCATGCACTGTGACCCCGCATGCTTGGCCAATCACAGCGCCGGCAGCTAGGAGAGCCATAATTGGCCACAGGCAGGTTGCCTGTGGCCAATTATAGCTCAGGGGGTTTAGCACACGCCCCACACTATAAAAGGCCGCCAGCGCGGCGGCCTTGTGTAGTGTGTTCCGGCGCAGGGAAAGAGAAGGATAGGCAGGGACAGTGTCATTGTGCTATTCTTTGTGCTATTCTTGTGTGTAAGGAGAGAGAAGGATAGGCAGGGAGAGTGTCAGTGTCATATTCTTTGCTAAACCTTGTGTGCAGGGAGAGAGAAGGATAGGCAGGGGACAGTGTCAGTGTCATATTCTTTGCTAAACCTTGTGTGCAGGGAGAGAGAAGGATAGGCAGGGAGAGTCTCAGGCCTCGTACACACGGCCGAGATTCTCGTCGAACAAAACATGTCGTTTTTTTCGACGAGATTCTTGGACAAGAAACTTATCCCGGCCGAGTGTACACACGCTCGATTCAAAGAACCCACAGTTCTTTGAATCGAGCGAACGCGGTGACGTCATCGACTACGACGAGCATGCGCTCGTCACATTCGATGCCATCGCCGCCATCTTGGTATACCCTACCTATGCCTAGGAAGCTACCGCGCATGCGTCAAATTCATTTCAAACATGCGCGGGCTTCCGGGAGGACAGGTAAGTGTACACACACTCACTTTTCTCGTCGAGAAACATGCCGATGAGAATCTCGACGAGAAAATAGAGAGCAGGTTCTCTATTTTGTCGTTGAGGTTACTTGTCGGTTTTCTCGACGAGAAACCCGATAGCCGCGTACACACGACCGATTTACTCGGCAAGACATCTCTGCCAGCAAGTTTCTTGCTGGTTCTTGCCGAGAAAATCAGTCGTGTGTACGAGGCCTCGGTGTCATATTCTTTGCTAAACCTTGTGTGCAGGGAGAGAGAAGGATAGGCAGGGAGAGTGTCAGTGTCATATTCTTTGATAAACCTTGTGTGCAGGGAGAGAGAAGGATAGGCAGGGGACAGTGTCAGTGTCATTGTTGCTAAGCCTCCTGCACATTATACACCTGAACTTAGCCCGTATTGCTGTGTTTTCCTGGTGTGTTACACCAACAGGCATTTGCAGCACTTACAGCGGGCGGAGTGTGCCTCCTGCACATTATACACCTGAAGTTAGCCCGTATTGCTGTGTTTTCCTGGTGTGTTACACCAACAGGCATTTGCAGCACTTACAGCGGGCGGAGTGTGCCTCCTGCACATTATACACCTGAAGTTAGCCCGTATTGCTGTGTTTTCCTGGTGTGTTACACCAACAGGCATTTGCAGCACTTACAGCGGGCGGAGTGTGATTCCTGCTAAATATACACCTGAAGCTAGCCCGTATTGCTGTGTTTTCCTGGTGTGTTACACTAACAGGCATTTGCAGCACTTACAGCGGGCGGAGTGTGCTTCCTGCTAAATATACACCTGAAGCTAGCCCGTATTGCTGTGTTTTCCTGGTGTGTTACACTAACAGGCATTTGCAGCACTTACAGCGGGCAGAGTGTGCTTCCTGCTAAATATACACCTGAAGCTAGCCCGTATTGCTGTGTTTTCCTGGTGTGTTACACTAACAGGCATTTGCAGCACTTACAGCGGGCGGAGTGTGCTTCCTGCTAAATATACACCTGAAGCTAGCCCGTATTGCTGTGTTTTCCTGGTGTGTTACACTAACAGGCATTTGCAGCACTTACAGTGGGCGGAGTGTGCTTCCTGCTAAATATACACCTGAAGCTAGCCCGTATTGCTGTGTTTTCCTGGTGTGTTACACTAACAGGCATTTGCAGCACTTACAGTGGGCGGAGTGTGTCTCCTGCACATTATACACCTGAAGCTAGCCCTTATTGCTGGAGCTTTTTTCTTTTGTGTTACACTAACAGGCATTTGCAGCACTTACAGTGGGCGGAGTGTGCTTCCTGCAAAATAAACACCTGAAGCTAGCCCTTATTGCTGTTTTTTCCTGTTGTGTAACACAGGCAGTCATCTGCAGCACTTACAGCGGGCGTAGTGTGCTTCCTGCAAAATATACACCTGAAGCTACCCCTTATTGCTGGTTTTCCCATCCCCCTGCAGGCCATTAGAATGTCTGGAAGGCAAACAAGGAGAGGCAGACAGTCAGGAGCCAAAAAAGAGGGCAAGCAGGCTCTGTGTCTAGAGACAACAGTGCTGGTCGTGGACGCGGTGCATCGTCATCAGCACGTGGCCATGGGACACGCTTGTCCTTATTTTTGACAGCTGGACGTGTTGAGCCGCATCATGCCGAAGACTTGGTAGAGTGGATGACAAAGCCCTCCTCATCCTCCTCATCCTCTCTCACCCAGGCTCTGGGTACTGGCAAAGCAGCTGCCAAAGCGTCCTCTTCCCTGGTATCAATGTCATCATCAGTCACTCCTTCCCTAGACCCACCCTGTCCTCCTGAGGAGTCCCCCGAACTGTTTGAGCACAGTGTTGGGTACATGCTCCAGGAGGATGCCCAGCGTTTCGAAGGGTCTGATGATGATACCCAGCTAGAGGAAGGCAGTAGCGTGAGAGCAGACAGAGGGGATGCTCAAGAAAGACACCAATCTGGCAGTCATGTTCCAGCAGCTGCAGCATACTGCCAGATTGGCTCCAGTGATGAGGAGGGAGGGGATGATGAGGTCACTGACTCCACATGGGTGCCTAATAGGAGAGAGGAGGAGGAGGAGGATGAGGAGGAGGCACATCTCCAACGAGGCAGGATTCCCTCGGGGGGCCAGCGTAAGGGCAGCACACCGACTGAATCACACCGCAGAGCTCCGCCTGTGCAGGGCGCTGCCTCTGCCCGTTATTCAAAAAGTTCTTTGGTGTGGGCCTTTTTTGAGTCGAGTGCATCAGATCGCACAGCTGCTGTTTGCAACAAATGTCTCAAGCGTATATCGCGTGGCCAAAACATCACCCGCTTGGGCACCACATGCTTGACCAGACATATGTTGACCTGCCATGCAGCTCGTTGGCAAGCCTACCTTAAAGACCCACACCAAAGAACAAAGCGGACCTCTCCTTGCACCGCATCAGCTGGGATCTCCAACCCCACTATACCTTCAGTCCTCTCTGAAACCTGCACTGAGAGGAATGAAGGTGTAGAATTAGGTGTGTCACAGCCAAGTACTTGCGGGCACTCTGCTAGCAGTACACCGACGTCCGATTCTAGCAGGCAAATTTCCCTGCCCCAGCTGCTGGACCGTCAAAAGAAGTTCACTCCCAGCCATCCACATGCCCAGCAGTTGAATGCTAGCTTGGCTAAATTGCTAGCGCTTCAACTGCTGCATTTTCAATTGGTAGACTCGGCCCCCTTCCGTGAGTTTGTGCAATGTGCGGTTCCTCAGTGGCAGGTTCCCAAATGCCACTTTTTCTCACGGAAGGCAATGTCTTGGCCTCGCTGGACAGGGTGGTCAGCGGTCCAGCAGGCATGGACAGGGACGTTACCTTTCTTTCACGGCCCATTGGGTCACTCTTTTGGCAACTGGGAAGGATGCAGGACAAGGTGCAGTAGTGTTGGAGGTTGTTCCACCGCCAAGCCCCCAAAATGCTACTACTGGTTGTGACACACCTCTCTCCTCCACCCCCTCCTCTTCTTCTTCCTCCATGGCCTCTTCCTGTGCTTCCTGTGCTTTGTCCTCGGAACCAGCGGTGCTCCGTAGGCGTTCAAGGGGCTACGCAAGTACGCAGGCAAAAAGATGCCATGCCGTGCTTGCGCTGGTGTGTTTGGGGGACAGGAGCCACACTGGGGCAGAGGTTCTGTCTGCTCTGCAGGGGCAGGCCGAGAGGTGGTTGACGTCACGCCAGCTTAAGCCAGGAATGGTGGTTTGCGACAATGGCACCAACCTCCTCTCCGCCCTCCGACAGGGACAACTGACCCATGTGCCCTGTGTGGCTCACGTCCTTAACCTGGTGGTGCAGCGGTTCTTGGGCAGGTACCCGGGCTTACAGGATGTCCTGAGGCAGGCCAGGAAAGTCTGTGTGCATTTCCGCAGATCTTATAATGCCAGTGCTCGCCTGGTTGAGCTGCAAAAGGAGTTGAACCTGCCCAAGAACCGCCTTATATGTGACATGCCCACCAGGTGGAACTCAACGTTGGCCATGCTGCAGTGGCTGCACACGCAGCAGAGGGCCATCAATGAGTACCTGTGCGACTACGGCACCAGGACACGGTCAGGGGAGCTCAGGTTTTTTTCACCACGCCAGTGGGGCATGGTCAGGGATGCATGCACTGTCCTGGCACCATTTGAGGAGGCCACGAGGATGGTGAGCAGTGACAGTGCATGCATCAGTGACACTGTACCTCTTGTCCACCTGTTGGAACATACGCTGCATGGAATAATGGACAGGGCACTTGAGGCAGAACAGAGGCAGGAAGAGGAGGACTTCCTTGCCTCTCAAAGCCCCCTTTACCCAGACAGTGTTCCTTCTGTCCCACCCATCGCACAGGAAGATGAGGAGGAGGAGGAGGAGGAGGAGGAGGAGGATTGTGTCAGCATGGAGGTGGAGCCTGGCACTCAGCATCATCAGCAGCAGTCTTTTAGGGATGATTTACAGTCCCAAGAAACCCATGGACTTGTACGTGACTGGGAGGAGGTGGCTGCGGATCATGTCGTCCTTAGTGACCCAGATGACTCCGGACCGAATGCCTCAGCTAACCTACGCTGCATGGCCTCCCTGATCCTGCAAAGTCTGCGGAAGGATCTTCGTATTCTTTGGATCAAGGAGAGGGACCATTACTGGCTGGCCACTCTCCTTGATCCACGGTACAAGGGTAAGGTAATCTTACCGTCGCAGAGGGAGCAGAGGATGAGACAACTCCGTGAGGCCTTGCAGAAAGGTCTGTGCAACGCGTTCCCAGAGACTGGGAGGTTACAAACTCCTGGTCCTAGACAACGAGTTGCTGAGGCTTCGGTCAGTCAAAGAAGGAGCGGTGTGGAAGGTTGCCTTCTGACCGATGCGTTCAGACAATTCTTTAGTCCGCAGCCCCAAGGTATGATCGGTTCCAGCAACCATCGCCAGCGTCTGATATACATGGTGCAGGAATACCTAGGGGCAAGGTCAGACTTGGACACCTTCCCCACCGAAAATCCTCTGGCTTACTGGGTCTTGAGGATGGATCACTGGCCAGAGCTTGCACAGTATGCAATTGAGCTACTGGCCTGTCCTGCATCCAGCGTTCTTTCAGAACGCACATTCAGTGCTGCTGGAGGATTTGTCACGGATCACAGGGTGCGCCTGTCCACCGACTCGGTTGATCGACTGACCTTCATAACGATGAACCAGTCTTGGATCACCACCAGCTACCAAACACCTGAAGCTGATATAACAGACTAATTTATTTTCAAATGTCACATCCCTTCAAGACTGATGCTGATGCTGAGTGACTGTCCTGTTATGTTGACTGACTATCCTCCTCCTCCTCAATGATCCGATTGATGATGATAGCTTGGAAGAACATTTTTGTTTCTGGGTGCCGCCACCAGTGGCTAAGGCCCAATTTTTCAGCCCCTGTTTAACAGGGGCATGTAATTACAATTGTTTATGCAATGCTTTGCAGCAGGGCTCATTCCTGCACTCCAACTAGAGTATCTGGGAGAGGTTGCAGTGTTGTGGCACCAGCACCAGTGCCTAAGGCCCAATTTTTCAGCCCCTGTTTAACAGGGGCATGTAATTACAATTTTTTATTCAATGCTTTGCAGCAGGGCTCATTCCTGCACTCCAACTAGAGTATCTGGGAGAGGTTGCAGTGTTGTGGCACCAGCACCAGTGCCTAAGGCCCAATTTTTCAACCCCTGTTAAATCGACTGACCTTCATAAAGATGAACCAGTCTTGGATCACCACCAGCTACCAAGCACCTGAAGCTGATATAACAGAATAATTTATTTTGAAATGTCACATCCCTTCAAGACTGCCTATGCTGATGCTGAGTGACTGTCCTGTTATGTTGACTGACTATCCTCCTCCTCCTCAATGATCCGATTCCTGATGATAGCTTGGAAGAACATTTTTGTTTCTGGGTGCAGCCACCAGTGGCTAAGGCCCAATTTTTCAGCCCCTGTTTAACAGGGGCATGTAATTACAATTTTTTATGCAATGCTTTGCAGCAGGGCTCCTTCCTGCACTCCAACTAGAGTATCTGGGAGAGGTTGCAGTGTCGTTGCACCAGCACCAGAGCCTAAGGCCCAATTTTTCAGCCCCTGTTTAACAGGGGCGTGTAATTACAATTTTTGATGCAATACTTTGCAACAGGGCTCATTGCTGTGCTCCAAGTACAGTATCTGTGAGGGGTTGCAGTGTTGTGGCACCAGTGCCTAAGGCCCAATTTTTCTGCCCCTGTTTAACAGGGGCATGTAATTACAATTCTTGATCTAATAATTCACAGCAGGGCCCATTCCTGCGCCCACCAAGAATAACTGTGAGGGCTTACAGTGTTGTGGCAACACCAACATGTAAGGGGCAAATTTCAGCAGAGTATATACGGCAGGCTTCTACATTCAAACATCCAACTTACAAACGACTCCTACTTGCAAACAAAAGGAGACAACAGGAAGTGAGAGGAAATCTACCCCTAGGAAGGGAAATTCTCTCCTATAAGAGTTAATATGGGAAAAAGGTGTCTCCTCTCTACTGATGCTTTATCACCAATCCTTGTTTCAATAAAAACCCCACTTTTCAAAAACATTTGTCATTGGGATGGAAAGTGAGGTGAAATGTTCTGAACAGGGGCACAGACAGCAAAACAAATGTTACAGGGGTGATAACCCTTCCCTATGTTTTCCAAAAAGCTTAAAAATAGATTTTTGGGCTGGAGCTACACTTAAACAATGTACCTGTTCAAAATTACAAACAGATTCTACATAAGAACAAACCCACAGTCCCTATCTTGTATGCACCGCCTGTATACAGCTGTTCAGAGTATGTAGGGCCTTTTTTATTTTGTGTGCGGGGTTCCCCTTAATATCCATACAAGACCCAAAGGGGCTGATAATGGGCTGGGGTAGAGGGGGGGGATGGGTTAGCTATGCCATTTTTCTCAAAGATTTTCATCCATATTACCGGGACCAGACATTACATTAAAGCCGCAAGCAGTTTTAAATGGCTTTTTTTTCCTTTAGAAATTTCATTTTGTGCAGGGACAGTTCTAAACATGGGAAACACGTGGCACTTCACAGGCATACTTTAGACACCCCCCAGGTACGATATTTAAAGGAATATTTGACTTTTTTTTTCACTTTATGCATCATTAAAATGACTGCTCCCGAAAAACGGCAGTTTTTAAATATTCTTTATTTATATTTCAAAAAGGGATACATACAATACATCGTTTATACATTTTCCATTACATTTCTATTCATATTATTTTCCTCATCCCATTCCATTAATTAGATCCTCTCACCTCTAAACCTCAATGTCAATGGGTTCCCTTCCCTTTTGGCCTTCACGTGTCTCCCTGTGACAGGAGGGACACATAAAGTTCCTTTCCTCTATTAAACGTCTTTGATTCTCACGCCCTTGTTTTCTTCTCCCTTACATTTTTATCCATTCCCCCTCTACCTCCCTCCCAAATCAAACCCCAAAAAAGAAAGAAAGAAAAAAAGGAAAAGAAAAAAAAAAAAAAAAAAAAATTAAATAGATAAGTAGATAACTAAATAAATCTCTCTCTCCCCTCCTCACCCCAACCTCCTCCCCCGTTAGGTAAACCATAACCTCCTCAATACTTCTCTGGCTAGGTGGACGGACTTACTTCCCCATTAATCTTTTCCCTTCTTCTGTCTGCGTAAATTTTTCCCATGTTGACCAGATTTTAATATGTTGCTCTTTTCTGTCTTGGGCCGAGGCCACCAACTCCTCTATCGCCCCCACTTGTCTGACCCTGTTGAGCCATTCTGCGATTGTTGGAGGGCTAGAGCTTTTCCAGCATCTCGCTATACACGCCTTAGCCTCATTGACCAAGTGACATAATACTGACTTTTTATAGGTCTGTGTGGGTATTTGCGTTATATGCAATAGGAAAAAACCCGGATCGTCCGGCACCGGGTAAGGCTCAATTTTTTGAGCGATCCTTCTTACCTCTAGCCAGTATTGTCTGATCTGAGGGCATGTCCAATATATATGAAACAAAGTTCCCCGCTCCCCCTTACATCGCCAGCACTGATCTGATGCATCCGGGTAGAACCTGCCTAATTTTGATGGTGTATAATACCACCTCATCAGTAGTTTATAATTTAATTCTTGCATTTTAGTGCATATTGATGAGTTTAATGCCAAATATATTATCTTCTGGTATTGAGCTGGTGTAAAGGTCTTATTTAGGTCCCTTTCCCATTTTCTAAATACTGGCAGCTCAAAATTCTCTGGTGGGGTCATTAACATCGTATATATTTTAGATATTATTCGGTTGGTGGGTTCCTTCTCCTCACAGTATGTTTCAAACCTAGTTAGTTCCCGTTTAAAATTACTCATTGGGCCCAATGTCTCCAGGTAATATCGAAGTTGTATTGCCTGCCAGTGTTCTACTTCAAATTGACCTCCTGATTTCGTCAGGTCTACCATTGTGGGCCAAGTTTCGGATTGCATAAAATGCGATACCTGAGTATAGCCCTTCTCTCGAAGTCTCCGAAATGCTCTTGTCTCCATCCCTGGATCAAAGCTTGGGTTTCCCAATATTGGATATAATGGGGAATGTCTTGATGAGTATTTAGGGTTCAGACATATTTTTGCCCCTATAGATAATGTTGGTCCTATCAAAGGGTGTTTTTTAAGTGAGTCAGGTAACCTTGAATAACACCAGAGTGCCCTGCTCAAAGGCACCTGGCTAAATTCTTGCTCCAGTTTTATCCATAGTTTGAATTCTACATGTCTGCACCAGTCTATGACCCTTCCCAAATGGACTGCTTGGTGGTATTTAGACACGTCTGGGACTGCTAAGCCCCCATGGCATTTGGGGAGGGTCATTTGACTTCTGCTAATCCTTGGTCGCTTGTTGGCCCATATAAACTTAGTGAAAAGTGCATTTACTTGCCGAAAGTAGGCCCTATTAATTCCTATTGGTACAGCTTGGAATAGGTACAAGAATTTTGGCAGAATGTTCATTTTGATGGCGTTACATCGGCCGAACCATGAATGGAATCCTTGTTTCCATTTGTCTAATAGGGAGCTAACTGCATTATATAGTGAGGGGAAGTTTGCAGCAAAAACCTTCTCTAGTCTTGATGGTATATTTATTCCTAGATATTTTAGTGACGACCCTACCCATTTAAAGTTGAAATTGGGTTGTATGTTTTGCTGGACTTCTGGGGGGAGGGCAACCCCCATCGCTTCCGATTTTGCGTAATTAATTTTTAAATTTGCTAGTCTCCCATATCCTTCTATTTCCTTCATCAGGTTTGGCAGTGAAATGTGAGGTTGTGATAGGGAGAACATCATATCATCTGCATAGGCAGATATTTTATATTCTTGGGCACCTATTTGGAGACCCTGAATATCTGAATTTTGCCGAATCCTATTCAGTAGGGGTTCCAGGGAGAGAGAAAACAGCAACGGAGAGAGTGGACACCCTTGGCGCGTTCCATTTAAAATTTTAAATGTCTCCGAATAGACTCCATTCACTTTTACCGAGGCCTGGGGTGTAGCATACACCCCGGCTATCCAGCTCCGCATATGTTCTCCCAATCCCATTTGCCTCAATACTTCGAACATAAATCGCCAACTAACCCTGTCAAACGCTTTCTCCGCATCGGTACTCAAAAAAATACAGGGCGTTTTTGATATGTTAGCATGGTGTACCAGATTGAGGACTTTTACGGTATTATCCCTGGCCTCCCGGGTTGGGATAAACCCAACCTGGTCTTGATGTACCATTTGATTCAAAAGCGGCTGAAGACGGGAGGCAAGTATTTTAGTGAAAAGTTTTAAATCTGTGTTTAACAATGAGATCGGGCGGTAGCTCCCGCACTCCGCCGGGTCCTTCCCTTCTTTCGGAATAACCGAAATATATGCCATAAGGGCATCCGGCGGCAGTGCGGGGGCCCGGCCGATCCCATTGAATGTCTTTGTCATGTACACCCCTAGTATTGGGAGAAAATATTTGTAGTATTGGATAGTAAAGCCATCTGGGCCCGGTGCCTTCCCTCGTTTAACTGTTTTTATCACTGTCTCTAGTTCCCCCACTGAGATAGGTATCTCCAATTTATTACGGTCCGCTGGTGACAAACAAGGTAGATGTGCTGATAGAAGGTATTCTTC
This sequence comes from Rana muscosa, assembly GCA_029206835.1. Taxonomy (NCBI): domain Eukaryota; kingdom Metazoa; phylum Chordata; class Amphibia; order Anura; family Ranidae; genus Rana; species Rana muscosa. The sequence goes on from CM055117.1 coordinate 327,700,416, forward strand.
CATTGTGGCCTGAGACGTCTGAGTTGGGGTCAGGTTATAGAGGGATGAATAGTATTCTCTAAATCTCTGGACAATATTTTTAGGAAGTGAAATCAGTTGTCCATTCTTTCCCTTTATATGGGGTACGTATACTGTCTTCCCTTTCTCTCTAAGTTTCCCTGCTAATATTTTACTACATTTTTCCCCAAGTTCATAGGTTACCTTTTTCCCTATTTGTATTGCCGCTTCTGCTTTGTATCTAAGTAGCTCTGTCAGTTGTCTCCTCAAATGGGCCAGTTCTATCCCCACTGACGGCATCTGTATTTTCTTATGTTGTACCTCTAGTGCCTGGATTTCTCTTAACAGTTTAGCTATTTTTCTTTCTCGTGCTTTTTTTAATCGGGAGCCATGTTTTATTAATACCCCTCTCATTACTGCCTTATGCGCCTCCCATATCATTCCCGGGTCACTCCCCGGGGTGTCATTCGTCAGGAAATATGCCTCCATTTCTTTTGCTACATCTTCCCGAATTTCGGGGATCTGCAGTAGGCTCTCGTTCAGACGCCAACGCCACTCCGGTGCGGTAGATGAATCAGACAGCACAATATGTAGCGTCACTGGCGCGTGATCTGACCATGTTATATTCTCAATTTTTACTTCCTTCACCGCCGTCAACAGATAGTGTGGCACCATGAAGAGATCTATACGGGAGTACAGTTGGTGAGGGTTGGAGAAGAATGTATAGTCCCTTTCCCCTACATGTAGTAATCTCCAAACGTCTACCATCTGCAGGTCCCGCAACTTCTGCAGAATATTCTTCCGGACCCCCCCTGGTGTGGATGAGGTCCCCGTTGATGTGTCAACCTTAGGTTCCAATGTTATGTTAAAATCTCCCCCTAGGATCAGCTTCCCTTCTGCAAACCCCGCCAGTTTATCCAAAGTTTTGCTCAAGAAGGCGTCTTGATGTATATTTGGTGTGTAAACAGTTGCCAATGTCACCTTTGTACTTCCAATCTGTCCCTTTAAGAATAAGAAACGACCCTCTACATCTACTATTTTGTCCACCAGGGACCAAGATATTCTATTGGAAATTAGGATTGACACCCCTTTTGACTTTGATATCTGACTACATGCGTGGTATGTACATGGATAGAACCTATTTTGTAGGTATGGTAGTCCGCCCATCTTGAAATGTGTCTCCTGCACGAATGCTACATCTGAGCGGGCTCGTTTTAACTCGCTCAGGAGCATTCTCCTCTTTTCTGGGACGTTAAGTCCTTTAGCGTTGATGGTAGTTATCCTTATTTCCTCCATCCCGGTAGATTCAGAGGGTGAAGCACGGAGAGAGAGAAGAAAAAAGAAAAAAAAAAAAAAAAAAAGAAAATTGCAAACCCCCCCCCCTTTCCAATCCCCCCCCCTAAATATTCAACTAACCCCTCCCCCCTTACCCCCACCCCAAAGGGAGGCACCCACTTCTGAACCTTTACCCTACGGTTCACGTGGGCGCAAGCCTAATTGGGGTGTTGTGTTGGTACAGCAGAGGTGCACCCCCAACCCTCCACCCCGGACGCCCCTTTCGTCTATCTCACTCCAGCTCCTCTCTCCATTTTTTTCCCTTCTTCCCCTCTCTTCTTCCCTCCCCTTACTTTATATTATCCTAGTTTCGAGGGGGCATCCATCATTCAGTTTTATCCTAATTTATCCCAGTTTTTTCTTCCTTTCTCTCCTCTTTCTTCCCCTCTTTCCTCTTCCCTTTTTCCCCATTATCAACCATATATCTAAACAGCTAGTGTTTACTGTATATAGAATTTAAATTCCCTTACATAGGTTACATTTTGCTTTTTAGGAATTTAATATAACTAATTTTAAATAAGATATGCCAGGACCACTTTCCCTCCTTTCTCCCCATTCCCCCATTCCATCTGTTTTGTTTTTCCTTTGCTTCCTATATCCTAATCCCTCGACCCCCCCCTTCTCATTTTCCTTCCCTAATGATAGATCTTCCGAGTACTAGCTTATTCCTATTCCTGCCTGGGGTTCCTTTCTCATTCTAACCATTAACCTCCTCAGTTGTATCCAAGTGTGTGTACCTTCTATTCTATCCTATTGTGTACAAGTGTAATGTGATATATACGTGCCCCCCTCCTCCTACTCTCTAAATATCCCTTTCTTCTCATTAACCCCTTATTTTCTACCCCCCCCTCCCTTACCTATTATCTCCCCTCCCTCCTATATTATCTCGATCTACCCTCAGTCTACCCACTTATTATCCTAATCCCTCCCTGTGTCTCTGTGTTTAACTCCTAGCTACTCCTTTACTACCCAATACCTCCCCCCTATTTCCTTTATTATATATGTACGTGACTATATGTGTATCCCTAAATCTACTAGGGAAAAAAAAAAAAAAAAAAAAAGAAAAAAGGTGTGGCACTTATACAGTACCTAAAACATTCACACCCCTCACACTTGGGAATTTCTTCCCTCTTTTCCATTCAGGCCTCTGCCTTCCCTAAAACATTCTGTTTAATTATAGGGAACCCTATCTAGTTACTTTTACCTAGTACTCCTATTGGTTTCTTCTCATTTCTTCTAAATTTCTAAACCTCCCCTCTTATTGATATCTCCTTCCCATATTCCCTCCTTTCCAGAATTAAACCGAATCACATCCTTCTCCCCCTTCCCTTCATCATATATCATCATACATTATTTATACCTTATATATACCTTATTTATACATTTATATATTATAAAACGGCAGTTTTTAAAACGTCTTTTTGCATTGATACATGTCCCCTGGTGCAGAACCCGGATTCCCAAACCCTTTTTAGGACAATAACATGCATATTAGTCGTTATAATTAGCACTTTAGATTTCGAACGTTAGAACCCTATTAAATACAATGGATGCAAACGTTCGTGCAAACTTTCGGTCCGTTCGCGGGTTCTGGTGCGAACCGAACCCGGGGATGTTCGGCTCATCCCTACCGAGCACAAATTCAACTTACCTTACTTACCCCTGAGCAAATCCCCTACTTTAAGCACTTAACACCAGGGTATGATTAGATAGATAGGTTCACTGATCTCAGCTAGGTTTACTGATCGCAACTGGTAATCGCATATGCAACGCCATGATAAAGCCAGACAGGCAGTTGAATCACCATTCTCCTGTTATTTGATTCGCCAAAGATACAAGGTAACAGCAACAGTTTTGAGCATGCCATGGGGTTCACTTACTAAAGGCAAATAGATTGTTAATTTTTCAAGTGAAATTGCACTTTGCAAGGTAATTTTCCCAAGAGCTTAATGACTCTACTGGCTTCCATAATCCAAGTATGAGCAAGCAAAAAATACAGCTCTTCTATACACATGATTGAGTATTCTTCACAAAGTAAAATTTTACCACATTCACTAAGCTCTATGGAAAATGTCCTTACCGAATACAACTTGCCTTTTTGCCTTTAGTAAATCAACCCCGTGTCTTCATCAAGCTCAGCTTGACAAAGAGCATGGTATGCACAAAACTGTTATTTTATGCTATGTATGAATGCTAACAGTGTATGTATGAATGTAAGTATGAATGCTAACAGTATACACACAGAAAAAGCTAAAGTGTTCAATCTGCTAATCTTCCTGTTGAAGGTATCATGATGAGCTTTTGCTAGCAAGGAAAGCAAAGTGATTTTAACAAAGAGCACTTTAGCCTATTAAATGCTATTGCATGACCAGATGGTTACTTATGGGTTTGTTGGTGCTGTGGTGAATCATTCCTGCTTTCCCTGTGCACACTAGGGATGAGCCGAACAATCAAAAGTGCTAATTTTAAAGGCTAATATGCACGTTATTGTCAGAAAAAGTGTTTGGGGACCCGGGTCCTGCCCCAGGGGACATGTATCAATGCAAAAAAACGTTTTAAAAAAACGGCCGTTTTTTCGGGAGCAGTGATTTTAATAATGCTTAAAGTGAAACAATAAAAGTGAGATATTCCTTTAAATTTCTCACCTGGGGGGTGTCTAAAGTATGCCTGTAAAGTCGCGCATGTTTCCTGTGTTTAGAATTGTCCCTGCACAAAATGTCATTTCTGAAGGAAAAAAAGTAATTTAAAACTACTCGCGTCTATAATGAATTGTCGGCTCCCCGGCAATACAGATCAAAGTCATTGAAAAAAAAACGTCAGGGGTCCCCCCCACAGTCCATTACCAGGCCCTTTGGGTCTGGTATGAATATTGAGAGGAACCCCAAACCAAAAAAAAAATGTGGGGGTCCCCCCAAATTCCATATCAGGCCCTTCAGGTTTGGTATAGATATTAAGGGGAACCCTGCGCCAAAATGTTAAAAAAATGGCGTGGGGTCCCCCCAAAAATCCATACCAGACCCTTATCCGAGCACGCAACCTGGCAGGCCGCGGGAAAAGAGGGGGGGCGAGAGAGCGCCCCCCCTCCTGAACCGTACCAGGCTACATGCCCTCAACATGGGGAGGCTGTCCCCATGTTGATGAGGACAAGGGCCTCATCCCCACAACCTTTGCCCAGTGGTTGTGGGGGTCTGATCGAAATCTGGAAGCCCCCTTTAACAAAGGGGAACTCCAAATCCCGGCCCCCTCCCCCATGTGAATTGGTAACGGGGTACATTGTACGCCTACCATTTCACAAAGAAAGTGTAAAAATTTGTAAAAAACACACAGACACAGTTGGGCAAGTCCTTTATTTAAAAAAAAAAAAACTCCAGCGATGTAATCCCGTCGATGTCCAACGATGATTCATTCTCCAGCGACGCTGCAGTCTCCCCTCTCCAGCAGGAACAAAGCCCCCATGACACGTAAGAGGGGGCGGGGTCACCCGTCCTTATCATAGGGAACCCCGGGGGTTCCAAGGTATTTAGAAAGAGGCATGGTGAGTTTTTTGAAGTTGTCATTTTCTACCACAATTCTTTGCAAAATCAAGATTTTTTTTTTCACCAAATTGTCATATTAGCAGGTTATTTCTCACACACAGCATATGCATACCACAAATTACACCCCAAAACACATTCTGCTATTCCTCCCGAGTATTGCGATAGCACATGTGTGAGACTTTTACACAGCGTGGACACATACAGAGGCCCAACATGCAGGGAGCACCTTCAGGTGTTCTGGAGCCCCCAGGCCAATTCTGACATTTCTCACCTACATGTAAAAATCATCATTTATTTGCTAGAAAATTACACCGAACCCCGAAACATTATATATGTTTTTTAGAAAAGACCCTAGATAATACAATGGCGGTTGTTGCAACTTTTTATCTCGCACGGTATTTGCGCAGCAATTTTTCAAACACCTTCAGGTGTTCTGGAGCCCCCAGGCCAATTCTGACATTTCTCGCCTACATGTAAAAATCATCATTTATTTGCTAGAAAATTACACCGAACCCCGAAACATTATATATGTTTTTTAGCAAAGACCCTAGATAATACAATGGCGGTTGCTGAAACTTTTTATCTCGCACGGTATTTGCGCAGCAATTTTTCAAACGCGTTTTTTTGGGGGAAAAAAAAAGTTTTGTGCTTTAAATAAAAAAAAACGGTAAAGTTAGCCAAATGTTTTTGCATAATGTGAAAGATGAAGGTACGCCGAGTAAATAGATACCTAACATGTCACCCTTCAAAATTGCACACACTCGTGGAATGGCGCCAAACTTTGCTACTTAAAAATCCCCATAGGCAACGTTTATTTTTTTTTTACTGGTTACATGCTTTGAGTTACAGAGAAGGTCTAGGGCCAAAATTATTGCTCTCGCTCTAACGTTCGCAGCGATACCTCACATGTGTGGTTTGAACACCGTTTTCATATGTGGGCGGGACTTACATATGCATTTGCTTCTGCATGCGAGCACACGGGGGCAGGGGCGCTTTAAAAAAAAATAATAATAATTATTGTTCATTTTACTTCATTTATTTTAGTTTGACAATTTTTTCCCCAAAAATATTTTTTTTTATTACTTTTATTCCTATTACAAGGAATGTAAACATCTCTTGTAATAGGAATATGGCATGGCAGGTCCTCTTTACAGTGATATATGGGGTCAATAAGACCCCACATCTCACCTCTAGGCTGGGAAGGCTGAAATAAAAAAAAAAAAAAACAATCCTGGCTTCGATCGTAGCGGTGAGTCGGTAGAAGCACCGGAGGGCGGCGTGAGGGGGAGACGTCCCCTCTCGCCTCCCGTAAGAATGATCAAGCAGTGGAACAGCCGCTATGATCATTCTTATGGTGTAGGGAATCGCCGACTGAAAAAGCTGATATCTGAATGATGCCTGTAGCTTCAGGCATCATTCAGATATCCCCGCTCAAATTCAAGGATGTCATATGACAGCCGGCGGGAGGGAAGTGGTTAAAATGCTTTTTTTTTAACACAAAGTTAAGTATGGCTGAGTATGGCTGAGCATGGCTGGGTATGGCTGGGTATGGCCGAGTATGGCTGGTATGGCCGAGTATGGCCGGGTATGGCAGGGTATGGCTGGGTAGTGCAGGGTAGTGCAGAGTAGTGCAGAGTATGGCTGGATAGTGCAGGGTATTGCAGAGTATTGTAGGGTATTTCAAGGTATTGCAGAGTATGGGCAGGGTATTGCAGAGTATGGACAGGGTATTGCAGAGTATTGGCAGGGTATTTCAGAGTATGGGCAGGGTATTGCAGAGTATGAGCATGGTATTGCAGAGTATGGGCAGGGTATTGCAGAGTATTGCAGAGCATGGGCAGGGTATTGCAGAGTATTGCAGGGATGGCTGAGCAGGGATAGATGGATCTGTGACTTCAATTGTCACAGAGCAGTGCTGTGGGCACTACACATCCAGCCCACAGCGCTGTTGCCATCCACTCCCTCCCCTCTTCTCTCACACTGTACCGATCGGTACAGAGAGGGGATAGAGGAAACTGGTGTCATCACATGACGCCAGTTTGTTTACAAGCGATTGCTCCGTCATTTGATGGACCAATCATGTGGTAAACGGCCATGATTAGCGGCCATCTACCCTGATCCGTGATGCGCCGGGTCTTCCGGACCCCAGGGGGCGCGCGGGAGCAAGATTCTGGGAGGACGTCCCTGGGACGTCCTCCCAGAATAACTCGACCGCCCTGTAGCCGTCTTTCGGCTATGGCGCGGTCGGCAAGTGGTTAAAATCCATACCAGACCTGAAGGGTCTGGTATGGATTTTTGGGGGGGACCCCATGCCATATTTTTTTTCATTTGGTGCGGGGTTCCCCTTAATATCCATATTAAACCTGAAGGGCCTGATATGGAATTTGGGGGGACCCCCACATTTTTTTTTCTTTGGTTCGGGGTTCCCCTTAATATTCATACCAGACCCAAAGAGCTTGGTAATGGACTGTGGGGGGGACCCCTGCCGTTTTTTTCAATGACTTTGATCTGTATTGCCGGGGAGCCAACAATTCATTATAGCCGCGTGTGGTTTTAAATGACTTTTTTCCTTCAGAAATTTAATTTTGTGCAGGGACAATTCTAAACACGGGAAACATGCATGACTTTACAGGCATACTTTAGACACCCCCCAGGTACGAAATTTTAACCACTTAACGACCGCCCACCGCCGATTTACGTCGGCAGAATGGCACGGACAGGCAGAATCACGTAGATCTACGTGATCGCCTTTGTGCAGTTGGGGGGTCCATCCGGACCCCCCTTCACTGCAGTGAGCGGCCGTTAAGTGTTCGGGAGCGATCAGGCATGAGGGGGGGCGCTCGATTCCGCCCCCCCCTCGCGATCGCTCCCGGCCAATGAAAATGCTTCCTCCGCCATGTGATGTAAACAAGGCTGGAGGAAGTGATGTCATCTCCCTCGCCGCGGTCTTTCCGTTCCCGGCGCCGAGCAGAGAGGAAGCAGGTTAGTGCACTAACAGTCCACTGACACGTAGGTACACATAGGCACACAAATCACCCCCCAGTCACCCCCAGATCACCCCCCAGGTCACCCCAAAGCCCCCAATCACAGTGTCACTGATTGCAGTGATCATTTATTTTACTGATCACTGCATTTAGTGTCATCTGTGATTGTAAAAAGTTGCAGGGCAGTTAGGATTAGGCCCCTTTAGGTCCAGGGTAGCCCCCTAACCCCCCCTAATAAAGGTTTAACCCCTTGATCACCCCCCAGGTAACCCTTTCACCCCCTAACTTCAGCGTCACTAAGCGATTGTTTTTCCGATCGCTGTATTCGTGTCGCTGGTGTTTTAGATAGGCAGTTATTTTTTTTTAGGTTCGCCGCAGGTTTTTATTAGTGTCAGGTACCCCCATATATTATTTTAACCCCCTGATTGCCCCTAGAGTTAACCCTTTCACCAGTGATCGCCGTATAAGCGTCACTGGTGTCACTGGTTAGCCAGTAAGTTATTTAGTTATTTAGGTTACCCGTCAGGTTTTTATATAGTGTCAGGTACCCCCATATTTAACCTAATAAAGATTTTAACCCCCTGATTGCCCCTAGTTAACCCTTTCACCAGTGATCACCATATAAAGGTTACGGGTGACGCTGGTTGATTAGTTTGCTTTTTATAGCATCAGGGCACCCGCCGTATATAACCCAATAAAGGTTTAACCCCCCTGATCGCCCGGCGGGTGAGATCAATTAGGTTTTAGCGCCAGAGAGGGTCTGCGTCGCCCCAGGCAGTGTTAGGTTAGTGACAGTAACGCTAACACCCACGCGCAAAGCATACACCCCCCTTAGTGGTATAGTATCTGATCAGATCTGATCAGATCTATACTAGCATCCCCAGCGGTTTAGGGTTCCCAAAAACGCAGTGTTAGCGGGATCAGCCCAGATACCTGCTAGCGCCTGCGTTTAGCCCCTCCGCCCAGCCCAGCCCAGCCCAGCCCACCCAAGTGCAGTATCGATCGATCACTGTCACTTACCAAACACAACACACATAACTGCAGCGTTCGCAGTGCTTGGTTTTTGGGGCCCTGTACGCGGCTAGGCTCCCAAAAAGTCCCACACATGTGGTATCCCCGTACTCAGGAAAAGCAGCAGAATGTATTTTGGGGTGCAATTCCACATATAACCATGGCATGTGTGAGCAATATATCATTTAGTGACAACTTTTTGTACATTTTTTTTTTCTTTTTGTCATTATTCAATCATTTGGGACAAAAAAAAAATATTCAATGGGGTCAACATGCCTCTCAGCAAATAGCTTGGGGTGTCTACTTTCCAAAATGGGGTCATTTGGGGGGGTTTTGTGCCATCTTGGCATTTTATGGCCTTCAAAACTGTGATAGGTAGTGAGGAGTGAAATCAAAAATTTATGCCCTTAGAAACCTTGAAGGCGGTGCTTGGTTTTTGGGGTCCCGTACGCGGCTAGGCTCCCAATAAGTCCCACACATGTGGTATCCCCGTACTCAGGAGAGGCAGCAGAATGTATTTTGGGGTGTAATTTCACATATGCCCATGGCATGTGTGAGCAATATATCATTTAGTGACAACTTTGTGCAAAAAAAAAAAGTTTGTCATATTCCCGCAACTTGTGGCAAAATATAAAATATTCCATGGACTGAACATGCCTCTCAGTAAATAGCTTGGGGTGTCTACTTTCCAAAATGGGGTCATTTGGGGGGGTTTTGTGCTATTTTGGCATTTTATGGCTAGGCTCCTAAAAAGTCCCACACATGTGGTATCCCCGTACTCAGGAGAAGCAGCAGAATGTATTTTGGGGTGCAATTCCACATATAACCATGGCATGTGTGAGCAATATATCATTTAGTGACAACTTTTTGTAATTTTTTTTTTTTTGTCATTATTCAATCACTTGGGACAAAAAAAAAAAATATTCAATGGGCTCAACATGCCTCTCAGCAATTTCCCTGGGGTGTCTACTTTCCAAAATGGGGTCATTTGGGGGGGTTTTGTACTGCCCTGCCATTTTAGCACCTCAAGAAATGAGATAGGCAGTCATAAATTTAAAGCTGTGTAAATTTCAGAAAATGTACCCTAGTTTGTAAACGCTATAACTTTTGCGCAAACCAATAAATATACGCTTATTTACATTTTTTTTACTAAAGACATGTGGCTGAATACATTTTGGCCTAAATGTATGACTAAAATTGAGTTTATTCGATTTTTCTTATAACAAAAAGTAGAAAATATCTTTTTTTTTCAAAATTTTCGTTCTTTTTCCATTTATATCGCAAAAAATAAAAATCGCAGAGGCAATCAAATACCATTAAAAGAAAGCTCTATTTGTGGGAAGAAAAGGACGCAAATTTCATTTGGGTACAACATTGCATGTCCGCACAATTTACAGTTAAAGCAGCGCAGTGCCGAATCCCAAAAACAGGCTTGGTCCTAATGGCCCGAAATGGTCCGGGGCTTAAGTGGTTAAGGAATATTTCACTTTTATTGTTTCAGGAGACAACAGGAAGTGAGAGGAAATCTACCCCAGGAAGGGAAATTCTCTCCTGTAATGCCCCGTACACACGATCGTTTTTAATGTCATTTTTTTAACCAACGTTTTTCTCGTCGTTTTTTTTCATGTTTCCTCTCAAGCCTGCCTTGCGTACACACCATCATTTAAAAAAACGATCAAGCAAAGCGCAGTGACGTTCAACACGTACGACGGCACTATAAAGGGGAAGTTCCGTTCGAATGACGCCACCCTTTGGGACGCTTTTGCTAATTCCGTGTTTCCGCGTGTTAGTAAAAGTTTGGTGAGAGACGATTCGCGCTTTTCAGTCTTCGTGCTTTGAAGATCGTTTTCGGGAGTTCAGATTGCACCTGTGGGTTCGTATCTGTTTAGCACTGCTTGTAGTCAGTTCGTATCTGTTTATTCAGTGCGGCCTGCTCTGCACGTTTGTGTTTTTCAGCTTGTTCTTCATAGGCCTTGCTGTTCTTCCGTGCGTTCTTCTAGTACGTTCTGTTCAGCCGACCGTTATCTAGCCATGTTGCGGCTACGTACTCGTCGTAGAGTTCGTGCTGTAGTTGGTGCAGGGGTTCATGCTGTATCCCGACTCCATGCCATGAGCAGGGTCAGGAGGAGTTCATGGACCAAGAATTGGTTGCTCCAGCGGCACCAATTCTGTCACATGCCTTTGTTGCGGGAGATCAGGGAGAATAATCCAGATGATTTCAGGAATTTTCTCAGGATGTCTGACCCCGTATTTCAGCAGCTGTTGGCTTTGGTGTCCCCCTATATTACCAGGCAGGACACCGTTATGCGGGAAGCCATCAGTGCTGAGCAGAGGCTCATCGCCACGTTGCGATACCTGGCTACTGGGAGAAGCCTGCAGAACCTTAAGTTCTCCACAGGCATCTCCCCCCAGGCTCTGGGAATCATTATACCAGAGACTTGTTCTGCCATCCTTCAAGTTTTGCAGGAGGACTATATTAAGGTAAGTGTTCTTCTTCAAAAATTCACATTGTATGGTTTTTTTTTTTGGGATATTTTTAATTTGCTTTATTTGCAGTCCCTAATTCACATGATTCTTAGCTGCAGGGAATGTCCCCTTTCTCCCCATGTTTTATTATTTAAAGTTTGGTGTTTGAGGCCTACCTGTAAATTTGGCTTACCTAACCTCTCCAGCATGCTATCCTGGGGCCATACCTACCTTGCCTAGTCATTTCCATGTTTTTTATTATATGTTCCATCGTAGTGCTTTACCCAAAACGCACTCTAAATTTTGCCTCGGAATGTTTCATTGTTGTTAACTTCAATACAGAGTGCTACAGCCTTCATGTGTGATATTCCCAACTCATCTTCAACCCTTCCCCCCCCCCCCCCACCATAATTATTATTTATTTATTTTTTTTCTTGCTTCCAAATTTTTATGTTTTTAACAGTTTCTACCAATGTTGGCCATGAATGTGTGTATGAAATCATCTTTCAATGTTTCTGGCTCCAAGTATTAATTTGTTATTTCTTTAATTCCACAGTTCCCTTCTTCGCCACATGAATGGCAGAATGTGGCTTCCGAGTTTGCCCAGCGATGGAACTTTCCGAACTGTGGAGGAGCCATCGACGGCAAACATGTTCGGGTCGTCCCACCACCCCATTCGGGATCCTTTTATTATAATTATAAGGGGTTCCACAGCATCGTGATGATGGCAGTGGTGTCGGCCACCTACGAGTTCCTCTATGTGGACGTTGGCAAGAATGGCAGGATGTCTGATGGAGGAGTTTTTGCCCAGACGGAGTTTGGAGAACGGCTCCTTTTGGATCTGCTGGCCTTGCCACCCGCGGAGCAGAATGTGGAGGGACTACCTTTTGTGTTTGTGGCGGATGAGGCGTTTGGCCTGGGACCCCATTTGATGAGGCCATTCCCGCAACGCACCCTCACCCCTGAGAGGAGGGTTTTCAATTATCGGCTGGCCAGAGCCAGAAGGGTGGTGGAAAATGCGTTTGGGATCGTGGCCAGCCGATTTCGCCTCTTCCTTACCTCCATCCACCTTGCCCCATACAAATGGAACCATGTGGTTATGACGTGCTGTGTGCTGCATAATTTCCTAAGGGTGCATTCAACGAGTTATATATCTTTG